>CM033470.1:122034000-124466828 GCA_019447015.1 Hymenochirus boettgeri
CTTTTCTTGTGTTTCGATATTGGGTCTTTCGGATGTACCAATTGCTGTCTCAGTGTGTTGTTTGGTTTAACCCTTTCGCTGCCAGCTGAATTCACCACTTTGCATGCGTTAAATGCCAGAAGAATTTTTTTAGGATTTTAGACACATTTGGTTCAGTCAAAGTTTACAGTAGGAAACCCCCCAGTAAATCAGGAATATTATACATTGGTTTTTTCAGCACAAAGTGTACTTTAACATGGTAACAAAATTTTTTAACTTTTCTGGAAATTTTTACTGGAATTATGGGTAAAATATGTAAAAATTTTTAAAATTTGCACATTTTTATGGATTTTTCCCATTTTTACTTAGTTATCTTTAAACACAAACATTTTACTGTTTCTAAAAGCTCTGATATTCCCGAGTGCAACGATACCAGATATATGTAAGTACCCCACTTTTCCTGTACAGGAGACCCCCCCAAACTAAAACTGCTCCTTCAAGAATTACACCAAATTAAAATGTATAACCACTTCTGACGGTTAACATAGAATATCTTCCAAATTAACTAAAATATCCCCACAAGTGATATATTTTTAGAAACTACACACCCGCAGGATTTTATAAGTGAGGTAAGTTTCGATCAAAATGCAGATACCTGGGCGCATTGCTTTGACAAAATCAAATGCGAATTTCAGCTAAAAACCACAGAGGAAAGTTCAACCGCATCTCAAATATGAAAGCCTAACTCCTCCCGAATAAAATGGTATGCCAATCCTGGGTGTTACCCGAGGGACATGGCTACCAAACTAACCCAGAGCAGGACCAAGCAAATGTCAGTAGCAGCAAAATAATTTTAGCCAGCTTTGCATTTGAACAGTCTGCAGTTTTTCCCACAAAACACCCCCTGAACTCAAAATTACCCCCCACAATCTATATTCCAGAAATCTATACACCTCCAGCTATGTAACATGTGTTGTTCATTCATACCACCAATGGTGTAGGCGCAGTTCTTCGTAGAAGTTTGCACTTTTTGCCGATTTTCTAAAAAAAATGAACATCAACAAACTTCAAAATGTAGAAATAATGTCAAAACCTCATGTAATGTAAAAAAAGTTACCAATATCAATCTCCCAAACGTCTGAATCAAACGTTATGCATATGTGTGGTTACACACGCGGACGTGGAAGCCAAAAGCCACGAAGTGAGACAATGCAGCTGTAGTTCGTTCATTCATACCATCAATGGTGTGGGCGCAGTTCTCATAGAATTTCGCACTTTTCGCAGATTTTCTAAAAAATGAACAAAAAAAGTTTTCTGTATTTGAACAGCCTACACTGTTCTACATCGAAGAATCCAGATGCAGTAATCAAAGAACTCAGTGTTTTTAGGAGATTTTGTGAAAAATAAAATTAGATGATTTAAAACCACTTGACAAGCAAAAATCCACTAAATGTCAATCTCCCACATTTCCTGAATCAAACGGTATGCCATATGCGTAGGTGCACACAGAGACGTGGCCCAACTAGCTCAATGGGAGGCTGCCCAAGTGCAATTACAAGAAAAATCAAAGTGCTCTGTAATTTCAACAGTCCATGCTTTTTCAAGGAAACAGCCCTGGAAACTTGGAAATACCCATCATAAACTATATATTTTTGGAATCTACACACCTTCAACCTACGTAACGTTGTCATACTTTCATACATACATGGAGAATTCCAGACACAGTATCCCAATAACTCGATGATTTTTAGGAGATTTTGTAAAAAAATAAAATAAGGGTGATTCAGTTGAAATCCTACCTAAAAACCCACTTAATGGCTATCTCCCACATGTCTTGAATCAAAATGTATGCCATATGCGTGGGTGCACACAGAGGCGTGGCCACGAACAGCTTCAAATGGGACGCAAGCACAAGTGCAGGTACAAGAAAAAAATCAAAGTGTTCTGTAATTGAACAGCCTATTCAACTTGGAAATACCCCCCACAAACTATATATTTTTGGAATCTACACCCTTCAGCTATGTAACAATGTCATGCTTTCATATTATATATAAGAATTCCAGACGCTGTATTCAGAGACTTTTAGGGATTTTGTGAAAAAATAAAATAAGAGGACAGAAATCTTACCTAAACCCACTTGGCAATTAAAAAAAAACGACTAAGGGCACGGCCACACTGCAGTGCAATTGCAATCGCACATGGAATCGCATGCAATTTCATGTGCATTCATTAGGTATAGGAAAACGCATGCGTTTGCGATTAAAAATGCGGAACACAAATTGCAACGCACCCGAAAATGCACGTTTGCCACATTGCCGCGGTTTCAATGATTTGAATAAACAATGGTATGGGCGCAGTTCCCATATGCATGTAACCATATGGGAACCATGTGGAAGCGAAAGACAATGCATGATTGCTCAAAAACAGCAGAAATATTCAGGCAACTCTGAATTTGAACAGTCTGCAGTTTTTCCCCAAAAAAACACCCCCACAAACTGTATATTCCTCAAATCTACACACTTTCAACTACGGAATGCTGTTGTTTGTTCAATTATACCATCAAAACGATATATATTCTTGGAATCTACACGCCTTCAGCTATGCAACAGTGTCATTCTTTTATGCAGTGCACACAGAGACATGGCCACCAACTAGCTCAAATGGGACGCACTCCCAAGTGCAATTATAAGAATAAATCAAAGTTTTCTGTAATTTGAACAGCCTACACTTTTTCAAAGGAAACAGCCCCGAAGTCCAATGGTATAACACATAACACACTGAACAGTTGGAACAGGAGGGCAGTGCTACTTAGTGAATCGGAGACATAATACACTCTGGAACAGCAAGGACAAGACAGAGACTGTGGTATATGTAGTGTACCAAATAAGAATTACTCAACTGAAAAGGCAGAAGCAGGCCTTGGTATGCGTGTATGCGAGACGTCAAATATATTTTTATTCACTTAAAATTCAGGCGCAGGGTTCCTGTGGTAATGTGAGAATACCAAATTTAGTATCACTGATAAGCAGGATAGCAGGTGTTTGTGATTGAGATTCCACACAATAGTTATCACTGAAAGCACGGAGTCAGGCCTGTTTGTGATTGGAGATCCAAATTAGTACACTGTAAGTTTTTCATGGCAGGCGGCTTGTTTTGGTATTTGGTGAGACCCATAATTAGTACACTTTGAATCAGCATAGCGGCTTGCTGTGTAATGGGAGACCTTATATAGTATAGCTGACAGTGAACAGGCTGTTTGATATCAGTATGGTAGTCCTAATTAGTACACTGTAAAGCGGTAGCAGGGCTGGTGGGTAATGGGACATCAAATATTACACGGAAAGCAGTGAGCAGGCTGTTGGGATGGTAGACCAAATTTAGGACATCGGTGATACGAGGAACTGCAGGCTGGTTGGTTTGTATGGGACCAACTAGTACTACTGAAAGCAGGTAACAGCGATGTTGGTGATTTTGGAGACTTCTAAATCGTACCCTTTGAAAGTTCAGGTAAGTTCTCTTGCTGGTCCTTTTGGTTATGTTTAAGCCCACAATAGTTCTTCATCTTGATATTAAGCAGGAGCAGGCGGTGGGGTTGATTGGAGGACGCACATTTTAGTACAAAGCTTTGAAACGCAGTAGGCATTTGCTGTGTTGGTATTGGAGACCATATATAGAGACTGGATAAGAGCAGGAGCATTGCTGGTGGTAAATGGAGATCCAAATAGTACATCTGATAAGGCATGGGAACAGGCTTTGGTGATTGGTGACATATAGTGTACACTGAAAGCAGGAGAGGCTGTGTGGTGATGAGATCCAAATAGTATTAAACACTTGAAAGCAGGTGCTAGTCTGTTGGTGATTTGTGCGACCAAATATACCTTGAAAGCAGAGCCTGGCTGGTGGTGATGAGACCACAATAGTAACTCATGAAAGTCAGGAACAGGCTGTTTGGTGATGGGACCAAATAGTACTAACTCTAAAGCAGAGCAGGCTTGTTTTGGTGATGGTAGACCAAATTATACTACTGAAAGCTAGTAGCAGGCTGGTGGTGATGAGACCAAAATGTACACTGAAGCAGAGCACGGCTGGTGGTAATGGAGACCAAATAGTTACACTGCAAACAGAGCAGGCTGGGTGGTATTAGGAAGACCAATTATAGAATCTGAAAGCAGGACAGGCTGTTGGTGATGGAGACCAAAGTACCGCGTACAGGGCTGTTGAGGAACGTCACGAGCGAGCACTTGGTTACCATAGACTGCCTGTGGTGGGTGGATGATAACCAAATTAGTACACTTGAAAGGCTAACTGTACATGCTGTGTGTGTATGGAGACTCAAAATAGTACAATCTGAAAGCATGGAGCATCGTGCTTGGTGTGATGGAGACCAATAGTACACTGAATACAGGAGCAGGCTGTTGGTGATGAGACCTAAGGTACACTGAAAGCAGGAGCAGGCTGGGGTGATGTAGACCAATATTACACTGAAAGCAGAGCAGCAGGCTGTTTGGTGATGGAGACCTAAATTAGTTACACTTGAAAGCAGTTGACAGGCTGTTGGTGGATGGATGACCCAAATAGGTTACACTGTATAGCAGGAGCAGGCTGTTTGGTATGGAGACTCAAATAGTCACTGAATCAGGAGCAGGCTGTTGTGGTAGGGAAATGTACACGAGACTGCTGGATGGAATAAATAGTACACGTGAAAGCCGGAACAGGCTGGAGTGGGGGATAGGGAGATACCTAAATATACATCTGAAAGCACGTCGAAATCAAGACAGCCCCTCGGATAAGGTTCAATGAAGCAACTCGAGGTCTATAGTCCGAAACAGACCCAGGACTGTGAATGGGACGAATGAGCGTACACTTGGATGCTGAGGCAATCGGCCCCGTAGCAGGGATGGATGATCCAAAGGAACTTTGACCATAGTCAGGAACTTTCAAGACCCGCTAGGCAATTCCAGACGACCTGCATGACCTGATCCGTCAGCAAAACGCACCAAGAGGATGAGCTTTCGATGCTCGGAGATTGATGCTCCCGGGCGAGAACGCGCCCGCTCTTGTACCCAAGGTTCTCGTCCAGAGAATCGCCTCACGCATCGGACATGAAGACGAACAAACGACCCGCCTCCTGGTCACCAGCCACCGCACACCCCTACGAGGCCGTCGGCCCTGCTCGGGTCAAATGGACCCTCGAATGCAGGCGTGATTGCTTGGTGGTTTGTTTTATAGGAACTGCCCAGGGTAAGGTGTCACAAACAGCATTTGTATTCCATTTGTCCTTAGTACGTCTGGTGTTTGGAACTTCCCCTCCCCACCTCTGATTCACTGTTTCTTTATTTTACACTAAATGGCAATATTAACCCTCTCTGAACTAGTCACGTTCCTTTGCCAAGATGTTGACATTCAATCTTCAAATGATGTCCCCTTTTTCATTATAGAAGCAGGTACACAAGTTCATGACCTGAGACATTGCCGTCTTCTGGTTTGCCATAGCGTTGGTTCATTTCGGTTTGGGTCTCCCCACATACAAATCAGAGCACTCCACTGCAATATGATGTGTGTTTTTTGTTTCGATATTGTCTTTCGGATTTGCCTCTCTGTTGTGGTTGAACCCCTTTCCGCTGCTGCCAGCTGCTGTTAAATGCAGAAGAATTTTTTTAGGATTTTAGACCCATTTGGTTCAGTCCAAAGTTTACAGTAGGAACCCCCCAGTATTCAGGAATATTTTACATTTGTTTTTTCAGCACAAGTTATCTTTAACATGGTAACAAATTTTTTTTTTAACTTTTCTGAAATTTTTTACTGGAATTATGGGTAAAATTATGTAAATAATTTTTAAATTTGCACATTTTTATGGATTTTTCTCCATTTTTACTTAGTTATCTTTAAACCAAACATTTTTACTGTTTTCTAAAGCTTCTGTATTTCCCGAGTGCAACGATACCATGATATATGTAAGTACCCCACTTTTCCTGTACAGGAGACCCTCCCCAAACTAAAACTGGCTCCTTCAAGAGATTATTCACACCACCAAATAAAATGTTTATAACCACTTCTGACGTAACATAGAAATCTTCCAAATAACTAAATATCCCCACAAGTGATATATTTTTAGAAACTAACACACCCGCAGGATTTATAAGTGAGGTAGTTTCGATCAAAATGCAGATACCTGGGCGCATTGCTTTGACAAATCAAATGCGAATTTCAGCTAAAACCACAGAGGAAAGTTCAACCGCATCTCAATATGAAAGCCTAACTCCTCCCGAATAAAATGGTATGCCACATTCATGGGTGTACCCAGACCATGGCTACCAACTAACCCAGAGCAGGACCATGCAAATGTCAGTAGCAGCAAAATAATTTTAGCCAGCTTTGCATTTGAACAGTCTGCAGTTTTTCCCACAAAACACCCCCTGAACCTCAAAATTACCCCCCACAATCTATATTCCAGAAATCTATATACACCTCAGCTATGTAAACACTGTAGTTTGTTCATTCATACCACCAATGGTGTAGGCGCAGTTCTTCGTAGAAGTTTGCACTTTTTGCAGATTTCTAAAAAAATGAACATCAAACAACATTCAAAATGTAGAAATAATGTCAAAACCTCATGTAATGTAAAAAAGTTACCAATATCAATCTCCCAAACGTCCTGAATCAAACGTTATGCATATGTGTGGTTCACACGCGGACGTGGAAGCCAAAAGCCACGAAGTGAGACAATGCACGCTGTAGTTCGTTCATTCATACCATCAATGGTGTGGGGCCAGTTCTTCAAGAATTTCGCACTTTTCGCAGATTTTCTAAAAAATGAACAAAAAAAGTTTTCTGTAATTTGAACAGCCTACACTGTTCTACATACATGAAGAATTCCAGATGCAGTAATCCAAAGAACTCAGTGTTTTTAGGAGATTTTGTGAAAAATAAAATTAGATGATTCTAAACCCACTTGACAAGCAAAAAATCCCACTAAATGTCAATCTCCCACATTTCCTGAATCAAACGGTATGCCATATGCGTAGGTGCACACAGAGACGTGGCCACCAACTAGCTCAAATGGGAGGCATGCCCAAGTGCAATTACAAGAAAAAATCAAAGTGCTCTGTAATTTCAACAGTCCATGTTTTCAAAGGAAACAGCCCTGAAACTTGGAAATACCCCTCATAAACTATATATTTTTGGAATCTACACACCTTCACCTACGTAACGTTGTCATACTTTCATACATACATGGAAATTCCAGACACAGTACTCCATATAACTCGATGATTTGGAGTTTTGTAAAAAAATAAAATAAGGTGATTCAGTTGAAATCCTACCTAAAAACCCACTTATGGCTATCTCCCACATGTCTTGAATCAAACTGTATGCCATATGCGTGGGTCACACAGAGGCGTGGCCACGAACTAGCTCAAATGGGACGCAAGCACAAGTGCAGTTACAAGAAAAAATCAAAGTGTTCTGTAATTTGAACAGCCTATTCAACTTGGAAATACCCCCCACAAACTATATATTTTTGGAATCTACACACCTTCACTCTGTAACAATGTCATGCTTTCATATATATATATGAAGAATTCCAGACGCTGTTATTCATAGAACTTTTAGGAGATTTGTGAAAAAATAAATAAGAGGACAGAAATCTTACCTAACCCACTTGGCAATTAAAAAAAACGACTAAGGGCCACGGCCACACTGCAGTGCAATTGCAATCGCACATGGAATCGCATGCAATTTCATGTGCATTCATTAGGTATAGGAAAAACGCATGCGTTTGCGATTAAAAATGCGAACACAAATTGCAACGCACCCGAAAATGCACGTTTGCCACATTGCCGCGGTTTCAATGATTTGATAAACAATGGTATGGCGCAGTTCCATATGCATGTAACCATATGGGAACCATGTGGAAGCGAAAGACAATGCATGATTGCTCAAAAACAAGCAGAAATATTCAGGCAACTCTGAATTTGAACAGTCTGCAGTTTTTCTTCCCCAAAAAAACACCCCCACAAACTGTATATTCCTCAAATCTACACACTTTCAACTACGGAATGCTGTTGTTTGTTCAATTATACCATCAAAACGATATATATTCTTGGAACTACACGCCTTCAGCTATGCACAGTGTCATTCTTTTATGCAGTGCACACAGAGACATGGCCACCAACTGCTCAAATGGGACGCACTCCCAAGTGCAATTATAGAATAAATCAAAGTTTTCTGTAATTTGAACAGCCTACACTTTTTTAAAGAAACAGCCCCGAAACTTGGAAATACCCCCCACAAACTATATATTTTTGGAATCTACACACCTTCAGCTACTTAACGGTGTAGCTTTCGTATATACATGAAGAATTCCAGACGCTGTTATTCATAGAACTCTGGGCTTTTAGAAGGTTTTGTGAAAAAATAAAATAAGAGGACTCAAAGGTGAAATCCTACCTATACTCACTTGGCAAGTAAAAACACCCACGCGCAATTGCAATTACAAGAAAAAAATCAAAAACGCCACAACCCCCACTCCCCCTTTTAGCGGTATTTTTGTGAAAACCAGTTAGTACGGAGAGTCACACAAGTTTTTGTACTACTGATCCTAAAAATTCAATCCGGTCTTTTTTTGGTACGTCTGCAAAATTTCCTACAAAAATTGGCTTAGTTTCCCTTGAAATCGGACAAATAATGATCTGCGTTTACTTTACCGATATCACCGGGGCATTGGAAGCTTGGAGAAGACAAAGTTTTTTTGCCAATTTATAGTTTTAGGGTAAAAAAAAAGGGGTGTGTATCACTTTAAGAATTTTTTTGTGTGCATTTTCCCTTTTTTTTTGGATCATTCCTAAAGATGATCATCAAATCATCTTAGGGAATGATAACGAACTTGGAATACGGGCTCGTTTTCCAATTCAAAATCCGATCGGAAAAATCACTTCCCGAAAATCATTTTCCAGGAAGTGATTTTTCATTTATTGGCAAAGATCAATAATTCTGATCACCAAAATTTGATCTCTGTCCCCATTTTTTTTCTAAGTCTTTTAGCACTGACACACTGACAGCTTTACTATACCAGGTACTGCACTGCGATCTGAATGGAAATAGCAGTGCAGTACATCCACCAGACCTCCAGCCTCCTACCACTCTTAGAGAAGACCCCGGTGAAGGAGGAAGCTCCATGACGTCACCAGGGTCTCCCTTTCCGCTCCAACTTCTTCCCCCACGTGGGACCAGCTTCCTGCTATGAGGTCAAGGCTAAAGGTAAGATATCTCCCGATCCCCCCCTCCCCTCGGATTTGGACGAAACTGAGGGCGGATCGAGGGGGCTAGGGGGGCAGTTGCCCCCCGGTCGCCCCTAGCTCGGTCCAATTTTTTTTTAAGGGGAAGTCACACCAGCTGCTAGCCTTTCCACTGTCCGAAACACAGTGTGTTCAGTACTGGCAATCAAATTAAATATGTTTTTATTTCAAAATGTCATGAATGGCAGCCATCCACACAGCTACTTAAGAAAGCAAAGTCAGCAACTTTTGTCGCTTTAACTAGTAGGAGACAGGCAGCAGCTGGACTAAGCACAGTAGAGACTCTGGCATCTACAGTTGTTTCTTCTGAATCCTCATCTGGACCAAGTCACACACAAACCATGGCAACTTCTAAACCTAGAACTGAACAACCTGCTACCACAAAACCTCACACCTTTCCTCTGAAACAACAGTCAAGCACAGGTGCTCCCACAAAGAAACTTGCCCCGGTTTCAGAAATCTGTGCCCTCAAAAGGCAGCAATAAGCCAGTAACTGAAACCAAGAAAGGAGCAACAGACTCTAGTGGGGTAAAACAAAAAACTGTCTCCAGTAGTGAGGATGAGGACATTGTTATTCTTGAATAACTTATTAGTCAAGTAACTTGCTTAAAATGTTAATCTTAATTTAATATTTATTGTAATGTTTGCCCTTTATTGTTTTTCGTATTTACTAAATACACCTGCACTTTTTGCAACTTGCATCCCGATCAACTAAACAATTATATACTGTTTTTTTCCTCCTTGAAGAGAACTAAGATCTCTGTGTCAGCCTATAATTTTTATTTACTGTACACTAGTTGTCCTAGATGTGCAGCTTTCTACATATCACTCTACTTCTGAGTGATACTATTTAGATGGAGACAGGATAGCATAATGCAACTAAAGACAAGTTCAGTTTTGTTCATTTCATGTCCAGATGGACCCGTTGAAATGTGGTTTTATTTATACAAAAAAAAAATCCTCTATTTTGATTTTTTTTGTGAAGTTATTTGTAATAAAAGAAGTAAATTTATTTTAAAGCAACTCAAATTATTACTTTAGACCAAAACACATTTGAAAAGAAACAGATTTTTAACATCATCAGACCTTGATACTAAAAATGATGTTTTGCTATTACATTGTAACCATACTCCGCCCACACCCCGCCCACTTGACCACGGCCATTTCCCCGCCACGCTTCACGTGCAGCTTTTATGCATTTTGTCCCTCTTTAGGATTTCCAAAAATTGGGAGGTTTTGGGTGCTGGGGTAAAATCATTTTTGGGATTTACACTCAGGAGCAAATTCAGTATTAAATACTGGAAGCCACATTTGCCCAGAGAAATGTTTTGCGAATCTGGGTAAATGAAGCCCTAACTTTATACAGGAGTCTGCCTCTTTTCACTTACTATATGTAACTTACCTGCTGTAGCACAGGTTACAGACTGCCCCTCTAATTTTGGTTTTACCTGGACTCTATATTTATTACGTATATACAGACTATAGATAAAACAACCCCAAACAACAGTTAGGAGATTGTACAGGATTTCAGGTATGTCTTATATCTTTCAACTTTCTGTCACCACTCTTTCTGCTTTCTGGTTCTTCCAGTTAGCAACTGTCAGTCATGGATATGAACGTTAACATCACAGCCAATGGACTGAATGCTATTCCCTTAGCTGCCCTCTGAGTATTTGAAAGCTCATGATGAGCTCGGAAAACTTGGAGAGTATGCACAAACCTTGTTAGACGAAGAAAAAATGGGGAGAACATTTCAGTATATGACCAGGTACTTTATCTGTCAGCTTTCAAACTATTGCAGTTTTGAGGTTTGGGGTAATGAATTGTCTATATACAATTTTTCATTTAAAAGGCATGTCCACCCCCAAAACTAAAAGTGAAGGAGCTGTCAGTGATTCATCCGGTGCCTGTTTCTTCACTAACCTCAACAAGGTCTGAGGCATGCGCAGGGGAGCCCTTCCCCCCATCTGGATCCATCCTCTGCAGCCGTGGCACCTAGCGTGAATCCCTTTTTGCATAAGGTAAGTGGGTCACTATGCCCACCCCCAATTGCCGTAATATTTCTTTAAAAAATGCCTAGATCGTTACTTACAGATGCTTCTCTCCCGCGGCATCTTCAATGATGTCAGCCGCATCTAAGCCAATCACAGAGGCGGCTGCAGGTCTGGCCCCTGCTTGCAACTTCTGCAAGCAGGGAGCCAGATTGGAGACAACGCAGGAGAGGCTGTAAGTAGCAATTTAAGAAATTAGTAGGCGGTTGGGGGTGAGCAGGGGTCACCTAAACTAGTTTTTAGTATAAGAATCACAGAATTCTTTATTATCTCACAACGCAGGCTTAGCCCATTTGTAGTTTACAAAAGGTGGGAAAGGACAGAAATGGTTTCACAGTCTCTAAGCACCATGTGAAATTGAAAGGTACTTAACATGTCTTTAGCAGAAAACTGCAACTTTCCAACAGCTTCAGATTAATAGCTTCAATTAGAAATTACTTTAGCATATTTAGGTTAGTACATACAGCATTATGGGGCATGTTAAGTATTGGTTTACAAATTACAGGTAAAAAATGCAGATGGCTATTAGTATATGATGATATTGCCAGTGTGCTACCAGTATGTAATGAAAATGCTAGTTTGCTGCCAGTATATACTGAAGTTTTGAGTTTGCTACCAGTATATAATAGATAAGGCATTTTTAATGGGAAGGTGCAGTGGCGAGAATCTATATTACAGTCACTCAGTGATGTCCTGTATTCCATTTCCTCTCCCCCTGTAACCCCCCTCCCTGCATTAGTAATTTATATAGGAAGCCTGGTTTATTGTTGACAGACGATGTTCGGTCCTTCTTTCGCTTTTAAATAGGAACGGTAATTAACAATTTATATACTAAACAGGGATTCCTATATAAATGACTAATACTGGGGGAGAGACAGTGGAAGGGTAGGGGGAGATTGTGTCTGTGCTGGGTTTTTTTTGGGCTGGCCTTATGTATTATATGAAATAATACGCTACTTACAGTGTAATATACGGATTTACTTCACCTTGTTGTTCCATGCACTGTATAAAAGCTCTACTGTATAAAAGCTCTGTTCTATAGGGTCACAGAACTTCTTTATGGCATAATATCCTTATATAAAACTGTAGGTAGCGTATTATAATATATTATATAATGAAAATGACCGTTTGCTACCAGTATGTATTGAAATTTTTGAGTTTGCTACCAGTATATACTGAAAATTCCAGTTTGCTACTAGTATATACTGAAATTGCCCGTTTGCTACCAGTATAATGGAATACTGTGCCTCTGTGTCATTAATTTGTGTATCTCCATCTCCACCTCTGTCTGTCTATTTATAACTTCCTGGCTGTGTATCTATCTCTCGATTTGTCTATGTTTGACTGCCTTTTTGTCTCTTTATCTCTATTAAGTACCTTGTGGGTGTGGCTTAATTGGGGCAGAGAAAAGAAAATTGCCGCCCTGCGTGCACCACATAGCGCCTTCATACTTACTGGGCTTTCAGAAAGGAAATGTAAACTGTAATTCTTCCTTTATCCTGCATTTTAACATAGTATAGTATTTAAGGTTAAATAAAGACATAAGTCCATCCAGTCCAACCCATCTAGCAATATCCTCATTTCCTGCCTAACTGTTGATCCAGAGGAAGGCAACCCACCCTCCTCCCACCAAATTTATGAAGGGGGAAAAATGCTAGGCTTTATACTTAGGGAAATTACTTTTCCTAGAACACCAAGGCAGCATATATCTGAGATGCTCCGCCCCCAACTACTCCCCTAATAAATATTTGCTCCTTCCTCCAGTCCCTCAGTGTATAATAAGTAATATATAATATATAAAATATAATATAAGTAGTACCAAAATAAAGATCAACACAACGCAAAGAATACTTGCAAATAAAATATTTAATTGGGAAGGGAATTTGGTCATGCTGCCTTGATGTTCTAGGAAAAGGAATTTCTGTAAGTATAAATTCTAGCATTCCTTTTCACACCAAGGCAGCATGTATCTGAGAAATTCCAAAGCAGTATGACCAAAATGAGGTGGATACATAGCTAGGAGTGTACAACTACTCCCATAAGCCGCTTCCTCCTTCTAAAAGACATCCGGTCTGTAGTGTCTCACAAACGTATTTAGTGAAGACCAGGTGGCCGCACGGCAAATAAGCTCTGGAGAAACCCCTGCTTTCCATGCCCACTATGTCGCGACTGCCCTCGTAGAATGTGCCTTGACTTCTTGAGGAACTGGAATTTTGGATTCTTCAAAGGCTAAAATAATAGCTTGTCTTAACCATCTAGCTATTGTTGCTTTAGAGACAGCTTTTCCCATATTACATCCTGAGAAGGAAATAAATAATGATTCTTATTTCCTAAAAGATTTAGCCCTTTCCAGATAAACTAGAATACATCTCTTAATGTCCAACTTCTGATTTCTTTGTTCGTCTTCCAATAAATCAGATAGAAACAAGGTAAAAATATTTCTTGGTCTCTGTGAAAAGAGGAGTTGACCTTAGGTCAAAAGGTAGGATCAAGTCTCAACCCGGATACCTAGATCTTCAATTTCAAGAAAAGGCTTTTTACATGAAAATGCTTGGATTTCACTCACACGCCTGGCCGAGCAGAGTGCTACCAACAATGCTGTTTTTAAACATAAAAATTTGAGAGGAATTTCTTCTATAGGCTCAAACGGTGCTTTGGTTAAAGCCGAGAGTACTAGAGACAGATCCCATTTTGG
Organism: Hymenochirus boettgeri; assembly: GCA_019447015.1. Lineage (NCBI taxonomy): Eukaryota > Metazoa > Chordata > Amphibia > Anura > Pipidae > Hymenochirus > Hymenochirus boettgeri. The sequence goes on from CM033470.1 coordinate 122,048,022, forward strand.
AACTAGTGATCGAGGTTTTAGAATCTTAGCTGCTTTAAAGAATCTTTTTATTAGTGGATCTTCTGCAAGGCTGGTTTGAAAAAAATGCACCCAAAGCCACAATTTCAACTTTCAGAGTACTAGTTGCCAAAGTTCTTCAGAAGGCCTTGAACCAAAAATTGTAATATAACAGGGATGTCAAGAGTCATTAATTTATTCTGCTCTGCACACAAGTTTTGAAATATATTCCAAATCCTTTGATAAACCTTAGATGTTGCAGGTTTATGACTTTGCAAAAGAGTATCACTTCAGGAGACAATCCTAATTGAGACAAAATCAGCCTGTCAGAAACCATGCTGTGAGTTTCAAACTCTCCACTTGTGGAAAAAACATTTGGCCTTGGCTCAAAAGATTTTAGAGATTCGGAAGAGGCCATGCTGGTTTCCTGGACATCGAGATTAAGTCCGCATACCAACTTATCCTTTGCCAAGCTGGGGCTATTAATATTACACTTGACTTTTCTTGCCTGATCTTCTTCAAGACTTTGGCTATTAGTGGAATCGGATATATATGCATGGTTGAAATCCCACCTGTGAGTCAGTGCATCTTGCCCCAGCGTTTGATTGTCCTTTAGGAGAGAGAAATCTCTTGGGAAACTTCGTGTTCTGGTAGGATGCCATTAGGTCTATTGACCGTTTCCCGCATCTTGAGCAAATGATTTAAAAGACCCTTTTGTTTTAACTCCACTTGTTGGGGTTTATCTGCTTCTGAAGATCTGCTAAGGTATTCTCTACCCCAGGAATATGTCTTGCCGTTAAATCTAGTAAGTTGCTATCGGCCCAGGCACAGATCTTTTGAGAAAGGACCAATAGATGTCTGCTTCTTGTTCCTCCCTGATGATTCACATACGCTACTGTAGTGGAATTGTCTGATAAGATCTGAGCTGATCTTTTCTTTATTACTTTTTGAAATACCAAAAGAGAGTGCCAGACTGCTTTTAGCTCTTTGAAATTTGAAGACATCCTTTTCTCTTGATTTGACTAGGTACCTTGAAATGTTTCTCCCTGGCAATGTGCTCCCCATCCCAATAAGCGGCGTTGGTGGTTATTAGAATAGGTTTAAGAAGAGCTATGGGCTTGCCTTTTAGTAGATTGTTGGAAACTAGCCACCATGTCAGTGACTGCTTGAGATCTTCCTGTATGGCTATCTTCCTCTTTAGAGATTCCTGGTTTCTGTCCCAACTTGCAGGAAAAAGGTTTGAAGAGGTCTCAAGTGTGCCCTTCCCCAAAGTACTCCACTTAAGAGACCCAGAACTTATAGCATTGACTTTAAAGGAATTTTTATTAATTAAGTTATTAATTCCCTTACCTTGATCTGAATCTTTCTTATTCTTTCCTATGTAAGGGTAAAACAATTTGACCTTGTGTTTAGCCAGAAACCTAGGAACCTTTTTTCTTGGAGTGGCAAAAGGCATGACATTTGAACGTTTAGGATCCAACCCAGTTCTTTCAGTAGAGCTAAAGTCGTTTGCAACTTTTGTTCTAGGTCTATTATCGAAGTAGCCCTCAGAAGCCAATCGTCTAGATAAGGAATGATAGTGATACCTTCCCTTCTCAAATAAGCTGTGATAACTGCTGTTATTTTTCTTCGCCTGAATGCGAAGGAACGAAAGGACCACTTTCCAGGTCTTTTGTCTTGAGGTAATGGACGAAACTTGTCTTGACTTTTTATCCACTAAGGGTTCTAACTCTTTCCCAAAAAGCAAACCCCCCCTCAAAAGACATAGAACATAATTTATTTTTGGATGCAACATCTACAGACCATGATTGTAGCCAAACAGCTCTTCTGGCTATAGAAGAATAATCTGCACTCCTTGCCGCCAGTTTAATGTTATACAAGGCTGAATCACATAAATACTCAGAAGCTCTTAACAACAAAAGGAAAGTCTTTTAAAATATTTTCCCTAGAAGTGCCTTTCTTGATCAAGGATTCGAAATTAAAAAGCCATTAGCGAAGGGCTTTCGCTACTGATGCTGTGGCTGCCTTAATACCTGACCCTGAGGCCATAAAGGTTTTCTTTAAAGCCACTTCAGCCTGTTTATCCATGGGGCTTTTTTACCCTGTAATGTCTTCAAGGTGTAACGTGGTTCTCTTAACAGTGAGGGCAACTGGTGTGTCCACCTTAGGAGAATTTTCTTCCACTAAAGCAAACAAAGAATGAAATTTCTTAAGCAAATACAATTTATCTGTAGATTTCCATTCTTCGGATATTAGCTCCTTAATGGCTTCATGAACTGGAATACAATTATTTATCTTGACTTGAATTTACGCGACTTCAAATGGTTCAAATTCAGAATCTGAATCTAAAAAGTCTCTTTAGAATTCAGAATTCTCAAGAAAGAATCAATTTCATTTATAGGTTACTCCTCTATTAACTCTCCTTCTTCAGTGGATGAATCTTGCCTATGAGGCCCTGGCTCAGACCCCTCAATATCCAATAAATTATCATCATTGGACACATCCTCCAAATTATCTTTAGGAGTTTGATCCTTTTTGCAAAAAGCCGATATAGCTTCCTTAAAAAAAACAAAAGAATTCTTTCATCTCCGGGTTCACAGAAGAATCCTCTTTTTAATTTTTCCATGCAAGGCTGACATAACTTAGTAGTACAGTCTTTTGGCAGTCTAGCATCACAACCTGGACATATAACAGATTTGCTTGATGCCTTCCTCTTAGTTGAGGGGGCTTCAACAGTATTAGCAATGTCAGACAAGTTTACAAGACAAAAATAATAACAAGGAATTACTTACTTGAATATGAAGCTTAAGACTGCAGTTTAAAACACTACCAAACATTAGTTTAGCCATCTGGCTGCCATAGCAGGATCAGGAAAAAAAAATACCCATAGAACTCACCAGCAGGGCAGGGGGACAAAACAGCAGAGCGGCGCGGCATGCAGGCAAAGGAGGAAGCGGCTCTGTGAATGAGCCGATTCCTTAAGAAATCTTGCGATGTCCGTCACTGATGACGTCATCGCGACTACCTCGTGGCCGCAATATTGAAAAAGGGAACGTAAGTGCCCTGCCTGTATCCACTGCCTGGAACAACTGGCGAAGATTGGGAGAGACACTGAGACTTCACAGATGCAAGAGACCTGTGTCTCAGACTTCAGCTCTAAAGGGAAGCTGAAACATAATTTCGCCAAGCAAAGAGGTACCTCCCCCTTTAGGTACCCCCCAGCTGGTACAACAAGAAAGTGACCAGCTGCAGCAATCCTCCAACCCACTGGGCTGGGAAAAAAAAACACAAACTAAGAGGAGATCCTAGCATGGTAGGACTAAAAAACACTGAGGGACTGGAGGAGGGAGCAAATATTTATTAGGGGAGTAGTCCTAAGTTGGGGGCACAGCATCTCAGATACATGATGCCTTGGTGTGAAAAGGAATTCCTTCCGGACTCCAAGTGGCAATCGGAAATATCCCTGGATCAACTTTACTTTATGTATCAATACCAGTAACTTGCAACATTCCTTGTTTGTAGAACTCATCCAGCTTTTTTTTTTTTTTTTAAACTGTCCAATGAACCTGCCATCACAATGTCCACTGGAAGTCCTTTCCATAGTTTTACCGTTCTCACAGTAAAAAACCCTTTCTGAACTTGAAGTCTAAACCTTTCTTCAAGTCTTAAGGGATGTCCACATGCCCTCTGGCATGCTCTATTGGTAACCAGTGCCCCAGATAGTTTATTGTATGGCCTGTTATTTGGCATGTATTTATACACAGTAATCATATCCCTACGCAAGTGCCTTTTCTCTAGCACACATAATTGTAACTTATCCAATCATATTCAAGTTCCCCCAATCCCCTTATTTAGTTGCCCTTCTGTGAACCCTTTCCATTGCCAAGATGTCCTTTTTGTACACAGGATTCCAAAATTGCACTGCATATTCCAAATGAGGCCTTACCAATGGTTTGTAAAGAGGGAGAATAACATTTTCCTCCCTTGAATCCATACCTCTCTTTATACAAGACATAGTAACATAGTAATTAAGGTTGAATAAAGACATTCGTCCATCAAGTCCAACCTATTCACTTTTTTTTTTTTTTTTTATTTATTCTTTTTAACCTACCTAACAGTTGATCCAGAGGAAGGCAAAAAACCCCATCTAAAAAAGGGGGGAAAAATTCCTTCCTGACTCCAAACGGCAATCGGAAAGTATCCCTGGATCAACCAGATCTATATGCATTAATACCAGTAATTCTCAATATTTTTTAGTTTTAGAAACTTATCCAGGCCTTTTTTAAAGTTATTCAATGAACTTGCCATTACCACCTCTGCTGGAAGACAGTTCCACAGTTTCACCGTTCTCACTGTAAAGAAACCTCTCCTAACCTGAAGATGAAACTTCTTTTCTTCCAACCTTAAAGGATGTCCACGAGTCCTCTGATATGACCTATTAGTGAACAATGCACCAGAGAGTTCACTGTATGGGCCATTAATATATTTGTATAAGGTTATCATGTCCCCACGCAACCGCCGCTTCTCCAATGTAAACAGCCCTAACTTGTCTAATCTGCCTGCATATTCAAGCCCCTCCATTCCCCTTATTAATTTAGTTGCCCTTCTCTGAACTGCCTCAATTTCCAAGATGTCCCTTTTGTATATGGGATTCCAAAACTGCACCGCATATTCCAAATGTGGCCTTACCAGTGCCTTGTAAAGAGGGAGAATAATATTTTTCTCTCTTGATTCCATTCCCCTCTTTATACAAGACAATATCTTGCTAGCTCTAGCTGTTGCTACCTGGCATTGTTTGCTACAGCTAAGTCTGTTATCTACCAGAACCCCCAAATCTTTTTCCATTTCAGATGCACTTAACACAGAGTTATTTATGGTGTAGGTGGCACAGGGATTATTAAATCCCAAATGCATCACCTTACATTTATCAACATTGAATCTCATCTGCCATTCTGCTGCCCATTTTGATAATCTATCTAGGTCTGCTTGCAGCACTTGCACATCATTGGAAGTTTCCAAAGCTCTGCATAATTTAGTGTCATCAGCAAACACAGAGACCTTGCTCTCAATGCCCCCTTCTAAGTCATTTATAAACAGATTAAACAGAAGCGGCCCCAGTACAGAACCCTGAGGAACTCCGCTTAGAACTTTAGCCCACATAGATGTAGCTCCATTAACCACCACTCTCTGTTTGCGGTCCAATAACCAGTTCTCTATCCATGAACAAATGTTTTCTTCAAGGCCAACAGTCCTCAGTTTATACATTAGTCGCCTATGTGGCACAGTATCAAAGGCTTTTGCAAAATCCAAATATACCACATCCACAGCTGTGCCTGAATCTAACTTCTTACTCACTTCTTCATAAAAACCAATTAAATTTGTCTGGCATGATCTATTTCTCATAAATCCATGCTGACTACTACTAATAAGATGATCTCTGGAGACAAAGTCAAGGATATGATCCCTTAACAAAGTTTCCATCACCTTCCCTACCACTGATGTTAGGCTTACAGGTCTATAGTTACCAGGCTGTGAACGACTACCTTTTTTGAATATTGGTATTACATTGGCTTTTTTCCAATCCAGCGGCACATCCCCAGACAAAAGCGAATCTGAAAAGATGAGACACAGTGGTCTTGCTAGAACTGAACTAAGCTCTTTTAAAATCCTAGGATGCAATCCATCTGGTCCTGGCGCTTTATTGATATTAACTTTGTCTAATTGATTCCGTACCATATCCTCTGTTATCCAATGTGAAAACTCTTCATTTCCTCCCTGCACATTGTTACAATCCCTACTGTAAGGATTCTCAACAGTAAAAACCGATGTAAAAAAACGGTTTAGCAGATTAGCCTTTTCGGCATCCTCTACAACCACCTCAGCTCCATTATTTAATGGTCCCACATTCTCAGTCCTCATTTTTTTACCATTTATATACTTAAAAAACATCTTGGGGTTGGACTTGCTTTGTTCGGCAATCCGTGTTTCATTTTCTATTTTAGCTAGTTTAATTGCTTTCTTGCACTCTTTATTACAACTTTTGAAGTCCCTGTAAGCCTGTTCTGTGCCTTCTGACAATACTATGCTGGCTCTAGCTGTTGCTGGCTGGCACTGCTTGCTACTTTTAAGTCTGGGTACACACCAGCAGATATTTTCTGTCGACCGACCGATCCGCGGCATTATCGGTCGGTGGGCCGAAAAGATCTGCTGGTGTTGGGCAGCCAGCTGCGACTGCGATTGCACAAATAGTCCCTTCGTGCGTACCAAGCATAAGTTTGTTATCCACCAAAACTCCAAGATCCTTTTTCAAGGCAACCAATAGATATCCAGATGTTTGAAAACTACAACTACCAGCATTCCTCTGGATTCTGGAGTTAGGGAATGCATTTGGAGATCTACTTGTTGCCTATCTCTGATCTAGATCCACCTGCAACAATTGCACATCTTCTGAAGCTTTTAATGGTCGACAAAGTTTTGTGTCTACAGCAAACACAGAAACTTGCTGACTATACCCACTTCCACTAGCACTTTAGTTCATATTGATGAAGCACCATTAACAACTACTCTCTGCATCCTATTCATCAACCAATTTTCTATCCATGTACAAATGTGCCATCCCAGACCTTAGCTTATATATTAGTCGCCTATGGGGGACTGTATCAAAAGCCTTTGCAAAATCCAAGTAAACTACATCTACTGCTATGCCAGAGTCTAAATTTTTAACTTACTTCCTCATAAAAGCCAAGCAAGTTAGTTTGACAAGATCTATTCCTCCTAAATCCATGCTGGTTACTACTTGTAAGGTCAGTCCTTGAAATATACTCTAGAATATGTTCCCTGATTAAACTTTCCAGTATCTTCCCCACCACTGAAGTTAAACTTACAGGCCTGTAATTACACGGCTGTGAACGACTACCCTTTTTAAATATTGGGATAACATCAGCCTTTTTCCAATCCAGAGGCACACATCCGGACATGAGGAAATCTGAAAAAACAAAGTAACAATGGTCTAAATAAAACTGAACTTCGCTCCTTAAGGACCTGAGGATGTATTTTATCCAGTCCAGGAGATTTATGAATATTAACCTTATTTATAACCGTAGTTGTTTCTGTACCATATCCTCGGTTACCAAAAGTACACTTGCATCTTTTGTACCATTATTGCTACTATACACTATAATATCTGTACTTGGACCTTCTATAGTGTATACAGAGGAAAAAAGATTATTCAAGATATTTGCTTCCTCCGTAACTAACTTATCCCCATAAATTAATGGCGCCACAACATTTTCAGTCCTCATCTTCTTACTATTAATATACATTAAAAAAAAATTTAGGATTAGTGATGCTTTGTTCAGCTATCATAACTTCATTATTAATTTTAGCTAGCTTGATTGCTTTCTTACACTTGTTACAGTTTTTATAATCCCTAAAGGCCCTTTCCGTTCCCTCTGAAAAGGGTTTTCTATTTCCCTCTTTACATCAGAATTCAGCCACATGGGCGCATATTAATTTTTTTTACATTTATTTCCCAAGAGTATAAATTTAGATGTAAAATGGCATAAAATACCCTTAAACACAGTCCACTTCTGTTCTGAAGAGCTACTTTAACCTGGGAAAATCTGGTTTCTTGAAATTAAAGGTCTTTGTTAAAGGAGAACTAAAGTCCCAAGACAACATTGTCCCAATAGAGAGAGCACATTCACAAACGAACAACAAGCTGTGTCTCATGTCTCCCTTTGCTGTGGATGCTGGGTGATTTATGAAAATAGCCTGTGTGTACTAAGGGTCAGCTCCCATAATTCACCTTACCTGGGAACACCCATCTAAGTGTCCGCCGGACACTTCACAGGAAACTGCAGTCTTGCTTCCTGGAAGCTGACAGCCAATCATGTTACAGCTCAGAGTTCCCTCCCTCTGACACAGAACACAGATACCAGTGCAGTTTTTGTGTAAACACATTAGAAATGCTCCTGTCCCTAACAATGATAAATTCTTTACATACAAAAAAGAAGTAATCTTTGCAGTGTATGTCTTTGCTAGCATGGATGAAAGAAACAGAACATTTAACATTTCAGCAAAAAATAAAAGTAAGTATGGGGAATCGAACCAGCAACCTTCTATTCTGTGTCTTTCTAAAAAGAAAGCTTTCTACCACTAGGCCACAAGGGCTAATAAGTAATAGACTAGTACATGTAGAGTCTTTATCTTTTGCTAGACACATAATAAAAACAAAAAAAGGGAACATGGGGAATCGAACCTGTGTCCCAATAGTCTGATTTTTTTCCTAACCCAGCACTTTAGCAGAGCACGCCACAGGTGAACTCTCAATCAATAGAAGTAAATGTCAGTAAAATCAGTACACTGTTTTGTATTGCTACTGGAAGACTGTCAGCAATTCACACTGGTTGGTAAATAAATAACAGAGCTGCTATATATAAAGATTGTACATATGTAGAAACTTCATATTTTTCTAGAAACATGGAAACAAACAAACAAAAAAAGCACTAAACTCAGGCAGTAGACCATGTTATATTGTTTCATAAGTAAGCTAAGGGATTTGAACTTGCGGCTTCTTGGTCTGATTGTTTCTAAACACACAGCATTTACATGGTGCGCCACCAGCAAATCAACTGTGATTCCAGGTACATTTAGATGCTTTATCTTTCACTAGAAACTCTGCACATAGAGACAGTGAATGCTGGGGTCAGGGGGCGTGGCTCTTTGAAGCCAACATGGGCTATGAGTTGTACTGGCAACAAGATGGAAGCCTCCTTTGTTACAGAATCTATTACTCATATCTACTAAATGCAAATAACTAGAGAAGAATCTTTCAACGTGTAGGTGTTCTGGGGAGAAAAACTTTCACATTAGGATCTGAAAAACTGAAGTTTAGTTCTCCTTTAACCCAGCACACTTTTCCTTTCAATAACATACACTAAACAACACCATTTCATGGTCCCTATTCCCTAAGCCTCCAGATACCTTTATACAATATCTATAACACTTTCCACGATGTTAGATATTACCAGATCCAACAGAGCTCCTTTTCTAGTAGGAACTTCAACCACCTGTGATTGAAAATTATCCTGCAGCATTCAGGAACTCATAACCCTTTTCTGTGTTGGAAGTTCTACTACACTAATCAATGTCTGGGTAATTAAAGTCCCCCATAATGAGCACACTCCCTAAACTTGCAACTCTTGCCAACTGCATATGAAGCTGACTTACTTCCTCCCTGCAAGCATTAGGCGTCTTATAGCAGACACCAACAATGACATTACCCCCTTTCTTGTTGTCTAATTCCACCCATATTGCCTCTGCTTTAACATCCATATAACAAACACATACTACTACCCCTTTCCGAATTTTCTCTGTCCTGCCTAAACAAGGAATATCCTTCTAAATTTACAGCCCAGTCGTGAGAACTGTTCAACCACGTTTCTGCTATACCTATTACATCATACTTTTCATTCAACGCCATAATCTCCAATTCTCCCATTTTGTCAGCCAGGCTTCTTGCATTTGCAATCATACATTTTAGATTATGATCCTGTAATTTATCTACATGTTTTTTATTAGTGAAATTTTAGATGTTGACCCTTTGATGGTAGAAGCAGCGGTGTGCAATTTGTGTTGAGTAATTTCAAAAGGAAAAGCAACAGAAAAAGGAAAAGCAACAGAAAAAGGAAAAGCAACAGAATTTTGCGGTTCAAAACATTTACAAAGAATAAGAGGTTAGGAAGATGGTAAAAAGACACACAGAACCATCTTATTTGTATGTTGTAAAAGAAACAATGGTTACGTTATCTATTGTACTTAATCTAAATGCTTCCATACTTAAGTTATGGTTATATACAATAATTTCACGCTAAAGGGTCCATGGCTTTTTTTTTTTTATTCTTTTTTCACAATATACAGGAGGATCATAGGGAAGTAATTCAGACTTAATTTAGCAAAATAAAAAAGTTCTATTATCTATATATACAAAAATATAAAAATATACATATAGGTATGCAGATGGTGTGGCCTTTATCTTTATACAATAGGCACTTTGTGGCAAAAAAGCGGTTTGCACACCTTCCTTTCTTCCTTTTCTGAAATATGTTATTGCTTCGCAGGGGAAACATCGATTCCTTTGACTACCAGGGAAACATATCTTTTTTGTCCCATCCTTAGGATGAGTTTTGCATGCTACAATATCACAAGGATGATAACAGTCAAAATGTGAAAGAACTTGTACAATTTTACTCTTAACATGAATGTCAAGCAACTTAACATCAAGGATTCTTACTTGTAACCAGCCTTCACTCTGAGGCTGAGGCCACACTGCAACGCACAGGAATCGCGCACAAAATCGCGAGCGTTATCGCACACTGTGTTTGTGTGCGCTTTTCTTGTGCGTTCGTGTTTTCGCTTTATGGAAACGCTAGGTTAACGCACCAAAAATGGTGAACGCATGAGTTACCAAAATGCAAACGGACGCGCAATCGCATGCGCATCGGAAATCACGGGAATTTTTGCGTTCCCGCGATTTCCAATTTAGCGAAAATCGCGGGCGCAATCCTGAGCGCGAAACGCATGCGCAAATGCGCGAAAAACGCGCTAGTGTGGCCTAGCCCTGAGATAGGCAGGAATTGTTAAAGGACATCTATTGTGTAAGAAAAACTTTCTATGTAATGTACAAATCATGTGCTTACATTTAGAGTGAAAAGCTCACTACTCCCCCTACCCACCTATGTTTGCACACTAATCCTTAAAATGTTAAATGAGAATATTCATCCCCATTACACACTAGTCTGTGGCACCTTTATTTTACCCACACATACTATCAGAATGTGGTCCGATTAACCATGGTGATGCAATTCAGGTCAGGCATTGGATGGCAAATGGAAAGAGCACCTTCCTTCCTTCACGCTCGTTTGAAATGGTGATATTGGGAGAAAGAGAAGGATTTGTAACAAAGTAAAACAAAGAATAATAATAAAATCGGTTGAAACTAATACATTTTAGTCAGTATAAAGACATATTCAATGCCTTAGAGGACTGCTGCTAAAGGGATACAAATGGTGCTTCTCATTCAAGTCACTGGGAACTGACTTGCTTCATTTTGTTCCTGCAAATTTGTAGCATGCAAAATGTGCCATGTGTCATTTCCGTTTAACGAAAACATATCCTACAACTATTAACAACATTGCAGAGCATTGCTTAATGCCTATATAGCCTCTACTTTCCTGTTGCAAATTTCTAGAAATTCTTGAGCAAACAGCTGAGCATCTGCTGAGAGTCACATGTGATGTTAAATAAGCTGCTGTTTTGTGAGAACTCTTCAATATCCATTTTCATTTCAGTAGTAGTATTTACAATCTATCTGGGACAGAGTAAGGCAGTTTATGATTTTTTCCCCCCTCAATCTGTTATTACTACCAGTTCTCCATCACTTGCTCCAGAGTCCTCAGAGTCACTGCAGATTTCTCTGCCCCTGGGAATAGCCCTATGGGATTCCTGGGGCAAAACATGGTGATTGCTGATCATCTGCCTGTTGCAATCCTGGGGAAGATATTGATCAGATGGCAGAAGTTGTGAGATATTGCCCATCATTGCGTTTGGCTGGAATCCAGGTGGTGAGGGAGGACTTTGCAGAGATTCTGGAGACCTACAATAAGAGATTGTGTAATGTTCAAATATTTCAAGATACACTAACAATTACAGCACTCAACTACACATAGTTCTAACTGAAACCAGTATAAGAAATAAGCATACAGTACATGCAAGGAATAAAGGCTAATTACCTGCACCAAAGTTAAAAAATGCACAAATTTAGATAGTTGTCTTTTAAGCATGTTTGTACAAACAATGTAAGACTAAACTATCAATAAACCTAAACACATTCTATTAATATAATGAATATCTGAATCTCTTATTGCTGGAATCATTACATTTTTTTTTTTTTTTCTTTTAGAGCGAGTCGCGGACTAAAAGCTAAAATGCTCAGCAAGTTCTATAACTCCCCTCACTCATCCCTCTTACCAGATCTGTCAAGTACCGTAAGTGCCCTTTTTTGAAAGCAGGCTGGGCAGTCTGTTAAATTACTATTCAATGGAAAGGACAGCAGAACTTAGGGAAAAATAGATTGAAGAAGTGGATGATTTCTTCACAAGGCTTATTTACATTTTAAATTTGCACGTGATCTGGAGCACTATGCATTAGTATAAGTTATTCACTAAAGATGCCAGAAACTTCCGGAAAGTATCCACTCAAAAAAACAATCGAATGAAGCGCAACCATATTTACATTTATTTTACAAATAAGACAGCTCAGTAAAGAAAGCCATACACAGGACGGTACTTCTCAATCAAATTTTTCCACCTTGCACCATCAATCTTCAGCAGATTCCAGCTTGAAATCAATATGGTCTGAATGATGGGGTCAAAGGAAAATGATTTGTCTGATCTGATTGCTATTTTTTCCATCGACGACTCGATACTGTCTGACACCTGATCAAAAAATTGGTAAACCCTTTTCCCTGATGCGAAAATCGATCCTGTGTATGGCTTGCTTAATAAATCTTAAATTTTTTAATGCTGATTAAAAAGGATTCCAGTCATCATGACATACAGCTTAAAATATCAGCAATATCTGTAGCCTGTACAATTCAAAAGGACACATTATTATTATTACTGTGGATTATATAGCAAGGTTGACCATAAAAAGCTATAGATGATGAGCAATCATTGAAAGTGGCTCTAGATGATCTTGCATTGATTGATTTTTGAGGCGGTTAAAGATTTACAAAATGCTTCAAGTATTTTTTTACTGTTGCTAAACATCTGAAACAACTCAGAAAACACTACAATACCGAATATGAAAATAGGCTAAAATATAAAGATGACTTTGAAAAAATGCAAACCAGTCCTGCTGCACTAATTACATATTATTAAGAATGTCCCCCAAACCCTTGTCTGTTAACCCTTGGACTGCTCAGTGGGACTAATAGGCCGATAGAAGCTTCTTCAACATTGTGATTTGCTGTAAAACTTTTTCAAGACCATAAAGCTTTTTCAAGACCATAAAGCTCCACATTAGCTGGAGTTAAAAAGCTTCTGTTATTGTGTATTTTGGGATACCTGTGCAGCTGCCCCAAGCCCCCAAGTCACGCCAACCCTTTTATTTAATCATTAAGGGCTTGGCCACACTATTGTGTTTTTCTTGCGTATGCGCATGCATTTGCTTTTTTTTTAGATCATTGAAAATACAGCAACGCGTGTTTTCAGGTGCGTTGCGATTGCGCATACGATATGCGTTGCGCTTTTTTAATCGCAATCGCATGCGGTTTCCTCTACCTAACGAAGAAACTGCATGCGCAAACGCAACACAACCGCATGCGATTGCGTTTGCGGCACAGTGTGGCCATGCCCTAATAGTATTTAGCGCAGGAGCCAGAAGTGTATTTCCCTGTAAGTACCTTGGGCTTTTGTACAGTGCAGTTTAAATGGGATTAGGAACTCATGTCTGAAGGCCAGACTTGCTTGCCATAAGGTGCATTAGATGGCACACGGTACAAAATTTTGTCCAACACCTTCCAACATTACTCTGCTGGTGTTTTCTAGTAATAATCCTCCCACATACATGACCACTGTGAGAGGGAGGGGGGGGGGATCAGGATCAGTCTCCCTGTCTATTCACTGGAATACAGTTAGATTCTATTAAAGGGTATCTCTAGTGGTTAAAACCGTTTTCTATTCACTTTTATTGAAGAACGGGAGGTAAAGGAGCTGTGTCTTACATCCCGTTCTTCAATAAAACATTCAGGACCTGGGAATAAAGTTAAAGAGAGAGAGAGAGAGAGAGAGACTCAAAAATTGGAAACCATCTAATGGTCAGGCTATTACTGTTCTCCTTACACACAGGAGGAATTCCTTGTATGCATCTGCCTAATGTACGATTTCCTTGTGAATGGTAGAGCCCCGTGCACACGTCACTCTCTTTACTAGAAGAGTCCAAAAGTTGTGCAAGAGATAGACAGACAGACCAATAGGTGTGTGAATGGGAACGGGGATGTGGGGAGGGGCAGAGGGGAGTTGGCACCACTGACCCTGACATATTTCTGGGACTCGTTTTGTTTGGCCGATAACCCAGGGACACCAATAATCAGCTGCTGCTCACGCCTAGTACACAGGATAGAGAGATAGATAAATAGATAGATGATAGATAGATAGACAGACAGACAGATATGGATAGATAGACAGACAGATATGGATAGATAGATAGATAGACAGACAGATATGGATAGATAGATAGACAGACAGATGTGGATAGATAGCTAGATAGATAGACAGACAGATATGGATAGACAGACAGACATGGATAGACAGATAGATAGATGATAGACAGATAGATGATAGACAGATAGATATAGGATAGATATATGATAGAGGATATTGGCTTTTTGTTTCTTGCTCCAAGGAATAGCATCTTCCAGATCCCTCTGCAATACAGCTAAAGACACTCCCAGCATCCCCTCTGAAATACACCTTCTGTCTCTTAGGCCCCCCTGCAATACAGCTAATGACACTCCCAGCATCCCCTCTGAAATACACCTTCTGTCTCCCAGGCCCCCCTGCAATACAACTTGTAACACTCCCAGCATCCCCTCTGAAATACACCTGTCTCCCAGGCCCCCCTGCAATACAGCTAGTGACAATCCCAGCATCCCCTCTGAAATACACCTTCTGTCTCCCTTACAAACACACACACCTCCCCCCCCATTTGTTTCCTATAAATTCTATTACTTTTGCAATTGTTAAAGAAAAGTCTCCTTACATAAAGCTGTGTGGCTGAACCTTATAACTTCCCCCCTCTGTCTCTCCCTGCACTATCAGCTGTGAATAGATCATGCAGAGACAGGGAGGAAAGGCTTTGTTTACATCAGGCATCACTGGGGTCAAGTGGGTGTGGCAGAAATCATGAATATGCATGTGATGATGCACATTGACTGACAGCCTGCCCAGCACAGTAGCAGACACCACCCCAGGAGCTACACAGCTTCCAGAGGCTGCTGCAAAGGAACAGAGTTGATTTTTTGGGGGGGAAAAAGGTAGGAGGGGGGTTGGGGAAAAAAAACAAAACGTTTTTCCATCAGTGGAGATACCCTTTAAGCAACTAACCCGGTCTCTCGCTCCTCTGACGCGTCCTCTGACAGGTACTGGTGGACTTGGTACTCTATGTACATGCGCATAGAATACAGAATGCATGGGGACCAGTCAGAGGACACTGTTTTAACCACAGGAGATCCCCTTTTAAATAGTGAGCACTTCATACTTAGAACAATGGATATAATATATAAATATATATATTACAAAAAAAATTATATATATATATATATATATATATATATATATATATATATATACACACACAAAAGTTTTTATAGTTCAGACCAAGCTAAATAATCTACTATATGTGATTATATTAAAATCAATTAACCATGTCCAAATCCAATAAATATGTCCCCACTATAAAGTGCTGTTAACAGTGAGGTACAAGGCACATCCATCCATTCACTGCTTTCCTTCTTCCTACATTAGGAAGTGACAGTGTAACCAATTGGGGGATTAGTTACTTTTGTTTCTTTTTAGATCCCTAGGCAGGTTCAGCTTTTACCAGTTTTTACATTTTACCAGGCTTCTTTTTCTTGGCTAGCTGCACAGATTTAGGAGATACATTTACTGTAAGATACATTTGTTCTCTTCTATTACTGCAGTAAGAAATTCACGTTATAGTAAAAACAGAACTTCAGACATGCCGTCGCTGTAGATCCCGACACCTTAGCTATGTGGCCTTATGAGAAATCCGGACCTGGCTGCTAAGCGTCAGATCAGATTGTTGATATATGTAAGGTGATGCATTTTGGGACAGATAATGATATATAGAGTATTTACACACTTACGCAAGAATGTATCCTTGCCTTGAGTCTTGCCTTCGATTTTTCATAAGAGCTTTGTATTCACCCACACGCAACCTCTTTCCTTCAACAATGCACGTACGCTTGGGACGTGGCTTGTATTTATAATCTGGATATCTCTCTAGGTGCTGGCGACTAAGCCGTGCTTGCTCCTCATAGTATGGTTGTTTCTCAGAGTTACTCATTGATTTCCAACGTGAACCTGTGGGAAACAAAACCAAAAATATTAAAGATGCCATATGTAAAAACATTATTAGGTTTATTATTATATATAGTATATATATATATATATATATATATATATATATATCCTGATGATGGCCAGATCCAATATGGCCAAACCACGTTGATTGATGCATACAAAATAAAGTTTGATATTTGATTTGAAAATCCCACGGGTGCTCTGACTAACCTGTTCTTCTATTATACTACGCCGGGGGCACCAGGGTGTATGAAGGCTTGAGGGATGTGCAGAGGATCGTTTGAAAAAGTATATTATATATAGTTGTATACAGATCTGAAGCAGTGCTGTCTGTTCTATCTAAACTGAACAGAAATAAGGGTTGTGTCTTGCCGTGCTTTTTTTTTTTTTTTTGCAAGCATCCAGATTGACAATAGCTGTGGGGGGGGGGGGGAAAAAATTTTCTATATATATATATATATATATATAGGTATAATGCGCCCCTTACAGTGTAATATAAGGATATTACGCCACCGAGGAGTTCCCTGACCATATAGAAGCACGAGGTGGCATTATGTCCTTATATTATAATGTGAAGGGGTGCATTATTTCTTATAATACATAAGTATCGGATTCCTTCACCCCACTCGCATTTTAAATTCTAGCCTTGTCCCTATTTCCACCTTAAATCCCCAAGCTACCTTCTGTAACTTAAACCCAGTAGAAAGGAACATCCCAGCCCGGCATCTATGTGGTTGAATAAATCTTTGTGGAGGAGTAGAGAGACATTGGTTATGAAGTGACAGGAAGCAGCTCCAGCAGGTTCTGTTAGTGAAGTTAAACACTGCAAAAATGCTGAGTCATTGTTCAGGCATGAACACTGGAATGGGCGGAGTAGTGGGATATAAGAAATATAAGAAATTAGTCACTTAGTGACATAGCTGGCTATATACTATATAAGGCTATATACTACTGCAGCTCCCATTATAAAATATCACACTTATTATATTAATAATACAAGATGTCAAGGTGCAGCTCCTGAACAATATATAAATCAAAATCAGGAGCCCACCTAGGATATGCAAAATATCTAAGTTCATTTTATTGAATCCGCATGCCAGATCTAAGCTTTAAAATAGTAATCTGGCTTTCGTTTGGCTACAACCAGATACAAGCAATTGTGGCCATACAAGTAATATCAGCCCATACCTAGTAATGGTAAATAATTGGCCTGTGTATGGTATCTATAGACAAAATTGAGCCGATCCAAAGTGGACACAAAACAAAAATATAAACACTATAATGCTTTTTCCTGGTGTGATTTGCACATTGTTTTTAATGTTTAGGCAGGTTTTGGTGCAATATTTTTTTGTGTTGTAATGCATTTATAACCATGGTTATTTGGGAATGTAATGTGCGATTTTATGTCCCAGGGTACACTTATCATTGACTCTAGGTTATGCCGTTCAAACTTCTTAAACCCTTACTCATACTGTGAGAGTGTATCAAGTGATAAAGTTAGCCTGGTATTTGTGTTATCAGCATGCCTTTATAGATGAAATAGATATGTTGGAGATTAAAAGGAGATTTTGTTCTTACCTGTAAAATCCTTTTCTCCGAGGCCATAGGGGGACCCAGGCACTGCAGGGGTTAAGTGCTTCACCTCTAGGAGCGGACACTTGAGAGTTAAAAGTTTTCACAGGCTCAGGTGCTCCTCCCCCTGCCTTATATGGTTGTGCACCATGAGCCTGCCCCAGTTTGTCCCAAAGATAGACAGCGAAGGAGATAGCATGAAGAAATAATCAAATAACCATTGGCAACTAGCCAAAACTAGAAACTGAGTACTAACTCTAACTTAAACACTAAAAACTTTACAGGGAGGGTTGTGCCTGGGTCCCCCTATGGCCTCGGAAAAAAGGATTTTACAGGTAAGAACAAAATCTCCTTTTCTCCATCAGCCAAGGGAGACCCAGGCACTGCAGGGGACGTCCCAAAGTCCCACATAGTAAAGGGCGGGCAGAAAAATTAAGCCTCAGCCGCTTGTAGCACCAAGCGGCCCAGGTTTGCTTCAGCTGAAGCGAACACCTCTAGTCTGTAAAACCTAATGAAGGTGTTAATGGAAGACCATGTAGCGGCCTTGCAAATCTGATCGATGGAAGCCCCGCGTCTAGCTGCCCATGAGGCCCCCAAAGCCCTAGTAGAATGAGCTGCAACCCGCATGGGAGGAGCAGCTCCAGCCTCCGCATAACATCGCAGAATGAGATTTCGAATCCATCTGGAGAGAGTCTGAGAAGACGCTCTAGAACCTTTCAGAGGTCCCGCAAGGAGAACAAACAAAGCGTTAGACGAACGGAAGGCTTTCGTTCTGGCCACATAGATCCGAAGAGCTCGAACCACATCCAGAGAGTGCAACCGCTTCTCCTTGGGCGACGACGGTTGAGGAAACAACGCCGGCACGACAATATCCTGATTCAGGTGAAAAGAAGAGACGACCTTGGGCAGAAAAGTAGAATGAGGTCGGAGAACTGCCCTATCCTTAAGAAAAATTAAACATGAAGGCTCTACCGAGAGCGCCGCCAGTTCAGACGCTCTACGAATGGAGGTAATGGCCAACAAAAACAGAGTTTTCCCAGACAACAGAGGAAGAGCCACTGAGGCTAGGGGTTCGAAGGGAGGACTTTGAAGAACCCGAAGGACCAGAGAAAGATCCCACTGCTGGACCGGGTGCTTGCGAGGCGGACGAAGGTGAGCAACACCTTGCATGAAAGTCCGGATGTCCCGACGTGTGGCCAGCCGACGATGGAAGAAAACCGAGAGCGCCGAGATCTGAACTTTAAGAGCGCTAAGGGACAACCCTATAGACAGCCCCAACTGAAGAAATCGTAACAACCGAGACAAAACAAAGGAGCGTGAAGAAAAACCCTGAGAATTCGCCCAGGCCACGTATCGTTGCAAAATCCAATGATAAATCCTCGCAGACGAAGGCTTCCTTGCCGCCAACATGGTGGGTATGACCGCCGATGGAATACCCCTTTTTCTCAGGATGGAAGATTCAATGGCCACGCCGTCAAATTGACCTTGCCCAGGAGGGCTCCTGGTCAGTCACACTGGTAGCAAGGGATGCCTCATGGGCAGCGTTGTACGAGGCACATCTGGGGCCCGAATGGCCAGAGGGCAATTTAGATTGACACACTGCACACACATAGGAAGTGGTAACAGCAGCCTTGTTCCCCTTTTGGCGGGGCGGGAGCGACCCTTTTTCGGCCATGGGGAATAGAAGGTAACCTGACCACTAACTTCAGAGAGTTTGTCTTTTTTTTTTTTATATATATATATATATATATCTAACCCCCAACAGTAATAGGCAAAAGATGCAAGGCAGAGACAAGAAAAATGGCAGAGGGGAGACCAGAGACAAGGAGAGGAAGACCTGAGTCCAGAGAATAATGCAACAGCAGCCGACAGAGAGGAAAAGGAGTAGAGACTGGAGAAACCGGAAGTCCCGCCCCCGCTTCTCGCGGCCGGAAGCTACAGTTCCCGCCGACAGAGGAGAGGCTCCCGCCCACGATGCGAAGGACCGGGGGTCCTTCCAATAGATGGCCAGCCGGCGCCTGCCCGAAACAGTCCCCGAACCTTTAGGAAAGAGAGGGGTACTGCGCAGGACCAGGGTACCTTGCAATAGGTGCTCAGCAGATGCCTGACTGAAAAGAATCCCCGAACTCTTAGCAAAGAGAGGGGTACAATCGGTACCTGAATGCATAGGTCTGCACTGCTGCCTGTCCCTCCAGGAAGGAATCCAACCCAGTCAGGTACCATAGGAGCGAGCAGAGGGTGAACAGCCCTCTGCTGCTGTACTGCGTGGTGGGGAAAAGCTGGAAAGGAACAGGATCCAGCTGTTCCCATGAATCTGTCCCAGAATCTTCTTGCTGAAGAGGTAAAGTGGTCCAACTCCTGAGCGGACACTTGAAAAACTGGGGCAGGCTCATGGTGCACAGCCATATAAGGCAGGGGGAGGAGCACCTGAGCCTGTGAAAACTTTTAACTCTCAAGTGTCCGCTCCTAGAGGTGAAGCACTTAACCCCTGCAGTGCCTGGGTCCCCCTTGGCTGATGGAGAAAATAATATTAATACATTAAAGGGCATGTCCACCCCCCCAAACGAAAATTTAAATTCAACCTATTTACCCCCCAAAAAATAGACCTAACTAGGTTTAAAGGGGTGTACAAGGCTCTTAAATATACTTACCCAGACTCGTTCCCTCAGCTGTCTTCTGCTGCTGCTCCGTGCCTTTTCCAAGCACTACAGCAGCAGAAGGGGCTGGGCTGGACTGGCAGCAGCATCAGTGATTGGCTGAGACATCTGCTGCTGCTGTGCACGAAAAGGGCATGGGAGCTGAGCTGAGCCGAGGGAACGAGTCTGGGTAAGTATATTTAGAGGCCTCGTACACACTTTTAAACCTAGCATAATTTAGACGGTAATCAGGTTAGATTTAAATTCCCCATTTTAAAAGTTGTGAAAACCCTCAGAAATTACAATTCTATATATTTATTTACATTATTAATTAATATACTTTTGGCGAGTTAGATACAGGAATGATAGAAAATATAGGACGAGGACCGCACTCACTAGGTGCACCTGAGGAAGGGGGAAACCACGAAACATTGTGCACATACCTATGTCACAATAAAGTTGAAATTCACCAGTGAGTGCGGTCCTCGTCCTATATTTTCCTGCTAGTGGTTAAGCAGTTCAGAGGACCTTGCACCATTCAAAGAGTCCATGAATAAGGTGTGCAAGGAGAACCCGACTTAAGATTCAGGAAATGTGTGAGAAACCAAACTAAGCAACAAAATAATGATTTAGGGTGAGGCCACACTATGACGCATAGCAAATTGTGCATTTTTATGTGAGATTATATAAACGCATTTAAAAAGAATGTGATTTTGTGTGTTAGTGTTTCGATTGCGCTCCATTTTAACACTTTTTTTTTTTTTTGCAATTTTGCACCAAATTCAACATTTTAACCTCTGATGACACTTCCTGTGGGTATGGGTGTTGTATGAGCGTTTATAGAGATAGGTTGTGCCTTTGTGCTTTGAGAGAGTTGGAGAATTTATTTTGATTTTATTGAAAATGATTATTTTGCATGACTATAAATTGGAGCTACTTGCCTTTCTGCTCATAGGAGTTACTGTTTATATTTTATTTATATATCTGATCAACCTTTTTTTTTTATAATAGAAAAGCACACATTTTAAAATTATCAATATTTTCATGTATTTTCAAGTTTTGATTTATTACTAGAAATTATGACAGATTGTTTAAAAAATACTAGTTTCAGGAAAAGTATCTCACTAACTGAAAGATTAATAATTACGCTGAGGTAATTAACTATCATCTGCATCCAGGGGAACCAAATAGGATAAACCTGCAGGTCTGGGAATAGACCCAGACAGTCCTGTGGTTAAAATTAAACAGCACCATTAGGCAACCTGAGACTCCATACAGGATCCAGATTAACATGCTAGGTTATATTTGTTAGTATTTACCAAAGCAAGGTCCAGATTTACAGTTGCTATGGGGTTAGGACTTGGGAGCACAGGAAACTGATTAGCATTATAAGTTAGGGAGAGGTAGGGGTTAAAGGAGCTAAAAGCTCCGCACAGAGTATAAAATGAAATATAGCCTTCTTATAACAGAAGGTACCTCACAGCACATATATACACATATTTCTCCCTCCCAGGTTACCTAAAGAAACATGCAAAGTATCATCCTTTATATCCTCTTTCCTACATACAAATCACTTCCTGTGTAGCATACAGAAAGGGGTTTTCACGTGTTTTACAAACAGCACATCATTGGATGTTATACTGATATTACCGCTTCCTTTTAGTATTCACATAAAGACCCCTTAGCAGTCACAGGGGTGTGGTTCAAACTCCCATTTTGACAATCCCATATTAAAATAAGAATATATACCTTTTTCCTACATGTAATATCTTATACCCCCACCTCATTGGTAGCTCCTAAAAACCCAATGCACTCTCCAATGCAATCTCCTATGAAGATATAAATATATTTATACAATTTAAAGGATATAGAGATATATGTATATATAATTTTTTTTTTAAACATTTTTTTCTATTCAGTAACAGTGCAATTTATAAGCAAGGGTAGCAGAGGATTTATTTCGAATTTATTATTTTTCGTTTGGTGGCCATCTATTCCTTTAAAGGAGAACTAAACCCAATTTTTTATACTCCAGAATCTGAAAACAACCCCCCTAAAAACACCAATAAACTATAAAATGCCACTTTAGTAAACACTGTTAAAGTAAATCAAAGCCTGTTTAGAACTGGATGAAGTATTTGTGTGTATGTGCAGTGTCAGACCACACCCCCTGACCTCAGTCACATGCTTCCTTGCTTTATCTGTCCTGTAAAAGGATTGGCTAGAGATTATTAATGGGTGTGACCAACTGTAACAAGTTTGTGCCATAGCTAAGGACTGAGCATGAGCAGAACATAATAGTCGTTGACCAAACTGTGTGATACTAGAATGCTGAGAAGTAAAGCACAAACTATATGTTATTTAGGTTAATTTCCCAGTGCCCGTAACAAAATGAGGGGTAAGACACAGATTACTGGTTTTATATCAAGGTGTTTGGCCTTCTGGTTAAGTGTTGTTCTGTGGCTTTAGTTGCCCTTTAAATGAAACTGAATAAAAATAAAAAAAGAAAAAATAATTCTTTACCAATATGAAACTTTTTATTATAATTGCAGAACTATTGTTTTAATTTGCTGAGAGTACAGGACAGAAAAAAAAGCCTCTTCTTGTGGTCTTACCCAAGATCTTGCTGATGCTAGAGTTATGCATGTCAGGAAATGCCTGCAGAATCTTACGCCTCTCGTCTTTTGCCCATACCATAAAAGCATTCATTGGACGCTTAATATGACTGCCACGTCCCTCAGGCAAATGACAGGATCCTAGCAGGTGTAAAGATAGTTATGTTTTTAGATAATAAAACAAAAATTTTTTTAAATAAATACAACAGACAAGGCATTATCAACCAGCTATTCCCATTTAACATAATGGACATCTGATTACAGGTTTTAAAGCGACAAAACCCGCTGGTATATTTGTTGCTTGACTTTAAAGGAAAAAGTTGACTGAAAAAAAAGGTCCTGTCTTCCGTTACTTCCCCTAGTCCCAGATATCAGTACTTACCAAATAATGGTCCTGCACTGCTGCAGGGAAGGGGGGAGCGCAGGGAACCGACAGGAGAGATCCTGCAGTGGTGCAGGATTGCAGTTTGGTACGTATTGATAGAGGGCAATTTTTAATAAGACACTGTCTTTTCTTTCAGTGAGCTATTCCTTTAAGAGAAGAAACTGCAATAACAGATTTTTTAGTATGAACCATGCTATTCCCCTTTCTAACAAATGAGTAAAATTGTCATGTAAAATTGATTTTATATTAAAAACAAGTAATGTGAACATCTCATGTTTTAGTTGTTTATACCTGTGTCCCTGCTGTTTGGAAGCAATGTATAATATAAGTGAGTGGGGCAGGACAAATAGCTGGCATTTAAATTGATAAAAAGTACAACAAGATTGGTCCAACAGTTTCTAAAACCTGGGAAAACATAAAAATCATGAATACTTTCTCTTACAATTACAAACATTTACTGTACCATACCGAGGGCCTCACCATCAATATCCATAGTGCCCCTTAGAAGCGATTCTTCTGCATTTTGTTGAGAAGGCTCTTCCTGCAGCTCCTTATCTGGCATAAAGTTTAGAAGCTCCTGCAATTCATTAATAATTTAAATTTATGAAATTAATATCATGCCAATATAAAAGACCTGCCTAGCTTCTTTTAATGCACAAATTACCTGCTTATATTGTAATGTTACTTTTTGCACATAAAGGCCTTCACCACACAACACATTACAATCTATACAGTAAGATAAAAAGACATATTAAAAGTTATTTATAAACAGGTGCAAATACTGCTTATTGTACCCACCATTCAAGTTCAGCCACGCAAAAGTGAATCACATTGAATTCTGTCTAATCTTTGTGTGTGTTAAGACAAAGTGTTTGCTGGTGTAAAAATAGTCCTGCAAAACCCACCGTATTCCTGTCTTGATAAACTACTTGAGCCCCATAGATTAAAAAAAAAATCGGTCTAAAACTCATGGTAACCTTTGGTAAATGCAGAGAGAAAGAAGCAGATTAGTTTTCCCGCAGAGTGGGTTAAGCAGAACTGTAGACGTTTTCTACACTGCCTGAATGAAACCAATCCTTTCTAATTCCAATATGGCCACTGAATCCCTTAAATAATCCTTTAATCATATGCATTTGCCCATTTGGAATCTGAGGTACAGAGTCTAAGGGGTAAACTTGCAGCATTGCAGGGCTTGGCAAACCTGGGGGAAATGCAGGTACTGGCAGGGGCCAGTAAATTGGTGGGTGGAGATGGGGCAGATAAGGTGGAGAAGGAAGATAGATTTGTAAGGGTCACCAGGGGAAGTAGGGGACGGAAGGATAGGGGGGCTTCTTCCCAGCTGGTCGATCCCAACAGATTTGCCATTTTAGGTGAAGATGTGGAGGACGATGGCTCGGAAGCAGCATGTATGGAGCGGGCCTTTCCCTTGAGCACCCAGGGGACGGCCATCTCCAATACAAGGGAGGGAGAACTGGGGGCTAGGAAGGATAGACAGGTGGTAGTGGTAGGGGATTCTATTATTAGAAGGGTAGATAGGGTAATCTGTCGCCAGGACCCTGCATGCCGAACAGTGTGTTGTCTGCCTGGTGCTAGGGTTCGACATGTGGTGGATCGTGTAGACAGATTATTGGGTGGGGCTGGGAGTGACCCGGCGGTCTTGGTTCACATTGGTGCCAATGACAAAGTTAGAGGTGGAGGTGAGGTCCTTAAAAATGATTTCCGAGAATTAGGGGCCAAGTTAAAAGCAAGGACCTCCAGGGTAGTGATTTCAGAAATACTACCGCAGCCACGTGCTACGCTAGGGAGGCAACGGGAGCTCAGGAGTATAAATGCGTGGCTAAGAGAGTGGTGTAAGGAGATGGGGTTTGGGTTTTTAGAGAACTGGGCTGACTTTTCTGTTGGCTACAGGCTCTTTAGTAGTGACGGATTGCGGTGCAGTTTTGGAATCCCATATACAAAAGGGACATCTTGGAAATTGGAGGCAGTTCAGAGAAGGGCAACTAAATTAATAAGGGGAATGGAGGGTTTTTGCCTTCCTCTGGATCAACTGTTAGGTAGGGTTAAAAAAAAAATAAATAAAAAAAAAAAAAGTGAATAGGTTGGACTTGATGGACGAATGTCTTTATTCAACCTTAATTACTATGTTACTATGTTAGTGATTCCTAAAATCTATTAAGCAGTATCTGCCAATACAACTTTTTCCTCAAAAAATCCATGCATCTCTACCTCTAAGGTGAACCTTACTTTCTTCTAATCTCA
This sequence comes from Hymenochirus boettgeri, assembly GCA_019447015.1. Taxonomy (NCBI): domain Eukaryota; kingdom Metazoa; phylum Chordata; class Amphibia; order Anura; family Pipidae; genus Hymenochirus; species Hymenochirus boettgeri. The sequence goes on from CM033470.1 coordinate 122,073,652, forward strand.
AGGAATAATTATTAATAATTTGCAGATTCAACTGCAAGACCAGAGTGGTCAATTGCAAGACAAAGTGGTCTTAACCACCATTGAAAGCAAATATAAATCTTTAGCTAGCCAATCTTGCAGTATTAATGTCCTGATATATCATGAATTTGAAAACTACGCTGTTATTCAGATGAAATTTCATGAATGCTTAAAGAGGCTAAATCCCAATTTACTTCCTTGACTCTATATAAAATATATGTACGGTAAGTTTGCTGGCTTCTGCAGACTTGTTTGTTTAATATAGCACAAGTACACAAATTCTCCTCTATCAAGCAGTCAACAAAATTAACCCCATTTATCCTTCCATGCAAAAAAAGGCAAATGTGCTTAATAGTCCCCCCCCCCCCCCCCCTCTATATACAATAGGAATTCCTAGTCCTGATGTAATACCATTATTCAAAAAAGATAGTCGTTCACAGCCTGGTAACTGTAGACCAGTATGTCTAACATCAGTGGTAGCGAAGGTACTGGAAACTTTAATATGGGTTATATTATGGACTGATCTTATAAGTAGTAGTCAGCACAGAAATTTGATTCTGGACTAGCAGTGGATGTAGAATACTAAAGATTTTGCTAAAGCTTTTAAAACTGTTTATAAACAATGTTGGCCTAGAAAAAAAACATTTAAACATGGACTAAGGATTGGTGGTTTTAGTAGTGGTCAATGAAGCTTCATCTATGCGGGCTAAAATAGAGTGCCTCAGAGTTATTTACAGGGCCACTTCTATTTAATCTGTTTATAAATGACATGGTATTGTGGATAAGGTCTCTGTGTTTGTTGCTGACAAACTATGCAGAGCTTTGGAAACTTCAAATGATGTTCAATTACTGCACGCAGACCTAGATAAGATTATGAAACTGGGCAGCAGAGTGGTTGATTAACATTTAATGTTGATAAATGTAAGGTAATGCATTTGGGGTGTAACAATCCTACAACATAAATGGCTCTGTGCTAAGTAAATCTCTGTTGGAAAAGGAATTGGGGGTAGATAGTAGATAACAGACTTAGCTGTAGCAAACAGTATCAGACAGAATCGGCTAGAGCTAGCAAGATATTGTCTTGTATAAAGTGGGGAAGAGATATAAGGGAAAAAAAATATTCTCTCCCTTTACAAAGCACTGGTTAGGCATCATCTGGAATATGCAATTTTGGAACACCAAATTTAAATGGGACATATTGGAAATGGAAAGAGTTCAGAGAAGGGCAACTAAATGAATAAGATGAATGGATGGGCTTAACTATGCAGACAGATTAGAAAAAATAGGGCTGTTTACATTAGAGAAGCAGCAATTGCACAGGGATATGATCTCTTAAGAAGACTCGTGGACATCCTTTAAGATTAGAAGAAAAGAAGTTTCATCTTCAGGTTAGAAAAGGTTTCTTTACAGTGAGAAGGGTGAAACTGTTTTCCAGTAGAGGTAGTAATGCTAATTTCATTGGATAGTTTCAAGAAAGGATAAGTTTCTAAAACAAAATATATTAAAAGTTACTGGTATTAATATATATAGTCATTGTTTTCTTCTAATCTTAATGGATGCCCTCAAGTCCTTAGCAATGTTCTATTGGTGAACAGTATTGTATTGCACATTCATTGATTTGTATAGTGATCATATCCATGCACATGTTACTGTATAAAGCCCCAACCTATATGTGCATAGACAAGACCCTCCATTCCCCTTATTAATTTAGTGGCCCTTCTCAAAATTCTCTCTTTTCATAAAAGGGATTCCAAAATTGCACTGCCTATTCCAAATTAAGACTTTGTAGAGAGGGATAATATTTTTTCCCTTGAGACTGTTCCCCTCTTTATATAAACACAATATCTTGTTACAGAAGCTCATCAACCAGAACTCCCAGATCTTTTTACAACAGACATTCACTTAACACAGACTCGCTTATAGTATAGGCAGTGCAGGTATTAAACTCCAAATACATAACCTTACATTTATTTACACCGAATCTCATCTGCCACTCTGCTGACCATTTTGACTATCTTTCTGGATCTGCCAACAGCATTTGCAAATCATTTGGTTTTGCCAACAGATTAAATTGAATTGGCCAAAGAAGAGAAGAGAGTGGTTCCCCCACTTTAGTTCATATAGATCAAGCTTCATGGACAACTACTATTTGTACACAGTCTAACAACCAACTTTAAGTTCAAGTACAGATGTGTTGCTCAAGGCCAAAAGACTTCTGTTTATACATAAATTGCCTGTGTGGTATATTATAAAAAGCCTTTAGCAAAAATCGAAAGTATGCCACATAAACTGCTATGCTAGAATCCAAATTCTTACTCACTTCTTCATAGAAACCAAGCAAGTTAGATTGACAATATCTATTTCTCATGTATTCATGCCGATTATAACTTGAATTCAGTACTTGAGAAACAGTCCAGAGTCTATGCCTACATTGTTACTCAATGTTTTGCTTAATCTTTCTCTATGCCTCCTTTCTCTAAAATTGGCCTCAGAATATTACTTAAGTGGACTTTATTCACCACTCTGTTGATCAGCTTTGCCAGATCTTTTTTTTTTTTATTGTGCAATAAGAAATCTTTGAATTATTCTTAATAATGTCTTACTTTCCGGTAAATTTGTTCCTGGGGTTCTGGGGCTGTGTTCTGCCCATGAAGTAGCTGTCGTGCTTCTTGAATTGCTTTAGTAATGGCATCCCCTTCACCTAGGAAACCTGGTATTTGAAAGTAAATAAAAACAAATGGAAATCAAAGGTAGAAATCAATAAGAAATAAATAGAATTTGAGAAAAGTTAAAGGGCATGTACACCTTTAAAAATTTTTTTGGGTGAAATGACAGTTACCTGCACCCAACCCCAAATTATATATTCAGCACACCAGTATATGTATTATTAACCAGATATTTATATAGGATATGAATTATATATATATATGATTATTGCCTCCATTCTGGCAGAGTAAGCTGGTTCCTCCCTCCGTGCACTCAATCTAGAATGAGAGTGCGGACATCACAACTAATGATTGACTGCTGATTCCCCTGCTGCTGCTCTGCACATGCTAAAAGCTCACTGAGCAGAGTGAGGAGGCCAGGGGCGTAACTACCAGGGAAGCAGGGTAGTTATGGTATGTTTTTTTTAGAAAGGAAAAAATTAATATTGGTGATTTTCAACACCAAGCTTTTTAACAAGAAGATATTTTGTATATATTCTGTCAGGATATTTTTACTGGTCTCATTTATTTTAACATAAGAAAGTGGAGGGATAGTATGGGGAGGGAAGTTGGGGAAGGATAGGGAAGGGGTCCCAGGGTCTTTGTTAAAGTTTATGTAACACATCTGTTCTATAGGTATTAAGCATTTTACTAATTACACTAATAAATTTTAATTATAAACATTTCAAGTAGCAAAGTATATTGTGGGGATTCAGTAAATAGCATCTATCAACACCATATTTGTGTAATGTTTGTAAGGTGGCTAGGCATCTGTACCACCTTGATAAGATTTTATAGTTTTTTTCTGGGCAGCGCAGGTGAAAGAAGTTTTATGAGTAAGATTTAAGCATTTTCCCCATTGTTCTCTACTTAAGGTGCATTGAAGTTCTTTTCCCATTTTGTTGTGAACGATTGCGACTGTAGTATCTGATGAATTCTGAGTTGTGGTGTGGAGCACTGGGAAGAGAACATGGTTTCAAATGCGGTGTGTCTTTCTTCAATGGGAAAATTCTTTGCTATGGGAAGGATGAACAGTCGAAGTTGCAGGAATTGGAAGTAAGCTTGTGGGTCTGGAGATTCCTGTTCCATTAATTCCTGTAAAGTGATGGTTCCGGTTGTGATAAGTAATTGTCCTAGGTAATTGTTATGCCATTTAAGAAAATGTTTGCATTGGACTTCTGGAGGAAAATTTGGATTATGAAGGATTGGTGCCATATATCCTGGTGTGTTGGAGAGTTAAATTCGGTGTTTGGTATTGTCCCAAGTTCTTAAAATGTTTGGCAGTTTTTTGTTTTTAATTATGTAAAGGAGATACAATGGTAAATAAAACTACTTTTTAATGTATTGCCTATGTTTAATTTATGTATCCAGTATCACTTCTGTCTAAGTTTTACTTTTGCTATCTTTTCCTCATTAAACACTGCTGGCAAAAATTGTTACTGTATCAAAAGGCAAGATGCCTGTAGTAATGCTCTTGGTGAGGGATTAATAATTAACTTCAGTAATGTCATGTACTAAAAGTGGGAAACAAACCATTTTATTCAGCTGTATAAAGACAAAACACAGGAAAATATGCAGCGTTTGCATCCCCTTTAAACCCACATTCTGTGATAGACAGAAATATACCAAATTAAAATAGAATGCAAATAGAAAACAGAACAAATCTCAAAACAGTAAGCTGCAATAAATGCTTTCTCCTACCTAGAGTTAAGTTGGATCTCTGAGTGTTAGAGGCAGAATCTACCCTGCTTCCACCCTGGCTGCCCCCTGGTGACATTCTAAATTCTGGAGAGCTGCTGGACTTAGGAGACTGATCAGGACATTTAGGCTTGGCTGTTAAATTTAAAGGTTGTGATGTTTCCTAAGACAGGGATAATAAGAAATGTACACCACTTTTTAGTTTTATACAGAGTTCTGAACTTGCCATAATACTTTACTTTATTCACAGCATACCTGATGTTTGGCAAGTGTAGGACCTCTTGAAGTAGCAGAGTTATTGAGAACTGGCAAAGGGTATTCCACTGTAATCAGAACAGTTATGCAGATAAAATTAAAATGGAGTGCAGTATGTTATTTTTAAATGTTTATAGATTACACACAGGAGGGCAGTGTTTTCAGTCTTAATCAGCTAAGCTATCTAAATAACATACAAAAGAATTTTCAGAGCAGTTTCTAAATGGTAACAAAGCATACCAAGGTACCAGCTCATATCCATTAGTCATGGCAATGACCCTCACAATGCCCAAGGAATCTAACTGCTCTTATACCAAATGAGGAACTTATATATTAAGAATTATGCTTTTATAGATACAAAAACATGGCTAAGTAATATAAATTTGTTTTAAGAAATCAAAATTAAAAAAAATCATAAAGTAGCTATTTTTAATATAATAAATTTGAACCTCCCACATTTATCCACAAAGATGTGCTCTTACCGGGCTTACAGGGAATTGGTTGAATAGGAAGAGAAATCTGGGAATCAGAAGCAACAGTTTGAGCAGGGGGAAATGCTGGAATCATCACGTAAGGCATGTTTACCTGCTACAGAGCACAAGCAAGAAAAAAAGAGTTAATAAAAGCATAAAAATGATAAATTACAATAAAATAGAGCAATAAACAGGAAAAAATGGAATACATCATTTGAAATATACCATCTAAAGTTGTTAAGTTGGCCATACACAAGCAGACATCAGATAGATTAAAGTGTGTCTAAAGACAAATGTCTAATCTATCTAATGTCTAAGGGCCGCAATTTACAAGCAATGATACTTATCTTGAGATACCGGTAATCCCATACGGACCATTCATTTTGTGGTATCAAGTTGATAAATTCGGATCACTCAAAATTAAGAAAAGCTTTTTCCATTTTTCTGAGCGGAAAAATTTAAGATTGTGCCAACCCAATCCTTATTTTCCATCTCTCCACAGATTTCAATGGGAAAAGATCACTGCCTCAAGGTGGGGGGGAACTTCGAGCAGTTGTTTTTCAGTGTAAGAAGCAGTGTAAGTAAAGTTCGGCTTACATTTTTGATCTGATTTCTGATCAGAAGAACATCTGGCTGTCTATGGCTAGCTTCAGTAGAGTATGAGCACCTTAAGATTATTCTTGGTAATGATGGGCTAGCATATGTTACCTGAATCTGCTGCTGTAGGACATTAATCTTGTGCTGCTGCTGGATCAACTGCTGCTGCTGTTTAGCAATCTAAAAAAACAAAAACAAGGCCTTTTTATTAATTTACTTCTTCTAGGATCATGCTCATTTCTCAGTGAGTACACACACAAATTCCCAATACAGCTCTATATGAGCTATTTCTTGTGTTGGCCAGAAAACACTGTAAAACTTTGTTCTTCTACATAAAATATGTTCAAACAAAGGGCTCAATATACTGTATTATTATTATTTGCAAAAATACAATCTGGAATGTTTACAGATCTATGTAATTGTTACATAGTTTTGGAGGTTAAATAAATAAAGTTCTATTGGTGAACAATGCACCAGAGAGTTTATGGTACCGTTCATTGATTTATCTGTATTAAGTGATCATATGCCCACACAAGCGCCTCTCCAGTATAAAAAGCTCTAACTTGTTAAATCTGTCTCCTTAGTCAAGCCCCTCAAGCTGCTTTTTATCCTGCAGTTTATTTTCCAGCCAGAATGCATTGAGGACAGCCTGCCAGGAACAATATAAAACTGCGTAGGCTCAGCAGTCTAAAGAATTTATTTTAGAAACACACAGTACATGAGGTCACAGTCTCAAACCCCCAAGCTTACATATGAATTTTTGGATTTCTTCAAAGTTTGATGTTATTTGTAAATGCAAAGGAATGTGTGGGGGAAACAGAGCTTTTCAACACTGATCACCTCATACAAATATATCTATTGTTGTACAATAAATTCTTTGGTGTAATGTTCATAAATAGATAATTTCAGAAGACTAGACATCGTTTAAGATTAGAAGAGAAGTTTTATCCTTAAGTCTAGCAGTGAATGTGGTAGTGGCAAGTTCAATAGATGGCTTCAATAGAAAGCTGTATAACCACCGCGTGGTCATTTTCAGATGCAGTTGAAACGCGTTGATCCTTGTAATAAAGTTATCATTGCTATAAGTCCAAGCGAGTGCTCCATTTCTACATATATGCATGAATTTTTTGTTTGGATTCACCCTGGCTATCGGAGAAATGGACGATTGCAACTATCGGAGAGCGATTAGATAAATAGATAGATATAGCCGTTTTAAGGTATAGGCACCTAGGCAAAGTGCTAGAATGCCGATGTTACACCAGGGGCACCCAGTGTTCTCCCTAGAATCTCCCTGTCAGCTTTTACTTGCTTGGTTAGAACTACTCTCCTTGTTCTGCTGTAATTTGCAACATTGTAGTGAGTAGAGAGCCTGAAAGGGCACGTCCACCTCTATTTTGGAAATTTTCTGAAGTGTAGGGCTCCCTCTCCCACCCCCAACCGCTAGAGTAGTTTGTCAAAAATTTAAGACGATCTGCACTTACACTGCCTCTTTCCCGCGGTGTTCAGTCACGGCATGAAACTGCAAGCAGGGGGCCGGACCGGCAGCCGTATCTGTGATTGACTGAGAGGCAGCCAATCACAGACACGGCTTCTGGCAGTACAGAACGGCAGGGAAAAGAAGCAGTGTAAGTAAAGTTCGGCTTACATTTTTGACAAGCTACTACAGCGGTTGGGGGTGGGGGAGGGAGCCCTACACTACAGAAAATGGATTTGGAACTGGGGGAAGGGAGAGAAAAACGAGAGGGAGAGGCTTCTCTGCGCATGTCAGACACCATTTGGGACACAGGCAGGCTCCTGCTCTTCTTTTTTTGGAACTTTGAACAGACATTACAGGAGAACCATTTGGAGCAGGGATGTAAGGTTTTTACAACACTACACAGTGGGGCCAGTAGTAGGTTAAATTATAGTTTTTGGGGTGGACATGCCCTTGAACTCAGCTACCTCTTGGAAACAATGTTGCAAATGAACTGAAGGTGAAAAAAGGAGGAGGGGGGATGAGCTCAGCTAAAAGAATTGAGGAGAATAATGTTATAATGCCAGGTAAAACCTGCTGAAAGGTTAATGTCAATACAAAAAGTGCTGGGAAACAGCCCTGTATAATAAATAAATATATAGTGAATAATGCACCCCCAACTGTAAATTATAAGGATATTAGAAGTCACCGAGGAGTTCCGTGACCATATAAAAGCACGAGGCCGCAGGCCGAGTACCTTTTATGCACTCAGCTCCCCCCAATCTTGAAATTGTCTCGGTGCCACCAATGTAATCCCGAATCATATATATAGTAATAGATGTTGTGCAAACAAAGTAGCTTCGGCCTTTGTGCGTGGCCTTTCTCAAGCTTGAGAAAGGCCACACACAAAAGGCCGAAACGTTGCTACTTTGTTTGCACAGTAACTGCACTTTAATCAATCAATAAACGAATTGCAAGAAGACCTTGTGTGCACGAACATCTATTACTATATATATATATACCATATATATATATATTCACAGGACTTTAAACCGCTGTTTGTTAAAAAAGTGTAGGAACAAACGATCTACACGTTTCAGATCGATCCTGAAGACAGCCGTAGCAATGGATGAAACGTGTAGATTGTTTGTTCCTACACTTTTTTAACAAACAGTGGTTTGAAGTCCCGTGAGTGCCCTGGGCTCTGGAGGTATGTATGTATAAAAGTGTGCCCGTTGGTGCACAGTGGAAATTATGTGTATATTTTGCTAGGTAATTATTTTTATTGAAAGCTCGGGGTCATGCTTTCAGTGATATCAACACAAAGTGCAGAAACACGCAAGTGATTCAGTATCTGTCTGCCTCTCCCTTATGCATATAGCTGTTAAGCTGTGGGGCCATAGAGATACTTACATGCGTTTAGCCAGTAGGTATTAGGATCCATTCTGAACTTGCTCTCCCTTTCCTCTACCAGCAAGTATCCAGGGGGAGGCTAAAATGGGATAAGTCTGAAAGCCCCCAGGCAATCCCACCACATAATATGATCAAACACACAAATACCCTCCCATTACTATTTGACCTGCCAGTTTTTCACATTAAAAACTACAACTCCCAGCATTCCCTGGCTGCACAGAATGCTGGAAAATTTATTTTTCATACATCCTGGAATAAAGCCCTTTTACTGACTTACAGATATTAAAAGCCCATGCTTTAGCGATTCCTACCCATGGGTTTGAATATGCCCATGTTTGAAAGCTACAACTCCAAGCATTCTCTGTTAGCAGTAAGTTTCTTCTTTATGTCCACTTCCTGTCTAGCAAACAGAAACTGGATTGTCTCATTACTGTCTATGGAGAGGGGGGAGTAAATGTGAGAGTCTGAAGAATTTTCTAATTGGCTAAGAATGTCACATGTTTTACAAACAGCACATCAATGGGTGTAATACAGGGACTTCCTTACACTTCTTGTCTTGTCATGTACAGTGCCTAAGATATTTTTTTGATTTGCTAACTGTGGAAGATCAGAACCTCTCATTGAATGTAAAAATTCCACTTCCTTTTAGTGTCCTAATTACGTTTCCTTTTAGTGTCCCAATTCCACTTCCTTTTAGAGACCCTGTACAAATCCTAGAGGTGTGGCTTAACCTACCATTTTGAGTTTTCCATTCAAACATAGGGGTGTCAAGTAAAGTAAGTATACTTTATTAATTGTATATCATTTGTTTTGTAATTCAGTAATAGGTAGTAGTACTATAATTGTATAGTGTTATTTCTTATGGTGATTTTGATTAAACAGTGATAATTACACACATACATATAGACCTTATTTATATAATATAAGGGAGATATATATATATATATCTCCCTTATATTATATAAATAAATTTATAATTTCCTGGGGAATACATTGGGTTTTTCGGAGATACTATGTTGGTGGGGGTGGGTAAAAGTAATATACATAGGGACAGTGTTTATGTGTTGTTTAAGCACTAAATAGTTATATCAATATTAACAAATATGTAGTAATGACATTAAAGTAAATAGAAATGTAAATAAGGCAAAATATATAAATAAATAAAAGTACTTAGTAGTCCCCACTCCTGTTTTGTAATGGTATCTTCAAAATGGACTGTTAAGCCACACCCAGGAAGTTTTGCAGGGAGGCAATGGAAGCTTACAAAGGATTTCTCACTTCCCTTTTAGTGTTGTATCCAATGGTGTGCTTAATATTAGATTGACAGCAGTGTTAGTGAATCAAAACATTTTCTGAGTGTTAGTAGGAAGTTGCAAGACTTTTATGTCACTTCCTTTGTAAAACATGTAACACTCTTAGTAAAAACATTCTTCTCACTCACATAACTCCACCCCACCCCTCCCAATAGACAAAAAGGAGAGCTGTTGTTTGCTGGACAGTAAGAGATATCTATAGATCAGGGACAGGCAACCAGTAGCTCTCCAGATGTTTGGAAACTACAACTCCCGGAATTCCCTAACTACAGAGTGCTTGTAGAGGAATGCTGGGAGTTGTAGTTTTCAAACATCTGGAGATCTACTGGTTGCTTATCCCTGCTCTATATGATAAGGGGACTGAAAGGAAAACAACTCCATGCCCACTTCTCTGAGACAATGAAGTGAGTTTGTTATTGGTTTATTACATTATTTAAGCAATAGACCCCATAGAAGCCATGAACCTGAGTCCTGAACTGATAAAATGTATTATTTATGTATTAGGACCTTACATTTACCAATAGTGATCCCTCTGTAACACATTTACCAATAGTGATCCCTCTGTAACACATTTACCAATAGTGATCCCTCTCTATCACATTTACCAATAGTGATCCCTCTCTAACAGAATCCCTGGTGACAGCTGTGAGTTAATGGGAAGGGTGAGTATTGAAAGACAGACTGATAACTTTAATTATAGAATAATCCAATGGATCTCCTATTTATCTATTATTGGTTGGAAATTTAAGGGGGAAGATTGATTCAAGCTCTGCACAACAGTTGTATTCCACAGTGGTGTTTCTACTGAACTATAACACTATACAATGTTACAATAAATAGATCAAAATATTCATTTAGGGGATGTGAGACTAAAAGAAACAAGATTTCTTGGATTTTTTTTTAAAAATTTCGTACAAATACATAAATTTTATAGTAGTGTGTATAAAGATTTTATATCCAAATAAACTCAGTTTAAAAAAAAAAAAAAAAAAAGATTTTATATCATCTGTATCCACATATAGCTAAACATACACCCAGATATTTCCCACTGTGCACCAACAAGCACACATATTTGCCATTTAGAGTAAGGAAGGAAGGAATTTGTTCCCATTGTTGGGTAGGGTTCAGGAGTAAGCTAAATACTTTAGACATGTTTATATTTAACTTCCAAACTCAAATTCATTTTTAGAGATTCACTTGGTGCTGCAGGCAGACCTATATGGATTGTTAAAATGGGCATCAATTGAAGTTTGCAGTGCTCTACACTGATAAGTCATTTATAAACAGATTAAATAGAAGCAGCCCCAGGTCAGAACACAGAGGCACCCCACTTGAAACTTTAGTCCACATAAACAAAGCTTCATTGACAAAAAAAGAAAAATGATCCCGCGCTATGTAAAATACAAGGTCCTAATTAAGAATAATAAGTAATAAATATATAAATATGATCTCCATATTTATTACTTATTATTCTTAATTAGGACCTTGTATTTTACATAATTTTTCTTTTTTTTTGGTATTTATTTTATTCTAGGCAGATTTTTCCTCTAGGTCTGCTATCCGAGCACTCATAGTATTGCACTTTACTCACAGTTGGGACTATTGTTATTCCACTATTTTATTATTGTATTATTCTACTATTGTTTAGAGTTTTATTACTATTTATTATAATCCATTGCGGCAGGGGTCTGTGATATTGGATTCTCCAGCACCAACACTTACTGATATATTACAGGTGTGTGAGAGCAGGATTACCCGATATGCACAGCACATTGGTTGTATTAAAGCTTCATTGACAACTATGATCTGCTTGCGAATTAATCAACCAATTTTCTACCCATGTACATATGTGTTTTTCAAGGCCAGCAGTTATGCATATCAGTCACCAATGTGGCACAGTATAAAATGCTTTAGCAAAATCTAAGTATCTTTTTTTCATAAATCCATCCTGATTACTACTTAAAGGGTATGTCCATCAAAAAAGTTGGTTTCTATCTAATTTACTGAAGAACAGGAGGTAAATGCATCTCTTACCTCCCATTCTTCAGTAAATCTTACAGGAGAGGAGGAGACACTTACGCGCAGACCCGCTCCAGTGCCAAATTCCCCGACGCCTCTGACGCATCTCCAGTCCTTTGCACTGGGCGTGCATGCACACATAGTGCGAAGGAGCGAGGACGCGTTGGAGACGGCGCTGGGGCGGGTCCGCGGGTAAGTGTCTCCTCCTCTCCTGTAAGATTTACTGAAGAACGGGAGGTAAGAGATAGTGCATTTACCTCCTGTTCTTCAGTAATCAGATAGAAACCAACTTTTTTGATGGACATACCCTTTAAATCCCATTATTAACTTTCCAGTATCTTCCCCACCACTGATGTCTATACTTACCAGGCTTCTATACCACACCCCAGGTTTTGGTCAGATCAGTAGCTTCCACTATGAGTAATATGAATTTTGCCTTAGGCGTGCTATCACAGTCCCTCTTTAGTGTACGTGGTTAAATAAAATGTATTCTTTCATAAAATGAACATTCTTCATACGGAGTAAAAGTTTATTTGATTACATCCGCAATGCAATTGGACCTGCCTCAGTTATCCATCTGTGTTCGGATACATCATTTGAACACTGCGTTAATCATTACATGTAATGCATTGCAATGTTAAGGTTAGAGAGATGATTTTTTTTAAGAATAACTTGCCCCTTTAAAAGAGAAATTCAGCACAAATAGATTTGCTTTCAAGAAAAAAAGAAATGTATTCTGTGCAAATTGTGAAAATCAGTCCACCTGAGGGGGCGTGCATTCTAATGAAATACAACCCCCCCTTTGTTCACATGCTATTCACATATATATTAATGAAATATTAATAAATAGTACATAGATGCAAAGTAATCGTGGCACTGCAGAAAATACCAGAAAAAAAACATTATGCATATTAGAACATGTAATGCAACACTCATCTCCATGTTTCCCTTTTACCTGTTCCTGCTGTTGCCTCGCCAGCTCCATTTGCTGCTGCTGCTTTTCCAACAGCATAGCTGCCATGTTTCTGTGCTCAGAATGTGCACTCAGTAACTGATCCCTCAATGCAGCTAGCTGGTGAATCATAAGCAGCAACTGCATTTCTTTCTCTGCCAGGCTTTCCTTGGTACCTAAATGCAAGTAATAATTCCTATATTAAACTATCATTAAGTCAGACAAACATTTTAAAGGGGGGTCTAATGGGTTATATCCTCCCCCTTCCCTTCTGATTTGTGCAGGGTAGGACCTACAGTGCTAGTTCTACAACCCTGGGAGTAATCATGTGAAATATTCTCACAAGCGCAGCTCCTTAAAATTGTGTCTACACTGGGGAGAGAAACCCTGCATTTTATGTCCTACTCCTAGCCCTGGATACACCAGAATGAAGGGGATTGATTTAGCCCTTTAGTTCCCTTTTAAGTAAACAGCTTTATTATGCAATAAAGTACATGTATAAAGCAATGATTTAATTATCATTAAACACAGCGCATCCATTTACAAGGTGGGAACATTAAAATAAATATAAACTAAGTACAAAACTTTGAAACTTTTACTCAGCAGTCCTTCTCTGGTACAATTAAGTAGTCATCATAAAAATAAGGAATAATATAATATCAAAAGATTCATGGAACAGGCAATGCCATCTAATGCCATTTAAATTAAAGCAACATATGCCTAACACTAATTCACATATGAGGCAACTGTGTTCAAAGGACAAAAAAAGCAAGACTATATTGCTCAGTATTGGACTTTCTTTACTGAAAAAGCTATTATTAATATGCATAGCAGACATGGTACATTCATTTACTTAGTAAATACCAGTTTTTATCACCTACCTTTCACATCTTTGCTCTGAGTATGAGAACTCCCCAAAAGTTTATCCTTCCAGTCGCTAGGTAGTAAACTCTCTAGGACAGGCATAGCTGTGAAGCAAAAAAAAGTTAGAATGAAATATTGTGACCCCAGGGGTGAGGACTAAGTGGTTTGGGTCCTTTAATAAGGAGGGAATGTGTCCTTTAAATGGGAACATCATTTTTTTGTTCCAAAATATCGGCAGCCCTGCTTTTTTTCCTCCAGCCCGGATTGTGTTTACCGATTGGTAGTCTGTTTGATGCTAAAACTTGGCTGGTGTGTACATAGTCTTAAGCCTCATACACACATACAATTTTATCAGCGACAAATGACTCCCAAGCACAAGGCACACGCGTGGCGAACAGGCATTTTGAGCGATAATCGCACGTGTGTATGTGTTAGGTCAGACTTCGTTCGTTGATCAGCCATGGCGTATTAACGAACAACACCCGAACAAATGCATACACACGTGCAATTACCGGCCATATAAGCAGCCGTTCATCGTGCGTGTGCACGTGCTTGAGGGTCATGCGCTGGTGGTAAAATCGTACGTGTGGGCAAAGCTTTAGGGGGACAGCTTTCAGATAACATTGGTTATACATCTCCATTGGCAATTTCAGATTCACATTTCTCAAATCAGACGTATTTCCATTTAGGTCCTGGGTCCTGCACAATATTCAATACTATATTGTATTGGCAAGAAAATAAATCTCTGGTAATTAAATACAGGAAAACACAGAAAAAACAAATAGTAGAAGAGTTCATGTGGTAGCATTCCATGTGTGAGAGTGGGTGGGCATAAAACACAAGGTCAAGGCAGGTCTAAGCAATGTATAAATCTATAAATGATCACCAGGCCTTAAAGTACCAATCTTACCATCTCTCACTGTTTTGCTCAACTCTACATTTTCTTCCTTGCTATCAGACTTAGAGAGATCATGCACAGGTTTGAAGAAGTGGGCATCATCCTAGGAAATAAAAAATAAATTTAATGTACTACCATTCTTTTATATCTAGTTTACATTTGATTTACATCTTAAATAACATGCATTTAATTTAATTTAACTTATTTAAAACATTACAGCATCTTAAGATTTTTAATAACTCATTAAAGGGCAACTGTGGTTTCTGTTATTAAAGCCCTTTTTTGGTACCTTTGGAATGGAAGGGATTAACAGTGGGTTTGGTGAAGTTCATTGATAAACTTAACATCATTGAGCTAAATATTAATATCATATTTGGATACAGTATGGAAAACAATGAATTTCCTTGACCTGTCAATTTAAAAGGTACATAACATAATGCAAACTGAAACATATAGGAAATAGACAGCTGTAAATTTGCTCCTACTAGTCTTTACAGTGAGAATGGTGAAACGGTCTTCCAGCAGATGTGGTAATGGCACGTTCACTGAATAGCTTTAAAAGTGGGCTTGATACGTTTTTAAAACTAAAAAATATTGAGAATTACTGGTGTTCAGGTTGAACCAGGGATACTTTAGATAGGGTTAAAAAGAAGGGTAAAAAGGTTGGACTTGATGGAAGTATGTCTTTATTTAACCTAAATAACTATTGCTCCAATAATAAAATCTCCCAAAAACAATCAGCTGAATTGTTCAATAGATTTAGAAATAAGGGTTACTCCGAAACCAATATTAAAAAGAGAAAAATGGAAAAATTGGTAAAAACCTATTTCTCAAGGAAAGGGGGAGTGTGTGCCAGTGAGTGGTAAGTCTGATGGGAGGCTGAGGTTTGGCCTACAATCTGGACTGTTGGTTAATAAAAAAAAAAAAAAATAAATATATTTAAAAAAAGATATACGCATATATCTATATATATATATATATATATATATATATATAAATTTTTTTATATATTTTTTTTTTTTTTTTTTTTTTTTTAAATCTTTTGAGAGTGCAATCTTTTGAGAAATGAACCCTGGATCATATCCCTAGGTAAATCTTGTGAGGAGTCTTTCGTAGAATTAGGTCTTAACCAGAGGGTCAGATGAGGTCTCTCAAGCTACTGGAAGCAGGAAGTTTCAACATTATCATTTCAAAGGAGAGATTGCAGGTTTTTACTAAACCCTAACTGAAACCACAGTTGCCCTTAAAGTTGAATCTAAATTACTGGCATACATATTCTAGTTAAAATAGTTTTAATCCTCAACCATTACCATGCTAATTTGGCAAAATATATTGTTTCCTTGCAGGTCAAATAAGTTAATAACTAAAATATGTGATTTGCCTTCCATATGAATGTGAAACGTTAACAGATCATCTCAGTTGTAATTAGAGATGGGATCCGGACTTGAACCCCGGATCCGACACAAAACCCCTTGGTTCCGAAATCCAAATGATCCAGACTTCGGAGCCTATTTTCTATAAATATCGAACCAATAGCCTTGAACGTTCAATAATCCTCGAAAATACGATCGGAATCTCGAAAGTAGTCTCCTATCGTATTTTCAAGGATTATCGAACATTTGACACTATTTTTACCAAAAATAGCCTAGAATATTCACTAATAATCAAAATTTCGTTCCGTTTTCGGATCTTCTGGATTTTTCCCGAGATCCGGGAATCCGAAAACGGAATGATACTGGGGAGTTTCGGCCATCTGTAGTTGCAATGGAAGTATTTTAGTCCAGAAAGACTATGAGAGAGGATATAATAATTTTAGAATTCGGTTATTTTGACCCAGATCGCCCAGCTTTTCCTTCAAAAACAAAAAGTGTGGATGCAAGGTTGGTAACTGAAGGGTGCTGGGTAATAGTAGCCATTTTTGATTGCTTTCAGACCATTGATTTGTTTAGAATGGGATTGGTGTACATTAAATGTACTAGTTTGATTGCAAGAGACACAATTCAGGCCTCTGCCCGATGCATGATATCAATGGAGATACACACAGACCTGCCTTTCAACCTTTTTATCTGCTTTAAGTTGACATGGGCACTTTTAGCTTATTCCTTCAGATTTTTCTCTGTGAAATATGTTAACCTGTGAGCATAGACCTACAAAATAGTGTGTGCGCTCACAGGGGTGTTCCTAGGGTTTTTAACACCTGAAACAACTTTTAAATGCCGCCTATCGGTAGACAGGAAGTGGGCATGGCTTCATCAGAGAATAGGCGTGGCTTGTGGAGGTGGGTGTGTTGGGCTGACTAACACTGACTGGTGGACTGGAGGGCTGACAACACTGATTGGTTGACTGGTGCTGAAATGCAGTATTGCAGGGAAGAAGATTTTTTTTTAAACTGCTGCCTTTTAATTGTTCTGCAGGTGTGTGCCCTGAGCATATGTTTCAGTTTGCTTCATGGTAGGGGCACCGCTGTGTGCACACATAAGGACATTGCAGCCAGGCCAGTTGAATATACATATTTATTTTTGGCATTACTGTTTTTTTACATTCTGCTACATGTTATGGAGTTAAATATAGTAGCAATTGTTGATAGCCATACATAGCTTTTTATGGACAACAAATATTCCTTACCTGAGAAGGAGAGTCATAATCATGTTTAATTACAGAGTGGATTATTTCGGGCTGTAATGCAGTCTCTTCATAATCTTCCTCCATCTTAAGGCAGGGTCCTCCTGTGCTTTCACTAAGGGTTTCTGGAATCCTTATAGATATTCTAAAAGGGAAAGTTACATGTTTAGATTGATTGTGTTTACAGCATTAAAGGAGGGTCCAATAATAAACTAAAGTTCAGGTGATTCCCTCTGTAATTGGTCCTCAACTGTAATTTAAAATGCTAATACACACATTTAAACAATCTAAACTTTGATGTCCTTTGGCCAGCAGCAGAGGAGCTAAAAGGAGAGAAAGGGCAGCAGCCACTATCACCAGGGCAACCATCAGACTTTTCTGGGCCCCATACTGGGTAAATTTCTGGGGGGCCCTAAACACACACTAACTCAGACACATCACACACAGACTAGAACACATATTAAACAGACATTTTGCACACACATATACTATAACACTTATATTGTGTTAACCCGTATATACAAAATGACATGTTCAACAGCATACACTGACCTGTATATATAAAATGTCATGTGCAGCAGAACACACTGACCTGTAAATATAAAATGCCCCCAATGCCAGTCCACACACTGACCAGTCTATATAAAATGCCCCCAATGTCCAGTCCACACATTGACCAGTCTATATAAAATGCCCCCAATGTCCAGTCCACACACTGACCAGTCTACATAAAATGCCCCCAATGTCCAGTCCACACATTGACCAGTATATATAAAATGCCCCCAATGTTGTTGTTTTTGTGAATTTTGGGGGGGGGGGGTGTGGGCCAAGGTCCCACACATTGACCAGTATATATAAAATGCCCCCAATGTCCATTACACATATTGCCCAATATATATAAAATGTCCCCATAGACAGTTAAGCCACTTACTGACCAAATCACTGCTGTATACCAGGGGCCAGGCACCAGACACAAGGAACATCCAGGAAACAAGAGCATGCCCCCTGTCTCTATATTCTTAGGAACGGACCTCCTGTGAAATGCAGCATTGCAGGTAAGAGATTTTTTTTTTGCTGCTGACTTTTCCTCATTTTTTGGGCCCCTTATAAGTCCGGGCCCCATACTGGAGTACCCCCTTTACCTCCCTGATCACAACCCTGACTATCACTTCATAATATTTTAAGTGAAAAAATAAATAACCATTACTAGTAACAAGTCAATAGTAGCATGCATGAGCTTTTTAGTAGTTGGATCTTGGAAATGCTGTGAAGAAGAGAACTACCGTATATACTCGAGTATATGTCGAGGTTTTTAAGCTATAAAAATAGCCTAAAAATCTAAGCTTGACTTATACTCGAGTCACTAACATTTGTAGTCCAGTAATTCGCTGGCCGCTTGCTTCCGCATCAACTCCTCTGGTGGGTGACGTCACTACTCGGCGCCGGTAGTGACGTCACCCACCAGAGGATTTAATGCAGAAGCAAGCGGCTGGACGATTACTGGACTTTAGGCACCAGAGGAAGTGATGCAGTAGCGGAGCCACAGCACCTCTCTGGTGAGAGGAGAGACCCAAGTCAGAGGCCAAAGCGCAGGGCCTTACATGCCAGAGGTGGTGGTTATGCACCTGACATTCGGCAGCCATATTTATGGTTCCAGGTGGCAGCACCAGGAGCAGCCTCATTGCAGATTACACAAAGGCAAGTCTACTGAACTGGAAGGGCTCTGGGGGGAGTGTAGTGCTTGCCACTGCAGATGTTTGGGAACTACAACTCCCAGAAAGAAAAGCATGTTGGGAGTTGTAGTTTCCAAACATCTGGAGTGGCAAGTTGGAGGTTACTGTGTGTGATTACTCTTTATTTAAAGGGCAACTAATGCTTTAAAACTATACAGAATCAGGAGGATGGTATCTATTGTTAAAGATTGCCTTCTGATTCTGTATTGTTTTGAGGCTTTAGTTGCCCTTTAAATGAACAGAAGAATTCCCACACAGTAGTCCCATGCAGAATTTGGCTATTACGGTATGGGACTACTGTGTGGGAAATTTGCTGTCCATTTAAAGGGCAACTAAAGCCTCAAAACAATACAGAATCAGAAGGCAGTAGTGGTAATAATTTCTACCCTCGACTTATACTCGAGTCAATCGTGTTTTTACTAATTTTTCAGGTAAATATAGGTACCTCAAATTATACTCGGATCAACTAATATTCAAGTATATTCGGGAATGTATTAAGGTGGCCATACACTTGCCGATAATAAAAAAATTTTGATGTATGTAACAGGATTTGTCTAATATAAGCAAGGTGTATGGAAAAAAAAAAGACTGACCACATTGCCAAAAAACTACTAGTATGGAATCTGTCTGCATATATGCCACGATAGAGGAGGACGCAAATCTTATTCATATAAAGTGGGCCGACTCAAAGGGGTAATAATAACCCCTTATAATAATAATAACATCTCAGCCTGTACTAGGACCTAGCCCACCCTTTCATTTCTATCAACAATATGGTTATTAATTCGGTTTTAGATAAATTGAGTTAAAAGTACATTTCTAGACACACTGACTATATGGCTACTGGGTCCAGCTCTAGTGTAGAACAAGGGTCCAAGAAGAGCTCTAAGGAAACTCCACACTAAATGGAACAAAAGAGGAAGTTTTAATATTAAAAAGGACAGAGATAGGTCTGTTAGAAATATAAGATGACAGCCAGGAAGAAGCTTGATTTTGGATGCTCAGTGAGTGAAGAATTTGCATGAGAAGAGAATGACACACAGTATAAAATGGAGCGGATAGATTCAGGAGAATGTGCACATAGAATTGGCCTTTGGGAATTTGTCATTAGTAGCCTTACGGATGGCAGGGTCCAACAGATTATTATTTGCTAAGAGGTTATTAGTAAGGTGTGTGCATTCCAGGTGTTTTACAAGTTTCAAGTTGTAGAGACTGGGCATTAGTTAGAGTGTATCTGTTGTATTCAATTAGATCAACTGCACTTGAAGTTTAGTTCTTGAAGACGTTTCGCTAGTCATCCGACTGGCTTTCTCAATTCAGAATGACTTGTACAAGAATCTTTGGCAATTATGTACCCTGGAAAATCCCAATTAGCATATCACAGCCAAGTGTTAAGGGCATGATTGGATAGTGGCTAAGAGGTGTTATAGGAACGCCCAGAGTAAGGTGTCAAAACAGCATTGTACATGGCAGACAGTTGGTGTCGAACCCCCCCACCTCTATTTAGGCTTGGTTTCTTTATTTTCACATAAATGGCCTCCTTAACACCTCTCTTGAACCACCTATTTCAAATACAGGGATAAGTTCTATAAGCAAAAACACGGATGTGCTATGGGATCTCCAGTTTCACCCATTGTGGCCAACCTTTACATGGAGGAGGTAGAAAAACAGGCGGTTAATACCTTTAAGGGCATAGCACCCAGCCACTGGTTCAGATATGTGGATGACACCTGGGTTAAAATCCATCAGAAGGAAGTACAAGCTTTCACAGAACACATCAATGCGGTAGACCAAAACATCAAATTTACAAGGGAAGAGGTACAAAACAACAAACTGGCTTTCTTGGACTGCTTGGTAGAAGTTAAGGAAAATGGTAAACTGGAAGTAGAGGTTTACAGAAAACCAACACACACAGATCAGTATTTGATTTTTGACTCCCACCACCCTTTAGATCACAAGCTGGGTGTCATCAGAACCCTGCAACACAGAGCCGAGAACATCCCCACTAGCACAGAGGCAAAGGCGAAAGAAATGAAACATCTCAGAGAAGCCCTTAAAACTTGTGGATATCCAGACTGGGCCTTTGTCAAAAGAAGTAGAAGGAAAGAAAAGAACACGAATACCAACAGTGAAGGAGAAAAGCAAGACAGGAGAAAGAACATGACCATCCCATATGTAGCAGGGGTCTCTGAGAAATTAAGAAGAATTTTCAAAAAACACCGTATCCCTGTCTGCTTTAAACCGAACAACACACTGAGGCAGCAATTGGTACATCCGAAAGACCCAATACCAAAACACAAGAAAAGCGACATCATATACGCAGTGCAGTGCAGTGAAGAATGCTCTGATTTGTATGTGGGGGAGACCAAACAGCAACTGCATCAACGTATGGCCCAGCACAGAAGAGCCAATTCCTCGGTTCAGGACTCAGCCATGTACCTTCATCTTAAGGATAAAGGACATACCGTTAAAGATTGTAATGTTAACATATTGGCAAAGGAACGTGACCATTTATGTGAAAATAAGAAACCAAGCCTAAATAGAGGTGGGGGGGTTCGATACCAACTGTCTGCCATGTACAATGCTGTTTTGACACCTTACTCTGGGCGTTCCTATAACACCTCTTAGCCACTATTCAATCATGCCCTTAACACTTGGCTGTGATATGCTAATTGGGATTTTCCAGGGTACATAATTGCCACAGATTCTTGTACAAGTCATTCTGAATTGAGAAAGCCAGTCGGATGACTAGCGAAACGTCTTCAAGAACTAAACTTCAAGTCCAGTTGATCTAATTGAATACAACAGATATACCATGACCTGGATGAATGAGAACCTTCACAAGCATTAGTTAGAGTGGTATTTTTAGAATGGGCTTGATACATTCATTTTAAATCAGTGTCAAAATAACAGAGATCAAGGAGGAATTAAAGATGTAAATATGGGTAGGGGTAAGGACACAAGTGCAATAATAAGTTAATAGGAAAACAAATAATTAATGGTACAGGTGAGTGGAGAGGACAAGAGAAGGTCCGAGAAGGGTAAAAGGATGCAGACCTGCAGGTGGTGGGGTAGACAAGAGGAAGTATTAATTGTCTTGGGCAGGGCCGGATTTACCATTAGGCACAGTAGGCGCACACCTAGGGGCACCTGAGTTTGGAGGGGCGGCTGTTAATCTCCTCTCACCAATCAAACCCCTTTATAGTCTATTTTCTTCCCCCAAAAAAGAGAAAATGGGTGTGGTCTGTGTTTAGGGGTGGGGCTAAGAGCGCCAGGCTCTTTGGGCCTACAGGCTCCTGAGGTGTAAATCCGGCCCTGGTCAACATCAGGAGGTCAAAGTGGTTCTCTCCTACCTTCTTGGAGGCTGGCAGTGAAAAGCAGGCAATTGTCAAGCCGCAGAACAGGTGGGATTTTTTTCTTTGAGGCGTGAATATGTTCAGCTATGATACTATGATCTTGTAGTCAGTATGACTAGTGGGCTGGGGTTGGTGTGACAACAAAGGTGAGTTAGTTGCGTGGCAAAGTAGCCAACAGTAGTTAATAAGGCAGTGCTATACAAGCTGATTAGTAATTCTGGGATAGAACCTTTCATGAGAGCAACAAGGCTAGAGGTGATCCAGTTAAAAAATTGGAGGAGCACAGAAACAAGTCTGGAGACCAGAAACCTGAAGGCAGAATGATGGTAGACTGTAGGTGTGGAAAAGGAACAAGAAAAGCAATAAAGACAGAAGGCATGATAAAGAAACAAAGGTAACAGAAAAATGAGGAAAGGCGCAAAAATGCATATTCTCAGTATACTCTAAAGCTTTTTAAATGCATTGTCTGCTTTAAGGCCTTTGTGATGCAATAGCTGAATTGCTGCCATATATATCTTATCATCAAAGTACTTGACTTTGGTTCTGACACATCTTTGTAGAACTAGCTTTCGTATTAAGACTTTCACCATATATGAGTCATATGCTCTGTTGGCACAAAGTAGTGGGAGAGTAAAAACCTCCCAGAAGAAGAAAAGCAGGGAGAGGCTACTCAACGGGGGGCAGAGGAAGCAGAACAATAAGCGGACAACGCAACAAAGGAAGTATGACAAGAACACGGTGGAGCATTATGACTGTATTCCGCTGCCAGGAACCTGCATACTTGCACAAATATAAATTTCTCTCACTCACAGACAGAAAAGTAAAAGCAAGCTACATACATAGATATGTGTATACACATATACCTTAAAGGGTATGTCCACCCTTAAAAAATTTTTTTGCTATATCATTCCCCCTGTCCCCCCAGCCCCAACCGCTTTATTTATTTATTTTATTAGAAAGTTCCCCAAACTTTACTTACCTGCCCTCTTTCCTCCGCCGCGCTGTCAGGCCCTCCGCTTGCGAGATAATGCAAGCAGAGGGGCGGGACCGGCAATCGCGTCTGTGATTGGCTGAGCGACAGCCAATCACGGACGCGGCTGCCGGGAGTTCAGTGCGGCGGAGGAAAGAGGGACAGGGGGAATGATTTACCTAAAGGGCTTTTTGGTAGGGGGAGGCAATCCTAATCGGGAGGGAGAGGGAGGGGGAGAAGAGCTGCAGTACGCATGCCAAACTTCTCCCGGAGGCCAGATAGGAGGCAGAGTCCTATATGGACTCTGCTATCCTCCTGGTGGGCAGTTTTTGGGACTTTGGGGGGGGGGGGGGATTTATAGTTTTGGGGGTGGACATGCCCTTTAATGGTAATGGGACATAATATTCAACCAGAGAGAAATGCACTTTCCTACTTTACCAATATTACAGGATTTGTTAGATATAGCCATGTTTTTTCCTCTTCCCATTTCTATTACAATCAGACAAAATCCCCACAGCAGGATTATGTCTTTGCTGAACATAATATTGTTTGAGTACAATGCCTGTTTCCACCCTCACTATAACCATCAAGCCTATCCCACATTCCAAAGATTTGTCCACAAGTCACAAGGGAAAGCTGGGGTAAGGGGACATAAGGGAACCAATGAAACCTCAGACAATAGCTTTTAAGGCACATGGGCAATATAAGAGGAAATCCATTACACCATTTTGTGAACAACTGCATCCTCTGCCATCGTGGTCAGTCACCCTGCATTGCATACTGAGCCAAGATGTTTATTTAGGTTCAGGTAACAATGCAAATAATATAAATCTGACTGACAAATAATCTTTCAAACAGTCTTATTCCAGATCCTCATGTGGGCCTTTACAGCAAAAATTAGTAAGTCTGGACACAGCAGAAAAGGCCTTTGCATCAAATGACTTGGGAAATATAATACCACCTTAACCCTGTTACTTGATTTGCAATATACCCCACCAGAACAGGATTGGTTTACTTTCCGTTATGTCTGAAACATGGCTAAAAAAATAAAGACCAATTCTGTGGACTAGAAAACTATGCGGCACTGCACAACCAGGAAGGTACAAATGCTGCCAGAAAGTAGAGTGCATGGCTTAATTTACCTAAAAGACTAATGGAATTTTGTACAAGATGAACTAAATTACCTGCTTTGTTGATAGCCCACAGCGTTGCAGCTTAACTCTTCTATGTGATCCATTTAACAAGACACTGCAAAGATAATACAAACAACTGAGAAAACACAAAATTCATATTTAAGGCACAAATACCGTAATGTTTTAGGCAACTCAGTTTACATTTACAGATAAAGTGATATGTTAACATATAATTACATCAAAATAGCAGTTAAGGCTCATGCAATATTTCGGTCCAATCGACCGATAGTTCAGTGTATTGGTGGACTGAAATGATCACATGGATTTTTGGCCGTGTACAACCGAACATTAGTCCGAATCGGACAAGTTCTTCATTACACTCTATATGCTTGTGAAGGTTTCTCATTCATCCAGGTCATGGTATATCTGTTGTATTCAATTAGATCAACTGCATGAAATGTAGTTCTTGAAGACGTTTCGCTAGTCATCCGACTGGCTTTCTCAATTCAGAATGACTTTGTACAAGAATCTGTGGCACATAATTGCCACAGATTCTTGTACAAGTCATTCTGAATTGAGAAAGCCAGTCGGATGACTAGCGAAACGTCTTCAAGAACTACATTTCAAGTCCAGTTGATCTAATTGAATACAACAGATATAACTGACAGTTAATCTTCATCCCCTATTTGTTCTTTACTATACAGCCCTTTTCAGAGAAATAACTACCAGGTGCAGCCCTCATGATTGTGTGGTGCGGGACCCACAGGCACGGCCCCAGCAGATGCCATAAATAGTGTTTAGGATACCAGAGGCTTGATATATCCTAGCTATGTCCAGCCACTAGGGGCATTTCTCACATAAGTGCCTCCTGCGGTAGTTGCCACCTTCTGCCTTCTCCCTCATCCCCCCTTTGAATGTGCACTTCAGGGTGACCTATAGCGTCAATGCCCCTGGCAGCAACCTGTATGGTTTATATTTCTGTCCCCAGTTGTAATAATTTGTTTTCTTCCATGTGCTGGGTTATTTTGCAATCTGAGGATTGTCTAATGACATCTGTGTCCTTTGTATTAATCTTTTGGCCTCGTTCATTACATCACGAGAAGTCATTTTTCTCCAATGTGTTAGTCACTTTATGTTCAGCCAAAACCACTCACGTTAAGTCCATATCATTCACTGCATTGTAGGAGACTGTGTGATAGCTATACACATAATATGGAAATCCAGATGGACCGCACAATCAGTTGTGGCTACTTTTTGGCCATGTTTCGGCCCGGCTGACCAGTTCGTACCAGTTGTTACATTGTACCCCCTCTGCTTTTTCATGGCTTGCTGCCCAGATTTACAAGATTCATTGGGACACATTTCCCATCTTTAATTTTAATAAACTGTAGGAAAATTTCCTGAACTAGCCACAGGTCCCACAATAAACAACTGTGAACAAAAATTTCGGTAGCAGCAGATTATTTTTTAACCGTAAATGTCTTGTAGTCCCTGGACTATCTGTGTATGTATTACTGGTCTGCCTGGAGCAGGTTCCTTGTATTGCTGCCTGTGTAAACACATCAAGTAGCCCCTTGTGGGGGACATACACTGTGCAAAATCCATTACCGGTACTCTGTGCTGTGGTCATTCTAAGAGGGGAACATATGAAAAAATAATCCATTTCGGCTCCTTTCAGACGAACAGCAAACCTGAGCGGTTCCAGATGTTTGACAATAGAGAAACGCTACATGTAAATTTCTCTATCAACAAGCGTCAGGGAACCGCTCAGGTAACTTGCCAACTAAAAGTAGCCTCACTGTTGTTGGGGCCCTGGTTAGCGGTGATTCAAAGCCCCTACAGCTGGTAACGCCGGGTACAATTTTCACGTTCATTGGTAAGTGTTGCTGATATACAGTGCACCCCTTAATGTGAAATATTATATTAGAAATCATCAAGAACCTAAATAAATGAACTAGAATTGGGTTTAGAACCCTGCATGAAGGTGAACTTGGGCAAAGACATGAGAGTTCCTAGGTTGGGATAAAGGTGTCAGATTTAACCCTTTTCTTTCCTCCACCAGCTTTATCTCCTATGAGTCCTTCTTGTGCCCACCCTGCACCCTCCCTAAAATGTTTCCAAACAAGCCAAAACAATGACCCTCCTACTCAGACACATTTCCCTGTCACCTGACCCTTTCCCCACTCCACAGGAACAGATCAGCGTTGGGAAACTTCTACACATTGATACTTACATCAACCTACCCAAAACCAATTAACTCTTCAACTCCGACATTATATAGATGTCATGTGTGTGCCGTGTTGAAGATGGATACATTAAACCTGCCTTCAATCTAATGAACCCTATCTACTTTGCATAAATAATCTATCAGTTGTGTTGCTGGGTTGGCTGTTGACACTACTAAAGCCTCGTACACACCTTTAAATCCTGTGAGGAAAACCACGTTCCTCTATGGACCGCACACTCGGCAGTGGCGAACTGTCAACCTACTTTTGTACATCCGATCGCCCACCCGTCCATTTTGGCTGAAATATCCATCCGTACACATCATGCACCGCGGGCTCGTACACATGCACATATGGGTTAGGTGATGTGCTCGTTTGAGTAAAGTACTTTGAAATTGAGAGTCAGCTTCAAGCATCCAGGCCATACAGGAGAAGCTGTCAGCTCATGTAGCCAAACAGGCAAGTACCAGTAGGTTAGGACCCACTTGAATAAAGCAACCTTGATGTGGTGACTGGGCTTAAAATAATTTGGCCAACTTATTGAACTAATTGCTTTTATTTATCCAGGGTTTATCAGACTGTTTGTAGCAGCAACCTTATGGAGGTAGCCAATATGCAATTGGAATTGTTTGTGCACTAGAATTCTATTCACATGCACGTATGGACGAGCCTTTAGGGCCGTCCAGGCCTATTCTTTTATGCAATCAATTTGAGATCACAAAATGAATGAGCCCAATGGGATTATCTCCAGATAACACAACGCTGCTTGTAAAATGGGGACTTTATACAGTAAGATGTTTGTCTATAGAGAAATCTCTAATCCATCTAATGTCTGCCTAGTGTATGGACAGCCTTTTTGTGCAGTTGTGGTGGTGGTGTGGCCCTTGTGTAAATAAAAGTGCAATTCAGTTTTAATGTTAATTTCCTCTGTATGTACCGTAAATAAAAGATAAGTTGTCCCATTTGTGTAAACAGAATTGCACTTGTGGTGTAAATAAAAGTGTTTGTGGTGCTGATTAGGGATGTGCTGGAGTTCCAGTGTTTGAAATTCTGCCATTCAAGGCTACAGATGGAATTTCAATGCAAAACTACTGAAATTTCAACCATCAGAACCTGATGTTCATGTCAACATTTCTTGGTTTTGCAGCAGAACTTTGGTTTTGCCGGCCTAAGGGGATTATTTAGTAACAAAAATCGGAAACTTTCAATACTGCGGTGAAATGGTGCTATTCTCACTTTTGTGTGAATACATGTGCAGTTGTGTTAGTATTCCCCCCTTTGTGTGAATGTGTGCAGTTGTGGTGCTATTTTATCTTTTGTGTGAATAAATGTCCAGTTGTGGTGCTATTCTCCCCTTTGTGTGAATACAAGTGCAGTTGTAGTGCTATTCTCCTCATTGTGTGAACAAAAGTGCAGTTGTATTACACTCTATAAACTTGTGTTCATAATTATATGTATACACACATACCAAGCTACCTCAACCATACATTTTGAGACACTGACAATGTACATAATGTTACAAACTACAGGGTTTAATGTTATAAATAATAAATAAGGCACTTTTTACAATTAACACTTGTTTGGGTTTCTTTTAATTTTCTTTTAATTTGGATCCATCGGATCCGATGTATCAGGGCTTTATCGCTAGTGTGCAGCGGGAAAAAACAAAAATTTCCCACGCCCACAGTAGATTCCCCATAGGAGGCAAACACACAGTCCCGAGCATTCTCATGTGTGTATGCAGATCTTTGAAAGAAGACAGACAGGATCTTAAAGATCCTGTGTGTCATCTTAAAAAATCTGTAGTGTACCCAGCTTAACTTGTTTGGTTTTTATGAACCGGTGAGTAAGATTTTCGATTCTGGCAGTGTATACTTGGATTTCGCTAAAGCGTTTGGTACTGTGCTGCACAGGTGACTAATTTATAAACGGAGGTCTGTTGGCCTAGAAAAATGTGGGGTAACATGTAATATTGAGTCTTTAAGTAAGAGCACAGAGGTGCTTGAAACATGTTAAGCAGCAATGAATTTGTTACCTGTCAGCTTTAATAAATATCGGCTTTTTACTAAGCTCTAAAGTGTACAGACATTTCCTTTACTGGAGGTAAAGGTATATTTGTGGGGTATCTGTGGGGTAAAGCTCTAACTGGAGTGCCTCGGGGTTCTGTACTGGAACCACTTTTTAATATGTTAATAAATGACTTAGAAGTGGAAATGTTGATGACACTAAACTATGAAGAGCTTTGCAAATTCAAATGATGAGCAATTGCTGGATGCGGACCTAGATAGATTATCAAAATGGGCAGCAGAGTGGCAGTTATGAGATTTAATGTTGATAAATGTAAGTTGATGCATATGGGTTTAAAGGATAAGTAAACTTAAAAAAAAAAAAAAACTTACCGTATATACTCGAGAAAAAAGCCGAGGTTTTTAGGTTTAAAAATCAACCTAAAAACCTTGCTTCGGCTTATACTCGAGTCAATAGACACTTACCTTCAATCCAGAAGCAGCTGCGAGTCAGGCCGGCAGTTCCCAGTAGTTCTTCACGGTTGCACGATGATGTCATCGCGCACGCTGGCAGGATGACGTCATCGCGCAGCCGCGAAGCAGTACTGGGAACTGAGAGAGACTGAGAGATGAAGACTGAAGACCAGGTACGGTAAGTGAGCTGGGGGGGGGGACTGGGGGAGGGCTGGGGGGGACAGTATGCCATGCAGTAACCCCCAATACCTTTCTACTATAGGTGGTTGGAAATTACAACTCCCAGCAACCAAGCATGCTGGGAGTTGTAGTTTCCAAACATCTACAGTGGAAAGGTATTAGGGTGGGGGACAGTATGCTATACAGTAACCCCCAATACCTTTCTACTATAGGTGGTTGGAAACTACAACTCCCAGCAACCAAGCATGCTGGGAGTTGTAGTTTCCAAACATCTACAGTGGAAAGGTATTAGGGTTACTGTATACCCTCGGCTTATACTCGAGTCAATCACGTTTTTTTAATTTTGGAGGCAAAAATGGGTACCTCGGCTTATACTCAAGTATATACGGTAATTTTAATGGGAAGTTGCAGCTTTAAAACTTAATTTCGCTAATTCATTTTTTTTCTATCTCTAGGGCACAAACAATTCTAATTGTAAATTGGCTACCTCCATAAGGTTGAAGAGAGGTGTTAAGGAGGACATTTATGTGAAAATAAAGAAACCAAGCCTAAATAGAGGTGGGGGGTTTCAACACCAACTGTCTACCATGTACAATGCTGTTTTAACACCTTACTCTGGGCGTTCCTATAACACCTCTTAGCCACTATCCAATCACACCCTTAACACCTGGCTGTGATATGCTAATTGGGATTTTCCAGGGTACATAATTGCCACAGATTCTTATACAAGTCATTCTGAATTGAGTCGGATGACTAGCGAAACGTCTTCAAGAACTACATTTCAAGTCCAGTTGATCTAATTGAATACAACAGATATACCATGACCTGGATGAATGAGAACCTTCACAAACCTTGATGTAGTGACTGGGCTTAAAATAATTTGGGCAACTTATTGAACTACAGAATAGCTATAGCAGTATGGACAGCCGCCAACCGGAACATACACCTCAGAGAGTCTTCAAATCTTCAAACAATTTTTTTTATTTCACAGGGTCTTCTCTACGCATTTCGCACCTACTGGGTCCTTAGTAATAAGCATTACACTAATGTTGCTTTTATTTATCCAGGGTTTAGCAGGCTGTTTGTAGCAGCAACCTTATGGAGATATAGCCAATATGCAATTAGAATTGTTTGTTCACTAGAATTCCATTTTTGTATGTATTATATTTTTGGTCTCAAGTTGCACTTTAATATGCATGTACAACAGCCCATTTTTTATATATTGTGTGCCCATAAAAGGTAATTTCACGGTTATATATATATATATATATATATATATATATATATATATATATATACACACACACACACACACACACACAAAACACTATATTTACAAAAGGAATATCTTGGAAATGGAAGGAGTTCAAAGAAGGGCAACTAAAATATAAAATAGTAGGGGAATATGGGGATCGACTATGCTGTTTTTTTTTCTTATCTTCCTCTGGATCAACTGTTAGGTAGGGTTAATGAGTAGGCTATAAAGGTTGGACTAGATGGACATATGTCTTTATTCCACTATTTTTGTTAGGTCAATAAATATAACCATATGCAATGAAATGAACCTGACTAACATCTGCTAATAGAACGGACTCCTGTTTGGCTGTGCAATCTTGTAAAGAGCTTTTACAGGAGGAGGTGACAACCTGTTTTCATTTGTAACGGTGGCAATTGGGAGAAACGTCCAACTTCAGGGTCACCTTTATTTAAAAGCAAGTATTGTGGCTTGAGGGTATAGGGGCCCTGAACTTAATAGTGGATTGCTGTGTGAAAATGCCCTTTAAGTCACAAGTCATCAACTGAGAGAATCATAAATGAACTCAATGTCTATAAATAACTTGCCTATAGCCCACTTCTACCATTATACACTAGAACTAGGTTTCTCAAGGGTATGCCAGAGCACACTAGAGCTAGAAGTGTGGTTCGAAATTTTGGTAGTGGAAATATTTACATAAGTATTACATTTTGTTATATTCTACTCTAAACATATATATTATGTTGCAATTTCAATGAGCATTAAATATGGGTAATTATAACATAAAGCCCAATTTTAAGGATATGGGTGTGCCAAGAAAAATTTGCACTCTACAGTTTAACTTAACCAAAATGTCTCAGTTAAGGTAAGGGTTCCATCAATTTCCCTCATGTTATGTATAGCCCTTGAATGGCCTGGAGGTGTGCTTAGGGTCCCTGTTCTGTGGAACAACAAGAGACAGTCCAACTAAGTGTAAAACAGATGGGCTTTAGGTTGTTGTAGCAAGCAGTAATAACCATGCTGGTTGAGCCTACTTTCATGCCATGCTTTCATGCTTTGCTAACAGAACAAAAGGTGTCCTTGTGAAAGTAGCCCAACTGTACCCCACACCATCATGAA
Source organism: Hymenochirus boettgeri (assembly GCA_019447015.1). Lineage (NCBI taxonomy): Eukaryota > Metazoa > Chordata > Amphibia > Anura > Pipidae > Hymenochirus > Hymenochirus boettgeri. The sequence goes on from CM033470.1 coordinate 122,105,383, forward strand.
AGAATGGTATGCTGGGTTGAACCAGAATATCATTGTGTTATGTACACACAAAAAGGCACGAAAATACTCCTTTTTTTAATACTAAGGTTTAACGTATCAGGACATAATAAATCCTCATGCGCTAACTAGGTTCTAAAATTAGAATGCTTCAGGTATAAAACACCACACAAAAACATATTCCACAATGCCATTTTTTATTTAACAAAAATGTAGCCAAAATGCGGAAGCAGTGTTAACATTAAATACACCCTTAACAATTTCATATGAATACAGAGGGTGAGTAGCCGCCTTGTGCTGCTAATTAAATGCACTTGATTAATTGTTCTTCAACAAGTGTTAGCACCTCCACCAAAGCAGTTTGTTGGTCTGGAGCAATTGGATGTGATTTACAGAATATTATGTAGTATTGGACTTTTATAGGTACTGTGTCTGCCCAGCTTTAAAATTAAAATAGGGTGGACTTTCCGCCTATATTCACCCTGGTGCTAACCAATTTATAAATAAGTAATAAGTCGAAAGTGGTGCACACTGGGGGTTTTCTAAATAAATTTTGTTAAAAATGTGAAACATTTCAGTCCTTTGCCTAAAGCCTCATACACATGTTTGCACAGCCTTTTCAACCAAAAATCGTGCTGTGTATGGGCACATTGTCAGCCAAAACAGCCATTCGGTCAGGGCTCGTTGATAATACGCCTGGCAGATTAGGCAACAAGACTGACTGACAAAAGCGCAGTGCAAGGCAATGGACATAGTAGGTCCTCTTACATAAACTTTACATTGGCATGCAATGGAAGCACGCAGAAAATACCTTAGTGGGGCCTAGCCCTTAAAGTTCTCATTCACCAAGGTCATGGTATACATGGTATATCTGTGGTATTCAGTTAAATCATCCGGTTTTTGGAATAAATGAAATGTCTTTAAGAAACAAATAAGTCCAGTTGATTTAATGGATTTGTCTAGGTTTGTAGATATATATTAATATATATATATATATATTATATATATATATATATAATATTATATATATATATATATATATATATATATATATGGCGAGCACTCCAAGGACGGGAGATCAAAGGTTTATTAACACAAGGTAAATCAACATGAACCTACGCGTTTCAGCCGTGAGTGGTGGGCCGTCATCAGGGTTACAGACAAATGGACAAGCGAGATTATAAGAAAAAGACACACCCATCCGCCCCCCCACACGTGTATCTCCGAAACTTAAGTGGCCGGTGTCTAAAATGTAACTACGAGAACCAAAATGAATAGGGGGAACAGGTTAACCCCGTGGTTACTGGGACAAAGAGAAAGCCAATAATTCCCAGATCAAATCCTTGGTTTATCTCTGGGAATTATTGGCTTTTCTCTTTGTCCCAGAACCACGGGGTTAACCTGTTCCCCCTATTCATTTTGGTTCTGGTAGTTACATTTTAGACACCGGCCACTTAAGTTTCGGAGATACACGTGTGGGGGGCGGGTTGGGGGTTGGTCTTTTTCTTATAATCTCGCTGTCCATTTGTCTGTAACCTGATGACGGCCCACCACTCACGGGCTGAAACGCCATCATGTTGATTTACCTGTGTTAATAATCCTTTGATCTCCCGTCCTTGGAGTGCTCGGTGTTTTTTACATAATATATATATATATATATTTTATGTAATTTTCCAGGCACTTATTTGATTTGTCAAATATTAGAAAAATACGGTATGTATTGTATTGAGCATTTACATTTATTTTATTCCTGCTCTTTGAAAGTTTGGGATTGAATTAAAAAAAAGAGAACAGAGTAAATGCAGAAAACAGAAGATGAGGCACCCTTAGACACTGTAAAATGAATAAAAACTGTAACACCTGGTTTGCACCCTTTTTTGGCATTCTCTATATAGATTGCAAATATATGGTTTTATTAAAACAACACTACCCTCTATTCAAAGCATTTGTTATTTGTCAGAGCTTGTACTCACCTGCTGAAAAGCGGTTATGTGTATCTACTTGTCTTTTAGAGCATATGTCTGTCGTTATGGTCCATGTTTAGAAATACCTAATCTAGAAACTCCGAGTTGGTTTAACTGAATTCCTCTCTGTAGCTTCGTATTCGTAAACCCTGAATAGATTACATTTTCCTCAACATTTTTATTTATTTGTTTTTGTTAATAGTACCCAACATCATCAGATAAGTTTTTATCTCCTACCGCATCACCCACCTCAATTTAAATTACTATTGCTTAAATCAGCTATTTATTAAATGCTCATACTTAGATACGGTGAGAAGATTTTATACAGTCGAATATAACAAAAAAACGTGGTGGTTGGAGGTGGCGGTGTTGTATCTTCATTGCAGAAATGATACCATCATGTTATATTTTTCCTAAAAGATAATTTTTTTAAGCTTAAAAATAATCACCAGTAGAGCAGAAGGAAAGGTGTGTCAATTCACCAACCACAATTCTAAATGTGCAACTGATGAGGGACAAACATTTATTTTTCCATAACAAGTGCAACTAAATAAACTGGATAGGGCAAGCATCGGCCTATTAAAGGGCATGTCCACCCCCAAACCTATAATTCCCCCCACTACTGGCCCCACTCTGTAGAATAAAAATCCGTACCTTACATCCCAGCTCCAAATGGTTGTACAGTAATCCCTCCCCCCCCAAAGTCCCAATAACTGACCACCAGGAGGTTATCAGAGTCCATATAGGACTCTGTCTCCCCTCCGGGAGAAGTTTGGCATACGCACTGCAGCCCTTATGCCCTTCCCTCCCTCCTGTTTTGCGATCCCTCCCCCTAGTGTAATTTCCCTTTGCCAAATAATAGTTTACCTTCCCCCAGCCCCAAACGCTATAAATGATTTCTTAGAAGGTAAACTATTATTTGGCGAAAAGTTAGTGAAAGGGCTGGACATGCCCTTTAATGATAATTGGTAAAATATTATTAAATAGAAGTACAGTGGTGTAAGCTTACAAAATGGCTGTAGAAAGATATACATAATGAAATCAGTTTAGGTCTGGATTTGAACAGCATCATTAAAATGTGACAATGGCACTGACAATAGAAAGGGTCAGGATGTGGGGAAATTAAATGAGATCTGGGGGGGGGGGGGGAATGGCAAAATTACGGTACCCAAATTTTGTTGTATTTGACAGAGCTGGAAAACAGTAGTAAAAAATTTTCTTCAACATAGTTAGGCTGAGGCCACACTTTAGCACTCACCAGCGCTCCAGAAACGGCGTGCTCATTCGCGTTGCCATCCTCTGTGGTCACGCCGTGTTGCCAGAGTGCACAAAAAATGCGGATCGTATGTGCTCTGACAAATCGATCACACGGGGAGCGCACTATTGTTGGCACTACAATTGGCCGCTTTTAAAAGCGCATTCGGATAGTGCTTAAAAGCGGAGTAGTGTGGCCACATAGTATTGAAGATTGAATAAAGACATACATCTATCTTGAACTTTTTAGTCTACTCAAAGTTGATTCAGAGTAAGGCAAAAAAAAAAAAAAAAAAAAAACAGCTGGAAAGACATAAAAAAAAATCCTTCCTGGATTAACCAGAACCTTAGAAACTTATACAACCCATTCTTGAAGCTATTTAATGAACTTGCCATTACCACATCTGCTATAAGACAGTTTCACTATTCTCACTGTAAAGAAACCTTCCTAGCCTGAAGATGAAAACTATTTTCTTCTAATCTTAAAGGATGTCCATGAGCCTTCTAAAATGATCTTTTGGTGAACAATGCACCAGAATGTTTAATATATGGTTCATTAATATATTTGTATAAAGTGGTCTTATCTACACATAATCCCCACTTCTCCAGTGTAAACTAATCTGTCTGCATAGTCAAGCCCCTCCATTCCCCTTATTAATTTAATTGCCCTTCTCAAAACTCTTTCCATTTCCAAGATGTCCCTTTTATATACAGTATGGGAGTCCCCTGCACCAAATACTCAAAATAGGCCTTACTAGTGCTTTGAAAAGTGGGAGAATATTTTTGTTTCTTAAATCTATACTCCTCTTTATACAATATCTTACTAGCCCTAGCCGTCTGGTACTGCTTTCTACAGCTAAGTCTGCTATCAACTAGAACCCCAAAATCTTTTTCTAACAGAGATTCACTTAGCACCTCGCGAGGTCGAGGTTTACAGCTTTTTCCTAGCACTTACTAAAATTTAATTTAGGGGGTGGACATACCCTTTTACATGGAATCTCATCTGCCACCCTGCTTCCCAGTTTGATAATCTATCTAGGTTTGCTTGCAGCAATTGCAAATCATTTAAAGTTTCAAATGTTTTACATAGTTTTGTGTCATCAGCAAACACAGAGACCTTGCTCTCAATACCAAATACCCATTTATAAATAGAAGTAGCCCTGGTACAGAACCCCTGCGGCACTCCACTTTAGCCCACATACAGTAGATGAAGCTCTGTTGACAACTACTCTCTGAACAAGATCCAACAACCAATTCTCTACCCATGTATAAATGTTTTCTTCAAGGCCAAAAGATTTAACTTTATACATAAACAGGGAGATGTAATGAAAGTTCTTATCAGTAAAAATGGTGCTAATTTTGCCCCAACCAATCAGATGTTATTTTCCATTTGAAAGCTGGCATCTGATTGGTTGGGGCAAAATTACCACCATGTTTAACGATAAGAACATTTATTACATCTCCCTGAAAGTCACCTGTGTGGCACAGTATCAGTATTTGCTCTGAAATAGTGGTATAATGCCATTGCAATTATCCTCTCCAATATGTTTAATCTGGGTTTTTTCTATATTGGGAGGGTATTTCCAAAGGGTTTTCCTTTGGAGGGTATAGTATCCTGTGTGTATTACTATATATTTTTATGTGATTTTTTAATTTGGCTTGAAGAGCCAAATTAATGTTCTTTCTTTTTCTTCTGTTTTATTCTTCCGCTTTTTTGGACTGTATCTCCTCCCACAGTTATTGAGCTAGAATTCGGTACAGATGTGCAGGGCATATAGGAGAAGTGTGCTATTACCTAGCTAAGGAATCCATGGAAGCGTTACGGCATTATCTGCAAATTTTAGGATATTTTTCCCCATAGACTATAATGGTAATAATCCTCAAATGTGGATATTTCGAGTTTTAAGGGTCATGAGAGCAAAACAGCTTGTTTCATGTTCCTAAACACAAACGCTGATACCACCAACCCCCCACACAAACACAGGTACACCCACCTACTGACCTACCTTTCCGTTCCCATGGAAGCCATACTTAAAGGGTAACTATAGTCAAAAAACTAATTTTGATCAATCATCAATAAAAGTTAGTTATATGGTCATAATGATCAAAAACACATACCTCCAACCTCACACAGGTACACACACCTACTGACCTGCCATTCTATTTCTGTGGCAGCCATACTAAACGGGTAAATAAAGTAAAAAAAAAAACTAAATTTTGATACATCCAAAATAAAAGTTTGTTTTATGGTTGTAAACACAAATAATACATATCACCTCAACCAGGTCCAGGTACACACACCTTTCCATTTCCATGGCAGACATTCTTAAAGTGTAACTATAATAAAAAATGTTTTGACCAATTATCAAAAAAAAAAAAAAAAGTTTTAACCCCCAACCTGACACAGGTATGCACGGACCTACCCCTCCATTACTGTGGAAGCCAAGGGTAACTAAAGTTAAAAAAAACTATTTTTTTGATCAATAATCAAACCTGACCCAGGGACACACATCTTTTGACCTACCCTTCATTTTCCATGGCAGCCATATTTAAAGGGTAACTATAGTCAAAAAAAACACATTTTTACCATTCATCAAAAGTTTGTTTTTTGAACCCCCAACCTGACACAAGTACACACACCTACTGATCTACTTATCCATTTATGTGGTAGCCATACTTAAAGGGTAACTATAGTCAAAAAACTAATTTTGACCAATAATCAAAAACGTTAGTTTTTTAACCCCCAACCTGACACAGGTACACACACCTACTGACCTACCATTATATTTATGTGGCAGCAATACTTAAAGGGTAAATAAAGTAAAAACAATTAATTTTGATATATCCTCAATAAAAGTTAGTTTTATGGTTGTAAACACAAAAAAGGCGTATCCCCTCAACCAGACCCAGGTACACTCACCTACCCTTCCATTTCCGTGGCAGACATACTTACAGGGTAACTAAAGTCAAAAAAACTAGTTTTGATTAATAATCAAAAAAGTTTGTTTTTTTAACCCCCAACCTTAAATGGAGAGGAATACCACAAAGTAACACCCAATTCCTTGCCACTCCAGATGTTTGGCAAATACAACCCCCCCAGTGGAGAAGCCTTGCCTTCATGTCCCTTATGTTCTCAGCAATCCAGACTCCTGCTGGCAATCCCTCTGCAAACACGATGCTTGCTTCCCAACGCTTCTGCATCCACTGTGGATGAGGTAAGACTGGCACCGGGTAGTGACATCAACCACCAGAACAGTGGATGCAAAAGCACCGGGAAGCGAGTGGCAGCCTGTTTACAGGTAAGTGACCCAAGTATTGGTTGGATTTTTAGGATTTTTTTAAAACCTAAAAACCTCAACTTATACTCTAGGCAGCAGTGCACCAGTTGAAATTTAATACATTGAGATAGATAGATAGGATAGATAAAAACCTTATCAAAGATTTTCAACAAAACCAACTCATCTTGGTCATAATTTTCATACAAATAATACTAAAGTTTGATGCATGCCAGTAAATTTGTTCAATCACAAGGTCTTTGATGGGCCATGCAAATGGTTGCGATGAAATGTCGGCCTCAACACTTTTTTTTCCAACCAATCAATTTATTGAGAACAAGTCTGTCTAAAAGAAAGGCCTGGAAATGGGCTGTGTACCATGCCTAATGTGGACGACACATGTGCGGTGAATGGCTGATTTGGGCTATTATCACACGTGTGAATGTGTTCGACCAGGCGTCATTCCTTGATACACTGTGCGTATTGTCAAACAACACCCAACCGAGGATATTTGGCTACTGCATATTCTACGGTTGTGTACACATGGGGCATTATTGTAGTCCAACACAACTAACCACCATGACTGAAAAATGGCCTGATTTGGCTGAAATATCTGCCTGTGTTTACACAGTCTTAAGCTTGGCATAAACAGGTTTTAAAAATCGGATTTACGATAGGTGGAAATGATCATAAATCTGTGCAAAAGAATCCTACCTTGTGCTGCTTCTCTTCCATAGATTTCAGCTTGAAAACTATGAAAAAAAGGTCTGGAAGATGGAGTTGATGGAAAATGTTCTGTCTTGCCCAATCATAGTTATTTTCGATAGATCTGTCGTTATCACCGATCGATCTATTGAAAACACGGAAAATGTCTTTGAAGGCAGGGGAGAGATAATGCATTTGCAGTCCAGCAATCATTACGTATTTAAACAGACAGACTTTTAAGTAGCCAAGCATCCTATTCTGCTTTAAAAAATTGGCAAAACTTTTACCAGAATTGGACATCCTGACCACCTTATCAGACTACATTTTGACCACACTACATATAAAGCAGAATCATCAAATAATTTTGACCCAATGTCTAACAATTAGTGCAAATACAAATAGAACAGTCAACAATTAGATAAAGGGTAAAATCTGAGAAATATCCTGATACCTTATACTGTTTTCTCCTCCCCTCTGTCACCAGGGCTGCACTTACAATGTTACTGCTTCGTGCCTGTTCCATTTGTCCCTCCCATTTACTAAGCCAGTCAGTAAGAACCCTGCCCCCTGCATAACACTTTCTCTTTCTATTGGATTCTGGCTCTCTATGTACAGCCTACTTTCTCCAGTCAGCTAATGAGTGTCTATTTCCGTCTTCTGTCTGGCCACTGATAGCAAAGTACCGGAGAAATGGGGGAAGTGAAATTTCCTTCTGGATTCAATGTAAAAAAAAAAAAAAAGGAATCCAGGATTCTTCGGTCATGTATCCTCCTGTCCCCTGCTTCCCCCTCCCCTTCTGAAGGGATGTTCTCCCGAGATAATGACCTGTATATAAAATACAGTATTTGGGTGTAATGCTTTGACGTCTGGAAGGGTGACTGGGTGCACTGAACAGGGGGGAAGTGGAGGTACATGAGAAAATATACGATATTTAAAAGACTGTCTATGTAACCCTCCAACACTACTACCCATATATCTGGTAATATTGTCATACGATTTGCTAGGTTTTAAACAAGGCATGTAAGTAGAATAAAAACATTTGGGGGCTCATTTAATATAAGATGCAAAAGCTTTAACAGATCAACACCATGGGGAAATTTCTGCACCTCTTGTTAAGCCTGCTGGTGCTGTGCAACTGTAATAGGATGTGAAGTCCAGAATGCTGATGCAGATAAAAGCCAATTATCTCAAGGTATAATGTTTGTAAAGACTGTACACATATAAAAATTGACATTACACAAGTCTAAACATCTCTGCCCATATGTAAATATATTTTGTAATATGTGCCACACACCAAAATCTGTCTGTTATTTATCTAATCCGTCTATCTGTGCTATTACACACGCATACACAAATACATGCACACACTGCAGACCACCTCCTATGCTCCAAGTTGTGCTTCACACATTAAAAATACATTTGCAATAAAACAAATATTTCTACAATTGCATATAATCTGCAATAAAGTTTGATATTCACAAACACTGAACACACACAATCTTTATTTCTTCCACGGCTGGAAAAATTATTGTTGATATTGGGAGCCAGTCAGAAAAATCTAGAAGCCATTCTAGATTTTTTTTAGTACACCATAGGAATTAATAGAATACCCTTCAAAAAGTTAGTCACCGCATAAAAATGTCTCGTCTTATTGGCTACCTGGCTCCTGTGATTTGTCCAGACGTGCTCCAACCCCTACACTAACAAGCACAAAGAAATTCACACTCCCACAAAAGGACACTTTTATACACACCTCCTACTTGCTTGTACATGCATAATCACAAGAACACACAAACATTCACACAGTTACATATAGCTACATATGAACTGCCAAACTGATTTACATGCAAATTCACTTAAACATGCACACACCGACCATGATTACATATATAGCGATAACATTTATAAGATTGAAGAAATTTTGTTATGGCCAGATTTAGAAGTAAATAAGAGGTACAGATGAAACTGCAAGCAGTAAGGATGGGTACACACCAGAACATATTTTTGGCCGACCGACCGATTCACGGCACTTTCGGTCGGCCGAAAATATCTACTGGTGTGGGGCGGCTGGCCGCGACCGACCTCGTTCGTCCGCATCAGAGGATCGGAATACCTGATTGATTGTGCGGTTCCCTATGGGACTGCACGGTCGATCGTTCGCATATTTGGCTGCGCACGAATTTGCTGTGGCCGACGGACATTTGTCCCGGTTGTAGCGAGCGCTCGGTCGGGACAAATACTCCCTCCATGTGTACCCAGCCTAAAACTGTAGATGTAGCCCTGATGACCAAACTTCTGTTTTTGTCAACAAAGCGCCCATACACGGCACGATTGTCGTACAAATAGACGTTTGTATGAGCCTTTTGTGACAAGCAGTCTGTCTGTATGGGGATCAGGTGATAATTTCAATCTAGAACAGATGCCCCAAACAAGATTTATATGATGCTTAGAGTATCGCTCAGTTTTTAGGTTTTAACCATTTGATATCTTTGTATTTGCACTGATTGTTAGTCTAGTGGTTAGAAAACTTTTTCAGACACACACTTTTAAGCCTCGTACACACAGAGCAAGACAAGACCCCCCACGGCAGAGCATATCAACAAACGACCCCCGGCCGAGTGCATATACATGGACGATTCTCGACAGAAACGGCTGTTCGTCGGGTGTACCGCTCTGCCTCATTCGAAAATCGAGCCCGGACAGCCAAGCACAGTCGCGGCCCCCGCACACACACCATCAGATATTTCCGGCCGACTGACCGATAGTGACGCGTATTGGTCAGTCAGCCAGAAATATCTGATGGTGTGTACACAGCATAATGGCGGACTTAACTTTGTAATTACCCATATTTTATGCACATTATATTGCATTTTGTAATCAGATTTGATTTGATGTAAAATTACAAACCACTGTGTGCATTAAAATACAATACAACAAAAATATAGGTAAAAAAAACATTTCCACACCTTTGGCTCTGTTAAGGCACAGTCTCTGGGAAATAGATCAATAGATCAAAATGATCTGATGATCATTGGTGATTATGCTTCATATTTAGTGGAGTCAATATGAAGTCTGATCAGGTACTGCTCAAATATTGCTGTGTTTGATTATTGCAGTTTTAGGAGCAATATTTTTTATATTATATTTTGTACAAAGAATGGAAAAGTGGAAAAATGTAAAAAACATTTTTTAGATTTAATTATAACAGGATTGCCAGATCTCTTTACAGGTTTTGATAAACAATTTAGCCTTTAAACAAAGCTAACAACATGGAACATGTGTTTATAGAATGGATGTAGGATTCTGTCACAATTCATGTTAATTGATCTTTTTGCTTAGTTAAGGCTTATCCATTGAAAAACTGTATTAATATATATAATAGAATACGATGAATACCGAGCCCACATTGTAACATAGTAACATAGTACTTAAGGTTGAATAAAGACATACGTCCATCAAGTCCAACCTTTCACTTTTTTTTTTTTTTTTTTTTTTTAACCCTACCTAACAGTTGATCCAGAGGAAGGCAAAAAAACCCAGCTAAAAAGGGGGAAAAAATTCCTTCCTGACTCCAAACGGCAATCGGAAAGTATCCCTGGATCAACCAGATCTATATGCATTAATACCAGTAATTCTCGATATTCTTTAGTTTTAGAAACTTATCCAGGCCTTTTTTAAAGTTATTCAATGAACTTGCCATTACCACATCTGCTGGAAGACAGTTCCACAGTTTCACCGTTCTCACTGTAAAGAAACCTCTCCTAACCTGAAGATGAAACTTCTTTTCTTCCAACCTTAAAGGATGTCCACGTGTCCTCTGATATGACCTATTAGTGAACAATGCACCAGAGAGCTCATTGTATGGGCCATTAATATATTTGTACAAGGTTATCATGTCCCCACGCAACCGCCACTTCTCCAATGTAAACAGCCCTAACTTGTCTAATCTGCCTGCATATTCAAGCCCCTCCATTCCCCTTATTAATTTAGTTGCCCTTCTCTGAACTGCCTCAATTTCCAAGATGTCCCTTTTGTATATGGGATTCCAAAACTGCACTACATATTCCAAATGAGGCCTTACCAGTGCCTTGTAAAGAGGGAGAATAATATTTTTCGCTCTTGAATCCATTCCCCTTTTTATACAAGACAATATCTTGCTAGCTCTAGCTGTTGCTACCTGGCATTGTTTGCTACAGCTAAGTCTGTTATCTACCAGAACCCCCAAATCTTTTTCCATTACAGATGAACTTAACACAGAGTTATTTATGGTGTAGATGCATCACCTTACATTTATCAACATTGAATCTCATCTGCAATTCTGCTGCCCATTTTGATAATCTATCTAGGTCTGCTTGCAGCACTTGCACATCATTGGAAGTTTCCAAAGCTCTGCATAATTTAGTGTCATCAGCAAACACAGAGACCTTGCTCTCAATGCCCCCTTCTAAGTCATTTATAAACAGATTAAACAGAAGCGGCCCCAGTACAGAACCCTGAGGCACTCCGCTTAGAACTTTAGCCCACATAGATGTAGCTCCATTAACCACCACTCTCTGTTTGCGGTCCAATAACCAGTTCTCTATCCATGAACAAATGTTTTCTTCAAGGCCAACAGTCCTCAGTTTATACATTAGTCGCCTATGTGGCACAGTATCAAAAGCTTTTGCAAAATCCAAATATACCACATCCACTGCTGTGCCTGAGTCCAACTTCTTACTCACTTCTTCATAAAAACCAATTAAATGGACAAGGTGTTATATTTATAAATAAAATAAATCCGTCTGGTGGAAAGTGCCTGTGTATAAAAAAATAAATATATATATATATATATATATATATATATATATTTGAGAGACTGTTCGTTGTGTGTATGAGAGTGTATGTGTGTGTACGTATGCGAGAGGACTTGGTAAAGGGCATGTCCAGCATAAAATATGTTTATCCCCCAAAGCTAGGTTTCGCATTATCCATCCCTGCCAAAGATGCCCCTGAAGTGACTTACCTAACCCGGTTCGCTGTTTCGAGTGCCTCTGCATGGACAGCCGCTCTACTTCCTGGTCAAGGCTGTCAGGCAATTGGGCGTGATATGATGTTGCACCTTAAATGGCAGCCGTGACCAGGGAGTAGATCGGCTGTCAACTGCAGAGTGACCAGGTCAAGTCCCTCCAGGGGCATTCCTTTATAATGCGAAACTAGGGTTTGGGGTGGGGGTGCTCTGCATTTATATGAAAAGTAAAGCAATTTAAAGAGATGTAAGTGAAAGTGTATGCATTGTATTTAAATGGTACAGTGTATGTTAGTGTGTATGTACAAGAGTAAATATGTGTGTGAGACTGCATTTGAGAAAATGTGAGTGTGCTAGTGTTTAAGAGAGTGGTGTGTGTGTGTGTACGCATACATTATTAGACTACCCTCTGACATTCCTGTGATGTTTCAAAAACCATTCAATTACATTGTTACAGGTGTAACATTGATCGCAAAGCATTTTCCTGCCAGGCAATGTCCCATCATTACAATCAATTCACTCTTCTGGTTGGATTGAATGTTGAATCAATGTAACATCATGCCAGTGTATGCCAAGCTTCAGGGTGAAATGCGTGTTTGCACAAGGGTTTATAAATATGTGTAGCCAGTGATGGACAGGCAGGGACCTCTTTTGAGAAATGACAAATGAGGTCCCTGCCTCGTAGAGCTTCTAATCTATTTTCAGGGAGACAGAGACATTATTGGGTCCTTGGTGCAATCCTGCCAGCCATGTGGTACTTTTAATGCCAGCCATTAGCAGTCATTAAAAAGTGCCATAATGCTTAGCTTCTAAGCATATAACTTCTGCATTTGCCACAACAGAGTTTAAGTTATGCTAGTCGATATAACATTACCTTGCCAGAAAGAGGAGCAAAGTGGGTTTGGATACCAGGGATGGAATTTATTCCCTATCAGAACCTGATTGCATGCCTATTTGTGGTTGATTGAGATATATAACCCAGAGATGTATAACAAGCAGCCCACCAGATGTTTGAAGACTTCAACTCCCACCATGCTCTGCTATTGGAGATTGCTTGTAGAGGAATACTTTTTGTCTTCAAATATCTGAAGGGCTACTGGTTGCACATACTGCTTTTAATGCATATTTTTCTCCTATTTAGTTTATTGATATTAAAATCTGAAAAACCCTATCGCTTCATCCACTCTAAAGATAATATATGAGCAAAAGTGATAAGTATTGCTCTACAATGAAACACAGAAGATCAAGACACATATACTATGCTCCAGAATAAAGTGTATATATAATACCATGGTTATGCAAATACAAGCTACATTATCACTAACAATTATGTATAAGTATGGATGGTACACAAGAGTCTCCACAATTTTAACCTCACTATAACCCAAGGGACATGTGAGTTGCATCATTAATGCATTAGGGAATTTAATTATGATAGACTCTATTAATTTAGCTTATAACAGAGGTGGGTGCTGGTAGCCTGGCATAGGGAGAAAAGGAAAGACAAGTGACAGCAGCTTGGAATTTCCAAGTCTTTACTCAATACTCACTATTATTTAAACTCACTTCTGGGTCTGTAAAGCTGTGGGCACCCGATGCTCCCAACGGAAGGAACAATAAACCTTCAGCCCCTCTCTTATAGTCAGGGTCTGGAAGGATTCCCTTTCCCTGTTGTATTGTCCTACTCTGTGTGCCTCTCTCTGTGGGTGTGATTGTCTCTCCTGGGATGTAATAGCAGTTTCCTGCCCGCCCCCTGCTGCGTGTAATCTGGAACTAACCATCTTTTTTTTCATGTCTAACGTGGGGATGTTGAGGATTTGCTGCAGGTATGGCTAACCTGTTAGCAGTTCACAATGGCTTGTACTCTGAAGGCAGGAGAATTATAGTTCAACTACAATCTATCCAACAGATTGTGGGTGTCCTGCTGAACCTTGCTACAATGTGTGTGTTATCTGACAAGAAAATTGATTTTAAAGTATGTAGGCTGTGTAATGGAGCAAGCACACACTCCCTGCATGTAGCCAATGTAATGTCAGGTTGTGTCAAGGTGTATGTTTTGGGAATGTAGGCAAAATTGTACAACTATTTATTTTTATTTTTTTTTATCTACCTTTGAATGCTGGTTGCCTGTGTAACTAGATATGCAGTTACTAGTACACATGTCATGGGTGTGTTTGTTCAACTAACAATTAACAAAGGGCCAGGCAGGAAAACAATTAACAATTGGTCTGACTGAATGGGGTGGGGGGAGGTGTGAAGAAAAAGCCCTTTGTCCATATGACAGACCACTGTTCCAGAGAGCAGCAGGAAATAGCTCATGCTTTTTTTCTTGGAGGGGGGGCACATTCCTCTCCCATAAGGGACACATCAAAGCTTCGTGGGGGAGGGGCAGCCATGGAAATTACAGGAGCCCAAATGCCACAGTATACTAAAGTGCTGAACTTGGATTTTTATGCTTTGAAAAATTAAACTTTCTTTATAAGTGGCACGTTAATCAGAACTTTATGGTAAAATGAAAGGGAGAAAAGCAATCAATATTCAGTAATAAAAATAAAATTTTTGTATTTATGCATGTGTATGAGATTTACAAAATGTGGTGTACGCATTTGTTCCAAAAATGGATAGCAATGCATACAGTGACAGTGGGCTTAAAGGAGAAAAACTTTTTTCAATATTAATATAAAAATGTTTTCCCCCAGAACATCTATCATTGTAAGATTCTTCTCTAGTAAGTAGTTGTGTTTAGTACATGCAAGTAATAGAGTCTGTAATGAATCCATGTTGTTGCCATCACAGCCCATGTAGTCTTCAAAGAGCCATGCCCCCTGACCCTAGTATTCACGGTCTCTAAGCACAGAGCATTTTCTATGTTGATGTCTGCCTACCAATATGGAAGTCCCTGATAAGATTTTGAAAGCTGCTTGTTACCCTGCAGTTTATTTACCAGCCAGCATGAATTGCATACTTCCTGGGGCAAAATATTCATCTGATTTTACTAACTTTTTTAAATTTTAAATTATGTTCCTAGCAAAAGATAATGCTTCTTAATTGACCCATTTGCATTGCATTTGCTGTGGTGGCTTGCCTGCTAAAGCACTTGTTTTGGAAGCACACAGCCCACAAGGTCACTGGGGGGTAAGAGCTTTGATTTAAGCAAGATTAAGAGTATATGAGTTTGCAGATTCAATTCCCCAAACTTCCTTTTAATTTTTACTGAAATGTTAATATTATGTTTCTTACATCTATGTTAGCTAAGAAATACATTGCAGATACCTCTGGCTCCGTTTAGAGGAAGTCCCAAACGGGCTGGACTGGCAGCCACGCCTGTGATTGGTTGAAAGGCAGCCAATCATAGACATGTCTGCTTTCAATGTAGAGGCCACTGGAGAGAAGGGGCTGTAAGTATCGATCTAAACATTTTAAAAAAAAAATATTTCGGCAGTTGGGGTTGGGAAAGAGGGTACCTACCTTATCCTGGTGCCACAGCCACAGAAGATGGATCTGGATGGTGGGAGGGGGGGAGGTCTCCCCTGTGCATGCCTCAAACCTGGCACCGGATGAATTACCAACAGCTTCTACACAGTGGGGCCAGTATGTAGTTTTGGGGGTGGCCATGCCCTTTAATTACCACCAATCTTAAATCTGTTTTTTTATTTTCTGACCTTCCTAACCCTTGTTTATTAGTTCTAGGAGTTTAATTTTAAAGGGGAACTGTGGTCTCCAAACTAGTTAAGTTTAAATGAAAGGCCAGTTTCATACATTTAAAACAAGCCATCAACCACCTCTCTATGTGCTCCACAGCCTAAGATATACAGACTTGTGACATTCCTGAGGCTTCTCCTGCACAGTGCCGCCGGCAAGCACAGCCTCAGACTCCCTGTGTGAAAACAGCCTTTTCAGGCAGAGTTCTCACTCTTAGACACCCGCAATTGGACGGGTCCACGGCAGCCGCAAGTGGGCGGGCCACAGAACCTGCGCGTGGATGGGGCCATGGCACCCGCGGGTGGGCGGGGGCCACATGGGGCTGTAAGATAATGAGCCATGGGGGGCCTGCAACTGGAGGGACCATGGGGTCCATGAGTGGTAGGGACCAAGGGGGCTGCAAAGGGGAGGAGGAGACACAGGACAGATTGACTGACCGTTTCAGAGCAGGAAGCAGGAAGTGCAGGGGACCTGGTGATGCCGCTACCATATCACACACTAAAATATCTTCAAAACTATGCAAAATAAACAATGGAAATAAATTGCAAAAATTCTCAGGGGAGAAATTCCTATCAATTTACTTAAAGTCATTTTTAAAGTCCAAGAACTGTGAATCACCCAGCCCCTCACCCTGGCACACTACATGTAGAAACTATCCATTCTATAAAAGTAAAGCTTGTTTCTCTGTCACTGCATGGCTAATTGATTCACATCAAGATCAGGAAAGGTATAAGCATTATCTGTTACTCTGTGCCCTGTTACTCTGTGCTCTGCAGATAAGTCCAACCCTGCAGTTAGCTGCTGTCTGTGTTACTTAAGTTGCAATGTAGCACTGTACCTAAAAAATCAATTACAAAGTCACACACCTTCAAACATCTACAGCTAATAACTGCTTGATTCAAGCAGTTATAACAGCTCCCAGCGCTGCTTACCTTCCCATAGCAAAGCAGTTTTACTTTCACTACAACACAAAATCACTGGGTGTATGCTATTAGCTGCAGTGGGGCAAAGTGATGGCTCACCAATGGCACAAGTAAGTGATAGGAGCCAATAGTTGGCGAACAGAAGAAGGTAGGTTGGCAGAATATGGAGGATTTGGGTTGCTAGAGGGTAGTTGAATAGAGGGAGAATAGAGCAGGCTGGGCCTCCAAGGATTGGGTGGGCAGTTAAGGAGATGTGTACAGGATGAGATGGCTACGGCTCCCAATGGTAAAAGGGCTTTGTTTTAAATGTGCCTTCTACTCCTTCAGGTAGTAAGGTGGGGGAGCCATATTCAGTATTTAGAAGGGACAAACTTCCTGAAACTCCCTTATCTCTGCCATACCTTATTGGTGCTACACCAGCTTCAAGCTCTGCTTTTGGGTGCTGCACCTTTTCTTCCTTCCAAATATCTCTGCTTCTGGTAGCACCTTCCTGGGAGCTCAAATTTTATTTGGCATGAGCCTTAAAGACTTATAGGGTGCCACTCATTCATGCTACCTTTCTTCCTGTTTACCATTGCCATTGTTGCTTGTGATAAGGGCAATGGGAAACAGGAAGAAAGACAGCATGAATTAATTTTTTAATGGTATTTGTTTATACTCAAAATAAAGTAAAATTATAGCAGATAGGTCAGGGATGTCAAAACGTAAGGTTCTTAAGATTTTTGAAAACTATTACTCCCAGCATTCCTGGGCTACATATTGCAGCCCATGATTGCTGTGAATTGTAGTTTTCAAACATCTGTAGGGCTGCAAGTTTAAAAAGAATGTACACCTTTAAAGGACAACTATAACCACTCTAGATTTTCCTTTAGTGGTCCGCTATCACTTCTGTGTTCACAATCCAGCCAATGAGAAGACAGAGCATGTCAGAGCGTGTCTCCTCATTGTCCAAAGTTGTCAATGGACTTCAGGATCGGAGCACCGAAGGAAAATTTAGGTGAGAAGTTGTCCTTTAAAACAAAAAACTCGCCAATTATCAGTTTTCTGCCCCATCTGATGTATTTTGCACTTTTTTACCTGCATTACTAACCAGATATTTAAGAATTAATATTGTCCCCATTCTGACAGTGTAAGCTGTCCCCTCCCTCCATGCAGTCAATCAAGACTGTGCCTGCTGACATCAGAACCAATGATTGACTGCTTTTAAACCTGGTGCCTCCTCTGAAGATGCTCGAGCTTATAAAAAGCTTTTAGAGCAGGGTGAGGAGTGACCTTTTTTTTTTTTTAAAGCCTTTTAACATCCCTGAGATAGGTCCTCATTAAATAAGTAAGCTTTAAGTTCTGTTAAATATTAGACTTTTTTTGAAATTTTAATATATTTCAAAGAAACTATTATACCTAATTTTAAAGAAACTATACAAATTAATGGATGAATTCAAAGTCAAGAGAATATTTACCAGGAGAGCCCCATCTTCTTAAACTTACTTTCCCTATGACAGATACTGCCTCCTCCCAGAAAACCACTGTAGATGAAACAGAGAGAAGGGCCCCATCAGGGCCACTTCCATAATGAGGTAGGGTGAAGCACATTACAGAGCGGCACCCTATAGGTAGACGGCCATTTTAATGCCAGAAAAAAAAATGCACGGAGAACTGGATTTGGACTTAATAAAAGGTGCGCACTGAAAGAGAAGGGGCCAGGCTTAAAAGGGGGAAACAGCTGTCTGCTGTGCCGGACTTCAGCCTCAGGTATGAAAACTTTCTAATACCGGTAGTCACTGTGGGCAAAAGTGATACCAGTTACTGTGGGCAGGGCAATCTTGATACCAGTCACTGTGGGCAACTTGATACAAGTCATTGTGGGCAAACCACCCACTTTCAATTATAAAACCACACCCCTTCCGTCAGCGCAGCAGAGAGGGGGGCAGCATTTTAATTTTGTTTCTGGTGCCAAAAAGTCTAGAGACGGCCCTGGGCCCCATCATAGTTCTGGATACAATGCAAAGATGGAGTGGAAGATGGTATAAACAAATGGTTTATTATACAAAATAGATGAACATAGAATAAATAGCATACAAATGCTGTTGTGCATGATGCTAAGTATGCCACACTTTCTTACACTATCACACAGTTGATATGACAAAATAAATTAAAAAAAAAAGAAAGGTTGGCAGTAAATATCTCTCATAATTTACTAGCATACATCTGTCTGACTCACATGGTGCCAATGTGCCTTGACAATCAATTTGTGTACGGTAACCTTTTTGACAGTATCCCTAAAAAGAGTATTTCATCATATCTGCTTCTACTGGAACAATGCTAAGGCAGCGACACAACAACAAACCTGACACACATTAAAATGGATTTATATGAGATGACTGCGGACAACTCCATTATTTCAGCCTCAAAATGAATATATTAATATTGGATATGCTTCCCATGTCCAATAGTGGATAACATATTAAGAGAGCATGCAAAGAAAAGAATGTAAACTTTTTTAAAGTATCAATTGCTCAACAAAGACACATATACTATCAGCAAAATAATATTATATCATAATTATGCAAACACAAGACACATTAGAAATTTATACGTACAGATGTTACACAGTAATATCTATAATATAAACCTCACTGGAACCCTAGCGAACAGGCAAATGGACAACTACATGTGTTGCACCTATAGGATTCCCACGTGCTTCACTAATGCATTATATGTACTAATTCCTTATTTAACAGAGGTGGGTGCTGGTAGTCAGGGAGAAAAGGAGAGCAGCTTGAAATTGCGTCCCCTAGTGGAGCTTTATTAATAAACTATACATACATACATTCAAATTACAAGTCCTTGCTCAATACTCACTATTATTTAAGCTCACTTCTGTGTCTGTAAATCTGTGGGCACCCGAACTTCTAAAAAGAAGGAACGATAAACCTTCACCCACGCTTTGATAGTCAGGGACTGGAGGGATTCCCTTTCCCTGTTGTATTATCCTACTCTGTGTGCCTCTCTCTGTGGGTGTGATTGTCCTGGGATTCAATGCTGGTTGCCTCTGACTAAACTAGATATGCAGTTACTAGTACACATGTCATGGGTGTGTTTGTTCAACTAACAATTAACAAAGGGCCATGCAGGAAAACAATGAACAATTGGTCTGACTGAATAGGGTTGGGGGAGGTGTGAAGAAAAAGCCCTTTGTTCCTCTGTCCATATGACAGACCAGCAAGCAGCAGGAAATAGCTCATGCTTTTTACAGGGGGGGGGGGATACATTCCTCTCCCGTGAGGGACACATCAAAGCTTAGTGGGGGAGGGACGGCCATGAAAATTACAGGAGCCCAAATGCCACAGTATATTTACAATAACATTAGAAGTGTTGAACATAGATTTATAGGTTTTAATTTTTTTTTTTTAATTAATAAGTTGGTAATGAGAACTTCATGGTTAATTAAAAAAAAATTTAAAAAATCACTATACAGTACCAAACTCTTTTTACCTTTAAACCTTTTTACCATTTACCTTTAGATCGGTACAATATTGAGAGCTGTGCAGAGATCAGGTTTACTATGAATCCGTCCTCCACCTGCAGCCCTGTGCCATGTAATGTTGGAGAGTAGTGCAGAGCTGCAGGCAGAGATGGATTAGCAGGGATAGGCAGCCAGTAGATGTTCTAAAACTACAACTCCCTGCATTCCCTAATTACAGTGTTTGTAAAGGAATGCTGGGAATTGTAGTTTTAAAACATCTGGAGATCTTCTGGTTGCCTATCCCTGGATAAGGACTAGGCCACACTGCTCTGATTTCTCATGTTTGCGATCCATTAGTGTGTGAGAATCACAGAGCAGTGCATGTCAATGTTTGTGGCTGCGATTACATTTTCAGCTTATTTTTTTGCGTATCCCATGTGCCCTGATTGCGCAACATAGCGTGGATAACCAAACAATGGGGTAGGATTCTGCACACCTCAACCAAAACAGCAATTGATCAATGCTGGGTGCTCCAGCACTGCAGCCAGCAGTACAGGTATGATCTTCACAGAATATAGCCAGGTACACCAGTCTTAATTTAAACCTTTTATTTAAGTGACGTTTCAGAACCCGTAAATAAACAGTTTGAATTAAGACTGGTGTGCCTGGCTATATTCTGTGAAGATTAGCATGGATAACAGTGCAAGCTGACAGCAACACAGATTGCTGTCTGTCACAGTGCGGCTTCAGACTATGATCAAATTGGGGCCCCTGTTGTATGACTAGTACTGAAATGGGGGGCCCTGATGTTTACTGGGGCCTAGGCATATGGGTTGTAGGGAAAGGATAATGAAGTGAACCTGATCCTTAACAGTTCTATGCAATGCATTTCTCAAAATTGTACCTATTTAAATGGTAACCATAGTCCAAAAATGAATTGCTTTCCTGAGTGTTTTTGCAATTTGCCTTCATTGTTTTTTTTTACATAGTTTTGAAGATATTTCAATCTTTTGTGATAGTCCCTCTTCCCTGTGTCTCCTCTTCCGCGTGGGCCTCCATGGCTCCTCCCCTAACAAATTCCCCAAGTATCTTCACTGTCTGATCCTCAGAAGGGTCTCCTCCACTTACACTGTGCTCGCTGTCAGTGAGGGGGAGGAGCAGCCTTTGGAATGGCATCTGACAGGCTCCTAACCCCCTAACATCTAGTCCAAACTTTACACCCTGCTATTTAACCCTACCTAACAGTTGATCCAGAGGAATGTCCACAGAACTCGCTAAAAATGGGGGGAGAAAATTCCTTGCTAATGGCAATTGGAAAGTATTCTGGATCAACCAGAACTACAGTATATATATATATATATTATATATATATATATATATATATATATATATATATATATATATAATAATATATATATATATATATATATATATATTAGTTACCAGTCATTCTCAATATTATAGCTTTTAAAGCTATTCAATGAACTTGCCATTACCACATCTGCTGGAAGACAGTTCCACAATTTCACAGTTCTCACTGTAAAGAAACCTTTCCAACCCTAAGATTAAACTTCTTTTTTTCCAATCTTAAAAGATGTCCACGTGTCCTCTGATATGACCTATTACTGAAAAATGCATCAGAGAGGTTCTTATATGGCCCATTAATATATTTGTGTATAGTGATCATAACCCCCGCTGAAACACTGCTTCTTCAATAAAAACAGCCCTAACTTGACAAATCTGCCTGCGTAGTCAAATAGTCAAGCCCCTCTATTCCCTTTTTTATTTTAGTTGCCCTTCTCTGAATTCCTTCCATTTCCAAGATGTCCCTTTTTGTTTATGGGATTCCAAAACTGCACCACATATTCCAAATGAGGCCTTACCAGTGTCTTGTAAAGAGGGAGAATAATATTTTTCTCCCTTGAATCTATTCCCCTCTTTATTGCTATATCTAGCCCTGGCTGCCTGGCATTGATTTCTACAGTCTAGCTATCTACTAGAACCCCCCAAATACTTTTCCATTAGTGATTCACTTAATGCAGTTATTTATGTTGTAGGTGTCATAAGGATTGTTAAACCTCAAATGCATCACCTTACATTTATCAACATTGAATCTCATCAACCATTCTGCTGCCCATTTTGAGAATCTATCAAGGTCTGCTTGCAGCAACTGCACATTGTTTGTGTGTTTCCAAAGCTCTCATAACTTGCTCTTAATGCCCCCTTCTAAGTCCTTTATAAACAGATTAAAAAGAAGTGGCTCCAGTACAAAACCCTAAGGCACTCCAACTTCAGCCCACATGGATGTAGCTCCATTGACCACCACCCTCTGTTTGCGATCCAACAACCAACTATAATATAATAAATAATGTAATTTATATATTAATTGCCTATGTGGCACAGTATCAAAAGCTTTAGCAAAATCCAAGTATACCACATCCACTGCTGTGCCTGAATCTAAGTAGATTAGTCTCACAAAATCTATTTATCATAAATCCATGCTGACTACTACTAATAAGTTCTGGAGTCAAAGTCAAGCATATCCTTTTTTGGCATCCTCTATAACAATTTTAGCCCTATTTTTAATGGTCCCACATTCAACCCTTATCTTTTCTGATCAGAGATTTTAAAGGATAAGTATGCTGTAAAACGGACAGTGCTTTTTCAGAATACAGAAGAAGGAGATCCAGGAAGTCTCGGAGGGGCGGAGCTAAACAGTTTGCTTAAAAATGTTTAACACCCCCCAAATCTAGGTTTCTCATTATTCTTAAGTTCCAAAGATTCCCCTATAGTGACTTACCTGACCCGGTCCCTCGCCATCTAGGTGCTGCCCCCTGCTCCTGTTTCAAGCTCGTTTTAAGCAAAAACAGGAGCAGAGGGTTTCTGCATTGACAGCTGCTCTACTTCCTGGTCACGACTGTCAGGTGTTTGGGCATGACATTATGTTGTACCTTTACTGACAGCCACAACCAGGATGTGGAGCAGCTATTGGCCACAGAGCAGAGAAGGAGCAGTGAGGGACCGAGTCAGGTAATTAACTTCAGGGGCATCTTTATAACGTAAGAGTAATGCGAAACCTAGCTTTGGGGGGTGTTAAACATTTTTAAGATGACTTTATTTTAGGCTGGACATTCCCTTTAAGGCAAAATCTGTTCAAGATCAAAGATTTCAAATAATTTGACCAACTTATGAACTAATTTATCTAAGGTTTATGGCAGCAACCTTATTAAGATATAGCCTATATGCAATTAGAATTGTTTGTGCACTAGAATTCTATTGTTTGTATGTATTCTATTTTTTGTCTCTAGTTGCACTTTAATATGGATGTGGAACAGCCCTATTTTATATAAATTGCAGGATATTTTTTTGCCCCTTTTCAGCTGTTTTTTTTCCCAATATGTGGTTTACTGACTTGATTTAGATAACATTTTAGCAAATACCTATGTTTTGGATAACCTAGCTGATGTGATCGCTACCCACGGAATAGTTGGTTACAAACAATATTTATTTGAACATGCTGTAATCTTGCATGTTCAGTTGTTTACGTCTCTTCAAGGCTCTTCACAAAACACTATCTGGGTAGTTAATTCCTAAATTTTTCTTAAAGGAATAGTTCACTCCCAAAGTGAACTATTCCTTTAATGTATTGATTGAAGCCTGGGAGGTTAAGGAGCTATGCCTTACCTCCCACTCTTCAATCAATAGCTCAGGATCCGGGAACGAAGATTAAAAAAACCTTTCGCGTGATCCACAACAGCCACAGTGAAATCCCTGACCACTTCCTTGTCCTGTCTAACTAAAGTGTGCACTATCACGCATGCACGCTATAGCTGGGACCAGGAAGTAGTCGGGTCCTGTCACTGTTGAGCATGATTGAAGAATGGGAGATAAGGCATAGCTCCTTAACCACAAGGGCTTCAATCAATACATTAAAGGAATAGTCCACTTTGGGAGTGAACTATTCCTTTAAGAAAATCTCATTAAATTTAACAACATCCTGAATTACTGTATATAATAGAGTATAAACCAAGGTTTTCAGGCTTTAAAAAACTAACCTCTCTGCCTGCTGCCGGTCGCTCAGCATCTCCCACTGACGTCACTACTCTGCGCCTCTCACTTCCTGGCGCCGAGTAGTGACGTCAGGAAGAGTAGATGCAGAGCAAGCGGCAGCAGGCAGAGAGGTAGGTTTGTCATACAGTATTTTATTCATTAGATATTATCTTGGAGGTTAAAGCCATCAATCTGCATGTAAGGATTTGCTGTGTATTAGCTAAAAACATGCCACAAATGTAGGAATATGTCTGGCTTCTTTTAAAAAGCTAATCTGCTAAATATGTGTCCCTAGGTTGAGTCTAATTGATCATTTATTCACTGCCTCAGGATCTTCCTCATCTCACAGAAAACTTCTTTGGTGGGGAGGACAGTATGCCATACAGTAACCCCCAATACCTTTCCACTATAGGTGTTTGGAAACTACTATTCCTAGCAACTAAAGCATGCTGGGAGATGTAGTTCCCAAACATCTACAGTGAAAAGGTATTGGGACTACTGTCAAAACTATACAGAATCAGAAGGCAGTAATCGTCATAATTTCTACCCTCGGCTTATACTTGAGTCAATCAGGTTTTCCTAATTTTTGAGGCAAAAATAGGTGGGTCGGCTTATACTCCATTATATAGTATTTTCAAATCTAAATCGAATACCTCCTTATGATGGCAACTTAATGATTTACTGATATTTTAATGCAACTCATCTAATCCCTTATGAGATTGTATAAGTGATCTGCATCCTTCTATGTTATGTAGTATGTTTGAGGGACTGACCTTATAAGTAGCAATCAGCATGGATTTAGGAATAGATCTTGTCAAACAAACTTGCTTGGCTTTTATGAGGAAGTGAGTAGGAACAAATCTAGTTGCCCAGTATATCCCAGGCAAGTCGAATGAGCTTGCAAATGCCCTACCCAGACATCAGATGACTGTCAAATCTTTGCATCAAACACCCACTGTTACCGTAAATCAGACCTTTGGCGAGAGACAGATAGATCTGTTCACTTCAGAGACGTTGGCACAAACTCAAACTTTGTGATTTTGCAGTTCAAACAGCCCAGTACCCTGTGGGGCTCAATAGAATTCCTCTCTCATAAATTTTACTTAGGTTTATCGCCAACTTTCTAAAATCATATGGTTAAGCTCTAAATCTCATTACTCCTGAATTAACAACAAATGCTCTCTATATAAGGCTATTAAATGGATCATTACATTCTCGGCCACCCGTACCCAGATATAGTTCCACTTGGGATATTGACATTCTTCTTAAAAGGTATGTACAGTGGAAAAATAGTTTTTTGGGGTTTTTTTTAAATTGCCCATTACTGAAAAAAATTATTAATATCATCTATTACTGAACCATTTTTTTTGTAGACATACTGTTTATCTAGCTCTTAATCAAGTACCTTATCTTCTGCTGTGTAACTGTATGGGTGACAGTTGGGGAATTCACTCTGCTAGATGCTAGTGATTACAGAGCATGCTCAGTTTTAAAAAGTCAGGTCTGTGGAAAGGAGGAATTGGTTAAGAGAGGGAGGGGGGATACTGAGCCTGAGCAAAATAAGTACTGGATTGAAGGCATGCAGCAACACACACAATTGCTACTTGCATGCATTTAATTATAGATTAAGACAAGGCAAAGTAATTTTTTTAGTATACATACCCTTTTCTTTCCTGGCCACTTGTAAGCTACCATCTCTACCCCATCATTCATTAGGGATTAAGGATCATATTTGTAAAGCATGACTAACATCTTCGTTTTTCCTATCGCAACACAACGCAGCAAAACAATTGTTATTTCCACCATATTTATAAAACCGATCACTTGCGTAAATTCTGCATAAAACCATAAAAATGTGTTTGAGTACCTTAGCCCTTGATATTTCTTCTTAAAGCTTTCCCAATACAGATCTCAGACTGACAGGCCTATGTTTACCTGGCTCTATACTTGTATAAAAAACATTGTAGATACAAGGGAGAACAATGTTATTCGCCCTCTACAAACACTGGTAAGGCCTCAAATGGAAAATACAGAGATTTTAGAATCCTGTATTGTATACAATAAGGACATATTCAAGTTGGACAGAGTTCAGAAAAGGGCAGCTAAATTAATATGGGTAATGGAGGAACTTGATTATGAAGACAGATTCAATTATTTTGGTTTATTCACACTGGAGGGGAGAAGGGTAATTGGATTAAGATCGCTATACAAATTAATGCGCTATACAATAAAGTCTCTGGTATATTGGTCACAAATAGATCATATCAAAGGGCAATCTTAAGATTGGAAGAAAAGAAGATTTGTCTTCAGGTACAATTCTCTACTATGTCACCTGGTTCAGAAAGTTTTTTTTTTTTTTCTACAATGAATAAAAACAGTATAACAGTGTAAAGCGCCCCCCCCCCCATACACAGGGTCAATATTGAGAGCGATTCAACAAATTTAATTTCAAAGATGAGGCCAGGCGGAAAATTTTCCACTGACCCCATCTCTCCACAAATTTCAAGGATTAGTTGTTTAAAGGTAATAAATCTGTTTTAAATAAGAAGCATGCTTATGTTGGTCTACTGTTCTACTACTGTTGGTCTACTGGTCATACAAACCTTAAGCAGTTTTTCTTATAGTGACAGCTATATCTGCACATTCCTCTCTTTCAGACAACATTTCCTCTAAGCTGTGCACTCCCACAATTTACAGAACTATCCATACAGGTTAGAAAACATTGCACACAATGAAACCGATTTGTGTCTGCATTGATTATAGATATCAGCACAGAGAGCTGCACAGGAAGCATTGCTTACAGCATATTTTTCTCACACCAAGATATTTATCACCTCTAAAGTTTTAAATGCTTAAAAGTATTTATAGATTTTATGTTTTATTCTTTACTGCACCTGTTTCTGTTCTCAGAGTTTAAAGGAAGTAAATTGTTTACGCGGGTGGTTACAGCTTGCTTCATTAGTGGAAATGATAGACATCTCAGGAAAATATAAGCAAAATATCTTGTATTAAACAGGAGTGTACATTTACAGCAACCAAACTGTACTTTTAGAAACATTTGTTAATTGCTGATTACAGTTGTTTGGCTCTGTTTCCATATATAGTATTAGTAACATAGTAATTAAGGTTGAATAAAGACATACGTCCATCAAGTCCAACCTATTCACCCCTTTTTTTTTTTTAACCCTACCTAACAGTTGATCCAGAGGAAGGCAAAAAACCCTAGCTAAAAAGGGGGAAAAAATTCCTTCCTGACTCCAAACGGCAATCGGAAAGTATTATATGTTTTATTAAGTTTATATAACAAAAGAAGAAAAATAAACATACAGCCTAATAGGGCCAGAGCCCGATGAAGGGCAAATAGGGCCCTAGACAAATGGTGAGTTTTTTTGGGGCCCCCTTTGTTCATAATGTTTAATCATCAACCACAGTTCACAGACACTGTTAGGTCAGCCCTCCAGTTCATCAGATACTGTTAGGTCAGCCCTCCAGTTAATCAGCTGGTGAACTGGAGGGCTGACCTAACAGTGTATGATGAACTGGAAGACTGACCTAACAGTATCTGATGAACTGGAGGGCTGACATACATATGCCACAGAGTACCCCAAGCAGAGACTGGAACATACAATTATGCCCACAGTGGGACTGGTAAATACAAGATGCCCACAGTGACTGGTCAGTACTATATATACTAGATACCTACAGTGACTGGTCAATACAAGACCCCACAGTGACTGGTCAATACTAAATATTCTAGATACCCACAGTGATTAATATAAGATGCCCCCCAGTCAATCTCTGAATAGAGATCACAGTTCAGTACCTTACACTGGACCACCAGGGAAGTTCTATTTGTGAATGGATCTCTTTGATCCATTCACAAATACTATATTAAGCCGGTGTTCAGTCAGTAACACAGGTGTACTATAGCAGGAAGTGAACTTGTGAGGAAGTTCCTCCTGTAGACCACCAAGGCTGTTTGGTGGAAGATTAGGATGAGGTCCCTAGCATCAAAGGAAGTTCTCTGACATCTCAGCGACTCCATTACCACTGCGGCTCTGCTCTTCTTATATGATCCGGCAGTAGAGGGGTTAAATACCACCGATCCCCACATCATATTCGCGTGAAACCAATGGGGAATTGAGGGGGCAATGGGGGCATATGAATGGGGTCCCCCAGAGAGCTCTCAGCACACACTATTGGGGCCCAGGCACATGCCTTAGTAGCCTTGTGGATAATCCGTAGGCAGAGCGATTTCTGAGGGGTTTTCTGTTTTAAAGGGGTTTGTCTGTTTTTAAGGGGTGCGTTAAGAAACAATAGGTTTGCAGTCTGAATGAATGTACTAACCTAACATTAGTTTATTTCTGGGAGTGTGCTAGAGTAAATTAAACCACTTTTTGTTTAAAATTAAGGTTCGTACACGTGAGATCGCTGGTGCCAACCCGCAATGCACGATGCGTATGAACAGCCATTTTGGCCGATAATCGTGCCATGTATGGACACTTTCTTAGCTGAACAGCCGCTCGTTTGAAGATCCGCCTAGCTGGTCGGGCAATGATCCCGAACAAACGGCCATTTCACCCGAGAAAGTGCCCATACACGGCCCAATTATCAGGCGAAACGGCCGTTCATTTACATTGTGCATCACAGGTCGGCACCAGTGTGTGTATGAACCTTTTTTCTTAATTCTAAAATAATATTTGTTTTGAACTGCATTGTTACCTGTAGGGTGGAGGCTGGGAAGATACTAAAGATAGGCATTTTTTTTTTGTTTCTTTTCTCACTGATGAGGGTGTAGCTAATTGGTTTTGAACCTCACATATAAGTCCTGCTGACAGAGCATTTTTTCTGTTTTAACCCTTTAAGTGCCACAGATCATGCGGTGTACGATCTCCACTTAAAAGGACCAAAATGCCACAGATCTTACACCGTATGATCTGCAGCACTTTGCTGCTTGCAGAAATAAAGTGTCCAGTAATGATCGGAGGGCACATTTAAAGTGCACCCCCCAAAGTTCCGGATCGCATAGTGGAGCGATCCAGAACTGTGTGGAAAGGGAGACCCGGGTGATGTCAGATGACTTCCTCTTTCATCAGGGTCTTCCCTAAATCTTACCCCGTGCTGCCCCTGATGTCTAGTTGAGGTATTGCACTGCAATCTCCATTCAGATCACAGTAAAATACAAGCTATAGTAAGCTGTCACTATGTGACATTGACATTTACAGGGATATTCAATAAAAGTTCTTATTGTTTAAAATGGTGCTAATTTTGCCCCAACCAATCAGATATTATTTAACATTTTAAAGCCAATATCTGATTGGTTGGGGCAAATTTGCACCATTTTTAACAATAAGAACTTTTATTGAATACCCCTGCAAGTGTTTTGTTTTTTTACTCAAGTGGGTTTAGGTAGAATTTCAACCTTTGGGTGATCTTATTTTTTCACAAAATCTCCTAAAAGAGCTCTATAGCTTACTGCGTCTGGAATTCTTCATGAAAGTATTGTTGCATAGCTGAAAGTGTGTAGATTTCAAAAATATATATTTTGTGGGGGATATTTTTTAAGTTTCAGGGCTTGTTACTTGGAATAAGAGTAGGTGGTTCAAATTACAGAGCACTTGTTTTTTTTTGTAATGTGTAACGTTTGAGCTAGTTGATGGCCAAGTCTCTGTGAACCCATGCATATGGCATACTGTTTGATTGAGGACATGTGGGAGATAAAAAAAATTGTGTTTTTTTTCACTTGTGAAATGGGTTTATGTAGGACTTCTACCTTTGAATCCTCTTATTTTATTTTTTCATAAAATCTCCTAAAAGTTCTATGGTTTACAGTGTCTGGAATTTTTCATGTATGTATGAAAGCATGACACCACTATGTAGCTGAAGGTGTGTAGATTCTAAAAATATATAGTTTGTGGGGGGTTTCAAAAAATTTTTGTTTCAAATTTCCTTTGAAAAAGTAAAGGGTGTTCAAATTATAGAGGACTTTGATCCTTGTAATTGCACTTGTGCATTTATGCCATTTGAGTTTGTGGGATGTGTCTCTGTGTGCATCCATGTATATGGCATACTGTTTGATTCAGGACATGTGGGAGATTGACATTTAGTGGGTAATTTTACTTGCAAAGTGGATTTAGGTTACTGTGTCTAGTATTCTTCCTGTATGTTTGAAAACATCACACCGTTACATAGCTGAAGGTGTGTAGATTCCAAAAATATATATACTGTAGTTTGTAGGAGTTATATACATGTTTTGGGGCTGTTTCCTTTGAAAAAGAGTAGGCTGTTCCAATTACAAAGCATTTTTTCCCTTGTAATTGTACTTGTGCATGCGTCCTATTTGAGTTAGTTGGTGGCCATGCCTCTGTGTGCACCCACGCATATGGCATACTGTTTGATTCAGGACATGTGGGAGATTGACATTTAGTGGGTCATTTTACTTGCAAAGTGGATTTAGGTAGGATTTCAACCTCTCTATGGATTACTGTGTCTAGTATTCTTCATGTATGTTTGAAAGCATCACACCGTTACATAGCTGAAGGTGTGTAGATTCCAAAAATATATATAGTTTGTAGGAGTTATATACATGTTTTGGGGCTGTTTCAAATTTCAAAGCATTTATTCCCTTGTAATTGCACTTGTGCATGCGTCCTAGTTGAGTTAGTTGGTGGCCCTGTCTCTGTGTGCACCCACGCATATGGCATACTGTTTGATTTAGGACATTTGGGAGATTGATACTTGGTAAGTTATTTTTCATTATTTGGGGTTTTGGCAAGAATTTTAACTTTGAAACTTTTTCCTTTATTTTTTCAGAAAATCTGCTAAATGTGTGAAAAGATCTGCACCCACACCATTGATGGTATATATGAATGATAAAATGGCATAGTTGCTTAGCTGAAGATGTGTAGATTCTGAGAATATATAGTTTTGGAAGGTATTTTTGAGTAAGGTTCCTGTTATTGGGCCACTGCACATTGGCTCACTTTGTGACTCCTCGCTTCCATGTCCGTGTGTGTAACCATGCATATGGCATACTGTTTGATTCAGGGCGTTTGGGAGATTGATACTTTTTTTTGCATTACATTGGAATTTGCCATGATTTTAACTTTAAAGTAAATTTTTTTAAAAAAATTCAGAAAATCAAGTAAAAAAGCAAAATTCTATGCAGAATGCAGATGTTACAATAGTTTGTGGGGGGTATTTCTGATTTAGGGGGGTGTTTTGTGGGAAAAACTGCAGACTGTTCAGATTTTAGATTTGGCTGAATATTTTCGCTGTATCTGTGCCATTGTGTAATGTCTCACTTTATGGCTAGTCGCTTCCAGATCCATGTGTAACCATGCATATAGCATACCGTTTGACTGAATATTTTTTTACATTCCACGGGGTTTTGGCATGATTTCTACCTTTGAAAGTTGTTAATTTTTTCAGAAAAGTGTGGACTTCTACGAATAACAGATGGTTTGAATGAAAGCCACACCACTGATGGTATGAATGAAAGCATTACAGCGTTACGTAGCTGAAGCTGTGTAGATTCCATAGTTTGTGGGGGTATTTTGTGGTAGAAACGGCAGATTACTCAAATTCAGAGTTGGCTGGATATTTTTGCTATTTTTGAGCTATCGTGCATTGTCTCACTGCTTCGTGGCTAGTTGCTTCCACATCTGCCTGTGTAACCATGCATATGGCATATTGTTTAATTCAGGACATTAGGGAGATTCATATTTGGTACGGTAACTTTTTTTATGTTCCATGGGGTTTTGGCATGATTTCTACCTTTTGAATGTTTTATGTTTTTTATTTTTTCAGATAATCTGCAAAAAGTGTAGAACTGCACCCTCACTATTGCTGGTATCAATGAATGAATTCCAGGGTTTGTGGGAAAAACTGCAGACTTTTCAAATAAGCTGGCTAATTTTTTTGCTGCTACTGCCATTTGACATTGGTCCCCCTTATGGTTACTTGGTAGCCATGTCTCTGAGTACACCCATGAGTGTGGCATACTGTTTTATTCAGGAGGGGTTAGGCTTTTGAGGTACTTTTGAACTCTCTGGTGCATTGTTCACCAATAGCTTATATCAGAGAACTCGTGAACATCTTTTAAGATTAGAATAAAAGAAGTTTAATCTTCAAGTTAGAAAAAGTTTCTTTAGAGTGAACGGTGAAACGGTAAACTGTGGAACTGTCATCCAGCAGATACGGTAATTGCAAGTTCATTTAATAGCTTTAAAAGTGGGCTGGATAAAACTAAAAATATTAAAGGGCATGTCCACCCCCAAAACTATAATCCCCCCAACTACTGGCCCCACCATGTAGTGTAGTGTAATCCTTACCTCACATCCCATCCATAGGGTTCTCCTGTAGTCCCCCCACAAAGTCCCAAAAACTGCCCACCAGGAGGCTAGCAGAGTCCATATAGGACTCTGCCTCTACCTGGCCTCCGGGAGAAGTTTGGCATGCGTACTGCAGCCCTTCTCCCCCTCCCTCCCCCTCCCTCCCCCTCCCCTCTCCCTCCTCTCCCGATTCCTTCCCCCTAGCGTAAAACATTAAAGATAAGATTCCCCCTGGGCTCTCAGCCCCAACCGCTATATTTTATCTTATAAAGCTCCCCAAACACTTACTTACCTCTCCTCTTTCCTCCGCTGCACTGAATGACCGGCAGCCGCGTCCGTGATTGGCTGCCGCTCAGCCAATCACAGACGCTGCTGCCGGTCCCGCCCCTCTGCTTGCATTTTCTCGCAAGCAGAGGGCCGGGAGCGCTGCGGAGGAAAGAGGGGAGGTAAGTAGAGTTTGGGGGGGCTTTCTAAAAAAAAAAATATAGCGGTTGGGGCTGGGAGCCCATGGGGAGTCTTATATTAAAAATTGTATTCTAGGGTGGACATACCCTTTAAGAAATACTGGTATTATAGGGTATCTCCAGTGGTTAAAACCACTTTTTTCTATTCACTTTTATTGAAGAACGGGAGGTAAAGGAGCTGTCTTACCTTCAATAAAACCTTTAGGAGACGGAAATGAAGTTAAGTAACTTACCCGGTCTCTCGCTCCTCCGCCGCATCCGCTGACAGGTACCAACGAATTCTGTATACTATTAAGTCCATCGGGACCTGTCAGAGGACATGTCGAGGAGTGACAGACCGGGTAAGTTGCTTAACTTCATTCCCAGCTCCTGAAGGTTTTATTGAAGAATGGGAGGTAAGTCACAGCTCCTTTACCCCCCGTTCTTCAATAAAAGTGAATAGTAAAAATTGGTTTTAACCACTAGAGATACCCTCTGATACATATCTGTAGTTCTGGTTGAATTTTTCCCCTCTAGCTGTTTTTTTTTGCCTTCCTCTGGATCAACTGTTATGTAGGGTTAAAAAGGAGGGTGAAAAGGTTGGACTTGATGGACATTTGTCTTTATTCAACCTCAATTACTATGTTACTATGTAGTGTGAAGGCAGGTGCTCTCCCCACCCCCCTCTGGATCCCTCAGCACTGCTGTAATCCAATTTAAAATGCAAATCTTCATATAATGTAGGGGACCCTCCTCCAACCCTAAACACTATCTATTTATAACTTTCAAATCATCCCAGAAATAGACATACCCAACTTCATTCCCTCGTCTCCCTCTACTAACCGGCAGCCATGTCTATGATTGGCTAACTCCCATTCTTGGAAGTAGCAGAAGAGGCAGTGGCCAAGGGAAGGTGGGTAAGTATATTTCTGGGCAGACATTTAAGTTAAAGGTAGCGTTTAGTGTTGGGTGGGTCCATAAGATACACAATGCAGAAGTGGCAAACGGCTCTAACCTTCATTTCACACATCATGTATATTCTTCTTAAAGGGAATGTCCACCCCTCTTTTCAAAAATGAATATATTGTAGATTACCCCCCAAAACTCAAAGATCGTTTTAGTCAAAAGCTTTAAATCTGCTCCCACGCAGAGTTATTATACTCACAAGCTCCTCGCCCCACTGCCGCTTCCGGGTTCCTTACTCAGTCTCCACTGCGGCTGCTCTGTTCTTTTTGTGTTCTTGAGCAGCCGCAGTGGAGACTGGTCTGGGAATGGCAGTCAGTGATTGGCCGTGATGTCACTGTCGTGGCCGACACTGACTGCCTTACCCGGAAGTGCAGAGCCGTGGCGGTGGAGCAAGGAGGAGCATGTAAGTATAATAGCTCTGTGTGGGAGCTGAATTAAAGCTTTTGACTAAAACAAACTTTAGGTTTTGGGGGGTAATCTACAATATATTCATTTTTGAAAAGAGCAGTAGAAATTCCCTTTAATGTGAACACTATGGGGCATATTTATAAAAATACCGAAATTAGTGCAAAAAAATTACCAACGCACATTGCAATGCGCTAAGTACAGTATCGCCGCGAAGGGACTTAAAATCCCTTCCCCCCCCTCTACTAAAGGGGCAGGGCATATGCCCGCCCTCAACCCCCCCGTGGCAGCACGACCACCCGCCGCCGCTTCCCAGCAGCCCCTCCCAACCCGACCACGACCACCCGCCGCGCACCCCCTCCCACAGCCCTTCCAAGCCCCCTGCTGCCGCCGCGGCGGGAGGGGAAGGCCCTGGGAGGGGTGGAGCACCCTCCACGGGGCCCTGAGAAGGCCTTTTGAGGCTTAAGGGGTCCCGCTGCTCGAACCAGGACCCCCCTCCCCAGCCCTTGTAAGGGCCCTTGCGGCACTGACAAGTGCCTTTGGCGGGGGTCACCCCCAGTGTGCGGCTCTTAAAAGAGCCCTTGGGTGGCGTCTTCTTTCTTCCAGTCCCGGCGACACCAACTCCGCTGAGGCCGCCGACCCCCGAGAGGTACCCCTGCGGCCACCAGGGGTACCCCCGGCAGGCGCCGGCGACCTCAACGAGGCCGATGTTGCCGGTGTCTTGATCCGACGCGACGTCTTCGGGCTGGGGATACCAACCCCACTCAGGTCGCCGATGCCAGGCAGACTCACTGCGGCCGCCAGTGAGCCTCTTTATATAGGTTTGCAGAAAACCCTAATCCATTAGGGATTAGTTTTTTGCAAACCTATATAAAGAGGTGCACTCCGCTGCTAAACTCAGATGCCATCGCAGTAGATGGCTGAAGATAGAAGAAAGAAGCATCTAGCAACATCGGCTCCGCTGAGGCCGGCGGTGCCAGCGGGCAGGGGCACTTCTAGGGTTTTTGCTGCCTGAGCCAAACCTTTTGTGTGCCGCCGCCATATTAGAATGTGTGGCTTTGTGGATGGGCGTGGCTAAAGTTTTATGATTTTTAACTTTCTATCACATAGGTATTTAAACAGTTTCTCAGACAGTCAATTAGCAATAATGTAAATTACTAGAAACTAAAAACTAGAAATATTACATCCCTTTCTCAAACAGCTTGTTTTGCCACTACCATATTGCTCCTTTTTTTTCTACAACTGCCTGTCTGCCGCCTTTCTTCTTCAGTGCCAGGGTGTCGCCTGAGACAAATGCCTCACTCTGCCTAATGGTAGATGTGGCCCTGCCAGCGGGCTCACTGGCGGCCGCAGTGAGTCAGCCTGGCATCGGCGACCTGAGTGGGGTTGGTGTCGCCAGCCCGAAGACTTCGCCCAAGGGCTTTTTTAAGAGCTGCACACTGGGGGTCCCGGTTCGAGCTGCAGGACCCCCGCCACAGGCACTTATCAGTGCCGCAAGGGCCCTTACAAGGGCCGGGGAGGGGGTCCCGGTTCGAGCTGCGGGACCCCTAAGCCCCAAAGGGCACTTGTAAGTGCCGCAAGGGCCCTTATAAGGGCCGGGAAAGGGGGGTCCCGGTTCGAGCTGCGGGACCCCTAAAGCCCCAAAAGGCCCTTCTGGGGGCCCCGCTGGAGGGTTCCTCCACCCCTCCCAGCGGGCCCCTCCCTTCCCCTCCCTGCCAGCGGCGGGGCAGGGGGCTTGGAGGGGCTGCTGGGGAGGGGGTGCGCGGCGGCAATGTTGATAAATGTAAGGTGATGCATTTTGGACTTAAAAATCCTTGTGCTACTTATACTATAAATGGCTCTGTGTTAAGTGAATCCCTGTTGGAAAGGGATCTTGGAGTTTTGGTGGATAACAAACTGGGAAGCGGCGGTGGGTGGTCGCCGCCACCGCAGGGGGTCGAGGGCGGGTTGGCAAGCCGCCTGGGGCGGGTGCGACCACCCGCCGTGGGTCGCCTGCCAATCCCCGCCGCAGGGAGGCTAGTATCGGCTGCTTTCGCCACCTTCAAGGTGGCGAAGTAAAACAGCCGATACTAGCAGTGCGAAAAAGATACCGACGCTTTATAAATAGAAGCGGCGGTAACAGGTAAGTATCGGCGTCAAGGGTTAACGCCTTGTTAACTTATCGCGGCCGTTTTCGGACATTAATAAATCACGTTAAATGCGATTTATGCTGAGATGTCAGGGAAAACGGCCACGAAAACTTAACGAAGCTTTATAAATATGCCCCTTTGGTTATTAAAATTGAGAGTTGTTAAAAAATGAGAGTTGTTAAATTTACATCCTGTATTAAACATACGTACTTTTTTTAATTTGTGGTACCTGCCAGGACCTCTTCTGAAAGACTGTTCTACAGTTTCATCTGTGGTATTCAGTTGAAGTTTAGTTTTTGGGTAGACTGTCATTCTCAATTTACAATTCTGAAATGAGAAATCAGTTGGATGAGTAGCAAAGTTGATCTAACTGAATACCACAAATATACCGTGACCTGGATGAATGAGAATAAATTTTCATCATTCCTACTACAAAGAACCCCATCCATACCTGAAGATGAAAACTCTTTTCAGTTAATATTCTAAAAGGGATGTCCACATCAACTTTGAACAAACTGCTCATATTCTCATATGTATGTGAATAGCCCTGACTTTTCCTAATATTTCAGAAACCTCTCAGTCTATTCCACCCTCCTTCATTTAGCAGAGGTATGAAGTAGATGATTTGATAATTCAAAATTTTGATAATTCCTCCCACTCTCCTTGGATAAGGTACATTGAGCATGTCTGGACTGTAATAAAGGGGAGGGGGAATACACCAGGGACAATGCTGCATAATTTAAATCTTCTAAAATGCTCAATTATTAGAAGTCAGAAACAAAAATTTTACAGCATGAAATATGGGAAATATGCCTGAATAAAATTTTTAACTTCTTCCTAACACTGAGCTATATCTCAGCACCTAAATCAGAAGCATTTTAGAGCAATTTTTCCTGACTTCTGTATGCTCAGACAGGTTCAGAAAAAGTTGTTGAGCAGCAAAATTTCCCTGTTATTTAAACAACCGGTGTATACCATTTATTTCACCAGTCTCAGTTTTTCAGTAATTTGGCCAGTCTCTGTTTGCCAGTTATTTAACCATTCATAATTTGCCTGTTAATTAACCAGTCACATTTTACCAACCGGTTTTCCAGCCATTGGAATAGTCTCAGGTTGACAGTTTTTTGACTAGCTTTGCTGGCTATTTTAATATTTCGCCAGTCTCTGTTTGCCAATTATTTCACCAGTCTTAGTTACTAGTCTTAGCCTGAAAGTTATTTGACTAGTCTCAGTTTGCCAATCTCAGTTTGCCAATCTCAGTTTGCCCGTTATTTCATCAGTCTCTATATACCAGTTAGTTGCCCAGTTACTATTTGCAAGTTATTTGACTAGTTTGCCATTGATTTGACCATTTTCAGTTCAACAGACATTTCACTAGTATCACTTTATTTATTAATTTTTTTATTTATTCAGTGTAACATAGGCCTCTGTCACTAATGGTGGCAATAAACGCTACAATCCAATAGTACAATCCGTGGGTCATATGTTTGAATTGCTGGTTGGTCCAAAAATTTTCAACTGGGCCGATGGGGAAATTATTGAAAGATCTTTCAACGATCGTCCATACACGATCCAACAATCGTATGATTTTGGGATATCCCGATATCATACGACCGTTATCTAAGTGTCTATTGCCACCATAAGGAATTAAATAAGATAGGGAGAGTATAAGGCATTAGAACTCCCTTTTCTCATATGCAAATAAGGAATGGAGACTTCTGGGTAATTTCCATGTTTCCATTGTTGCCCTTTAGGAAATGCTACACCTTCTTAAAGGATTGAACAGCATTCCACAATCTAAATGCAAAACCAGAGAGCCAGCTACAGAACGTTTTTTCACAGAAAATATTTCAAAACAATTTAAAACCACATATGGCCTCACAGCTGCCAGCATGGAAAACCATCCTAGTATAATCAACCTGATTACACCATTTCAGGTTGTCTGGAATTTTAAAAGGTTTGGAGAGTTTTGTCTTTACTTCAGTGATTCTGATAATTTTGCTCAATTTATCTGAACCTGTTTGTCTGGACCTTAGATGATTCTCCAACAAGAAAAACTATTTCTACCCCTGCTTAGGTCATAATAAAAGTAAAGGTTATATATTGTGAAATAATAAAATTATTTATTTTTGGTCTGCTGTGGTTATGCAAATATAATTAAACCCTGTTTATTCCTGCACATAGCCAGTGTCTGATTAGAAAGTGTACCTTTTCTGATGTCTTTTCACCTAGGTCAGCACATGTTTTATCATCCTATAGGCTGCCCTAGAAATTTGCTTCCAATAGTGGTAATCTCATGCATTTGTTATATAGTTATATTTATATAGTTATACTAGCAAAAGTGTGCCGGTTGGTGCACAGTGGAAATTATGTGTGTATGTTTTGTTAGGTAATTATTTTTATTGAAAGCTCGGGGTCATGCTTTCAGTGAGACCAACACAAAGTGCAGAAACATGCAAGTGTTTCGGGATCTGTCTGCCTCTCCCTTTTGCATATTGTTGTTAAGCTGTGGGGCCATAGAGAGGCTACTTACATGTCTTTAGCTAGTAGGTATTAGGATCCATTCTGAACTTGCTCTCCCTTTCCACTCCCAGAAATTATCCAGGGGGAGGCTCAAATGGGATAAGTCTGAAAGTCCTAAAAAGGACCCAGGCAACCCCACCGCATAATATACAAACTTATAAAGCCCTTTTACTAACTTACAGACATTAAAAGCCCATGCTTTAGCGATTCCTATCCAAAGGTTTAATCATGCAAGTGATTCATCTGCCCTTGCCTTACTTCCATAGCAATTACACTATTGGTTTAGAGAAGCATTATTCAGGTCCCTTCAGGCAGTAGGAGCCACACATCCAACCCCCTATCTGACAGCTATAAATCCATACAATGTCAATAGAATAAACCTGCAGGTCTGAGAATAGACCCAGGCATATCACTTACTGTCCAGAGACTGTCACATGTTTTACAAAGGAAGTGACATAGTCTTGCAGCTTCCTACTAACACACCATTGGATACAACACTAAAAGGAAAGTGATAAATATATTCCTTTTTATGCTTATATCGCCTCCATGTAAAACTTCCTGAGGTGTGGCTAAACACTCCATTTTGAAGATTCCATTACAAAACAGGAGTGGGGACTATGCAAGTATTTTTATTTATTTATATATTTTGCCTTATTTACATTTCTATATACTTTAATGTCATTACTACATATTTGTTAATATTGATATAACTATTTATTTAGTGCTTAAACAATGCATAAACACTGTCCCTATGTATATTACTTTTACCCACCCTCACCAACATAGTACATCTGAAAAACCAAATGTATTCCCCATGAATTTATAAATTTATTTATATAATATAAGGGATAGTTATTACTATAAAGTATATATTTTTGGGAGAAGGGTTTGCAAACATCAGCAAATACATACCAAAATACATATTTACATATGCTGAATATTGGTTGGGTCCTAGTATCTAAACTGTGTTCCATAGATCACTTATTTAATCCATTGCAAACATATTGGCTGACAAAAGTGTTTTTGTCTAATTCTTACATTTTCTGAAGCTAAAAGAATGAATATACATTACTTGTTGTTGGTGAACAAAAGCACTTCTGAAAATAGCAGCAACTCCCTTCAGCCTGACTGGATCCTGGTTACATAATGTCTGTTGGCAATACAGCCCCATTGTACTGCTGTCACTGGACCCATTGTCCAGGATCCACAGCCTCTATGCTTATTGTTCTCTATTCTTTGTCTGTCAGATTCCTTTGTCAGTCTTTGTACAGAATTGTTCCCCATTTCCTTTGTTTCTCTTGCCTCCTTTGTGTTTCTCAGATTTTCCATTTTTTACAAATGTAACCCTTCCAATACCAAGGTTACATTTGGAAACTGTTATTTTTTTCCTTTTAAATCAGTCATGTTATATTTTTTTAAAATTCTGCTACTGAATGATGAATCCTTAGTGTGTTTGAAGATTTTGCCTATCATACAGGCTCAAAGCCTTCAAGCTACTCAAACTGCATGTACTGTAGAAAATGGATACAAAGGGGGAAATAACATTAATAAATACTACAAATAACCTACTAAGTGACACTCCTATAGAAGCATAGATAATTAAATGATTAATAAATACAAAACCTAGCCTGCACTGTGCAGCGAATTCTCTAGTGCTTAATCTATATGTATGGATAATAAATTTGATCAGGGCACTGGGGTTACAGGTGTTAAAGCAGACCTGGGCAAAGTAAGGCCTGGGGGCCACATGTGGCCCTTTGGCTGCCCCTGACTGGCCCCACAATACTAGACCTGTACTCAAAAATTCTTATTATTTGATTTATTTTTATTTTATAAAAAAATTGGTGACCTGATCAATTGATTAACTGAATTTGAATAGATATTATACACCCTTTATTATAAATATATAATATTATAACAAGCTATGTCTCACTTCTACCTTGCAGCTGCTGGGCAATTAATGAAATTAACCTATGAGTTTTCCCCAATAATCGTGGTTGTGGATGCATTTGCTCGGGCAGAATTCCTTAATCCAGTCGTTTGTTACACGTGTGCCTGAGTGACGGTCCTCCTCTATGGCATTAGATGCATGTACGAGGCTAAACTCAAAGTCATTTATGATTAGATTAAAAAAAAAACTCTGGACCAAAGACAAACTGAGGAACACCACTGGCAACACTGATCTAACTAGAAAATGTTCCATTTATAACCACTCTTTGTGATCTATCCTTTAGGTTCAAGGCAAATAGTGAGGAACGCATAGACTATTTAAAATAAATCTTTAACTTGTATGTATGTGCACAATGTTTCGGGGTAACTGCCCTTCTTCAGGTGCATATTAAAACACACTGTGAACTGGTTTAAATAATGTGGCCACTATATTAAATGGGTGGGCTTTCAACAAACAGTGCATTGATTGCTCCAAAAATGCTTTCCATAAGTCATTTTAAAACCATTTTGTGTTTACAAGAAATTATTCTAAAACAGTCAAACATTTAATACAATCCATTAAAGTGCTTTTTTTTTAAATTCAACTTTACTTTTATATTGCCATAATATGGTTATGCGGAAAAGTGCTAGCCTTATAATACTCTATGATTAATAGT
Organism: Hymenochirus boettgeri; assembly: GCA_019447015.1. Lineage (NCBI taxonomy): Eukaryota > Metazoa > Chordata > Amphibia > Anura > Pipidae > Hymenochirus > Hymenochirus boettgeri. The sequence continues at coordinate 122,147,126 of CM033470.1, forward strand.
TAGGGTGATTACAAGTTTAAAATGTGCTCAGTTGATTTTAAAAACAGGTTAGAGCACCATTAGCTACTATACTTTCTATTTACTTGGTTACTTTGTTAACTCTTAACTTAAGTTTGTTGTGTTCACATTATAATGATACTTTACCTATACAAGTTATTTTGATACTTGATATGTTGATACTTCTGTATAACATAATGTTTTGCAACATTGTCTGATTGTTTTCTTATTGCTTTATCTCTTTTGCAGGTATTCATCTCTTTGAAAACCATCTGTGGATGAAGCACAATCAGTAAGTTTTTATTACTATAGGGATGTTAATTTTTTACTTATTATTGTACTTGTGTTTGTCTTTATCATTGTATTACTTTTAACACTATTCTAACCCCATTCCAGAATGCATTTGTAACTCATATCTTCATTGAGACCCATTGGATGCATGGTGATGAGGTGGTGTATCTCTGGAGAAGTGTTTTTTCAAAGTCTCCACCCCTTGGGGGGGGGGTCCTTAATCTCCAATACTATCTATCTCACTTGTGCTGCATTGTGCCCATTGTTTTTGAAATGCCTCGAAATTGGGGTTACTTTCTCATTTGTTCCTAGATTGCATATGGAAATGTCCCTTTTATGTTCGCCAATGCAAACCCTTACTTTTCTTTTGGTTTTTCCTATGCACCCTAAACCGCAAGGAAATTTTATCATATATATAATGCCTGTGGTTATGCAACTAGCAAAATCTCTCAGGTTTATTATCTCAGGTTTCCTTTTGAAAGATGGGCTAGATAATCCCCTTTAATGACTGCTGTACATGCCTGATAATTTTGGGTATCTGCAGTCTTTTTAAAATCCAAATCCACTGTTTGATCACCTATGCTACTGCTTTTCTTATATGCTTGTAAAGGTTCTCATTCACTTCTCTTATATGAAAATCATGGCCATTCTTTAAATAGATGTCCATATTGATCATCTTTACTGAGTATATTCCAGTATTTCTTGATAATATGTTTAATTTTATGTCACTGTGTGCTTCATGTGGGCACAAACGGTATTGCTTTGTCACATATTACTGTTGGTTTCTTATTAAGCAGTATATGTCTGGATGTAGATAATGCTTTTTGAGCTGCTTCTTTAATTTTGTTTGATCAATACCCTCTTTGTTTAAATTTGCCAGACATCTCTGTCATTCTTGTTTTACAAGTTCTATCATCTGACATTTCTCCTCACTTTCAGCATCTGGCCTAATGGTATGCCTTTAATGGTATTTATAGGATGGAAGCTTGATGCTAAAAGCATATTGTTCCTATCGGTGGGTTTAACATATTGGTCAGTTCTGAGAGTTGAATTTTCTTTGTACACCATAACATCCAGGAATGATATACTATGTTTCACTATTGTACAGGGAACATTGGGTTTTAGTGCCATTTATTGACTTCATGTATGAAATTTTTCATTTTTGTTTCTTTACCCAAACACAACATAAAGATGTCATCTACAAATCTTGTATAAGATATATTATGAGGACTGTGCAATTCATTGTGTTTTATATGGTGTTTTTCAAATTCAGAAACATAAATATTCTCATATGATGGTGCCTAAATCGCTCCCATGATGGTACCACATAGTTGTAAATAAAAAGTGTTATTAAATCTAAAGTAATTTTTGGTTAAAGCTATTGTCAGCAAGTCCAAGATGAAGTATACTAGTGCTGTAGGATGTTCTTGTTCTAATAGCCCCTCTTCTATTATTCTTATTCCATCTTTATGAGGGATGCAAGTGTATAGTGATTGTATGTACATGGTAGCTAAAAAGATACACTCGTTAACTTTTGTTATCTTATCTAGCCTATTTAGAAAGTCCATGGTATCCATAAGACATTCTGGAATAGCAGTGGCTATAGAATGTAAAAAAATGTTATATGAAGGTGCCCAGTGGTTGTAAAATAGAGGCCAGTCTGGTTACAATTGGTCTTCCTGGTGGGTTAATTGGGTCTTTGTGAATTTTGGGGACAGGGATTTTCTTCTATTAGGAAGTCTCTAGTTGTTGAATCTATTATCTCACATGTCCAGGCATCTATTACCATATTTTTAATCAATTTTGATAATGTATGTACTGGGTCTGTTGTTAGTTGCTTGTAGTTTTCCACATTATTTAATTGTTTTGTTACCTCCTCCACATATATAAAAATACAAACAACATTTGATAGGACCCTATAGAACATATAGATTAGCACACATAGAAAACTTATGTGCTTACTTCTATAATCAAGGTGGCCCAGGTGCAACACAGCCCCGGGTCCTTCGTGGAATAACAGGTAAAAAACCATCCCACTGCACCATTAATGGAGACTCCAGTTAAACCGGTACATAGGGCGGAATGCCCAATAGAAGAAAGCAAGCTAGCACTCACCGCTTCTGTCTTGGTCCGGGTGCGAGATTCCCCCGAACCTATTGGTTCTTATCCAGATAAAACAAAGTTAAGAGCAATCAATCCATCAGACAAGGATCCTCACGTACGCTTATAGGTAATAAGAAATAACTAAATTTATTGCAAAGCACGGTACACAAGCCCGTAATGGCTTACAAGGTGAACGGCCTGACACGTTTCGGGCGAAACTCTGCCGTTAGTCATAGGCCTCCTCCACATATGCCTAGGATGGCCATGGCTACCCCTTTTATCGGCTTTATCAACAAACATAGGATATCATTCCTGCATGTTATGGTGTACAAAGAAATGTCCACTCTAAGAACTGACCTATATGTTAAACTCACTGATAGGAACAATATGCTTTTAGCATCAAGTTTCCATCTTGGAAAAACTATTAAAGGCATACCATTAGGTCAGATGGTGAGTGAGGAGAAATGTGTCAGATGATAGAATTTGTAAAACAAGAATTATTAATATAATAATGAATGTTTCATTCACGCGTGCAATCATTAGTTATGCCACTGATTTTGGTTGACAGCTCTTTTCTGTCTAATTCTTTAACTTTTTTGTGGATAGTTTGTTTTTGTCGTATTCCTGTTCTACAAATGTTTGTGTTAGTTCTTCTGCTTGTATAGTTTATCTCAGTACAGATTTTTTTTAATTCTCTTGTATTAATTTGTTGGTATATTATTAAACCTGCTATTTTATGGCAGCTATTTTTCCAAATATAGGAGTTAAATGTCCACTTTGTTATAGTGTGTGTACGCTTTTAATGTTTACATTTTCTATATATCATTTTGGATCCAGAAAAACTATTTAATGATAGTGTGCATGAATCTTAAACTCAGATCATTATTGTTGATCCATTCTGTAAATTTCTCCAAATTTCCAACTTTTTTTGTTCCATCCCATATTAGTAAAAATATCATTTATGTATCTTCCATAGGACCAAGTTTTTTTGTATTCACTTGTAGAGATTTCTTGTTCCCAAATAATAAAGAGATTTGTATAACTGGGCGCAAAGTCCCCATGGCAGTGCCCTGCAGTTTTAGGCAAAACTTTCCTTGAAATAGAAAATAGTGTGATGAAATAAATTTAATTATGTTCAGTAGGAATTCTCTTTGTGTATCCAATAAGTCATTTTCTCAATTTCTTTTATTTTTTTTATCATTAAGATTTTCTCAATCCCTTTTATTTGTTTGTGTAGAGGTGTAACATCTGTCATGCAGTTTTTTATTGTTGTTTTTTGTTTGTTCAGTATACCAGTGTCAATGCCCATTTTAAGCAGTGTGTCATATTCTTTTTTAAAACTTGTGCGGTCACTGATAAATATTTTGTAGGTTTCCTGATCTCCTTAAAGTTGTTCTGATTCCTCTTCTTAAACCAAATCATTTCTAAGCACACACAAATTGCGTTCAAGAGAAATAGCTATGTTTTTAACATGTATTTTTTTCCATACAGTATGTAATGTATCCTTTCTTATATAATAATCTCGTATCTGTATTGGTTACAAAAGTTAATTATTTTGTTAAACACCCCAACTTGTGTTACTTTCAGCAGAAAACACCAAATAATGTTCACAGGAAGTTGGTTGTGAAAATATGAGGATGGTGACCCCCAGTGGACATCTTCAGAAATCTATATTATATCAACACAATTAGGGGGATGCACTGAGCACCGCTACCAGCAACCCAGTGCAAACAGCCGGGCGATGTTATATGCCGATAGCGGCGCTGTTCTATTTTGGCACTTTTAACGCCAGCTATTAGCTGGTGTTGAAAGTGCCGCAATAAAATGCAGATTTCGGCATACAACATCGCTTGCGGCGGCTGCGCTGTTAACTTCCGCGTTAGCCACGCAGCCACCGCAAGGAAGGAGTTAAAGTCATATAACATCGGTTAGCATGACTTAAACTCCAAATTGCCCTGGTGCATTGCCCTGAATGTCTGTTTCCTATTTATTTTGATTCATATGGTGCATGAAAATAGTTTAACATTTCTAGCCGACAAACACTATAATCATAACTATCCTGTTTTTTTTTGTCTTTTTAATCTTGCATTAGTTTTTCTTGAATTCTTTCTTGGAATCGTTATATACTTAACATACTATTATGACTGAACCTTGTATTGTATATTCTATGGTATTTTGATTTATACATGTCTGTTGCTTTTTTACTCTTCTTGGATTAGTTGTAAAAATATTAAAAATAAATAAATTAGTAAATACACACAGTCTGACATTTTAGTCTGATTGACTGTCTGCCATGGCATTTCAGTCAATAGGGTTGAAATATTAGTAGCAATTGTAACCACGTCATGGTTTGTATAGTAAAATATTAGATGCCTAAGGATACTTCAGCCTCCTCTGCTGCTGGTGCCAGCTGGTTACAAGCCCACACAGGAAAGGTTGCTTCAGTTGGGCTGTCAGCTATTGGGCATAGCGTCACTATCATGGCACCTAATTGCTAGTTTCCTTATGCAAATACTATACATTTTTGCAATGTACAACCCAGCCTACCCAAGCCAACGGTTTCTGACATTTAATTGATTTTTCATGTTTTTGACTTTTAAAAACCCAAAGACCAGTTTTTTCAAATGATGTTAAGAAGGAAACATATTAAGGGGGATTTTTAAACAAAGATAAAAACAAGAAAAAGGCCTTCCAAAATGCCTTTAGGCTAGGCCACTTCACATTAAGGAGAGATTTACTGATCAGTTTTTGCCTTTTTATAAATACATGTTTTTCACAAGGTTTAAGAAAAGTGTATTGATACAGTATGTGGTGAAACTTTCGCCTAAAGGGAGAAAAAGTGTAAAAAAGCTGATTTGTCATCATTTTCTTAATTGTCAAAATGTATTGCTTTTGAAAAAAAAATGGTCACACCGCTTTATTAATGACCATAAGACTTTGGGGCATATTTATAATTCAGCAGCAATATTACTGTAAACACCACAAATATTGCAGTGAAAAAATCATGGAAACTGATAGCGAAAACAACACATATTTTTAGCACATATGTTGTAAATATGATTCACTGACAGTACCCCCTAATAAAATTGTTTATGGCCCTTACATGGGTCTTTGTGACATGGAGGATCCCACAGCTCAAAACCAGCCCCCTCTCGGCCCTTAGAAGATCTCTTGTGGCCCTTGACAGGCATTTAGGATGACCTTTGCTGCCCTTGCAAGAGCCTCTACAGCCTATAGAAGGGCTTTTTGGGCTCAAGGGTCCCACAGTTTCCCCAGACCTTTTTTTTTTCTATTCAGGTATTCTCATGTCTTTTGAGCTCCGCTCTGGTGCACACCACCTTATATGGGAATGTTAAAAGACCACCAAAAAATGAGATTGGTCAATATTACACACTTGATGAATCATATTGTAAAATATTATTGATCGAGAATGGGGATTCTCAAGTTGCGGGACCAACAAAGACAGGGCCAGGAGGGGCCCAATATGTATTCCCATCCACCCACTGTAAATGGTTATTCATTCATAGTTACACCTATAATAAGTGAACTGTCACCTGTGCCTGTCACCATCACTGTTGCCTCCAGAGTGCCTCTTTCATTGCTACTTATAAACGCTGTTTTGCTGCGATAATTCTTTGCAATAGAAATACATATTTTATGCAGTTTAAAATTCTTTTTTTAACTCACTTATTTCAGAAAAAACTTTTAAGCTTAAACATTTAACAACTTTACAAATGATTTTGTATCGCCTCAAAACCTTATGTTAAGACAAGGCTATTTTTGTCCTGAGTAGCTGACTGTCCCAGTGCTTTAAATAAGTAAAGGCAGTTCTTAAAAAACAGATGGTATACTGACTGACAGAAAGCTATATAAATCAGGGCAACAGCAGCATCTTACACTTGCAGTTGTTAAGAGCAAAAGCAGAGCCATGCCTGCAAAAGCCCCAATTAAAAAATCCCCAGCAGCAAAGACTGCCCCAGCCAAGGCACAGACTGATTCTGCAGTTGTGGCTGAGCCAGTCCAAGACCCCCCTGCCTCTATACCAGTGGAAGCCCCTACTCCAGCTCCTGAACCTACTCCTGAACCTGCTCCTGAAGTAACTGCTACACACTCAACCCCATCTTCCCAGGAAGATCCCGTGCCTGAACCGGCTCCAGACACACCAGTGTCACCTACAGAATCAGAAAAAGCACCAGAGGTGATTGAGCCACCCCCACCTGAACCAGAAGCCCCAAAAGAAGGTATATATTATTTGAGGGTAGACTTACATATATTAAAACATTTTATTTAATAAGAGTTGCAAAATGTTGCTTGAGCTATTTAGCTGCAGCAATTAATCAGATGGTATCAAATGTTTTCTAACTGCATCAGACCATTAAGTATGTATCCTCTTATCGGTTCCTGCAAATGAATATTTGTTTGCACAGAAATGTTTGCACATACCCTTTGTGTTTTTTTATGTTTCAAAAAGTTTTCTGATAATATAGATATAAAATATCAGGGAGGAAATATATTTTTCCTTCTTGCAGGTCTGATGGGGGTCTGTGGGGCCCTTAGGTAAAACCAGGTGTTGAGGCTCCCCCAAAACTCTCAACCATTATAACCCTTAGGAGTTGGGACTCTAGTTAAATGTCCTGTTCATAAAGAGGCATAAAGATTTAGATTTATAGACCTCATAATTGTTTTCAGCTTTAACAAGTAACAGGTGCTGAGTAATAGATTATCCCACTAAACACCCACATTTGCATAGCAGTGCTCATTTTAGAATCTAGAAGTGAGTAGAGATGAAGGAAAACAGCTGTGATGTTCACTGTGGTGTAGTTACAGTGCAGTCACTGTGATTTGGCATCTAAGAGACTCATTCTGGTAAAATATAGCAATGGTTTTCAGGATTTTTATTATGGACTAACGGTTCATTTTTACAGTCAAGGTTTCACCTTATCCTACAGTACTCGTCATTTTAGTATAAGCCACTGGACTAACACGTCTACTACCATTTAATTTTTGATTTATATTTAGATAAATGTGTCATTCGTTTTCTCTGTTTGAATTCCCTTAGTAATTTGCTAAATGTAATACCAAATTCATAACTGCTTGCCTTGAGTCTTAGGATTTTTTTTAGCAAAAATATATTATTTTACAATAAGGTGCTTTCCTTCAAATATTATCTTGTCTGCTTAGTATACTCCTTCAGAAACGAATATGCATGCTATTATTGATATAGTTATCTGAAAAAGAGTGTTGCAGGTTACTGGTATCTTATATACTAACCCACAGTTTGAATGGACGCACCCCGGGCACACCACGGAAGCGTGAGTCAGTGACCAGGCGGCGTATAACCCAGAAATTCGGCGAATGCACAAGGGGGATGCTCTGGGGGGGAGGCGTGGATGGACAACAAGTTCGTTGGGGGGGGGGGGGGGGGCGGGGGGGGTGTGCTTGGGGGTGGGGTATGGGTGGGTGTCGATTCTTTAAAGAATCAGGGTTTTTCTGGTTGATATATAAAGTAGAGTTGATCCAGGGAAATTTCCGATTGCCACTAGTAGGTTGGACTAGATGGACATATGTTTTTATTTAGCCCTTAAATACTAAACTATACTATAGCACAAGCAAAGATATGCACTGAGAAGCACACTTCAACTATGGATTACTCCATTTATTATGCAAAACCACAAACACTACATTGCGGGGATTACATTGTCCCCTTCATCAGGTGTCACACCTGATGAAGGGGACAATGTGATCCCTGAAACATAGTGTTTGTGGTTGTGCATAATAAATAGAGTAATCCATATTTGAAGTGGGCTTCTCAGTGTATATATTTGCTTGTGCTACAGGTAATGGTCCATTGGTAAAGGACTATAACTGAGGTAGCACCAAGGAGTGTGCCTGGGCCCAAAAAAACATACTATACTATACTACACTATACTATTCAGCTATACAAGAATTAAATTGTGTGAGCCCTTACAACTTGAACAATTTTAAGAGATAGCTCTGCACACTACTCACATCCACTCTTCTTGCTGGGTGCCTGCTGATATACCTAAGACATTAGTATAAAGTTCATATATAAACAGATTATCAGCGCACACCAGACTTACAACATAGGGTTTATATTACACACGTGACGTTTTGGTGACCAAAATGGCACCTTCTTGAGACATCATATATTAACAGATTATTAGCGCACACCAGACTTACAACAAAGGGTGTTTATTACACACGTGACGTTTCAGTGTCCAAAATGACAGAAACATCACATGTGTAATAAACACCCTTTGTTGTAAGTCTGGTGTGCGCTAATAATCTGTTAATATATGATGTCTGAAGAAGGTGCCATTTTGGTCACCAAAACGTCACGTGTGTAATATAAACCCTATGTTGTAAGTCTGGTGTGCGCTGATAATCTGTTTATATAAGCCCTTACAACTTGTTATCCTTATTTTATATCATGTGCTTCCTAAATCTGGAAAATGGAAATGATTCCTAATTGTTTTTCTTTTTGCCTCTAATATAAAAGACCACAGAGGCAAATGTAGACAATTATAGAATAATGGCTAGTTCTGCTGGAAAAAAAAGTTTAACATCTGTAAGTGCAATTTGCTATTTTGCATGTTTAGGTAAAAATGCTGACGCTAATACCACTTGTCACATCCTGTTCCTACAAAAATGTGTAGCTCGCTTAGAAGCCACACACAAGTAATTTTCTCTTGGAAATGTGCCCAGGATAATTTTCCAGCTGTAACAGCACACGCGGTACTACTCAGGATGCCTCCCATTCACTTAAATAGGAAGTGACCTCTGTTATTTCCATAAGTAATTCCCCTTCCTTATATCAGAGCATGCAGAAAGTCATTAGTGACACAACATATAGGCCTCGGTCATACAGTCTCAGTCACACAAGAAGATGCAAAGAATTTGTATGTTTCTGTATTGTGTTTTTCTAAATGGATGCAGAATGAAAACACATATGAACCAGACCAAAAAAGCAACTTACACAGCGATTGACATTAAAATATTGTAAATAAATGCTGCCCCCTGTGTTGTAATGCAGTATGACCTTTTTTTATGTAACTTTTTTTTTAATGTAACTGTATTACTGTTTTAAAACCTAATCGATTCATTGCAGTGAATGTCCCTTAAAGTTCATAAACCAAGCTTTTTCTTTTTTACTGTTTGTTTTCATATTTTTTAAAATAAGGTATGAATGTAACATCAGGGTGGGAAGGTTGCTGTTGTGTTGTGCGGGTAAGGTCCCATGTTACTTCCAGTCTGTAAAGAGAAGGATAAAGAGATAAAAGGGGTGATTCTGCAGGGAACTGTGAATTGTGATTTGGGTTTAGGAGGGGGACTTGGCAGAAGTGTTGGTGTACAAGGAAGCAGTACAAAGGTCTTAAGAACCTTTAAATTTCTCTTGATGATATAGATACATAGATGCAGAAGATATGTACTAACTATGAGGTGGTAGCAGTGCAATACTCTTTATTTTATTGTTGTGGGCTAGAGACAAAACGTTACAGATGTGATCTTTCCAATCAGCGTTTCTGCAGTAATGAATTTTGGTAATAAAAATCTTTAAATTCATTGCAGAAGGAATACTGCAGTTTTATCAAATTATCTGAAACATTACTACAACATTACAGTATACAGATAATATCTAACTGCAAAAAGCTACCCTCTGATTGGAAAGCACTTTGCATTTTTCCACCATATCTGCGGATGACATTCCAACAACTACCTTGGATAATCATTTTGCAATCGGCATAATGCTGTAATGACAATTGCAAATCAATAGGGGTCAAAAATTGTCACAGGATTAACAATAGCTACATAATGCTGTACAACTTGTAAGATTGACTCAAAAATTAATGCCAAAACTGAATTTTGGGCCAGAATATGGTCATCATTATTAAAGTTTTTGCACTGCTGTTAACACTGCTCCAGAATCTAATTGGTTATTGGATATTACAAGGGACCACTTTAAGGCAACAATGTCTGTGACTCCAAGCTGGTAAATTCCATCTCAGCTGGTAGTTTTTACTGACTACATTGGTAAATACCCCCCAGTAGTAGTATTTAGTGATGGAAAACATTGTTAGTTCTAGTTGTTGTCATCGGGCATTGTTTGCTACAACTCTTATCCATTAGCATAATTGTACCTGCATTCATTTTGCAATATTAATTTCAACATGTTCATCCCAGGTGGTTGTTAGAACGCCAACATATCTACCACTTTGTAACCCATTTTTACAAATTGTCAAGATCTGCCTGCAACAGTTGTACATCATTTGTAGTTTTCAATGGCCTTAATAGTTTTTCTCACCCCAGCAACTACAGCAGGTATTGAGAAATCTAACCTTTAAACTACAGCTCCGGCCCTGCACCACTTTTGGGCTGGTGAGTGCATCTTCCTATTAGTTCACCCACCAGCCAATGTTCTTATTTGCAAAGTTGCAGTAGTCACAAGAAACAGCTGTAAATCATTAGCCATGACGTCACCGGGCTGCTTCTCCAAAACTTTGGGCTAGATATCTTCTGCCTTTTAAACTGGGTTTTGGGTGCTTAAGTGTAGCTCAATTGTGTTTTGGATTGTCAGGGATCATAACTTCCAAGATCAGGTAGTATAAGCATTTTTTTCTCATAGGTCATAGGCCTGGTGCACACAGGATAATATTTTGTCATAATAAATCCTGGTCTAATATTTCGGTTATGCTGGTCAAAATATTGGCAGAACTTTTTGCCATCACCGACCATCATTTTGGTTAAATTATTGCCTAAATCATCTGAATTTAATCAGCCACATCGATAATTTTTTGTAGTCTACAATAGGCCGTGCAAATGGTTATTTATTGGTAATCTGTTGGTTGAAAAGATCAGAATTTGGCCATAATGAGTCCATTTGTCTGTCCCATGATATTTCCCACATCTTTTTAAGTTTAGGTAGATGCTTTTATTTAAATATTGCTAATGTATTAATGCTTGATTCTAAAATCGTTGTTGCACAACATGTCAATATGTTTTGGAAGATATTTATAATAAATAATAAAAGTTATTATTTTTTTGTATAATACTGGATAAATAACACAGACAGAAATGGGATTTATGCTATTCCAGTGCATATGGAATATTTGTGCCAATTCTTAAATGCCATGGTATTTTATCTTAGGAAAGGGGAGGACTGGGGTGTTAGGGCCCACCGGTAAAACAGCTCAACAGTACATTTTTTCTTTTCTCATTTATTTAAATGTCTGTCTTACTCCTTAAGGATTTAACATGACCTTAACTCTCTTAAATACCTTTGAATTAACAGTTTTATTTGATTAATGAATGGACTTAGGGCCCATCAGAGTATTTCCTGGTATTCTGGTGGGCCAGTCCGGTCCTGCCATAATATATATAAGGTGTTATTTATAAAGGATCGGTATTGGCAGTTACCATTATGGATCCTTTTACCGGCCGCATCATGGTCGCTAAGTAATGCTGCAGTCGTAAAATACCAGTCGGCATTTGTATTTTACATTCACAGTGTTATATTATGACCACATCATAATATAACGTCTGTGGCCGTCAATGGGCAAATATCACATGGTAGTAAAATACTGTGTTGTTTTTGTATTTTTGGACATGCTCTGCAATTGTAAAATAATGCATTGCATGCATCAGTCGTAAATTACAGATAACTATTTTACAACCTCACTGTTATTATTCCTGACAGTCTTAAAATAACACCCGCGTCAAAACCGCCAATATCTATCCTTTGGAAATATCACTAAATATTTTATGTTAAGTGATATAGGTCATTTTAAAATGAAAAGAGCACAGACAAAAGTAAATATTTCCACATAGCATGTCTTTATTTCTTATGTTAGACCATAATTGTATATCAGAGTCTTCTAAATTTTTGTAATGGTATATATTTAAGGAGAACAGAACTGAAGGAGACCCATTTAGAGTTGATACAAAATACATCTTCTCATGATGTTGCGACTAGTAATCATTTATGCTGTTTAATGAAGCTAGGTGTGAATGGTGCAAACAGACAGAGATGGGGAGCATGTAAATGAAGTACCCACCCCTCTTTCATGTCTTGCTGAGGGGTCTTCTGGGGTTTTGTAACTTTATCTCTCCTTTAACACTTTACATTTTAAGTAATCATTTAGAACTGTAATTCCTAAATGTCATTTAGCCATAAGAGAATGGCACATACAGCTGAAAAGAACAGGTGTTAGAAAGGAACACTTATAGGACACCAAATGCTACTAATTCTGGAATTTATTCGTTTACATAGGTCAGCTGCTTATACTGCTCCTCATGTTACCCAGCAAGGATACATTCTATTAAAAAGCCTTGCATGGAAAGAGAGGGGAGGATGGTTTGCAGTCTGTTAAAAATAGAATACACTTATGACATGGAACTCTTTACAGACATTGTAATGTGTCATTTTGTTGAATTGTCCATTTTTTATTATCAAACAAGCTTTTAATCTTATTGAATGTCTGTGTTCTTAATCTTTAGCATCCAATCGGATGTTATCAAATGCTTTCTAACTGTAGCAGACCAGTAAAAACATATAATCTGATTGGTTGAGGCAAATGAACTACTTGACAAATGTTTGCACCTCTTATAAAAAGGCCTGGTAATGATGTAGACTTTGTGCCTCTTGGACAATATGTAAACTTAGAACCTTCACTCTGCAGACTATATGCCTGTGCTGTACTGGTAATGGCTCAATTAAGCTGTAACTAGTCTACCTATGGCACTCTGCAAAGTTTTTAAGTCTCCCTTGCTGGTTAAAACAGGTAGACAGGGGCCAATCAACTTAAAGTTTTCAGAGTAAGTGTGCTGAGAATCAAGGTTACAATAATTACCCCTGGTACAGAGTGATTGTTGGGCATTTTGAGCATGTTATGTACATCTAAGTACAGTGATATAGGTTTTACATATTGCCCTATTATTATACTTGTGCAATTAATGCTAGTTCTTTGGCATTATATACACAATGTTGTATGGTAAATACAGGGTCATTAGAGATGGATCCAAACCCAACCCGGTTCCAAAGCAGATTATATGGATCTGCCAGACCTCAGACTTTGTGGATTTGATCCTTTTTCAGAATTTTCTAAACCGTGGAACTATTTATGAAAATTTTCTAAATTTCTAAATTTTCAAAATTGAATTTTTTCAAAATTTCTAGAAATCTAGAAAATACTATGCAGAATGTCAAAACAGGAAGCACATGAAGTTTGCGGTACTGGATAGCGATTTATGAAGATTTTGGGCATTGATACATTGTTTATACCTTCATTTTAGTGGGAACTTTTTTTTAAATCCCATTAACTTCATTGGGCCCGCTTGCGAATTTTGGACATTTTTGAATTTTTTCTATAATCTGCAAATCTGCAAGCAGAAAGGATTTCTGTGAGTTTGGAAATTTCTTATGGCCGAATGAAGGAAAACACATCTCAGGGAAGGTAGCAATTGATACTGCTCTAGAATCATCCAGCTTTGTTTGTTTGTTATTGCATTTACACTGAGAGTGCAGAGCATTGTTATTGAGCGGAATTAAGGTCATCCTATCACTGCTTTATACTCGTGGTTTACAAAATGCTGAACTCAGCCAAGATGATTGTACTGCATGCACACAGGGAGAGGATACATGGAACTAGATCAGTAACAACTTAATGCTGACTAATGATATTGCTGATAAGGATCCATAACATTAAAAAAATGAATGGAGCCCTGCACCATCTCAGCATCCTAGCTGTTGATCTAGGTCTCCTATGCCTAGAAACAGCCTAGGTAGACAGTATATTGGTATATATTATATTGGTATATATTATTGGTATATATTATAAGGTAGCTTGTTACCCTGCTAATTAGATTGTAAGCTCTATGGCGCACGGATCTACTTTGCTCTTGTGGCAAGGCTCTTGTACTTATTTATTTATATAATTTTACATTTATGTACTGAACTATTTGCCCCCCTTTTTATGACTTTTTTGTAGTTCGTTATTGTAGCTGTATCCCCAAGTGGCGCTTTATAAATAAACTATACATACATACATAGCATTTGCTCAAGGGCTACCATACAAATATGGAAGTTACCTAGAAGTCTCTCTTACATTTATTTGCACATGTGAAAGGGAGATACAGCCTGAAGTCTCCATAACTTATTTGATCACTTTGCATGTCAACCTCCCTGACAAACTTTCTACCTCACAACCAGGCCCCCTACTTTCACAATACTTACTTTGCTCCCTGCCGTTCCTTAAAAAATATATTTAACTTGAAGTCTTGTCAATATTGCAAAAGTAGATGGTCTTGTTTGTGGGGTTAGAATTTTGGCAAGGGGGAGAACCTACACTTTAATTGGCTTGACTAAACAAATATTTCAGAGACAAAATGTTAATGTAGGTTTTGTTGCTTTAATATACTCAATATATTAAGCAAGCATATATCTATGCTCAGTATAAATAATGCAATGTTTCTCGTTGAAACATAAACAACAAAAAGATAACCACTGCAAACCCTGTCAGTTTGATGAAAATGCATAAGATCTAAAGACATTATGTAACAATACTACTAGCTTACGTAGAATATATGGGATAATACGCTACCTACAGTGTAATATAAGGATATTACATCACCGAGAAGTTCCCATACCATATAAAAGCACAAGGCCATTAGGCCAAGTGTTTTTATAGAGGTCAGGGTGAAGTAATATCCATATATTATTCTGTAGGTAGCATATTATTCCATATAATAGATAAGGTGAAAATTACTGTATTAGTAATGTAGATAACAAGCTTGTTTTTGTACATATAAATAGTTAACTGCCGTTTCTATCTCAAACTAAAAGATGACAATTAACATTGTCTCTCAACCAGTGCAGTTCCGGTTCGTTACACTGACTGACTGAATTACTGTGCTGATAAGGAGGAGCAGGGAGAAGGCAGGGAGAGAGAAATGGGGAGGGGCAGTGGAATACTGGAAGCCACTCGCCACTGCACCTCCCCATTGAAATGCCAGAGCCTTATGTATTATATAATAATAATCTAATGGTTCTAAACTGTTTGGGCCAAATTGATAAAAGCAATTTCTCTAATTTTAAAGGAGTTTAGAGTTTTATATATAACCCACAGTTTGAGGGTGTCCATACATTAGGAACTCATACTCACCTTCCACTGTCAGAGGAAAACCTCTGAAACAAAGGTTAGAACTTCCAGCCAGCAACACACTCTAAAGATATGAGAAAGACTGATGATCAAACATCATCATCAAACATATGGATGATAAAGTGGAGGCAATATGGGTGGAATTAGGCAACAGGAAAGGGAGTAATGTCATTGTTGGTGTCTGCTATAAGCCGCCAAATGCTAGCAGAGAGGAGGTGAGTCAACTTCATATGCAGTTGGCAAGGGCTGCAAGTTTGGGGAGTGTGCTCATTATGGGGGACTTCAATTACCCTGACATTGATTGGTGTGGTGGAACTGCCATCACAGAAAAAGGCGATGAGTTCCTGAATTTGCTGCAGGATAATTTTCTCTCACAGGTGGTTGAGGTTCCTACTAGAAAAGGAGCTCTGTTGGATCTGGTAATATCTAACATTGTGGAGCGCATTATAGATATAAAAAGGTAACTGGAGCTTAGGGAATAGTGACCATGAAATAGTGGCATTTGGACTTTGTTATCGAAAGGAAAAGTGCGCTGGGTTAACAAAGACATTTATTTCAGGAAAGCAAATTTTCCCAGGTTAAAAGCAGCTCTTCAGAATGTCAACTGGGATAATGTATTATCAGGTAGGTCTGAACAGAAGTGGACTGTTTTCAAGGGGATTTTAAGCCAGTTCACATCTAAATTTACCCTTGGGAATAAATGTAAAAAAAATAAATCGCGCCCATGTGGCTGAATTCTGATGTAAAGAGGCAAATGGTAAGGAAGAAAAGCATTTAAAATCTTTAAGGCCGAGGGAACGGAAGGGCCTTTAGGGATATATAAAACTGTAGCAAGGATGTGTAAGAAAGCAATCAAACTAGCTAAAATTAATAATGAAGTTAGGATAGCTGAAGAAAGCATCACTAAGCCTAAACATTTTTTTAAGTATATATTATAGTAAGAAGATAGGACTGAGAATGTGGCACCATTAATTAATGGGGAAAGTTAGTTACGGAGGATGGCGATAAAGCAAATGTCTTGAATAATTTTTTTCCCTCTGTATACACTATAGAAGATCCAAGTACAGATATCATAGAGTATAGTAGCAATAAAGGTATACAAGATCCAAGTTCACTTTGGTTAACCGAGGATATGGTACAGAAAAACTAAATAAGGTTAATATTAATAAATCTCCTGGACCGGATAAAATACATCCTCGGGTACTTAAGGAGCTAAGTTCAGTTTTATCTAGGCCATTGTTTCTTATTTTTTGCTGATTCCCTCATGTCCGGTGGTGTGCCTCTGGATTGGAAAAAGGCTGATGTTATTCCAATATTCAAAAGGTAGTCGTTCACAGCCGGGTAATTACAGGCCTGTAAGTTTAACTTCATGGTGGGGAGATACTGGAAAGTTTAATAAGGGACATGTTCTAGAGTATGTTTTCAAGACTGACATTATAAGTAGTAACCGCATGGATTTAGGAGGAATAGATCTTTTCAAACTAACTGCTTGGCTTTTATGAGGAAGTAGTAGAAATTTAGACTCTGGTATAGCAGTAGATGTAGTTACTTGGATTTTGCAAAGGCTTTTGATACAGTCCCCATAGGCGACTGATGTATAAGCTAAGGTCTGTTGGTCTGGGGAGTCACATTTGTACATGGATAGAAAATTGGTTAATGAATAGGATGCAGAGAGTAGTTGTTAATGGGCTTCATCATTATGGACAAAGTGCTAAGTGGGGTACCACAGGGTTCTGTGTTGGGCCGCCGCTTCTATTTAATCTATTTATTAATGATTTGGAAGTGGGTATTGTCAGCAAGGTTTCTGTTTTGCTGACGACACAAAACTTTGTCGACCATTAAAAACTTCAGAGGATGTGCAATCGTTGCAAGGGGATCTAGATAGATTATCACATTGGGCTGCTAAGTGGCAGATGAAATTTCATGTTGATAAATGTAAGGTGATGCATTTTGGACTTAAAAATAATTGTGCTACTTATACTATAAATGGCTTTGTGTTAAGTGAATCCCTGTTGGAAAGGGATCTTGGAGTTTTGGTGGATCCCTGTTGGAAAGGGATCTTGGAGTTTTGGTGGATAACAAACTTACAGATAGCAAGCAATGCCAGGCGGCAACAGCCAGAGCCAGCATGGTATTGTCTTGTATAAAGAGAGGTATGGATTCAAGGGAGGAAAATCAATCAAAGTGTGGAAATAAAGTAGCAATATGCTGAAGGGAGGGGCAGAGGGGGAGAGAGGAGAACAGTGGTGCTGAGATTCTTTACAAGTAAGTTACTGAACTCTGCCTGTTCTCTAACTTTGCTAATTGTTATTTACTTTTACCTAAAGTTCATATCTCTCCCCTTGCTTAGCTGATATCATAATCACTGAAGAGAGAATCAGGTAACAGCACTTGTAGTGAGACCTTCACAAACACTGACTACTGCTTGTTGTCCTGTTACATTTCATTTGCTTTAGTCTATATATTTCATAGATTGCACTGTGTGTCTTGTTTGGTATATAGTCTGTATTACTGTATTATATATACTGTATTAGTGTTCCATTTGAGTCACTGTTTTTGTATGTATATAAGATTTTTTTGGGGGGGAGGGGCTTTTTTTATAGTGTGTTATGCTCATATTGCTGGGTTAATGGTTTATTGATTGTGTTTAGCACTACAGCATTTGACTATATGTTTGCACATGGTACATATAGTGTGGGTGAGAGAGTGGTACAGTATTGCAGGGGAGCTTTGGATTGTGTGGGTTGTGCCTTTGAGTGACAGATGAGGTGTAGCAGCTCCTACAAATCACAGCATATTCAAAGGCTTATATCTCGGGCTATGTAGAATTTAAAGAAACTAAAGGTACCCTGGTGGATGGGATGACTTATAGGATACATTAGAAGAAATTAAAAAAAAAACAATTTTCTCACTATAATTGCCCTTTAAATTGTTAGTCCATAAAAAGTATGGCTTACCTTTTTTATTATACTAAATAACCTTAAACCATTTTATTTATAAAATCCTGAATTTCTTTTTTAGTCCAAGCTCCTAAAAATCATGAAAGTTAATATCTTATATTGTATTAACAAACAGGCAATTCTCTCTTATGTAACAGAATACTCAAACGTTTCCATTTGTGTTTCTTTAAAGCAGCAATTTAGCAAACAGCAGCAAATTTCTCTTCTGGAATTTTCTATCATCATTCAAATGAAAAGCTTGCTAAGCAGAACATTTGCTCTCCAAGTGCTTTGCCATATGTGGAGTTGCTTCTTACAATGCTATTTAGGTAATTATTGTGTATTATTTATAAGGCTTATTCACAAACTAGTTCATTCATTCTGCATACAGTTTAAAGGTGTATTTTACAAAGATATATAATAATAATTGCAATCAAAAAAACTACACAGGATATTTCTTTAAAGACATAAATGTCACTGCAATGTGGCATTTAATGTCTTTGGGATATCCATCAGTATGTTCACATGATTTAGTCGAGGGCCCCTAACCTAGCCCAGTAATTAGAGATCTAATGCCTCCCATAACTTGTGAAAAGCTAACAAGCAAGGAGGAGACAACAGGCCTGTCAAATCATTGTTTTAATAACACGGTGGGTGACCACTAAG
This sequence comes from Hymenochirus boettgeri, assembly GCA_019447015.1. Taxonomy (NCBI): domain Eukaryota; kingdom Metazoa; phylum Chordata; class Amphibia; order Anura; family Pipidae; genus Hymenochirus; species Hymenochirus boettgeri. The sequence goes on from CM033470.1 coordinate 122,166,297, forward strand.
GACAATGGCTGATGTGACTTATTTAGGATCTTTTGTACAGTGTGACAAATCCAACAAGATTCATCACACTGTGATGATATTGACAGCCAATGAGTTAACATCTATGGTAATACTTTAAAAGATTATTACTACTTGATATTTCATTTTTTAAAAATGGCTCATTTTTAATTAATATTTTTTTTACTGTAAATTTCTATACATTTTATATTCATATCCAAAATATCAACAAAAACATCTCAATTAAACATTTTATGTAAGAGCCATGCATACTCTTTCCACAGAATGTCTTTTCATTGAATGAAATGTCTCTTGTTTTGGATTGATAGTCCTTTACCAAATTATCCCCTAGAAGAAAGCATGTAGAAAAGTCAAGCAGTGAATAAGCAAGGCCCAACTGAGTAGCCAGTAAAATAATATAGTACAACTATTAAAATAACAAATTAATTGGGCCACAATTACGTCTGTATGTAGCTTTATATCTGGCTAATTACTTTAGCCGTCCTGAGAATATGAACTTCTCTCAGTTGCACTCCACTATAATCAAAGCACCTTGCCCAGCTGCTGCCTTAAATAATCAATAAAGGCAAACATACTGTATAGGAGCACACATGGGTCTCAATCAGAAAAATTCACCATTTATTGTGTCTAGGCATTTCAGCTCATAATGGAGCCGCACCTTATGAGCTGAAACAGGTAGACACTATAATAAATGGTAAATTTCTCTTATTAAGACCTGTGTGTGCGTCTATACAGTATGTTGCCTTTATTGATTATTTGAGGCAGCACCTGGGCATATATATATATATATATGGTGAAGGAGCACTCCTAGGATTTGTGAGAAAACCAATTATTATGGCTGACAGCCATAATAAAATTGGTTTTCTCACAAATCCTAGGAGTGCTCCTTCACCACATTCCCAGTTATTATCTATCTAAGGAAGCACCCAGGTGGACGAATGCAGAGGGAGTGCCGCTCGCTACTAACTTTTCTACTATATATATATAATATATATATAATATATATATATATATATACAATATAATATATAACCGTATACAACTTGGACAATATGTGGGCACTCCTTTCAACATCCAACTGCCCGGGTGCTGTCCCCAATAAATAATAGATATGCAGAGATAAACAGGTCGCACTTACGGGACTTGTGTAAAGCAAGGTGGTTTATTCACCTGTTGTAGTTAACATGTTTCCGTGGCTAGTGGAGCCGTCATCAGAACATCTGAAACACATTGGAACAGAACATTTTGAACACCTCCACCATGATTGCTAAAGAGTGACAGGTGATAGAACAATAAAAACCAACTACCCCCCAAATAATGGGCACCTGTGCAAAGTGCTTAAAGTGCATAATCTTAAAGTGCAAAAGAGCAGAAATTGCATAACCGTATAAAGAGTGTAAAACACATAAAAATCCATATTACATTTGAATCATATATTAAAATAGAACCATAAACCGGGAAGATACAATGTAGAGGAGCATAAAAACACATACATACAAAAAAAGCAACACGTGTATGATACAGCTAACGAAGATGAAAATAAAATGGTAACACTGAAACTAAGGAAGAAAGCAAGAGGCAAAATATGCTGTACATAAAGAAACAAAAAATGTAAAACTGTAAAAACAATTTAATAAACCACCTTGCTTTACACAAGTCCTGCGAGTGCTGTTTTTCCTGTATATATATAAGTAAAAAGAACATTCTGAACCTTCCTGTTCCTTCATCAAGTAAAGTAAGAAATACAATTTTCAAAGCATATGCTTTTTTTGGTTAAGGAATAGGATGCAGAGAGTAGTTGTTAATGGGGCTTCATCATTATGGACTAAAGTGCTAAGTGGGGTGCCACAGGGTTCTGTGTTGGGGCCGCTTCTATTTAATCTATTTATTAATGATTTGGAAGTGGGTATTGTCAGCCAAGGTTTCGTGTTTTGCCGACGACACAAAACTTGTCGACCATTAAAAACTTCAGAGGATGTTCAATCGTTGCAAGGGGATCTAGATAGATTATCACATTGGGCTGCTAAGTGGAAGATGAAAAGCTCGGAAAGGGTTTTTCACTGTGAGAACGGTAAAGCTATGGAACTGTCTTCCAGTGGACGTTGTAATGGCAGGTTCATTGGTCAGTTTCAAAAAAAAGCTGGATGAGTTTCTGCAAACAAGGAATGTTGCAAGTTATTAGTATTGATTCATAAAGTAGAGTTGATCCAGGGAAATTTCCGATTGCCACTTGGAGTCAGGAAGGAATTTTTTCCCCCTTCATAAATTTGGTGGGGGGTTTTTGCCTTCCTCTGGATCAACAGTTAGGCAGGAAATGAGGATATTGCTAGATGGGTTGGACTGGATGGACGTATGTCTTTATTCAACCTCAAATACTATACTATACTATACTATCACATCTATATAATATCTTTATAGTGTATGGCCAGCATTAGGGACATTTACCTTAGAAGAGTGCTCACTTCCCCAGCCCATAGAGCTGTCCAGATAAGACTCAACTCTCCTGTTCATGCATTGGCAGCAGGGATACCTAGACTATGCAATTGCCAGCTTCTTTGTTCACTAAAGACTTGCCAATTTGCTAGGGTTTTGTTTAGATCTCAATTGAAAGGACAATGTGTAGAAACTACCCCCAAAAGCTAAAACCATTATAATTCCAGGTCCCAGAATAGCACCTAAATAGATGTATTAACCCTGATCCCTGCTGGCCAACTCACACTTTCCATGAGCGCAGTGAAAGCTCAGAGACCTTTTGCACATGCTTTGCTGAGTTTTCACAGCACTCATTAGACACATCCCATTATAGATATGCTAGTCATTGTTACATAGTAACATAGTAATTGAGGTTGAATAAAGACATACGTCCATCAAGTCCAACCTATTCACTTTTTTTTTTACCCTTCCTAACAGTTGATCCAGAGGAAGGCAAAAACCCCAGCTAAAAAAAGGTGGGGGGTGGGGGGGATTCCTTCCTGACTCCAAAATCGGCAATCGCAAAGTATCCCTGGATCAACCAGATCTACAGTAAATGTATTAATACCAGTAGTTCTCAATATGTTTTAGTTTTAGAAACTTATCCAGGCCATTTTTAAAGCTATTCAATGAACTTGCCATTACCACATCTGCTGGAAGACAGTTCCACAGTTTCAGCGTTCTCACTGTAAAGAAACCTTTCCTCGTAATGTTATCTGTCATGGCTGTGACTATGGGTCTTCCCAGAAGAGACAGAATATCATATCTTTACAAAGTTTTAGAAACTTATCCAGGCCATTTTTAAAGCTATTCAATGAACTTGCCATTACCACATCTACTGGAAGACAGTTCCACAGTTTCACCGTTCTCACTGTAAAGAAACCTTTCCTCATAATGTTATCTGTCATGGCTGTGACTATGGGTCTACCCAGAAGAGACAGAATATCATATCTTTACAAACCTTAAACCGCAATCTAAAACTGCATTATTTACAAAAATATTACAATTTTAAGAAGTTCCGTTAAATCCTCCCTCTCCCTTAAGAGCAACTGATCCACAGGAGGATGTGGTGTAGATACAGATGGCCCAGGTCCAATGTTCCCTTTAATTTCTTCTAGGTTGTGCACGCAGATAGAGATCATCTGTGTGAACAAAAATAAAACTTTATATGCAGTTTGTTTTACCTATACTTACCCAGAATATTGTGTCCACTGTATTTTAACCTGTTGAGTTGTGTGCACAGCTTAGAGTGCACAGCTTAGAGTGTCCTAACAAAGAGCGGGTCAGGCAATCAGCTGTTATAAACAGCTGATCATGCACACATGTGCATGTAGAGTGGTCACTGGTGCTGGACAGCTGATCACTGGGCCTTTTTGTCATTGCCCTTCTGATTGTGTGGGTCACAGGGATCACAGGAATAGGGGTCCAACTTTTGTGTTTCCTACCACAGATGCAGCACCTTCAAATAATCGCTGTACATAAAGCAAGTAGGTGGGTTCCATTATAGTTTTGCTGGGGACCCAGTAATGTCTAGATTTGCCACTGTTTGGGAGGTAGGAGAGTGTATGCCACTGTATTATTTCAATCATTAGTGCTCTGGCCTTATGGAGAGGGTAGAACCCTCAAAGCTTGTCAACAATATTAAAGGGCAACTATAGTGAAAAAAAAACTTTGTCTGTATACAATGTATAGATCACTTAGTATAAGCTGCCTTACTTTCATGTTTCTGTGTGGCTTCGTTTCTTCACACTGGCAGAAGTTTGTACCAAGCTGTGTAGTCCCCCTCCCCTCTCTGTCTACTCCCCCTCAAGCAGTGACGGGCTGTATACAGAGTCCGAGCATTGTCAGTTGAAAGGACTTTAAATGAAGTGCTGACATCCTGTTGACCCCTCCCTTCCAGAGCTAGACTGCAAGCAAAAGGTAGCAAGCAGTGCCAGGCGGCAACAGCCAGAGCCAGCATGGTGTTGTCTTGTATAAAGCGAGGTATGGATTCAAGGGAGGAAAATGTTATTCTCCCTCTTTACAAAAAAGGTTTAGGCTTCAAGCTCGGAAAGGGTTTTTCACTGTGAGAACGTTAAAGCTATGGAACTGTCTTCCAGTGGACGTTGTTATGGCAGGTTCATTGGTCATTTTCAAAAAAAAGCTGGATGAGTTTCTGCAAACAAGGAATGTTACAAGTTACTGGTATTGATACATAAAGTAGAGTTGATCCAGGGAAATTTCCGATTGCCACTTGGAGTCAGGAAGGAATTTTTTCCCCCTTCATAAATTTGGTGGGGGTTTTTTGCCTTCCTCTGGATCAACAGTTAGGCAGGAAATGAGGATATTGCTAGATGGGTTGGACTGGATGGACGTATGTCTTTATTCAACCTCAAATACTATACTATACTATACTATACTAATTCATCTAATCACATGATCAGACTAATTAATCACATGGTACCAATCTACAGGTTTAATATTTGGAGAAATGACAGGTCTAAGTTCTCTTAAAGGCATACATTTAAAGGCATATCATAAATATAATTTGTAATCTTTATTTGGGCCTTTTGGCCACAATGTATCAAATCTCTGTATCCAGGCTACTTCACGCTGTGTTAAGAAAGAGAGAGATAGGGAGAATTACAGCTGCCTGGGGGCTCCTTAATAATTAGGTAATTCGCTAGTATGATTAATCAGTGCACTTCAAGGTCTTGTGAAAAAAAACTTATTGTGTCATAAACATTTTTTTCAAGCAAACAAAGATACAAAGATAAAGGCAGCACTCAAATTTGATCTTGCACTTGTTATAACTAGTTGTTGGTTATAGACAACAAGACACCCTTTCAATCCAATGGTGTGTAGATAGATAGATTAAAAATACAGATATAAAAGAAAATGTTTGATAACACAGTATGTTCTTAAAGGAGAACTAATCATTAAAGTAGCCCCAGAGATGAGAATTTTATTCTAAATGCATGCATTGATTGCATTGTAGTACAGACCAAAACTAATCAGCATTAAACCGTTGGTTTAGGTTATAATTATATCTAGTTTAGTCCAAATATAATTTTCAAATAAAAAAGTTAAAGGATATCCTCAATGTTTGTTAAGGTTATTCCAGCATTACATAGTGTTCCCTTTAATAAGCGGTAAATATTACTTTTCCTCTTTTTACTTTATATCTGAGTGAAAGTTAAATGCTACATTTCTGTTCAAATGTATGATTGGATAAAATAATAAAGTCTAATTCATTTGCATTGATCAAATGCTCACATCTCTAATTTGCTAATAGGGTTTGACATCAATCTTCATATCCTTTATATTATAATGTTAGTGGCATATTATTTAAATTATACTTTATATACATTTACATTTTTGTGTATTTTAAATGTAGGCTCTACATTTTAATCCAGGTCATAGTTGTGCTGCTCTTCTCCCTTTAATAAATGAGTAAATTAAATAAAACAGCCAGTGTAGCGGAAACCAAGCAACCGTGCTGGTCTTCTGACAACTTTGCATTGGCTTTTAAAAGGATTTTAGTTATAGAAATTACAATCCAGTCTGTATACATTAACATTATTTACTGCAAGACCTTGATATCGGGGATTAACTTTTATTTATTTTACTTATTTAGTGAAGGGAGATGAGTGGCTGTTTTAAGGGGAGCAGCAGTGGAATACATTCTTATAAGAATCACTTAGCTATGTAACTGAGGGATTTTTATAAGAATATACAGTATTCCACTGTTGCTCACAGCCCACTTATGTATTCTAAAAAAAAAAATTCCCCATGAATTAATCTTGTTTTCTCTATACTACTGAGCATTGGAGCTGCCAAATGTCATCTAGCTGAAATTCAAGTTGACCTATTTTATCGTAACAATTTAGCTTCTTTTTAAGAAAACTTGCATCCAACAGCAAAACTGTTTTTTCCAGACCCCCCCAGTGAGCCTACAAATTTAACAGTGGAAGAAATTGATGACACGTCTATATCTCTGAAGTGGAAAGCTCCTGAGAAAGAAGGAACTGCTCCCCTGGATGGGTATCTAGTGGAATACCAAAAGGAAGGAAGTAAGATTAATTTTAACTATTATTTCTGCATAATTATAATTAATTATGTGTGGTTGTTAGCAAAGAATGCTAATTTGAGACATGAAGTAGCAGTATCATACATAATGCTACTGGGAATGCAAAGATATTTTAAAAATGAGCAGTGTTAGACTAGAACCTTAGGGTCAACCAGACAACTTAATTTTAGCTGCCCTCCCCCAACTACTCCTTATTTATTTACATATATGCAACAATACATTGTTTATATACTGATATATAAAAACAAAAAGTGACATGCAAAGACTTGCACTGGTAGTGTTTTGTTTTGCAGTGCTTGAGCATTTTATTACAAGTTGCTACACTAGTACAGACATAAGATACCACCGTACTTTAAATATTAAAAAGGTGTATATATTCTAGAAGTTCTGTATCAAAATGTATTCTGTCCGAATTATATCATCATGCTAACTATAAATTGCTTTTAGCAAATGTGAATTAAATGCCATTTAATTACATACCACCCTATGAATAATGCAAACTAGAGATTACCGAAACTGCCAGGTTTCGTTCCGTTTTCGGGTTTACGGATCTCGGGAATATCCCGAAGATCTGAAAACGAAACTTAAAATCAGGACTTCGGAACGAGTTTTCAATTTTTATCGAACGTTCAAGCTATTTTCAAAAATTCTTGAAAATAGCCTTGAACTTTCAATAATCCTCGAAAATACAATCGGGAATTATTTTCGAGTATTTTTCAAAGATTATCGAACGTTCAAGGCTACTTTCGAGAGTTTTCGAACATAGTTTGAATGTTCGATAGAAATCTAAAACTAGTTCCAAAGTCCCGAAATCCGAATGATCTGTCCGGTTTCGGATGGAACATTTGGATTTCAGAATCAAGGGGTCCCGTGTCGGATCCAGGTCAGAGTCGGACCCGGATCCCATCTCTAATGCCAACTTTAGTGACATTCTAAAAAAAACCAAATAAATAAAAAGAAAAATGGTGCCTAATTTGTGAAGCTACTTTCGTCTCTAGAACACGGAGCCTCTGTAAGTAGGAAAACTATGGTTTAGTGGATGGTTTAGTGGATAGTGTTACTGCTTCCTATAATTTAAAAGTTGTATTGTTACGTTATGTTGTTTATGTTTTATGTTACGTGTTGTGCCACTGAAAAAATATTTAAAAATCATAGTAAATCATAATAAAAATCAAATTATCATCATATTAAATGTTTATTTTTTCTGTAATACATATTTATTGTGATATCAGGATTAGAGATCAACTGGTTTTGTTTTAGCCGGTTTAGAAAATCTACGGATCCTAAGGAAATTTTGGAACTTATCTAGCCTTAGAAAATCAAAATTAAAAAGGCGAAAATTACATTGAAAATTAGAAAGCCAAGATCGAAAATTAAAAAATTCTGCTTGAATTTGGTTTAAACCAGATTTTTAGAATTTTATTAAGCTCCGCAGAACGAAACTCGTTCGGATCTCCAGATCAGGTGAACACTTACCACATAGCTTTTGAAACATAACAAACAGATCGAGCCATCTCCCTCTAGTGGTAAGGAACAGGTATACAAGAAACAAAGTTGCTACCATCTGAAGGGCATGTCAAACCCTGAAAACTACAAACCTTTTGACGTAACCACTCCACTGTTTTGAATAAAATTGTCTCCTGTAGCCTGCAACAGTCCTCTGAAATCCTGCTGTCCTCTGACTTCTGACATGACATGTTTGTGACCTCACTGATTTATTGGGGTTCCAGTCCCGCAAATAGTTAATTTGAGGACAAGAAGCAAGTCTTGCAATTGACCAGTAAAAAACAGTCCTGGACTTTTAGAGGGGACGGGGCCAGACCAGCACAGCAAGCCAGACTTCGAAGGAATGGTATGTTGGAACTAGGACAAACCCAAAGGTGATGACCTAGCAGTTTAGATCCTGGGTAGGTAAGGGTAACCTGGGTAGGTTTTTTGGGGCAGTAATTTAATAAATTGAGGTGGAGCAGAGTTTACTTCTACTTTTTGTTGAATTTTTAATTTTTGCGAAAAGGTTTTTAAAATCTACATTTTATATAGAAGTAATATACAGAAATAAAGCCCCCCCCCCCCAAATTTCAAGATCATACTCACTCCTTCAAGATCATACTCACTCCTCCCTCAGGTTCACCTAAAAGAATTTAACTAAGATTTTACTCCTCCCCCTTCACCTTCACACATACTCAAAAGAGGAATCTCTGCATACCCTGCAATCATTGGCCGCGACTGAAGGCTCTGCTTCATAACTTGGGGGGAGTTGTGACTATTGTGATCTTGTGGTTTGGGGGGTTACTTCTATAAAAAAAAAATCTAGGTTTCGGTTAGACATGCCAATAATTAAATAATGCCTTTCATTACAGAATACCCCGTTTTAATTTATTTAAGCTCGTCTCTACCTTTAGCACATAGTAGCTTTTTGATTATGTTTAGCATGCCTGAGCTCAGGGAGGGAACAAAGTAGTGACTGCAAGTCTTTCTGAACTGAAAGATTTTACTGTTGGATAGGAATCACACAGAAACACAATTAATGTCCATGTCCATGTAATATCTGCAATTTCTGGCTTGTAAGTCAGGGATAAATATAACCAATGTTGGTTAAATATTATGAAATACCATCCCGGCTCCTATAACTGAACTGTGCCCCAAGCCTCTCTTACGGGTCATTATTGTTCTAAAAGAAGGTAACCAGAAGAAGTGGCTAGGGTGAATATAGTAGAATTAAAGAGCAAAGGGACTGGTTAGAGAAAATCACAAGAGGCATATAAAGCAAGAGGGAAATGAGGAGTATAATTGAATGGGGACACAGAATCTGTGAAAGGAAAATAATTTATAGAAAGAAAAAAGGAAACAGAATGACGAAATGGGAAAAGAAAAAAGGATCAGAGTGGAATATGGGGAGAAGTTGAAATGAATGGTGAAGGGAAAGGAAAGCAGGTCATAGGGGGTAAAAATGTGTGTGTCATGTTTATCTATAGATATTAAAGATGCTGGGAACAAAATACAAGGATATTTAGCTGATCAGCTTTAAAAGCAAAACATATTTATGTAAAATTATGGCGTTCAGAATTAAATCTCTAAGTGCCAGTTAATAGTGACAGAAAGCACTGCAGTTACTGCCTCCTCGCCTAGCTCAAAAAGTTTAGACATGCTCAGTGCCAGGTAGAGGAATCAGCCTCACTGTGGATCTTGTAGCACAGTAAATAATCTCCTAGGTAACATAATATAGCTAAAAGAAAAAGGAAATTAAAGCCGAATTATGTTCCAATTACAAAACTATATTGGGGAGATGCAATACTTACCCTTGCGCTTTCCTTACACTGCAGTATCATGGGAAATCAGAATATAAGGAGCACGAATGACACTATTTAAAAAGCATGTTTTCACAATATTATGTAGCGCAAAAAACAAATGCTAAGGGGTATTACATCAGGTGCCTGTGCCATTAATACAAAATAATAGAAAGAGCTGGGCACACCAGACTTGAAAAAGGTATGCTTTTATTGTGATGTTTCAGTACTCACAGGCACCTTCCACAGACAAACTACAAAAAGCACATACATACTTGAAGTGATTCCATTTTAGGTGCAGGATCCTTACATCTCTTTTGTTAATGTTAATACAAAATGGTGCAGGCCGCAGAAAATTATATTTTTTTGAAAGGTAAGCTTTGGCAGTAGTAAATTTCTTAGTTAAATTTGTTTTATCAGGTTACCTACAAAAACACTTTTGGTACAAGAGGGGGTTGGTAAGTGTAAAAAACAGAAAGGAGGGTTTTTTTTGTGGGTTGTTGGAAGGGCACCGTCCAATCTCTTACTATGAGGTGATTTCTAGAAACACCCCTGCTAAGTGGGATTCATCAATGAAGATGAAGAAGAATTCTCCAATTAGCTGCTTTTAGACTTGAATGTGACAGTTAACGGTGGGTATTGCGAGCAAGGTCTTTCAGGGAAATTCAATAAAAGTTCTTATTGTTAAAAATGGTGCTAATTTTGCCTCAACAAATCAGATGTTAGCTTTCAAATGTTAAATAATATCTGATTGGTTGGGGCAAAATTAGCACCAATTTAAACGATTAAAACATTTATTAAATCTTTATTGAATCACCTGTTTGTGTTTGTTGACACAAAACTATGCAGAACTTTGGAAACGTCAAATGATGTGCAATTGCGGCAAGCAGACCTAGACAGATTATCAAAATGAATAGCGGAGTGGCAGATGAGATTCAATGTTGATAAATATAAGGTGATACATTTAGGGTTTAACAATCCTTGTGCCATGTACACCAAAAATGGCTCTGTGTTAAGTGAAATTCTGTTGGAAAAACATCCAACAGGAACCAAAGCGAAAGCAGGGAGACACAGGCAAAACACAGTTTTGCAATCCAAAATGATTTTTAATCTTGCTTAAACAGGGTCACAACATTTTTCGAACGGCAGGGGTTCTTAAGAACGAACCCCTGTACGTTCGAAACATGTTGTGACCCTGTTTAAGCAGCATTAAAAACATCTTGGATTGCAAAACTGTGTTTTGCCTGTGTTTCCCTGCTTTCGCTTTGGTTCCTGTTGGATGCTGTGGTGTGTAGCGGACGCGCTGCAGGGATTGGCACGCGTGAGTTGAAATTGTTTTGAAATTGCTAGCAAGATATTGTCTTGTATAAAGAGAGGAATAGATTAAAGAGTGAAAAATATTATTCTCCCTCTTTACATATCACTGATAAGGTCTAATTTGGCATATGCGGTGCAGTTTTGGAATCCCATATACAAAAGGGACATCTTGGAAATGGAAGCAGTTAAGAGAAGGGCAACTAAAACAATAAAGGGAATGGAGGGGTTTGACTATGCAGGAAGATTAGACAAGTTAGGGCTGTTTACACTGTTTACATTGGAGAAGCAATTGCACGGGGATATAATCACTTATATCAAATATATTAATGGGCCATATAATAAACTCTCTGGTGAATTGTTCACTAATAGGTCATATAAGAGGACACGTGGACATCCTTTAGGATTAGAAAAAAGAAGTTTCATCTTCAGGTTAGGAAAGGTTTCTTTACAGTGAGAACTGTGAAACTGTGGAATGGTCTTGCTGCAGATGTGGTAATGGCACGCTCATTGAATAGCTTTAAAAGTGGATTAAGTTCTAAAACTAATAGTTCGGGTTTGTCATTTGGAGTGAATTTTTAAAACCAGCATCCGATCCATCACCCAATTTTCTGTCCATGTACAAATGTGCCACCTTAGCCCAACAGACGTTAGCTTATACATAAGTTGCCTACGGGGGACTGTATCAAAAGCCTTAGCAAAATCCAAGTATACCACCTCAACTGCGATGCCAGTTTCCAAATTCCTACTCATTTCCTCATAAAAGTCAAGCTTTGTTTGACAAGATCTTTTCTCATTAATCCATCCACGCTGACTACTACTTTTCTAGTGCTTAAAATATCTAGCCCTGTTTTAAACTTTTACAGGGAGATTCAATAAAAGTTCTTATTGTTTAAAATGGTGCTAATTTTGCCCCAACCAATCAGATCTTATTTAACATTTGAAAGCTAACATCTGATTGGTTTGGGCAAAATTAGCACCATTTTAAATGATAAGAACTTTTATTGAATAACCCTGTAAGTATATTCCCCACAACTGAAGTCAAACTCACAGGTCTGTAACTATCAGGCTGTGAACATTATATTTTTGGAATATTGGAATTACATCAGCTTTTTTCCAATCCAGAGACACACACAGAGCCACACTGGACATTAGGGATCTGAGAAAATAAGAACAATGGCCTGGTTAAAAGAATAATGGCCTGGTTAAAACTGAAATAAGTTCCCTAAGGACCCGAGGATGTATTACATCAAGGAGCTTTATTAATAGTAACCTAAAATAAAATTTATATATTTATTTTAGCTCTGTTTAAGCTTCTGTTCATAAAATATAATTGTTCTGGTAGTTCTACCAACATGAACAAATTATCCCATATATACAGAAGTTAGTTTCATAATTCAAACATTGTTTTTTTACACATATGTTAACTATTATCGTATTAATGCCTCCCTACTTGTATTAATTTGCAGGCTCCACATAAGGTTTCCAATTATAAAGTCTGTGCTACTTGCCGCTACCATAATTTGTAAACTGGAGGCCTTCTTAGCTATAAATAAAGGTCCTTCTTTAACATGCCCTTTTAAAAGGGGTAACTTGGATTAACAGGTCCCAGTGTTTACAAATGATCTGTTGAATATCTTTTTGCATGTGCAAATAGGAAGTAGTAAAGGAGGGATGCCCAGCTTTTTTTCCTTTTAATTAAGTGCATGCCACTTTTTTCTTATTAGTATCTAGCAGTTTCGCTCAATTGGTTATAGATTAAGGTGTCATTTTTGTATACGTAATATGTATATGCTGAGGATCACATTTCTGTATTAGCACAAAGGATATAATACAATGGTGAACTATCATATGATAGTAGCCAAAAGCAAGCTAGAACCAGATCAATATTTTGTTTCTTCCAGCTGGAATTTTATAGTAAATATAGTGTATTCCTTATTGCTTGCATTTGGTGTTCAAGGAATTCTGAATTTGGTATGGAAGAAGATTGATGAGAAGAATCTGGGCAAAATTCCAGAGGAGCTCGTGTTTTTAGTTTAGAGTGTTACATTATATTCTACATAGAGGAAATAATTTGGATTGCAATTAGGATTTCTCACCTTTTAAAATATGTCAGGCTGCTAATGCTACAAAATGCGTAAAGTTAGCAATCAAAGTATCCTTGTGCAGCAAATCCTGACTGAGACTAGCATATACTGTAAAAAGTTAACTGTAGATTTTAAAGGAAATCCTAGGAAATATTTTTAAGGTTTTCTACCTGTATTCTATAATTTTCTGGGAGTAAGGAAGGCATACCACTTCTTCCCATTCTGGCAGCGGTGAAGATCCGAAGCTAGCTTCTAGTTAGTTGCTAGTCTCTGTCTCTCTACCATGGGCAGGCAAATGATAGGATAGGATGGAGGCAATCAGGAACTCTGTCAGACACATGCAAAACTTGAATGTTCAATAATTCTCTTAGAAACCAGAACATAGTGCAGGAGTACCAGAAATTATAGAATCCAGGTAGGAATATTTAAAAAAGAATATCCCATTTATTTTAAGCCACACTATATGTACCGTAAAACAAGCTTTTAGAATCCCAAAGAATTGTTAATGAATGACATGCATATAAAGTAGTAGAACCATGTATGTATAGTTTATTTATAACTGTACAGTAACAAAATACAATAAAGTCATACAAGTGGAACAAATACATAGATAGTACATAAATATTTAAATTATATAAATAGAAGTGCTAGAGCTTTGCCACAATAGGTAAGGAGGTCCCTGCCCCGTAGAGCTTACAATCTAGTTAGGTGGGTACCATACAGATACATTGGAATGGGTATAAGTGCTGGAGTGAGACAAATTCAGTGCAAATAAAACAATTATGTACTGTGCTGGTTACCAAATAGGTTGGATGTATGTATAGTATAGTATAGTATTTAAGGTTGAATAAAAACATACTTTACTTCCATCCAGTCCAACCCATCTAGCAATATCCTCATTTCCTGCCTAACTGTTGATCCAGAGGAAGGTAAAAAAAAAACCATGCCTTGCTGACTCCAAGTGGCAATCGGAAATTTCCCTGGATCAACTCTACTTTATGTATCAATACCAGTAACTTGCAACATTCCTTGTTTGCAGAAACTCGTCCAGCTTTTTTCTTGAAACTGAGAAATAAACCTGCCATAACAACGTCCACTGGAAGACAGTTCCATAGCTTTACTGAACTTGAAGCCTAAATGTTTTTTCTTCAAGTCTTAAGGGATCTTCACCAATAGACATGCTCTATTAGTGAACAATGCCCCAGCTAGTTTATTGTATGGCCCGTTAATGTATTTATACACAGTAATCATATTGACTCCAAGTGGCAATCGGAAATTTCCCTGGATCAACTCTACTTTATGTATCAATACCAGTAACTTGCAACATTCCTTGTTTGCAGAAACTCGTCCAGCTTTTTTCTTGAAACTGAGAAATAAACCTGCCATAACAACGTCCACATGGAAGACAGTTCCATAGCTTTTCTGAACTTGAAGCCTAAATGTTTTCTTCAAGCTTAAGGGATCTTCACCAATAGACATGCTCTATTGTGAACAATGCAACAGGCAGGGAAAGGGTTCAGAGAAGGGCAACTAAATTAATAAGGGGATTGGGGGAGCTTGAATATGAAGAGAGACAGGAAAAGTTACAATTATGTACGCTGGAGAAAAGATGCTTGCCTTGGCATAGATTACTGTGTATAAATACATTAACGGGCCATACAATAAAAATAGCTGGGGCATTGTTCACTAATAGAGCATGTCTATTGGTGAAGATCCCTTAAGACTTGAAGAAAAAACATTTAGGCTTCAAGTTCAGTAAAGCTATGGAACTGTCTTCCAGTGGACGTTGTTATGGCAGGTTTATTTCTCAGTTTCAAGAAAAAAGCTGGACGAGTTTCTGCCAAACGGAATGTTGCAAGTTACTGGTATTGATACATAAAGTAGGTTGATCCAGGGAAATTTCCGATTGCCACTTGGAGTCAGCAAGGCATGGTTTTTTTTTTACTTCTCTGGATCAACAGTTAGGCAGGAAATGAGGATATTGCTAGATGGGTTGGACTGGATGGAAGTAAAGTATGTTTTATTCAACCTTAAATACTATACTATACTATACATACATCAACCTATTTGGTAAACAGCACAGTACATAATTGTTTTTTTTGCACTGAATTTGTCTCACCCAGCACTTATACCCATTCCAAGTATCGCTGTAGGTACCCACCTAACTAGATTGTAAGCTCTACGGGGCAGGGACCTCCTACCTATTGTGGCAAAGCTCTAGCACTTCTATTTATTATAATTAAATATTTATGTACTATCTATGTATTTGTTCCACTTGTATGACTTTATTGTATTTGTTACTGTACAGTTATAAATAAACTATACATACATGGTTCTACTACTTTTATGCATGTCTTCATTAACAATTCTTTGGGATTCTAAAGCTTGTTTACGGTACATATAGTGTGGCTTAAAATAAATGGGATATTCTTTTTTAAATATTCCTACCTGGATTCTATAATTTCTGGTACTCCTGCACTATGTTCTGGTTTCTAAGAGAATTATTGAACATTCAAGTTTTTGCATGTGTCTGACAGAGTTCTGATTGCCTCCATCCTATCCTATCATTTGCCTGCCCATGGTAGAGAGACAGAGACTAGCAACTAACTAGAAGCTAGCTTCGGATCTTCACCGCTGCCAGTGGGAAGAAGTGGTATGCCTTCCTACTCCCAGAAAATTTAGAATACAGGTAGAAAACCTTAAAAATATTTCCTAGGATTTCCTTTAAAATCTACAGTTAACTTTTTACAGTATATGCTAGTCTCAGTCAGGATTTGCTGCACAGGATACTTTGATTGTAACTTTACGCATTTTGTAGCATTAGCAGCCGACATATTTTAAAGGTGAGAAATCCTAATTGCAATCCAAATTATTTCCTCTATGTAGAATATAATGTAACACTCTAAACTAAAAACACGAGCTCCTCTCGGAATTTTGCCCAGATTCTTCTCATCAATCTTCTTCCATACCAAATTCAGAATTCCTTGAACACCAAATGCAAGCAATAAGGAATACACTATATTTACTATAAAATTCCAGCTGGAAGAAACAAATATTGATCTGGTTCTAGCTTGCTTTTGGCTAATATCATATGATAGTTCACCATTGTATTATATCCTTTGTGCTAATACAGAAATGTGATCCTCAGCATATACATATTACGTATACAAAAATGACCACCTTAACTATAACCAATTGAGCGAAACTGCTAGATACTAATAAGAAAAAAGTGGCATGCACTTAATTAAAAGGAAAAAAAGCTGGGCATCCCTCCTTTACTATTTCCTATTTGCACATGCAAAAAGATATTCAACAGATCATTTGTAAACACTGGGACCTGTTAATCCAATTTACCCCTTTTAAAAGGGCATTAAAGAAGGACCTTTATTATAGCTAAGAAGGCCTCCAGTTTACAAATTATGGTAGCGGCAAGTAGCACAGACTTTAAATTGGAAACCTTATGTGGAGCCTGCAATTAATACAAGTAGGGAGGCATTAATACGATAATAGTTAACATTGTGTAAAAAAACAATGTTTGAATTATGAAACTAACTTCTGTATATATGGGATAATTTGTTCATAGTTGGTAGAACTACCAGAACAATATATATTTTATGAACAGAAGCTTAAACAGAGCTAAAATAAATATATAAATTTTATTTAGGTACTATTAATAAAGCTCCTTGATGTAATACCTCCTCGGGTCCTTAGGGAACTTATTTCAGTTTTAACCAGGCCATTATTCTTTTAACCAGGCCATTGTTCTTATTTTCTCAGATCCCTAATGTCCAGTGTGGCTCTGTGTGTGTCTCTGGATTGGAAAAAAAGCTGATGTAATTCCAATATTCCAAAAATATAATGTTCACAGCCTGATAGTTACAGACCTGTGAGTTGACTTCAGTTGTGGGGTATACTTACAGGGTTATTCAATAAAAGTTCTTATCATTTAAAATGGTGCTAATTTTGCCCAAACCAATAGATGTTAGCTTTCAAATGTTAAATAAGATCGATTGGTTGGGGCAAAATTAGCACCATTTAAACAATAAGAACTTTTATTGAATCTCCTGTAAAAGTTTAAAACCGGGCTAGATATTTAAGCACTAGAAAAGTAGTAGTCAGCGTGGATGGATTAATAGAGAAAAGATCTTGTCAAACAAAGCTTGACTTTTATGAGGAAATGAGTGAGGAATTTGGAAAATGGCATCGCAGTTGGGTGGTTATACTTGGATTTTGCTAAGGCTTTTGATACAGTCCCCGTAGGCAACTTATGTATAAGCTAACGTCTGTGGGGCTAAGGGTGGCACATTTGTACATGGACAGAAAATTGGGTGATGGATCGGATGCTGGTTTTAAAAATTCACTCCAAATGACAAAC
This sequence comes from Hymenochirus boettgeri, assembly GCA_019447015.1. Taxonomy (NCBI): domain Eukaryota; kingdom Metazoa; phylum Chordata; class Amphibia; order Anura; family Pipidae; genus Hymenochirus; species Hymenochirus boettgeri. The sequence goes on from CM033470.1 coordinate 122,183,919, forward strand.
CCGAACTATTAGTTTTAGAACTTAATCCACTTTTAAAGCTATTCAATGAGCGTGCCATTACCACATCTGCAGCAAACCATTCACAGTTTCACAGTTCTCACTGTAAAGAAACCTTTCCTAACCTGAAGATGAAACTTCTTTTTTCTAATCCTAAAGGATGTCCACGTGTCCTCTTATATGACCTATTAGTGAACAATTCACCAGAGAGTTTATTATATGGCCCATTAAATATTGATATAAAGTGATTATATCCCCGTGCAATTGCTTCTCCAATGTAAACAGTGTAAACAGCCCTAACTTGTCTAATCTTCCTGCATAGTCAAACCCCTCATTCCCTTTATTGTTTTAGTTGCCCTTCTCTTAACTGCTTCCATTTCCAAGATGTCCCTTTTGTATGGGATTCCAAAAAAATGCACCGCATATGCAAATTAGACCTTATCAGTGATATGTAAAGAGGGAGAATAATATTTTTCACTCTTAACTCTATCCTCTCTTATACAAGACAATATCTTGCTAGCAATTTCAAAACAATTTCAACTCACGGTGCCAATCCCTGCAGCGCGTCCGCTACACACCACAGCATCCAACAGGAACCAAAGCGAAAGCAGGGAAACACAGGCAAAACACAGTTTTGCAATCCAAGATGTTTTTAATGCTGCTTAAACAGGGTCACAACATGTTTCGAACGTACAGGGGTTCTTTCTTAAGAACCCTGTACGTTCGAAACATGTTGTGCCCTGTTTAAGCAGCATTAAAAATCATCTTGGATCAAAACTGTGTTTTGCCGTGTCTCCTGCTTTCGCTTTGGTTCCTGTTGGATGTTTTTCCAACAGAATTTCATTAACACAGAGCCATTTTTGGTTGTACATGGCACAAGGATTGTTAAACCCTAATGTATCACCTTATATTTATCAACATTGAATCTCATCTGCCACTCCGCTATTCATTTTGATAATCGTCTAGGTCTGCTTGCCGCAATTGCACATACATTTGACGTTTCCAAAGTTTGCATAGTTTTGTGTCCACAAACACAAACAGGTGATCAATAAAGATTAATAAATGTTTTAATCGTTTAAATTGGTGCTAATTTTGCCCCAACCAATCAGATATTATTAACATTTGAAAGCTAACATCTGATTTTGTGAGGCAAAATTAGCACCATTTTAACAATAAGAACTTTATTGAATTTCCCTGAAAGACCTTGCTCGCAATACCCACCGTTAACTGTCACATTCAAGTCTAAAAGCAGCTAATGGAGAATTCTTCTTATCTTCATTGTGAATCCCACTTAGCAGGGTGTTTCTAGAAATCACCTCATAGTAAGAGATTGGACGGTGCCCTTCCAACAACCCACAAAAAAAAAACCCTCCTTTCTGTTTTTACACTTACCAACCCCCTCTGTACCAAAAGTGTTTTTGTAGAACCTGATAAAACAAATTTAACTAAGAAATTTACTACTGCCAAAGCTTACCTTTCAAAAAATATAATTTTCTGCGGCCTGCACCATTTTGTATTAACATTAACAAAGAGATGTAAGGATCCTGCACCTAAAATGGAATCACTTCAGTATGTATGTGCTTTTGTAGTTTGTCTGTGGAAGGTGCCGTGAGGTACTGAAACATCACAATAAAGCATTACCTTTTTCAGTCTGGGTGTGCCCAGCTCTTTCTATTATTTTGTATTAATGGCACAGGCACCTGATGTATACCCCTTAGCATTTGTTTTTTGCGCTACATAATTTGTGAAAACATGCTTTTTAAATAGTGTCATTCGTGCTCCTATATCTGATTCCCATGATACTGCAGTGTAAGGAAAAGCGCAAGGGAAGTATTGCATATCCCCAAATAGTTTTGTAATTGGAACATAATTCGGCTTTAATTTCCTTTTTCTTTAGCTATATTATGTTACTAGGAGATTATTTACTGTGCTACAAGATCCACAGTGAGGCGGATTCCTCCACTGGCACTGAGCATGTCTAAAATTTTTGAGCTAGGCGAGGGAGGCAGTAACTGCAGTGCTTTCTGTCACTTATAACTGGCACTTAGAGATTTAATTCTGAACGCCATAATTTTACTAAATATGTTTTGCTTTTAAGCTGATCAGCTAAATATCTGTATTTTGTTCCCAGGATCTTTAATATCTATAGATAAACATGACACCACACATTTTTACCCCCTATGACCTGCTTTCTTTCCCTTCACATTCATTTCAACTTCTCCCCATATTCCAATCTGATCTTTTTTCTTTCCATTTCGTCATTCTGTTTCCTTTTTCTTTCTATAAATTATTTTCCTTTCACAGATTCTGTGTCCCATTCAATTATACTCCTCATTTCCCTCTTGTTTAATGCCTCTTGTGATTTTCTCTAACCAGTCCCCTTGCTCTTTAATTTACTATATTCACCCTAGCCACTTCTTTCTGGTTACCTTTTTTAGAACAATAATGACCCGTAAGAGAGGCTTGGGGCACAGTTCAGTTTAGGAGCCGGGATGGTATTTCATAATATTAACCAACATTGGTTATATTATCCCCGACTTACAAGCCAGAAATTGCAGATATTACATGGACATGGACATTAATTGTGTTCTGTGTGGATTTTATCCAACAGTAAAATCTTCAGTTCAGAAAGACTTGCAGTCACACTTGTTCCCTCCCTGAGCCAGGCATGCTAAACATAATCAAAAAGCTACTATGTGCTAAAGGTAGAGACGAGCTTAATAAATTAAAAACGGGGTATTCTGTAATGAAAGGCATTATTTATATTGATGCTAACGAAACCTAGATTTTTTTATAGAAGTAACCCCAAAACACAAGATCACAATAGTCACAAACTCCCCCCAAGTTATGAAGCACGAGCCTTCAGTCGCGGCAATGATTGCAGGGTATGAGAGATTCCTCTTTTGAGTATGTGTGAAGGTGAAGGGGGAGGGAGTAAAATCTTAGTTAAATTCTTTAGGTGAACCTGAGGGAGGAGTGAGTATGATTCTTGAAGGAGTGAGTATGATCTTGAAATTTGGGGGGGGGGGCTTTACTATTTCTGTATATTACTTCTATATAAAATGTAGATTTTAAAAACCTTTTCGCAAAAATAAAAATTCAACAAAAAAGTAGAAGTAAACCTGCTCCACCTCAATTTATTAAATTACTGCCCCAAAAAACCTACCCAGGTTACCCTTACCTACCCAGGATTAAATGCTAGGTCACTCACCTTTGGGTTGTCCTAGTTCCACATACCATTCCTTGAAGTCTGGCTTGCTGTGCTGGTCTGGCCCCGTCCTCTAAAAGTCCGGACTTGTTTTTACTGGTCATTGCAAGACTTGCTCTTGTCCTCAAATAACTATTTGCGGGACTGGAAACCCCAAATAATCAGTGAGTCACAAACATGTCATGTCAGAAGTCAGAGGACAGCAGGATTTCAGAGGACTGTTGCAGGCTACAGGAGACAATTTATTCAAAACAGTGGAGTGGTTCGTCAAAAGGTTTGTAGTTTTCAGGGTTTGACATGCCCTTCAGATGGTAGCAACTTTGTTTCTTTGTATACCTGTTCCTTACACTAGAGGAGATGGCTCGATCTGTTGTTATGTTTCAAAAGCTATGTGGTAAGTGTTCACTGATTTGGAGATCCGAAAGAGTTTCGTTCTGCGGAGCTTAATAAATTCTAAAAATCTGGTTTAAACCAAATCAAGCAGAATTTTTTAATTTCGATCTTGGCTTTCAATTTCAATGTAATTTCGCTTTTTAATTGTGATTTTCTAAGGCTAGATAAGTTCCAAAATTTCCTTAGGATCCGTAGATTTTCTAAACGGCCCTAAACAAAAACCAGTGATCTCTAATCTGATATCACAATAAAATGTATTACAGAAAAAAAACATTAATATGATGATAATTTGATTTTTATTATGATTTACTATGATTTTTAATTTTTTCAGTGGCACAACAACGTAACATAAAACATAAACAACATAACGTAACAATACAACTTTTAAATTATAGGAAGCAGTAACACTATCCACTAAACCATCCACTAAACCATAGTTCCTACTTACAGAGGCTCGTGTTCTAGAGACGAAAGTAGCTTCACAAATTAGGCCCATGTTTCTTTTTATTTATTGGTTTTTTTAGAATGTCACAAAAGTTGGCATTAGAGATGGGATCCGGGTCGACTCTGACCTGGATCCGACACGGGACCCCTTGATTCTAAATCCAAATGTTCCAACTCCGAAACCGGACAGATCATTCGGATTTCGGGACTTGGAACTAGTTTTAGATTTCTATCGAACATTCAAACTATTTCGAAAACTCTCGAAAGTAGCCTTGAACGTTCGATAATCTTTGAAAAATACTCGAAAATAATTCCCGATTGTATTTTCGATAGGATTATGAGTTCAAGGCTATTTTCAAGAATTTTGAAAATAGCTTGAACGTTCGATAAAAATTGAAAACGTTCCGAAGTCCTGATTTTAGTTTCGTTTTCAGATCTTCGGGATATTCCGGATCCGTAACCCGAAAACGGAACGAAACCGGCAGTTTCGGTAATCTCTAGTTTGCCTTATTTCATAGGGTGGTATGTAATTAAATGGCATTAATTCACATTTGCTAAAAGCAATTTATAGTTAGCATGATGATATAATTCGGACAGAAACATTTGATACAGAACTTCTAGAATATATACCTTTTAATATTTAAAGTACGGTGGTATCTTATGTCTGTTACTAGTTGTAGCAACTTGTAAATAATGCTCAAGCACTGCAAAAAAACACTACCAGTGCAAGTCTTTGCATGTCACTTTTTGTTTTTATATTCAGTATATAACAATGTATTGTGTGCATATATGTAAATAAATAAGAGAGTAGTGGGGGAGGGCAGCTAAAATAAGTTGTCTGGTTGACCCTAAGGTTCTAGGCTAACACTGCTCATTTTAAAATATCTTTGCATTCCCAGTAGCATTATGTATGATACTGCTACTTCATGTCTCAAATTAGCTTCTTTGCTAACAACCACACATAATTAATTATAATTATGCAGAAATAATAGTTTTAAATTAATCTTACTTCTTCCTTTTGGTATTCCACTAGATACATCCCGGGAGAGCATTCCTTACTTTCTCAGAAGCTTTCCACTCAGAGATATAGAGTTGTCATCAATTTCTTCACTGTTAAATTTGTAGGCTCACTGGGGGGGTCTGGAAAAAACAGTTTTGCTGTTGGATGCAAGTTTTCTTAAAAAGAAGCTAAATGTTACGATAAAATAGGTCAACTTGAATTTCAGCTAGATGACATTTGGCAGCTCCAATGCTCAGTAGTATATAGAGAAAACAAGATTAATTCATGGGGAATTTTTTTTTTTAGAATACCTAAGTGGGCTGTGAGCAACAGTGGAATATGTATATTCTTATAAAAATCCCTCAGGTACTAGCTAAGTGATTCTTTAGAATGTATTCCACTGCTGCTCCCCTTAAAACAGCCACTCATCTCCCTTCACTAAATAAGTAAAATAAATAAAAGTTAATCCCCGATATCAAGGTCTTGCAGTAAATAATGTAATGTAACAGACTGGATTGTAATTTCTATAACTAAAATCCTTTTAAAAGCCAATGCAAAGTTGTCAGAAGACCAGCACGGTTGCTTGGTTTCCGCTACACTGGCTGTTTTATTAATTTACTCATTTATTAAAGGGAGAAAAGAGCAGCACAACTGACCTGGATTAAAATGGTAGAGCTACATTTAAAATACACAAAAATGTAAATGTATATAAAGTATAATTTAAATAATATGCCACTAACATTTAAATAAAGGATATGAAAGATTGAGTCAAACCTATTAGCAATTAAGATGTGAGCATTTGATCAATGCAAATGAATTAGACTTTATTATTTTATCCAATCATACATTTGAACAGAAATGTAGCATTAACTTTCACTCAGATATAAAGTAAAAGAGGAAAGTAATATTACCGTTATTAAAGGGAACACTATGTAATGCTGGAATAACCTAACAAACATTGAGGAATCCTTTACTTTTTTATTTGAAAATTATATTTGGACTAAACTAGATTAATTATAACCTAAACCAACGGTTTAAGCTGATTAGTTGGTCTGTACTACAATGCAATCAAGCATGCATTTAGAATAAAATTCTCATCTCTGGGGCTACTTAATGATTAGTTCTCCTTTAGAACATACTGTGTTATCAAACATTTTCTTATATCTGTATTTTTAATCTATCTATCTACACACCATTGGATTGAAAGGGTTGTCTTGTTGTCTATACCAACAACTAGTATAACAAGTGCAAGATCAATTTGAGTGCTTCCTTTATCTTTGTATCTTTGTTTGCTTGAAAAAAATGTTTATGACACAATAAGTTTTTTTTCACAAGACCTTGAAGTGCACTGATTAATCATACTAGCGAATTACTAATTATTAAGGAGCCCCAGGCAGCTGTAATTCTCCCTATCTCTCTCTTTTTAACCACGCGTGAAGTAGCCTGGATACAGAGATTTGATACATTGTGCCAAAAGGCCCAAATAAAGATACAAATTATATTTATGATATGCCTTTAAATGTATGCCTTTAAGAGAAACTAGACCGTCATTTCTCCAAATATTAAACCTTGAGATTGGTACCATGTGATTAATTAGTCTGATCATGTGATTAGATGAATTAGTATGTATAGTATAGTATAGTATTTGAGGTTGAATAAAGACATACGTCATCCAGTCCAACCCATCTAGCAATATCTCATTTCCTGCCTAACTGTGATCCAGAGGAAGGCAAAAAACCCCACCAAATTTATGAAGGGGAAAAATTCCTTCCTGACTCCAAGTGGCAATCGGAAATTTCCCTGGATCAACTCTACTTTATGTATCATACCAGTAACTTGTAACATTCCTTGTTTGCAGAAACTCATCCAGCTTTTTTTTGAAAATGACCAATGAACCTGCCATAACAACGTCCACTGGAAGACAGTTCCATAGCTTTAACGTTCTCACAGTGAAAAACCCTTTCCGAGCTTGAAGCCTAACCTTTTTTCTTCAAGTCTTAAGGATGCCTCGTTCTTTGACATGTTCTATGGTGAACAATGCCCCAGATAGTTTATGTATGGCCCGTAATGTATTTATACACAGTAATCTATCCCCACGCAAGCGCCTTTTCTCCAGCGTACATAATTGTAACTTTTCGTTTCTCTTCATATTCAAGCTCCCCCAATCCCCTTTATTATTTAGTTGCCCTCTCTGAACCCTTTCCATTTCAAGATTGTCCTTTTTGTACACAGGATTCCAAAATTGCACTGCATATTCCAAATGAGGCCTTACAATGCTTTGTAAGAGGAGAAGTAGAGAATAACTTTTCCTCCTTGAATCCATACCTCGCTTATACAAGACACACCATGCTGGCTCTGGCTGTTGCCGCCTGGCACTGCTTGCTACCTTTAAGTTTGTTATCCACCAAAACTCCAAGATCCCTTTCCAACAGGATTCACTTAACACAGAGCCATTTAAGTATAGTAGCAAAAGTATTTTTAAGTCCAAAATGCATCACCTTACATTATCAACATTGAATTTCATCTGCCTTAGCAGCCCAATGTGATAATCTATCTAGATCCCCTTGCAACGATTGCACATCCTCTAAGTTTTTAATGGTCGACAAGTTTTGTGTCGTCGGCAAACAGAAACCTTGCGACAATACCCACTCAAATCATTAATAAATAGATTAAATAGAAGGGCCCCAACACAGAACCCTGTGGCACCCCACTTGCACTTTAGTCCATAATGATGAAGCCCCATTAAAACTACTCTCTGCATCCTATTCCTTAACCAAAAAAAAGCATATGCTTTGAAAATTGTATTCTACTTTACTTGATGAAGGAACAGGAAGGTTCAGAGTTCTTTTTACTTATATATATACAGGAAAAACAGCACTCGCAGGGACTCTGTGTAAAGCAAGGTGGTTTATTAAATTGTTTTTACAGTTTTACATTTTTTTTGTTTCTTTAGTACAGCATATTTGCCTCTTGCTTTCTTCCTTAGTTTCAGTGTTACCATTTTATTTCATCTTCGTTAGCTGTACATACACGTGTTGCTTTTTTTTGTTGATGTGTTTTTATGCTCCTCTACATTGTATCTTCCCGGTTTATGGTTCTATTTTTTAATATATGATTCAAATGTAATATGGATTTTATGTGTTTTACACTCTTTATACGGTATGCAATTTCGCTCTTTTTGCACTTTAAGATTATGCACTTTAAGCACTTTGCACAGGTGCCCATTATTGGGGCGGGTAGTTGGTTTTTTATTGTTCTATCACCTGTCACTCTTTAGCAATCATGGTGGAGGTGTTCAAAATGTTCTGTTCCAATGTGTTTCAGATGTCTGATGACGGCTCCACTAGCCACGGAAACATGTTACTACAACAGGTGAATAAACAACTTGCTTTACACAAGTCCGTAAGTGCGACCGTGTTATCTCTGCATATCTATTATTTATTGGGGACAGCACCCGGGCAGTTGGATGTTGAAAGGAGTGCCCACATATTGTCCAAGTTGTATACGGTATATATATATATATATATGATATATATTATATTATATATATATATATATATATATGTAGAAATTAGTAGCGAGCGGCACACCCTCTGCATTCGTCCACCTGGGGGCTTCCTTAGATAGATAATAACTGGGAATGTGGTGAGGAGCACTCCTAGGATTTGTGGAGAAAACCAATTTTATTATGGCTGCCAGCCATAATAATTGGTTTTCTCACAAATCCTAGGAGTGCTCCTTCACCATATATATATATTATATGCCCAGGTCTGCCTCAAATAACAATAAAGGCAACATACTGTATAGACGCACACACAGGTCTTAAAAGAGAAATTTACCATTTTATAGGGTCTACCGTTTTCAGCTCATAAGGTGGGCTCCATTTATGAGCTGAAAGCTAGACACAATAAATGGTGAATTTTCTTGATTGAGACCCATGTTTGCTCCTATACAGTATGTTTGCCTTTATTGATTATTTAAGCAGCAGCTGGGCAAGGTGCTTTGATTATAGTGGAGTGCAAACTGAGAGAGAGTTCATATTCTCAGGACGCGCTAAAGTAATAGCCAGATATAAAGCTACATACAGACGTAATTGTGGCCCAAATTAATTTGTTATTTTAATTAGTTGTACTATAGTTTTTACTGGCTACTCAGTGGGCTGCTTATTCACTGCTTGACTTTTCTCATGCTTTCTTCTAGGGGAAATTTGGTAACGGACTATCAATCCAAACAAGAGACATTTCATTCAATGAAAAGACATTCTGTGGAAAGAGTATGCATGGCTCTTACATAAAATGTTTAATTGAGATGTTTTGTTGATATTTTGGATATGAATATAAAATGTATAGAAATTTACAGGTAAAAAAAATATTAATTAAAAATGAGCCATTTTTAAAAAATGAAAATATCAGTAGTAATATCTTTTAAGTATTACCATAGATGTTAACTCATTGGCTGTCAATATCATCACAGTGGTGCTATGAATCTGTTGGATTTGTCACACTGTACACAAAGATCCTAAATAGTCACACAGCCATTGTCCTTAGTGGTCACCCACCTGTTTATTAAAACAATGATTTGACAGGCCTGTTGTCTCCTCCTTGCTTGTTAGCTTTTCACAAGTTATGGGAGGCATTAGATCTCTAATTACTGGGCTAGGTAGGGGCCTCGACTAAATATGTGAACATACTGATGTATATCCCAAAGACATTAAATGCCACCTTGCAGTGACATTTAATGTCTTTAAGAAATAATCCTGTGTAAGTTTTTTGCATTGCAATATATTATATATCTTTGTAAATACACCTTTAACTGTATGCAGATGATGAACTAGTTTGTGACTAAGCCTTATAATAGTACACAATATTACATAAATAGCATTGAAGAAGCAACTCCACTATGGCAAAGCACTGGAGAGCAAATGTTCTGCTTAGCAAGCTTTTCATTTGAAGATGATAGATGATAGAAAATTCGAAGAGAATTTGCTGCTGTTTGCTAATTGCTGCTTAAGAAACACAAATGGAAACGTTTGAGTATTCTGTTACATAAGAGAGAATTGCCTGTTTGTTATACATATAAGATATTAACTTTCATGATTTTTAGGAGCTTGGACTAAAAAAGAAATTCAGGATTTTATAAATAAAATGGTTTAAGGTTATTTAGTATAATAAAAAGAGTACTGCCATACTTTTTTATGGACTAACAATTTAAAGGGCAATTATAGTGAGAAAATTGTTTTTTTTTAATTTCTTCTAATGTATCCTAAAGTCATCCCATCCACCAGGGTACCTTTAGTTTCTTAAATTCACATAGTCCCCGGATATAAGCCTTGATTGAATATGCTGTGATTTGTAGGAGCTGACTACACCTCATCTGTCACTCAAAGGCACACACCCACACAATCCAAGCTCCCCTGCAATACTGTCACCACCTCTCACCCACACATATGTACCATGTGAAATATAGTCAATGCTGTAGTGCTAAACACAATCAATAAACCATTAACCCAGCAATATGAGCATAACACACTAAAAAACCACCCTCCCCCCCCACAAAAAAAATCTATATTACATACAAAACCAGTGACTCAAATGGAACACTATACAGTATATATAATACAGTAATACAGACATATACCAAACAAGACACACAGTGCAATCTATGAAATATATAGACTAAAGCAACTGAAATGTAACAGGACAACAAGCAGTGTCACGTGTTGTGTGAAGTCTCACTACAAGCTGCTGTTACACTGATCTCTTCAGTGATTATGATTCAGCTAGCAAGGGGAGAGATATGAACTTTAGGTTAAAAAGTAAATACAATTAGCAAAGTTAGAGAACAGGCCAGAGTTCAGTAACTTACTTGTAAAGAATCTCAGCCACCACTGTCCTCTTCTCTCCCCCTCTGCCCCTCCCCTTCAGCTATATTGCTACTTTATCCACTTTATGTTGATCTAGCATGGCTAATCTAGGCACGGATAGGTACATAGCAGGCTAGTGGTCAAAGATAAGTCTAGCATCAGCGGGGTCACTACAGGATGTACTGTCCCCATTAAGTCTTAACGACAATGCTCGGACTCTGTATACAGCCCGTCACTGCTTGAGGGGGAGTAGACAGAGAGGGGAGGGGGACTAACAGCTTGGTACAAACTTCTGCCAGTGTGAAGAAACGAAGCCACACAGAAACATGAAAGTAAGGCAGCTTATACTAAGTGATCTAACATTGTATACGACAAAGTTTTTTTTTCACTATAGTTGCCCTTTAAATGTTGGACAAGCTTTGGAGGTTCTACCCTCTCCATAAGGCCAGAGCACTAATGATTGAAATAATACAGTGCATACACTCTCCTACCTCCCAAACAGTGGCAAATCTAGACATTCTGGGTCCCCAGCAAACACTATAATGGAACCCACCTACTTGCTTTATGTACAGCGGATTATTTGAAGGTGCTTGCATCTGTGGTAGGAAACCACAAAGTTGGACCCCTATTCCTGTGATCCCTGTGACCCACACAATCAGAAGGCGCAATGACAAAAGGCCCAGTGATCACTGTCCAGCACCAGTGACCACTACTACTGCCACATTGTGTGCATGATCAGCTGTTTATAACAGCTGATTGCCGACCCGCTCTTGTTAGGACACTCTAAGCTGTGCACTCTAAGCGTGCACACAACTCAACAGGTTAAAATACAGTGGACACAATATTTCTGGTAAGTATAGGTAAACAAACTGCATATCAAGTTTTATTTTTTCACACAGATGATCTCTATCTGCGTGCACAACTAGAAGAAATAAGGGAACATTGGACCTGGGCCATCTGTATCTACACCACATCCTCCTGTGGATCAGTTTGCTCTTAAGGAGAGGGAGGATTTAACGGAACTCTTAACTTGTAATATTTTTGTAAATAATGCAGTTTTAGATTGCGGTTTAAGGTTTGTAAAGATATGATTCTTCTCTTTCTGGTGAACCCTAGTCCAGCCATGACAGATAACATTTGAGGAAAGGTTTCTTTACAGTGAGAAGCTGAGATAGGGAAACTGTGGAATGTCTTCCAGTAGATGTGGTAATGGCAAGTTCATTGTAATAGCTTTAAAAATGGCCTGGTAAGTTTTAAACTTTGTAAAGATATGATATTTGTCTCTTCGGGAAGACCATCAGTCACAGCCAGACAGATACATTACGAGGAAAGGTTTCTTTACAGTGAGACGCTGAATGGGGAACTGTCTCCAACAGATGTGGTAATGGCAAGTTCATTGATAGCTTTAAAAATGGCTGGATAAGTTTCTAAAACTAAAACATATTGAGAACTACTGGTATTAATACATTTATGTAGATCTGGTTGATCCAGGGATACTTTGCGATTGCCGATTTGAGGGTCAGGAAGGAATCCCCCCACCCCCCACCTTTTTTTAGCTGGGGTTTTTTGCCTCCTCGATCAACTGTTAGGAAGGGTAAAAAAAAAAGTGAATAGGTTGGACTTGATGGACGTAGTTTTATTCAACCTTAATTACTATGTTACTATGTAACAATGACTAGCATATCTATAATGGGATGTGTCTAATGAGTGTGTGAAAACTCAGCAAGCATGTGCAAAGGTCTCTGAGCTTTCACTGCGCTCATGGAAAGTGTGAGTTGGCAGCAGGGATCAGGGTAATACATCTATTTAGGTCTATTCGGGACCTGGATTTATAATGGTTTAGCTTTGGGGGTAGTTTCACACATTGTCCTTTCAATTGAGATCTAAACAAACCCTGCAAATTGGCAAGTCTTTAGTGAACAAAGAAGCTGGCAATTGCATAGTCTAGGTATCCTGCTGCCAATGCTGAACAGGAGAGTTGAGTCTTATCTGGACAGCTCTATGGGCTGGGAGTAGAGCACTCTTCTAAGTAAATGTCCCTAAGCTGGCCCATACACTATAAAGATATATATAGATGGGATAGTATAGTATAGTATAGTATTTGAGGTTGAATAAAGACATACGTCCATCCAGTCCCAACATCTAGCAATATCCTCATTCCTGCCTAACTGTGATCCAGAGGAAGGAAAAACCCCCCACAAAATTTATGAAGGGGGAAAAATTCCTTCCTGACTCCAAGTGGCAATCGGAAATTCCCTGGATCAAACTCTCTACTTTATGAATCAATACTAATAACTTGCAAACATTCCTTGTTTGCAGAAACTCATCCAGCTTTTTTTGAAACTGACCACTGAACACTGCCATTACACGCAGGAAGACAGTTCCATAGCTTACCGTTCTCACAGTGAAAACCCTCGAGCTTGAAGCCTAAACCTTTTTTCTTCAAGTCTTAAGGGATGTTCTATTGGTGAACAAATGCCCCAGATTAGTTATTTATGGCCCGTAATGTATTTATACACAGTAATCTATATACCCACGCAAGCGCCTTTTCTCCGCGTACATAATTGTAACTTTTTCCAGTTCTCTTACATATCCAGCTCCCCCAATCCCCCTTATTAATTTAGTTGCCCCCTTCTCTGAACCCTTTCCATTTCAAAGATGTCCTTTTTGTACACAGGATTCCAAAATTGCACTGCATATCCAAATGAGGCCTTACCAATGCTTTGTAAAGGGGAGGAATACATTTTCCTCCCTTGATCCATCCTCTCTTTATACAAGACAATACCATTGCTGGCTCTGGTTGTGCGCCCTGGCATTGCTTGCTATCTGTAAGTTTGTTATCCACAACAAACTCCAAGATCCCTTTCCAACAGGGATTCCATTAACACAAAGCCATTTATAGTATAAGTAGCACAATATTTTTAAGTCCCAAAAGCATCACTTACATTTATCAACATTGAATTCATCTGCCACTTAGCAGCCAATGTGATAATCTATTAATCCCTTGCAACGATTGCACATCCTCTGAAGTTTTTAATGGTCGACAAAGTTTTGTGTGTCAGCAAACACAGAACCTTGCTGACAATAACCACTTCCAAATCATTAATAAATAGATTAAATAGAAGCGGCCCCAACACAGAACCCTGTGGTACCCCATAGCACTTTAGTCCATAATGATGAAGCCCATTAACAATACTCTCTGCATCCTATTCATTAACCAATTTCTATCCATGTACAAATGTGAACTCCCCAGACCAACGACCTTAGCTTATACATTCAGTCGCCTATGGGGAGACTGTATCAAAAGCCTTGCAAAATCCAAGTAAAACTACATCACTGCTATTACCAGAGTCTAACTTACTTACTTCCTCATAAAAGCAAGCAAGTTAGTTTGACAAGATCTATATTCTCCTAAATCAGCTGGTTACTACTTATAATGTCCAGTCCTTGAAACATACTCTAGAACATGTTCCCTTATTAAAACTTTCCAGATTCTTCCCACACGAAGTTAAACTTACAGGCCTGTAAATTACCCGGCTGTGAACGACTACCCTTTTGATATGGAATAACTAACGCTTTCCAATCCAGAGGCACACCACCGGACATGAGGGAATCAGCAAAAAAAGAAACAATGGCCTAGATAAAACTGAACTTAGCTCCTTAAGTACCGAGAGTGTTTTATCCGGTCCAGGAGATTTATTAATATAACCTTATTAGTTCTTTCTGATACCATATCCTCGGTTAACCAAAGTGAACTTGAATCTTGTATACCTTTATTGTACTATACTCTATGATATCTGTACTTGGATCTTCTATAGTGTTATACAGAGGGAAAAAAATTATTCAAGACATTTGCTTATCGCATCCTCCGTAACTCACTTATCCCCATTAATTAATGGTGCCACATTCTCAGTCCTCATCTTCTTACTCTAATAAATATTACTTAAAAAAATGTTTTAGGTTAGTGATGCTTCTTTTCAGCTATCCTAACTTCATTATTAAGTTTAGCATAGTTTGATTGCTTTCTTACACTCCTTGCTACAGTTTTATTACTCCTAAGGCCCTTTCCGTTCCCTCGGCCTAAAGATTTAAATGCCTTTTTCTTCCTTACCTTTGCCTCTTACATCAGAATTCCGCCAATGGGCGCGGATTTATTTTTTTTACATTTTTCCCAAGGGTATTAAATTAGATGTGAACTGCTAAAATCCCCTTGAAAACAGTCCACTTCTGTTCAGAACCTTTTACCTGATAATACATTTATCCCAGTTGACATCTTGAAGAGCTGCTTTTAACCTGGGAAAATTTGCTTTCCTGAATTAAATGTCTTTGTTAACCCAGCGCACTTTTTCCTTTCGATAACAAAGTCCAAATGCCACTATTTCATGGTCACTATTCCAAAGAGCCTCCAGTTACCTTTATATCTATAATGCGCTCCACAAGTTAGATATTACCAGATCCAACAGAGCTCCTTTTCTGTAGGAACCCTCACCACCTGTGAGAGAAATTATCCTGCAGCAAATTTCAGGAACTCATCGCCTTTTCTGTGATGGCAGTTCCACCACACCAAATCACTGTCAGGGTATTGAAGTCCCCCATAATGAGCACACTCCCCAAACTTGCAGCCCTTGCCAAATGCATATGAAGTTGACTCACCTCCTCTCTGCTAGCATTTGGCGGGCTTATAGGAGACACCAACAATGACATACTCCCTTTCCGTTGCTAATCCACCCTATTGCCTCCACTTTATCATCCCATAGTTTGATGATGATGGTTGATCATCAGTCTTTCTCAATCTTTAGAGTGTGTTGTGGGGAAGTGGGTTCTACCTTTGGTTCAGAGGTTTTCCTTGACAGTGGAAGGTGAGTATGAGTTCTAATGTATGGACACCCTCAAACTGTGGGTTATCTAAAACTCTAAATTCCTTTAAAATAGAGAAATTGCTTTTACAATTTGGCCCAACAGTTTAGAACCATTAGATTATTATTATATATACATAAGGCTTGGCATTTCAATGGGAGGTGCAGTGGCGAGTGGCTTCCAGTATTCCACTGCCCTCCCCATTTCCTCTCCACTGCTCTTCTCCTGCTCCTTCCTTATCAGCACAGTCATTCGTCAGTCAGTGTAAAGAACCGGAACTGCACTGGTTGGGAGACAATGTTAATTGTCATCTGTTAGTTTGAGTAGAAACCAGTTAACTATTATATGTACAAAAAAAAGCTTGTTATCTACATTTAATACAGTAATTTTCACCTTATCTATTATATGGAATAATTATGCTACCTACAGAATAATATATGGATATTACTTCACCTGACCTCATAAAAAACACTTGGCCTAATGGCCTTGTGCTGTTTTATATGGTATGGGAATTCTGGTGATGTAATATCCTATATTACACTGTAGTGAGCGTATTATCCCATATATTCTACGTAAGGCTAGTAGTATTGTTACATAATGTCTTTAGATCTATGCATTTCATAAAACGGACAGGGTTTGCAGTGGTTATCTTTTTGTTGTTTATGTTTCAACGAGAAACATTGCATTATTTATACTGAGCTAGATATAGATGCTTAATATATGGAGTATATTAAAGCAACAAACCTAACTTAACATTTTGTCTCTGAAATTTGTTAGTCAAGCCAATTAAAGTGTAGGTTCTCCTTGCCAAAATTCTAAACCACAAACAAGACCATCTACTTTTGCAATATTGACAAGACTTCAAGTTAAAATATATTTTTTAAGGAACGGCAGGGAGCAAAGTAGTAGTATGTGTGAAAGTTGGGGGGCCGGTTGTGAGTAGAAAGTTTGTCCAGGGAGTTGACATGCAAAGTGATCAAATAAGTTTATGGAGGACTTCGGTGTATATCCCTTATCAACTATGTGCAAATACAATGTAAGAGAGACTCTAGGTTAACTTCCATATTTGTATGGTAGCCCTTGAGCAAAGCTATTGTATGGTATGTATAGTTTATTATAAGCGCACTTGGGGAGGATACAGCTAAAAACGAACTACAAAAAAGTCCATACAAAAGGGGGGCAAATCAGTTCAGTACACTAAAGGTAAAATTATATAAATAAAATAGTACAAGAGCCTTGCAACAAAGAGCAAAGTAGATCACGGTGCGCCATAGAGCTTTACAATCTAATTAGCAGGGTAACAAGCTACTCTTATATATATACCAATAATATGATACCAATATAATATATACCCATTATACTGGTCCCTAGGATTGTTCTGCTGGAGGGAAGAGGAGACCCTAGATAACAGCTAGGATGCTGAGGATGGGCAGGGCTCCATTCAATTTTTTAAATAAATGTTATGGACCCCTTCTTATCAAAGCAATATCATATAGTCAGGCCTATTAATTGTTACTGATCTAGTTCCATGTAGTCCTCTCCCTGTGTGATTTATTGCCAGTACAACTCTGTGGCTGGTTCAGCTATTTGTAAACCACGAGTTCTATAAAGCGGAGTGATAGGTGACCTTAATTCCGCTCAAAACAATGCTCTGCACTCTCGTTTTAGTTGTAAAAAGTGCATAATAACAAACAACAAAGCTGGATTGATCTAGAGCAGTGTACAATGGCTACCTTCCCTGAGAGTGTTTTCCTTCATTCGCGGCCATAAGAAAAATTCCCCCAAACTCACAAGAAATCTCTTTTGCTGCGAGAGAAAAGATTTGCAGATTATAGAAAAAATTTCAAAAAAGTCAAATTCGAACGGGCGGGAAGCGGGCCCAATGAGAGAGTTAATGGGTTTTTATTATAATAATTTAAAAAAAAAGAGGTTCCCCCACTAAAATGAAGAGGTATAACACATGGTAACTGCCCCACCACAAAAAAAAATCTTTCATAAACGTATCCAGTACCGCACCCAAATCATGTGCTTCTGCTTTGACATTCATTGCCATAGATTTTCTAGTATTTTAGAAAATTTGAAAAAAAAAAAATTCAATTTGAAAAATTTAGAAAATTTAGAAAAATTTTCATAAATAGTTCCACGGTTTTAGAAAATTCGGAAAAAAGGATCAAATCCAAAAGTCTGAGGTCTGGTGGCAGACTCCACATATAAATCTGCTTTGGAAAGGTTCCGGGGTGTGGAGGTTGGGGGTGGTGGTTGGGTTGATTCCATTATAAGTGGACCCTGTATTTACCTATAAAATTGTGTATATTAATGCCAAAGGAATAGAATAATAGGTGCACATATCAATAAGTAGGGCCAATATGTGTTAAACACATATCAACTTTGTACTTAGATGTACATAACAGCTCAAAATGCCCAACAATACTCTTGTACAGGGGGTAGTAGTTTGGGTATGGTGGTTGTTTAGCTTAACCTTGATTCTCAGCACACTTACTCTGAAAACTTTAAGTTGATTGGCCCCTCCTGTCTACCTGTTTTACACCAGCAAGGGAGATTAAAACTTTGCAGAGTGCAATAGTAGGACTTAGTTACAGCTTAATTGCCAATTACCCGTACAGAACAGGCATATAGTCTGCACGAGTGAAGGTCTAGTTTACATATGTCAAGAGGCACAAAGTCTACATCATTTACACGGCCTTTTTATAAGAGGTTGCATTAACATTTGTCAAGTAGTTCATGTTGCCTCAACCAATCAGCATTAGTATGTTTTACTGGTATGTACAGTTAGAAAGAATTTTGCATAACATCCGATTGGATCTAAAGATTAAGAACACAGACATTCCAATAAGATTAAAGCTTGTTGTAATTAAAAAATGGACAATTCAACAAAATGACACCATTACAATTGTCTGTTAAAGAGTTCCATTGTCATAAGTGTACATTCTATTTTTACAGACTGCAAACCATCATCCCCTCTTCGTTCCATGCAAGGTTCTTTTTAATAGCAATGTGATCCTTGATGGGAAATGACGGAGCAGCGTTAAGCGCTAACCTATGTAGAACAATAAATCAGACTTAGAGCATTTGGTGTCCTATAAGTGTTCCGTTTATAACACCTGTTCTTTTCAGCTGTATGTGCATTCTCTTATGGCTAAATGACATTTAGGAATTACCGTTCTAAATTGATTATTAAAAGTAAAGTTGTTAAAGGAGAGATAAAGGTACAAAACACAGAAGACCCCTCAGAAAGGACATGAAAGAGGGGGTGGGGTACTATTTACTTCCCATTCTTTGTTGCACCATTCCACCTCAGCTTCATTAAACAGGCCTATAAATGATTACTAGTAGCAAACATCATGGAAGATGTTATTGTATCAACTATGAATGGGTCTCCTTCAGTTATGTTCTCTCTAAAATATCCATTCCACAAAAAATTTAGCAAGACTCTGCGATATACAATTATGGTTCGTAACTATAGAAATAAAGACATGATAGTGGAACGAATTTACTTTGGTGCTCTTTTTTTAAAAACCAATATCACTAACAAAAAATATTAGTGATATTTCCAAAGGATAGATATGGCGGTTTTGACGGGTTGTGTGTATTATTTTAAGACTGTCGGAATAATAACAGTGAGGTTGTAAAATAGTTATCTGTAATTTACGACTGAGCATGCAAATGCATTATTTTACAATTGCCAGAGCATGTCCAAAAAATAAAAAAACAAACAGTATTTATACCATGTGGATATTTGACCCTGACGGGCCACAGACGTTATATTATGATGTGGTCATAATATACACTGTGAATGTAAAAGACAAAATGCCGATGGTATTTACGACTGCCGCATTACTTAGCGACCGGATGCGGCGGTTATTAAAAGGATCCATAATGTAAACTGCAATACCGATCCTTTATAACTAACACCGTATATATATTATGGCAGGGAGGACTGGCCCACAGAATACCAGGAAATACTCTCGATGGACCTAAGTCCATCTATAATCAAATATAAAATGTTTAATTCAAGGTATTTAAGAGAGTTAAGGTCATGTTAATCCTTAAGGAGTAGTAAGACAGGACATTTATAATAAATGAGAAAAGAAAAAAAATGTACTGTTGAGCTGTTTTACCGGTGGGCCTACTAACACCCAGTCCTCCCCTTTCACTAGAAAAAACCATGGCATTTAAGAATTGGCACAAATATTCCATAGTGCCGGAATAGCCATAAATCCCATTTCTGTCTGTGGTTATTATCCAGTGATTATACAAAAAAAAAGAACTTTTATTATTTATTATAAATATCTTCCAAAAACATATGACATGGTGCAACAAACGATGTTTAGAATTCAAGCAAATACATAGCAATATTTAAAGAAACATCTACCATAATTAAAAAGATATGGGGAAATAACATGGACAGACAAATGGACTCAGTATGGCCAAATTCGATCTTTTCAACCAACAGATTACCAATTTAATAACCACCTTTGCACGGCTATTTAGACTACAAAAAATTGATCGATGTGGACTGATTAAATTCAGATGATTTAGGCAATAATTTAACCAAGATGATGGTCGGTGATGGCAAAAAGTTCTGCCAAATTTTGAACCAGCAATAAACCGAAATATTGGAACAGGATTTATTATGACAAATATGATCTCTGTGGCACCAGGCCTATGACCTATGAGAAAAACGCTTATACTACCTGATATCTGGAAGTATGCATCCCTGACAATCCAAAACAAACAATTGAGCTACACTTAAGCACCACAAACCCCCAGTTTAAAAGGCGAAGATATCTGAGCCCAAAGTTGGAGAGCCAGCCCCGGTGACGTACCAGGCTAATGACTTACAGCTGTTTCTTGGACACTGCAACTTTGCAAATAAGACCATTGGCTGGTGGGTTGGAAATAAATCGGAAGATGCACTCCACCGCCCAAAGTGGTTGCTGGGCCGGAGCTGTAGTGTTAGTTTAAGGTTAGATTTCTCAATACGCGTAGTTGCTGGGGGATGAAAAAACTATTAAGGCCATTGAAAACTAACAATGATGTACAATGGTTGCAGGCAGTTTGACAATTTGTAAAAATGGTTTTTTGTTTCAAAGTGGGTAGATATGTTGGAGTTTTAAAAAACCATGGGATGAACTAGTTGAAAATAGATATTGCAAAATGAATGCAGGTACAATTATGCTTAATGGAATAGAGTTGTAGCACAACAATGCCGGATGACACAATAGAAACTAACAATGTTTTCCACACTAAATACTACATACTGGGGGGTATTTACCAATGTAGTCAGTAAAAACTACAGACTGAGCTGGAGCATTTACCAGCTTGGAGTCCACAGCATGTTTGCCCTTAAAGTGGTTCCCTCCTGTATATACCATACCAATTAGATTCTGGAGCAGTGTTACCTATGCAAGTCCCCAAAAAAACTTAATAGGATGACCATATTCTGGCCCAAAATTCAGTGTTGGCATTAATTTTGAAGTCAATCTTAACAGTTGTACAGAATTATGTAAGCTATTGTAATCCTGTGCAATTTTTGACCCCTAATTGATTGCAATGTCACTACCCCCGCATCTATGCCGATGCAAAATTCCCCCCCCCCCGATTATCCAGGTAGTTGTTTGGAATTGTCATCCGCAGATATGGGGGAAAAACAAAGTGCTTTCATCAGGGTAAGCTTTTTGCAAGTTAGGATATTATCTGTATACTGATGTAATGTCCGTAGTAATGTTTACACGATAATTGTATACAACCCAACGCAGTCCCAGTATCCTTCTGCACCCTGAATTTAAGATGTTTATTATACCAAAATTCAGTACTGCAGCAGAAACGTGTGATTGGAAAGATCACATCTGTAACGTTTTGTCTCTAGCCCAAAACAGAAAATAAAGACGTATGCACTGCTACACCTCATAGTAGTACACATACTGCTGCATTTAGCTATCGTATACTCCCACCCAGAGAAATGTAAGGCCCTTCCTTAAGGACTGTGTACCTGCTCATGCCCGGTACACCAACACTTATGCCATTAGCGGTCCCACCTCCTCACCCACCCAAATCACAATTCACAGTTCCCTCAGCAGAATCACACCCTTTGATCCTCTTTATCCTTCTCTTTACAGGACTGAAGTAACAGACACCTTACCCGCACAACAACAACAGCAACCTTCCAACCCTGTGTGTTACATTCATACTATTTTAAAAATATGAAAACAAAACAACAGTAAAAAAGAAAAAATGTCTTGTGTTGCAGAACATTTATAGCCGGAAGATCACGTGCAATTGAGACACTCGATATCGGTTTAAAACAGTGATACAGTTACATTAAAAAAACGTTAATAAAAAAAGGGCATTACTGCCATACAACACAGGGGCAGCATTTATTTACAATATTTAATGTCCATCGCTGTGAAGTGCTTTTTGGTCTGGTTTCAATGTGTTTTCCACCCTTCGAATCCATTTAGCAACAAAACACATACAGACAACATACAATAACTTTGGCATCTTCCTTGTGTGACGGAGGACGTGTATGATCCGCGCACTATATCCTTGTGTCACTAAGATTATCCGCTGCTCTCGATATAAGGAAGGGGAATCTACCTATGGAAATAACAGATGGTCACTTCCTATTATTAAGGGAGGCGGAAATCGAGCTTCGGTGGACCGGCTGATTGACTCGTTTACAGCGGAAAATTATCCTGGGCACATTCCAAGAGAAATTTCCAAATTACTTGTCGGTGTGGCTTCTAACGTACGAGCCCGCCTACCACATTTTTGGTCCCAGGAAACAGGACCCCTGTGACAAGTGCGTCATTAGCCCTCAGCATTTTTACCCTAAACCAGTGCACAAATAGTAAAATTTGCCAACTTACAGGTCTCAAACTCCCTTTTTAGTTCCAGCAGAAACCTAGCCCTTATTCTATAATTGTCTAACATTGCCTTGTGGTCTTTATATTAGAGGCAAAAAGAAAAACAATTAGGAATTCATTTCCCCAGATTTAGGGAATGCATCAGATCATAAATAAGGATAACAAGTGTTAAGGCGCTATATAAACAGATTATCAGCGGCACCACCAGACTTGACAACATAGGGTTTATATTAAACACGTGACGTTTTGCGTGACCAAAATGGCACCTTCTTCAGGACATCAACTATATTAACAGAGTATTCAGCGACACCAGACTTACACCAAGGGGTTTATTACCACATGTGATGTTTCTGTATTTTGGAACTGTGAAACGTCACGATGTGTACATTAAACACCTTTGTTGATAGCTGGTGTGCTGCTAATAATCTGTTAATATATGATCCGGTATCAAGAAGGTGCATTTGGTCCCCAAACGTTCCCACCCTGTGTATATAAAACCCTAGGTGTCAAGTCTGGTGTGCGCATGATCTTAATTGTGTTTATATACCTCCGAACCTTATACTAAGGTCTTAGGTATCATCAGCAGCCCCCACCCAGGACAAGCAGACGTGGATGGGAGTAGTGTGCAGAGCTATTCTCTAAATAATTGTTCAAGTGTGTAGGGCCTCACACAATTTAATTTACTTGATAGTGAGTCTGAATAGTATAGTCTGTATAGTATCGTATAGTATGTTTTTCTTGGGGGTTCCCCGGCACACCACGCCTTCCGGGTGCTACTCATCCGTTATAGAGTCCTTTCCAATGGCACCATCATGTGCACAAGCAAATATATTACACTGAGAAGCCCACGTAAAATATGGATTACTCTTTGTTATATCCTGCACAACCACCCAAACACGTATGTTCAGGGTATCACATTGTCCCCTTCATCGGTGTGACACTGATGAGAGGGGACAATGTAACTCCAGCATGTAGTGTTTGTGGTTTTGCAGTAATAAATGGAGTAAATCATAGTTGATGAAGTTGTCTCTGCAGTGCATATCTTGCTTGTGCTATAGTATAGTTTAGTATTTAAGGGCTAAATTAAAAAACATATGCTCATCCTAGTACCAACTACTAGTCGGCAATTCGGAAAATTCCTCTGGAATTTATAACCCCCCTCTTCTACTTTATCATATCAAACAGCCACAAACCTGCATTCTTTAAAGAATGACACCAACCCATACCCACCCCCAAGTCACATCCCATGACCCCAGACCCCCCCCCCCAACCCCAACGAATTGGTGTCCATCAACGCCATACCCCCACCCAGAGCATCCCACCTGATGCATTCAGCCGTCGCCATCTTTGCCCCTGGTTATACACCACGCTCTGGTCCACTGACTCACGGCTTCCGGCCCTGTTGCCCGGGGTGCACCGTCCCATCCTCAACTGATGGGTTATATAGGAAGATACCGTAACCCTGCAATCACTCTTTTTCAGATAACTATCCAATATAGCTATGCATATCGTTTCTGAAGGCGTATGGTACTAAGACAACAAGAATATATTTGAGGAAGAAGAAAGCACCTTATGTTACCATAATAGATTTATTTTTGCTAAAAAAAATCCTAAGGACTCAAGGCAAAGCAGTTATGAATTCGGTTGGTTATTACATGTAGCAATTCTCCTCTACCAGGGACACTTCCAAACAGCAGCAAAACGACATGCACCATTTATCTAAATATAATCAAAATAAATCGGTAGGATAGACGTGTGTAGTCCAGTGGGCTCTTACTAAAAATGACGATTACTCTGTAGCGATAAGGCCCGCCCAACCCACCTTGACTGTCAAACAAGGATCCGTTAGTGCATAATAAAAATCCTTGAAAAAACCATTTGCCTTATTATTTCTACCAGAATCGAGTCTCTTAGATTGCCAAATCACAGGCTGCCACTGCACTGTACAACCTACACCCACAGTGAAATCACAAGCGTCGTTTTCCTCTAATCTCTCACTCACTTCTAAGATTTCTAAAAATGGAGCCACTGCCCTATGCAAATGTGCTTTTGTGTTTAGGGGACCTAATCTATTACCTCAGGAATCCCTGTACTTGTTTAAAGCTGAAAACAATTTGCACGGTCTATACCAATCATTAAATCTTTATTGCTCTTTATGAACAGGACCCCATCTCTAACTACCGCCAGTCCCCCCCCCCCCCAACTACTAAGCGGTTTATAAATGTTAGACGTTTTGGGGAGTCCCTTTTAACATCACCCTGTTCGATCATTTTTTTTTTCCTTACTAAGGTGCTCCCACAGACCCCCATACCGGCTTCGGCAATTTCCAGAATGCGCACAAAACCCGATCAGTTTTTCCATCATGACTGTTTAGTTGTATATCATTTATATTTATAAGCCAACACCCACTGTTGCTTAAAAAAATTTAAAAAAACCCCCCCCCAATACCACATCTTACCACGGGTACTTGTCGCAAAAATTCCACTTTTGCGGGTTGAAAACCACCCCAATACTCCAGTGTGTGCGGAAACCCGCCATTTGTTTTCCCCATAGAGGATAAATACTAAATTTGCCGTTTCGCCTTTGCACAGTTAGAAAACATTTTGTGAGCCACAGCATGACTTCAATTGCTGACAGCTAAATTTACCCGCTCAAGCAAACAATTTCTGAACTCTTATCCTGAACATAAACAGTCCCTCTTAACCTCATATGCGAAAGTTATACACACTCAAATACATCATTACTTCGTTCTGGGGCTCAGACTTTCGCGCTTCAGGTTTCCCCCCTGGGGCGCCCTTTGCCGCCCCTCAAATCAACTCGGGTGCTTTTTCTGATCTTTGTTTAGGTGACACTGGTTGTATGGAGCTCCGCCCCCGGGCAGCGCAACCGGGGATCATTCTGGGACAACGCATCCTAGATGGGGCTTTGCAGTCATGTTGTAGACACAGTTACTTCAGGAGGCAGGTTCACGCGACGTAGGTCATGGGCGACCCCGCTGGGAGCTCACGGTGGCCTTGCCCAATCGCCCATGTAGAGTGCGGTCCCGGTTTCTTTTTTTTGGCGGTCTTGCGTAACGGCTCGCACCACACACTGCACAGAATCAGTCTGTGCCTTGGCTGGGCGGCACCCAGTATTCGGGGGGTCCCCCGCCACTCGGCGGCCGGATGTTTTTCAACTCCCCGCCGGCCTTATTCCTTCGGCTTTTTTGCAGGAACCCCTCGGCTCCCGCTTTTTGAATCCCCTTAACAACTGCATTGTTGTAAGACTGTTTACTTGACTGTTTGAACCTGATTGTAACTTGATTTCGCATTTAGCCTGTTCTGCGCACCGCCTCCACCAGCCCCTGCCCTATGACCCCCAATCTCACGTTTTTTAAGACAATCTGCCTGTACTGATCTTATAAGCACCCCCTGCGGCAAAGTCAGTTCATACTAAGGGAAAACAAATAGCCTTTGTCCTTAACAATAAGTGTTTCTGCCGCTTGCCACCTTCCCTCTCCGGTCGATACCACCCATACAACTCCACTCTCGTACAACGCTCCCCTGTCTACCCACCGGGGTTACACTTTGCTACTAAAGCTTTTTCTGAAATCAACGTGAGTTAAAAAAAGAATTCTTCACCCTTACCTTTTGCACACCTTATAAATATGGCTTATTTCTTATTGACAACACGAATCCCTATCGCATGCACAAACCAGACCCCGTTTATAAAGTCAGCAACTGTATTTTCGAAAGAGGCATTCTCTGCACCTCCCGGTTCTTCCCCCCGCGTCATTACCACAGTGGATGCTTGTTGACCCAGGCAAACCGCGTGCACCCCAGTTCAACTTTTCATTATAGGTGCCCTATTCTTTTATGAATGAATCAACTTATTTTACAGGGCGAGTGGCTATGGGCAAGACCCCTTACTCTGGGCCACTCCTGGAAATTGTGATCTTGCCGGGTACCCACGATTATAAGCTCGAGAAGCACACCCACATTTCCTCACGCCCCCCATCAACTTATTATTCCGAATATTTCCTCAACAAGTCGTAGGACGTGAAAAGAGTGTTGGGAATATTGAAACAATTATAAGTCTTTTGGTGCGCCCGATGTATGTGAACTTAACCCCGTTTTTTCCTCCTTCGCAGCCCCCCTTTTGGCGGTTCTTCCCTCCGCAGCAGTCTCTTGTCCCCCGCTGCACCAGAGCGGAGACTCACAATTCCAGACATGAGCACCATACCTGACCATACGAACCAACAAAACAGGTTTCTGGGGAAAATGTTGGGACCCTTGACCCAAAAAGCCTTCTATAGGCTGTTTTGTAGAGGGCTCTGCACGGGCAGCAAAGGTCATCCTAAATGCCTGTCAAAGGGCCACAAGAGATCTTCTAAGGGCCGAGAGGGGGCTGGTTTTGAGATGTGGGATCATCCATGTTCACAAAGACCCAGGTAAGGGCCATAAACCAATTTATTAGGGGGTAACTGTTCAGGGAATCATATTTACCAACATATGGAGAAAAAATATGGGTGGTTTGCTCTATCAGTTTCAATGAATTTTTTCAATGCAATATTTGTGGTTTTTGTTGTTTAAAGTAATTTGCTGCTGAATGATAAATATGCCCCAAAGTCTATGGTCTTAATAAAGCGGCGACCCCCATCCCTCCCCGCCCTTCCGCCTTCCCTCTTCCGCTTCCCCCCCCCCACCCAGTCCTTCCGTTCTTCCCTCCCTCTACCTCCCTCCTTCGCCTTCCCCCTTCTCCCCTCTCTTCGTTTCTCGGCCACCCCCCCCCTCTCTCCCTTCTCCGCTCTCCTCCCCCCCGTGTCCTCCTTCAACCCTCTCATTCTTTCCCTCTTTCCATTCTCCCCTTGCTCCCGCGTTTCACCCGTTTCCCTTTCCGTGTTGTCCCCCTTTCCCTCCCCCCCCCCCCTCTCCCCCCCCTCTCCTCCTTTCTTTTTCTTTCCCTCTCCGTCCCTGCTTTCTTCCCTTGTGACAATTTTCCTTTTTCTACATCCCCCCCCAGCTACCATTTACCCACTTTTGCAATTACCAGCAAAACGAATGACACAAATCAGCTTGTTACCATTACTCCTCCTTTCTCCCGTGTAGGTCGACCAAGATTTCCCCTTCCCCCCCTTTACCATATCACTTTTGTACTCAATACAACGTTTCCCCCGGAAACACTTGTGAAAATATGTATTTATTTAAAAAGGCAAAATACTTATGCCACCTCAGTAAATCGTCCCCTACCATAATTCGTGAAGTGGCCTAGCCTAATAGGCACCGTTATGTGCCACCATGCTTTTTCTTGTTTTTATCTTTGTTTAATTACACTCCCCCCCCTAATTTCACCTGTTCCTACCTCTTGTATTATACATCTTTGGCCAAAAATAAAGTGCTGTTCTTTGCCCCCCCCCCCCGGTTTTTAAAAGGCCAAATAACCATGAAAAATCAACGTAAATGTCAGAACCCCCCGGAAAACGTTTGGCATGTTTGTGGAGGCTTTGGGTTGTACAAGCATCAAATCGTCACCCCCAGTATTGCATAAGGAACCTAGCACTTAGGGCCTTTATGATAGGGACGCTATGCCCCAATAGGCTGACACGACCATCCCCAAATGACCCAGCAAACCTTACTGTGTGGGCTCGCCCTAACACAGCTTTCAGGCACCCAGCAGCAGAGGAGCGCTGTGGAAAGTATCCTTAGGCATCTACCTCCCCCCCCTTCCTATCTTGACTATCCACCACCATGGAACGGTGAGTTACAATTGCTACGACACCCTACTTCAAACCCCTCATTTTCGATGCATACCATGCCTATGCGTGCGAAAGATAATCACGACTTATTAAGCACAGACTCGTGCCGGGATTTACTGACCCCCAATTCTACCTTTTGTCTCCACTTGCTTTAATATTTTTGTCCCAAATTATTAATACCCACCAGAATTGAGTAACAAAGCAACAGGGGACAGCTATTAAATCCCAACCCTATACCATTCACGAATATACAATTACAAGGTTCAGTCATAAAGTTGTTAAGTATAACGATTACAAGAAAAAGAATTCAAGAAAAACTAATGCAAGAGTAAAAAAGCAAAAAAAAAACAGGATAGTTAGTTTGATGATAGTGTCTTGCGGCTTAGAATGTTAAAAACTATTTTTCATGCACATATGAATCAAAATAAATAGAAACGATAGACAATCTAAGGGCAATGCACAAGCGGCAATTTGGAGCCTTTACAGTCATGCTAACCGATGTTATATGACTTAACCTCCCTTCCTTGCCCGGTGGCTGCGTGGCTAACGCGGAAGTCAACAGCGCACAGCGCCTGCAAGCCAGATGGTGTTATGCCGAAATCTGCCATTTATTGAGGGTTCACTTTCAACACCAGATAATAAGCTGGCTTAAACCAGTCCACCTAAATAGAACACTCGCGCCGATACTCCCGGCCACCTACAACCATCGCAGGCCGTTTGCAATGGGTTCGCTCGGTGAGACGGTGAGCCAGTGCATCCCCCGACTTGCGTGGACCCCTTATAATATAGATTTCTGAAGATCGCTTACAACCCCACCTTTGCCGCGGCCGGTCCACCATTCCCTCAGATTTCCACAAACCACTTCCTGGAACATTCATTTGGTTGGTTTCTGCTGAAGTAACACCCAATCCCTTTGGTCCCAATTCAAAGATGTCCTTTTTGTACACAGGATTCCAAAATTGCACTGCATGTTCCAAGTGAGGCCTTACCAATGCTTTGTAAAGATGGAGAATAACATTTTCCTCCCTTGAATCCATACCTCTCTTTATACAAGACAATACCATTGTCCTGGCTCTGGCTGTTGCCCCCTGGCACTGCTTGCTACCTTTATGTTTATTATCCACCAAAACTCCAAGATCCCTTTCCAACAGGGATTCACTTAATGACTCCAAGTGGCAATCGGAAATTTCCCTGGATCAACTCTACTTTATGTATCAATACCAGTAACTTGCAACATTCCTTGTTTGCAGAAACTCGTCCAGCTTTTTTCTTGAAACTGAGAAATAAACCTGCCATAACAACGTCCACATGGAAGACAGTTCCATAGCTTTTCTGAACTTGAAGCCTAAATGTTTTCTTCAAGTCTTAAGGGATCTTCACCAATAGACTGCTCTATTAGTGAACAATGCCCAGCTAGTTTATTGTATGGCCCGTTAATGTATTTATACACAGTAATCATATGCCAATGCAGCATCTTTTCTCCAGCGTACATAATTGTAACTTTTCTGTTCTCTTCATATTCAAGCTCCCCCAAACCCTTATTAATTTAGTTGCCCTTCTCTGAACCCTTTCCATTTCAAAGATGGCTTTGTACACAGGATTCCAAAATTGCACTGCATGTTCCAAGTGAGGCCTCTTACATCTCTTTGTTAATGTTAATAAAAATGGTGCAGGCCGCAGAAAATTATTTTTTGAAAGGTAAGCTTTGGCAGTAGTAAATTTCTTAGTTAAATTTGTTATCAGGTTACTACAAAAACACTTTTGGTACAGAGGGGTTGGTAAGTGTAAAAACAGAAAGGAGGGTTTTTTTTTGTGGGTTGTTGGAAGGGCACCGTCCCAATCTCTTACTATGAGGTGATTTCTAGAAACACCCCTGCTAAGTGGGATTCATCAATGAAGATGAAGAAGAATTCTCCATTAGCTGTTTTAGACTTGAATGTGACAGTTAACGGTGGGTATTGCGAGCAAGGTCTTTCAGGGAAATTCAATAAAGTTCTTATTGTAAAATGGTGCTAATTTTGCCTCAACAAATCAGATGTTAGCTTTCAAATGTTAAATAATATCTGATTGGTTGGGGCAAAATTAGCACCAATTTAAACGATTAAAACATTTATTAATCTTTATTGAATCACCTGTTTGTTGTTGTTGACACAAAACTATGCAGAACTTTGGAAACGTCAAATGATGTGCAATGCGGCAAGCAGACCTAGACAGATT
This sequence comes from Hymenochirus boettgeri, assembly GCA_019447015.1. Lineage (NCBI taxonomy): Eukaryota > Metazoa > Chordata > Amphibia > Anura > Pipidae > Hymenochirus > Hymenochirus boettgeri. The sequence continues at coordinate 122,214,519 of CM033470.1, forward strand.
ATCAAAATGAATAGCGGAGTGGCGATGAGATTCAATGTTGATAAATATAAGGTGATACATTTAGGGTTTAACAATCCTTGTGCCATGTAAACCAAAAATGGCTCTGTGTTAAGTGAAATTCTGTTGGAAAAACATCCAACAGAACCAAAGCGAAAGCAGGAGACACGGCAAAACACAGTTTTGCGATCCAAGATGATTTTTAATGCTGCTAAACAGGTCACACAACATGTTTCGAACGTACAGGGGTTCTTAAGAAAAGAACCCCTGTACGTTCGAAACATGTTGTGACCCTGTTAAGCAGCATTAAAAACATCTTGGATTGCAAACTGTGTTTTGCCTGTGTTTCCCTGCTTTCGCTTTGGTTCCTGTGGATGCTGTGGGTGTGTAGCGGACGCGCTGCAGGGATTGGCACGCGTGAGTGAAATTGTTTTTGAAATTGCTAGCAAGATATTGTTCTTGTATAAAGAGAGGAATAGAGTAAAGAGTGAAAAATATTATTCTCCCTCTTTACATATCACTGATAAGGTCTAATTGTGCATATGCGTGCTAGTTTTGGAATCCCTATACAAAAGGGACATCTGGAAATGGAAGCAGTTAAGAGAGGGCAACTAAAACAATAAAGGGAATGGAGGGGTTTGACTATGCAGGAAGATTAGACAAGTTAAGGGCTGTGTTACACTGTTTACATTGGAGAAGCAATTGCGACGGGGATATAATCAATTATATCAAATATTAATGGGCCATATAATAAACTCTCTGGTGAATTGTTCACTAATAGGTCATATAAGAGGACACGTTGACATCCTTTAGGATTAGAAAAAAGAAGTTTCATCTTCAGGTTAGGAAAGGTTTCTTTACAGTGAGAACTGTGAAACTGTGAATGGTCTTGCTGCAGATGTGGTAATGGCACGCTCATTGATAGCTTTTAAAAGTGGATTAAGTTCTAAAACTAATAGTTCGGGTTTGTCATTTGGAGTGAATTTTTAAAACCAGCATCCGATCCATCACCCAATTTTCTGTCCATGTACAAATGTGCCACCTACCACAGACGTTAGCTTATACATAAGTTGCCTACGGGGGACTGTATCAAAAGCTCTTAGCAAAATCCAAGTATACCACCTCAACTGCGATGCCAGTTTCCAAATTCCTACTCATTTCCTCATAAAAGTCAAGCTTTGTTTTGACAAGATCTTTTCTCATAATCCATCCACGCTGACTACTACTTTTCTAGTGCTTAAAAATATCTAGCCCTGTTTTAAACTTTTACAGGGGATTCAATAAAAGTTCTTATTGTTTAAATGGTGCTAATTTTGCCCCAACCAATCAGATCTTATTTAACATTTGAAAGCTACATACTGATTGGTTTGGGCAAAATTAGCACCATTTTAAATGATAAGAACTTTTATTGAATAACCCTGTAAGTATATTCCCCACAACTGAAGTCAAACTCACAGGTCTGTAACTATCAGGCTGTGAACATTATATTTTTGGATATATTGAATTACATCAGCTTTTTTCCAATCCAGAAGACACCACAGAGCCACACTGGACATTAGGGATCGAGAAAATAAGAACAATGGCCTGGTTAAAAGAATAATGGCCTGGTTAAAACTGAAATAAGTTCCCTAAGGACCCGAGGATGTATTACATCAAGAGCTTTATTAATAGTAACCTAAATAAAATTTATATATTTATTTAGCTCTGTTTAAGTTCTGTTCATAAAAATAATTGTTCTGGTAGTTCTACCAACATGAACAAATTATCCCATATATACAGAAGTTAGTTTCAAATTCAACATTGTTTTTTTACACTCTGTTAACTATTATCGTAATGCTCCCTACTTGTATTAATTTGCAGGCTCCACATAAGGTTTCCAATTATAAGTCTGTGCTACTTGCCGCTACCATAATTTGTAAACTGGAGGCCTTCTTAGCTATAAAAAGGTCCTTCTTTAACATGCCCTTTTAAAAGGGGTAACTTGGATTAACAGGTCCCAGTGTTTACAAATGATCTGTTGAATATCTTTTGCATGTGCAAATAGGAAGTAGTAAAGGAGGGATGCCAGCTTTTTTTCCTTTTAATTAAGTGCATGCCACTTTTTTCTTATTAGTATCTAGCAGTTTCGCTCAATGGTTATAGATTAAGGTGTCATTTTTGTATACGTAATATGTATATGCTGAGGATCACATTTCTGTATTAGCACAAAGGATATAATACAATGGTGAACTATCATATGATAGTAGCCAAAAGCAAGCTAGAACCAGATCAATATTTTGTTTCTTCCAGCTGGAATTTTATAGTAAATATAGTGTATTCCTTATTGCTTGCATTTGGTGTTCAAGGAATTCTGAATTTGGTATGGAAGAAGATTGATGAGAAGAATCTGGGCAAAATTCAGAGGAGCTCGTGTTTTTAGTTTTAGAGTGTTACATTATATTCTACATAGAGGAAATAATTTGGATTGCAATAGGATTTCTCACCTTTAAAATATGTCAGGCTGCTAATGCTACAAAATGCGAAGTAAAGTTAGCAATCAAAGTATCCTTGTGCAGCAATCCTGACTGAGACTAGCATATACTGTAAAAAGTTAACTGTAGATTTTAAAGGAAATCCTAGGAAATATTTTTTAAGGTTTTCTACCTGTATTCTATAATTTTGGGAGTAAGGAAGGCATACCACTTCTTCCCCATTCTGGCAGCGGTGAAGATCCGAAGCTAGCTTCTAGTTAGTTGCTAGTCTGTCTCTCTACCATGGGCAGGCAAATGATAGGATGGTGGAGGCAATCAGGAACTCTGTCAGACACATGAAAAACTTGAATGTTCAATAATTCTCTTAGAAACCAGAACATAGTGCAGGAGTACCAGAAATTATAGAATCCAGGTAGGAATATTTAAAAAAGAATATCCATTTATTTTAAGCCACACTATATGTACCGTAAAACAAGCTTTAGAATCCCAAAGAATGTTAATGAATGACATGCATATAAAGTAGTAGAACCATGTATGTATAGTTATTTATAACTGTACAGTAACAAAATACAATAAGTATACAAGTGGAACAAACATAGATAGTACATAAATATTTAAATTATATAAATAGAAGTGCTAGAGCTTTGCCACAATAGGTAAGGAGGTCCCTGCCCCGTAGAGCTTACAATCTAGTTAGGTGGGTACCATACAGATACATTGGAATGGGTATAAGTGCTGGAGTGAGACAAATTCAGTGCAAATAAAAACAATTATGTACTGTGCTGGTTACCAAATAGGTTGGATGTATGTATAGTATAGTATAGTATTAAGGTTGAATAAAAACATACTTTACTTCCATCCAGTCCAACCCATCTAGCAATATCCTCATTTCCTGCCTAACTGTGATTCAGAGGAAGGTAAAAAAAAAACCATGCCTGCTGACTCCAAGTGGCAATCGGAAATTTCCCTGGATCAACTCTACTTTATGTATCAATACCAGTAACTTGCAACATTCCTTGTTTGCAGAAACTCGTCCAGCTTTTTTCTTGAAACTGAGAAATAAACCTGCCATAACAACGTCCACTGGAAGACAGTTCCATAGCTTTACTGAACTTGAAGCCTAAATGTTTTTTCTTCAAGTCTTAAGGGATCTTCACCAATAGACATGCTCTATTAGTGAACAATGCCCCAGCTAGTTTATTGTATGGCCCGTTAATGTATTTATACACAGTAATCATATGCCAATGCAAGCATCTTTTCTCCAGCGTACATAATTGTAACTTTTCCTGTCTCTCTTCATATTCAAGCTCCCCCAATCCCTTATATTTAGTTGCCCTTCTCTGAACCCTTTCCATTTCAAAGATGTCCTTTTTGTACACAGGATTCCAAAATGCACTGACTGCATGTTCCAAGTGAGGCCTTACCAATGCTTTGTAAAGATGGAGAATAACATTTTCCTCCCTGAATCCATACCTCTCTTTATACAGACAATACCATTGTCCTGGCTCTGGCTGTTGCCCCCTGGCACTGCTTGCTACCTTTATGTTTATTATCCACCAAACTCCAAGATCCCTTTCCAACAGGGATTCACTTAACACAGAGCCATTTATAGTGCACAAGTATTTTAAGTCTAAAATGAATCACCTTACATTATCCACATAATTCTTATCCACTTAGCAGCCCAATGTGACTATCTATCTAGATCCCTCTGCAACAATTGCACATCCTCATAAAGTTTTTAATGGTTTACAAAGTTTTGTGCCATCAGCAAACATAGAAACCTTGCTGACAATACCCACTTCCAAATCATTAATAAATAGATTAAATAGAACTAACACAGAACCCTGTGGCACCCCAATTAGCACTTTAGTTCATAATGATGAAGCCCCATTAACAACTACTCTCTGCATCCTATTCATTAACCTTATCTATCCATGTACAAATGTGCCTCCCCAGACAACAGACCTCAGCTTATACATTAGTCGCCTATGGGGGACGCTATCAAAAGCCTTTGCAAAATCCAAGTATACTACATCTACTGCTATGCCAGTGTCTAAATTCTACTTACTTCCTCATAAAAGCCAAGCAAGTTAGTTTGCCAAGATCTATTTCTCCTAAATCCATGCTGGTTACAACTTATAATGTCAGTCCTTGAAAACATAGGACTGACAGTCCCTTATTAAACTTCCATATCTTCCCCACCACGAAGTTAAACTGCCTGTAATTACCCAGTTGTGTACGACTACCAATCCAGAGGCACACATTCGGACATGCGGCACTTGCAAAAATAAGAAACAATGGCCTAGATAAAACTGAACTTAGTCCCTATGGACCATTATTGCTAATATGATATCTGTACTTGGATCTTCTATAGTGTATACAGATGGATAAAAAATATTTAAGCATTTGTTTTATCGCCATCCTCCGTAACACTTACCCCTATTAATTAAAGGGTATCTCCACTGATGGAAAAACTTTAAAAAAATTTTTTATATGAAATTACACCTTCCCCCGACCCTCCCCCTACTTTTTCCCCCCCCAAAATCACCTGTTCCTTCTTGCAGCAGCCAGGGGAAGTTCTGTCGTTTCTGGGGGTGTGTCTGCCAATGTGCTGGGCAGGCTGTCAGTCAATGTGCATCATCACATGCATATTCATGATTTTGCCACGCCCCCTGACCCCCAGTGATATCTGATTTACACAAAGCCTTTCTACCTGTACCTCTGCATTATCTATTGACAGCTGATTGTGCAAGAGAGACACAGGAGGGAAGTTATAAGGTTTAGCCACACAGCTTTATGTTAGAAGGCTAGGAGAACTTGCTTTTTTTTACAATTTCATGTTACAATTTCCCTGTGACAGTCCCCCCTGTGATATTCCCCCTCTGTGACAGCCCTGCCCCCCCCTGTGATATTCCCCCTCTGTGACAGCCCCCCTTATGATATTCCCCCATCTGTGACAGCCCCCTCCCCTTGATCCACCAGTGCCCCCCTTGATATTCCCCCCTCTGTGACAGTCCCCCCCTGTGATATCCCCCATCTGTTACAGCCCCCTGTGATATTCCCCCCTCTGTTAAGCCCCCCTGCCTATCCCCCCTTCTGTGACAACCCTCCTCTGTGACAGCCCCCTCTGTGACAGCACCCCACTGTGACAGCCCCCCTCTGTAAAATTCCCCTCCTGACGAGCCCCCCTGTGACAGCACCCCCTGTGACAGCCCCCCTGTGACATTCCCCTCTGACAGCCCCCCCTGTGACAGCACCCTACTGTGACATTCCCCCTCTGACAGCCCCTCCCTGTGACATTCCCCCCTCTGACAGCCCCCCCTGTGACAGCCCCCGTGACAGCACCCCACGTGACAGACCCCCTCTGTGACATTCCCCCCTGACAGCCCCCCTGTGACAGCACCCCACTGTGAGAGCCCCCAATCTGTGACAGCCCCCCTCTGTGACAATTACCCCTCTGTGACATTCACCCCTCTGTGACAGCCCCCCTTGTGACATTCCCCCCTCTAACAGCCCCCCGTGACAGCCCCCTCTGTGACAAACCCCCCTCTCAGACTTCCCCCTCTGAAGCCCCCCCTGTGACAGCAACCCACTGTGGAGAGCCCCCCTCTGGACAGCCCCCTCTGTGACATTCCCCCCCTCTGTAAATTCACCCCTCTGTGACAGCCCCCTCCCTCTGTGAATTACACTCCTGGTAAGCGCATCTGGAAGATCTCTCTGTCCCCCCCTCATGGTCCGGTTCGGGTCACTGTGCAGGAGCACTGTGCGCTCGAGCAAGCGCAGACTTGTAGCCATGGAAACGTAACGCTAACATTCCCATTGGCTGGCGGAACATTTCTACCAACTACGGAAGTAAACTTTCTGCGCATGCGCGAAATTGTGCACACACGTCGGCAGTTTCCCTGGCTGGCGTGAACAAGGTGACGTGGATCAGATGCTGTAATGCGTACAGGCATCTGAAGGTAAATATCCACGGTGTATTGCTCTGAGGAGGCTGCAATTCAGGGTAGGTGGCTAACTTTATTAAAGGAACTGTAAACTGTATTGGCGCGCATGCGCCTAAGATAGGGCGCACGGTCGGGACAGAGCGGCTGTCAGTGAAGGAGCGGCTGCGAGTGGAGGGAACGAAGGTAAGTTCCCGGTCCCCTGAGCAAAATATTATTCACAGGGAGGTGAGAATAAGCGTTCTCACCTCCCTGTGAATAATACAAACGGAGGGCAAAGACTGCAAATATTTGATTATATGGGTTTACAGTTCCTTTAAATCTACTATTTAAGGCCATATTGTTTTAACAGTGGAGATACCCTTTAATGGTGTCACATTTTCAATCCTATCTTCTTAATGTTAATATACTTAATACTATTAATACTTAATATACTTTTTTTAGGCTAGGGATGCTTTGTTCAGCTATCCTAACTTTGCTTTGTTACACTCCTTGTTTCAGTTTTAAATCCCTAAAGGCCCTTTCCGTTCCCTTTGACTTAAAGGTTTTAAATGCCTTTTTCTTCCTTTCCATTGCCTCTTTACATCAGAATTCAGCCACATGAGCGTGGATTTATTTTTTTTACATTTATTTCCCAAGAGTATAAATTTAGATGTAAAATGGCTAAAATCCCCTTAAACACAGTCACTTCTGTCAACCTTTATATAAACTGATAATACATTATCCCAGGTAGACATTTGAAGAGCTACTTTTAACCTGGGAAAATTTGCTTTCCTGAAATTAAAAGTCTTGTTAACCCAGACACCTTTCCTTTCGACAACATACTCCAAACGCACTATTTCATGGTCACTATCCCTAAGCCTCCAGTTACGTTTATATCTATAATACGCTCCACCAGATTAGATATAACCAGATCCAACAGAGCTCTTTTCTAGTATATGAAGTTCAAACCACCTGTGAGAGTAATATCAGCAGCACATTCAGGAACTCATCACCATTTCTCTGTTTGGCAGTTCCACTCCACCAATCAATGTCAGGGTATTAAAGTCCCACATAATGAGTAAACTTTACCTGATAATACCTTATCCCAGTAGACATTCTGAAGAGTTACTTTTAACCTGGGAAAATTTGCTTTCCTGAAATTAAAAGTCTTTGAACCCAGCACACTTTTCCTTCGACAACATACTCCAAACACCACTATTTCATGGTCACCATTCACTAAGCATCCAGTTACGTTTATATCTATAATGCGCTCACATATATTAGATATTAACAGTTCAAACAGAGCTCTTTCTAGTAGGAAGTTCAACCACCTGTGAGAGTAATTATCAGCAGTACATTCAGGAACTCATCGCCCTTTCTCTGTTGGTTGTTCCAATCAATGTCAGGGTTATTAAAGTCCCCTATAATGAGTACACTAAAGGTAGATTTAAACCTGCTAATTGAGGTTTCTGACTGTAGAGAGAGGGGAATAGATGGGATGGGGAACACAAGAGAAAAACAGTACGAGATAAGAGTTTTCATGGTTCTCCCCCTCCTTTTAAATTGGTATTGTAAGCTCAGTAATGCAGAGACCAACACATTTTTGCGAGTACCGAGTGGACCCTCTTTCCACCACTTGCCAGCTGCCTCTAAAACATGCTTAAATCCTTTTTCATACTATTTCTCACCCTACTGCCAGACATAAGAGCATGTGCAGCCCCTGGCATGTAAAATGATTAGGATTAAGGATTAAGGCTGAGCCCACACTGCAAGGCATCGGAAGTGTGCAATGGAGTGTTGTACGATTCTGCTGCATTGTGATTTTGCTATTTTCCGTTTTGGTTATCCTATTCACTTACGGAAAAAAATGGTGATCACATGCATTACAAAAACGGAAATGGATGCGCAAATCGCAGAGCATCGGATATTGCAGAGATTTACGTTCCCTGCTAATTCCAACTATTGAAAATCGGGGGCAATGGTATGCACAATCGCAAGCACAAACGCAAAAATCACGCTAGTGTGGCCTAGCCCTAAGTTCTTTAAAAAAAAATGTTGGTTACATTTGATGCTGCTAATAATTGGTGGTGTTAATTAAAATACTCTAATAGTCACCATACACTTTTATTTTTAGGTCAAGAATGGACGCTGTGAACAAAGAGCCAAGTGTTTCCACACGTTACAAAATCCAGAATTTGACTACTGGTGATAAGATATCTGTATGGTTTAAGCAGTTAGCAAAGCAGGAAGCAGTGCTCAACTGCCCTGGAAAACTTTGTTAGATTAGGGAAATGTAGGTAAGTTTTTTCTATTTTGTAAATTATTTATAAAATTGTTTAAAAACTTAGCCTATCAAATACATTAGGGGGTCCCAATGAATGGCTTAAACTGCTATATGGGGGCAATCTACAAATCTAATTGTTAGTTTTACATTAGAATATCTTTTTAGTATTTGGTAAATGACACACTTTCTCATTAATCTCTATGTTTAAAGACAATGGCTAATAGAACACTTACTTTTAACTTGCAATGAAAAAAAACTAGTAAATATAAACAATTTAAAAGTATATTGGATCAGTGTTTCGCAATGCTGCCTTGCTATGCTGAAGTCCTGGGTTTAAAACTTCCCGGCTGTATTTGCAAGGAGATGCTCTTCATGCTTGCATGGGTCTCTTCCAGGCACTATAGTTCAATCAAAAGACATACTGATAGGTTGTGAGTGTGATCTTTTTTTTTATTGTAAGCTCATCTGGGGGCTGACTGTGAATGGATAAAATAGAAATGTAAAATGCAATGGTTGGGTGACTAAGGCAATTTAGAGCACTGCACCCATGTCACTTTTACACTTATAAAAACATGTTTATGTGTTTGTGTGTGATTAATTCATTGTATATTGTTTATGTTGCTGTTTTTCATTCCATTTAAGGCAAGGTGCAAAAGCTTACTTTATTAAAAATATTACATATTCTTATATGCCTATACTGTTAAAAACTGGATCACTTAATTCTTTTAAATATTCCAGTGGTGGACATGGCTAAGCACTTGGTAATTTTAATCTATCAAGGGGTGGGCATGTGGGGATGCAGAGAGAGGGTAGTGTTTAAGTACTGCTAAGATAATTCTAATATTACTGTTACCCATGCGTATTGGATACTTAATAGAGTGATTGATAGATAGAGAGATAGTAGATAGATAGATAGATAGATAGATAGATAGATAGAGATAGATAGATGATAGATATAAGGAGGATAGATGGACGACAGATTTTCAAAATTGAAGTTGTACCAATGCTTTGTAAAGATGGAGAATAACATTTTCCTCCCTTGAATCCATACCTCTCTTTATACAAGACAATACCATTGTCCTGGCTCTGGCTGTTGCCCCCTGGCACTGCTTGCTACCTTTATGTTTATTATCCACCAAAACTCCAAGATCCCTTTCCAACAGGGATTCACTTAACACAGAGCCATTTATAGTAGCACAAGTATTTTTAAGTCTAAAATGAATCACCTTACATTATCCACATAATTCTTATCTGCCACTTAGCAGCCCAATGTGACTATCTATCTAGATCCCTCTGCAACAATTGCACATCCTCTAAAGTTTTTAATGGTTTACAAAGTTTTGTGCCATCAGCAAACATAGAAACCTTGCTGACAATACCCACTTCCAAATCATTAATAAATAGATTAAATAGAACTCCAACACAGAACCCTGTGGCACCCCACTTAGCACTTTAGTTCATAATGATGAAGCCCCATTAACAACTACTCTCTGCATCCTATTCATTAACCAATTATCTATCCATGTACAAATGTGCCTCCCCAGACCAACAGACCTCAGCTTATACATTAGTCGCCTATGGGGGACTGTATCAAAAGCCTTTGCAAAATCCAAGTATACTACATCTACTGCTATGCCAGTGTCTAAATTTCTACTTACTTCCTCATAAAAGCCAAGCAAGTTAGTTTGCCAAGATCTATTTCTCCTAAATCCATGCTGGTTACAACTTATAATGTCAGTCCTTGAAACATAGGACTGACATGTTCCCTTATTAAACTTTCCAGTATCTTCCCCACCACTGAAGTTAAACTTGCCTGTAATTACCCAGTTGTGTACGACTACCAATCCAGAGGCACACATTCGGACATGCGGCAATCTGCAAAAATAAGAAACAATGGCCTAGATAAAACTGAACTTAGCTCCCTATGGACCATTATTGCTAATATGATATCTGTACTTGGATCTTCTATAGTGTATACAGATGGATAAAAAATATTTAAGACATTTGTTTTATCGCCATCCTCCGTAACTAACTTACCCCTATTAATTAAAGGGTATCTCCACTGATGGAAAAACTTTAAAAAAATTTTTTTTATATGAAATTACACCTTCCCCCGACCCTCCCCCTACCTTTTTCCCCCCCAAAATCACCTCTGTTCCTTTGCAGCAGCCAGGGGAAGTTCTGCTCGTTTCTGGGGGTGTGTCTGCCAATGTGCTGGGCAGGCTGTCAGTCAATGTGCATCATCACATGCATATTCATGATTTCTGCCACGCCCCCTTGACCCCAGTGATATCTGATTTACACAAAGCCTTTCTACCTGTACCTCTGCATTATCTATTGACAGCTGATTGTGCAAAGAGAGACACAGGAGGGAAGTTATAAGGTTTAGCCACACAGCTTTATGTTAGAAGGCTAGGAGAACTTGCTTTTTAACAATTTCATGTTACAATTTCCCTGTGACAGTCCCCCCTGTGATATTCCCCCCCTGTGACAGCCCCCCCTGTGATATTCCCCCTCTGTGACAGCCCCCCTATGATATTCCCCCATCTGTGACAGCCCCCCCTGTGATATTCCCCCCTCTGTGACAAGCCCCCCCTGTGATATTCCCCCATCTGTACAGCCCCCCTGTGATATTCCCCCCTCTGTTAAGCCCCCCTGATATTCCCCCTTCTGTGACAACCCTCCTCTGTGACAGCCCCCTCTGTGACAGCACCCCACTGTGACAGCCCCCCTCTGTAACATTCCCCCCTCTGAGAGCCCCCCTGTGACAGCACCCCCCTGTGACAGCCCCCCCTGTGACATTCCCCCCTCTGACAGCCCCCCCTGTGACAGCACCCTACTGTGACATTCCCCCCTCTGACAGCCCCTCCCTGTGACATTCCCCCCTCTGACAGCCCCCCCTGTGACAGCCCCCCGTGACAGCACCCCACTGTGACAGACCCCCTCTGTGACATTCCCCCCTCTGACAGCCCCCCTGTGACAGCACCCCACTGTGAGAGCCCCCAATCTGTGACAGCCCCCCTCTGTGACAATTACCCTCTGTGGACATTCACCCTCGTGACAGCCCCCCTCTGTGACATTCCCCCCTCTAACAGCCCCCCGTGACAGCCCCCTCTGTGACAACCCCCCTCTCAGACATTCCCCCCTCTGACAGCCCCCCCTGTGACAGCAACCCACTGTGAGAGCCCCCCCTCTGTGACAGCCCCCCTCTGTGACATTCCCCCCTCTGTAACATTCACCCCTCTGTGACAGCCCCCCTCCCTCTGTGAATTACACTCCTGGTAAGCGCATCTGGAAGATCTCTCTGTCTCCCCCCTCATGGTCCGGTTCGGGTCACTGTGCAGGAGCACTGTGCGCTCGAGCACGCGCAGACTTGTAGCCATGGAAACGTAACGCTAACATTCCCATTGGCTGGCGGAACCCATTTTCTACCAACTACGGAAGTAACTTTCTGCGCATGCGCGAAATTGTGCACACACGTCGGCAGTTTCCCTGGCTGGCGTGAACAAGAGTGACGTGGATCAGATGCCTGTAATGCGTACAGGCATCTGAAGGTAAATATCCACGGCTGTATTGCTCTGAGGAGGCTGCAATTCAGGGTAGGTGGCTAACTTTATTAAAGGAACTGTAAACTGTATTGGCGCGCATGCGCCTAAGATAGGGCGCACGGTCGGGACAGAGCGGCTGTCAGTGAAGGAGCGGCTGCGAGTGGAGTGAAACGAAGGTAAGTTCCCGGTCCCCTGAGCAAAATATTATTCACAGGGAGGTGAGAATAAGCGTTCTCACCTCCCTGTGAATAATACAAACGGAGGGCAAAGACTGCAAATATTTGATTATATGGGTTTACAGTTCCTTTAAATCTACTATTTAAGGCAATATTGTTTTTAACAGTGGAGATACCCTTTAATGGTGTCACATTTTCAATCCTTATCTTCTTACTGTTAATATACTTAATACTATTAATACTTAATATACTTTTTTTAGGCTCAGGGATGCTTTGTTCAGCTATCCTAACTTTGCTTTGTTACACTCCTTGTTTCAGTTTTTATAATCCCTAAAGGCCCTTTCCGTTCCCTTTGACTTAAAGGTTTTAAATGCCTTTTTCTTCCTTTCCATTTGCCTCTTTACATCAGAATTCAGCCACATGAGCGTGGATTTATTTTTTTTACATTTATTTCCCAAGAGTATAAATTTAGATGTAAAATGGCTTAAAATCCCCTTAAACACAGTCCACTTCTGTCAACCTTTATATAAACTGATAATACATTATCCCAGTAGACATTCTGAAGAGCTACTTTTAACCTGGGAAAATTTGCTTTCCTGAAATTAAAAGTCTTTGTTAACCCAGCACACCTTTCCTTTCGACAACATACTCCAAACGCCACTATTTCATGGTCACTATTCCCTAAGCCTCCAGTTACGTTTATATCTATAATACGCTCCACGATATTAGATATAACCAGATCCAACAGAGCTCCTTTTCTAGTATATGAAGTTCAACCACCTGTGAGAGTAAATTATCAGCAGCACATTCAGGAACTCATCACCATTTTCTCTGTTGGCAGTTCCACTCCACCAATCAATGTCAGGGTAATTAAAGTCCCACATAATGAGTAAACTTTACCTGATAATACCTTATCCCAGTAGACATTCTGAAGAGTTACTTTTAACCTGGGAAAATTTGCTTTCCTGAAATTAAAAGTCTTTGTTAACCCAGCACACTTTTCCTTTCGACAACATACTCCAAACTACACTATTTCATGGTCACCATTCACTAAGCATCCAGTTACGTTTATATCTATAATGCGCTCCACTATATTAGATATTACCAGTTCCAACAGAGCTCCTTTTCTAGTAGGAAGTTCAACCACCTGTGAGAGTAAATTATCAGCAGTACATTCAGGAACTCATCGCCCTTTTCTCTGTTGGTAGTTCCAATCAATGTCAGGGTAATTAAAGTCCCCTATAATGAGTACACTAAAGGTAGATTTAAACCTGCTAATTGAGGTTTCTTGACGTAGAGAGAGGGGAATAGATTGGGATGGGAGACACAAGAGAAAAACAGTACGAGATAAGAGTTTTCATGGTTCTCCCCCTCCTTTTAAATTGGTATTTGTAAGCTCCAGTAATGCAGAGACCAACACATTTTTGCAGTACCGAGCTGGACCCTCTTTTCCACACATTGCCAGCTGCCTCTAAAACATGCTTAAATCCTTTTTCATCTATTTCTCACCCTACTGCCAGACATAAGAGCATGTGCAGCCCCTGGCATGTAAAATGACTTTAGGATTAAGGATTAAGGCTGAGCCCACACTGCAAGGCATCGGAAGTGTGCAATGCGATTGTGTGTACGATTCTGCTGCATTGTGATTTTGCTATTTTCCGTTTTGGTATCCTATTCACTTACGGAAAAAAATGGTGATCACATGCATTACAAAAACGGAAATGGATGCGCAAATCGCAGAGCATCGGATATTGCAGAGATTTTTACGTTCCCTGCTAATTCCATTCTATTGAAAATCGGGGGCAATGGTATGCACAATCGCAAGCACAAACGCAAAAATCACGCTAGTGTGGCCTAGCCCTAAGTTCTTTAAAAAAAATGTTGGTTACATTTGATGCTGCTAATAATTGGTGGTGTTAATTAAAATACTCTAATAGTCACCATATACACTTTTATTTTTAGGTCAAGAATGGATCGCTGTGAACAAAGAGCCAAGTGTTTCCACACGTTACAAAATCCAGAATTTGACTACTGGTGATAAGATATCTGTATGTGTTAAAGCAGTTAGCAAAGCAGGAAGCAGTGCTCCAACTGCCCTGGAAAACTTTGTTCAGATTAGGGAAATTGTAGGTAAGTTTTTTCATATTTTGTAAATTATTTATAAAATTGTTAAAAACTTACTGCCTATCAAATACATTTAGGGGTTTCCCAATGTAATGGCTTAAACTGCTATATGGTGGCAATCTACAAATCTAATTGTTAGTTTTACATTAGAATATCTTTTTAGTATTTGGTAAATGACACACTTTCTCATTAATCTCTATGTTTAAAGACAATGGCTAATAGAACACTTTACTTTTAACTCTGCAATGAAAAAAAACTAGTAAATATAACAATTTAAAAGTATATTGGATCAGTGTTTCGCAATGCTGCCTTGCTATGCTGAAGTCCTGGGTTTAAAACTTCCCTTGGCTGTATTTGCAAGGAGATGCTCTTCCTATGCTTGCATGGGTCTCTTCCAGGCACTATAGTTCAATCATAAAGACATACTGATAGGTTGTGAGTGTGATCTTATTTTTTTTTATTGTAAGCTCATCTGGGCCTGATGTGAATGGATAAAATAGAAATGTAAAATGCAATGGTTGGTGTGACTAAGGCAATTTAGAGCACTGCACCCATGTTCACTTTTACACTTTATAAAAACATGTTTATGTGTTTGGTGTGATTAATATTCATTGTATATTGTTTATGTTGCTGTCTTTTCATTTCCATTTAAGGCAAGGTGCAAAAGCTTACTTTATTATAAATATATTCTTACATATTCTTATATGCCTACTACTGTTAAAAACTGGATTCACTTCAATTCTTTTAAATATTCCAGTGGTGGACATGGCTAAGCACTTGGTAATTTTAATCTATACAAGGGGTGGGCATGTGGGGATGCAGAGAGAGGGTAGTGTTTAAGTACTGCTAAGATAATTCTAATATTTACTGTACCCATGCGTATTGGATACTTAATAGAGTGATTGATAGATAGATAGATAGATAGATAGATAGATAGATAGATAGATAGATAGATAGATAGATAGATAGATGATAGATATAAGGAGGATAGATGGACAGACAGATTTTCAAAACTTTGAAGTTTGAAATCCAGTATACTGTAGCCATTAACACTTTTAACACTATAAATGCTAGCAGACTTCCCATTGTATTACCGTGAACCTTTTCAGTGACCACAGATTTTCCCACAGAATTATCATTACCATTTTTAGTGCCAACTGACATAGCAGTTGGCACTCTGACATACCAGAGTATGCCATTTACACACTCAGCATACTTTCACATTAACACTTTCATTGCCAACAGACTTTTCTACAGTACTGCCATTAACATTTTAAGTGGTAGCTGCAAAATATTACCATTAATTCTTTCAGTGCCAGCTGTATTGTCATTAATACAGTACCAGTAGACTTTCCCACAGTATTACCATCAACCCTGTATTGTCATTAACACAGTACCAGTAGACTTTCCCACAGTATTACCATCAACCCCTGTATGTCAAGTATTGACATGATATACAGTATCTACCTGCTGTCCATGTCTCCTCCATTGAGTTGCAACAATTCCAGCTGCTTAGGGCAGTAATACACCGTGAAAAGAGGAGGTAGGAAGAAAAAAAAAGGTAAATTAAAAAGCTAATTTAAATATACAGCCAACTAGCTTAAGCTTAAGGATAGCTTAAGACATTTGTCAACAGATGTTCATCTATCGACAAATGTCTAATCTATCTGAAGCTGGCCATATACTAGGCAGACATTAGATAGATTAGAGATTTGTCTTAGCTTAAGCTTAAGGATAGCTTAAGACATTTGTCGACAGATGTTCATCTATCGACAAATGTCTAATCTATCTGAAGCTGGCCATATACTAGGCAGACATTAGATAGATTATAGATTTGTCTATAGACAAATGTCTAATGTCTAAAGGCCGCATTTTACATGCAGCGGTTTTTATCTTGAGATAATTTTATCTAGCACATTCATTGTGATCTTATATTGATTGCATAAAAGAACGGGCTAGACAATTCTTAAGCTTCATACACACATGCGTTTGCGGGGGTGTGACACACGATCTGTATGAGCGAACACCAGGTAAATTGAGATCATCGAGGCCCAACCATAATTTAATTTTGGCCAACAAAGCGCACACACACATTGTGGGTCACCGGTCCAGCTTGCATGTGTGTATGAACCTTTAAATAGATTGGACATTTATCTATAGACAACTTTTTAATCCGCATAATGTAGTATGGGCACCTCAAGAACAGCCTAGACCGTTCTTTTTTGCAATCAACTTGAGATCACAAAATAATTGGGCCAAATTGAATAACATCAAGATAAGAACCTCGGTTTGTAAAATGCAGTGTTTAGACATTAAGGCTTCGAGACTTTCAACTGGCCAGGAGGAAGGACTGTCGGTCGCAGCAATAGTGGCTGCAGCCGTCAGTTTACCGCAACCGATTGTGTGGTCCATAGTGGACCACGCGTTCGGACGTGGTTTACAACGAACGGTTACTCGGACACGGCCAAAAATGTCTAATCTATCTAATAACTGCCTAATCTGTGGCCAAGCGTAACATTATTCACCCTGACCTCTTGTGTAGAATGTCAAAGCTAAAGCTTTAAAAGCTAAGATCTGATTGGTTGGGGCAAAATTAGCACCATTTTTAACTATTAGAACTTTTATTAATTTAACCCTGTAATTATATTAATTTGGGAAATGACAGGTATGTGACACACATTTAATTTTAATGTGCTGTATTGAGTATTTTAAATAAAGAGAAAAACACATCTCTTCAGCGTCCTACAGTACATGCTCCTGAAGTGCTTAGTTACCCCCAATAAGGGTAGGTGATTAAATGTTAGGGCCATATTTTACCAGTGACAGATTTATTATTTTTATCAATTATTTATAACCAGTACTAAAAAATATATTTCTCTCTTTTTAATTGAAAAAAGATAACTTCTAGAGTTGATTTGAATACATTAAGTACATTAATATAGATATAGATTAGGAATTTTATGACAACATTTTTCTCTGCAGATCGCCCGAAAATCTCTCTTCCAAGGCACTTGCGTCAGACATTTGTAAAACATGTTGGAGAAGCAGTGAATTTGGTGATTCCATTCCAGGTAATTACTGTTCTGTTTCCTCTGACGTAAAGATTTTAAAGAGCATGTTCACCCAAAATTGGTCATATGTTTGTTACCTGCCCCAAACCCAAACAATATATTCAGCTCATTATTACCTGCATTACTTACCAGATATTTATGGAAAATTATTATCCCCATTCTGGCAGAATTAGATAGCTCCCCTCTCCCTGCAATCAGTCAAAGCTGTGACTGCTGACATCACTAACAATGTTTGACTGCTCATTCCCAGCTGTCTCCTCTGCACATGCTCAAGCTTATAAAAGCTCTTGGAGCCAAGGGTGGAGGTAGATACCTTTTCCATAATGAAAAAACCTTATGACAAATTATCTGGTTACAAATGCATGTAATAACCTGGTAAAAATAGCAGTTGCATCATTAGACATTACCAGATCCAATAGAGTGCCTTTTCTAGTAGGAACTTTAAACACCTGTGAGAGAAAATGTTCATGTGTTAAATTTAGGAATCCACCCCCCTTTACTGTGTTGGCAGTTCCACATTGTCAGGGTAATTAAAGTCCACTAAAATCAGAATGTGCCCTAAACTTGCAGCCTTTGCCATCTGTATATGAAGCTGACTCCGTGTTAGCATTTGGTGGTTTGTAGCAGACACCAATAATAATTTTACCCCTCTACTGTTGCCCAATTCAACCTATATTGCCTCTGCTTCAACATCAATATCAACGGTTATCTTTTTTTAAATTCTCCTTCTTTCCTATTTTCTCTATACTGTCTAAACAAGGAGTGTCCCTATAAATTTACAGCCCAGTCATTGGAATTATTTAACCATGTTTCTGCTATGACCATTATATAATACTTTCAGTCAAAGCCATTTGCAAGGCTTCTTGCATTTGTTAACATACATTTTAGATTAAGATCCTGTAATTTATTTACATATTTTAAAAGGCATGTCCACCCCCAAAACTAAAATTTGCCCCACTGTTGTGTACAAAAATCCCTACCTTTCTCCTCTGCTCCTTATAGTTTTCCTGCAGTGCCTGGAAACTGAAGAGTAAGAGCCTCTCTGTGTGTAATCAGGTATCTCCCCTTCCCTGTCCTCCTGGAGGACTCTGGCATGCTCTCCCTCCCTCCCCCATCTGGATCCATCATCTCTGCAGTAACTTTTAAAAGTAATAATCTTTTCTGTAGTGTATGGGACCCGCCTGCAAACCTAATTAGTACAGTATTAAGTTTAAAAAACTTAAAAGTGCACAGGAACTTACTGACCTTTGCTCCCTCGGCTCTCTCAATAACGTACACACACTGGGGGGAGTGCAAACCTTATGCGCTAGCCGAGTCTCCAGTAGACAACAGGGTTGCGCCATAAGAAAATGTTTCAGTTTGCTTCATAGTAGTTTTGCCCTTGGGTAGTGCTCATAAGTAGGATAAAAAAGTTAGATTATATGGATGAATGTCTTTATTTAACCTACAGTACTATCTAACAAATTTAAAAAAAAAGGAAGCTTAGGAACAAGTTAGAAAAGACAGTTTTTTGTGAAGTTCTTCTTAATGAGATGCTTTCAAAATGTATCACTGACAAACCTTGCTTGGAATCAGTGCCGGTCTTAGATTGTTTAAAGGACAACTGTAGTGTACAAGCTCTGCTATATCTAAGTCTGGGATTTAATCAATGGAAAGAATCCCTTCTTGCAAAGCATGTGTGGGTCAAAAGGGGAAAACAGCAACAACTCTGTAAGTAATTTTAAGTCCTTTAAGCCATAATGCTCTTCTTGCTACCATGGAATACTCCATGGACTTGGCCATAAGCTTAATATAGTCTAAAGAGTTTTCAGCCACTTAATCATTGGTCAGCTTGAGAAAATATATTATGTGATTTCTTTTATTTTATATAACAATACTTATTCAAAGATTTTTTGGGAGCTTCCTCCCTTCTTCAGATCTTTACATTATCTGGCAACTTACAAACTTTTACAGAGTACAAGAAGGAATAATACCATTTAAGGTGAGGTTATATTAACAATATATTATAATGGGAACAACATTTCTTTGAATTAATCACTGATGAATAAACATTTGATAAAAATAATATATACCAGTGCATTGTTTTATGCATTTTAAGATGCTGCTGAAACCCAGAATCCTGTTCAGTAATGATATAGCAGAGAATGCAAGCTTGTCTCTGCTCATGTGTACACATCACTGAATGGGGGTTTGGAACAGTTTGCAGCAGCTATGTGAAATAACACATCGGGATAGAAACAGCTAAGAAGTAAAATAAAGCATCAGGTGAGCAAATTTACTAGGTGTTTAAAAGTTTTTTTCCTTTTTTGGAAACAGTCTTTGTTTATGTAATATCCTTATATTAAAAGGGGTACATTATCCCTTATGTTTGTCTGTCATATGTTAATCCACTCTAATGAGTTAAAGGATAACTGTATTGCCTCAATGCATTTTTTAAAATTGCTTTAAAAAGAGAAAAGGTATGCAGCCCTCCCCATACATTTTTCCTGATTTCGAGCCTCTCTCTTACTTCAATTAGCCTTGCTGTGAATGGGGCATAACAATTATTTCTGCCTCTAACTGTTACTCAAAGCTAGCATGCGAGAAAACACTCCTCCACCCACCCTTGATCAGCTTGATTTTGTAGGCTGTATCCCAGCAATAGGACATTTCAAGTTAGTTTGACAGGCAGAGGAGGAGGAGAGAGGCTGTAACAGACATTCCCACCAGCCAATGACAAGTGTTATGTTAATCATGGCCCTGGGCCATCTAGGAGGCAGGCTTTTTTTTTTTTTTTTTTTCTCTGTGTGACATCTAAGGGAGGGCAGCACGGTTGTAAATGCGAGTAAGCTATTTCAGCTGCTGGACATGTAATGGGGGCGTTATATTATTTTGATATTGTTGTCCTTTAATGCAACCCTTATGTCTATATTTTCCTTTATAGGGAAAGCCAAGGCCTCAGGTTCACTGGACAAAAAATGGACAACCTCTCGACCCTAAGCACGCAAGTGTTAGGAACACAGAGAGTGACACTATACTCTTTATTCGGACTGCTGAGCGAAAGGATTCCGGGACATATGAACTAACTGTCCAAATAGATTCACTTGAAGATAAAGCCAAGATTGAAATAAAAGTTGCTGGTATGTATTTTTTGGAAATACTAAATGGGAAACTCTGGTCTAAAAACAAAGAATATCAAAAAAGAATGTCCTGCTACAACACTATTGGTTGACCAAGAAATTAAAACAGGTAAACCGGTGACAGGGTTGTGGGTAACCAAGACTTACTGAAATATGTGGAGATTGTTCTACAAAACAAATGATGAGCTGTTGTTATTCCAATAGAAAGGTGTTGCTCACAAAGCACATTTTAAAATGTTGTGTATGGGGCCGTGTAACTGAAGATCGCTTAGGGTGCCCATAATAACCCATGTTCACCACCACTGCCTACAATTGGCATGTTTACATCTGCATCAGAACTGGAAGTTGGAGCATTTGAAAAAGGTGGCTTGATCTGATGAAACATGTTTTATTTTATACAATATTGGATAGCTGGATGTGTGCAGTGTGTGTGGCCCTTATAATAGTTGATCTGGCAACCCTATAATGACTTTTATTTTTTAATGTAAATGATCATTACCTTGCTTTTAAAATTGCACTTACCTCACATACTATGTTACTATGTATATATTTATTACATATATACTGTATGTATATGTAATAATTGTTAAGTGCAGTGCACATCATTTTCATAGTTAGAGGAAAAAATGGTGAATCCCCTAATAAGATAAATGTTAAAGAGCTGTTAAGCAGTATGTTCCTGGTACATTATTTCTAGTCCTCTTTCCACACATAGTACTCAGGGTGAGGACCTAAACCAGATTCAATATGCAGCGTTACTTCCCTTAACTTTACTTTGCAACTCCATTCCCTCTTTTATGTTAGCTTTGTGGCCAACTGGAAGACCCGCATGTAAAGCGTGTGTTCTCATTGGCCTCATCGCTGACTGATTGAGACAGGTAGAGAGGAGCAGAGCATTGAAGGAATGTTTAGGTGAGTAATGTTGCATATCTAAGAAGAACCCAGGCATGAGGACCTAGCATTTAAATAAATGCTTTAAAAAAGCATATTTGTATACAGCTAGGGCACTATGCAGCTTAAAATCCCACCTGTAGAATTAATGCAAGTAACAATTTTATGTTATGATATTTAAAACTTGACTTTTTTTCTTTTAAGAGCGTCCTGGCCCACCAAAGAGCATTAAGCTGTTGGATGTTTGGGGTTTTAATGCAGCTCTTGAATGGACGCCACCTCTTGATGATGGAAACTCTGAAATAACAGGCTATACAATACAGAAAGCAGATAAGAAAACAGGGGTGAGCATTTTACTAATTAAACACAAACTGAATTATCTTTGTGACTGTGCAATATATGTGTTTTAAGTATTTCCTTACATTAAAGAAAACTTAAAACATAAAATATAAAACAATAGCAAAATCAGCAAATCTGGCAGCCTGGATTGCTCTTTTATTCCGTTGAGAATTTTATATTTAAGCAGGTGTGGGGCTCCAAATGTAAGGGCAAGTCATAATCATTATTTTGCTTGTGTAATTGCTTCTTTTACCATGAGTGGTAAAAGAAGCTACCAACTGTCTGGTAGATTAAACCTTTTATCACCTTTTTTATATCAGCTAAAATATAAATTTTGCACAAAATAAAAAGCACTCCAGGGTGCTGTACTGCTGACATTCTATGCAAAAGTTTTATATTTAGCCTCCAGTCCTCCTTAAAACTATAAAGGTGCCACAAAATAGAAAATTAGATGCATCAATATTTAATGTGATTAGAATCACAAATTACCTTACACAAAATATTTATTAATATTTCAATTTCAATGGTGTTAATGAAAATGGCATTTTCATACCATCCAAATAAGCCTAGGATGGAGTCTCTGTGAATCCAAAGTTAGAAGCATGCAAAGATTCCCCTTTCTAGTTTTCACTGTTCCTCTCTGTTTCTGTGACACACACATCACCAACCCCACCCCCCAAAACATTGATCTTTTATAAAACTAATCACAGGACTCTTAGAGAGAGCTACATTTTCCTTTTCAGGCTTGTGGCTAGCTTTAAAAGTAATTAAGTATTTTAGGAAACAGGAGCTAAAAATGTGTCCCAGCAATAGCATACACGTAGGCATGCCCAAGGCAGCAGCGCAGATTTGGAGCAATTGTGCTGGTGATGTCATAGCTCAAAGTGTAATCAGGTAGCACAACCCCTTATACTGTTGTTTGGATAGATTGGAGCTACAAGAAATAATGTGTTTTCAGTTTGTTAACAGAATTTACATTTTTGCAGGAATGGTTCACCGTACATGAACACTACCGTCAAGTTAACTGCACTGTTTCAGACCTAATCATGGGAAATTCTTATTACTTCAGGGTATTTTCCGAAAATTTGTGTGGCCTAAGTGAAAAGGCTGCAGTGACTAAAGATTTTGCTTCTATTAAAAAATCTGGTAAGTTAAATCTGTTATCTGTTTAAATATCTAATTGTTATTTACTCAATAAATGTAACCAACGAAACTTTGTTAAGCAGAATAAATAATATATTGTGTGTAAATAACCAAAATAATCAATGCTCTTTCCAAAAATGTTCCAAATTAGATTGTCTCCTTTTCTAATCCCCCATTATTTCTTAATCAAGCTAATAATATTAATATGTATGCACTTTTCTACACATTTTAATAGGAATCTCTTACAAACCACCAGTTTATGAGGACCGGAATTTCGCAGAGGCACCAAAGTTTACCCAGTTGCTTAGTGATAGAACAACAACAACTGGATACAGTACTAAACTATTCTGCTGTGTTCGTGGAAGCCCTAAGGTAAGAAAATAAGCAGAATGTTATAACTAGATTCATCTGGTGATACACTCTCATTTTACTGTCAAGATCTCAGTTCCCCCACCTACACTGTAGTGTATTTTAATTAAAGGAAATATCCACCTGGTCAATTGTCAGTTATCTGCCCCAAATCCTAAATGATAGATTTTGCACATTATTACCTGCATTTCTAACCAGATATTTAAGGATAATTATTGTCCCCATTCTGGCCCCTCCCCTCCATGCAATCAATCAAGGCTGTGACTGCTGACAGACATTGATTAACGGCTTCTTCACCTGCTGCCTCCACCACACATGCTCAAACTTATAAAACGCTCACTGAGCAGAGGGAGGAGGCAGATACCTTTGCCAAAAAAATAACTTTTCATTAAAATATCTGGTTACAAATGCAAGTAATAAATTAGTAAAAATAGTTGGGGTTGCTTGCAGATAACTGACAAGACACCAGTTTTATGTTTTAAGGGTGGACAAGGCATGGCTACATAACCACAGGTTAGATATTTTAAGGCATGCATTTAATCTATAAATTAATCTCTGATAACCTACATAATGTTGTGATAATATGATGTTATCAAAATATTAAATACATATTTATAAAGAACAATTGTTATTGTTTATTGTAAAATACACTTATTTTTTTACAGCCTAAAATTGTTTGGATGAAAAATCAGATGGAAATTAGAGAAGACCCTAAATTCCGATGTCTTGTTAATCAGGGAGTCTGCTCTCTTGAAATCCGCAAGCCCTGTCCTTTTGATGGTGGTGTTTACACCTGTAAAGCAATCAATTCTTTAGGTGAAGCAACTGTAGATTGCAGGCTTGATGTCAAAGGTACGGAACTGCAAAAAAATCTAAATTATTTTTTTTAGCTTACTAAATACATAACATGAAGCAAGTTGTTTTTATGATATAGTGTAGCATTATTTCACAAATTAATTGGGTGGTGTTGAGTTAATTTCCAGTTTCAATTAAAAATAAATTGTGCGATATGTAAAGAGTGTGTCAAATATACTGTGAAATATAATATGAACTGAAAAAACTAACAGCACACAGTTTGAGAAACACTATATTAGTTTATGGCACATGCGCATCGCATACTAAGTCCGTCGGGATCTGTTAGAGCGAGAGATCGGGTAAGTTCCGAATCTTGTTTCCTGGCTTCTGCATGTTTTATTGAAGAACGAGGGGTAAGACACGGTTCTTTTACCTCCTGTTCTTCAATTAAACTAAATACAAAAAAAGTATTTTACCAGTGGAGATACCCTTTATGTTGGCTCAAAGAAGAACTATAGTGTGCTTTAATCTCCCCAAATCACCCCCCTAACCTAATGTACCCAAGGATGAGGACCTAAACTACCTGGATTTGTCCTTAATCGGATATACAATACATTCAAAGTCAGTCTCATCTGGGCTTGCACAATGCAGTACAAAGTATGTGTTCCTCAAATCACTTCTATCATCGATCAGCAAGTTGCTGTGTATGGGCACTTTATTGGCCGAAACGGGCACTCATTCAAAGATCTGCCTGGCCGGTCAGGCAACGATCCCCGACCGAACGGCTGTTTCAGCTGATAAAGTGCCCATACACAGCCCGATTATCGTCTGAAACTGCTGTTCATACACATTGTGCGTCACGATCACATGTGTGTACAAACCTTTACAGGGGAACCAAATTAATCACTTATTGAGGTATTTCCCCACCTGAATCCATTAACTTATCTTTACCACAATCAGATAACAGGCCACTGGGGGTAGGATATAGTACCTTCCATTCTACTCTGTAACCTGATCAATAGCTGTGTCCTGGCTGACAACTCTACGGCCCTTAACCTAGTATGATTATTTTCCTCCATCTTTAATGCAGTCACACATGCATAAGGGAGGTGGGAGGACTGGGTGACGTGCAGCACACACATCTGTTGGAAAGATCAGGGTCACAGATCAGAAAGGGTTGGGGTATTTTTTTATACATTACTTCACATTTTTTATGGTATATTCAATAGACTTAAAGGGGATAGTCACCAGACAAGATTGAGACCTATCTCTGTTAGGCACAGATCATGGAGCAGAACCTTCTTATAACAGAATGTATCTTGCAGTCTCATGCTATATGAATAGAATTGCCCACAAAATCTAAGAAACAAGAAGTAATTTCTTACTCCCAGGTTCCCCAGAGTAAGGGGCGGACATATGCAGAAATCTGCTTTATGTCCCTTGGCTTATGCATGTGTCCAGAATGGCAGGCTTAATAACATGCAATATAGCCTATTGTATAGAGCCAATCATCTGACCTGCAGACATGACATGTTTCAATTTTGTTAGATCTAGTCAGTGCAAGATACCGATTTATGGCTCTATGTGGTAGGACTTGGGTGCACAATAGACAAGGCATCAAAATATCTAAGGTAGAGGTGGGCCGAAAGGAGCAAAAAGCCCTCTACTGAGCATAAAAATGGAGCAGAACCTTCTTATAACAAAAGGTATCTTGCAGTCTTATGCTATATGAATAGCATTGCCCACAAAATCTAAGGCACAGATCATGTAACAGCACACAGATACAGGGATTTTAAAGTTGTATTTGCAAACAATCTCCTTTCCACAATTAGACATTCCTTTTCATACAAAAAAGAAAAGTAAATATTTCAGTTTGGGGTTTTGAACCTGTAACCTCATGGATTCTGGCTGTCTAAAAGTAGATCATTAGTAGCAGACATCTGACAATTTGGTACTGCTTCTGGTAGGCTGTTCTGGCAGGAGAATAAACTGCAACAGCAGTGTTCAAAGTCCTATCAGAAGCTTCCATATTTTTGTAGAGACTTCTGTATAGAAAAGAGAGTCAGGAGGCATGGCCAATTGGTGAACATGCTCACAAAGCTGTTGAAAGACTACATGGACAGTGGCATGTACTGGCAACAACATGGAAGCCTTCTTACAAAAACACTGTTATAAATATTGTTTAAATATATTGATACCAAACAATATTTGTAACAATATTTTTCTTTGAACTCAGCCAGGGAGACTTAAAGCTGCAAGTACTCACTAACCTTGCTTTTAGAAATAAAACTTATTTTATATGTTTTCCTTTCAGTACCTCAGTAAATAGAGGATGCTATTGCCAAGTCATAAAGGTAAGCATTTTTACAGTTTGGTAATGGAAATTACCAGCATAAATAATGTTGATCACATATGTTGTACAAACATTTACATGTAAATATATGCCCCTATATTCATTCAACATATGCTCACACACACAAATTTTATAACATACACACAAATCCATATATACAGACCAATGCTTGTAACATGATCAAACATGCACATTAATTTATAAACACATGCACACAAACACACTAATGCATGCAAATAAATATTATTTGTAATGTACATTAAACCAAGAAAAATCAAAAAGTGAAAAGCACACAAACGAACAAAATGTCATCAAATGAATCACATCACACACAAAAGTACACAACATTATAAACATGTATATACACACACAAAGAATGCTAAGCAACCTGCACACACATGCACAAATACCACAAACATTAATAGAAATCTATGAATTATACACACAAAATAGAAACATGTACACACAATCACACACAAACTTCTACATATATTTACATACAATTGTGTAAATTATTATTATTATTATTATTATTATGCACAAATGCAAACTTAGGCTAACATACCTACATACACAAATTTTAAAAACAGAAACATGCACATAGGGCATAACACAGTAAACTAAATGAGGCTACATAGACACATACAGAATACACACAAAAAATGCCTATACATATAAGACTACCACCACAAGCACAAACTTATTTAAAAACATTCAATAAAAAGCATACACACAATTTACACAGAGTATCAACCTTGCTGATTGATTTAAATTCATGCATACAGAAATTAAGTGTGGAAGAAAAGGCAGCCAGAAAATCAATTGATACCTAAAAGCTATGCTTTTGTTTTAAATTGCTTAACACTTAGAGGCTCATTTATGGAAAGGCGGTGTGCAAACCTGATTCCACTCCTTCGTCGTGCAAGCTGTGCAGGTATCACAAAAGACACCTACGCACCTGGCACAAGAAGATTTAATATTGAGTTTGAGCAAACCCGATATTAAATTTGGGAGGGGAGATCTCCCCTCAGCGATTGTGATTATTTATTTTTATTATTCATGCATAATTTTTTATTGTTAAGTTTATTTTTTCTTCTTTTCTTGTCAGATTGAAGATTGCTAAATACTTTAAACAATTAAGAAGCATGAATATAAAGTCTTCTCAAAAAAATCTCTTTCTGTACTAATTTTACTTGGAATGGCAACTAATAAAAAAAAATATAAAATTGTGAAGTGTATAATTATTTTTTTAAACAAATTGAATTTAATGGTTATTCAACAAATACATACATTCTTTATACATATAAACATTTACAATTATATTAGAATGTTATAAATATGTTTTTATATATTAAAATGTTGGGGTTACTTAGAAATGTTCCTGTATGTATGAGGATTGTTAGTTTGGAGTGATCATCTAATGGTTGCTCAAAATGGGATTTATCTTACTTAGTTTAATAGTTGCAAAGTTAATACACATAAAAAGTCAGGTGGGTGACAAAAGTCCCTTTAATATAATTCATCAAATGTGGATAAAATAATAAAATCAGGGCACTCATCAGGACATAACTACACCCCAAGGAAAATTATTACAAGCCATAACTCTGCATTAAAAACATTAATAAACCAACCCTGTCAATCATTCTGTCTCATTTTCAGTTTAATTTAGCCTTTCCATATTCTTTTTGTGCCTGTTTACCAGTACCTTTGGTGTATCCTCCACATTTTCTCTCTAGGGTGCAAACCTTGTATAATTTGTATAATATATGCAAATAAATGTTCCTTTCGTATTATCCCCCGTTCACTCTCCTAATGGAGCAATGTATTTGCCACTGTCTGTTTATTATACAGAGAGTCTGTTAACTTCTATTTTACTGTCCAAAAAATAAATTCTGCAAAAAGATATGTTGTGCATAATAAAGTTGTTACAGTCATTCAGATTCAATAGTGCAAGTGACTGGATGTACAAATCCACCTTTGTGATGAATTAAAGTTCATTTTTAAAAAAATACAAATATATATTTACCTTATCTAAATATATTTATTCTGTGTGATATACTTGCATGAATTTTTATAAAGTTTCTAGAGACTTGAAAATTGTTTTAAGGAATTTGCAAGGATGAAGAGTTTGAAAAACACTGCAACAGTGAAATAATAACATAATAAACCCTGCTAAGTCTCTAGGGTCATCCATAAGATAAATATATCATCAATGATTTAAGTCAATATATAAATGTGCAAGGTACACAACAATAGCTCTTCATTAAAGTTCTATCTCCCACCACTCCAATAACAAATTTGAATAATTACTATTCCTTCTGATTATAATCTTTATTAAAATTCATAGATTCCACATCACATAGATATGCAGAGATATAAATAGAGATGTGCCATAGCTTTTAACCTAATCTGGTTTAAACGTTTGTGCCAAAACTACCAGTTTCCATGTCAAAATTTGGGCTCTTGTCTGATTAAAGATTTAGTTTCCGGATTCCTGGGTGCTTTGTTTTTTATTATTGTACTGACTTTCACGAAATCGACATTTCCTGTTTTTAATTTGCTGTTTTTCGGTCTGCCCTAACCTTACTGGATTTGGATTTTGGACTGATTTTTTCTTTCTGTCAATGCTGCAGATTTCAGAGGTGAGAGTTGCAACTGTCGGCTAGTTAGGAATTATACAATATATTTAGGCCTATTTATACATTAGCTTAATTTTTCTTTAAAATTGTTCATGCTTATTAAGAGCAAGAAACTAAAGCTTTAAGCTGAAGCAATCAGACTCATAATTAGCTGCTTCAGTCAACTTGCCAACCCTCTAGCTCATATTCCAATTTGAGGCCTTACCAATTCTTTGTAAAGAGGGAGAATAATATTTTACTCCCTTGAATCTTTTCCCTTCTTTATACAAGACAATATCTTGCTAGCTCTAGCTCTCTGTCTGCAGACTACAGCTAAGTATATTATCTACTAAAACCACAAATCTTTTTCCAACAGAGCCAATTATTGTGAAGGTAGCAAAAGTATCCCAAATGTATCACCTTACATTTATCAACATTGAATCTCATCTGCCATTCTGCTGCCCATTTTGATAATCTATCTAGGTCTGATAGCAGCAATTGCACATCGTTTTTAGTTTCCAAAGCTTTGCATAGTTTAGTGCCATAAGCAAACAGAGACCTTGCTCTCAGTACCCACTTCTAAAGCTGGGTACCCACATAAATGATTTAGTGCCTATCCTGTAAGCAGTCGTTCTGACCATAAAATTTCCCTCGATCGTGGTCAGGCCAGTATATACCTTTGCATTACGCCTGCTGGGTAATCAAATTATAGTACGCCAAAAAAGGTTTAAAATGCAAGCATACCTTTAATATGTTGGTATTTGCTCTAATCACCATTACAGGGATAATGGAACTATTTGCAGTGACAGTTTAATAAAGTATACGGACATTTAATGCACTACCACTTTAATATTAAGGTTTAAATAGATCCATCAGAGGGTATTGTATGAACATCTCGACTTCGTTATTTGCTTTTAGACTTGGCTTCACACATAAGTCCCGTATTGTATGCTGGAGCTTTTAGTTCTGGGAGGAAAGGAGCTTTTGGTGGATATCACTCTGGGTCCTCTATGAACTGTTGATGACCTAGGTTGCTGGATTTTGTCCTGTTACCTCTATTACATCCCTAGCTTATACCAGGGACGCCTGGTTAGGGATTGCTTTTATGTGGGAGTGGGGATCATTTATGGTTTAATGGTATTTTAGCATAGCACTAATATTCAGTTTGTATACAATAAAACATCATTTTTTCACCTATGTGAGTGTGGGCCTTTTCTTGGAAGCTTTCAGTTCTTATGTTTGTACTGTACTGAGCTTGAGTATGCTCAGATGAGGCAGCTAGATTATCATTCAGTCATTGGTGGTGATCTCAACTGTCAAATCCATTATTGACAGTTGATAACTGAAAGAACCAGGAAGTAGAAATATGGGCATCAGGCCATTGTGCAGCATATTTCAAATGAGGCCTTACCAGTGCCTTGTAAAGAGGGAGAATAATATTTTTCTCTCTTGAATCTATTCCCCTCTTAATACAAGACAATATCTTGCTAGCTCTAGCAGTTGCTACCTGGCATTGTTTGCTATAGCTAAGTCTGTTATCTACCAGAACCCCAAAATCTTTTTCCATTACAGATGCACTTAACATAGTTATTTATGGTGTAGGTGGCACAGGGATTATTAAATTCTAAATGTATCACCTTACATTTATCAACATTGAATCTCATCTGCAATTCAGCTGCCCATTTTGATAATCTATCTAGGTCTGCTTGCAGCACTTACACATCATTTGAAGTTTCCAAAGCTCTGCATAGTTAAGTGTCATCAGCAAACACAGAGACCTTGCTCTCAATACCCCCTTCTAAGTCATTTGGTGGCTCATAACAAGATTCTACAGTTAATTTACCCACCATATTTCCTGTACACAGCTCCCCCATATTGTTTCCAACTAATCATTTACCCCCCCCCCATCTTTTTGACTTGGCTTCAGTTTTTGTTTAACATACAAACCCCCCTCCTCCACCCTATTTCTTATTTACTCTATTATGTCTAAGGCTAAGGCCACACTGCACTGCACAGTAACACACTGTGCTTAAAGGGTATGTACACTGGGAAAATGTGTTTTTTTTAAATTGCCCATTAGTGGAAACTATAATTCATCCCAACTATCACTGTATCATTTTTTTGTTGATCTGTCCCCTATTTCTATAGATATCCAATCTGAAACATCTTACATTTCAGC
This sequence comes from Hymenochirus boettgeri, assembly GCA_019447015.1. Taxonomy (NCBI): domain Eukaryota; kingdom Metazoa; phylum Chordata; class Amphibia; order Anura; family Pipidae; genus Hymenochirus; species Hymenochirus boettgeri. The sequence goes on from CM033470.1 coordinate 122,245,922, forward strand.
ATTTCTGTAAGCAGTTTTGCTGTAGCTGGAATGGTTTGACAGTTGGTGTGCTGTATGCATGGGGGAAAATAGTCAGGTCAGTGGTGCGAGCCTGAGCAAAACAAGTATTATATTGAAGGCATGCAGCAACACACACACACCTCTGAGTGCTACTTACACATATTTATTTATAGATTAAGATGACACCAAGCCATTTTTTCAATATACATACATAAGGAACATGCTAGTGTGGCCTAGCCCTAAAGCTATTTAACTAAAGCCCTGCTAATTAGAGTTAGCTTCCTACAGATCTTTAAGATGATACGGTAACCCGGTGCCATGACGATATAATTATTTCAACAACCAATGTGCTGCCACGTCACGTTCTGCTTGAGGGAAAGCTATCCACAAAACGCCTGGTGGTTCACAATTTACTAAAGCTTACAAACGATCGAAAGTCAAGGACGAAGTATAAGTAACTTGCTTTATTAGAATTAAATTTAACATTAAAATGTCCCAATTCCACTCGAAGCACAGCAAAAATGCAACAGAAGAAAACCCCACAGGAACCTTGAACTTCCGGATAATCTACTTTGAGGTCGCTTCTCTAGAAACGTCATACAAGCGCCATTACACTCTAGTATTGAAGCCGTTCATTGGTCCGAATTCAACGCGTTTGTAAGATCCGCCAGTTGGTAGACGCTGCCTGCCCGGCTCCGTTATGGTGGACGCGGAGGTTTGGTTTGGGTGAAGACCCAAGCACCGTGGACTACCAGGATGTCTGAAAATAGCAGACAGTTCTGGAAGAGAAGTTCCAAGCTACCCGGCAGGTGACAGCTAGGGCGGTTTAAAGATTGTATAAACGGTAGACCTGTGTTCTAGTCAGCTGAAACTGGTTCATAAAAGTGAGGAACTTAAAATGAAAGTGACTTTATGAGAAAATGCCAGTAAGAGTAAAGCAGATACGCTTTAATGGTCTCGGGCATTAATAGAAGAGTAATGTAACCTGGCAGCTGGATTTATACAGCATTAATGAAATGTCATAGAATAAGGACAGTGGTCAATACTAGTATTTTATTCTGGGGATGGGCAGCCTTATGAGCAGTCACTAAAACACCTGATTTAATTACAAAGCAGGCAAAGAGACACACGTGACTACTACCATTTACTTGGTCTAAAATAATGGACGTGAGTAGAGTGACCCTTTGCATGGAACAAACTCTTCTGATTGTTGCTTCACTAGGCATATTTTATAGAATTTTACCGATTTTCATTTATAGTGTTTACTAACCCATAACACATACAATTTGCACATTTAAAAAAAAATATATATATATATCACTAAGTTTGAAGTGCTTCCAGATGCTTATATGTATTTTCAACAATAGTCTATCCCTATGTGCCTTTTATTATTAGTCTTATTGTTATTGTGGATTTACATAGCACCAACGTCTTCTGTAGCATTTTACAATTGCACTGATACATACACATCAGGCCCTGCCTCAAAGAGCTTACAATCTAAGGCAGCACATATATTTGACACATACACTCTATCAGAATGACTTAATGATTGTGGGGGAGAACATACAAACTCCTTGCAGATGTGGCCCAGTGTGGATTCAAACTCAGGACTTCTGCGCTGCAAGGCAACAGTGCTAGCAACTAAGCCGCCGTGCTGCCCCTTTTACATGTACTAGCAGCAGAAGAGGCCGTACTCGTAAAGGCTGCCAGTGATTTACTGTGAAATTAGCATGATGTCTGCTACTAGGAAGTCGGTGAGAGCTGGCAAGGGATCGGGTGCAGGAAAGCATGTTTTGGAGTGTCTGGCAGCTTGGGCTTTCAAAAACCATAGATGCAGGAAATATTTCTGCTGTAATCACTATGCTTATGCATTAACAGACTGCTCTCTAGCTCCTTCAACAGTCGACTATGGCATGAGTATAGGGTACTGAAAACCTTAATCAGATGTTTAGCATGCATGGACTTAAGAATAGCACCTTCACAGATGGTTTCCACCCAAAAATCCAGTCTAATTGCAAGCAAAGTTACAAAATTATGTTGTATAGCTGTGATTTTTTACATTGAGGATGCCAGAGGACACCAACAGAAGTCAATTGGACTGATTATTTGCGTTCAATTTCTCACACAGTTGGCAGCTCACAGTAACGTGCAAAAATGCTTTATAATGCATATGTTACTTCACATAGAAATTGAACAAGCTCTAAGACACTGTCATAATTCAATGTATATGGCTACCTTTACAAAGTAGTGGGAACTAGAGTTAACCACAATAGCAAAAGGAGTTGGAGGCCTCCGCATAAAGTTGAGCAAGGGGTTAATTCCAATACATTGCATATTTTGTGAAACAGATGCCTCATTGGTCCTGAAATTGCAGCTTTATTAAGTACCCAACAATAATCAATCTTGTCAAACTAACTTACTTGGCTTTTATGAGGAAGTAAGTAGAAAAGACTCTGGCATAGCAGTAGATGTAGTATACTTGGATTTTGCATTGGCTTTTGATACAGTCCCCCATAGGCGACTAATGTAAAAGCTAACGTCTTTTGGTCTGTGGAGGCACATTTGTACATGGATAGAAAATTGGTTAATGAATAGGATGCAGAGAGTAGTTGTTAATGGGGCCTTATCATTATGGACTAAAGTGCTAAGTGGGGTCCGACAGGGTTCTGTGTTGGGGTCTCTTCTATTTATTAATGATTTGTATGTGGGTTTTATCAGCAAGGTATCTGTGTTTGCTGACGACAAAAAACTTTGTCGACCATTAAAAACTTCAGAGAATGTGTAACTGTTGCAGGGGGATCTAGATAGAAAAAAAAAAGCTGGATGAGTTTCTGCAAACAAGGAATGTTGCAAGTTACTGGTATTGATACATAAAGTAGAGTTGATCCAGGGAAATTTTCGATTTCATGGTGGCATATGTGTAAGTCTGAGGATAGTTTATTGATGGTTAAGTTGGTAGACGGGTCGTTGAAAATGAAAGCAATAACTTCATTTTCCACTGCACTGTAGATGGTGCCTAATTGGAGACAATTTAATCCTACAGCAGGACGATGACCCAAACCACAGCTACAAACTATTCAAGAAGCATTTAGGAAAGGAGCAGTCAGCTAGTATTCTGTCTAATGGATTGGCCATCAGTCTATATCTTAATCCCACAGTCTCTAAATCTGAAGTGTCCTAGGAGCAATATGGCTATAAGATATGTAAGAAGCACCCAACAAGCCAATCCAACTTGTAGGATGTGCTTCAGAAGCATTACATAAAACCTTATAAGAATATCCTAACAAATTGCCAACTAGACTGCCCAAGGTCTGTAAGGCTGTACTTGCTAAAAATGGAGGACCCTTTAATGGGCACAATATTAAAAACAAGTGTTTCTTGCTTTCATCAAGGGCTGGGTTCAAGTAGGTTATGGAGTGTTAAGGCTAGAGCTCTTTTTAATTATGCAGATATAGAAAGGAGAGAATTGTGGGTAATTTCCACATTTCCATGGAATGTCTGGCCTGCATTTTAGGTTAGTATTGCATCTCAGCTTTTTAACTATTGTAGTTTACCTATAAAAAAAAATTTAATTTGAGGGGTGAACTTGCCCTTTAAAAATGTTAGTTAAGTCAGTAGAAATATGAAACGGTAAAAGAAAAATTATGAAAGATTAAACTATATAAACATGTTCTGTATGAATGTTTTGATGTAAATTCATAATTTTTGTAAATTTATGATCTTACCTTTATCCCTTTTTCCAGTATACAACCAGTGTATGGTGCCCAGCACCCACCATTAGACCCTCGTCTCAATAAGAGGTATACTTTAAATGTTACTATTTATTAGTACTTTTGTTCTGTTTTTAATTTACTGAATGGTTATCAAATAGTTCTATGTACTGTACCTGTTTACTTCAAATTTACATGTTAACTTGTTTATTAATGCCTTGTGGCAGTCACCTCTCTGATCGATCAAGGGTACCTCCACTTCAATCAAAAAGCAGAAAAGCATCTAGTTTTCATGAGTTTGCAAGAAGTACTAGTGATGCTTGGGAAATTGATGATGATGGTGATGATGATGATAGAGATGTCCTGAATTCTTCACCCTACCAGACTCTTAACTCCAGAGTAGCTGAAGTAACGGCAGCTCAAGTCATCGAGAGCCATCTCAAACTGCGAGGAGAGTCCCTCTGCCAAGCTTCTGTTACAAAATCCATCAGTGAAGATCACCTTCATCGAGTCACTGCAGGTAATGATATGAATAATTGTTTCCTTGAAATATGTCTTCTATATAGAGTTGTCAGATCAGTAAAAAATTCTAGAACAGCTATGAAAAGCGCTTTGAGACCTTAAAAATACTAAATTGAGTAGGAAAGAACTTGTGTTGGCAAACTTAATTATCGCAGACTTTGGTGCCTTGTCTTTTCCTCTATGAGCTCACATTGGGTTGTACTTGTTCCATAATGCTGACATTTTCCTTCCTGTGCCAGGAAATTGTGCCTTCACATATTATCTCAACCACCACCCCTTAAAGGATATGTACACTGTAAAACCAACTTTAGCTGTGGCTTTACAAGTAAATATGTGTATCTTAAATAGGTACAGTATTAAGAAATTACTTTAGGATTTTTCGAGCTGCAGTCTATCCAAAACGGCTGTATAAAATTTGGTGTTTTCAGCTAGCACTGTGGCACTACTACTCTGCCCCAAATATCATGTTTAAGCATGCCCACTTGTAACCTACTGCTGGATGATCCCTTGAGTGCCCAGGGAACCAGCATCTCTAATACAAGGGAAGGGGGAGAACCAAGAGCTAGGCAGGTGGTAGTGGACACCATTGTTAGAAAGGTTATCTGCCACCAAATTCCTACATGTTGAACAGTGTGTTCCCTGCCTTGTGCTAGGGTTTTACATGTGGTAGATTATGTAGACAGATTATTGGGTGGGGCTGGGAGTGGCCTGGCAGTCTTTATTCACATTGATACCAATGATGGCTGGAGCTTAGGTGTATTAAAGGGGAACTGTGGTCTCCAAACAAGTTGAGTTTAAATGAAAGGCCAGTTTCCTACCTTTAAAACAAGACACTTCTCTACGTGCTCCACATCCCAAGATATACAGAAATGACTGACCAGAAAGTTAATGGGTGGGAGGCTGACATGTGACATTCCTAAGGCTTCTCCTACACAGTGCCGCTGGCGAGCACCGACTCAGACTCCCTCAGTGTGTGAAGGAGACAGAAAATAGTATAAAGCAACAGGCTTGACAACAGGTACCCCTGAGTCTCCTAATCAGGTAAAACGATGTAGTGTAATTCAAGAAGAGTTACCACCCCATCAGAACATAAAAACAGTCAATGTACCCGATAGGTGGAACAATATACCTAAGATTATACAAACAAACAAAGAGTATATAATATATAAATATACATATATTTTAATACATCAGAATAACTATAAAGCCGGCCAGCTATAGGTCTACATAAAATCAAAATCAAAAAAGAATATACCCCTCAATAAAAAAAGGGGACTACAGGTCCCAATATCAATGGATATCCAGTATCTAATTATAATGACAAAAAAGATATATATATATATATAGAGAGATAAGTGTCCAGCTCAGAATCCGTACAGTCAATAAAAATCCTATAAAAGGGGAGATACTAAAAAAGAGATAAAAAACGATAAAAAACAATCTTCTCGGTGTGCGCACACCACAACAAAATTCTCAGGGATGCGGGCCACAATGTACAGCGGAACAAACAATACTTCACCACTCCAGAAGTTTTCATGTAGTAAAGTGGTTAATCATGTCGGTCCCCCGGACTGTAAATCTGTGTCCGTGGCTTCTGCACGCTCTTGGGATCCGAGTAGAATGCGGTCAATATATTCCAGACCAATTTACTTCCAGGCACGCTGTTTGTTTGATATCGAACACCACGTGTTCGTGGTTCCCGTCAACCTCTGAGTAGATACGTAGACGTCACTGCTACGCGTTTCGCTACCAATAGCTTGCCTGACGAAGGTACACACAGTACAGATTTCTGAAAGATGACAGACATGAACTTCATAAGGAGAACGCTCGGGACTGTGTGTTTCCATCGGCTACGCTAGACTCCTCTATAGGGAGTATAGCATGGCCGATGGAAATTTTCGGCCTTTCCGAATGAGCGTACACACAACGATAAAGCTCCGATACCGTCAGATCCGACGGTATCGGGGCTTTATCGTTACTAAATCGTGCTAAAACTCTTTCATCTAACCTGACCACACAGGAAAGAAGAGCCTTAACATCCCTCAACTTAACATCCCTCAAAAAAGATTCCAGTATCACCATTCTACCGGCAGACAAGGGAAGATGCACAGTGGTACTCAACACCTCAGACTAGCATGATAAGGTGACCATGTTCCTGGCCGATAATAACACATATGAGGCTTTAACAAGGGATCCCACCAGCTGTTACAAAAAAAGGGTCATAGACTTACTACAACAGCTTCAAAAGGATAAAGCCATTGATCGAGCAATGTATCATCGCCTCTACCCTGGTGAGGCACATCCATGCACATATGGACTCCCAAAGATACATAAGAAAGGGGCCCGACTAAGACCTATAGTCAGCAGCATCAACTCTGTAACATACAAGGTGGCAAAATACCTAGCCAACATCTTAGGACCATTGGTGGGAAGTTCTAAGCATCACATCCAAAACTCTCAGGATTTCACCAACAAGATTGAAGATATAGTACTCGGTGCCGAAGAAACTATGGTGTCCTATGATGTGACATCTCTCTTCACCTGTATACCCACCAAGGAGGCTGTTGACATGGTGAGAAAACGACTAGGCCAAGACAGCACTCTTTCCAGCAGAACTGATCTCAACCCAGAACAGGTGTGTTCCTTACTGGACTTGTGCCTGAATACCACCTATTTCAAATACAGGGAAAAGTTCTATAAGCAAAAACACGGATGTGCTATGGGATCTCCAGTTTCACACATTGTGGCCAACCTTTACATGGAGGATGGAGGAGGTAGAAAAACAGGCGCTTAATACATTTAAGGGCATAGCACCCAGTCACTGGTTCAGATATGTGGATGACACCTGGGTTAAAATCCACCAGAAGGAAGTACAAGCTTTTACAGAACACATTAATGCGGTAGACCAAAACATCAAATTTACAAGGGAAGAGGTACAAAACAACAAACTGGCTTTCTTGGACTGCTTGGTAGAAGTTAAGGAAAATGGTAAACTGGAAGTAGAGGTTTACAGAAAACCAACACACACAGATCAGTATTTGATGTTTGACTCCCACCACCCTTTAGATCACAAGCTGGGTGTCATCAGAACCCTGCAACACAGAGCCGAGAACATCCCCACTAGCACAGAGGCAAAGGCGAAAGAAATGAAACATCTCAGAGAAGCCCTTAAAACTTGTGGATATCCAGACTGGGCCTTTGTCAAAAGAAGTAGAAGGAAAGAAAAGAACACGCATACCAACAGTGAAGGGGAAAAGCAAGACGGGAGAAAGAACATGGTCATCCTATATGTAGCAGGGGTCTCCGAGAAATTAAGAAGAATTTTCAAAAAACATCGTATCCCTGTCTGCTTTAAACCGAACAACACACTGAGGCAGCAATTGGTACATCCGAAAGACCCAATACCCAAACACAAGAAAAGCGACATCATATACGCTGTGCAGTGCAGTGAAGAATGCTCTGATTTGTCTGTGGGGGAGACCAAACAGCAACTGCATCAACGTATGGCCCAGCACAGAAGAGCCAATTCCTTGGGTCAGGACTCAGCTGTGTACCTGCATCTTAAGGATAAAGGACATACCTTTTGAAGATTGTAATGTTAAAATATTGGCAAAGGAACGTGACTGGTTCAAGAGAGGTGTTAAGGAGGCCATTTATGTGAAAATAAAGAAACCAAGCCTAAATAGAGGTGGGGGGGTTCGACACCAACGGTCTGCCATATACAATGCTGTTTTGACACCTTACTCTGGGTGTTCCTATAACACCTCTTAGCCACTATCCAATCACGCCCTGAACACCTGGCTGTGATATGCTAATTGGGATTTTCCAGGGTACATAATTGCCACAGATTCTTGTACAAGTCATTCTGAATTGAGAAAGCCAGTCGGATGACTAGCGAAACGTCTTCAAGAACTAAACTTCAAGTCCAGTTGATCTAATTGAATACAACAGATACACAATAGTTATCCTTTTAAAGTAAAAACCACGTCAAGGTAATCCCAGTATGGAAAATCCTAACTAATTACCCTTTATCTAGGCTGACACCCCCTACTAGGTTGCATTTTCTTAGGAAAGTTACCTTCCTGACCTTGCATTCCTTTAGTTTAAAGGCTGTCACTCCCTGACTATTGTCTTTTCTCTTTTCGCAAAGAGGAAAGGGGCCTCCCATACAATGTTTAGTATTCAAGGCATAAGATCTACAAATAAAGAGCTGTGTTGATGATCAATATACATTAATTTGCCCTATGTAACATCATTTGCAAGCAGTAAAAACATAGAATTTTTATGCATAAAAGAAAAATGAAAAAAAGCCTTACGTTTATCAACATTTAATCTCCTCTTTAATGGGGAATCTTTACGGTAAAAAAAAAAAAGATTTAGCAAGTTCCCACTACTCGGAATTTAACTCTGAGCTATAGATCCCGAGAAATCATAATTTGAAACCACAGCATTTACAGGGAAAGACCTGTCACTCCAGAAGTAGAAATTGTGTCCCATCCCTGACCTCTTACTAGGATCTTTGGCAGTCTGCAACTATTAAGAGAATCAGCAGAGGAGAGGCAGGGGGAGATGGGTAAGCAGAGAAGGGTCTATGGTTAGGCTGTGCAAAAGTTATAATTGTTGACACTACAAGAAGGCAGTAAGTAAGAGAGGGTGGGGGCAATTAGGAGCATTCACTAAACATTAATAATTTAATGACAAAGCAAGCACAGATAAATATGTGAGTACCCCCATTTTACTTCTCTCAAATTGTAGTTTCTAATAATGTAAATTTGTTTGAGTGAGTATAGTTACCCTTTAACTTAGCAGCCCATTATGACAATCTATCTAGATCCGCCTGCAACATCTTCCACAGTTTTTAAGGGATATGTACACTGAAATAGTAACCTAAAGTTATTAGATAGCGGGGCTGTAAGCTGTACATGTGTGGGTTTTTTTTTTAGTTCTACTCTTTCCCACCCCCTACCCCAGTGTCCTTTTCTTCCTGGCTTCCTCCTCCATGGTAAGGTTTCTCCTAGGTCTGCCCCCACAAGATCTGGCTTGCTGACGTCACCGCTCATGCGTCCGGGACTCTAGTCACGGTATGATGTCACAGCAGATGGCGCGAGATTTGGCTGCTTTATATGAAGGGCGCGGTGACGGCATCATCATGTGCCTTCACCGCAAAGTCGGTGATGTCACCAGACTTGCGCGAGTCGCGCGCGCAATGATGTCGCCGGACGTGCGAGAACACACGCAACAAACGGCAGCTAGATCCTTGGACTTACCTGTTAGAAAGGGCAGGCCAGATCTTGTGGGGACAGGCCTAGGAGCAACCTTACCATGGAGGAGGAAGCTAGGCACCAAAGAACAATGGGGTAGGAGGTGGGAAAGGAATAGAACAAATAAAAAACCCTATACATGTACAACTTACAGCCCCAGCTATCTAATAACTTTAGGTTACTATTTCTGTGTACATATCCTTCAATGGTGATTGGAGTAGTGGAACTGCCACTACTTTGTGTGGTCTGTTTTGTGTTGTCCACAAACCCAGAGACCTTGCTGACAATACCTGCTTCAAAATATTTTATAAACCGATTAAATAGTGTGGCCCCAACACTGAATCCTGTGGCACACCATTTAAAAATTTATTCCAGGTATTGTCAGCAAGGTCTCTGCACAAGAGACCCCACAAGAAGTAGTGGCAGCTCTACTACACCAGTCAATGTTAGGGTAATTAACGTCCCCCATAATCAGAACGTTCCCCAACCTTGCATCCCTTGTCATCTGCATGCAAAGTATTAAACTATTACATTTCTAAATTTATACCTTTGAGGGAACAAGAGTGGACCTAAGTGGTCCACTCATGCCGTGCGGAATGCGCGGGTAGGAGGGGGGGGGGGGGGGGGGGGGGGGGGAAAGAAAATGTCTTACAGAACACAACAGGCTTACAAGGATTATACGGTCTGTAATAAGGAGTGCAAGAAAGCAATTAAACTGCCTAAAGCAGAAAATAAAATATGCATAGCAGAACAAAGCAAGTCCAACCCCAAAATGTTTAAGTATATCTATAGTAAAAAGATGAGGACTGAGAATGTGGGACCACTAAATAATGGGGCTAAAAAGGTTAAAGAGGATGCTGAAAAGGCTAATATGCTAAACTTTTTCCCTCCCTCGGTGTTCACTATAGAGAATCCTAGTCCTTATAGCAGGGACTGTAATAAAATGAAGCGTATAAAAGGGTTATATTCACTCTGGGTGACAAAGGATATGTCTTGAAACAATTAGACAAATGTAATATCATTACAACCCCAGGACTGGATGGAATACATCCATGGGACTTAAAGGGCATGTCCACCCTTTTTAAAAACTTTAGGCACAATGCAGGGGATACCCTCCCACCCCCAACTGCTATATTCATATTAAATTGTTGTCAGTCTGTACTTAGACCTCCTTGATCCTGCGCTGTTCTGGTCTGGCTCCCCTGCCCGCCGGAACTGCCTTCACTGTAGAACAGCACAGGAACGAGGAGGTGTAAGTACAGATTGACAGCGCTTTTAGAGTAATGAATATAGCAGTTGGGGGTGGGAGGGTATCTCCTGCACTGTGCCAAAAGGTTTTATAACTACATAACTTCCAGTCACAGAGGGATCGGGAAGGAGAGGGGGAAAGGGCTCTACTGAGTATGCCTCATACCTTGATTAGGTTAGCCAAGATACAGGCACCGGATGAGGCACTGACGGCTCCTACCCAGCAGTTTCCTGCACTTTAAAGAGGCATAACAGGAGAACCACAAGGAGCAGGGATGTAAGGTAAGGAATTTATTTTGTACAGTGGGGCCAGTAGTTGATAAGATTTTTGGTTTTGGGGTGTGGACATGCCCTTTTAATCTTTTTAAATCTTTTCAGATTCACGTTTGTCTGGTAATGTGCTGTTAGATTGAAAAACAGATATCAATGATAAAAAGGGTAGTTGTTCACAGCCTGTTAACAGAACTGATCCAGGCACAAAGCCAAGACTTCGATACAATGTTGCAACACTAAAAGTTTGTGCTGAAAATGCCCATTAGATAAAATGTTGGCTTTGTGCCCCAATCAGTTCTGGTTGATACTTAACTCTGGAAACAGCTGATTACACAAACCTGTCTGACATCGGGAGATCATAGCAGCTTCCTTCGTTGTCAGGGCAACTTCTCCTACGCTGGAAGCTTTCCCAAAGGTCCTGTGCGCGTCCCCGGCACAGTCTTCTCCTCGTGCAGGCAACTGTTCATCCTATTACACTGACTGCCGGGAGATGGACCCATGCGCAGATTGCTACTGCACATATTCGACCCAGGCTCTCCTTCACCAACTGCTCCAAATGAATGTTCTATAGGGGTCCACAACAAGGAAGTCCTGCAGTTTGTTTGGATTTTACTGGGTTCATGGACATTGCTGCTGGATGTAAGAGAGCTCATGTACCATAGTCTATTTTTTTTCTATCTTTTAGGGATTTTTTGGGGGGCTGAACTTCCCCTTTAAGACGTAAGTATTTAACGCCACTAATAGCTGGCGTTAAATACTTACGTCAGGGTGAGATTCACCCAAAGCTGCGCAGCCTCTGGTAAATCCTGTACGGGAGATTTGCCCAGAGCAGTTGCGGCTCTGGGTGAATCTCCCTATATGTGTCTAAACCTGGCGTCTTACAAGGTGAGCCACAACTGAATGAGCTGAAAGCCTAGGTACAATTAGAAGCTTTATCTTTTGCATGGAATATAATAGAAACAAAAAAGATATATCTGGGGTATTGAACTTATGACCTGAACTGTGTATTTTTTAAACCTGGGTGCCTTACTCGGTGCGCCAACACTGAATAAGCAGAGAATCCAGCTACATTTGGAAGCTTTATCTTTTGCTAGGAAAGGAATAATAAAAAAAAATGGAATATGGAAGTCCCTGATAAGACTTTGAAAACTGCTTGTTACCCTGCAGTTTATTTTCCAGCAACTCACACTGACTGGTAAATAAACTGCAGGGTAACAAGCAGCTTTCAAAGTCTTATTGGGGACTTACATATTTGGTGTGGAGACATCTGTATAGAAACACTCTGTGCATAGAGACAGTGAATACTGGGGTCAGGGGCGTGGTTCTTTGATGACTTCATGGGCTGTGGGTTATACTGGCAACAACATGGAAGCCTTCTTATTTACAGAATCTATTTCTCGCATATACTAAATGTAACGTACCAGATAAGAATTTTACAGTGTATAGGTGTTCTGGGGAGAAAAACGTTCACATTAGGTTTTAAAAAATGTAAGTTTAGTTCTCCTTTAAAGCAGAATAAGCCTTTAAAACACTTGCGCAAGCTCCCACATGCGCTCTGGAAGCAGGATTTATACAGTATGTGTATTACAGTATTCAAATAAGAATTTTAATCTGTAGCAAAGTTTAAAGAATATTCCTTACCACAGACTTGCCAGCCTATAATTACCAGGCTGTGGTAAAAAAATAATAATAATAATCCCAAACTAAGCTATGGAGGCTGTAAGTTCCTCCATCCTGATTATTTGGTTGAGTTTGTTGCACTAGGCTTTGATTGTAGGAGGGTTTTTTTGTTTCCATTAACGTGGTAGAACTGCTCTACCAGCGATTAAGAAGTAGCAGAGGATGACAGTTTTGTAATTAGAATGGTTGTCTGGGAACATATTTAATAGTATTACTGGATACTAGTATTACTGGATATTATTATGTTGTTCCGGATTTTATATATTGAGGGGCAGTCGCACCAGATATGCAAGATGGATTGATGGCATCTCCAGCAGGTATCTGGGATTGTGAGAGAGATTTTATGTAGAGTGGTTGGGCATCTGTACCATCTGCTTAGCAATTTGAAGTTCTCTTCCTGAGCTTTGCAGGCTATTGATAATTTGTGGGTTGAAGTGAAGTTTTTTTACCCATTGTTCCTTAGTGAATGAGCAGTTGATCTGAGCTGGAAGTTTGTAATATTCTGTAAATCTTTGAAATTCTGTGTTTTTTTGTAAGCAAATCATGTCAAATGTGGAGGGAGGGGATTTGAATTCTTTTTTGTTCCTTGTTGTTTGTATATAATGCTGGAGTTTAGCATATTGAAAGTGTGACATTGCCGATGGGGTTTGATTTCCCATGATAGTGTTCAGAAGAGTAACATTATTATTTTGTGTTAGTTGGCCGATTCTTGGTGTTTCTGTTTTTTCCCGGATTAGGAAGGAGTCTGTTTTATATCCTGGAGGGAATTTCGGTGTGTGAAGAATGGGTGTCATATATCCATACAAGCTGGATATATCATATCATTTTATTGCTTTGTCCCAATTTTGGAGGATATGGTGATGCAGATAAGAGGTATCCGTGTGTTGTTTGCGTTCAGTTGTGGGTGTCCAAGGAAGTATAGTTAGTGACAATGTGGATAGTTGTGAGGTTATCTCTACACACAATTAGTTGTTTGGGTGGTGGAACCAGTCGGATATACTGTATGCAGCTGCATGATATTTTCTCATGTCTGGTAAGTTTAGTCGTCCTTCTTTTCTTTTGGACATGATCAAGAATTTTAGGCTGTTTTTTTTTTTTTTACCCCAGATTTACCGTGTCATTAGTTGTTGTACGGTTTTAAAGAATTGCATAGACAGTAAGATAGGGATGGTCTGGAACAAGTACAGCAGTCTGGGTAATATATTCATTCGTGTTACATTTATTTTACCGAACCGTGATTGTATTTTATTTACCCAAATGCACAGGTCTGAGCAAATAACGCCTAGAAGAGGGGTGAAATTTTTTTCATACAGTTTATTATGGTTAGCTGTTTTAATGCCCAGGTAGGTGATTGTATCTTGAAGGGAAAATGGTTTTTTATAGATGATATAATTTGTATCATAGTAATATTTAGGCAATTAGATTTCTGATATTCTTAGTGTTCCGTATTGTTGGATTTCTGTGAGAATATTAGGGATGGATATGTGTGGGTTTGAGATGAATAATAGGAGATCGTCTGCGTATAATGCTAATTTGTGTGTTGTTTGGCCAATCTTAATGCCAGAAATATCTGGATTGTTTCTAATTGCATTTGCCAAGTGTTCCATAGTTAGTATGTATAAGAAAGGGGATAGGGGGCAGCCCTGTCGTGTGCCATTGATTAGTTGGAATGGTTTTTAATAATATGCCATTAACTCTAACTCTGGAAGAGTGGGAGTAATATAATGCCATGATTTTGTTTAGACAGGTTGGGCCTACTCTGGCTTGTGACAGTGTCTGTTCAAGTAATCTCCAGTTGACCCTGTCAAAGGCCTTTTCTGCGCCTAAGGAGAGAAGGCACATTGGTATTTTGTTTTTTGGGGCTTGGGCTATCAGCATGATAGTTTTGATGGTGTTGTCTCTTCCTTCTCTCCGCGGGACAAAACCAACCTGGTCCTTCTTTATCCATGAGGGTATGTGTTTTTGTATTCTTGTAGCTATCATTTATGCATATAATTTTATGTCTATATTGATTAATGAAATAGGGCGATAGCTGCCACAAGTAGTGAGGTCTTTATTGGGTTTTGGTAGTACAGATATGTGTGTTTCTAATGATTGTAGGGGGAAAGGGCACTCGGGGGAAACCTTGTTAAAGGCCTCCAAAAGTAGTGGTGATAGTTCTTTCTAAAAAAAATTTTGTATAAAAACCTGGACCTGGGCTTTTGTTTTGATTCTTTGCGTAAGTTCAAATATAGGGAAGGGTGATTCTAATTGCTGTGTTTGTTCAATTGTGAGTATGGGTAGGGCTGTTTTTTTGATGTATTCCTGAATGGCTTCTTCTTTATTTGGGGTGATACTGGGGGGTAGTGAGGTTTTTATGAAGTATAATTTAGCGTAGAATTTCTGGAATTCTTCAGCGATGTCCTCAGACCTGTGCACCATTGCATCACCGGATGTTTCAAACAGTATATTTTGTTGAGAGTATGGAGTTAGTGATTTCTAGCTTTGTTTAATTCTCGTCGGGTTTGTGGGTCTCTATGGAGTTTGTGGTTTGTTTCTAATTTGAGTACTTCTGATTAAAGCTGATGTATGTATTTTGTAGTTTCTTTTTTTATTCTGGTCCCGTGTTTTATTAATGTGCCCCTGGTGATGCACTTTATGGTTTTCCATTTGTATAGTGCTGATGTTGTGTCAGTGTTATGTGTTTCTTTAAAGGTGTTGATTGTTTGGATTATGTCTTGTATACATGTTTGGTCTTTTAGGATATGGTCATTGAGTCACCAATTCCTGGCTGTTTTTGTGTAATTTGGTATTGTAATGGTCAAATATGAGGGCGCATTGTCTGACCATATGGTTGGGCCTATTGTGCATCTGGGATTCCAGGACAGTAGTTTGTGTGATAAGAGCAATGGATCAGTTCTGCTATAGGTGTCGTGGGGAGCTGTATGTAAAATCTTTTGTGGTTGGGTGGAGAGTTCTCCACGTGTCTGAGTTGCAGGTCATGTAGCTTTCACTTGAATTTGTTCAGTTTATATGGAATATGGAAATGTACTAATGTGGAGTCTTATTGGGGTCTATAACGAAATTAAAGTCCCTTCCTATTATAATATTGCCTTCAGCAAATTTGCTCAATTTCTCTAAGTATTGTATGCCTGTGGGTACTTGGGATTGGTTGGGTAAGTAAAAATTTTCCACTGTTAGCATATGTTCATTGAGAGTAAAATTAACTGTAAGGTAACGTCTATTTTTATCAATTAGAATTTGATTGTTATTGGGAGCCTTTTGTGGAATGCAATGGAGACTCCTTTTGTTTTTGCTTATGAATTAGAGCTATGGACCCATTGGGGGTAGTGTTTATTCCATATTGATGGGATTGAGTTTGTTTTGAAATGTCTCTTGCAACATAATTATGTCAATTTTTTCTTGTTGCATGTGGTGTAAGATGTGAGACCTTTTTTGTGGGACTCAGTCCTCTAGAGTTTAGTGTGCAGACCCTTAGTTCCATCTCCATATTTTTATTTTGGGGGTTATTTGTTTTAGAGGTTGAACCCGAGCATCCACTATAAGGGGGGTTAGGGGAGTGATTGGGGGAGGAGAAGAAAAAAAGGGAGAGAGGGTTTGTACAGTTGATAATTATCTTCTTACATTGTGTCACCTGTGGGAGAGAAAGCATATATGCATTTCATTTTTTTCTTTGGTGTAGATATATAGCAGAAATGAAACATATGTTTAAGTAAGTATTAACTGGCCAGATTGTGATCTGACTAAAAACATTTAACCAATAACCTCTCTTTGCCCTTGAGAGGTAGTATACCCTTTTGGAGTTGTAGTTTGTCGCGTGTCTCATCCGTGGACACTGTTCCTATCTTTTGTTTTCAGAAAAAATGGTTGAACACAGACCCCTTGTGTTTGTGGTTGGATCGGTGCCAAGGTGGAAAGGCAAATTTGACTGTTAAGATTATTAGATGCTGTCCTTTTCATTTTAGTGGAGAGTTTTGTGATGAGTGGAGGCGTCTCTAAGTTTTTTTGGGGGAGTTCCATGTTTCCCTCTGATGGATATATGTGGTGTGGATAGGTTGATCCCAGTCTGGGAGGGAGATATTTGGGAGCCCCATTTTTCCTAGGAATGTAGATTTTCAGGGTCTTTGAGTACTGCTGTTAGGCCATCTTTTCGTTGAATTAGTGAAAAGGGGAAGCCCCATTTGTATTGGATTTTTTGTTCTTGGAGGACCATGAGTAGAGGTTTTAATGCTCGCCTTTGTTGTAGTGTCCTCCGGGACAGATCGGCAAAAAATTTAATTTTAGGGTTGTTAAAGGTGAGATCAGTACAGCCTCTAGTTTTTATCATTATTTGTTCTTTATTAGAGTAATGGTGTATGCAGCAGATCACATCTCTGTCTAGTGTCATCTGAGTCCTTAGGGCACAATGCTCTGTGCGCTCTATCAATTTCTATTGGTGCGTCTTCAGTTGCTCCCATTATGGTATTGAATATTTTTTGTAGGACAACTGGTAGCTCCATTGTGGATACGGTTTTAGGGAGCCCCCTTACCCTGATATTATTTATACGCCCTCGGTTCTCGAGGTCGTCGGGTTGGTTTAGCAGTGAGCGCGTTAGAGCTTTTTGTCCAGACATGTCTGTGCCTATTTGGGCTAAGGCACCTTCATGTTGTTCATTTTGGGCCTCTAGCTCTATAACCCTGCTGCCTATCTCTTTAATATCTGAGCGTAGGGAGACTATTTCTTCTTTACATGTTTGTTCTACCTTAGACAATAAATTTGCAAAGTCACCTTTAGTTGGTAGGGAGCGTAGGACTGAGCGGAGATCCTCCATTAATTCGGCGTTTTGTGGTGTGCAGTGTCTATGGGTGCCCCCATCTTGGAATTTGTGTCCATTTTTGCCTTGTTGAAAATGTGGGTAAAACCTTGATTTGGGGGTCCGCTTTGGGAGGCTGGTGTTCTTGCCGCCTTGGGCTTTCCCATGGTATTGCTGGGGTGGTTTTTGAACCACTTTTGGGTTTGTGAGTTGTGTTAGATAGGGATCAGGACCGAGAGCTCTTACAGCTTGTCTGCTCAGGACCCGCGCCAAGCCACGCCCCCCTTTATAACCTTATTTATCTAAATATATCTTATGATAAACTTAAAATACATATTTGGGATGGTCTTGCGATCCGTACCTCTTTCTATTTTAATTAGCTTAATTGCTTTCTTGCAATCCTTACTATAGCTTTTAGAATTAACGAATTATCTGTTTACTCAAATCTACATTTTTTAAATACTATTTTTTTATTCTATTTCCATTTTTACTGGAGAATTATTAAGCCAAATATTTTTTTTGTTTTTAAATATGCACATACTGATGGAGTTGAAAACAAATGTATTTCTAATTTTCCAGTGAACTCAGTTGGGGCTATAATCCGTAAGTGGGAAGAACATCGTTCATCACATCACTGCTGATAGCTTAGCTATACCTTATCTTAAAAATCATCAGAAAGTTCTGGATATTGATGGCACAATCAGTTTTTCTGTTGCCAAAAAAAAAATCTTATGTGGCCTGGTAGCATTTAAGCAGCATCCATATTTATAAACAATTGCTATTTTCACAATTTCTCTATGGCAGGACCTTGCAATGACAGAGTGCCATTTTCGCATATTTATTTATTAAAACACTAATTTTCACTTTCGCGGAAAAATATCGCTGCCCAGATGTGTGACCTACTATCGGCAATGTGCACTAACAACTTTGCCTTATTCATTACATTAAGTCTGGTATTGCGGCCAAAAGAGAAATTTCTCTTTAGCGTCTGCCATTCCCAGACCACAAAATGTGAAATTTCATGGCTATTTTTGTCATTTTTTAAATTTAAAGCTATTTATAAAGCCACCTTTTCTGCCTTTTGTTGCAGTTTTACCAGGATTTTTGCCAAATGTCATAACTTACAGGAATTTTTCATTAACATGACTATTTCTTACACAGCACTATAGTATGTTCCCATATTAAAGTATCTGGTTTGATAATTAGCTGCAGTTTGCTGAAAACAAGCAATACTAAAAATTTACAGGGTTATTCAATAAATGTTCTTATCGTTTTAAATGGTGCTAATTTTGCCCAACCAATCAGGTGTTAGCTATCAAATGTTAAATAAGATCTGATTGGTTGGGGCAAAATTAGCACCATTTTAAACGATAAGAACTTTTATTGAATCTCCATGTTAGTCCTATTGATGAAATAGAGAAAATTTTCCTGGGTGAGTTTTACACTATCCTATCTTTTGCTGAAAAAAACACTACATATGTTAGGCTATTTTTAAATAACAAAGATAGGTGCTCAGTGTGTATTAACCAATTTAATAATACTTTGAAAATCCACCAGGGAGTATTACCTCTTTACCATCATTTCTGCTTTTTGCCACATTTTCAGTTTTATTAGTGCTACTTTTTGCTATGTAATTTTTGCCTTTAATGAAAATGAACCTTTTTAATAACTTTATAAGAAAGGTTGAAAGTTTAAATTATTGTGGTGAAGTCTGGCGGCAAAAAAATAATGAAAATAATGCCCCCTTTTAAATATGTCCCTTAGACCCCCATTTGACTTATAGGGTAACTGTGGTCTCGAATTCTTCCAAACTAGTAAGAATTTTATAAAAAGCCTTCCATCATACCTTCAAAATAAAATCTAAATCACATCTCTAGATAAAATTTATGAGTTGGTTTCTATCTGATTTACTGAAGAACGGGAGGTAAGAGAGAGTGCATTTACCTCCTGTTCTTCAGTAAATCAGATAGAAACCAACTTTTTTGATGGACACACCCTTTAAGTCTTTACTGAGCATGCTTCTCCCCCCGGGGTGGAGGGGCAGGCAGAGGTCAGGTGATGTCACTGAACCTACTCGAAGCAGGAAGTTTGAACATTTATACATTAATATCTTTTCTCACAGTCTGAAGCCAGAGATATGTTTGTTGGCTCGTTATAAAGGAAATACTGCAGGCTTTCATTCAACCCTAACTTGTTTGGAGACCAAATTTGCCCTTTAATTGGTAAAAAAAAGAAAGTCGGAAGCTTAAGAAAGCTATTTTAGGAAAAGCTGAAATCGCATATCTTATTACATTAAATGCTGAAAAATAGTCTAACAACCCCCTGGGTACTTATTACTAATGTGAAACACTCCTTAATGTACTGTCACCTTCCATAGACCTATTGGCAGGCTAAATAAATGGCCACTTATGCGTTTTCGCCACCCCAGATTTGCGATTTTGAATGGCTGAACTTAATGCAATAAAACTCTTTTTTATAAATACGCCATTTTAAAAATATGCTTGATGTATGGCGAAAAGTAGCAGTAATGAATTTTCGCTACCGGTTATAACTGCTTTATAAATTGTGAAAAATCCATATTTGGCGAAAAGGCGAGAATTTTTAAAAAAAACACTTTATAAATCTGCCCCAAAGTTTGCCTTTTAGTTTGTTTTTGGCTGTTTGCTCTTTGAGTCATTAGTAGATCTGCTCCCATCCTTAATGATCTGACACCTTGTACCGTCTTGTTTCCTTTTTTTTTTTTCCAGTTGCAGATGACACCTTACAAAGGAGGCATTTCCATAAGCAGCAGTCACTCCCATTACGTCCTGTTATACCACTTGTTGCCAGAATCTCTGATCAGAATGCTTCTGGTGCACCCCCTATGACTGTGAGGGAAAAGACACGTCTAGAAAAGTTTAGGCAGCTCCTTTCCTGTTCTAACACTGATCTTGGTAAGATTCAATGTATACGGTTATGGTTAGATAAATTGCTAATTATTTGAAACTTATACTAAAATGTTTCTAACTAGTAGGTACACAAAGGGGCAAGTATACTACCCAACCAAAAATGTATACATAGCAAGTCACCCTCAAACCCCAAGACTGCAATACTTGCAAGTGGACAAATTATTGGAAGGGACTAGGCATTATCCAGCTGTTTTAGTACATATTGGTACTAATGACAAAGTGAGTTGTAGATGGAGGGCCCTTAAAGGGGAAGTTCAGTGCAAATACATATATTTTTAAGAAAAAAAGCATTCCCCTCCATCCTAAAGACCTTAACCTACCCAATCAGCATTTTTTTCTATGTATAAATTAATGCTTCTGAAACACTGACTTCCTGTTTGCAGGACCGCTACTAATAGAAACGGTTATGCTCTAGCCCTTGACCCAGCGCCTGGGTTAATTCAGTTGCTCAGTAGATATCTGAGCATGTTTGACCCATCCAACAGCCAATCCGTAGAAATTACTGTTAGGAACATTCCAAGGTAGTGTACATTCTGGGAAGAAGGACCATTACAGAACCTAAAATGTCAGCTCACTAATGTCAACTGTAGGGAATAGCAAGGGGTATAAAAACTGACTCCAAAATACAAAACGTGTTGGAGGTAACACATGGGAGACTGACAGTATAACTGTTAATGGCAAATTTATTACATGTGCATACACGACATGTTTAGAGCAACAAGTGCTCTTAAGTGTACAACAACAAACAACCAAACATTTAAAGCCTAAAACAGGAAGTGATGTGTGACATCTAACCACACCCCTTTTCTCACATTATCCTCCAACTGTGACAATCTTTAAATTTAAATCAAATGCAATACCATGACAATATAAAATACTATTTTATCAATCAGCATGAAAAAGTGTTTTAGGGCAAAGTGCTAACAGTCATTTATATTCATTTACTGTAAGCATAAAGTGCTTTGAGTGCAT
Source organism: Hymenochirus boettgeri (assembly GCA_019447015.1). Classification (NCBI taxonomy): domain Eukaryota; kingdom Metazoa; phylum Chordata; class Amphibia; order Anura; family Pipidae; genus Hymenochirus; species Hymenochirus boettgeri. The sequence continues at coordinate 122,267,329 of CM033470.1, forward strand.
TTTGTGCTTATAGTTTTTTTAAAGTAAAGTGCATAATCAGTGCTAAACCAGATCTGATAATATTCATATGTGCAATTAATAAATATGTGCTCCATGTACGTATAAAATTGCAGTTACCATTAGAATATTAAAATAAAACAATTTTTATTATTAAAGGGGAACTGTGGTCCAAAAATTACTTGAGGTAAATTGATAGGAATTGCTCCCCTGGAAATTTTTGCAGTGTATTTCCATTGTTTATTTTGCATACTTTTGAAGATATTTACATTTTTGTGTGTGATATGGCAGCAGCATCACCAGGTCCCCTGCACTTTCTGCTCTGAAACGGTCAGGCAATCTGTCCTGTGTCTCTTCCTCCCGTTTGCAGGCCCCCCATGGCCTATTATCTTACAGACCCATGTGGCCCCACCCACTTGCGGGTGTCTAAGCCCCGCTCACTCGCGGGTGCCGTGGGTTACTCAGACCCCCCTTACCTTCTCTGTTAGGACTTCACACAGCAGAGAGGAGGAGGGACTTCCTGTCTCCCTCACACTGAGGGAGTCTGAGGCTGTGCTCGCCGGCGGCACTGTGCATGAGAAGCCTCAGGAATGTCACATGTCAGCCTCCCACCCATTAACTTTCTGGTCAGTCATTTATGTATATCTTGGACTGTGGAGCACATAAAGAGGTGGTTGACCACAGTTCCCCTTTAAAAGAACTTTTGTTGACTAATATCCTCAGTCCATACTTGCAAATCCAAACTTTCAAGAGGTTTTATAATAAATTAGTTTCAGGCAATACAGATCCGTATGAGTCCCAAGACTTATAATCCATTATTTTTTTAGTTTCTGGAGGTAAATAGAAAGTATACATATTATAGAAAACACCCTATACTCCATTGTTTATTTATGCCTTGTGGTGTCAGTGTATTTAGTTTTCTGGTCCACAAGGCTTCCTTTTGTAAAAGTTTCTTGGTCATGTCACCCCCTCTTTTCTCTTTCTGTATTATTTCTAGGACATTCCATTTTAACTGAGAGTGTTTACACTTGTGGAAGTGACGTGCCACTGCAGTGTCGTTATATGTATTTGTCTTAAAGTTGCGGATGCTGTTTTTATGCTCCTTTAGGGCACAGCCACACTGCAACGCAAACGGAATCGCATGCGATTTCGTTGTTTGTACATGCTGTTTTTTCATTAAGTATTGAAAAACACGTGGTTGCGATTTAAAATGCGGAACGCAAATCGCAATCACAACGCACCCGAAAACACGGGTTTTTGGTCCGTTGACGCGTTTTCAATGATATGGAAAGGGCATGCGCAAACGCAAAAAAAAAACAAAAAACGCAGCAGTGTGGCCTAGCCACAATTCTCATTTTTATGCTATTAATTGTTTGGCCTATATATGCCATGCCACACGGGCATTTAAGCATAAATACCACATTTTTTGTATTGCAAGTTGCATAACAAGTGTGTTTATGTTTAAACCCTTTTCTTGGATGACAGAAGTATTCCCCTCGTGTTTGTTGTGACGCAATAACAACTAAGGCAAGGATACGTACCGACCTTCCTCTTTCCTAAGAACCTATCATTGTTTTTCTCAATAGCAGTGTCCGATGGGTATAAGAGGTCTTTAAGTGTGGAGCCTCGTTTGTAACTAAACAGGGGTATATCCATAAATAACTTCACAACCTTAGAGTCTTTTTGTAATATGGGCCAATATTTTAATACAATTTTCTCAATTGCTTTACTTGAATACAAATGGAATTTTCTCATGGCCTTTTAGTTTCTCTTTATACTCTAAGAGATCTCCTCTTGGTATATCTGTGACTTTCTTAGCTATTTCTGAAATTCTCCTCGGGATATAGCCCCTTGCGATAAATTTGTGTGTCTACATTTTGCAGCAACATGATAATCCAGGTCTTCAGAGGAGATTTCGTTAAAAAAAAAAAAAAAAATCGTAAAAATTGACCCCCCCAGGGAGACCCATTGTTCCTGGAGTTAACTCCATATTGGAACCCCTTTCAAAAATGGTAGATTTCTATCTTCAACCCATTGTCGGTAGTATAAATACTTGTTTGAAAGATACTGCAGACCTTCTTAAACGCTTAAACACTTTGAATCTACATGATACAGAGATAATCCTTGCCACTATTGATATACAGAGTTTGTATACCTTACTCTTGTGTTATTGAGGTGCACAAAGTGTGGAAATGGCTTTACTTGAAACAAGCTTAAAAACTGATTTTATATACTTTTTTGTTGGATTGCTTGAATTTGGTTTTAATTAAAAACTATTTTAGATATGAGGATACCTTTTATTTTCAAACACAAGGAACCTCAATGGGCACTGTGACCGCTCCTTAATTTGCCAACATATTTGTACATGAATTGATAAAATATATATTTCTATCTGACAAGTTTGAACTATATATCTTAAGCTACTACAGATATAGACGATATTCTAATCTGGCAAGGATCTACTAGTAAATTTGAAGAACTCATGGCTGTTGCTAATCTGTTCCATTCCACAATTAAGTTTGCCAGTACATGGTCAAATGAAAGTATCAATTTCCTGGATGTTACATTGGTGCACAAATAATTATTTATGAAGCCAACCAATTGTAACAATCTTTTGCATGCAACTAGCTTTCGTAACCCAGCAATTATTAAAACTATACCCAGAGGACAATTTTTACGAACCAGGCGTATCTCCTCTGAAGACCTGGATTACCGTATCATGTTGATGCAAAAGGGTTGACACACAAATTTATCGCAAGGGGTTATACCCCAACGAGAATTTCAGAAATAGCTAAGGAAGTCACAGATATACCAAGAGGAGATCTCTTAGAGTATAAAGAGAAACTAAAGGGCCAAGAGAAAATTCCATTGAGAATTGAGAAAATTGTATTAAAATATTGGCCCATGTTACAAAAAGACTCTAAGGTTGACCTCTTATGCCCATCGGACACTGCTATTGAGAAAAACAATGATAGGCTCTTAGGAAAGAGGAAGGTCGGTACGTATCCTTACCCTTAGTTGTGTTTGTTGTGATGCAATAATGAGGGGAATATTTCTGTCATCCAACAAAAGGGTTTAAGTATAAACACACTTGTTATGCCACTTGTCTGCACTTTGAGAAACTCTGACAAAATCATCAGTAAGGCGTCGGGAGGAAAAAGTGTTTTTCTTCCCCAGGGAAGAGAGTTTAAAAAGCCAAGACAGGATTTTACTCTAAGAGCTAATTTTCACTACTAAGTTGTCCAGGCATTTTCAAAGCGGACAAAAAGCAATTAGGTCCACACCATGGAAGGCTAGTAAAGTCCTAAACACCCACAATAGGAATTTGCCAGACTGTACAGATAACCAAGGGACTGTCAAACTATTTTCAAGTCTGGGCAGGTGCCATACCAGACTCCTGGGTAAACAGCATAGCAAGGATTTCCCCTGGAATTTAACATTTATCCACTGAAAGATCATTTTAGCCCATTTCAATAACCCAAGACAGAGGAAGTGGACCATTTAATTAGACTTCCTACAACAACTTCTATAAAATGGAATGGTGGAACCAATTCCAGAAAGCCAACATAGAAGTGGGTTCTACTAACGACTATTCCACATATCCGAAAAGAAATTCAAAATGTAGTCTTTGTCATCAATCATGCAGACACCTGGCTGGTCAATATAGACCTACTACCATGTCCCTATTCATCCTGCCTCAAGAAAATGTCTCAGGTTAGTAGAAGGAATCATGCGTGTCCAATACACCTGTCTACCATTTGGCATTTTCAGACCGCAAAGAATTTGGTTGGGATTTTAGAGAAAAAAACGCACAAATCTAAAAGTAGCAGTCCAATCTCTTACCTCTCTTCTATTCTCCAGGAAGACTACAGTAAAGAGAATCTTAAAAGTCTTAGGGCTAATGTCAGCAACCATCCAATTGGTATGGTAAGAAAATTGGCATTGAAGGCTGTTGCAGTCCTACCTTCTATATAAAGTAAAGAACCCTCGCAGGGTCATCGCCGTACAATCATCCTTCCAGCCATTATAAAACAGCAACTCAGATGGTGGCTTCTCGACATTAATCTATCAAACGTTATCTGTTAAGAAGAACCTACCTGGGTATCGTTAACAACAGAGGCCTCAGAATCAGGCTGGGGTGCAGTATTTGTGTTCAGGGAGCCAGAAAAGGCGAATGAGTCCCTTCCAACCTTCTGGAATGAAGGGCTGTGAGGTACACATATTACTAGTTCTAGAAAAGGACATCAAGGGATCTCTAATAAAAATGTCAGGCAACTCCACCGCAGTGTCCTATGTAAGACTGCAAGGAGTCCAAATACAGTCAAAAGAAAACACTTCAGCACAACGCTGTTGGCTGTATGCCAGACAGGTGAGTAGGTGCGATCCCCCTGGCCCTCCACTCTCAGGGACAACTTTCTTCAACACAAGAAAATATGGGGGAGCACAGTACATAAAGGTGAATTCGCAAAAGTTTATTGGAACCACACATACAACGTTTCGGGCCACCCTGTCCCTTCCTCAGGTATAACCAGTGTGCACAGTGCAACAAACATCTAAACCCTCAAGCCCCACCTACACATCATGTGATACAATGAGTGACAATTCTGGGGCCCCAAAAGGAGGCTACCCATAAAGTATAAAGGCATGGCGATAAACAAAGTGCTACGTGCTATAAACACATGAGTAAAAATCAAGACTCATTGTGTTTATCAAATAAAAACATTGAAAATCACACAAGTATTGCTACTAATAAAAAAAGCCACATGGCATCAGTGAAAAAATCAGTAATACAATGATAAAAGTGACAAGAATAAAATACATTAGTGATCTACTAACATAAGCAATACCCAGAATACAGAAACTGGCATTGGTCAAACTCCACCACAGTGTCTTATGTAAGACTGCAAGGAGGTACAAGTAGCAAACTTCTACTCATAGGAACAGGTTTTTCTTGTTGGCAGAAAGGAAGCTACTAGACATAACAGCAATACATATTCCAGGAATACAGAACACTCAAGCAGATTATCAAAAACACGAAGTGCAAAATATTTTATTTAAGGGAAAGATGCACTAGACCAGAGCTGCAGCCTAGAACTTTGTGTTTCCAATGTTCAACCTAGTCTGGAGAGTACGTAAAAAATAAAGAGACAAAGCAACAGTAATTGATCATTCACATCTTGCCAAGAAGGCCCTGGTTTACTCTATTATCCCTGGTAGAAGAGGGGCCTTACAACCTAATCAGAATCTGCTGCTCCAGGGCCCAGTACAGTACTCAGGACCCCTTCAGGTTTCATTACCGGCTTGGAAATTGGGAGGCAAAGGCTAAGCAAATACAACCTACAGTATAAATTGGTAAACATGATTTTAAAATCCAGAAAAAAATCTACCTCATTCTATTACTACAAGGCAAGGTCAGGACTCACTTTGCACAATTTGCAGCAGACCTAAAGCAAGATCCCTTAATTTCATCATGTTCTTTACTACTAAAATTCTTTTATGCTGGTTACAAACTATCCCTTAGTGAAAATACACTGAGGCCAAGTGTTGGCCCTCTCAGCCATTCAGGGTATGAAGTGGTCACCCGATGCTTTAATCAAAAGATTTTTCGCAGATGTATCAATAAGCTTGTTCCCTGGGATCTGCCACTCGTATTAAAAAATTGACAAAGGCTTCCTTCGAACCCTTGGCCTCTGCCTTGTCGTTTATCTTGCTGATGTGTATTGCAGTCTTGGGAGTTGGTAGGGTGATTAAACTATACATTTTTGTAATTAATAATATGCATGTAAAGTAAATAGAAAGTATAATCTCTGTATGCAAATATTATTACAAATTGTAAAACTAAAACTTTTTTTACCAGATGAATTGAGGAGGTGTAGTTGGCCAGGTGTTCCAAGAGAAGTGCGCCCTACCACATGGAGACTTCTCTCGGTAAGATAATGGATTAAGTAAGGTATTAAAGTTATTACTTGGAAGGGAATAACTCTGATCCTGCCTTCATTTTTAGGGCTACCTTCCAGCCAACAATGAGAGACGAATGCCAACTCTTCAGCGTAAGCGGGAGGAATACTTTGGCTTCATAGAACAGTATTATGAATCTCGCAATGAGGAACATCATCAGGATACATATAGACAGGTACTAAACTTTTCAGAATATATTAAAAGAAAAATGGAAATAAAATGTTCCTATTGCATTCCATTCTTCCTTGAATTTAAAAGAAAGCATTGGGCATTAAGAAAAAACAAACCCTTTGAGACATATGCAAGGAGCCATCAGTAATGCTGGCCATACGTTAACTGACATGCGACTTGCTGCTCCTGCAATGTTTATACATTGCCTGGACCAATTATTTTGCAATAAACCCAATGTGAGCGAAGGGTTTGGCCCTTTTCCACATATATTTTCTGTTTTCTCCAAAAAAAAAAAAAAAAAATTTAATAAATAAAAAAAGCCGAATCTCTCCCAATATACAACAGTATGCCACATGTATGTTTGTGCACACAAACATGGCTACCAACTAACTCCAAAAGGGACCGAGTACAATAACAGAAAAAAAATCAACCAGCTCTGTGTTTTGAACATGTTCCAGTTTTTAAACTAAATACCCCTTAATCCCATAAATACCCACTCACAAACTATATATTTTTGGAATCTACCATATGCAGTTGGCAAAGGCTGCTGGTATGGGGCATGTTTTGGTTATGGGGGATTTTAACTACTCTGACATAGATTGGAGTAAGGGAACTGCCAGCACCTTAAAGGGCATGTCCACCCCCAAAACTAAAATTTAACCCCTTACTGGCCACATCAAGTAGTTTAAAACAATCCTTACCTTACATTCCTGCTCAAAATAGTTCCCCCGCTGTGCCCCTCCAAAGTCCAGGAAACTGCTGTGTAGGAGGAGTGTGTGACTCATGCTGTGCCTGAGACTTCCTCAACCTCATCAAGGTTGAGGCATGCTCAGTGCAGCCCTCCCTGCCTCTCAGCCAATCACGGACGCAGCTGCCGGTCCCGCCCCCCTGCTTTCAATTCCATGCAAGCAGAGGGCCTGAACACTGCAGCAGGGGAGAGAGGGCAGGTAAGTAAGAATCGGGGGACTTTCTAACAATTATATTAATGCGGTTGGGGCTGGGGGAGCATGCCCTACCACATATCAAAAGTTAAATTTTGGGGTGGACATGCCCTTTAAAAGGTATAAAGTTCTTAAATTTCCTATATGAGAATTTTCTTTCACAGATGGTAGAAGTTCCTACTAGATAGAATGCGTTGTTGGATCTGGTGATATCTAATAACCCTGAGCTCATTTTGGAGATGATGGTAATGGGAAGCTTAGGGAATAGTGACCATGATATAGTGTAATTTAATATAGGTTGCAAAAAACTAAAATGCATTGGGTTAACAAAAACGTTTAACTTTAGGAAAGATAATTTCATGCTGTTAAAGGAATCACGTCTGCTCATAGACTGGGGGGAATTTTTTCTAGGTAAACATACTGAGCAGATGTGAACCACTTTCAATTTAAAGGGATATTAAACTATCACATTTCTAAATCTGTACCTTAGGTAATGCTCAAGTAAAAAGGGAAATGGGGAAAAAAGAAAAAGGCTTTTAAAATGTTGAAATCAGAGGGAACAGAACAGTCTTACAGGGAGTATAAAAGCTTGTAATAAAGAGTGCAAGAAAGCAATTAAACTAGCTAAAATAGAAAATGAAATACGGATAGCCAAACAAAGCCAGTCCAACCCCAAAATGTTTTTTAAGTATATAAATAGTAAAAAGATGAGGACTGAGAATGTGGGACCATTAAACAATGGGGCTGAAATGGTTGTAGAGGATGCCAAAAAGGCTAATCTGCTAAACCGTTTTTTTATATCGGTGTTTTACTGTTGAGAATCCTAGTCCTTACAGCAGTGATAATGTGCAGGGTAGAAATGAGGAGTATTTACATTGGCTAACAGAGGATATGTCTGTTGTATTCAATTAGATCAACTGGACTTGAAATGTAGTTCTTGAAGACGGTTCGCTAGTCATCCGACTGGCTTTCTGAATTCAGAATGAGAAGGCCAGTCGGATGAGTAGATAAACGTCCTTAGAAACTGCATTTCAAGTCCAGTTGATCTAATTGAATACAACAGATATACCATGACCTGGATGAATGAGAACCTTCACAAGCAACAGAGGATATGGTACGGAAACAATTAGACAAAGTTAATATCAATAAAGCCCCAGGACCAGATGGATTGCATCCTCGGATTTTAAAAGAGTTTAGTTCAGTTCTATCTAGACCACTGTTTCTCATCTTTTCAGATTTAAATTGGTCTGGGGATGTGCCGCTGGATTGGAAAAAAGCCAATGTAATACCAATATTCAAAAAAAGTAGTCGTTCACAACCTGGTAACTATAGACCTGTAAGCCTAACATCAGTGGTAGGGAAGGTGATGGAAACTTTTGTTACGGGATCATATCCTTGACTTTGTCTCCAGAGCTCATCTTATTAGTAGTAGTCAGCATGGATTTATGAGAAATAGATCATGCCAGACAAGTTTAATTTTTTTTATGAAGAATCAAGTAAGAATTTAGATTCAGGCACAGCAGTGGATGGGATTTACTTGGATTTTGCAAAAGCTTTTGATACTGTACCACATAGGCCACTAATGTATAAACGGAGGACTGTTGGCCTTAAAGAAAATATTTGTGCATGGATAGAGAATTGATTATTGGATCGCAAACAGAGAGTGGTGGTAAATGGAGCTACATCTATGTGGGCTAAAGTTCTAAGCGGAGTGCCTCAGGGTTCTGTACTGGGGCCGCTTCGGTTTATAAATGACTTAGAAGGGGGCATTGAGAGCAAGATCTCTGTGTTTGCTGATCACACTAAACTATGCAGAGCTTTGGAAACTTCAAATGATGTGCAAGTGTTGCAAGCAGACCTAGATAATGGCAGATGAGATTCAATGTTGCTAAATGTAAGGTGATGCATTTGGGATTTAATAATCCCTGTGCCACCTACACGATAAATAACTGTGTGTGAAGTGCATCTGTAATGGAAAAAGATTTTCCATTTCCATTAAGTTCTGGTAGATAACAGACTTATACAAGATATTGTCTTGTATAAAGAGAGGAATAGATTCAAGAGAGAAAAATATTATTCTCCCTCTTTACAAGGCACTGGTAAGGCATCATTTGGAATATGTAGTGCAGTTTTGGAATCCTTTATACAAAGGGACATCTTGGAAATGGAAGCAGTTCCAGAGAAGGGAAATGGAGGGGCTTGAATATGCAGGCAGATTAGACAAGTTGGGTCTGTTTACATTGGAGAAGTGACATTTGCGTGGGGATAGGATAACCTTATACAAATATATTAGTGGGCCATACAATGAACTCTCTGGTGCATTGTTCACTAATAGGTCATATCAGAGGACTCGTAGACATCCTTTAAGGTTAAAAGAAAATAAGTTTCATCTGCAGGTTAGGAAAGGTTTCTTTAAAGTGAGAACGGTGGAACTGTCTTCCAGCAGATGTGCTAATGGCAAGTTCATTAAATAGCTTTAAAAAAGGCCTAGATAAGTTTCTAAAACTAAAAAATATAGAGAATTACTTATATTAATACATAGATCTGGTTGATCCAGGGATACTTTCCAATTGCCGTTTGGAGTCGGGAAGGATTTCCCCCCCCCCCCCCTTTTTGGGGGTGTTTTTTTTTTTTTTTTTTTTTTTTAATAGGTTGGACTTGATGGAAGTATGTCTTTATTCAACCTCAATTACTATGTTACTATGTTTAGCTTTGTATGGTGCCTTTCTTTCTAACATACATGTAGAATTTCAGACAGTTATTCCTAAAATATCATACTTTTAGGATATGTTTTGAAATAATGAAAAAAAGACGATTTAGTTTAAAATCCAAACCCACATAAGTAAAAACACCAACTACCTTTCAATCTCCTACATATTCTAAATAAAACTTTGCCACATGTTTGTGTGTACACACAGTCATGGCTACTAACAAACTCCACTCACTAAGCAGTACGTTCATGCGAGTGCACACACAAATATCTGTATGAATACTGGTAATGTGGTATATAGTGCATAGAATTTGATCTCTGAACACAGCTAGTAAAAAAATTAGAGGGGACATTATCTGCAACGTTTGCAGGTTTTCTAGTGACACACCTGGCATGACAAAGGTATTCCTCAAAGGGCGTGTCTGTATGCCATAATACATACATCATTTCATCTTATTTGAGCTTCTATGGATTTCTTTTTATATGTATGAATCATTTGCTGCATAGCTCCACCCAAGGCATTTTGCAGAATTTGATGTGCTGTAGACACTTGCTTTGCTTAAAGGAGTTTGCCTTCAAACACTGTGGAGCTATGGGCATTGCTACAAGCACGCAAAGCATTTTTCAAAGAAAGTTTGATATTCTGAATCGCCAGTAAGTTGCTTGCTTAAAATTATATATTGCAGAAGTTACGCGATTTCTAGCACGTATGGACAACTGTCCCCTCTCACTATACTCACTCAAACAACTTTACATTATTTGAAACTACAATTTGAGAGAAGTAAAATGGTGTTACTCACATTTTTATTTGTTATTGCTTTGTCATTGAATTATTGTTTAGTAAGCGCTCCTAATTGCCCCCTCCCTCCCTTACTTACTGCCTTCTTGTAGTGTCTGCAAAACTTATACCGGTAAGTTCTGCACAGCCTAACCATGGACGTTTCTCTGCTTACACATCTCCCCCCTCCCTCCCCTTTCTTTCTTTCTTGTTTCTGCTGATTCTCTTAATTGTTACAGAAAGTGTGCTGGCAGGCAGCCATAGATCCTAGTAAGAGGTCAAGAATGGGGTACATATTATAATTTCTGCTTCTGGATTGACAGGTTTTTCCCTGGAAATGCAAGAACCCAGAATGTGTTTTGTCAATCCAAAGTCTGTAACACACATAAGTAATAAATATTTGGTTATAACCCTGTCCGTTTTAAAAGACTGTTTCTGTACAGCAGCGGCAGCACATTCCTTTGACTAAGCTGAGAGACAGCGCTCCCTTCTGGACAGTCACAGAAATGTTCTGCCTCTCTCCTTAGTTACAGGAATGTGCTGTCTCTGCTGTACTGAAAGGGGAATGGACTTTCAAAACTGACAGTTATTGTTGTGAATATTTATTACTTGGGTGTTACAGACTTAAAAAAAACACTTATTTCCATTTACTGGTCAATGACAGGAGGGGAGGGGTTTAAGGCAGGATAGTTAATGGGAGCAGGGATTTTTTTTAATTAACACCATATGTATTGCCTTCAGAGCTATTTCAGCTCTAAGCAATTTATTTAAAGGCAACTATAGTGAGAAAATTGTTTTTTTTTAATTTCTTCTAATGTATCCTATAAGTCATCCCATCCACCAGGGTACCTTTAGTTTCTTTAAATTCTACATAGTCCCCGAGATATAAGCCTTTGAATATGCTGTGATTTGTAGGAGCTGCTACACCTCATCTGTCACTCAAAGGCACACACCCACACAATCCAAAGCTCCCATGCAGTACTGTCACACACTCTCTCACCCACACTATATGTACCATGTGCAACATATAGTCAAATGCTGTAGTGCTAAACACAATCAATAAACCATTAACCCAGCAATATGAACATAACACACTATAAAACAGCCCCTCCCCCCCCAAAAAAAAATCTTATATACATACAAAACCAGTGACTCAAATGGAACACTAATACAGTATATATAATACAGTAATAGACTATATACCAAACAAGACACACAGTGCAATCTATGAAATATATAGACTAAAGCAACTGAAATGTAACAGGACAACAAGCAGTGTCACTGTGTTTGTGAAGGTCTCTCACTACAAGCTGCTGTTACACTGACTCTCTCTTCAGTGATTATGATCTCAGCTAAGCAGGGGGAGAGATATGAACTTTAGGTAAAAAGTAAATAACAATTAGCAAAGTTAGAGAACAGGGAGAGTTCAGTAACTTACTTGTAAAGAATCTCAGCACCACTTGTCCTCCTCTCTCCCCCTCTGCCCCTCCCTTCAATATATTGCTACTTTCTCTACTGCTTGCAGTCTAGCTCTGGAAGGGAGGGGTCAACAGGTGTCAGGCACCTTCATTTAAAGTCCTTTCACTGACAATGCTCGGACTCTGTATACAGCCGTCACTGCTTGAGGGGGAGTAGACAGAGAGGGAGGGGGACTACACAGCTTGGTACAAACTTCTGCCAGTGTGAAGAAACGAAGCCACACAGAAACATGAAAGTAAGGCAGCTTATACTAAGTGATCTATACATTGTATACAGACAAAGTTTTTTTTTCACTATAGTTGCCCTTTAAAGTGATCCTGTCTTAAAGGGGTGATTCTGTTTTTAAGGGGGACATTGGTGCATTAAGAAACAAAAGCGTTTGGAATAAGAGGTTTTAAAGTGTATGTATGCTGAAAAAATGTAAGTAGCACTTCCTCTGAGGTGTGTGTGTTGCTGCATTCTTCAGTACAGTACTTGTTTTGCAAAACTGCTTACAGAAATTCTAAAACGTAAGATGTTTCAGATTGGATATCTAAAGAAATAGGGGGCAAATCAACAAAAAAACAGTACAGTGATAGTTGGGATGAATTATAGTTTCCACTAATAGACAATTTAAAGGGTATGTACACTGGAAAATGTTTTTTTTAAACACAATATAGTTGTTTCTGTTGCTTGCATTGCTGTTGCTTTGCATTGCTGTTGCAGTGTATTGTTATTGTGTATTGCTGTTTAGTATGGACAGGGATGATTTTGTTGGGGCCACCCAATGTGCATCTTGCTGCATGTATGGGATCTTGGGTCTGCTTTTTTTCTCTTGTGTGCCTTTGTTTTATTGCTGGAATAAAAGTTACTTTTTAACCGATGGTTGACTAGAATCAATTGGACCGTTTGTTCTCTGCATACTTTAAAGGAGCAAAACACTCCCCACAAAGTATAGAATGAAATAGAGCCTTTTTATAACAGAAAGTACCTCCCAACCTCATGTTATTATAATCGCATTGCCCTAATAATCTAACATATATATAAATAAATATATACATATTTCTCTCTCCCAGCTTTCCTTAAGAAATAGGCGAGTATCATCCTTTAAAATTTTTACATCATACATACACATCACTTCCTGTGTTGTATAAAGAAAGTTTTTTTGTTGATTGGCTAAGACTGTTGCATGTTTTACAAACAGAACATTGTTGGATGCTATACTCACCACTTCCTTTCAGTATCCACATAAAGACCCCTTAGCAGTCACAGGGATGTGGTTTAACCTCCCATTTTGACTATCCCATATTAAAATAGGAATCTCTGCTCTGGAAGTAAGTATATTTTGTGTAAATTGCATGTTTTGTCTTGTACCTAATTTAAGTCATACTTAATATACATCTATTTATTGTCCAGACAGTAAATATTGCAGGAAGACACCAAGGCGCAAAACTAAGTTTGCAAATAGTTTATTTACCAGACAAACACATGGCTGGTAAATAGAATATGATTGTATATTATATGCACTTTATGATACTATTGTAACATTTTAATTGTACACTGATTGTGATTATAAATATGTATCGATTTTACTATGATGTATAACTGAGGGCACTTATGGTATATGTATGGTATACACTTTATGGAGTTGTGCATTTAAAGGACAACTCCCCCCTTATAAGAACATCTTTTAGAAAGAATGGCCTCTTTAAAATATGTTTATATATCATAGTTTGTCCTATGAATTCATTACTGTATGCCTGCTATGCTTCTGGATGCCTCATGGAAACTGAGCAATTTAGAAACCTGTACTGAGCCTGGGCATGCTCAGAAGAGGCAGATAGGGCATTAACATTCAGTGATTGGCTGTGATGTCAACTGTCAAATCTATAACTGACAGTTACTAACTGGAAGAACCATGAAGCAGAAATGGGCAAAAGGACATTGTACAGGATTTCAGGTTAGATTTATATACTTCGGATTTCAAACTATTACCATTTTGGGGGCTGATTTACCTCTATGTAAGTTTTCATTTTGGGGCTGGACTTGCCCTTTAAAGGGAAGATGTACTTGAAAGACTAATCCATATGGACTGAGTAATGGGTTAATCAAACACCTATTGTTATCAGAGAGGAATGGGAGGAGTTTTTTTGCACCTGTTAAATTGGATTCACTGTGTAAAATGTATTTGCACTTGAAAAAGAACGCATGAGCGTTCGAAACATGTTCAGGGAGATTCAATAAAAGTTCTTATTGTTTAAAATGGTGCTAATTTTTCCCCAACCAATTAGATCTTATTTAACATTTGTAAGCTTACATCTGATTGGTTGGGGCAAAATTAGCACCATTTTAAATAAGAACTTTTGTTGAATAACCCTGGTTGTGTTTGGCTGGTGAATAAACTATTTGCAAACTTAGTTTGCAAATTAACCGTGGTGTCTTCCTGCAATATTTACTCTGAAGAATTTTATTGGTGTGAATGCGGCCATGCTGCAGGAGTAGAGAATTTGTGAGTTGCTGGAATGCTTACTTGATTTCGAGATCTATTTATTGTCATTTAAAGGGTATCTTCCCGCACACCCCACTTTGCAGTTATTGATTTGTTAAAAATGTTTGGAGTCATGTATGAATTTCATTCCACTTCTCACGTGTACACCACTTTGTATTGGTCTTTCACGTGGAATTCCAATAAAATTGAATTATGTTTGTGGCAGTATTGTGACAATGTGGCAAAACTATTCGGCCCCCTTGAAGTTTTCCAATCACTGTATATTTGGAGAAAAAAAAATCACTGTCAAGTTATTTTCGATCCCCATTGCTCTGCTCGCTCTGAGACGGAAAAAGGCAGAGAGGGGCAGGACCGGCAGTCGCGTCTGTGATTGGCTAGCCGGCAGCCAATCACAGATGTGGCTGCTGGCTTTTCAGACAACCGGGGGAAGGTCTGTAAGTAACTGTACAGCGATTTTCTTCCAAATATATCTTGGTGGTTATGGGTGGGATGGGATAGAATACCCACATTAAACAGGAGTTCACGCTAGGGGGATGAAACGGAGAGCTGGGATCCGGATGTCACAGTCCTTGTTGAGGTTAGGGAAGCAGCAGGGACCGGATGACACACTGACAGCTTCTACTCTTAACTTTCCTGGACTTTGAAAAGGCATTGCAGGAGAACCATAAGGAGAAGAGATGTAAGGTAAGGATTTTTGAACACAACACAGTGGGGCCAGTATGAGTTTAAATTTTAGTTTTGGGGGTGGACATGACCTTTAAATGGTAATAGTGAGATTTTATACAAATATACCTTTTCCTATATGTAATATCATATGCCCCCCCACCTCATTCGTAGCTCCTAAAAACTCAATGCAATCTCCTATGAAGACATAGATTTATATAAAATTTATATATCAGTGGAAATGTGTATGTTTTGCTTTGTGTAGATGCAGTGCTCACAGGAAACATCCAGGGGGGCCCTAATAAAATTAGTCTGAAGGTCCTGAAAAGAACCCAAGCAATCGTATCATATTAAATGAACAAACACACACTTATATCCTCCCTTACCTATACTATCTGCCAGCTAGAATATAGAGGGTGTATGTGCAATAAACCTGCAGGCAATGTAAACAGCACCTATGGGCAATCAAAAGCAGCCCATACATATATCCGATTTTACGTTCCCGACCGAGATTTCCCACGACATTAGACCGATGCTGCAAGAACCGCCTGTCTGTGGCATAGAAGAATGGGAAAGGCGATTCCGGCAGGATCAATCTAATATTGCAGGAGCACTTGGTTGGGTAAGTAAAATCGGATATATGTATGACCACCTAAAATCCTATACATTATCCTGATTAACATGCAAGGTTCATACTTATTAGTAATTACCAAAACAAGTTCCAGATTTAGTCACTATGGTGTTAGGACTTGGTAGCACAAAATACTGATTGAATATACATGTTAGGGAGAGGTGTGGATAGAGGAGCTAAAAGCTCCCCACAGAGTATAAAATGAAATAGTCTCATGTTATAAGAGCATTGCCCTTATAATCTAACATATAAACACATATTTCTCACATAAAGAAATGGGTGGGGACATGCAAACTAATCTTATTTATAGCCTGTGGCAAAGGTGTGTGTCTAGATATAATCCAGCCTAATGGTATAGAGCAGTCGTGTTTAACGTTCACGTGTTTGAAAACGACAATTCCCAGCATTCTCTGTTTGCACAAAGTTTTTTTTTTTTTAATATCCTGTAGCTGAAGACATCTATCTAGATTTAATACAGCCTAAGCTTGTGACCTTTCACGTTTAAAAACATGTTTTCGGGTGCGTTGCGATTTGCGTTCTGCATTTTAAATTGCAATTGCAAAGGCAACAAAATCGCATGGGATTGCGTGTGTGATTGCGTTGCAGTGTGGCAGTGCCCTTACAGACATTAAAAGCCCACGGTCACGCTTAAGTGCTTCCTACCCAAGGGTTTGAACATGCAAGTGATTCATCTGCCCTTCCCTTACATCCATAGCTATTAGAATATTGGATTAGGGAAGCATTATGTGGGTCGATCAGTTGGCCCCACGTTGATGCTCGATTTGCGGCGGCAGCGCGAGTACCGGAAGAGGCACTCAAGCGGTCGTTGCAAAGTAATTTACCAGAGGTACGCCTAAGTATTTAACACCAGCTAATAGCTGGCGTTAAATACTTATGTGTGGGTGAGTATTACCCAAAATTGCACAGCCTCTGGTAAATCCTGTATGGGAGATTTGCCCAGAGAGCATAAACTTTACAATATTTGCACTCACTTCCAAATACCACCTACCTGGCAGTTATAATCCATGAAGTCTAAAGGTTTGTACACACGTGCAATCGCGGGTGCCGACGCACAACGTGTATGAATGGCTGTTCTGGACGATAGTCGTGCTGTGTATCGACAGAACGGCCATTTTAGCCGATAAAGTGACCATACATGGCACAATTATCAGCCGTTCGTACATATCGTGCGTCACGGGTTAGCACCCACGATCGCACGTGTGTACGAACTTTAAGGCTGGGTAAACATCAGTAACCAAACGATAGTGCCATGGATCAGTCGGCTGAAAAAATCTGATGGTTGCCCCTATCCGACAAACAGGTCAGTTAGTAAATCACGTCCAATAATGCAGTTCCCTATAGGACCACATTATCGGTCTGTTACATGCACTGCAGGCTGCACCCACGGTTGCTGTGAACAACAGTCATCTGTCCTGGCAGAGCTATGACACAAAGCATCTGAAAACAGATCCAGGCAATTCGGCCACAATGTGCAATTCAATCTCAACAGCACTATTGGTCATCCTGAGACCCTATACAGGATCCAGAATATCATGCTAGTTTCATACTTTTTGGTATAAAAAAATTTACAGTCACTATGGTGTTATGACTTGGAAACACAGGATAGTGATTAGCTTTACAAGTTATAGAGAGGTTTGGATAAAGAAGCTAAAAACTCCCCACAGAGTATAAAAAGTAGAGCCTTCTTATAACTGAAGGTTATAAGTAACAGCCTCACAGTTATTATATCAATAGTGGAATAAAAGGGGAAACTGTCCATTTCTCTAAGAATGCTGGGTAGTTTCAGAGACATGCAAAGTCATTTAATCATTTACAGATATCACTTCCTGTCTAGCACACAGAAACTGGATTCTCTCATTACTTTCTATGGAGAGGGGAGGGGGAGTAAATTTGAGAGTCTGAAGAATTTTCTAAGTGGCTAAGACTGTCACATGTTTTACAAACAGCATATAACTGTGTATAATACAGGGACTTCCTTACACTTCTTGTCGTCATGTACAGTGCCTGAGAATTTTTTGATTTGCTAACAGTGTAAGATCAGAACCTCTCATTGGATGTTAGTAAAATTCCACTTCCTTTTAGTGTCTACATGGAGACCCTGTAGAAATCCTGGTGGTGTGGCTAGACCTGTCATTTTGAGTTTTCCATTCAAACTTAGGGGTGTCCAGTAAAGTAAGTTTACTTTATTAATTGTATACCATTTGTTTTGTAATTCGGTAGTAGTACTATACTTTGTATAGTGTTATTTCTTATGGTGATTTTAATTAAAAAGTTATAATTACACACATACATATAGACCTTTCCTATGTGTAATAGTGTTATATACCCCCACCTAATTGCTCCTAAAAACTCTATGCAAGCTCTGTAAAAATATAAATTTATTTATTTAATATAAGGGATCCCTTATATTATATAAATATATGTATAAATTAAATGGGGAATACATTTGGTTTTTAGGATGTACTATGTAGGTGGGGGTAGCAAATAATATTGTACATAGTGTATTTGTGTATGTGTAACACTTACTGCTTTATTGTGATCTATAGAAATAAATATGTAAGTGTAATTGCTTCTATATGTAATGTAAAACGCAAAATAACTGTAATTAAAAAAAAAAAAAAAAAAAAACTTCTTACATAGGTAATCCTCCTACATTTGAATGGTGTGATCAAAATGGAAGGTGTAGCCACACCTCCCAAAATTGTACATAGTCTCCATGTAGAAAGTAAAAGGAGGTGTGGTCTAACTATTTACTGTAATGTCCAATTGTGTACATCTATTAAATTACGTTGCAGTGGTAACATAGTAACATAGTAATTGAGGTTGAATAAAGACATCAAGTCCAACCTGTTCACCCTTTTTTTTTTTTTTTAACCCTACCTAACAGTTGATCCAGAGGAAGGCAAAAAAAAAAAAAAACGGCAAAAAAGGGGGGGAAACTTCCCCCGAAACGTTGTGTACCTGGTTTGTATGTTGAGCACTTAATAAATGGAACTTTTGTTATTATATTCTATTTGAGTATATCTGTTGTATTCAATTAGATCAACTGGACTTGAAATGTAGTTCTTCAACATATCTGTGCCTTAATACCACCTTCGCACAGAGGCGAAGGCTAAAGAAATGAAACATCTCAGAGGAGCCCTTAAAACTTGTGGATATCCAGACTGGGCCTTTGTCAAAAGAAGTAGAAGGAAAGAAAAGAACACAAATACCAACAGTGAAGGGGAAAAGCAAGACAGGAGGAAGAACATGGTCATCCCATATGTAGCAGGGGTCTCCGAGAAATTAAGAAGAATTTTCAAAAAACATCGTATCCCTGTCTGCTTTAAACCAAACAACACACTGAGGCAGCAATTGGTACATCCGAAAGACCCAATACCTAAACACAAGAAAAGCGACATCATATGTGCAGTGCAGTGAAGAATGCTCTAATTTGTATGTGGGGGAGACCAAACAGCAACTGCATCAACGTATGGCCCAGCAGAGAAGAGCCAATTCCTCGGGTCAGGACTCAGCCGTGTATCTGCATCTTAGGGATAAAGGACATACCTTTGAAGATTGTAATGTTAACATACTGGCGAAGGAACGTGACTGGTTCAAGAGAGGTGTTAAGGAGGCCATTTATGTGAAAATAAAGAAACCAAGCCTAAATAGAGGTGGGGGGGTTCGACACCAACTGTCTGCCATGTACAATGCTGTTTTAACACCTTACTCTGGGCGTTCCTATAACACCTCTTAGCCACTATCCAATCACACCCTTAACACCTGGCTGTGATATGCTAATTGGGATTTTCCAGGGTACATAATTGCCACAGATTCTTGTACAAGTCATTCTGAATTGAGAAAGCCAGTCGGATGATTAGCGAAACGTCTTCAAGAACTACATTTCAAGTCCAGTTGATCTAATTGAATACAACAGATATACCATGACCTGGATGAATGAGAACCTTCACAAGCATTCTATTTGAGTGTGCTTCCCTACGAATTGAAATTGGGGAAAATTCCTTCCTGACTCCAAACGGCAATCGGAAAGTATCCCTGGATCGACCAGATCTATATGTAATAATACCAGTTATTCTCAATATTTTTTAGTTTTAGAAACTTATCCAGGCCTTTTTTTAAAGCTATTTAATGAACTTGCCATTACCACATCTGCTGGAAGACTTACCCGCTCGCTCCCCCGGCACTTGGTCTGACAGGTCCCGACGGACCTTTTCTTCTATGCGCATAGATTGCGCATAGAAGACAAGGTCCATCGGGACCTGTCAGAGTATGCGCCGGGGGAGCGAGCGAGCGGGTAAGTTTCTTAGCTTGTCACCAGTCTCGTGTGTTCTATTGAAGAACGGAAGGTAAGGCACAGCTCCTTTACCTCCCGTTCTTCATAGAACTGGATTACCAAAACTTGAAAAAACGAGTGGAGATACCCTTTAACTATTCCTTTAATATATCCCTGTGTAAATTTTTTATAGCCACTGTATCAAATCATCCATAACATTACATACACTGCTACCCTACCCAACCCCACAATTCAGGCATATGAAGAATTTCGACAAATGGTTGTCACATGTAAAAGTCCTAAAACTCTATTAATGCTGCTGGAAGCTAAAGGAAACAAGTAACTTAAACTTTCAGCATGAAAATAACCCTAATCATGCATCTAAATCAGTGGCTTCATCCCAACCAGAGCCAAGACCATAATCTGATTGAAAAATCTGTCTATTTACCCAAAGAGAGCTGAACACAGGACATGTCTTTTCAATTAGACAGATATTGAGCACATTTTCTAGGAGGAGTAAGCAAAGGTTGCAAAGTTAATTTGTGCCAATCTGAAAGTTTGGTGCATTGTCAATAAATCATTTCAGAGCACACACAGGCATCATTTAAAATGAGAAGACATTTGAATCTTTAGGTTAGGAAATGTTTGTGGGGTTTTTTTTTACAGTAAAGAATGGAAACTGCCTACCAGCACATGGGAAAAGGGCAGTTTCAGTTAGCTTCAAAAGAGGGCTGAATACGTTTTTTTTTTTAAAAATTAAGGAATAAGTGCACGGTAAAATCAAGTTATGTTCAGTTGGAAGCTGCAGCTATAAAAATACTGTTGACATTTTTTTTTTCCTATGCCCCTCCAGAGCCTAACTTTTGCATTAAAAATGGGTGACATCTTGTTACTGGTTTGCTGTATGTTAAGCTCCACCCCTCTGACATTTCCTCTGCTTTCTCCTGCTTAAGCCTCAAACGCTAATGCCTGTGGGTTTCGTGCGTGCGCATGACGTTACGGCGCAAGCAACAAGATGTCAGTGCGTGCATGGATATGTGCGCGCGTGACGTCATCTCGCCACACTGTGTGCGCGCAACAAGATGATGTCATGTGCGCACACATCCAAGCATGCACTGACGTCACATGCACCTTGACGTGATGCATGTGCACGGAATTCACAGACATTAGCATTTGAGGCTCCAGCAGTAGGAAGCGGAGGAAATCTGGGAGGGGCGGAGCTTAACATTCCGCAAACCAGTAACAATATGTTACCAGCTTTCAAGGCACAAAAGTAGGCTCTGGAGGGGCATAGGGGGGGAAAATTGGCAACAGTATTTTTAAAGCTGCAGCTTCCAACTGAACATAACTTGATTTACATACAAGTATAAGTACATATAGTGTACTTATCCTTTAAGTTAATTGTGTTAACACACATACAGGGTTATTCAATAAAAGTTCTTATCGTTAAAAATGGTGCTAATTTTGCCCCAACCAATCAGATGTTAGATTTCAAATGTTACATAATATCTGATTGGTTTGGGCAAAATTAGCACCATTTTTAACGATAAAAACTTTTATTAAATCTCCCTGATAGTTCTTGTTGATCCTGGGATCCTTTCCAATTGCAATTTGATGTTAGAAACTATTTCTTATTCCATGAACTAAATCTAGATATGTTTTATTGTCTTACAAGTTAACACAAATATGGGTAGAGACTGATGTATTGTATGCCCAAAATCCCAAATCTTACCGCTCTGCCCCAGGTGCTTTTCATTTTTAGAGAGTTCATTTGATAGAAATCTTCAATACATGCTAAAAGTTTATATTCTTTACATCTCCTCTTAAAGGGCAAGCAAGATCACCCTCTTTGTGGAGCCCCCAACCCTAATTCTACAGTACTTAGCTTTTTCTGCAGTGTCTCTTAAAGGGAAAGTTCACCCCTCAAATGATCAATTGTATTTAGGTAAATCACCACCCAAAACTACAAAAGTTCCGGAACATTTTTCGTGCGATTGCGCTTGCTTTCAGCGATTTCTATATTTTAAAAACCGCAAACGCATTAGTGTGGCCTAGCCCTTATGCAGCAGCATGCTGCCCCCCCCCCCCGTCTAAAGTTTTTACATGCTCAGAGGTAGCATTAGTAATAGTTGTGGTGGCTGACATCATAGCCAATAACTGACGTCTTTTACCTGAGCTGCTTCCTCTGAGCATGTACGATCTTATTAAAGAACTTGTAAAGCTTGAAGAGCAGGCAGCAAACTCCTCAGTGGGCACCAGCTGAGACCAGGATGAATAGTGGACATAAGGTAAAATTGTAAGCATTGCATACTTGTGGTTGGGGGCAGCCTGCAGTTATTAGTAAGTTTGGTGGTAAACTTGCCCTGAAACTTTAACTGGAAAAAAAGTTTGTGATTTGCCACAGGTAGCAGCAAAAATTCCTTTGCCCTTTTCTAAAAGCTATCCAACGAACAAGTCTTTTTAGTTTGCCTTTTTACACTTCAGTTACTTACATGGGTATGATTTTATAAGGAAAAGTGCATTCTTTTTAAGAAATACTCAAACACATTTTCCTATTTCTAAAAATATTTTGCTTGTGGTGGTATTCTAGTCATTTTTCTTTTTTTTCTAACAAGCAATAAAGTCCCAAACGCACACTATCCTTAATTGGGGTCAACCCTTTAGGGGCCAAGGTAATAGATCCACAATACAAAGATGAGGGTTGCACTCCAAGAAAATCAGTTTAATAGTGAACCACACACATCAATATCACAACGTTTCGGGGCCCTTCCACCTAAAGAAGGCGCAAGAGCCCTGAAATGTTGTGATATTGATGTATGTGGTTCACTATTAAACTGATTTTCTTGGAGCGCAACCCTAATCTTTGTATTTTTTTTTCTACTGTTACTTTAAGATCTGCTTATATATTTTTTATTGTACATTCCTAGTGTTTTTTTAGTTTCAGGTTGACGCCAGCCGCAGCAGTAAGTATTAGAGCTAAAGTAATGCGAACCGATTCATTACCACTTTTTGAATATATGCATGGCTTTATAATGCCAGGTGATAGTTGGCGTTAAAACGTCACATATGCATTAATACTTTTCTGGATTTTCCCTGAGCTGCAACTGATATTGAATCTTTGGAAGGAAGATCTACCTAGAGCGATTGTGGCTCTGTGTAAATCTTCGTGATATTTTTTTTTTTTTTTACAACAAATAGTTAAACATTTATTTTAAATATAGTTTTGTGCTACTAAATCTGGTATTTTTACTGTAAAACCTCGCTAAACCAAATTGGCTGGTACAGAATGCATGGAAATTAATTCTGGTACTGAAAGGGATTATGGAAAAACCATTTAGCTGATCATTCTTGCACTAAAAGTAAAAAAAATGGCTTAATAAATATATTCATATTTTACCTCCCATGTAACTGTGTTGTATGTATGTGAAGTGTTTTTTTTTTTTAAGTAGCAGATACAAAGCCCCCATGTTTTTTCCCACTTCCCCTGTGGTCTCAAAACAAGTTGAGTTTAAATGAAAGGCCAGTTTCCTACCTTTAAAACGAGCAATGAACAACCTCTCTACGTGCTCCACCACAGCCCACGATATAAAGAAATTACTGACCAGAAAGCTAATGGGAGGGAGGCTGACATTTGACATTCCTAAGGCTGCTCCTCCACCTCACTACCGCTACTTCAGTGACAAGACAGGAAGTCCCTCCCCCTCCCTGCTGTGTGAAGATCCCCACAGAGAAGGTAAGGAAATCTACAGCCTTACTCTTCTACCATGTGAAAAGTGCCTTTTCAGGCAGAGTTCTCTCTGCCTGAAAAGGCTGTTTTCACACAGTTTTCTGTAGGGGGGGGGGAATCTGAATGACCCATGGCACCTGTGAATGGGCATGGCCACAACACCCAGGGGTGGGCAGGGCCACATGGGGCTGTAAGGGAAGGGGCCAAGGGGGCCCTGCAAATGGGGTCCATGAGTGGGAGGGACCAGGGGGGCTTGCAAGAGAAGAGGGGGGGGCTGCAAGGGGAGGAGGAGACACATGGCAGATTGACTCTCATCCACTGAAATGGTTTCAGAGCAGAGGACCTGGTGATGCTGCTGCCATATCACACACAAAAATGTAAATGTCTTCAAAACTATGCAAAATAAACAATGAAAATAAATCGCAAAAGTTCTCAATATCAATTTACCTCAAGTCATTTTTGGACCACAGTTCCCCTTCAATGTACCAGGGAGCTCTTCAATGACTTTCTTTGTATCACCTTTTTACTGAGGTGAGTGATGTGTTACAGAGTTACTGAACAGTGTGCTCTCATTAAGATCCACCTCTGTTAGGCCAGCAAAGTCTTTCATTTATAAAAAAAAACAATCTCCAGTTTCCAGACTGTTGGTTTAGTATAGTATTTGAGGTTGAATAAAGACATATGTCCATCTAGCAATATCTTCATTTCCTGTTGATCCAGAGGAAGGCAAAAACCCCCCACCAAATTTATGAAAGGGGGAAAAAAAATCCTTCCTGACTCCTAGTGGCCATCGGAAATTTCCCTGAATCAACTCTACTTTATGTATTAATACCAGTAACTTGCAACATTCCTTGTTTGCAGAAACTCATCCAGCTTTTTTTTTATTAAACCTACAACCTAGGTTTGGACCTAACAAAAGAAAGTTTCCTGTGAGTGAAACGTGTATAAAGTTCCTTGCTCATGGGACCTTTATCTCAAGGACATAGAAAAAGGACATTTAATCATTTGATGGTTGTATGGTGTGTGTGAAAGTTTGAAAATAAGGTTTGTTTGTGCTGTGTTAAGGACTTTGTGTGCAGTAAGCAGATTATTCATTCTTTCTTCCAGTTAAAGGGGTGCGCTGGGCTTCTATATTCTTGTATTGCACCTGTTGTATTCACAAACAGTTGTGAAAGGGTTAATAAGGGTTTTGTTTTTTCCCTCTCTTCCTGGCTCTTGCACTAATTGGTGTGGGGGCTGGGGCCTATTAGTTAAATAGGATTCACATTTGTTGGGCCTGTGGTTTGGACCTAACAAAAGGAAGTTTCCTGTGAGTGAAACGCTTATAAAATTCCTTGCTCTTAAGGACCTTGATCTCAAGGACATAGAAAAAGGACATTGAAACAAGAAGGGCAATTAAACAAGGTTTGTGCGTCACTGTGCTGGTGTGGTGTATTAGAAGGGACAGTTTTGTTGGTACTATGCAATGTGCATCCTGCCACATGTATAGGAACCTGGAGCAGACGTTCCAGGGAACCTATGTCTGTGTCAGGTGTGAGTGGGTTGCCCGTTTTGGAAGCTGAGGTGGAGAGTCTAAGGGGGCAGCTTGCAGCATTGCAGGGATTGGCAGAACTGGGGGGTCAGCAGGCACTGGCTGGGGCCAATATAGAGGTGGGTGGAAGTGGGACAGGGAAGGTTGAGGGGGGAGGTAGTTATGTTAGTTACATGGGGAAGTGGGGGACGGAAGGATAGGGGTGCTTCTTCCCAGATTGCCCATCCCAACAGATTTGCCGCCTTAGGTAATGAAGTGGAGGAGGACACCTCGGAATTAGCCTGTATGGAGGGGGCTAGTCCCTTGAGCACCCAGGGGACTGCCATCTCTAATACAAGGGAGGAGGAACGAAGGATCAGGAATGCAAGGCAGGTGGTAGTGGTAGGGGACTCCATTATAAGGAAGGTAGATAGGGTAATCTGCCGCCAAGTCCCTACATGCCGAACTGTGTGTTGCCTGCCTGGTGCTAGGGTGTGGCATGTGGTGGATCGTGTAGACTGATTATTGGGTGGGGCCGGGTGTGACCCGGCGGTCTTGGTTCACATTGGTGCCAATGACAAAGTTAGAGGAGGAGGTGAGGTCCTTAAACATGATTTCCGAGAGCTAGGGGCCAAGTTAAAAGCAAGGACCTCCAGGGTAGTGTTTCCAGAAATACTACCGTAGCCACGTGCTAAGTCAGGGAGTCAGCGGGAGCTTAGGAGCATTAATGCGTGGCTAAGAGAGTGGTGTAAGGAAGAAGGGTTTGGGTTTATTGAGAAGTGGACAGACTGTTGTCAGCTACAGGCTCTTTAGTATGGATGGGTTGCTTCTCACTGATGGCGGTGCAGCTGTTTTAGGGGAGAAGATGGCTAGAGAGTTGGAGGAGATTTTAAACTAGGTTTGGGGGGGGGGGGGTATTAGCAGTCTCACTGGGATAGATAGCCCAGAAGGAAAGCAGGGTGTAGATAGGCCAGTGGTGGGTGGAAAGGGGGTGGGGCTAGCATAGGGGATAGGGAGGCATGTTTATTAAAGTGCACTAATAAAAAGGATCATAATCTAAAATGTATCTTTGCAAATGCGAGAAGCCTGGCTGACAAAATGGGTGAATTGGAAATTATGGCATTGAATGAAAAGTATGATGTAATAGGTATAGCATAAATGTGGTTGAACAGTTCTCACGACTGGGCTTTAAATTTAAAGGATATGCCTTGTTTAGGCAGGACAGAGAAAAAAGGAAAGGGGGAGGAGTATGTGTTTATGTTAAAAAAGAATTGAAGCCAAATTTAAAAAAAGAGATAACTGGCGATATGGATGATAAAGTGGAGGCAATATGGGTGGAATTAGGCAACAGGAAAGGGGGTAATGTCATTGTTGGTGTCTGCTATAAGCCACCAAATGCTAGCAGAGAGGAGGTGAGTCAACTTCATATGCAGTTGGCAAGGACTGCAAGTTTGGGGAGTGTGCTCATTATGGGGGACTTTTATTACCCTGACATTGATTGGTGTAGTGGAACTGCCATCACAGAAAAAGGTGATGAGTTCCTGAATCTGCTGTAGGATAATTTTCTCTCACAGGTGGTTGAGATTCCTAATAGAAAAGGATCTCTGTTGGATCTGGTAATATCTAACATCATGGAGCGCATTATAGATATAAAGGTAACTGGAGGCTTAGGGAATAGTGACCATGAAATAGTGGCATTTAAACTTTGTTAACCCATCGCACTTTTCCTTTGGATAACAAAGACTTTTAATTTCGGGAAGGCAAATTTTCCCAGGTTAAAAGCAGCTCTTCAGAATGTCAACTGGGATAATGTATTATCAGGAAAAGGTACTGAACAGAAGTTGACTGTGTTCAAGGGGATTTTAAGCCAGTTCGCATCTAAATTTATACCCTTGGGAAATAAATGAAAAAAAAAAAATCCGCGCCCATGTGGCTGAATTCCGATGTAAAGAGGCAAATGGAAAGGAAGAAAAAGGCATTTAAAACCTCAGAGGTCAGAGGGAATGGAAAGGGCCTTTAGGGATTATAAAAACTGCAACAAGGAGTGTAAGAAAGCAATCAAACTAGCTAAAATTAATAATGAAGTTAGGATATCTGAACAAAGCATCACAAAGCCTAAATTTTTTTTTTTTAAGTATATTAATAGTAAGAAGATGAGGACTGAGAATGTGGCACCATTAATTAATGGGGATGTTAGTTACGGAGGATGGTGATAAAGCAAATGTCTTGAATACTTTTTTCCCCTCTGTATACACTATAGAAGATCCAAGTACAGATATCAAAGAGTATATATATATACTGTATTGTTACTTACCTTTATTGTGACTAAGCATTAGTTTCCTGTATGTTTTTTGGCACACCTCTAGTGTGACTTATCAGTCTCCTCTATGCCTCTTAGTACATCCAGATATAGTGTCACCATAAGGATCTATATATTAGGTCTCTAGAGCGTGTCTATCTTTTCAATTATATTTATAACATTTTATGATATTACAACTGTGTGTAATATAGCCAGATAGTGTAATTCCATCTTTTCGTGAGTTTGATACTCAGATTGCTCTAGCTTATATTGGCCACATGTAACACTAATGCATATAGTATATCTATTTAGTTCCACTATACTCTCCTAGGTTATCGAGAGATAGATTGCTCCAGTCGATCCCAGTACTGAGATTTCAGCGCCTTGTCTGTGATATTGTTAAAGTGTAACTATATGAAAATATTTTTTAATTTGCTCATTCACTTATTCTATACTTTGGATTATATATCAACTTTATTATATATTTTTTAATAGTGAAGATAAGATATTTGACCTATTTCTGATCTATCTAGGATCTTTTTGTCTCAGCCGTAGTTCCTTTGCATTTTTCATGAGGATGTTTTTAATTGTCACGTACAATTTACATGTTAACCCTCCCCCTTTGCAGTCCTTTAAATAGGAATCTGTATCCATTGGTGGGAAGCCTCTGATGAAGTGACGTACGTCACGAAACGCGTCAGGCACCACCTGTGTTCCTCGAGTTTGCCTTCCATATTTGTATTCAGCATTGTGTGTACCGGGGACGCCCCCCGACAATAAAGTATGGTTTTATCCAACTGAGAGCATGCAGCCTGCTTCCTGACTTCACTTCTTATTATAGAGTATAGTAGCAATAATGGTATAAAAGATTTAAGTGCACTGTGGTTAACTGAGGATATGGTATAAATCTTCTGAACCAGATAAAATACATCCTTATGTACTTAGGGAGCTAAGTTCAGTGTTATCTAGGCTATTGTTTCTTATTTTTGCAGATTCCCTCATGTCCTGTGGTGTGCCTCTGGATTGGAAAAAGGCTGATGTTATTCCAATATTCAAAAAGGGTAGTCGTTCACAGCCGGGTAGTTACAGGCCTGTAAGTTTAACTTCAGTGGTGGGGAAGATCCTGGAAAGTTTAATACGGGAATATGTTCTAGAGTATGTTTCAAGGACTGATATTATAAGTAGTAACAGCATGGATTTAGGAGAAATAGATCTTGTCAAACTAACTTGCTTGGCTTTTATGAGGAAGTAAGTAGAAATTTAGATTCTGGCATAGCAGTAGATGTAGTTTACTTGGATTTTGCAAAGGCTTTTGATACAGTCCCCATTGGCGACTAATGTCTGTTGGTCTGGGGAGTCACATTTGTACATGGATAGAAAATTTAATAGGATACAGAGAGTAGTTGTAAATGGGTTTTCATCATTATGGACTAAAGTGCTAAATGGGGTGCCACAGGGTTCTGTGTTGGGGCCGCTTCTATTTAATCTATTTATTAATGATCTGGAAGTGGGTATTGTCAGCAAGGTTTCTGTGTTTGCTGACGACACTAAACTTTGTCGACCATTAAAAACTTCAGAAGATGTGCAGTCGTTGCAGGGGGATCTAGATAGATTGTCACATTGGGCTGCTAAGTGGCAGAAGAAATGAAAAATCCTTGTGCTACTTATACTATAAATGGCTCTGTGTTAAGTGAAGAGTTTTGGTGGATAACAAACTTAAAGGTAGCAAGCAGTGCCAGGCGGCAACAGCCAGAGCCAGCAGGGTATTGTCTTGTATAAAGAGAGGTATGGATTCAAGGGAGGAAAATGTTAGTCTCCCTCTTTACAAAGCATTGGTAAGGCCTCATTTGGAATATGCAGTGCAATTTTGGAATCCTGTGTACAAAAAGGACATCTTTGAAATGGAAAGGGTTCAGAGAAGGGCAACTAAATTTATAAGGGGATCCCTTCTCAACAGGGATTCATTTAACACAGAGCCACTTATAGTATAAGCAGCACAAAGATTTTTAAGTCCAAAATGCATTATCTTACATTTCTCAACATTGAATCTCATCTGCCACTTCGCAGCCCAATGTGACAATCTATCTAGATCCCCCTGCAACGATTGCACATTGTCTGCAATTTTTAATGGTCGACAAATTTTGTCGTCTGCAAACACAGAAAGCTTGCTGACAATACCCACTTCTAAATCATTAATAAATATAAGCGGCCCCAACACAGAACCCTGTGGCTCCCCACTTAGCACTTTAGTCCATAATGATGAAGCCCCATTTACAACTATTCTCTGCATCCTATTCATTAACCAATTTTCTATCCATATACAAATGTGACTCCCCAGACCAACAGACCTTAGCTTATACATTAGTCGCCTATGGGGGACTGTATCAAAAGCCTTTACAAAATCCAAGTAAACTACATCTACTGCTCTGCCATAGTCTAAATTTCTACCTACTTCCTCATAAAAGCCAAGCAAGTTAGTTTGACAAGATCTATTCCTCCTAAATCCATGCTGGTTACTACTTATAATGTCAGTCCTTGAAACATACTCTAGAACATGTTCCCTTATTAAACTTTCCAGGATCTTCCCCACTACTGAAGTTAAACTTACAGGCCTGTAATTACCCGGCTGTGAACGACTACCCTTTTTGAATATTGTAATAACATCAGCCTTTTTCCAATCCAGAGGTTTGAATCATGTTAAAGTAATAAATATTAGAATTTATTTTCTTTAGTGATTTATAAGTTGTGTGGTAATATAACCTATCCTCTTTTCTTTTCAGATTCACATTGATATTCCAAGGACAAACCCGTTGATTCCACTGTTTCAGCAGGCAGTAGTACAGGAGGTGAGCATTAGTGACATTTGTTTCCTATACATCCTCAAAGGATAAATTAGTTAACAAGTGTGCTCTAGTGACGAAAAATGCTTCATATGAAAAAGTTTGAAATGGCAAAGGAATTGTAAAAGCTGCTGTTTGTTCCTCTAAAATCAGAAATGAGCCATCAAAATGCACAGCTACCTACTATGTATCCACCTCCATTTTGACCTATATACAGTCGTTTAACCTCGTTAGGCACTGAAACCATTGGTTAAATTCATTTTTAGAATTTTTCTCAATTTTCTTATTAACAATTCTTATTCTATTTTATAACTTACAAGTTACAAATATTCTAAATCCCCAGCAGTCAGTTTATACCAGTAGGATAAATAACAAACCTTAAGGCTAAAATCAGAATCAGACCTACCTGTTTGTCTTTCAATTTTGGCAAGTCCTCAAATCCATAGAAATGTTTGTGTGCTTCTCACAGTGATAGATGGTTTAACTCATCTGATTCTGGACTCATAGCCCTGTACACATTTAAGACAATAATTGGATTTCTTTTCCGACCATTTGGGGACCCAGAAATTACCATGGGGTTAAGTTCCTTCTAGCAGAAACCAGATACTTAAAAAAACAATTGCAACAGAAGCTTCGTCTTCCTCCTCTTAACCTTCTCGCACTGTATCTGCAGCTTGAGTTTTTTTCAAAGTGAAGAAATCAAACATTTGCTCTAGGCCTCAGGTTTGAGTGTAACAGGAGCAGAGACTCTCTCTCCACTGTCCCCTCCCTCCGTGGGATCTGGTTAGCCATGTCCTGGGGAGGTGTGGGTACATACTCCCTCCATTTTTGACTAGAACACCTTGTATAAAGCACTGATTACAGCTAAAAACATGTTGTTACTCATGGTCCTAGTGCATTTTTATCAGTTCTAGGTAGTACTGGATTTGTCACATTTTTTCATCAAGGGTAGCATGTTTATACCTTTCTTTTACTGACTTTTGGCAGTGTTTTCTGGGTTACAATGTCTATGCTTGCTTTCCACACTTGCTTTTTTTATGGGGCATCAGGGATTTGCCTGTATAGAACAGTACTCACATCCTTTGCATTATGAGATGCAAGGACTTTTGCGTGTTTTCTTGGTTGACCAACATTCTTCCAACCCTTGAAGGGAATCTTTAGGACGTTCCCATGGTAATGTCTAGGTCCCCCAATGGCCGAAAGAGAAAAGAGGATTATGTACTTACCATAAAATCCATTTCTCTAAGGCTTAATGGGGGACACATGTAATGGTTATAGTCACATTTTGTTTAAGTTCTTCCCTCCAGGTCTTTTGTAACAAAACTGAAGCTGTAGATACAGTGTGAGGAGGTTAAGAGGAGGAAGGTGGAGCTTCTGTTGCAACTTTGTTTATAAGTGTCTGGTTTTTGCAGGAAAAAAACCCTGTGGTAATGCCTGGGTCCCCCAATAGGCTTTAGAGAAATGGATTTTACGGTAAGTTTATAAGCTCCCTTTTGTTAAAGCTGACACAGAAAACCTTTGTATAAACGGAGGTCTGTTGTGTTAAAAAAAAGTTTTCACATAAATAGAGGAGAATTGGTTATTGGATTGTATAGAGAGAGTAATTGTCAATGGAGCTACATCTATGTGAGCTCAAGTTCTAAGTGGTTTGCCTCAGGTGTATTGGGGACACTTTTTAATCTGTTTAAATGACTTAGACATGGGCATTGAGAGCAAGATCTGTGTTTGCTGATGACTCGGCAGTTGCACATTTGGAAACTTAAAATGATGTGCAATTGCTGCAAGCAGACCCAAATAGATTGTCATAACGGGCAGCACAGTTGCAGATGTCATTCAATGTTGATAAATTGCCTTGGTGAAAGACACTTAAGAAGCCAATAGTATAGGGTGTCAGAAACTACTGGATAATGTATAAGGGGCAAGTAACTGCTTTTTTTATGTATAGGGGTTAGTTATCGCAGTGTAAAATATTGTGCACCGCTAATCGCTGAAAAGATTACAGGGGGCTAGTAATCGCTGTATAAATTACAGGAGGGGAAGTAGTTGCTGTGTAAATTATAGGGAGGCAGAGGTCGCTGTATAAGGTATAGGGAGCAGCAGGGTGGATAAAAATCTGATTTTTTGTGGTTTTTTTTTTTTTAAATGCTTTTTGAGGAAAATATATTAACATCCAAAGTTTGTTCCATCATGAAATAAAGATTTGTTTATTAATTATGTAGAATAAGGCTGTATAGTATAGTATAGTATTTGAGGTTGAATAAAGACATACGTCCATCCAGTCCAACCCATCTAGCAATATCCTCATTTCCTGCCTAACTGTTGATCCAGAGGAAGGCAAAAAAAAAACACCAAATTTATGAAAGGGGGAAAAAATTCCTTCCTGACTCCAAGTGGCAATCGGAAATTTCCCTGGATCAACTCTAATTTATGTATCAATACCAGTAACTTGCAACATTCCTTGTTTGCAGAAAGTCATCCAGCTTTTTTTGAAACTGACCAATGAACCTGCCATTACAACATCCACTGGAAGACCGTTCCATAGCTTTACCGTTCTCACAGTGAAAAACCCTTTCCGAGCTTGAAGCCTAAACCTTTTTTCTTCAAGACTTAAGGGATGTCCTCGTGTCCTTTGACATGTTCTATTGGTGAACAATGCCCCAGATAGTTTATTGTATGGCCCGTTAATGTATTTATACACAGTAATCATATCCCCACGCAAGCGCCTTTTCTCCAGCGTACATAATTGTAACTTTTCCAGTCTCTCTTCATATTCAAGCTCCCCCAGTCCCCTTATTAATTTAGTTGCCCTTCTCTGAACCCTTTCCATTAAAAAGTTGTCCTTTTTGTACACAGGATTCCAAAATTGCACTGCATATTCCAAATGAGGCCTTACCAATGCTTTGTAAAGAGGGAGAATTACATTTTCCTCCCTTGAATCCATACCTCTCTTTATACAAGACAAAACCATGCTGGCTCTAGCTGTTGCCGCCTGGCACTGCTTGCTACCTTTAAGTTTGTTATCCACCAAACCTCCAAGATCCCTTTCCAACAGGGATTCACTTAACACAGAGCCATTTATAGTATAATAGCACAAGGATTTTTAAGTCCAAAATGCATCACCTTACATTTCTCAACATTGAATTTCATCTGCCACTTAGCAGCCCAATGTGATAATCTATCTAGATCCCCTTGCAACGATTGCACATCCTCTGAAGTTTTTATGGTCGACAAAGTTTTGTGTCGTCAGCAAACACAGAAACCTTGCTGACAATACCCACTTCCAAATCATTATAATAGATTAAATAGAAGCGGCCCCAACACAGAACCCTGTGGCACCCCATTAGCACTTTAGTCCATAATGATGAAGCCCCATTAACAACTACTCTCTGCATCCTATTCATTAACCAATTTTCTATCCATGTACAAATGTACTCCCCAGACCAACAGACCTTAGCTTATTCATTAGTCGCCTATGGGGGCTGTATCAAAAGCCTTTGCAAATCCAAGTAAACTACATCTACTGCTATGCCAGAGTCTAATTTCTACTTACTTCCTCATAAAAGCCAAGCAAGTTAGTTTGACAAGATCTATTCCTCCTAAATCCATGCTGGTTACTACTTATAATCTCAGTCCTTGAAACATACTCTAGAACATGTTCCCTTATAAACTTTCCAGGATCTTCCCCATCACTGAATTAACTTACAGGCCTGTATTACCGGCTGTGAACGACTACCCTTTTTGAATATTGAATAACTCGGCCTTTTTCCAATCCAGAGGCACACCACCGGACATGAGGGAATCGGCAAAAATAAGAAACAATGGCCTAGAAAAAACTGAACTTAGCTCCTTAAGTACCCAGGATGTATTTTATCCGGTCCAGGAGATTTATTATATCAACCTTATTAGTTCTTCTGTACCATATCCTCGGTTAACCAAAGTGCACTTGAATCTTTTATACCATTATTGCTACTATACTCTATGATACTGTACTTGTATCTTCTATAGTGTATACAGAGGAAAAAAATTATTGAAGACATTTGCTTTACGCCATCCTCCGTAACTAACTTATCCCCTTAATTAATGGTGCCACATTCTCAGTCCTCATCTTCTACTATATAACTTAAAAAAATTTTTAGGCTTAGTGATACTTTCTTTAGCTATCCTAACTTCATTATTAATTTTAGCTAGTTTGATTCTTTCTTACACTCCTTGTTACAGTTTTTATAATCCCTAAAGGCCCTTTCCGTTCCCTCTGCCTTAAAGGTTTTAATGCATTTTGCTTCCTTTCCATTTGCCTCTTTACATCAGAATTCAGCCACATGGGCGCGGATTTATTTTTTTTACATTTATTTTCCAAGGTTATAAATTTAGATGTGAACTGGCTTAAAATCCCCTTGAACAAGTCCACTTCTGTTCAGTACCTTTACCTGATAATACATTATCCCAGTTGACATTCTGAAGAGCTGCTTTTAACCTGGGAAAATTTGCTTTCCTGAAATTAAATGTCTTTGTTAACCCAGCGCACTTTTCCTTTCGATAACAAAGTCCAAATGCCACTATTTCATGGTCACTATTCCCTAACCTCCAGTTACCTTTATATCTATAATGCGCTCCCACATGTTAGATATTACCAGATCCAACAGAGCTCATTTTCTAGTAGGAATCTCAACCACCTGTGAGAGAAAATTATCCTGCAGCAATTCAGGAACCATCGCTTTTTTCTGTGATGGCAGTTCCACCACACCAATCAATGTCAGGTAATTGAATCCCCCATAATGAGCACATTCCCCAAACTTGCAGCCCTGCCAACTGCATATGAAGTTGACTCACCTCCTCTCTGCTAGCATTTGGCGGCTTATAGCAGACACCAACAATGACATTACCTCCTTTCCTGTTGCCTAATTCCACCCATATTGCATCCACTTTATCATCCATATCACCAGTATACTGTATATACTCGATATAGGTCGACCCGGGTAAAGCCGAGGTACCAATTTTTACCTGAAAAAGGAGTAAAAACTAATGCTTGACTCGTTTAAAAGGCAGAGGGTAGAAATGAGACCACTACTGCCTTCTGATTCAGTAATGTTTTGAGGCTTACTTTCCCTTTAAATGGACAGCAGGATTCCCATACAGTAATAGCCAAATCCAGTATAGCTTTTACTGTATGGGAATTCTGATATTCATTTAAGGGAAACTAAAGCTTCAAAACAATACAGAATCAGAAGGCAATCTTTTTTAACAACAATAGATAACCATCCTCCTGATTCTGTATTGTTTGAGGGCATTAGTTGTAGTTTCCAAACATCTGGAGTGCCAAGAATTGGGAATTACTGTCCATTAAAGGGCAACTAATGCCAAAACAATACAGAATCAGAAGGCAATCTTTTCAACAATAATACCATCCTCCTGATTCTGTATTGTTTTGAGACATTAGTTGCCCTTTAAATGGACAGTAATCCCCAATTCCTTGGCACTCCAGATGTTTAGAAACTACAACTCCCAGCATGCTTTATGGCTGGGAGTTGTAGTTTCCAACATCTCCAGTGGCAAGCACCCCAGGCAGGCCAGGTCACTACTCCAGGAAGTGAATCCGGCGCAGATTTGACATCAGCAGGGCAGTGGATGCGATAGCGGAGCGAGCAGTAGCCCGATTGCAGTAAGTGATTGACCCGAGTATAAGCTGAAGTTTGATTTTCGGGCTATTTTTAAAGCCTGAAAACCCTGCTATACTCAAGTATATATGGTATGTTTAATTTTTTTGGTAAATAAATTCTATTGAAGGGCATGTCCACCCTTAAAAAAATTGATATGTTGTAGGGCTTCCTGCCCCAACCACATTATTATTATGTTCAGAAACTCACCCGATTATTACTTACATTCCCTCTATCCTGTGCTGCACTGTCCCGGCCCTCTGCTTGCATGAAACTGCAAGCAGGGGGCTGGACCAGCACCTCATCTGTGATTGGCTGAGAGGCAGCCAATGATAGGCAGCCACTGATGCAGCTGCTGGTAGTTCAGAACGGCGGAGGAAAGAGGGAAGGTAAGTAGATCGGGGGAGTTTCTGGAGATAATATGCGATTGGGGCTGGGGGAGGAAGCCTTACAATATATCCAAAGGGTTTTGTGCTAGGGGGAGGGAGACCAAAACGGGAGGAAGAGGGGTGGGAAGGCTCAGTGAGCATGTGCATGAGGAGAGACAGGAGGCAGAGTCTTATATGGACTCTTCTGCTCCTGGTGGTCAGTTTTTTGGACTTTGGGGAAACATTGCAGGAGAACCATTTGGAGCTGGGATGTAAGGATTTTTTATGCACTATAGAGTGGGGCCAGTAGTGGGTGAAATTATAGTTTTGGGGGTGGACATGCCCTTTATCATTCACAATGTCATGCTCTTCCAGAGGTTTTTCTAAGATTATTGGGCAGTTTCTCTGCCTACAAGATATATATCACAGATGCTTGGTTTACTTTGCAGTTCTCAAAACTGAATTTGACTCAGCAGAGATCACATGCCTCTTCTTCACAGCAAAATGTTATAACATAAACAGAGTTGAGAGAATGACCTTGATTCTATATTCATAGGTTTGTAGAACAATAGGATTAACACCTTCAGTGCTAAGTACTGTTGTGTAAAGTATAGGTGGCCAGTAATTGTATAAAATATAGTTGGGGGGAGTCTGTAACTGCAGTAAAAAGTATAGGGGGCCAGTAACTGCTGCATAAAGTATAGGGGGACATTAATTGCTGTTTACTGGCCAGCAAGATCTGTATAGAGGGCCAATATCTTCTGATTTAAAGTATAGGGGGCCCAGTATTTATCTAGTATGGGGTCCATAAAATTCTGATGGCGCCCTGGGTTAATATATCTTTATCCAACCTCCATTACTATTTTACTTTTTAACACTGTAAGGCTGTATACAATTGTTAGATTTAAGTTAAGACCTAGGCAATCTGTCATCTGTATAAAAAAAACACAGGCTGCTATAGAAAAGGGAGGGAAAGCCTCTGCAAATCATTCTGTGGTGCCCAATCCTGAAGGACAGATTACTAAACAATGAGTAGGGGCAGCCACTAGTCATGTTGACTCCCAAAAATATGATCCTGGAAAAATCATAACTAACAGGTCGATTTTCCGAGAGCTGCTATTTGCAAAATATTTTTAATATTCATATTTTTAGTTTTAGAAAACTATCTAGCCCACTTGGAAGCTATTCAATGAACTTTCCATTACCACATCTGCAGGAAGATAGTTCCACAGTTTCAATGTTTCTTACTGTAAAGAAACCTTCCCAACCCAAAGATTAAACTTATTTTCTTCTAATCCTAAAGGAGAACTATAGAGTGTAAAAGTTTTTTTAAAAAGCAGTTAAAATGAAAAGTACTTGGGACAGAGATATAGGACTGGTGATTCTGCCAATGTTGTTTTTTTGAGGAGCACCTGCAAAGAAAACTGATTCTGCCAGTGGCTTCAGCACTGTCTTTAATACCGGACAAGTTCAGTACTAACCTGCAAATAAAAACTGTACATGCTGTAGTGCCTCAACAAATTGTGAGGTAGGAGTAATCCTACCTCCCTGCCCCAGGTACTTTTTCTTTTAAAAAAGTGCATTTTTAGAGTAAAGTATCCTTTAAAAGATTTCCAAAAGTTCTCTGAAATAACCTATTGGTGAACAATACACCATAGAGTTTATTATATGGCCCGTTGATATATATCTATAAAGTGAGCATATCCCTGTGCAATTCCTAAACATTCCTAACTTGTCTAATCTGCCTGCATAGTCAAGCCCCTCCAATCCCTTATTTCCAAGATGTCCCTTTTTATATACGCAATCTCAAAACTGAACTGCATATTCCAAATAAGTCCTTACCGGGTGCTTTGTAAAGAGGAGAACATTTTTTTTCTCCCTCCCTTGAATGTATTCCTCTCTTTATACAAGACAATTCTTTGCTAGGTCAAGCCATTATTGTCTATTCTGTTTATCTACTAGAATCCCCAAACCTTTACCAACAGAGATTCATTTAGCACAGACCCATTTATGGTTTCAGTGGTGCAAAAATTGTTAAATCTAAAATGTACACCTTACATTGTCAACATCAGCAAATATGGTGACCTTGCTCTCAATACCCACTCAAAGTCATTTATATACAGATTAAATAGCCGTTCCCCAGTAAAGAACCCTGAGGCATGCCACTTAGCCAACATAGCTGTAGCTCCATTGACCACTACTCTGTGTTAAGCAAGTAAACAACCAATTCTCTATCCATGTACAAAAGTTTTTTTTTTCTAGGCCAACATGCCTCAGTTTATTTATTAGTCACCTGTGTGGCACAGTATCAAAAGCTGCTATGCCAGAATCTAAATTCTTACTCGACTCTTCGTAAAAACCAAGTCTTAGTTAGCCTGTCTATTTTTCAGAAATCTGTCTGACTGCTAATTATGAGATCAGTTCTGGAAACAAATTTCAGAATATGATCCCCTAACAATTCCGATATATTCTTTACCACTTATGTTTGATGTTTGGGTCTATAGTAAGCAGACTGTAAACGATTACCTTTTTTTGAATAGGTGAACACTGCTGCGTTTATTTATGCGTTTGTGCTTGCGTTTTTTCAGATCATTGAAAACGTGGCAATGCACCGAAAACCACTTGCGATTGTTTGTTTCTTGCATTTTTAATCGCAATCGCATGCATTTTCCTATACCTAATGATGAAAACTTTGCGACAACGTGTGGCCGTGCCCTTACCATGGCTTTTTTCCAATCCAGGCACGTTCCCTAGCAAAAGTGAATCTGAAAAGATAAGGAACAGTGGTCTAGATAAACTGGAAGAAGCTTTCATTATGACCAAGGATATTATTTTTGTCTAATTGTTTCCATAATGTAACCCTCTGTCAGACAATATATTTATACCCTTTCGTTATTCCTTTCCCTGTTATAAGGACTAGGATTCTCTAGTGTAAACAGAGGGAAACTGTTTAGTACACATCCCCAATAACCATCTTAGTCTATTATTTATTAGGACCACATTCTCTGTCCCCATCTTTTTACTTGCTTAAAAAACATTTTGGGTGGTCTTGCTTTGTTCAGCTATCTGTAATTCATTTTCTATTTAGCTAGTTGAATTGCTTTCTTTCTTTCTCACATTGCTTTCACATTCTTCACAGCTTATTACATAAACCCATTACCTAAAGTTTTACTTAATTACCTCCACCAACTGTCCCATTAGTAAAAATAATAAAATGTGATTTAATTTTCTTGCACACTCCCAGAAATAAAATAATGGTTGTTTATTTAAAACATTCACACTGACTGCAAACACATTAACGCTTCCGTTTATCAACGCTCCAAAGTTATCCTTGAAGAAAGAATATATGCAGTTATTTCCTATCAAGCACTAAGGAAAAAAAATTTAATTTAAGTACGTTCTGGGGACTTTAACCTGTGACCTAATGGACTGTGCGTTTCTAAAATAATGACTTAAACTGCTGAGCCACCACAGCATATACACAATGAAAACCAGTGCAATTAGAACTTTTGCTCTAAACATGATGAGAGTTGTAGGCTGTCCAAAATGCATGATTACTGGAAAATATACTGCAGGGTAACCAACAGCTTTCAAAGTCTTATCAGGGGTTTACATATTGGTGTGGAGACGTGCATAGAAAATACTTGCATAGAGACTGTGAATAGAAGGGTCATGGTGCGTGGACAATAGGTGCATATGTTTGCAAGGCTCTTTTGAAGACTACATGGCAGTAAGTTGCACTAGCAACAGCCTTGGAAGTTCTTAGTTATAAAAGTTAAAGAATCGCTTCCAAGAACGTAAATGCAACTGACTATCTTAGTGTGCCTAATAGCTTAGCTTGCCTATTAAACTGGAACAGTTTTCAGACCAAATATTTTGAACTTGTATGCAGCAGGCATTACCATATATACTTGAGTATAAACCATCCGAGTAAACTAGATACCTAATTTTACCTGAAAAAGGAGTAAGTGATTGACACGGGTATAAACCAAGGGTAGAAAATATGACCACTACTGCCTTCTGATTCTTTTGTTTTGAGGCTTTAGTTGCCCTTTAAATAGACAGCAGAATTTCCATACAGTAGTCCCTTACAGTATGGATAAATCTAGTATGGCTATTGCTGTATGGGACTACTGTATGGAATTCTGCTGTCCTTTAAAGCAACTAAAGCCTCAACACAATACATAATCAATCAATCTTTTCAACCACCCTCCTTCTGATTCTGTTTTGTTTTAAACCATTAGTTGCCCTAAATGGACAGTAAACCCATACAGTCCCCCTATTCCTGGCACTCCAGATGTTTGGAAACTACAACCCCCACATGCCTTAGGTGCTGGGAGTTGTAGTTTCCAAACATCTACAGTGGCACACACACCCAGAGCCCCCCCAGTACAGTGGAGGAGAGGACTTGCCTGTTGTGTTTCTTTCTGTAACCAGCATGATATGTGGAGATGCTCTGCAGGCAGCGTGTCCAGCTCAGTTGGGATGAGGTGAAATTTCTAAAGTGCGGGCAAGGTGTGTGTAATGCTGGCAGGTACCCGACATCACTTCCAATGCCGCCAACGTGTGTGCAGTGTGGTCCACAGTACTGCTGGACAACTTTCAGTAATGGCTTCTTGTACTGCTCTTGCAGCTACCAACATCAGACTATGGTATTACCCAGGACACTAGGAGTCTAATGAAAGGCTGGAGCAATTCAGCTTCCGCTCACTAGCTCTGCATACACTGATCTGGCGCCTGAGGTCACCTACTCCGCGCCGGGAAGTGAGACAGGCCCAAGTAGTGACCTCTGCTGTCATCAGTGGCACGGAGCAAGCGGCCACCAGATTGGAGAGTAACCAAAGTGACTAACTCGAGTATAACCAAAACGGTGTTTTCAGGCTATTTTAAAGTCTGAAAACCTCGGTTTATACTCGAGTAATACTGTGATCGGTAAGTCAAAAAATGGTATGTAGACAACCTAACAAAATATATAGCTAGGAACCGAAAAAGCGGTACTCCTGAGTCTCACTCAGGGACACACAGCAAACTCACGTGAAGAGAAAGTTGCTAAAATAAAACACTAAAAACAGTTCTCCCCCCCCCCCCCCCACCCACCCCCCGGTGTAGTATATAATTAAACTACATAGAATCCAATATAATAGACCAAAAGCTGGCCAGCTAAAAAAGAACGATAAAAACAGTTACAAGGAGAATAAAAACATATACACTGTAATATCCTAATAATAAGTTACACTATAAAACAGACACAGCAGTAACATAGTAATAGAGGGCAAGCAACTGAAAGTCCCAATAAGTAGTCCAGCCAATAAAATGTCCTCCGTATTAGTAGAATCACACACAATCCAAAACGGTGTGCGCACACCGCAACCTAACACACACCACCCGAGCAATAATTTGATGGTTTTACTCCCAGAAGCATTACACTTTTACTTGGTATATCTGTGTATGGTTGCTTTCTCAAGCAAGTGAGTGTACATCAATAAAAATATATACGATGACTTTATTAGTTGTATGCATGTTGGCTGTCGAAATACTTTAAGTAAAGTTATGTCACACTTGTTTTAATGGCAATCTTTGAGAGAATCCTGTTTATCTGGGCAATAGACATCCAGCAAGTGGATATGTGCAAGGGATCAATGATTTGTGACTCCATCTTCGTGGTTTTTCGACAGAGCATGTGGGTGAGAAAATTGGAATCAAAATTTAAGATTTCATTTATTTGTAATATATTACAAATAAATGAATCTTAAATTTTGATTCCAATATTTCTCACCCACATGCTCTGTCGAAAAACCACGAAGATGGAGTCACAAATCATTGATCCCTTGCACATATCCACTTGCTGGATGTCTATTGCCCAGATAAACAGGATTCTCTCAAAGATTGCCATTAAAACAAGTGTGACATAACTTTACTTAAAGTATTTCGACAGCCAACATGCATACAACTAATAAAGTCATCGTATATATTTTTATTGATGTACACTCACTTGCTTGAGAAAGCAACCATACACAGATATACCAAGTAAAAGTGTAATGCTTCTGGGAGTAAAACCATCAAATTATTGCTCGGGTGGTGTGTGTTAGGTTGCGGTGTGCGCACACCGTTTTGGATTGTGTGTGATTTCTACTAATACGGAGGACATTTTATTGGCTGGACTACTTATTGGGACTTTCAGTTGCTTGCCCTCTATTACTATGTTACTGCTGTGTCTGTTTTATAGTGTAACTTATTATTAGGATATTACAGTGTATATGTTTTTATTCTCCTTGTAACTGTTTTTATCGTTCTTTTTTAGCTGGCCAGCTTTTGGTCTATTATATTGGATTCTATGTAGTTTAATTATATACTACACCGGGGGGTGGGTGGGGGGGGGGGGGGGAGAACTGTTTTTAGTGTTTTATTTTAGCAACTTTCTCTTCGTGAGTTTGCTGCTGTGTCCCTGAGTGAGACTCAGGAGTACCGCTTTTTCGGTTCCTAGCTATATATTCTTGTTAGGTTGTCTACATACCATTTTTTGACTTACCGACTACAGTATATACTCGAGTATAAACCGAGGTTTTCAGACTTTAAAATAGCCTGAAAACACCGTTTTGGTTATACTCGAGTTAGTCACTTTGGTTACTCTCCAATCTGGTGGCCGCTTGCTCCGTGTCCACTGATGACAGCAGAGGTCACTACTTGGGCCTGTCTCACTTCCCGGCGCGGAGTAGTGTGACCTCAGCGCCAGATCAGTGTATGCAGAGCTAGTGAGCGGAAGCTGAATTGCTCCAGCCTTTCATTAGACCTCCTAGTGTCCTGGGTAATACCATAGTCTGATGTTGGTAGCTGCAAGAGCAGTACAAGAAGCCCATACTGAAAGTTGTCCAGCAGTACTGTGGACCACACTGCACACACGTTGGCGGCATTGGAAGTGATGTCGGGTACCTGCCAGCATTCACACACCTTGCCCGCACTTTAGAAATTTCACCTCATCCCAACTGAGCTGGACACGCTGCCTGCAGAGCATCTCCTACATATCATGCTGGTTACAGAAAGAAACACAACAGGCAAGTCCTCTCCTCCACTGTACTGGGGGGGCTCTGGGTGTGTGTGCCACTGTAGATGTTTGGAAACTACAACTCCCAGCACCTAAGGCATGCTGGGGGTTGTAGTTTCCAAACATCTGGAGTGCCAGGAATAGGGGTACTGTATGGGTTTACTGTCCATTTAGGGCAACTAATGGTTTAAAACAAAACAGAATCAGAAGGAGGGTGGTTGAAAAGATTGATTGATTATGTATTGTGTTGAGGCTTTAGTTGCCCTTTAAAGGACAGAGAATTCCCATACAGTAGTCCCATACAGCAATAGCCATACTAGATTTATCCATACTGTAAGGGACTACTGTATGGAAATTCTGCTGTCTATTTAAAAGGGCAACTAAAGCCTCAAAACAAAAGAATCAGAAGGCAGTAGTGGTCATATTTTCTACCCTTGGTTTATACCCGTGTCAATCACTTTACTCCTTTTTCAGGTAAAATTAGGTATCTAGTTATACTCGGATGGTTTATACTCAAGTTATATGGTATATGCCTGCTGCAACAAGTTCAAAATATTTGGTCTGAAAACTGTTCCAGTTTTAATAGGCAAGCTAAGCTATTAGGCCACACTAAGATAGTCAGTTGCATTTACGTTCTTGGAAGCGATTCTTTAACTTTTATAACTAAGAACTTCCAAGGCTGTTGCTAGTGCAACTTACTGCCC
Organism: Hymenochirus boettgeri; assembly: GCA_019447015.1. NCBI lineage: Eukaryota > Metazoa > Chordata > Amphibia > Anura > Pipidae > Hymenochirus > Hymenochirus boettgeri. The sequence continues at coordinate 122,311,586 of CM033470.1, forward strand.
ATGTAGTCTTCAAAAGAGCCTTGCAAACATATGCACCTATTGTCCACGCACCATGACCCTTCTATTCACAGTCTCTATGCAAGTATTTTCTATGCACGTCTCCACACCAATATGTAAACCCCTGATAAGACTTTGAAAGCTGTTGGTTACCCTGCAGTATATTTTCCAGTAATCATGCATTTTGGACAGCCTACAACTCTCCATCATGTTTAGAGCAAAAGTTCTAATTGCACTGGTTTTCATTGTGTATATGCTGTGGTGGCTCAGCAGTTTAAGTCATTATTTTAGAAACGCACAGTCCATTAGGTCACAGGTTAAGTCCCCAGACGTACTTAAATTAAATTTTTTTTCCTTAGTGCTTGATAGGAAATAAACTGCATATATTCTTTCTTCAAGGATAACTTTGGAGCGTTGATAAACGGAAGCGTTAATGTGTTTGCAGTCAGTGTGAATGTTTTAAATAAACAACCATTATTTTATTTCTGGGAGTGTGCAAGAAAATTAAATCACATTTTATTATTTTTACTAATGGGACAGTTGGTGGAGGTAATTAAGTAAAACTTTAGGTAATGGGTTTATGTAATAAGCTGTGAAGAATGTGAAAGCAATGTGAGAAAGAAAGAAAGCAATTCAACTAGCTAAATAGAAAATGAATTACAGATAGCTGAACAAAGCAAGACCACCCAAAATGTTTTTTAAGAAGTAAAAAGATGGGGACAGAGAATGTGGTCCTAATAAATAATAGACTAAGATGGTTATTGGGGATGTGTACTAAACAGTTTCCCTCTGTTTACACTAGAGAATCCTAGTCCTTATAACAGGGAAAGGAATAACGAAAGGGTATAAATTAATATTGTCTGACAGAGGGTTACATTATGGAAACAATTAGACAAAAATAATATCCTTGGTCATAATGAAAGCTTCTTCCAGTTTATCTAGACCACTGTTCCTTATCTTTTCAGATTCACTTTTGCTAGGAACGTGCCTGGATTGGAAAAAAGCCATGGTAAGGGCACGGCCACACGTGTGTCGCAAAGTTTTCATCATTAGGTATAGGAAAATGCATGCGATTGCGATTAAAAATGCAAGAAACAAACAATCGCAAGTGGTTTTCGGTGCATTGCCACGTTTTCAATGATCTGAAAAAACGCAAGCACAAACGCATAAATAAACGCAGCAGTGTTCACCTATTCAAAAAAAGGTAATCGTTTACAGTCTGCTTACTATAGACCCAAACATCAAACATAAGTGGTAAAGAATATATCGGAATTGTTAGGGGATCATATTCTGAAATTTGTTTCCAGAACTGATCTCATAATTAGCAGTCAGACAGATTTCTGAAAAATAGACAGGCTAACTAAGACTTGGTTTTTACGAAGAGTCGAGTAAGAATTTAGATTCTGGCATAGCAGCTTTTGATACTGTGCCACACAGGTGACTAATAAATAAACTGAGGCATGTTGGCCTAGAAAAAAAAAACTTTTGTACATGGATAGAGAATTGGTTGTTTACTTGCTTAACACAGAGTAGTGGTCAATGGAGCTACAGCTATGTTGGCTAAAGTGGCATGCCTCAGGGTTCTTTACTGGGGAACGGCTATTTAATCTGTATATAAATGACTTTGAGTGGGTATTGAGAGCAAGGTCACCATATTTGCTGATGTTGACAATGTAAGGTGTACATTTTAGATTTAACAATTTTTGCACCACTGAAACCATAAATGGGTCGTGCTAAATGAATCTCTGTTGGTAAAGGTTTGGGGATTCTAGTAGATAAACAGAATAGACAATAATGGCTTGACCTAGCAAAGAATTGTCTTGTATAAAGAGAGGAATACATTCAAGGGAGGGAGAAAAAAAATGTTCTCCTCTTTACAAAGCACCCGGTAAGGACTTATTTGGAATATGCAGTTCAGTTTTGAGATTGCGTATATAAAAAGGGACATCTTGGAAATAAGGGGATTGGAGGGGCTTGACTATGCAGGCAGATTAGACAAGTTAGGAATGTTTAGGAATTGCACAGGGATATGCTCACTTTATAGATATATATCAACGGGCCATATAATAAACTCTATGGTGTATTGTTCACCAATAGGTTATTTCAGAGAACTTTTGGAAATCTTTTAAAGGATACTTTACTCTAAAAATGCACTTTTTTAAAAGAAAAAGTACCTGGGGCAGGGAGGTAGGATTACTCCTACCTCACAATTTGTTGAGGCACTACAGCATGTACAGTTTTTATTTGCCAGGTTAGTAGAACTTGTCCGGTATTAAAGACAGTGCTGAAGCCACTGGCAGAATCAGTTTTCTTTGCAGGTGCTCCTCAAAAAAACAACATTGGCAGAATCACCAGTCCTATATCTCTGTCCCAAGTACTTTTCATTTTAACTGCTTTTTAAAAAAACTTTTACACTCTATAGTTCTCCTTTAGGATTAGAAGAAAATAAGTTTAATCTTTGGGTTGGGAAGGTTTCTTTACAGTAAGAAACATTGAAACTGTGGAACTATCTTCCTGCAGATGTGGTAATGGAAAGTTCATTGAATAGCTTCCAAGTGGGCTAGATAGTTTTCTAAAACTAAAAATATGAATATTAAAAATATTTTGCAAATAGCAGCTCTCGGAAAATCGACCTGTTAGTTATGATTTTTCCAGGATCATATTTTTGGGAGTCAACATGACTAGTGGCTGCCCTACTCATTGTTTAGTAATCTGTCCTTCAGGATTGGGCACCACAGAATGATTTGCAGAGGCTTTCCCTCCCTTTTCTATAGCAGCCTGTGTTTTTTTTATACAGATTGACAGATTGCCTAGGTCTTAACTTAAATCTAACAATTGTATACAGCCTTACAGTGTTAAAAAGTAAAATAGTAATGGAGGTTGGATAAAGATATATTAACCCAGGGCGCCATCAGAATTTTATGGACCCCATACTAGATAAATACTGGGCCCCCTATACTTTAAATCAGAAGATATTGGCCCTCTATACAGATCTTGCTGGCCAGTAAACAGCAATTAATGTCCCCCTATACTTTATGCAGCAGTTACTGGCCCCCTATACTTTTTACTGCAGTTACAGACTCCCCCCAACTATATTTTATACAATTACTGGCCACCTATACTTTACACAACAGTACTTAGCACTGAAGGTGTTAATCCTATTGTTCTACAAACCTATGAATATAGAATCAAGGTCATTCTCTCAACTCTGTTTATGTTATAACATTTTGCTGTGAAGAAGAGGCATGTGATCTCTGCTGAGTCAAATTCAGTTTTGAGAACTGCAAAGTAAACCAAGCATCTGTGATAATATCTTGTAGGCAGAGAAACTGCCCAATAATCTTAGAAAAACCTCTGGAAGAGCATGACATTGTGAATGATTAAAGGGCATGTCCACCCCCAAAACTATAATTTCACCCACTACTGGCCCCACTCTATAGTGCATAAAAAATCCTTACATCCCAGCTCCAAATGGTTCTCCTGCAATGTTTCCCCAAAGTCCAAAAAACTGACCACCAGGAGCTAGAAGAGTCCATATAAGACTCTGCCTCCTGTCTCTCCTCATGCACATGCTCACTGAGCCTTCCCACCCCTCTTCCTCCCGTTTTGGTCTCCCTCCCCCTAGCACAAAACCCTTTGGATATATTGTAAGGCTTCCTCCCCCAGCCCCAATCGCATATTATCTCCAGAAACTCCCCCGATCTACTTACCTTCCCTCTTTCCTCCGCCGTTCTGAACTACCAGCAGCTGCATCAGTGGCTGCCTATCATTGGCTGCCTCTCAGCCAATCACAGATGAGGTGCTGGTCCAGCCCCCTGCTTGCAGTTTCATGCAAGCAGAGGGCCGGGACAGTGCAGCACAGGATAGAGGGAATGTAAGTAATAATCGGGTGAGTTTCTGAACATAATAATAATGTGGTTGGGGCAGGAAGCCCTACAACATATCAATTTTTTTAAGGGTGGACATGCCCTTCAATAGAATTTATTTACCAAAAAAATTAAACATACCATATATACTTGAGTATAGCAGGGTTTTCAGGCTTTAAAAATAGCCCGAAAATCAAACTTCAGCTTATACTCGGGTCAATCACTTACTGCAATCGGGTACTGCTCGCTCCGCTATCGCATCCACTGCCCTGCCTGATGTCAAATCTGCGCCGGATTCACTTCCTGGAGTAGTGACCTGGCCTGCCCTGGGGTGCTTGCCACTGGAGATGTTGGAAACTACAACTCCCAGCCAAAAGCATGCTGGGAGTTGTAGTTTCTAAACATCTGGAGTGCCAAGGAATTGGGGATTACTGTCCATTTAAAGGGCAACTAATGTCTCAAAACAATACAGAATCAGGAGGATGGTATTATTGTTGAAAAGATTGCCTTCTGATTCTGTATTGTTTTGGCATTAGTTGCCCTTTAAATGGACAGTAATTCCCAATTCTTGGCACTCCAGATGTTTGGAAACTACAACTAATGCCCTCAAACAATACAGAATCAGGAGGATGGTTATCTATTGTTGTTAAAAAAGATTGCCTTCTGATTCTGTATTGTTTTGAAGCTTTAGTTTCCCTTAAATGAATATCAGAATTCCCATACAGTAAAAGCTATACTGGATTTGGCTATTACTGTATGGAATCCTGCTGTCCATTTAAAGGGAAAGTAAGCCTCAAAACATTACTGAATCAGAAGGCAGTAGTGGTCATCATTTCTACCCTCTGCCTTTTAAACGAGTCAAGCATTAGTTTTTACTCCTTTTTCAGGTAAAAATTGGTACCTCGGCTTTACCCGGGTCGACCTATATTCGAGTATATACAGTATACTGGTGATATGGATGATAAAGTGGATGCAATATGGGTGGAATTAGGCAACAGGAAAGGAGGTAATGTCATTGTTGGTGTCTGCTATAAGCCGCCAAATGCTAGCAGAGAGGAGGTGAGTCAACTTCATATGCAGTTGGCAGGGCTGCAAGTTTGGGGAATGTGCTCATTATGGGGGACTTCAATTACCTGACATTGATTGGTGTGGTGGAACTGCCATCACAGAAAAAAGCGATGGTTCCTGAATTGCTGCAGGATAATTTTCTCTCACAGGTGGTTGAGATTCCTACTAGAAAATGAGCTCTGTTGGATCTGGTAATATCTAACATTGGGAGCGCATTATAGATATAAAGGTAACTGGAGGTTAGGGAATAGTGACCATGAAATAGTGGCATTTGGACTTTGTTATCGAAAGGAAAAGTGCGCTGGGTTAACAAAGACATTTAATTTCAGGAAAGCAAATTTTCCCAGGTTAAAAGCAGCTCTTCAGAATGTCAACTGGGATAATGTATTATCAGGTAAAGGTACTGAACAGAAGTGGACTTGTTCAAGGGGATTTTAAGCCAGTTCACATCTAAATTTATAACCTTGGAAAATAAATGTAAAAAAAATAAATCCGCGCCCATGTGGCTGAATTCTGATGTAAAGAGGCAAATGGAAAGGAAGCAAAATGCATTTAAAACCTTTAAGGCAGAGGGAACGGAAAGGGCCTTTAGGGATTATAAAAACTGTAACAAGGAGTGTAAGAAAGCAATCAAACTAGCTAAAATTAATAATGAAGTTAGGATAGCTAAAGAAAGTATCACTAAGCCTAAAAATTTTTTTAAGTTATATAGTAGAAGATGAGGACTGAGAATGTGGCACCATTAATTAAGGGGATAAGTTAGTTACGGAGGATGGCGTAAAGCAAATGTCTTCAATAATTTTTTTCCTCTGTATACACTATAGAAGATACAAGTACAGTATCATAGAGTATAGTAGCAATAATGGTATAAAAGATTCAAGTGCACTTTGGTTAACCGAGGATATGGTACAGAAAGAACTAAATAAGGTTGATATTAATAAATCTCCTGGACCGGATAAAATACATCCTGGGTACTTAAGGAGCTAAGTTCAGTTTTTTCTAGGCCATTGTTTCTTATTTTTGCCGATTCCCTCATGTCCGGTGGTGTGCCTCTGGATTGGAAAAAGGCCGAGTTATTCAATATTCAAAAAGGGTAGTCGTTCACAGCCGGGTAATTACAGGCCTGTAAGTTTAATTCAGTGATGGGGAAGATCCTGGAAGTTTAATAAGGGAACATGTTCTAGAGTATGTTTCAAGGACTGAGATTATAAGTAGTAACCAGCATGTCCATAATGATGAAGCCCCATTAACAACTACTCTCTGCATCCTATTCATTAACCAATTTTCTATCCATGTACAAATGTGACTCCCCAGACCAACAGACCTTAGCTTATACATCAGTCGCCTATGGGGGACTGTATCAAAAGCCTTTGCAAAATCCAAGTAAACTACATCTACTGCTATGCCAGAGTCTAAATTTCTACTTACTTCCTCATAAAAGCCAAGCAAGTTAGTTTGACAAGATCTATTCCTCCTAAATCCATGCTGGTTACTACTTATAATCTCAGTCCTTGAAACATACTCTAGAACATGTTCCCTTATTAAACTTTCCAGGATCTTCCCCATCACTGAAGTTAAACTTACAGGCCTGTAATTACCCGGCTGTGAACGACTACCCTTTTTGAATATTGGAATAACATCGGCCTTTTTCCAATCCAGAGGCACACCACCGGACATGAGGGAATCGGCAAAAATAAGAAACAATGGCCTAGAAAAAACTGAACTTAGCTCCTTAAGTACCCGAGGATGTATTTTATCCGGTCCAGGAGATTTATTAATATCAACCTTATTTAGTTCTTTCTGTACCATATCCTCGGTTAACCAAAGTGCACTTGAATCTTTTATACCATTATTGCTACTATACTCTATGATATCTGTACTTGTATCTTCTATAGTGTATACAGAGGAAAAAAAATTATTGAAGACATTTGCTTTATCGCCATCCTCCGTAACTAACTTATCCCCATTAATTAATGGTGCCACATTCTCAGTCCTCATCTTCTTACTATTAATATACTTAAAAAAATTTTTAGGCTTAGTGATACTTTCTTTAGCTATCCTAACTTCATTATTAATTTTAGCTAGTTTGATTGCTTTCTTACACTCCTTGTTACAGTTTTTATAATCCCTAAAGGCCCTTTCCGTTCCCTCTGCCTTAAAGGTTTTAAATGCATTTTGCTTCCTTTCCATTTGCCTCTTTACATCAGAATTCAGCCACATGGGCGCGGATTTATTTTTTTTACATTTATTTTCCAAGGTTATAAATTTAGATGTGAACTGGCTTAAAATCCCCTTGAACACAGTCCACTTCTGTTCAGTACCTTTACCTGATAATACATTATCCCAGTTGACATTCTGAAGAGCTGCTTTTAACCTGGGAAAATTTGCTTTCCTGAAATTAAATGTCTTTGTTAACCCAGCGCACTTTTCCTTTCGATAACAAAGTCCAAATGCCACTATTTCATGGTCACTATTCCCTAAGCCTCCAGTTACCTTTATATCTATAATGCGCTCCACAATGTTAGATATTACCAGATCCAACAGAGCTCATTTTCTAGTAGGAATCTCAACCACCTGTGAGAGAAAATTATCCTGCAGCAAATTCAGGAACTCATCGCTTTTTTCTGTGATGGCAGTTCCACCACACCAATCAATGTCAGGGTAATTGAAGTCCCCCATAATGAGCACATTCCCCAAACTTGCAGCCCTTGCCAACTGCATATGAAGTTGACTCACCTCCTCTCTGCTAGCATTTGGCGGCTTATAGCAGACACCAACAATGACATTACCTCCTTTCCTGTTGCCTAATTCCACCCATATTGCATCCACTTTATCATCCATATCACCAGTATACTGTATATACTCGAATATAGGTCGACCCGGGTATAAGCCGAGGTACCAATTTTTACCTGAAAAAGGAGTAAAAACTGCTTGACTCGTTTAAAAGGCAGAGGGTAGAAATGATGACCACTACTGCCTTCTGATTCAGTAATGTTTTGAGGCTTACATTTCCCTTTAAATGGACAGCAGGATTCCCATACAGTAATAGCCAAATCCAGTATAGCTTTTACTGTATGGGAATTCTGATATTCATTTAAGGGAAACTAAAGCTTCAAAACAATACAGAATCAGAAGGCAATCTTTTTTAACAACAATAGATAACCATCCTCCTGATTCTGTATTGTTTTGAGGCATTAGTTGTAGTTTCCAAACATCTGGAGTGCCAAGGAATTGGGAATTACTGTCCATTTAAAGGGCAACTAATGCCTCAAAACAATACAGAATCAGAAGGCAATCTTTTCAACAATAGATACCATCCTCCTGATTCTGTATTGTTTTGAGACATTAGTTGCCCTTTAAATGGACAGTAATCCCCAATTCCTTGGCACTCCAGATGTTTAGAAACTACAACTCCCAGCATGCTTTAGTGGCTGGGAGTTGTAGTTTCCAAACATCTCCAGTGGCAAGCACCCCCAGGGCAGGCCAGGTCACTACTCCAGGAAGTGAATCCGGCGCAGATTAGTGACATCAGGCAGGGCAGTGGATGCGGATAGCGGAGCGAGCAGTAGCCCGATTGCAGTAAGTGATTGACCCGAGTATAAGCTGAAGTTTGATTTTCGGGCTATTTTTAAAGCCTGAAAACCTCTGCTTATACTCAAGTATATATGGTATGTTTAATTTTTTTGGTAAATAAATTCTATTGAAGGGCATGTCCACCCTTTTAAAAAAAATTGATATGTTGTAGGGCTTCCTGCCCCAACCACATTATTATTATGTTCAGAAACTCACCCGATTATTACTTACATTCCCTCTATCCTGTGCTGCACTGTCCCGGCCCTCTGCTTGCATGAAACTGCAAGCAGGGGGCTGGACCAGCAGCCTCATCTGTGATTGGCTGAGAGGCAGCCAATGATAGGCAGCCACTGATGCAGCTGCTGGTAGTTCAGAACGGCGGAGGAAAGAGGGAAGGTAAGTAAAGATCGGGGGAGTTTCTGGAGATAATAATGCGATTGGGGCTGGGGGAGGAAGCCTTACAATATATCCAAAGGGTTTTGTGCTAGGGGGAGGGAGACCAAAACGGGAGGAAGAGGGGTGGGAAGGCTGCAGTGAGCATGTGCATGAGGAGAGACAGGAGGCAGAGTCTTATATGGACTCTTCTAGGCTCCTGGTGGTCAGTTTTTTGGACTTTGGGGAAACATTGCAGGAGAACCATTTGGAGCTGGGATGTAAGGATTTTTATGCACTATAGAGTGGGGCCAGTAGTGGGTGAAATTATAGTTTTGGGGGTGGACATGCCCTTTAATCATTCACAATGTCATGCTCTTCCAGAGGTTTTTCTAAGATTATTGGGCAGTTTCTCTGCCTACAAGATATTATCACAGATGCTTGGTTTACTTTTGCAGTTCTCAAAACTGAATTTGACTCAGCAGAGATCACATGCCTCTTCTTCACAGCAAAAATGTTATAACATAAACAGAGTTGAGAGAATGACCTTGATTCTATATTCATAGGTTTGTAGAACAATAGGATTAACACCTTCAGTGCTAAGTAACTGTTGTGTAAAGTATAGGTGGCCAGTAATTGTATAAAATATAGTTGGGGGGAGTCTGTAACTGCAGTAAAAAGTATAGGGGGCCAGTAACTGCTGCATAAAGTATAGGGGGACATTAATTGCTGTTTACTGGCCAGCAAGATCTGTATAGAGGGCCAATATCTTCTGATTTAAAGTATAGGGGGCCCAGTAATTTATCTAGTATGGGGTCCATAAAATTCTGATGGCGGCCCTGGGTTAATATATCTTTATCCAACCTCCATTACTATTTTACTTTTTAACACTGTAAGGCTGTATACAATTGTTAGATTTAAGTTAAGACCTAGGCAATCTGTCAATCTGTATAAAAAAAACACAGGCTGCTATAGAAAAGGGAGGGAAAGCCTCTGCAAATCATTCTGTGGTGCCCAATCCTGAAGGACAGATTACTAAACAATGAGTAGGGCAGCCACTAGTCATGTTGACTCCCAAAAATATGATCCCTGGAAAAATCATAACTAACAGGTCGATTTTCCGAGAGCTGCTATTTGCAAAATATTTTTAATATTCATATTTTTTAGTTTTAGAAAACTATCTAGCCCACTTGGAAAGCTATTCAATGAACTTTCCATTACCACATCTGCAGGAAGATAGTTCCACAGTTTCAATGTTCTTACTGTAAAGAAACCTTTCCCAACCCAAAGATTAAACTTATTTTCTTCTAATCCTAAAGGAGAACTATAGAGTGTATAAAGTTTTTTTAAAAAGCAGTTAAAATGAAAAGTACTTGGGACAGAGATATAGGACTGGTGATTCTGCCAATGTTGTTTTTTTGAGGAGCACCTGCAAAGAAAACTGATTCTGCCAGTGGCTTCAGCACTGTCTTTAATACCGGACAAGTTCAGTACTAACCTGGCAAATAAAAACTGTACATGCTGTAGTGCCTCAACAAATTGTGAGGTAGGAGTAATCCTACCTCCCTGCCCCAGGTACTTTTTCTTTTAAAAAAGTGCATTTTTAGAGTAAAGTTATCCTTTAAAAGATTTCCAAAAGTTCTCTGAAATAACCTATTGGTGAACAATACACCATAGAGTTTATTATATGGCCCGTTGATATATATCTATAAAGTGAGCATATCCCTGTGCAATTCCTAAACATTCCTAACTTGTCTAATCTGCCTGCATAGTCAAGCCCCTCCAATCCCCTTATTTCCAAGATGTCCCTTTTTATATACGCAATCTCAAAACTGAACTGCATATTCCAAATAAGTCCTTACCGGGTGCTTTGTAAAGAGGGAGAACATTTTTTTTCTCCCTCCCTTGAATGTATTCCTCTCTTTATACAAGACAATTCTTTGCTAGGTCAAGCCATTATTGTCTATTCTGTTATCTACTAGAATCCCCAAACCTTTACCAACAGAGATTCATTTAGCACAGACCCATTTATGGTTTCAGTGGTGCAAAAATTGTTAAATCTAAAATGTACACCTTACATTGTCAACATCAGCAAATATGGTGACCTTGCTCTCAATACCCACTTCAAAGTCATTTATATACAGATTAAATAGCCGTTCCCCCAGTAAAGAACCCTGAGGCATGCCACTTTAGCCAACATAGCTGTAGCTCCATTGACCACTACTCTGTGTAAGCAAGTAAACAACCAATTCTCTATCCATGTACAAAAGTTTTTTTTTTCTAGGCCAACATGCCTCAGTTTATTTATTAGTCACCTGTGTGGCACAGTATCAAAAGCTGCTATGCCAGAATCTAAATTCTTACTCGACTCTTCGTAAAAACCAAGTCTTAGTTAGCCTGTCTATTTTTCAGAAATCTGTCTGACTGCTAATTATGAGATCAGTTCTGGAAACAAATTTCAGAATATGATCCCCTAACAATTCCGATATATTCTTTACCACTTATGTTTGATGTTTGGGTCTATAGTAAGCAGACTGTAAACGATTACCTTTTTTTGAATAGGTGAACACTGCTGCGTTTATTTATGCGTTTGTGCTTGCGTTTTCTTCAGATCATTGAAAACGTGGCAATGCACCGAAAACGCACTTGCGATTTGTTTTCTGCATTTTTTAATCGCAATCGCATGCATTTTCCTATACCTAATGATGAAAACTTTGCGACACAGTGTGGCCGTGCCCTTACCATGGCTTTTTTCCAATCCAGAGGCACGTTGCCTAGCAAAAGTGAATCTGAAAAGATAAGGAACAGTGGTCTAGATAAAACTGGAAGAAGCTTTCTTATGATCCAAGGATATTATTTTTGTCTAATTGTTTCCATAATGTAACCCTCTGTCAGACAATATTAATTTATACCCTTCATGTTATTCCTTTCCCTGTTATAAGGACTAGGATTCTCTAGTGTAAACAGAGGGGAAAACTGTTTAGTACAGCATCCCCAATAACCATCTTAGTCTATTATTTATTAGGACCACATTCTCTGTCCCCATCTTTTTACTTGCTTAAAAAACATTTTGGGTTGGTCTTGCTTTGTTCAGCTATCTGTAATTCATTTTCTATTTTAGCTAGTTGAATTGCTTTCTTTCTTTCTCACATTGCTTTCACATTCTTACAGCTTATTACATAAACCCATTACCTAAAGTTTTACTTAATTACCTCCACCAACTTGTCCCATTAGTAAAAATAATAAAATGTGATTTAATTTTCTTGCACACTCCCAGAAATAAAATAATGGTTGTTTATTTAAAACATTCACACTGACTGCAAACCACAGTTAACGCTTCCGTTTATCAACGCTCCAAAGTTATCCTTGAAGAAAGAATATATGCAGTTTATTTCCTATCAAGCACTAAGGAAAAAAAAATTTAATTTAAGTACGTCTGGGGACTTTAACCTGTGACCTAATGGACTGTGCGTTTCTAAAATAATGACTTAAACTGCTGAGCCACCACAGCATATACACAATGAAAACCAGTGCAATTAGAAACTTTTGCTCTAAACATGATGGAGAGTTGTAGGCTGTCCAAAATGCATGATTACTGGAAAATATACTGCAGGGTAACCAACAGCTTTCAAAGTCTTATCAGGGGTTTACATATTGGTGTGGAGACGTGCATAGAAAATACTTGCATAGAGACTGTGAATAGAAGGGTCATGGTGCGTGGACAATAGGTGCATATGTTTGCAAGGCTCTTTTGAAGACTACATGGGCAGTAAGTTGCACTAGCAACAGCCTTGGAAGTTCTTAGTTATAAAAGTTAAAGAATCGTTCTTCCAAGAACGTAAATGCAACTGACTATCTTAGTGTGGCCTAATAGCTTAGCTTGCCTATTAAAACTGGAACAGTTTTTCAGACCAAGATATTTTGAACTTGATTGCAGCAGGCATATACCATATATACTTGAGTATAAACCGATCCGAGTATAAACTAAGATACCTAATTTTACCTGAAAAAGGAGTAAAAGTGATTGACACGGGTATAAACCAAGGGTAGAAAATATGACCACTACTGCCTTCTGATTCTTTTGTTTTGAGGCTTTAGTTGCCCTTTAAATAGACAGCAGAATTTCCATACAGTAGTCCCTTACAGTAATGGATAAATCTAGTATGGCTATTGCTGTATGGGACTACTGTATGGGAATTCTGCTGTCCATTTAAAGGGCAACTAAAGCCTCAACACAATACATAATCAATCAATCTTTTCAACCACCCTCCTTCTGATTCTGTTTTGTTTTAAACCATTAGTTGCCCTAAATGGACAGTAAACCCATACAGTAACCCCTATTCCTTGGCACTCCAGATGTTTGGAAACTACAACCCCCAGCATGCCTTAGGTGCTGGGAGTTGTAGTTTCCAAACATCTACAGTGGCACACACACCCAGAGCCCCCCCAGTACAGTGGAGGAGAGGACTTGCCTGTTGTGTTTCTTTTCTGTAACCAGCATGATATGTAGGAGATGCTCTGCAGGCAGCGTGTCCAGCTCAGTTGGGATGAGGTGAAATTTCTAAAGTGCGGGCAAGGTGTGTAAATGCTGGCAGGTACCCGACATCACTTCCAATGCCGCCAACGTGTGTGCAGTGTGGTCCACGTACTGCTGGACAACTTTCAGTATGGGCTTCTTGTACTGCTCTTGCAGCTACCAACATCAGACTATGGTAATTACCCAGGACACTAGGAGGTCTAATGAAAGGCTGGAGCAATTCAGCTTCCGCTCACTAGCTCTGCATACACTGATCTGGCGCCTGAGGTCACTACTCCGCGCCGGGAAGTGAGACAGGCGCCAAGTAGTGACCTCTGCTGTCATCAGTGGACACGGAGCAAGCGGCCACCAGATTGGAGAGTAACCAAAGTGACTAACTCGAGTATAAACCAAAACGGTGTTTTCAGGCTATTTTTAAAGTCTGAAAACCTCGGTTTATACTCGAGTATATACTGTAGTTCGGTAAGTCCAAAAAATGGTATGTAGACAACCTAACAAGAATATATAGCTAGGAACCGAAAAAGCGGGTACTCCTGAGTCTCACTCAGGGACACAGCAGCAAACTCACTGAAGAGAAAGTTGCTAAAGAATAAAACACTAAAAACAGTTCTCCCCCCCCCCCCCCCACCCACCCCCCGGTGTAGTATATAATTAAACTACATAGAATCCAATATAATAGACACAAAAGCTGGCCAGCTAAAAAAGAACGATAAAAACAGTTACAAGGAGAATAAAAACATATACACTGTATATATCCTAATAATAAGTTACACTATAAAAACAGACACAGCAGTAAGCATAGTAATAGAGGGCAAGCAACTGAAAGTCCCAATAAGTAGTCCAGCCAATAAAATGTCCTCCGTATTAGTAGAATCACACACAATCCAAAACGGTGTGCGCACACCGCAACCTAACACACACCACCCGAGCAATAATTTGATGGTTTTACTCCCAGAAGCATTACACTTTTACTTGGTATATCTGTGTATGGTTGCTTTCTCAAGCAAGTGAGTGTACATCAATAAAAATATATACGATGACTTTATTAGTTGTATGCATGTTGGCTGTCGAAATACTTTAAGTAAAGTTATGTCACACCTTGTTTTAATGGCAGATCTTTGAGAGAATCCTGTTTATCTGGGCAATTAGACATCCAGCAAGTGGATATGTGCAAGGGATCAATGATTTGGTGACTCCATTCTTCGTGGTTTTTCTGACAGAGCATGTGGGTGAGAAAATTGGAATCAAAATTTAAGATTCATTTATTTGTAATAGTTTATTTCTTTTGTTCTTTACCTTTTTTAAATTTGCTTGTGGACCTATCTCTCCTCAAAGATAAATTCGGTCCATTCAAAGGTTAAAAAGACTCCCCTGGAGGCTGTCTACTCCTGGGACAAAAGAGACCTAGCATTTACTTACTTAAGGGCATGTCCACCACCAAAATAAATAGTGATATTTATCTTGCCCACTGACCAGACTTTTTACTTCGCTGCAGTACCTAAAGATCCTTTTACCTGCTTGTCTCCTCCACAGTAAACCTAGCAATTTATTTTGATATTTTCCTGTTTGCAGGATTGTGATGTCACTACCAGTGACTTACAGTTGCTAACTTATGTGCCTTCTCTGCAGCTTTTAAGTGCTTTGCAGAAGGGGAGTGGAAGATTAGCAACAGTGAAGCGAGAAGTATAAAAAGCTTCAGGGACCATGGGGAAGGGTGTATTAAAAAAGTTTGGTGGAGTGGGGAAGGCAAGTATAAATTTAAGTTATTTGGGAGGACATGCCCTTTATCAGCAAGGTGGTCTTTAGCCTGTCCTTTGATACAGCAATATTATTTGATTTCTGTGGCTTCCCAAATCTAGAAAAGGATTCTGTGCTATGTTACTAGTATGCTAAAATCTGGTTCCAACAGTAGAAGAGGGATCCTTCTATAGTTTATAATTAAAATTGTTTTTGCTTCTAAGAGGCATTGTTTTCAATAACGACATATGCTTAATTTATTTACCCTACCCATGATGCCTACTCAACGTAAAAAAAAAAAACAAAAAACACTGAGGTCTAGGCCTCACTGCCATGCTTAAAGGGGAACTGTGGTCCATAAATGACTTTAGGCAAATTGATAGAAATTGCTCTCCTGAGAATTTTAGCAATTTATTTTCATTTTTATTTTGCATAGTTTTGAAGATATTTACATTTTTGTGTGTGATATGGCAGCAGTATCGGTCACGCCCACTCAGGGTTGTTGTGGCCATGCCCACTCGTGGGTGCCATGGGTCACTCCAAAAAAAAAAAAAAACTCACTTGCTAAAAGTGAGAACTCTGCCTGAAAAGGCAGTTTTCACATAGTGGAAGAGTAGGGCTGTAGATTTCCTTACCTTTTCTGTGGGGATCTTCACACAGCAGGGAGGGGGAGGGACTTCCTGCCCTGTCACTGAAGTCTGAGGCTGGAGGCGAGGTGGAGGAGCAGCCTTAAGGATATCACAGCTGCCTCTCACCCATTAACTTTCTGGTCCGTAATTTCTTTATATCTTAGGCTGTGGAGCACGTAGAGAGGTTGTTCATGGCTCGTTTTAAAGGTAGGAAACTGGCCTTTCATTTAAACTCAACTTGTTTGGAGACCACATTTCCCCTTTAAACACATTATCCGATCACAATTTTGTGTTAAGTGTTGGCCAATTGGCTAATTGGAGCACATATGCAAATTTTTTGTGCAAACATATGCGCATGGCAATGCACACCAGGGATGCACGCTTGTGGTGCGCTAGGACTTGTTGTGTGTGCTAGGACTTGGTCTAAAGGAATATGCAATTTGCCCCAATTGCAGATTTTTTTTTGACTTAAATGGCAGTTTGAAGAATCCCTGTACCATCCTGAACTTTATTAATTAATAGCAGCAATGCCCTATTATCTAAAGAGGGAAAGTTAATTTTCATTCCTGTTTTAGACTCCTCTTTACACCTTCAGATTACATTTCTTATTATTTTAAGGGTCCTCTGAGACAGCCTATTTTGAGCAGTCCCCCCAACATGCTGCCCTCCTGATACATTTTTTTTCCTGATTTAGAGCCTCTCTCTGCCCTCAATTAGCCATGCTGTGAAGGGGGCATAACAATTGTTTGCCTCTAACTGTTACTCAAAGCTAGCAAGCGAGAAAACACTCCTCCACCCACCCTTAATTATGTAGGCTATATCCTAGCAACAGCACATTTCAGGTTTGTTTGACTGGCAGAGGAGGAGAAGAGAGGTTTTAACAGACATGCCCACCAGCCAATGACAAGTCTTATGTTAACCATGGTCCTGGACCATCTAGAAGGTGGGTTTTTATCACTTATCTTTGCTGTGTGATATCTAAGGAAAGCAGCACGGCTGTAAATGTGAGTAAGCAATTTCACCTGCTGGAAGTGTAGACATGTAATGGGGGGAGGTTTGTTTTTTTTATATTGTTGTCCTTGCTGTTTTTTTAAAAAACAATCTATGCACTATATTTCAGAATGAATAGTTTAATTTCTTAATACAATTTTTAAATATGGTCCAGCATAAAAAAAAATTAGTCATGTAGAGCACCTCCCCCCCACCCATAATTTATGCATTATTTATAATTGCCAAAAATACCTCCTGAATGTGCTTACGTGACCCGTTTCCTGCCGCCTGGGTGCTTCACCCTTCTCCAGTTTGCAAACACTAGAGCAATGAGGCTCTGTGCTGACATTATTTCCTGGTCACTGCTGTCAGATAATTAAGCGTGATCTCATGTTGCGCCTTGACCGGGAAGAAGTGCTGCAGAATAAAGAGGAGGGACTGGGCCAGGTAAGTCCCTTCAGAGGCATCTTTGACAATTAAACTTATTGAGTTAATGGGGTTGGGGGGGGGGGCTCTACATGACTAAATTTATTTTTATGCTGGACATGCCCTTTTAAGTATGTGACTTATTTTTCCTCAGAGGAGGATGTGGAAAACTTTGATGTGGGTAGCTTATCCCAGGACATACTGCGGAACATAGAGGCTGACAGCTTCTGGTCTATAAGCAAGTTGCTTGATGGCATCCAGGTAACAATCATTCTGTTTATTATCATTAACTTTAACTTTGCAATTATTATTATAAAATGTATTGTTGTTTTTATCATTTTATTTATTTTCTTAATCATAAATAATTTTATCATCATTGACATATGTATCCGCATCATCCCTAACTATTTTTTTTACAGACTTTAAGAGCTTTGACATCATTTACCAAATTTTAAACCAGACCAGCCTTAAACAGGACCATTGTGTCAAACTGTTCTTTCACCTCCCATATATATATAATTGACCATAAAAGAATAACAATTTTTGTATAACCAAGGGTAAACCATTGTAACATTGATGGGGTTAAACAGTGTTTTTAGCAACTTTTTATTATATAAACATAATCAAACAGATTATGTACAATCAAACCAAATAATTTGATATAGAATACAGATTGTTTCCCCTAAGTGGGTAAGTTTTAATACTGTTCAAAAGGTATCCGGAAACAAAAAACTAGTGGTCTCTATTAAGCTAAATACACCTGGAGGGGCTCCAGAAAGTAAGCCAATTTTACTTCAGCTCAGAGGATTGATAGGACTAAATGTTGAACAAAAAAGGGGTTGCAGGTGAGTGGAAAGTAAGGTTATAAAGGGTAGAGAATTCTTGGAATTATAAAAAAAAAGCTGGATGAGTTTCTAAAAATAAAGAATAATGCATGTTACTGGTTGATACATCGTTTTTTAACCTTAACCGTTGATCCAGAGGAAGGCAAAAAAAGGGGGGGGATCCTTCCTGACCAGTAATTTGTAAACCAGTAAATCTGGATCAACAGTTAGGCAGGAAATGTGGGTATTGCTGAGTAGGTTGGACTAGATGGACCGATGTCTTTATTCAACCTCAAATACTATATTTAGGATAAGAGGAATCTGCCACAATGCTTCCTAGGCAATAGCTGTAGAGATTACTGGGGTATCCCACATCTTCCATAGCTATGGGGTCCAAATGTTAAAGGGCAACTGTGGTCTCAAAATAAGTTAGGGTTAAATCAAAGCCTGCAGTATTTCCTTTAAAACGGCTAAAAGCAAAAAACCTCAGATTTCGGGACAAGTTAAGTTACGCCGCTTCCTTCTTCTTTATGGTTGTCAGGGGCAAATGTTCTTGTGCGCGCACCCAGTGCTTCTCTGTGCACGCAACTGAACATGCGCATGTCCTATTACAATGGATGCCAGGAGATCGACCCATGCGCAGATTGCTACTGCGCATGGAGTCGACCCAGGCTCTCCTTCACCAGCTGCACCAAAGGAACGTGCTGTAGGGGTCCACATTGAGAAAGTGCTGTACTTTATTTGGATTTTGCTGGGTTTATAGGCATTGCTGCTCGATGTAAGGGAGGTCAGGTATTTCTTTTTTTTGTACTATATTTTAAACAAATTTTTTTTTATTGCTGAACTTTCCCTTAAAGTTAATTTCTGTTGAAAATGGATCTTGGAATTTTGGTGGATAACAAACTTAAATGTAGCAAACAGCTAGAGCTAGCAGAAAAAAGAGGAGTATGGATTTAAGGGAGAAGAATATTCTGGTGATTTGTTCACCAATAGAACATGTCAGAGGACGTGTGGACATTCCTTAAGACTGGAAGAAAAGAAGTTGTCTTCAACTAATAACCCTGAGCTCATTTTGAAAATGAAGGTAATGGAAATCTTAGGGAATACTGATCATGATATAGTGTCATTTAGTATAGGTTGCAGAAGCTTTTAACTAGGAAAGCTAATTTTATGTTATCAATTTTAAGGAATCACTCCTGCTTATAGACTGGGAGCATTTGTTCCTAGGTAAAGATATTGAGCAGAAGTGAACCGCTTTTAAAGGGTTATTAAACTATTGCATTTATACATTTATACCTTTAGGGAACAAGAGTAAAAAAAATAGGTCCACCCTTGCCTGGCCTTTTTAAAGGGAAATGGAAAATAAACATTTTAATATTTTGAAATCAAAGGGAACGCAACAGGCTTACAGGGAGTATAAAAGCTGCAATAATAAGGGCAAGAAAACAATTAAACTAGCTAAAAACAGAAAATGAAATCTGGATAGCAAAACAAAGCAAGTCCAACCCAAATGTTTTTTTTAAATATATCAATAGTAAAAAGATCAGGACAGAGATTGTTGGACCATTAAATAATGGGGCTGAGATGATTATAGAGGATGCCAAAAAGGCTAATGTGGTAAACCGTTTTTTCCCTATGTATTCACTATAGAGAATCCTAGTTCTTCTTATAGCAGGGACTGTAATAACATTAAGGGTAAAAATTAGGACATTCACTGACAGAGGATATGGTACGGAAACAAATAGACAAAGTTAATATCAATAAAGCCCCAGGACCAGATGAAATACTTTCTCGGATCTTAAAAGAGCTTAGTCCAGTTTTATCTAGACCACTGTTTGTTTTCAGATTTATTTTTGTCTGGTGATGTGCCGCTGGATTGGAAAAAAGCCAATGTAATACCAATATTCAAAAAAGGTAGTCGTTTTCAATCTGGTAACTATAGACCTGTAAGCCTAACATCAGTGGTAGGGAAGGTGCTGGAAACTGTTACAGGATCATATCCTTGACTTCAGAACTGATCTTAGTAGTAGTAGTCAGCATTGATTTATGAGAAATAGATTGTGCCAGACAAATTTAATTCAGGCAAAGCAGTGGATGTGGCATACTTGGATTTTGCGAAAGCTTTTGATACTGTGCCACATAGGCAACTAATGTATAAACTGAGGACTGTTGGCCTAGAAAAAAACATTTGTACATGGATAGAGAATTGGTTATCAGAGAGTGGTGGTCAATGGGGCTACATCTATGTGGGCTAAAGTTCTAAGTGGAGTGCCTCATGGTTCTGTACTGGGGTCACTTCTTTTTAATCTGTTTATAAATTACTTAGAATGGGACTTTGAGAGCAAGGTCTCTGTGTTTGCTGATGACACTAAACTAGGCAGAGCTTTGGAAACTTCAAAGGCTGTGCAATAGCTGCAAGCTATCCATGTGCCAACTATATCATAAATAACTGAATTTCTAATGGAAAAAGCTTTAGCAAACAATGCAAGGCATAAACAGCTAAAGCTAGCAAGGTATTATCTTGTATGAAGAGGGGAAATAGATTCAAGAGAGATAAATATTATTCTCCTTCTTTACAAGGCATTGGTTAGGTCTCATTTGAAATATATGGTGCAGTTATGGAATCCCATATAAAAAAGGGATATCTTGGAAATGGAAGCAGTTCAGAGAAGGGCAACTAAAATAATTACGGGGAATGGAGGGGCTTGATTATGCAGGCAGATTAGACAAGTTAGAGCTGTTTATATTGGAGAAGAGACTTTGTGTGGGGATATGATAACTTTTTACACAATATCTTGTTAGCTCTAGCCATGGCTGTCTGGCATTGTTTGCTACAGCTAAGTCTGTTATCTACCAGAGCCCCCAAATCTTTTTCCATTACAGATGCACTTAACACAGAGTTATTTATGGTGTAGGTGACACAGGGATTATTAAATCCCAAATGCATCACTTTACATTTATCAACATTAAATCTCATCTGCCATTCTGCTGCCCATTTTGATAATTATCTAGGTCTGCTTGCAGCAATTGCACATCATTTGAAGCTCTGCATAGTTTAGTGTCATCAGCAAACCGAGACCTTGCTCTCAATTTGGAGTCAGGAAGGAATCCCCCCTTTTGTTTTTTTTTTGCCTTTTTCTGGTCCAACTGTAAAGGATAAGTACACTACAAGTCATCACACCCTACAAGCACGGTGCAGAGTGATGACGTCAGACCGCGTGCACAGCTAACTGACCTTGCATTTTGGGACACACTGGAAGGAGATCTAGGAAGACTATGGGGGTGAAGCTTAGAGGACTGCAAAGGATATCCAACTTTACAGGACCACAGGTAAGCTCAGAAGGGGCCTAGAAGAAAAAAAGAGGAGCTGATTAGTTAAAGCTGCAGCTTACAAAGGAAAAAATAAATAAACTTAACTTGTTTTTGTAGTGTACTTATCCTTTAAGGTCAAAAAAGAGGGCGTAAATGGTGGATTCGATGGACGTATGTCTTTATTCAACCTTAATTACTATGTTACTATGTATGTAGATGCAATTCTTCGTAGACTTTAATGCATTTAGGATATTTTTTGAAGAAAATTAAGAAAAAAAGATCATTCACAGTAAGAAATCTTCCCAAAGTTATATTATAAATAGAAAATCCCACTAAGTATAATTTTCCCACATGTCCTGGGTCAATCGCTATGCCAAATGTGAGTTTTTTCAAACAAAACTTCTCAAACGCAGAAGTATTACCAACAAACTATGTATTTTTAGAAACATTCAGCTATGTGACTAATAATTTTATACTTACATGCAAAATTCTGTACACCGTTCTTTGTAGACATTGACACTTTTTAGTAGATTTTCTGAAAGATGCAAAGAAGGTTCAAACTTAGAAGTCTTGACCAAACCTACAGAACAAAAAAAATTCCCACTAAATATTGATCTAATTGTACCAAAGAAATCCATACTCTACATGCATCAGTGTAAAAAGAAACACAATCAGCATTTAGCCTCCAAGGTAGCCAACACATAACATTGGGACTGTGCTCTAATTGCATACTTGTTTTGTTATGAATAAACACTCCTTTACCTTAAAAACAAGCACAAAAACTATATATTTTTGGAATTTACACACCTTTAGCTACAAAACAATGCCATTCTGTCGCACCTATATGCATAATTCCAGATGCAATTCACGGTAGACCTTCATGCTTTTAGGAAATTTCAGAAAAAAAGATGATTCAAAGTTTAAAACCTTCCCGAACGTAAAAAAATAGAAAATAGAAAAATCCCACTAAATCTCAATCTACCGCATGTCCTGAATCAAACCGTAGGTATGCCACAAGCCTTGTTGTGCACAGAAACAAATCCACCAAGTACCCCAAAATGGGACTATGGCATAATAACAATTATATATGACTGAACACCCCCTAAAACTCAGAAATACCCCCCACAAACTATATATTTTTAGAAAACTACACACCTTAAGCTACGTGTCTGTGTAATTATTTCATACATACTTAAAGAATTCTGCCCACAGTACTTTTTAAAAATTTGTACTTTTTTTGTAGATTTTTGAGACCCAACCTCCAGTCAAAATACTACCCCATCTCCTCAATAAAACAGTACCCCACCCCACTTGCATTAATGCACGCCTTAACACTGCCACCAAACAATTTGCAGTTTTGCAGCTGCACTTAAAGGTCACTCATTGGACTCAAATAAAATTCTATTTTATTTTGTAAAGCCCCTATTGGTTATGAAATATCATTGAGCATTTCCTGCTGTTCCAATCTTTACCTCTGGATGTCGCTGTTCTGTGTTCGTGCTGCTCCGATCTTTACCTCTGGATGTCACGGTTCTGTGTTCCTGCTGTTCCAATCTTTACCTCTGGATGTCTCTGTTCTGTGTTCCGTCCAGTGGCTCATGAACTACCACTTTCCACCAGCAGCAGGCCTTTTCACTTTTTGGACATAATCATTCATTATATTCACATGATTTCACCCACTCCTATTCCTGGCCAGATCGTTAACTATTTTTATTCTCCTCATATCTCACCATGTCCTCTGTCTCCAGTGATTCCTGTCCTTGCTGTGCCCTGTCTGGTATCCTGATTTCTTGGTCTAGTTACCCTTTTCCTGTTCTTAGTCTTTTGGATATTGCCTTACTCATTGTTTATATTCCTAGGTTTTCATTATTAGTATTCTTGTCTTTTTCTTTGTGTGTTCAATAAACAGCTTGATTTAGATCTCTGCTGCACTTCGATCCCTTCCTTGATTTGAGGGCTACTTTGTAGCTGTATCCATCCAGGGATTGTGACAATCAGTGTCACAGTTTTTGATAGAAAATACTGGGTAGCTATATCATTCTCAAAGGATAAGTGCACTGTAAAATCAATTTATGTTCATTTGAAAGCTGCAGCTTTAAAAATACTGTTGCCATATTTTTTTTTTACCTATGCCCCTCCAGAGCCTAGCTTTGTGCCTTGAAAGTTGCTGACATCTTGTTACTGGTTTGCTGAATATTAAGCTCTGCCCCTCTGAGATTTCCTCTGCTTTCTCCTGCTTGAGCCTCAAACATTAATGCCTGTGAGTTCCGTGCACGTGCGTGTGAACAGAACTAACAGGCATTACTGCTTGAGGCTCAAGCAGGAGAGTTCATGAAACTCACAGGCATTACTGTTTGAGGCTCAAGCAGGAGAAAGCAGAGGAAATCTCAGAGGGGCGGTGCTTAACATTCAGCAAACCAGTAACAAGATGTGAGCAACTTCCAAGGCACAAAGCTAGGCTCTGGAGGGGCATAGGTTAAAAAAAAAAATATGGCAACGGTATTTTTAAAGCTGCAGCTTCCAAATGAACATAACTTCATTTTACAGTGCACTTATCCTTTAACAAAAAAAAACCCCAAAAAACCCACATTAAACATTTTAGTATTGGGTTAGGAGAATGTCAGGCGCCAAATTTTTTGTTGGGTGAAATCTGGTAATTAAACGTCCCAACCCATCCCCCCCACCCTAGCGCACGCACACACCATTATATTCAGGGAAAACAGATTGGTACTGAGACGCAGAAGTTTTTGCACACTTTACTGAGGCCGTCTCACAGCTATGTATTCGGTTTTAACTTTTGGATTAATAAAGACGATGTTTTAATCAGTTAGGGCTAGGCCACACTGCTGTGCTTTTTTTGTGTTTGCGCTTGCATTTGCGCTTCTTCATATCATTACAAACGCGGCAACGCACCGAAAACGCTCGCTTTTGGGTGCGTTGCGATTTGCGTTCCGCATTTTAAATCGCAATCGCATGCGTTTTTTCCTTGTCTTCTATGCGCATAGATCGCACATAGAAGACAAGGTCAGTCGGGACCTGTCAGACTAAGCGCCGGGGGAGCGAACGAGCGGGTAAGTTTCTTACCTTCTCTCCTGTTTGTTCTATTGAAGAATGGAAGGTAGGCACAGCTCCTTTACCTCCCGTTCTTCAATAAAACTGGATTCCTAAAAGTCAATATTATGAGTGGAGATACCCTTTAAGAGGACGGTTCTGACTTTGATTTCCCAGTGTGCGCTACACACATTTGTTTTTCACTTTCCGGATTTTGCAAATTCAATTTTGTCTCATTTTGGTACCTCTGCAAAATTTCCTAATATAGGCTTAGTTTCCCTTGAAATAGGTGGAATAATAATCGGGGTTTACTTTGCTGATGCCACCTGGGACTTTGAGCAGCTTGGAGAAGACCCCCCCCCCTTTTTTTTTTTTTTAACTAATTATAGCTTTTTTGTTTAAAAAAAAAAGGCATTTTATACAAAGTCAAAATTCAATCGGAGAAATCATTTCCCTGAAAGAATTTTCCTGAACGGATTTTTTATTCATTGACAAGGGTCAATAATTAGTTGATCAGAACTCAGTAGCAAAAACTAGCTGATTGCGGCTGTCTGCCATTTGGCGATCAGTGGAGGTTACATTGACTGCCAGGATTTCAAAGGCTGCAGAAAAGGGTAACAGTGCAGAGGGAGAGAGGTATAAGATACACAGCTGCAGTCTCACATGGGCTCAGTTCTCGGAAATGTGCGTGCACACTAACCTTCCTGTAAAGCTACCCACAATCAGAATTGTCAGCACACACCTCCTGGGTAACAAGCAGCGCGTCACTGTTTGCTTGGGGAGAAGCAGGACATCCATCTAAGTATGCCGTGATTGGTCACCAACTCTAAAAGGGAGTGAGTGAGTGAAATGCAAATAGTCTCCAAAATGTAGGCTAGGAGACTGTGCAGTACTTATAAGTGTCATCTGACCAGCAAGTGGGCAGTGGTTATCTGAGGGGGAGGGGGCTGCATCAGGAGCACGCACTAAATGTTTTTCACTGAAAAAAGCAGACAACTATGTGAGTACTATCATTCTCTTACACTAAAATTGTACTTTTAGATGACCCAAAGTTGTTCTAGTGAGTATAGTGACCCTTTAACCAGCCCACTCTTAAAGAGCATCTATAGTGAAAAAAACACATTGCCCCTTTGCAAAGTTAAATTCATGTACTCTGTGTGCTGCCTTAATCCTATCTGTCAGTGACTTTGTTTATCCATGGTGTCAGGTCACTGTGCAGCACTCCCCCCTTCCCTCTGTTACCTCCTCCATGTCTCAACTCCGGCTAACCGACAAGCTTATCATGTTTAGTAGGAGTTAAAATTTCAACATCCTGAAAAACACACCCACACACAGTGGCCAATAGAAAGCAAGCTGTCCTGGAGACACGGAAGAAGGAGAACAGTACAGTTTAAGATCACTTTGTGACCCATCATCAATCAGTGAGCTATTAAGAAGGGGGGGTCAAGTGCAGCCTTATATTTACCATCAGGTAGATGCTAGGGGCAGTCAAGGGAAACTGTATTCAGGTGCCCCCCTAGCCCCCTCGATCCCCCACTGGTTTCATGAAAATCCGATGGGAGGATCGGGAGCTAGCACTTTTTAAAGTGCTTACCGGGAGCCCATTGCCGGTCCATAGCAGAGCAGGAAGAGATTGCGATAAGCACGCAGTGTGACGGCTTTACTATGCTTTTTGTGAATGGTACTCGGAGTTCCATTCACAAATAGGATTTTTTTCTAAGTCTTTGCTACTTAGCAAAGACTTGGGGGGGAAAATGGGGACAGAGATCAAAATTCTGATCACCAAATTATTGATCTTTGCCAATGAATGAAAAATCACTTCCTGGAAAATCTGTTCAGTGAAGTGATTTTTCCGATCGGATTTTGACTTGGAAAACGGTTTATCATTCCCTAAGATGATCTGTGATGATTATCTTTGGGAATGCTAAAAAAACTGAAAAAAACACCTACAAAAATTCTTTAAGTGATGCACTTTTTTTTTTTTTTTTTAACTATAATTTTTTTTTTTTAATAATTAGCAAAACAATTTTATCTTCTCCAAGCTGCCTAATGTCCCTGAAAGTATATTCAAAGTATTTTTCGCAAGTGATGGCCTTTAATACTAATCCAATGCAAGGTCAAGGAGACAACCTTCCCAAGAAAATGTCAGCCCAGATAAATGACCCAAGGTAAATTGTTAGGACCTTCCATACTGGGCTTACCTTGACGTGGTTGGATGGCTTTTCACTTTTATGTATAAAATTGTAACTAAAAACCCCCATGTTTTTACTGTTTGCACTAGCATAGATGGAGGACCTGCCGTTTCTGTTTTTTCAGACAGCCTCTACGAATGCAGCTGTATGGACACCTGAACCTCCATGGGTTGTCTCTACCTCAAAATGTTGAGCAGTGCATAGGGGCAGATAAGTACTAGTTACACTAATACTGTACTTGTAGCCATTTGTGTTACTACGAAGCACCCAATTGTTTAGACTATTGTCTTATAGCTCTGCACTCTGTTATATTGCTGCTAATATGTTGAGGCTGCTGTCTGTAAATATTTTATATGCGTGTGTCTACATGCTATAAATAAAGGAGTGTACATAATTTCACACTTACCCGATTGTGTGCTGCAGGTTTCTCTTTTTCTTTTTATATTCTTTATAAATTTGCTTTTTACCTGTTCAGCACCTCCCCTTCATATTTTTGATAAGAGGGGTTGACCAGTGCCATACCATACATATTGTTTTACCTATTGCACTAGCATATAGATATTATGATATATGGGGCCCAGGAATGTGCATTGATCATCTTTTTTCTTGTTTGTTCTAATGTCAGATCAGTAGCACTTCCACTATTTGTTATAAAGTAATTTTGCCACAGGAGTGCTCCCACAGCCCCCCTTTTGTGCAGTTATTCCATTGAATTATTATTCCACTGATTTTAAGGGAAACCAAGCCTATATTTTAGGAAATTTTGCAGACGTACCAAAAGGACACAATCAAATTTTTAGTCTTAGTAAAGTGTGCAAATACTTGTGCACCTCTCAGTACCAACCGGTTTTCACTAAGATACCACTAAAAAGGGGGGTTGTTTTTGCGTAGGGGGTGGGTTGTGTGTTTTTTTTTCATTCTTGTAATAACACTTTGGCATGCGTCACATTTAAGCTAGTTGGTGGCCACTTCTTTGTCAGGACATATGGGAGATTGACATTTAGTGGGTTTTTTACCTGTGGTGTGTAGGATTCCAACCCTTGAA
This sequence comes from Hymenochirus boettgeri, assembly GCA_019447015.1. Lineage (NCBI taxonomy): Eukaryota > Metazoa > Chordata > Amphibia > Anura > Pipidae > Hymenochirus > Hymenochirus boettgeri. The sequence goes on from CM033470.1 coordinate 122,339,205, forward strand.
TTATCCTATTTTATTTTTTCACAGAATCTCCTAAAAGCACGAGTTCTATGGAGTACTGTGTCTGGAATTCTTCTTGTATGTATGAAAGCATGACACTGTTACATAGGTGAAGGTGTGTAGATTCCAAAAATATATAGTTTGTGTGGGGTATTTCCAAGTTTCAGGGATCTTTCTTTTCAAAAAGAGGAGGCTGTTCAAATTACAGAGCACTTTGATTTTTTTTCTTGTAATTGCACTTGGGCATGCATCCTATTTTAGCTTGTTGGTGGCCACGTCTCTGTGTGCATCCACGCATATGGCATACCGTTTGATTCAGGACATGTGAGATATTGACATTTAGTGTGCTTTCTTGCTTGTCAAGTGGGTTTAGACAGGATTTCAACCTTTGAATCATCTTATTTTATTTTTCACAAAATCTCCTAAAAACATAGAGTTCTTTGGATTACTACGTCTGGAATTTTTCATGTATGTCTAAAAGCTTGGCACCGTTACATAGCTGAAGGTGTGTACATTCCAAAGATATATAGTTCGTGGGGGGTATTTCCAAGTTTCAGAGCTGTTTCCTTTGAAAAAGTGTAGGCTGTTTAAATTACAGAGCACTTGATTTTTTCTTGTAATTGCACTTGGGCATGCGTCCCATTTGAACTACTTGGTGGTCACGTCTCTGTGTGCATCCATGCATATGGCATACCGTTTTATTCAGGACATGTGGGAGATTGACATTTAGTGGTTTTTTTTCTTGCCAAGTGGGTTTAGGTAGGTTTTTAACCTTTGAATCATCTTATTATATTTTCACAAAATCTCCTAAAAAGAGTTCTTTGGATTACTGCACCTGGAATTCTTTATGTATGTATGAAAGCTTGGCACCGTAATGTAGCTGAAGGTGTGTAGATTCCAAAAATAAATAGTTTGGGGGGTATTTTCAAGTTTCGGGGCAGTTTCCTTTGAAAAAGTGTAGGCTGTTAAAATTACAGAGCATTTGAAATTGCACTTGTGCATGCTTCCAATTTCAGTTAGTTGGTAGCCATGTGTCTGTGCGCATCCATGCATATGGCATATCGTTTAATTCAGGGCATTTGGGGGATTGATACTCGAGAAGTTTTTTTACATTACATGGGAATTTGCCATGATTTTTAACTTTGAAATGTATTTTTGTAGTTTTCCAGAAAATCTGGTAAAAGTGCGAAATTCTACACATAACTGCGCCTACACCATTTGTGGTATGCATAAAATAATGGCACCGTTGCGAAGTTGAAGGTGTGTAGAATCCAAGAATATATAGTTTTGGGGGGTATTTGTAATACAGAGGGGTGTTTAGTCTGACAAATCTGAAAAGTTGCTGTAATTGGGCCATTGTGCATTGGCTCACTTTTTCTGAAAATCTGTGAAACTGCGAATTCTACGAAGAACTGCACCCACACCATTGATGGCATGAATGAAAAAACTACAGCATTCCGTAGCTGAAAGTGTGTAGATTCCAGCAATATATAGTCTGTGGGGAGTGTTTTGTGGGGGAAAACTGCAGACTGTTCAAATTATGAGTTGGCTGAATATTTTTACTGCTTTTGAGCAATCATGCATTGTTTCGCTTTGTGGCTTTATGCTTCCACTTCCACGTGTGTAACCACACATATATATATGTTTGATTCAGGACACTTGAGAGGTTGATATTTAGTAACTTTTTTTTTACATTCCATGAGGTTTTGACGTGATTTCTACTTTTTTGAATGTTGTTTGATATCATATGGTTATTATATTATATGCATATTATATTATTATATTACTAGGTTATTATAGGGTTATTATATTATATGGTTATATTATATTTCTAGGGTATTATATGGTTATTATATTACTAGGTTATTGTATGGTTATAATATAGGGTATTATATGGTTATTTATATTACTAGGTTATTATATAGTTATTATATTACTAGAGTATTATAATAATCCAGACATTTGTATAGCTGCCCCTAGCCAGGATTCGAACCCTGGTCTCCCATGTCAAAGGCGGTGCCTTTAACCAGTACACTATCCAACTCTCGAATGTACCATTCGCTAAGCCTTGGAAGGACCGTTTGCTAACAGGAAGGATCGTTCGTTAATCCTCCAATGTATCGTTGAATGTAGCTTGCGCAAAACCCGACAAAAAACCCGAAGTGTTTTAAGAAGTTTTGGTGACAGTGACATGTTCCTGAGACCATTTCCCAGGTGCCACAGCCATTTACAGTAAGTTACCTCTGTTAGTTTAGCTGTAAATCACTCCCCCATAAACTTGAATGGGTCCGAATTCGAACTTTCTCTTTATATAGTTCGGCCATCTCTATTAGTCACTGCCATATGGACTAGAAGAAAAAAAATGGTAAAGTCCATTTGCTCTTTTGGCATCCTAGCCATCTTAGCCCCATTATTTAAGTACCACATTCTCTGTCCTCGTCTTTTTACTATTTATATACTTAAAAAACTTTTTGGAGTTGATATTGCTTTGTTCAGCTGTACATAGTTCATTTTCTATTTTAGCTTATTAAATTGCTTTTTTATTAAAGATTTTTTTAATTCATGAAGGATTGTTCTGTTACAGAAATGATATAGATTGTAGCTACAAATCCTTTGTTCAAGTTCATAAACAGGCTCACTTCCCACGCCACACAGTCTCTAGTGGTAAATACACAAAATCACAGGAAATTTTAGCAAAGCCACAGGCAGATTTTTAACTTCAAAAAATGTTTTATTGCATGCACAAACTCGACATGTTTCAGAGCTGTGTGCTCACTGTGCGTTTTCCATATAAAGGTTACAAATTCCCACCCCTTTGTGTTAATTTGTATTTCAATTATGTGCTAAGGATATAAGTGTATGAATAATAACCAGTGTGTGTGAAACGCATAAAAACATCATAAAGACATGGTACTGCATGTTAGTGCCTACCCTTTATTAAGATAAAGGAGCCAAGTCCTAGTTGTAATTATTATTAATATAGTGCCCGAAGAAAATCCACAAAAAAACGGGGAGAACATACAAACTCCTTGCAGATGTGTCCAAGGCTGGGTTCAAACTCAGGACTTCAGCAAATCAAGGCATCAATGCTAACCACTGAGCCACAAAATCACTTTAACAAGATTCTGATTGATACTTTCTAAGTCACTATAAGTGTGTATTTTTAACCATTTAATGGTTACACATTTAAATCAGTAGCAGTTTATCAATGACACCTAGTTACACTTTATTCTACTTAGTCACACTTAATTCCAAACACTCTGGGTGAGTTACTATAACAGTATATCTAGTATATATTGTTTTTACTCTCTGTATAAAAGTAAACCACCAACAGATAGTGTGACGAACAGGAGTGCAATGTAAAACCCCATAGACAATGTCTGAAATTGCACTCCTAATTTTCAATTATTTCACCTTATTGGCATGGTCCAGCAGTATGGCAGTTCCCACATTGTTCCCTGTCATGGGTAATCACAGGGTTAAATTCATGTTCAGTTGTAAGCTCTGCTTCCTTTCCCATAGCCATTCCCATTTGGTGTTAAGTAGCTGACCTAGCAAGAGGTCTGACTTCAAAGGGGCAAGGTGTGAAGTCCCTGTAATATGTATACACTGTTACAGGCTAGTAGGCACCAGCCAACTGCTAACTGGCAGATCAAAGGATAATTCAGGATGTAGAATTATTTCAGGTTTTCATAAATACCCTCAGTTTATCCAGGAATTAATTCTGCATTTATAGATACCTGATATAATATCATAACCCGAACCAAACTTGGGTTATTATCCTTCCTAGGCCTACGATCCCCCAGATTTGTCATATTTGGTCTCATTCTGTTGGGTAAAATTAGTTATGGACCATCACACTATTATTTTAAATGTGACATGTATGGTTCACAGATTATGAACTAGAGGGGAATTGGAGATTTAAAATTCCCTCCAAAAATAGGAACCAAGTCCACCCCCTCTAGAGACCAGACCGCTCCCATTTTCTGGCAAAGTATTCATTCTTTTACCCATTTCTTACCTGTGTTACCGTTTTATGTTCTATAGAAAAGCATTGTTTAGGTATATAGATATACTGTATAACTGTGTTTAGAATATTAGGGGTGAATAAATAATTTTCTTACAGGTTGTTAGAAGTAGGTGTGCGGATACCCCATAGATATATGTAACAGGTCATTCCGCTGTTTTCTCGGAATGTGGTGGCCACGAGTATATTGATATTTAGTAATATTAATTGTGTAGTATATAGTTTGTTCACTTACCCCACCGGGTCTGATCTGTTCCATCCGCCTGTCGGTTGCTTGGAGTGTGTTTTCCGGTAGCTGATAGGTGGTTGGGCGTCACGGCCCAGAGGGTTTGTGACAGATAGATGTTTTGATTACGGTAAAGGTTTAAACACTCTGGGTAAGTAACAGCAATATACACTATATGGGGCATGCAGTCATGCTGTTTAAATCATGATTGGGATTCCTGCTTTATTCTCAGGACAAATCCTGTCCACCAAGTTTGAGTCCCAGTTTGTTTTAGGTACACATTGGCAAGGCTCTCCTTTCAGATGCCGTCCATTTTCTTGTGGCTTGTGCAATCAGGATTAGAATCTAACATAGTAAATGAGGTTAAAGGGTATCTTTAGATACACCAAGATTCCACTCCTCTAAAACTTTTATTCTGAGAAATCATCATTTTTATCACAGCATTTACAGGGAAAGACCTGTCACTCAAGAAACAGAAATAATATGTAACCTATGATTGACCTCTTTGCTTGCCTGCCAGCACACTTTCTGCAACATTTAAGAGAATCATCAGGGGGAAGGGAGGGGGAGTTGTGTAAGCAGAGCAGTGTCCATGGTGAGGCGGTGCAGAACACATATAAGTGTCGCAGACACTAAAAGAAAGCAGTGTGTAAGGGAGTGTGGGGGGAATTAGAAGTACTCACTAAACATTAATAATTTAATGACCAAGCAAGCACAGATAAATATGTGAATACCACCATTTTACTTGTCTCAAATTGTAGTTTCAGAAAATGTAAAGTTGTGTCAGTGACTATAGTGACCCTTTAAATAAAGATCTGTCCATCTAGTCCAACATTTACACCCTATTCTTTAACCCTACCTAACATCAGATCCAGAGGAAGGCAAAAACCGCTAAGAAATGGGGGTTGGAGGGGGGATTCCTTCCTGACTCAAAATGGCAATCGGAAAGTATCCCTGGATCAACTACAGTATATATATTAATTCCAATAATTCTCAAAATTACTTAGATTTATCCAGCCCACTTTTAAATCTATTTGATGAACTTGCCATTACCACATCTGCTGAAAGACAGTTTCAACTGTTCTCTCTGTAAAGAAACCTTTCCTAACCTGAAGATGACCTAAAGGTGAATCTTTTTTTTTTTTTCCCTAGTCTTAAAGGATGTCCCCATGTCCTCTGATCTAAAAAAAAAAAAAAAAAAAAAAAAAAAAAAAAAAAAATATGGCCCATTAATATACTTGTATGTTATATATTCTGTAGGATGACAAGTAAAATTGGATCACTCATTCAAAGGTTTTATGATCCAGCTCTCATTAAGTTCCTTAGGTGTTAGTGTGTCGTGTCTTTTATTCCTTTTCGCCTCATGCCTTAAAGGCTATGTCCACCCCTAAAATAAAAATTTAATATCATGCTCCCCCATGTCCCCCAGCCCCAACCGCATGTTTTTTTTTTTTAAAAAGCCCCCCAAACTCTTACTTACCTCCCCTCGATCCTCCGCCGCACTGCCGGCCCTCTGCTTGCGAGAATGCAAGCAGAGGGGCGGGACCGGCAGTCGCGTCTGTGATTGGCTGAGCGGCAGCCAATCACGGACGCGGCTGCCGGTCATTCAGTGCAGCGGAGGAAAGCGGAGAGGTAAGTAAGAGTTTGGGGAGCTTTTTTAAAAAAAAACATTGCGGTTGGGGATGGGGGAGCACAATATTAAGGGGGATTTGTGCTAGGGGGGGATAGTAGAACGGGAGGGGAGGGAGGGGAGGGAGGGAGGGGGGAGAAGGGCTGCAGCACGCATGGCAGGAATCTCCGGGAGGCCAGGTAGCAGGCAGTGTCCTATAGGACCTGCTAGCCTCCTGGTGGGCAGTTTTTGGAACTTTGGGGGGGGACTACAGGAGACAGATGGAGTTGGGATGTGAGGTAAGGATATTAACTACACTACATGGTGGGGCCAGTAGTTGGGGCAGGAGGTGATGAAGTTTTGGCGGACGACAGACCGAATGCCAACCACCTCACCCGTAACCAAGAGGTTGGTAATATTTCCCCCTCTCTTCGGTTTCTTTATGATTTTACTACACACCTTCACACTTGGGAAATCTGGTGTTTTTGTATGTGAAAGTGCCTAGATACAGATGTATCATAACGGCTTTGGGGTACCTAGTTTCGGATATCATTTTTGTGTTCCTGTGTTCTGACTTTTACACAGAGACTAGTCTGTCCTATGTAGCCCATGATTGTCAACATTTTGCAGTCATAGTAACATAGTAATTGAGGTTGAATAAAGGCATTTTCATCACGCTCATTGTGCCTTGGTACTGCAAATAAAATTTGTCACAAATCTGGATAGGCAATCCAATTTGAAGTAAATTTTGTTGTTAGGGATATTAACAAAAGTTCTTCTATACAGAAGGGATTCATGTAATGTCTGGTGGTAAGTCACTCAGCAGTTGTAACTTTTAACAGTAAATCATCAGTGTCTTTGCCAAATGTTTTAAATTTCATCACTAGGGTTTGTAGAGTCTGATCTACCGTATATACTCGAGTATAAACCTGATAAACCGTCCGGAATATAAACGGATACTTTTAACTGATAAACTAGGAAAACTGCTTGACTCGAGTATAAACTGAGGTTGACTTTCTCCCATAGGAAGCCCCACAGACAGTCCTATAGAAAGTCCAATACACCGCCCCATAGATAGGTCCACAGACAGACCCATACACAGCCCCATAGAAAGTCCCATACAGAGCCCCATAGAAAGTCCCATAGACAGATGTGACCTGCATACCTTTCTGTGCAGCCTGAACACTAAGGGCTAGGCCACAGATCATTTTTTTCAGATCATTGAAAAACTGATTTTGTCCAGGAAGATAATTTTAAAGGTAAAAAATTAGGTTTATACTCGAGTATATACGATATGTATTGGGACAAAGGCTCCAATACGGAACCAATGCCACAACACGAGAGTCTACGAGGTGGTTTGTCTAAACTTTTGTGATTTTTAGGTAAAACATACAGAACTGGTGTTCTTGGATGTTCGTGTGTCCGAAAACCTTTTTTTTTTGTATTTGAAATAATTTTGTTTAGACAGGCGTTCTCCACTAGTAGAGCCACTTTTTTTGCTCTCTAGAGTAGGATGTGATTTGCGCAACCCTTATGATGATGACATTATTGAGTTGTCCATTTACCTCTGCTATGTATACAGTCCTATCCATAACCACCAGTGTTCTCCTTTTATCAGAGGGTTAACAATTATAGCAATATTTTTTGTTTTTTAGTGATTCAAGTACACCTTTTTCTTTTAAGGATCGGTTATGACAACCCTTTCAGTACCAGCAGAATTTAATTTTTTTTTTGCTAACAGAATTTTCAGGATTTTGCCAATAATCGCTTTATACTAATTTTACAGTAGGAAAACTTGCAGTAAATTAGGATTATTATACATTGTTTTTTTCAGCACAAAGTGTACTTTAACACAGTAACAGAATTTTGTAACTTTTCTGGAAATTTTACTGGAATTATGGGTATATGTAAAAAAAATTTAAAATTTGCACATTCATGAATTTTTCCCATTTTTATTTATAGTTATTTTAATGTTACGCTCAAATCTTACTGCTTCTAAAAGCTCAGATACTCCCAAGTACAACTATACCAGATATATGTAGGTACCCCACTTTTCCTGTACAGGAGACCTCCCCCAAACTAAAAGTGCACCTTCAAGAATATTACACCAAATTAAAATGTATAACCACTACTGACAGTTAACATAAAATAATCGACCAAATTAACGAAAATATCCTCACAAGTGAGATATTTTTAGAAACTACACACCCGCAGGATTTTATGAGTGAGGTAAGTTTTAATCAAAATGCAGATGCAGATACCCGGGCGCAGCTCTTCGTCCAATTATATGTTACTTTCTCACATTTTCCTTTTTTTCCTCAACTGTAAAATCAGAGACAAAATCAAATGCGTATTTCAGCTAAGAACTGTGGAGGAAAGTTCAATATGAAAGCCTAACCCCTCCCAAATGAAACGGAATGCCACATTCATGGGTGTACCCAGAGACATGGCTACCAACTAACCCAGAGCGGGACCAATGCCAAATGTCAGTAGCAGCAAAAAAAAAATTAGCCAGCTTTGTATTTGAACAGTCTGCAGTTTTTCCACAAAACACCCCCCTAACTCAGAATACCTGACAAACTGTATATTCCTGAAATCTACACACCTTCCGCTATGTAACGCAGTTTGTTTGTTTATTCTTATCAATGGTGTGGGCACAATTCTTGGTAGAAGTTCGCACTTTTACCATTTTTTCAAAAAAAAGTTAACATCAAACAACATTCAAAAAGGTAGAAATTATGACAAAACCTCATGGAATGTAAAAGAAAGTTACCAAATATCAATCTCCTAAATGTCCTGAATCAAACAGTATGCCATATGTGTGGTTACACACGCAGACGTGGAAGCGAATAGCCACAAAGTGAGACAATGCACGATGGCTCAGAATAGGCTAAAATATTTAGCCAACTCTGAATTGGAACAGTCTGCAGTTTTTTCTACAAAACACCCCCGTAACTCATAAATACCCCACACTAACTATATTTTCCTGAAATCTACACACCTTCAGCTATGTAACACTGTATTTGTTATATAAGGGTTCAGGTCCATCGATCGTTTTTGAGGGCGGGCCAGTTCTTCGTAGAATTCTCATTTGTCTGAAAAAATTAAACAAAAAAACAACTTCAAAAAGGTAGAAATCATGTCAAAACCTCATGGAATGATAAAAAAAGTACTAATATCAATCCCCCAAATGTCCTGAATCAAACGGTATGCCATATGCATGCACACAGGCACATGCCACCAACTAACTCAAATGGGAAGCATGCATATGCAATTACAAAAAAAAAATCAAGGTGCTCTGTAATTTCAAACAGCCCCAAACTTGGAAATGCCCCCCAGATAAAACCCCCCCACAAAATATTACTCCCACATGTCCTGAATCAAACGGAATGCCATATGTGTGGTTACCATGCGGACGTTGAAGCAAAAAAGCCACAAAGTGAGACAATGCACGATTGCTCAAAAACAGCAAAAATATTTGCCAACTCCGAATTTGGACAGTCTGCAGTTTTATCCACAAAACACCCCCATAACTTAGAAAAAACCCCCCAACAAACTATTATTCCCGAAATCTACACACCTTCAGCTATCTAACACTGTAGTTTGTTCATTCATACCATCAATGTTGTGGGAACAGTTCTTCGTAGAAGTTCGCACTTTTCTGAAAAAATGAACAAAAAACAACTTCAAAAGGTAGAAATCATGCCAAAACCTGATGGAATGTAAAAAAAAGTTACTAATTGTCAATCTCCCAAATGTCCTGAATCAAACGGTATGCCATGTGTGGTTACACATGCGGACGTGGAACTGAATAGCCACGAAGTGAGACAATGCACAATGGCTCAGAAACCGCAAAAATATTCAGCCAACTCTGAATTTGAGACCTAAATGTGAGTCCTGGATGTTGCAGAACTAAGAAATCAGTGCCGGGTTCAGGGTGTGTACACCTGAACCACAAGCACTTATAAGTGAGTGTCAGTTTCACATAGGGTGCTGTTTGTTTATTTTGTTTATTGTATAAAGAACTTAGTCTGCTCACTGAATAGAGGAAGCATAGCCTTCTCACTACTATATGTTTTGCAACTCTGAATTTGAACAGTCTGCAGTTTTTCCCCACAAAACACCCCCCACAAAAAACATATATTTCTCGTATCTACACATCTTAACTACATAATTCTGTAGTTTGTTCATTCATACCATCAATGGTGTGGGCGCAGTTCTTCGTAGAAGTTTGCAGTTTTAGCAGATTTTCTAAAAAAATTGAAAATTGAAAAAAAACACGCTCAAAGGTAGAAATCATGCCAAAATCCCAAGTAATGTAAAAATAAAATACCAAATATCAATCTCCCAAATGTCCTGAATCAAATGGTATGCCCTATGTATAGTTACACATGGAGACGTGAATCGATTAGCCCACAAAGGAGCCTGAACAGCCCAATTACAGCACTCTTTCAGATTTGTCAGACAAACACCCCTCTATATTAGAAATTCCTCCCCAAACTAATATATCTTGGAATGTACACACAGCTACACAATGTTGTAAATCTTGTATGCATACCACCAATGGTAAGGGCGCAGTTTGCGTAGAATTTCACTTTTTTTTACCAGATTTTCAGGAAACATTTATAAAAATACAATTCAAAGTTAAGAATCATGGCAAATTTCCATGTCATGTAAAAAAAACGTGTCATTATCAATCTCCAAATGCCCTCAATCAAACGGTATGCCATATGTGCACACAGAGATATGGCCACCAACTAACTCAAATGGGAAGCATCATAAGTGCAATTACAAGAAAAAAATCAAGGTGCTCTGTAATTTCAAACAGCCCCAAAACTTGGAAATGCCCCCCACAAATAAACCCCCCCACTAAATATCACTCCCACATGTCCTAATCAAACAAAATGCCATATGTGTGGTACAACACGAGACGCGGCCACCAAGTACTCAAATGGGACACATGCCAAATGTAATTACAAGAAAAAAAATGAAAGGCTCTGTAATTAGAACAGCCTACCCTTTTCTAAGGAAACAGTCCCGAACCTGGAAATTCCCCCACAAACTATTATTTTTGGAATCTATGCACCTTCACTATTACGGGTGCCATGCTTTCATGCATGCATACATGAAAAATTCCATACCCAGTGATCCAAAGAACTCAGTGTTTTTAGGAGATTTTGTGAAAAAATAAAATAAGAGGACTCAAAGGTTAAAATCCTACCTAAACCCACTTGGCAAGTAAAAAAACCCCACTAAATGGCAATCTCCCACATGTCCTGAATCAAACGTATGCCATATGGGTGGGTGGAAACAGAGACGGGCCGCCCCAACTAGCTCGGGGGGGTGGGAGGTCAAGCCCGGTGAAGCAGGAAATCCTGTGATGTCCCTGGGATCTCCCTTATCGCATGGACTTCCTCCTGCTCCCGGCTGCTTTTCCCGGCTCTGCACTAAAGGTATGCTATCTCCCAATCCCCCCCTCAGATTTGATTTGAAACTGAGGGGGGATCGAGGGGACTAGGGGGGCAGTTGAATTCTACCCCCTGATCGCCCCTAGCGTGGGCAGATTTTTTTTTTTTAAAGGGGAAGCCACAGATTGTAAGTATTACGATTTTATGCACAGATCGTGAATATCTGTGGCACTTAAAAGGTAAAAAATTCAAATGCCCTTTTCTTTCCATTTATTTATTTAAAGCTGCATTGAGCCATGGGCCCCTAATTTTTTTTTTTTAACATTTGGTCCCAAAAGGTGTACATTTACAGTTTAATACCTCTAAATGCAGTCCACTTATGTTCAGTATATTTCCTTACAAACATATCTTTAATAGATTAAAATTTGCTTTCTTAAAAATAAATTATGTAATTTAACCTGGTGGTGTTTTTTTTGCAACACATTAAGTGACAATATAATCACTATTCCAAAAGCTTCACATTACTTCATGTTCATAATGAGCTCAGGATTATTAGATATTGCCAGGTCCAACAAAGCATCCTTTCTTGTAGGAATGTCAACAATCTGTAAGAGAACATTTTCATACAGCAAATTTAGGAACTTGATTCCTTTAGTGGTGCTGGAAGTTCCCTCTACTCTCCAATGTCAGTGTAATTAAAATCCCCCCTGACCAGAACATGCCCCAAACCAGCAACCTTTGCCAACTGCATATGGAGTTGAATTTACTCCTCACTAGCTCTTGGTGGCTTGTAACAAACATAAAATTAATTAATCTTTCCATGCACACTTCCAACCATATTGCTTTAGCCTTATTGTTTAATTTTGCTTCTACTTCTGTTTAACATAAATTCCACACCACACCCCCATTCCTATTTACTGTATTGTGTCTTAACAAGAAGTAACTTTCTAAATTTACTTACAACTGGGTAATAGAAAGAGGCACACCTAATTAAAAATTCATGGTGATTTTAATAATTGTGCTGATAACACAACACATTGAATTTTAAATAAAGTGTCTCTTTCTAATTTCCAGTTGTATGTATATACTTACCTGTGGTTGCACACCTCATACTATCTTACCTGACTTTATATTTTTCTAAATTTACTGCCCAGTTATGTGAATCGTTAAGCTTTGTTACTGCTTTACCAATGACACCATCTTTTTCTTGTAAAGCTATTAGTTCTAATTCTTATTTTTCCAGCTAGTCTTTTTTGCTTTTGTCAATATTTTTAGATTATCATTTAATTTGTTTAAAAAATGTTGATGTAAATACTGCCCTCCCCCATTATCTTATTAAAGGGTGTTTACACTGTAAAAATAACTAGCTTACTGGATAGCTGTGGCTTTAAATATAACGTTTTGTTTGTAATAGCCTGTTTGTTTTGTAATAGCCTCCCATACCCTACCTTTTAGTGCATGAACCTTAATGGCTTCCTGCTCCAGTTTAATTACGTTTTTAGGACTGCCCACATAAGATTGTCCAAATGTACATAATTTTCTTTGCCAGGTGACACAGGTAACACACAGCCGTTTCAGTCAATGCGCACATCTGGGGGCGTCAATGGCGTGTGCACACTAACGTCCCCGGACTCGCACATGAGTGAACCGGCTGTGTGTTGCTTGGCAAAGAAATGATGTGCCAAAAGTCCCAAAAACTTGATTAAAGTGGAGCAAGAAGCCAGCAAGATTCATGCAGTAAAGGTAGGATATGGGAGGCTATTAGAACCCCGCCCCCCAAAAAAAACCCTTTATATTTAAAGCCACAGTTATTCTGTAAGCTACAGTTATTTTTACAGTGCACATGCCATTTTAACGCTGATCTTTACATCTTTACCCCTTAATTTACCCCATTATTGTCCACGGTAAATTACTTAAAACATAATGCTAAATAATACAATTTATTATTGACACAGACGTGCTACACTTGTCCTGCTGGATATTTTGACCTTAAATTATTATTTTAAAGGCATAGGTTAAAGATTATAGCTCTGCATCAATAAATTAAATTTTATATTTGTGATTACAGATGTGTGAGTTCTGGTAATTGTTTTCTGTGGGCTTCTATGTCCTTCTGATATTTTGTATAGAATATGAATTATCAGTCACAGTGTTGCAGACTTGCAACAGTAGCATAATATTGCATGATTGTGGGAAAATTTGTAAGTTCTAAGTATTTCTACACAGCAATTTATTTTATATATATATATATATATATATATATATATATATATATATATATATATATATATATATATATATAGTTGGTAAGTTATGTATAGAAAGCTCCTTACAGTTCAAACACTTGTTATACAAGAAGTATTATTATTTTGTAATATCTTTAAAGGGCACGTCCACTCTTAAAACAAAAAAACTTGATGATTTGTCAGTTTTCTGCCCTACAACCCCAACTGCGATTTTTTTTTTTACTGGTATATAAAAAGCATTTGTAACAGGTTATTTAATCATAAGTTATTTTAAGTTCTTAAAAACGTAGCTGCCTCCTCCCTCTGCTCAATGAGATTTTTATAAGACTGAGCATGTGCAGAGCAGGCAGCAGGGAAATCAGCCATCAATCATTGGTTGTGATGGCAGAGCCAACTTGATCTGCCTGAATGGAGGCAATAATTATACATTAATATCTGGTTAATACATCTAATAATGTGTTTAAAATATCAGTTGGGGTTGGGAGCAGGTTTTTTAGGATAGCCAGGCATTTTACCTGACTGTCTCAGACGGCATGCTAAAATAAATACAGATTTGTTTCTAATTTTGGTGGGGGGTTTTCTTTTTATGGTAAGCTGTAGGAAAAGTCAGCACTATTGGAATTTCCAAATTTGTGGACATTTGATCCCCAGAAAAACATTGTCGATAAGTTGGATAAATGGCTTTCTATATTTATACTGTATTGTATTGTATAATGTTTGTGGTTCTAGATGCAATAATTAGCAAAAGAGATATAAACAAATGGCTTTGACATCTCAATTGAGGAACAATTTGGGGGTTTTCCTTGAAATGAAGAGTTTTTGCCTCAATGCTTATGCATATACTATATATAGTTTACAAACAAATTTGTAAGGTGATGTTCCCTTTTGGCAGTTTATCCTGATCTGTTGCTATACATTCAAACAATATTGTTTAATGATTATTTAAACTTTAAAATATGTATCCGGAAAAAAAAGTTGGTGCAGTTAGCAAACAAAAATTTAAATTTTTATTTTCTTTAAAAGCTGCAATGCAAATCTGCATAAAAATTGACAAAAAAATGTTTGTGTTCACAAAAAGTTGCTATTGCTCTCCTTAGGATAATTACACCTTTGCCCAGCCTGGAATACAGAAGAAGGTAAAGGCATTGGAAGAGCTTGTGAGTCGGATTGATGGTCAGTCCATATAAAATGTTTGTATGCTGTACGGTTGTTTTTCTAACCGTGGCTTTCAAGGTACTCCTTACTTCTAGCATGTCCACCCCCAAAACTAAAATTTAACCCACTACTGGCCCACTCTGTAGTGTATAAAAATCCTTACCTTACATCCCAGCTCCAAATGGTTCTCCTGTAATGTCTAGGAGCCTGGCCACCAGTGAAATTGTTTCCGCCTCTGAGCTGTCCTCTCAGAGGTTTTTGGCTTGCTCAGAGCAGCCCTTCACTCCCTCCCCCCTCTCCCACTTGTTTTCCTCTCCCTTCCCCTAGTGTAAATCCCCTTATACATATATTAGGGATAGTTTCCCCAACCCCAACCGCAATAAAATATTTATAAGAAAGTCCCCCGGTCTTTACTTACCTACCCTCTCTCCTCCGGCGTTCTGAACTGCCGGTCCGGCTCCCTGCTTGCAGTTCTGTGCAAGCAGAAGGCCGGGCATTGCGGCGGGGGAGAGATGGAAGGTAAGTAACGAATGGGGGACTTTCTTATAAATATAATATAGCAGTTGGGGCTCTGGGAACTAGCCCTACAACATATAATTTTTTTTAAAAGGGGTGGACATGCCCTTTAAACCATGTTTTATTATTCCTATGTTTTACATTTTACTAAAAAGGTTACTTATGGAAATTAATAAAAACTCTCACCACCACATCTGGTTGAAATAAGTTTTATTAATAATAAGCTAAAACAAGTTGTAAACTGTAATACCACAACAAATATCTATGATGTGAATAGTGCATTAAAATTGCAATGTTGTGCAGTGCAGATTCTGACACCCAGTATCTACTGTATAACTGCAAAACTCATTTTAAATCTCTCCAAAAACTATGCAGTGATACCACACATCAACAAGGAAACCAAACTTAGTGTCAGAGGTTTGAATTAATCACATTCTCAAAGACATTTTCTAGAATCCTGTATTTTTATATTTTTAAATGTGTATCTTTTACTCCATTTTGCTGTTAATTGTGAGACTGTACATTATAAGAGGGGGCCATAGTTATTTCTTACCTCTTCAGTTATTTCTTTGCTTTTTTCAGCTATTTATTTGAAGTACCTACCAAAAAAACTCCAACATTTTACTGTATTTAGGTCAAAAGCCAACATTTTAGCCCAATCGAAATTTTGGAAAAATTGATTGCGAGTTTTTTTTTTTCTGCAAAAAGCATTCCTTCAAAATCAGACATGATGATTTTTAACATACTAAGCACTACTGATTGAATTTCCATCTGACATATTGAAGAGATACACAGCCTGAGGCCCTTTTGGTTATTCTTTCCAATACACAATAAATATAATTCTAAAAATATATGGTGTTTTGTCGTCTTTAGTTAAGAATATTATTGTGACTGCAGACTTGTCTTATGTTTTTTTTCTCTTTGATTTCTCTACTTTGCCAGAGCGGGTGCACAATCATTTTCGGAAATATGAAGTTGAGTATCTCCAATTTGCATTCCGTTGGATGAATAACCTATTAATGAGGGAACTTCCATTACGCTGCACCATACGTTTATGGGACACATACCAGGTAGCAGCCATTTTGGCCCCATTAGACTCTAAACAATATATCTCATGTTTTATATTCATGTTTGAATCATATCCTTTGTAGCTCCTTATTGTCCTTATCCTTATTTTCATTATTTAAAATAATAATCAAAATATTATGGTAACTTCTCGTATGTAGTGCAGTTTTGCAATCCCTTATATAAAAGAGACATCTTGGAACTGGAAACGGTTCAAAAAACTAAATTAAAAAGGGGAATGGGGGAGCTTGACTGTGCAAACAGATTAGACAAGTAAGGACTGTTTACACTGGAGAAGTGGGGCTTGTGCGTGAAGTAAGGACTGTTTACACTGGAGAAGTGGGGCTTGTGCGTGATGTAATCAATTTATACAATTTTATTGAGGGACAATACAATCAATGTTTATTTTAAAATTTATACAATTATATTGACGCATTTTTCACCAATCGTTTATCATTTTTCACCAATCGTTTATTTCGGAAGACTCACAAACCTCTATTAAGATTAGAAGATTTATCTTTAGGTTAGGGGAGGTTTCTTTAGAGTGAGAATGGCGAAACGGTCTTATACCAGATACGTTAATTTTAATTGATTGCAAAGCATTCAGAGAGGGCTTGATATGGGCTTGATATATTTATAAAATTGTATTGTATTGAAAATTACTTGTATTAATATATTTATTTCTTGTTGGTCCAGGGATCTTTTTTCAATTGGCTTTGGGAATCAAAGTTCCCTTTCATTTTCTTCCCCCCCCTTTATTCAACCTCCAATATTACATCATTAGTCTACCCTTTCTTTGCCATAAGAGTTTTCAAGATTTTGTACTCCTATGCTTTAAGGGTTTTTTTTTGAAGGGGGGGGGGGGGTTGGCACAAACTACTTTAACAAGAATGCTGCTGTTTTGACATTTTTCACCCAAAAATTCAGTCAAATCTTAAGAAAATGTACAATTTTCCTTATATTGCCATTTTTAGTTTACACACAATTTGTTTTTTTCTAAAAGTTCTGATTTGCTATAATTGATACCAGACATGTATAAGACTTGTACACTTCCTGTCCAGCAGACCCTGAAACTAAAACAGCACTTTGAAGAATTTTTCACCAAATTGAAATGCATAAGCCCTTCTTACAGTCAATGTAGAAAAACTACCAAATTAACTAAAATACCCCCACAATTGAGATAATTTTAGAAATGTTATACCCTCCCTCGGATTTGATCAGAATGGACACTGTCAAATTACAGCTGGGTTTCCTCCTTCTGACACTGTCCACTGCTGTTGATCT
This sequence comes from Hymenochirus boettgeri, assembly GCA_019447015.1. Taxonomy (NCBI): domain Eukaryota; kingdom Metazoa; phylum Chordata; class Amphibia; order Anura; family Pipidae; genus Hymenochirus; species Hymenochirus boettgeri. The sequence goes on from CM033470.1 coordinate 122,356,738, forward strand.
TTATAGTAGGAACGCTTTACTAGTAGGTAAGAGGTGCATGCTGTACCAGATGAGGTGGGCGTGTACACATATGTTTGTGCGTATGCAGCGTCACTGGCCACCAATGAAATACTGATTGGTAGGACAGGATAGGTTTCAGTGGATGCGTGGTATGTGGCACCAGTGTTTTCCCCTAAAAATTGATTCCAGCCGGGTAGGGCAGAACAGGGAAATTTGGTGAGATCTGAGATGTTTAACTCTTTCAGTGCCAGCAGATTTTCCAAGAGTATTGGCATTAATAATTTCAGTGCCAGCACTTCCCAGGGTATTGCAATTAACCCTTCAGTGCCAGCATTATATTACTATTAACCCTTCAATGCCAACAGTCTTTCATATTAATACTTTCAGTGACAACACTTTTCCAGAGTATTGGCATTAACACTTTCAGTGCCAGCAGAGTATTACCTTTAACCCTTTCAGCTGCCAGCATTAACATGATATATATTATGTACCTGCTTTCCATGTCTCCTCCATTGAATTGTTCACTCCTCACCTACTGGAAGTTCTAATTGGAGAGTTGGATGGAAAGAAGAAACAGGCAGGGATAGGGATTTCATGGCTGCCTTCGCCACAACAAAGTGGGTGTGGCTTTGTGCAGGGGTGTGTTCTCTATTGTAATTACAAACAAAAAAAGAGATGATCAATGCACATTCCTGGTCCCCATATATCATAATGTCTATGCTAGTGCAAACACAGTTCACTAGCATAGATATGATATATGGGGCCCAGGAATGTGCATTGATCATCCATTTTTTTTGTTCCAATGTTTTGGTCAGATCAGTAGCACTTCCACTATTTGTTATAAAGTAATTTTGCCACAGGAGTGCTCCCACAGCCCCCCTTTTCTCTCATTGTTATGACACATAAGCATGTTGGTGCAAGTGGTACAACACATTAGAAATCCCTACCATACTTTATGTAGAATAAAAGATGTTGGCCAAATTATTTGTAAGCCTGCCACCATGTCAAGCTATATTCTTCCTTTAATATCCAACGTGTCTGGGTGGTCACAAGGTGTGTCAGAACCTTAAGCGTTTCAGCCTTGCTCCAGGCTAGGGTTATGGTCTTGGTTCTCTTTTAATCTGCTACTTTACAGTGTCAGACACTCCCAACATAGTTAACCCTTTAAGATTGATCACCAGAGTAAATAGTAGGAAAAGCTGTTTTATGGTTGGTAATGGTTGTTCCTAGGTTTCTTTTTTTTTTTTTTCCTTTTTCAACCTGAAACAACTTTTGAGTGCTGCCTGTAGGTGTGAGCTCAGAGTACATTTGTGAATTGTGTATTTCAAAACAGTTATTTATACATTGTGGATAAGTGGGTATGTGACCCTGGGGGATGAGTGGGAGGGTGATAGTGAGCTACTTTTAACACCACTTCTTGTCATTTAGAAGCCTATCACACCTACTTTCTTCCCTATACAGCTCCATTAGAAGACGTCTCTCCCCAGTCCCTCTTACCCCTAAAGGCCCCTTACCTGCTTCCATATTTAAGCTGTAACTCCCAGTCCATAGTTGTTCTGGTGCAAAGGGCATGCATGGTAGGAGCTGTATCATCTGGCTACTGTCAGCAGTTGTGCACAGGATGGTCCTAAGACAAGATGGGCCCCTCACACACACACTCTCTCTCACACGCACACTCTCTCTCACGCACACTCTCGCTCACGCACACTCTCGCTCACGCACACTCTCGCTCACGCACACTCTCGCTCACGCACACTCTCGCTCACGCACACTCTCGCTCACGCACACTCTCGCACACGCACACTCTCGCGCACTCTCACTGACGCGCACTCTCACTCACGCGCACTCACTCACGCGCACACTCACTCACGCACACTCACTCACACACACACACTTTCTCACAGTGTCAGGGATTGATCCAGGCAAGACCAGCAGGCTGCAGCTACACAAGCTCCCACGGCTTCCTATAACTCCCCACAGGTCGCAGCAGTTTTTTCCTTCCGCTCTGCATGCACTGTTAATCCCTTTACTTGGCTGGTGGGCAAATGAGGAAGTACTATAGCACAAGAAAGGATAGGGGAGCCCGCTACTGTGGTGAATACAAAACATTTTTTATTGAACAAAGAAGTAGCACTGTAGAGGCAGTGGATTTGTCTCCCCATCTGATAGGCTGATATGACCAGTTGGTTGAGCTCCGGATGTGTAAGTTACGCGATTAGAACTTAATGGGATAAATCAGCCAATCAGACTGATTTGTTTCCCTGCCGTCTGATTGGCTGATTTGTCCCATTAAGTTCTGGTTGCATAACGGAGGTCACTTACGCGACCGGAGCTCAACTGGTCTATCAGGCAATTAGACAAATTACTGTTGCTACAGCGCTACTTCCTCCTCATCTTCCACCAGGCACCAGCCTGCCAAGCAAAGCAATTAACAGCGCAGCGCTGCCAGTGTAACACAAACGGAGGTAATTTATTATTTTTTTTACAGATTGTTGCCTTTTAAAACTACCCAGATGTGTGCCCCAGGAGCAATCTTTTCAGATTGCTTCATTGTAGGAGTGGCGCTGCCAAATGATTTGTAAGCCCTGCTACTACGTCAAAGTAGACTTTCGTCAGGGCCCTGACTAACCTAACTAGTCTAATCTAACCTAACAAAATATCTAAAGTTAACCTAACAATATGGAATTCCTTTTAGCAACATCCAACACATCTTTAGTAAAAGAAAAATATGTAAAAACACCTGCAGTAAAGTACAAGGAGACAGAAACAAGTGTAAAAAGTCAACCAGATATACACATATTTACCCCTCTAGATTTGAATCTGTCACATAGACACATGGTAACCTGTCTGCCGTAGATAGATGTAGATATGCAGTATCCATGAGGATGCCACCAACTACCTGCTGACTGCCAGATAGTACCATTAACCCCTTATCTCCAGCATATATTCAGTTATATTGTCTGACCCAGAGATATGTAGACACATCTCTTGTGCACCCAAACCATGCTTTTTATGAAGTAGAGTGTGTGCACCACTTAATTCTATAGATATATCAGTGTACAGTTTAAGCACCCACCACATTGCTAGATTGAATACTAGCAATAGCACCAAACAAATTCATCTCAGCAATTTGAACAGCTTTTGGTTTTTCAAAATACCCCCACATGCCATATACTTTTCGAACCTTTATACTTTTAGCTTGGCACCAAATGGTGCCATTCTTTCATACATACGAGCAGAATTTTGGACACATTTCTTGACATTTAAACATTTCAAAGTTTTTTAAAAAAATCATTCCTTAAGACAAGTAAAAAAAAAACAACAAAAGCCTAAATATCAATCCCTCAAATGTCCCGACTCAAACAGTATGTGTATGGGTGTACACTACATAGTAATAACATAGTAATTGAGGTTGAATAAAGACATACCGTATGTACTCAAGTATAAACCAATTTTTTTTACCTGTAAAATAATCTTGAAAGTCTCCCCTCAGTTCTACTCGGGTCTGTGCTGATCTGGATGCTGCTGGACAAAATCACAAAGTCCTGCGAAAACAAAAGCTGTACACAGATTCCTGTTTATTTCAGTGGATTAGGCACTTTTTGTCCTGCTTACTCTGATCGGCCCAGGCTGCAAGGCAAATGGAAAAAAACGATCTTTAGTGTTCAGGCTGCACAGAAAGGTATGCAGGGCACATCTGTGTATGGGACTTTTTATGGGGCTGTGTATTGGACCTTCTATGGAGCTGTGTATGTGACCTTCTATGGGGCTGTGTTTGGGACCTTTTATGGGACTGTCTGGAACTATCTATGGGGCTTCCTATGGGAGAAAGTCAACCATCGGTTTATACTCGAGTCAAGCAGTTTTCCTAGTTTTAGTTAAAACTAAATTTGATTGCGGACTCCTAACAGTAGGAGCCAACGGCCAATTCCAATTGGAACGATTCCTGGACCATAAGAGTAAACTATAATTTAGCCTACCTACAGTGTTTTTTTTAAATCCATTCTGAATATTACACATCTCTTCTGTTATACTTAATCTAGGCTGAGCCTGAAGGTTTTTCTCACTTTCACCTTTATGTGTGTGCTGCATTCTTAATCAAATGGAGAAAAGAAATTCTGGAAGAGGAAGACTTTCAGGTGAGAAAACATGAACAACAATTTTTGACAGATTACATCGTCCTGCTTGATGTAAAGTTGTAAACAACAATATAATACATAAGGTTTTGGCATTTCAATGGGGAGGTGCAGTGGCGAGAATCTATATAATCAGTCACTCAGTGATGTCAGTGACTTCCTGTATTCCACTGCCCCTCCCCATGTCTCTCCCCCTGTCTGTATAAGTAATGGAGCTAACAAGCCTGTTTTTGTACACTGACTGACTTAGTGAATTACTGATAATTCTGCTCCTTATCAGCACAGTAATTCAGTCAGTCAGTGTAACAAACCGGAACAGCACCGGTAAGAGACAATGTTTATCATCTTCTTTTAGTTTGAGATAGAAACAACATCTAACTATTTGTATGTACAAAAACTGGCTTATCTACATTACTAATACAGGGAGGGAGAGAGACATGGGGGGGGGGGAGGACACAGTGTGTCTGTGCTGGGTTTTTCTTTTTTTGACCTTATGTATTATATGGAATAATATGCTACCTACAGAATAATATATAGATATTACTTCACCTCGGAGTTTCCTGACCTTTATAAAAACACGAGGCCATTTTTATATGGTCAGGGAACTCCATTTTTATATGGTCAGGTATTTTCAATGGGGAGGTGCAGTGGCGAGAATCTATATTACAAATCACTCAGTGAAGTCACTGAGTGATTTCCTGTATTCCACTGCCCCTCCCACTGTCTCTCCCTCCCTGTATTAGTCATTTATATACAAAGCCCTGTTGTCTTGACAGACAATGTTCCGTCCTTCTTTCTCATTTCAATAGGAACAGTAATTAACTATTTATACATTAAACAGGGATTCCTATATAAATGACTAATCCAGGAAGGGGGAGAGACAGTGGTAGTGGGCAGTTTTGTTTTTTTGGCTAGCCATATGTATTATAAGAAATAACACACTACCTACAGTTTAATATACAGATTTACTTCACCTTGGAGTTCCATGACCCGTATAAAAGCACTTGGCCTGCGGCCTCGTGCTTCTATATGGTCATGGATCTCCTCGGTGGCATAATATCCTTATTTTACACTGTAAGTAGCGTATTATCCCTTATATATTATACTTGAAAGGAAAGTGAAAGAACATCGAATGATTGGTATTTATTTCTAAAGGCCCAAGAAGAGATAAAACTCCACTTAAAAACTTAAATGGGAAACTTAGAATAAATCCTTATGCTTACCTTTTATGAAAACGGGGAGTATTTTCTTATTTTAATTTTCATAATCTGTCGATACTGAGATTTTTCTCTGTACTTAGTATAGTATTTGAGGTTGAATAAAGACATACATACATCCAGTTCAACCTACTCAGCAATACCCACATTTCCTGCCTAATTGTTAATCCCAAAGGAAGGAGAAAAAAAAACACCAGAATTATGAAGGGGGCAAAAAATCCTTCCAGGATCAACACTGCTTTATGTATCAATACCAGTAACCTGCAAGATTTTTTGTTTTCTTAAACTCATCCAGCTTTCTTTTGAAACTATCCAATGAACCACAATGGAAGACAGTTCCATAGTTTTACCATTCTCACAGTGAAAAAACTCTTTCTGAACATGAAGCCTAAACCTCTTTTCTTCAAGTCTTAAAGGATGTCTGCTAGTCCTTTGACATGTTCTTTTGGTGAACAATGCCCCAGATAGTTTATTGTATGGCCCGGTAATCTATTTATAAGCAAAGATTATATCGCCATGCAAGCGTCTTTTCTCTAGTGTACATAATTGTAACTTATCCAATCTGTCTTTGTATTTAAGCTCCCCAATTCCCTTTATTATTCTAGTTGCCCTTCTTTGAACCCTTTCCATTTCCAACATGTCCTTTTGGTACACAGGATTCCAAAATTGCACTGCATATGCCAAATGAGGCCTTACCGATGCTTTGTAAAGAGGGAGAATAATTTTTTCTCCTTTGAATCCATACCTCACCTTATACAAGACCATATCTTGCTGTCTCTAGCTGTTTCCGCCTGGCACTACTTCCTAAGTTTAAGTTTGTTGTCCACCAAAACTTTTCCAACAGGGATTCACAGAGTCATTTATAGTATGAGCAGCACAAGGATTTTTAATTGCATGCCCAGCTTAAAATAACGTTACTGTACCTTAGAAATGTTAATCACCCCCCAAAACCTAAGGTTTTGCATTATCTACCGTATATACTCGAGTATAAGTCGAATTTTTCAGGCTTTAAAATTAGCCTGAAAACCTAACCTCGACTTATACTCGAGTCAAGTCCTAAATTCGATCCAAATTCTGCAATTACAGATAGTAACCAGTAGGTGACGCTGTGTTTAACCTGCATAAAAAAGTTACAGGAGCTGATCTGCCTTTACACTTCCTGCTTCCTGTATTCTGGCTGCTGGACTCACTCAGCACTGTTACTGGATGCTGTAAATCTGATGAGTCTCCTCAGTTTGGGGCAAAAAACAGCTGCTAGTACAGTGCAAAGACAGCTTGAAACTACAACTCACAGGTGACATTTTTAACTATTGGGGTCAGAGAATCCTTTACTATATGGGGGTCAGAGTTCCCTTTACTATATGGGGGTCAGAGGGCCCTTTACTATATGGGGGTCAGAGGGCTCTTTACTATATGGGGGTCAGAGGGCCCTTTACTATATGGGTGTCAGGAGAATTGTAAATGATGGTAAGCTTAATTAAAAGTTTACTGAACCTTGCCACTCCACATGTTTAGAAACTGAAACTCCCAGCAACAAAGCATGCTGGGAGTTGTAGTTTCCAAACATCTGGAGTGCAAAAGAATTGGAGGTTACTGGTACTGGATTTGGCTATTACTGTATGGGATTCATGTATGGGAATTCTGCTGTCCATTTAAAGGGCAACTAAAGCCTAAAAACAACACAGAATCAGAAGGCAGTAGTGGTGATAATTTCTACCCTCGACTTATACTCGAGTCAATCAGTTTTTACAAATTTTTCAGGTAAAAATAGGTACCTCGACTTATACTCGGATCGACTTATACTCAAGTATATACGGTATATGTTTCAAAGATTCCCCCTAAGTACCTTACCTGACTCATACCTTGTCGCTCCTACTCTGCTCTGCAGCTGGCATGTTAGATATTACCATCCAACAGAGCTCCTTTTCTAGTAGGAACTTCAACCACCTGCAAGAGATAATTGTCCTACAGCAAATTCAGGAACACTTTTCTGTGTTGGCAGTTTCACTACGACAGTTAATTTCAGGGTAATTATCAGAACACTCCCCAAACTTGCAGCCCATACCATCTATATATGAATCTGACTCGTGTCCTCCCTGCTAGCATTTGGCGGCTTGTAGCAGGCACCAACAATAGCATTACCCTTCCTGTTGCCCAATTCCACCCATATTGCCTCTGCTTGAATATCCATATCACTATATCTCTTCTTTTAAAATTGGCTTCAACTCTTGTTTAACATAAACACATACTCCTCCCCATTTCCTGCTTTCTCTATCCTAGGTGTATCTTAAATTTACAGCCCAGTCGTTCAAATCGCTCAACTATGTTTCTGCTATACCTATTACATCATACTTTTCAGTCAATGCTATTTTCAGTCAATGCTATTCTCTCCAATTCTCCTATTTTGTCAGCCAAGCTTCTTTCATTTACAAACATAAATTTTAGATTATTATCCTGTAATTTATTTATACTCTTTAATACACATGCCTCACTATCCTCTATGCTAGCCCCACCCCTCTTTCCATCCACCACTGGCCAATATACACCCTGCTTTCCCCTGGGCTATCTATCTTAGTGAGACTAATATCACACACACCCCAACCTAGTTTAAAATCTTCTCCAACCCTCTAGCCATCTTCTCTCCAACCTTTCTCCATTACACCAACCACCGCATGTGGCTGCAATAGTTTTTCCGAAAAACTACCCTGGAGGTCCTTGTTTTTAACTTGGCCCCTAGCTCTCGGAAGTCATTCTTATGGACCTTTTCCTTCTACCCCTTAAGAACTAAGACCACCGGGTCACACCCAGCCCCACCCAATAATCTGTCCACATGATCCACCACATGCCAAACCCTATAACCAGGCAGGCAACACAGTTCAGGATGCAGGGTCTTGGCGGCAGATGACCCTATCTACTTTTCTAATGAGTCCCCTACCACAGCCACCTGCCTAGCCTTCCTGACCCGAAGTTCTTCCTCCCTTGGTGCTCAAGGGAATAGCCCGCTCTATAGATGCCAATTCTGAGCTGTCCTCCTCCACTTCATCACCTAAGGGATGGCCAAGCTGGGAAGAAGCAACCCTACCCTTCCACCCCAACTTACCCTAGTAACCCTCACAAAACTACCTCCTCACTCCCTGCCCCACTTCCACCACCCTCTACACTGGCCCCAGATAGTGTCTGCTGTCCTCCCTGTTTGGTCAATCCCTGCAATGCTGCAAGCTCTCTCTCCACCTATGATTCCAAACAGGCAACCCACTCCCACTTGACACAGACATAGGTCCCCTGGAATGACTGCTCCAGGTTCCTATACATGTAGCAGGATGCACATTGCAAGGTATCTGTCCCTCACTGGAACTGACTCTTGTCAGGTACAAACCACTGATCCAACCAATGTGAATGCTATTTAACTAATTGTATCCAGCCTCCACACCAATCAGTGCAAGGAGAAAGAAAAAGGGGGGGGGGGGGGAAACTTTTTAACCCTTTCACAGCCTGCTTGCAATTAAAATGGGTACAGTACTAAAATCTATAAACCCAGTGCCTAAAACTTTCTTTCAACCTCACCCCTTTTTTTAAAATTCGCTTTATTTATAACAATATTTGTAGTGAACAGCTTACATTCACATTTTGTTTTATCTTCAAGTTTTGTCTTATATAAGTACATATATTTATATGAGTCTGCAGTTGGTTACCTTTAGTTATTGTACACTTTGCCCGATCTTATATTATTTGTTATTACTTTTTAATTAAATAAACTATTTACAACTTTAAACTTGTCTTGGTTGTCTTGTTTAAGTCACATTCGTTATTCCATATCATCGCTTTATATCTCATATAAGGTATATCTAGAGAGGAGGAGATTCTCTTTGCAGTACAGAGGATTGATAAGGGGGTAGAGTGAATAGGGGGCTACCCTGTGGTTTGGTTATCCATCCCAGATGTGCTTGTTTTAGTTATTGGGCAATTCTATCTATGCCTTCATATTTACTCTTGTGATGCGGCCAGTCTTCTTCTTCTTCCAGAAGCCCCAAAATACATTCTTCCGCTTTATGTGGTATGTTTATGCCTAGTTTATTCATTAGATATCCAAGTATTTTATTCCAGTAATTTGTAATTATTGGGCAGTTCCATATTAGGTGCCAATAGTTGGCATCTCTGGTTTTACTTTTAGGGCATAAAGGGTTCGTGGATTGTCTTATGTGTGTTAATTGTATTGGGGACAGATAAGCTTGGTGTAAAATATAAAATTGGATAAGTTTGATGTTTGCAGCGGAGGAGGCAAACTTTGGAGATTCTGCTGCGTCAAGAATCTGGTCCAGGGTTATTGTGGGAATATATCGTTGCCACTTTGTAAGTAGCGTATATGTTTCTTTTCCGATTATCGCAGTAAGTAGTAATTGGTACAGTTTTGAGATTAGTTTTCGCTGCAATTTTTCTTGGAGAACCTTCACAATTGGGTGCGGGTTTATGTTTGAAATACCTTCTAGGAATTCTGTTCTTAGACAGATTTGCAAATATCTAAATTTATATGTCGGGTAGTTTGTATTCTCTGGCCAGTGCTTCATAGTCTTTGATTTGGTTGTTGTATGTTATTTGTCCTAGAGTGGTGATCCCAGCTCGGATCCAGTCTTGTGCTACTGGGAAGGCAGCCATTTGTGGATGTCTTATTGTTCCATAGTGGGGTGATACTTGACAGGCCTTATGGTTGAATTATCTTGATTTCCTTCCATATTTTTATTGTTTGAGCATGTATTCTGGTTCCTGCTCCAGCTATGTGTATTTTTGGGTTAAATAGATATGCTAGAAACGGACCTTTTAGATATAGCGCTAGCATGAGGTCTGACTGGTTAGACCTCATGCCTAATATTTACTGACTACTGTAGCACATACAGGTTGGAATAAAAAAAAACATAGACACCATGGTCTATCTTTAGTCTATAGCTTTAACAAGGCAAACATTTTAGACCATATATTTTAAACTCTGTATGTGCTATTGGCTGTTTTACAGTAATAAAATTAAAGAATTGTTTTATTGGGTGAAGTGCCACATGATTTTTGACTAGATGGACATATGCATTAATACATTTTCTATTACTAAAAAAAATTAAAAAAAACACAAACTGCTAATTAAAATGATTTATTACCTGTCTTTTTTTACTACTGTGAGTATTGATTTATTACAGAAATATCCCACTGCTCCAAAACTTTTTTGGAATTTAGATCTGAGCTGTAGATCCTGAAAAATCATCATTTGAAATCACAGCATTTACGGGGAAAGACCTGTCATAAGCCGAAATTTTATTATGTGACACATTTTTGACCTCTTACTGGGGTTTTTGGCTGTCTGGCAGCACAGTTTCTGTAAGGCTGGGTACACACGGAGGTACTTTTGTCCCAACAGAGCGCTCGCTGCGAGCGCTTGGCCAAGACAAATGTCCTTCGGTCGCGGCAAATTCGTCCGCGGCCGAATTTGTGAGTGATAGATCGTGCGGTCCCATAGGGAACCGCGCGATCGGTCGGAATTTCCCGACATGCCTGATCATTCGTTCGTCTGACCTGGACGAACAAACGTTCGATGTCGGTCATGGCTGCCAGCCGATATACCGAAATATTGGCTGGTGTGTACCCAGCCTAACAATTAAGATGCAGAGAAAGGAAGGAAGGAAGGGGGAGGGGAAGGGGAGATGTATAAGCAGAGCAGTGTCCATAGTAAGGCTGTGCAGTACTTATAAGTGTCGCATACACTACAAGAAGGCAGTGAGTAAGGGAGAGTGGGGGTAATTAGGATCACTCATTAAACATTAATAATTTAATGACACAGCAAGCACAGATAAATGAGTACCACCATTTTACTTCTCTCAAATAGTAGTTTAAGATAATGTTAAGTTGTTTAAGTAAATATAGTGACCCTTTAAATATGATTTATTAAACACCCTTATTTCTTTTTCAGGGTCTGCTTATGTTGCTACAAAACTTACCAACTATCCACTGGGGAAATGAAGAAATCGGTCTACTCCTGGCAGAAGCATACAGACTTAAATATATGTTTGCTGATGCACCAAACCATTACCGTCGGTAGATGCCAGTCAATGTGCACTTTCACTCATTCTCTTGGGTTTTTTTTTATATTTTAAGACATTTACACACTCCATTGCCAGTGTTGCCAAGGTGGTAGCATCAACAAAACTCCATTAAGCAAATAATCTACTGTATATTATACATCCTTAAAATTTAATATTTGCAGTATACTACATTTTTTACGTGTAGTCAGTCATTGCCATGTATAAAAAAACGGTCTTTGTGACAGTGTTGGAAATAACCTGAGCAACAGTTTTGTATATAATGGATGTATATATATATATATATAATATATTATATATATATATATATAATATATATATATATTATATTATAAAATTAATATATATTATTATATATATAAATCTATATATATATATTATATATTTATATAAACGTTATTGGGATTTGTTTGTTGTGTTGTGATTATACTTGACCACTTGCTAAAGTGTGTGCTTACCTGTTACTTGAAAAATTCCGTTAGTATATTTTTTTAATATCTGATGGGTTTGTTCACCTTTAATAGAATATCGGATTACTTCTACCCAAAAAACAAGTTAACATTTCAGTTTCATTGTTGTTGCTGAGCTAAAACTCGTGTCTTTTGCTATGAGGATGATTCTACCATGTAGCATTACGCCTTTTAAAAAATCATGTATAATATGTATTGACCTGAAACTAGAAAAGTATTTTTTGTGATTAAGCCACATTTTAAACCTGATAGAAAGGACTTTTTAATAACTGTGAATTTAACCAAGAACACTTTCAGTATCTTACTTTCAGGAAATAAAATGAGGTGAAAAAACCCTGATGATTTGATTTTTTTTCTGTAATTAACAGTTTATTATTTTTTAATCTTGAAAAATTTTAGATCTAACTATTTAAAGCTTTTTGTACATTTCCATTGTAAATTAATTATATTGCAGTTAATATTTGGGTTTTCCCTAGAGTGGCATTTTTTAAGGGCAAAAATAAAAAGGGTCACTGGAAAATAGGTGCTCCTTCACTTAGGCTTTTTTCACTTTTTATTTTTTTGTCCATTTTTCTTATCTTTTTCCTGAAAATGGATCAGTTTCCAGACAGAAATGCGTGCAGCAGTGATTTTTTTTAAGGACCAGGCCAATGAGATCTGGTAAAAATTTTTTTAAAAAAAGCACTGCTGCACATGTCTCTTTCGTACCTAGTGTGAACGAGGCCTAACCCTGTATGTAAAGGATTCCTACAAACTATAGATTACTACTTTTACTACTATACATCAGCCCCATTTATAAGAAACATTTGATGCTCTACTAATCATTTATGGCATTTTAGTAATGAGTATCTTTAATTTAATTTACTTCTTTGGTTTCTTGCAAGACACAGTATTACCTCAAACTAAAAAACTTAAATTCTGCCTGCAATGTGCATATTAATGTTAATTGCACCACACCTGGCAGACTTTCCTTTTGACTTTTTTTTTTTCAATGGAAAATTTAAATCAAATTTTGCTACAATAATGCACCTTGATAAATAGGTCCCGAATCTTTACTGTTGTTGTGTTTTTCAAAAGAAATATTCCATGTTATAGTTACAGCAATTGATTTTCTGCATGGTCATATAAATATCAATGTGGCATAATGGAAAAGAGGCCTTTAGAAACTATATAAACGATAAAATAATTGTTGTTCGTAACTAAGCAATTAAATTTAGCTAAAATAATACATTAAGTACAACTGAATAAAGTAAAGTAGCACCTAGACCAAATGAAATGTATTACTTCTCCTCTGAAAGTGCAATTGTATCCATGTGTTGGTTTGTGGGGAATTTTTTGTTTGTTTTGCTTTTTTAATCTTAAATTAGCTTTTGTCCAGAGGTGTGACACTGGATAGGAAAGAAATGATGCAATTCTAATTGTAAAAAAATATATGATATATATTGTTGTTTTTGCTTCTGGATTCTGGAAAGTTTGTTATAGGACTTTCTTGGGGACCGTATCTGTAATCAGCATGGATTTTTTGGGAATAAATTTTGTCATACAAAATTTTGGGCTGTGCTATTGCAGTAGATGTGGTGTACTTTCTAGTATTTTTACATTTTAATCAGCAGTTTTTGGTCTCTATGCTAAAAAGGTGTTTTAGCCTGAACTTTTAATTTATAAAGTAAAATGCTCCATTAAGGAGAAGTAAAGTGTCACTTATCTTGAAAGCAAAGTCTTATTCCGAAGCAGAGCTATAAAGCTAGCATTTTTAGTCATCTCCAGGGCATTACAACTTCTGGCATTTTTGTCTGAGCAAGAATTTTTAATATTAAGTGTGATCTGCATTTTTCTGTTCTGTGTACTTAATTTGCTTGTGGTTTATTATTTTTTCTTAGAGATGTAATTTATGCTCTGATTTGTCTGATTGATTGAGGTTGAACTGTAGGTATATGCATTTCTTTTTTTTATGGGTCTGTGCAGCTTTATGTAGTTGGTGTGTAAGCTTGCTTGTTACTCAGTAAATCTGCCTCTTACTATTTAAAGGGTAACTGTTCTCCATACAAATGTCCTCTATTTAATTTATTTAAAAGAGCTCTCTCGTAACTTTCAAACAAGCCTCTGATGATGTCTCTTGCTCCTCTGCTAGGTTTCAGGAGCATAAATGCAATACACATACATCTGTGACACCATTTCTACAGATAAATGTGGTTAAAGTATAAGTACACTCTTAAAAACAAGTTAAGGCTAATTGTAAGCTGAAGCTATAACTAAACATTTCCCCTTTTTTCTTTTTTTTCTAGATCCCTCCTGAGCCTATCTGTGCTGATGGAAATTTCCTGACATCTTGGATCTTCAATTCAAGTCTCCTTAGCTCCGCTCTCAGTGATTTGCTGGATCTCCTCCTTTTGCAGGTCAAAAAAGGACTGTCTGTGTGTTGAGGCGGGCGTGACATGCCGTGGCAACAGCGCACTGCGCCATGCTAGTACAGGTTGGCACGGCGCACTAACATCACGCGTGCACGCGCTGATGTCAAATGCACATGGCGGGTGCGCCCGGAGCACACAGACGGCGCTTTTCCTGACCTGCAAAAGGAAGATCCAGCAAATCACAGAGGGTGGAGCTAAGGAGACTTGAATTTAGATCCAAGATGTCAGGAACTTTCCATCAGCACTGGTAGGCTCAGGAGGGACCTAGAAAAAAGGGGTTGAATGATTAGTTACAGCTCTTGCTTCCAATTAACCTTAACTTGTTTTTAGCGTGTACTTATCCTTTAACTACATCTTTTCAGTCTTAAACATACTAGTTAAGTCATTTTTAGGGAACTATTAGAAGAATATGTGAGAAAAGGTGAGATCGTAAAATATACTTTAATTCACAATGGATAGGTTAATGATGTAAATTCTAAAATGTACAAGTATCAAATTTTCCTTGTTTTGTTCACAAAATGTCTCAATTTAATGTCATTATGTATTGTCTTTACAGGTTTTCAATACTTTGGGTAAAATATATACAAAATGTATGGGTATGATTTTCACATTGGACTACCAAACCCAGCATACACTGTGTGATAACCAGAATTTATATTTTATTCCAATATACAATAGATGGAAAGTACTTGATTTGCTTTTTGTATTTGTGTTATCACGTTTTTGACTTGCACTTGACAAAGGGGTGAATATGCCAAACTTTGTGATGATAATAAATGTTTTTTTTTCAGCTGAGGATGCTCTGCAGTGTTCATTTTTGTTTATGATAGTCCAGGAGAGCAATCATGATTCTTAAATGTGGCTCAGACATACAAAACATTTTATCTGGCAATGGTGAAAAATATCAATGTGGCTAATTTACGCATGTAGTATCAATACCACTGGTTTATAAATATGCTCCGTAATCCACAATCATAATTATCAGCAAAATCCTGTGCCATTTTGGAAACTGATTGCTGTGGGCTCTTTATTTATCCTTTTTATTATGATTGAATGAGACTCCATTGTTTGAAAGTTGGATAGGGTAATCTGACACCAAGACCCTACAAGCCAAACAGAGTGTTGCCTTCCTGGTGCTAGAGTTCAACATGTGGTGGATCCTGTAGACAGATTATTGGGTGGGACTGTGAGTAACCCAGCATTTGTGGTTCACATTGGTGCCAATGACATAGTTAGAGCAAGAGAAGAGGTACTTATAATTATTCAGAGTTAGGGCCAAATCTCCAGGGTTGTATTTTCAGAAACTCTGCACCCCCACGTGCTACATTAGGGAGGAAATTGGAGCTTAGGGCTATTAATGCATGGCTAAAGGGGGTTGGTGTATTTTAAACTAGGTTTGGGGAAGTAACATCAGTCTCATTAGGATAGACC
The DNA here is from genome assembly GCA_019447015.1 of Hymenochirus boettgeri. Taxonomy (NCBI): domain Eukaryota; kingdom Metazoa; phylum Chordata; class Amphibia; order Anura; family Pipidae; genus Hymenochirus; species Hymenochirus boettgeri. The sequence goes on from CM033470.1 coordinate 122,372,483, forward strand.
GCACAGGGGATATGCAGGATATATTGGCTTGTAGTGGGTGGAAAGGGGTGGGGCTAGCTTAGGGGGTAGGGAGGCATGTGTATTAAAGTGTATAAATTAATTACAGGATCATAATGTAAAATGTATGTTTGCAAATGTGAGAAGCCTTGCTGACAAAATGGGAGAATTAGAGATAATGGTGTTGACTGAAAATGATGTAATAGGTATAGCAGAAATATGGTTGAACAATTCTCGTGACTGGGCTATAAATTTAGAAGGCATAATAGAGAAAATAGGAAAGGGGGAGGGGTATGTGTTTATGTTAAGCGTTAAAGCCAAATTTAAAAGAAGTCCTAACTGTTGTATGTTAAAACTGCAGGTAATATGGGTGAAATTCGGCAACAGGAAGATGTGTAAGATGTGTTGGTGTCTACTACAAGCTGCCACATGCTAGTAGGGAGCAAATGTGTCTGCTTCATATATAGATGGTAAGGGCTGCAAGTTTGGGGAGTGTTCTGATTATTGGGGACTTTAATTACCCTGACATGTTTGGCGTGGAGGAACTGCCAACACAGAAAAGGGTTCCTGAATTTGCTGCAGGATAATTTTCTCTCACAGGTGGTTGAGGTTCCTACTAGAAAAGAAGCTCTGTTGAATCTGGTAATATCTAACATCGTGGAGCAATATTGTAGATATGAAAGTAACTTAGGGAATAGTGGCCATGAAATAGTCTAATTTACCATATATTATGAAAAGGAAAAGTGCACTGGTTTAACAAAGATTTTTGATTTCAGGAAAGTTTTCCTAGGTTTAAAATAGCTTTTCAGCATGTCAACTGGGATGATATGTTGTCAGTTAATGGTACTGAACAGAAAAAGACAGTTTTTAAGGGGATTTTAAACCATTTCACTTCTAAATTTATACCCTTAGGAAATACATTTTTTTTAAAATTAAGTCTGCACCCTTGTGGCTTAATTCTGCTGTAAAGAGGGAAATGGAAGGAAATGGCATTTAAAACCTTTAAATCAAAGCAATTACGCTAGTTACAATTATATGTATGTATAGTTTATTTATAAAGCACCTCTTGGTGACGCAGCGCTGTACAGTTACAAAATACAATAGTCATACAAGGGGGATAAATACATAGATCATAAATTATATAAATTAATAATAAAGTTAGGATAGCTGAATAAAGCAACACAAACCTTAAACATTTTTTTAAGTATGTTAATAAGAAGTAGATGAGGACTGAAAATGTGGGCCCATTAGTTGTTGGGTATAAAATAGTTACACAGGATGGCGATAAAGCAAATGTCATGTATATATTTTTTTTTTTATAGCTAAATAAGGTTAATAGTAATAAATTCCCTGGACCAGATAAAATACATCCTCGTGTCATTAGGGAGCTAAGTTCAGTTTTATCCAGTCCATTATTTCTTACTCTTGCATATTCCCTTGTGTCTGCCTCTTAAATGGAAAAAAGCTTATGTAATTCCAATATTCAAAAAGGGTGTTCGTTCACAGACGGGAAATTACAAGCCTGTAAGTTTAACTTCAGTTCTGCGGAAGATACTGGAAAGTTTGATACAGGAACATAATTTAGAGTATGTTTCAAGGACTAACCTTAGTAGTAATCAAAATGGATTTAGGAGGAATGTATGTTTAATTTTATTTATATAGCACCACTTGGGTACGCAGCACTGTTTATTATAAACATAATATAGTAACTAACATAGTAATTAAGTCCAACCTTTTCACCCTCCTTTTTAAACCTACCTAACGGTTGATCTAGAGGAAGTCAAAAAAAAGGAGGAATTTGTTCCAAACTCCAAATGACAACTGGAAAGTATCCATGGAAACTACAGTATATTTAGTAATACCAGTAATTCTCAATATTTTTTAGTTTTAGAAACCTATCCAGACCAATTTTAAAGCTATTCAATCAACTTGCCATTACCACATCTGCTTGAAGACAGTTCCACAGTTTCACCGTTCTCACTGTAAAGAAACCTTTCCTAACCTGAAGATGAAACTTCTTTTCTTCTAATCATAAAGGATGTCCTCAAGTCCTCTGATATGACCTATTGGTTAACAATGCACCAGAGAGTTTATTATATGGCCCATTAATATGTTTGTATAAAGTAATCATATCAACACACAAACGAGGCTTCTCCAATGTAAACAGCCCTAACTGGTCCGCATAGTCAAGTCCCTCCATATACCCTTTTATTTTACTTGCCCTTCTCTGAGCTGCTTCTATTTGCTGGATGTCTCTTTTGTATATTTCCAAAACCACCGCATATTCCAAATGAGGCCTTTCCAGCCTTGTAAAGAGGGAGATTAATATTTTCTCTCTTGAATCTATTCCCCTCTTTATACAAGACAGTATTTTGCTAGTTCTAGCCATGGCTGCCTGGCATTGTTTGCTACAGCTGAGTCTGTTATCTACCAGAACCGTAGAGATTCAGATTTAGTTATTTATGGTGTAGGTGGCACAAGGATTCTTAAACCCAAAATGCATCACTTACATTAATCAAACATTGAATCGCATCTGCCACTCTGCTGCCCATTTTGATAATCTGTGCAAGTCTTGCAGCAATTGTACGACCTTGTAGTTGAAGTCCTTGAAGTTTCCAAAGCTCTGCATAGTTTAAGGTCATTAGCAAACAGAGATCTTGCTCTCAATGCCCCCTTCTAAGTCATTTAGAAAAAAGAAGTCATTTAAAAAAAAAAGTGGCCCCAGTACGCAACCCTGAGGCACTCCACTTAGAACTTTAGTCCCACATGGATGTGTTCCATTGACCAACACTCTGTTTGTGATCCAATAACCAATTCTCTATCCATGTATTTTTTTCTAGGCAAACAGTCTTCAGTTTATACATTAGTCTCCTATGTGGCACAGTATCAAAAGCTTTAGCCAAATCCAGGTATATTACATCCACTGCTATGCCTGAAACTAAATTCTTACTCACTTCTTCATAAAAATCAAGTCAAATCTGTTTCTTATAAATCCATTCAATTGAATACTATAAGGTCTTTAAAATACTACATTACTGAAAAGAATCACATGATATAGAAACCCTTTGTATAGTTTTTTGATTGTAAAGTATATTCGGTTCAATGACCCTAATGTCTGATATGTGAATATTGTAAAGTGCATTTGTTCAAGCCAGATCTATAGTGTTGAACGCTGGAACGCTGCATCAATAAAAACAGTTTTAAAAAACAAAATCCGTGCTGGCTACTACTAATAAGATCAGTTCTGAAGACAGTCAAGGATATGATCCTTTAACAAAGTTTCCAGCACCTTCCCTACCACTGAAGTTAGGCCTACAGGTCTATAGTTACCAGGCGGGAACGACTACCTTTTTTGAATATTGGTATTACATTGTCTTTTTTTTTTCCAAACCAACAACACACCACCAGACAAAAGTTAAACTGAAAAGATAAGAAACCGCCGTCTGGACTAAGCAAGAATGTATTTTATCCGGTCCTGGGGCTTTATTAATATAAACTGTCTAATTGAGTCTATACCACCTGTATACCTTTTATATTATTACAGTCCCTGCAATAGAGACTAGGATTCTCTATAGTGAATACTGATTTAAAAAAATGTTTTAAAAAACGGTTTAGCACCTTTTCAGCATCCTCTATAACCATCTCCGCCTCATTATATATATGCAATTGGTATTGTGGGTCCCTTTTCCCCAGGTCACCTCTGTGTTCCCCTCCCAAAAACTGGCCTAACAAACATTTTTCATAGTGCTTCACAATTACATATACATTAAATACAGGGTAATACATATTATACAAAGTCATACATACTACATATGCAGGTAATACATAATATAAATACACAAAGTGATGAGTTACTTACAGCAATACCGTGATACAATAGGAAAGAGGGCCCTGCCCTCTTATGGTCTAGAGGAAATGGGGATAAGACATAAGGTGACAGGAATCGGTAGGCTGTAAAAAGATTAGCAGTGTGAGAGGTGGTTAAGATAAAGTTTGGTCAGTGAGAGGAGTAATGTCTAGGCCAGGTTATATGCTTGCCTGAGGAGGTGGATTCTTAGGTTAGTTTGAAGGTATTGAGGGATGGTGAGTGGTGGACAGATGGAGGATGAGAGTTCCAGTGCAAAGGGGCAGCTCTTGTCCTGAATGCAGGCATGGGAAGAGATGACAAGGATGGGATATCATTTGCAGAGCGGAGGTTGGAACTGGGATGGTTTCTGTGGATCAGCTTTGAGATGTATGGAGGGGCTGTATTGGATAGTGTGAATGTGGGAGATGCTTTAGATTCAATTGGACACCAGTTTTATAACAACAAGGGATTATAAACCGGAAAAACAAAACTTAACAATTTTGTTGTTGATCTATTGTAGTAGAGATAGGATTTAGCATGTGTAAGGGAGAAGCAGTAGCTATCTTGAAAGTATAGTATAAGATTTGAGGTTGAATAAAGACATGTCCATCCAATCCAACCCATCTAGCAATATGCTCATTTCCTGCCTAACTGTTGATCCAGAGCCATTATAGAGCCATTTATAGTATAAGCAGCACGAGGATTTTTAAGTCCAAAATGCATCACCTTATTATCAACATTGAATCTCATCTGCCACTTAGCAGCCCAATGTGACAATCTATCTAGATCCCCCTGCAACGATTGCACATCCTCTGAAGTTTTTAATGGTCGACAAAGTTTTGTCATCAGCAAACACAGAAACCTTGCTGACAATACCCACTTCCAACTCATTAATAAATACATTAAATGGAAGCGGCCCCAACACAGAACCCTGTGGCACCCCACTTAGCACTTAATGATGAAGCCCCATTAACAACTAGTCTCTGCGTCCTATTCACTAACCGATTTTCTATCCATGTACAAATGTGACTCCCCAGACCAACTGACCTTAGCTTATACATTAGTCGCCTATGGGGGACTGTATCAAAAGCCTTTGCAAAATCCAAGTAAACTACATCTAATGTTATGCCAGAGTCTAAATTTCTACTTACTTCCTCATAAAACCCAAGCAAGTTAGTTTGACAAGATCTATTCCACCTAAATCCATGCTGGTTACTACTTATAATGTCACTCCTTGAAACATACTCTAGAACATGTTCCCTTATTAAAATTTCCAGGATCTTCCCCACCACTGAAGTTAAACTTACAGGCCTGTAATTACCCGGCTGTGAACGACTACCCTTTTTGAATATTGGAATAACATCAGCCTTTTTCCAATCCAGAGGCACACCTCCGGACATGAGGGAATCTGCAAAAATAAAAAACAATGGCCTAGATGAAACTGAGGTTAGCTCTCTAAGTACCCAAGGATGTATTTTATCCGGTCCAGGAGATTAATTAATATTAACCTTATTTAGTTCTTTCTGTACCATATCCTCGGTTCAAGTGCACTTGAATCATTTATACCATTATTGCTACTATACTCTGATAGCTGTACTTGGATCTTCTATAGTTTATATGAGGGGAAATTAGTTTTAGTTTTGAGTTGTTTGGGATTGCTTTCTTACACTCCTTGTTACAGTTTTTATAATCCCTAAAGGCCCTTTCCGTTCCCTCAGCCTTAAAGGTTTTAAATGCCTTTTTATTCCTTTCCATTTGCCTCTTTACATCAGAATTCAGCCACATGGGCGCGGATTTATTTTTTTTACATTTATTTTCCAAGGGTATAAATTTAGATGTGAACTGGCTTAAAATCCCCTTGAACACAGTCCACTTCTGTTCAGTACCCTTACCTGATAATACATTATCCCAGTTGACATTCTGAAGAGCTGCTTTTAACCTGGGAAAATTTGCCTTCCCGAAATTAAAATTCTGTTAACCCAGCACACTTTTCCTTTCAATAACATAGTCCAAATGACACTATTTCATGGTCACGATTCCCTAAGCCTCCAGGTGTCTTTAAGGGTATCCACGTGTCATGTCAAGTTTAATTTAGAGTTATTTAAATTGAGTATCACAATGGTGTATAGCTTAGTATTCTCCTGTTCTCATGAGATCCAGCAGGACCATATTTTATTAAATTTGTTTAGAGAACCTCTATTCAAATAAATTATTCGCAGACATGGGAGCATTTGGTTTATCATGTTCTTCCAAGTCTGCAATTTGGGAACCGTAGGAGCCATCCATACAAAGATTATGGCTCTTCTGGCATAGAATGTTAATTCATTTGTATGGCTGTTAATTCATATTTGTTTCAGACATCTATATTTGGGATATAGATTGTTTAGGATCTTGGGGTATAGGGTATGGTAGTATAGGTGATAAATAATTTATAACCTTGTACCAGAACCTAGTAATCTTGGGACAATTCCATTATAAATGCCAAAAGTTGGCTGATTTCTGGTGGCATTTGGAGTACTCGGAAGAGTAGGAGGGAGAAATGCGAGTGAATCTATTGGTTGAAAGATATGCCTGGTACAGTATATAAAACTGCTGTAATTTATTTGGAGTAGACGGGGACACGAGAAGCTGACTTTCAGCAAGGTCTTCCCAGTCTTCTGGGGATAGGGAGACGATCAGTACATCCCATTTATTCAAAATACTTGTAGTGTGTCATTATTATTGAGTAGGCAGGTATAGAGTTTAGACACCAGATGCCTCTCCCCCCCCCCCCCCCCACCATAAGAATCTGAATTATTGGGTGTTTGCTTAGTTGTATGTTTGCTTATTTGTATTGTTAATCTCTTCAAAGGAGAGTATTTTGTTGTCTTGTATAATGTGGGAGAAACTAGTAATTCCTCATTCCAGTTTCCATATTTTGAATTGTTGCATATGAAGTGGAGTTCCTCTTAGAGGGAGGTTATTGGATTTTGAGTCAAGAAATACTAGAGGGTGGGATGGGAGGTAAGCATTCAGGAGGTGTTCAGCCTGATAGATTGATTTGTGTGTTGTGTCTTGTGGGTCTACGGAGTCTTATATACACCGTGCTTTGTAGTATTTTAGTTGTCCAGCTAGGTAGTAAAGTAAAAAATTGGGCACAGCTAAACCGGCTCTAATCTTTGGTCTATGTAGAATTTTAAGCCAAACCCTGGATCTTTTCTTAACCCAGAGGTCAGCATACTTTGAAGTTAAGTAAAAAAATATTTCTGTATGAATATTTAACTATGCTGAAGCACGTAAATAATTTTTGATAACCGTATCATTTTAATTAAGTTAATTTTACCTATCGGCAGTATTCCCCCCAGATTTTTTTTTTCAGCCGGGTGGCATGAAAAAGTAGCCAGGTTGGGTCGGACAGGGAAATTTGGTGGTGGGGAAAAATGTGCACTGCATTATGCTCATTATATAGGTCAGGGATGTCTAACTTTTGTCCCACTAGATGTTTGAAAACTATGACTCTCAGCATTCTGTGGTTGTAGAATGCAGGGAGTTGTAGTTCGACAACATTTGCAGGTAACCCAGATGTAATATGGCAGCAAAAGCACATGTGCCACTATTTTGTGGCCTTAGGGATCTTGGAAAAGCTAGTTAACATGTGCTAAAATAATCTTGCAAGTGTAAAAAGGGGGTCTGGTCTGGGCAGTTTTGGCGAGAGTTTTTACTAACCTATTGGTACACCTATTAAACGGCCGGCTAAAAGACGCTAGGGAGAACACTGATCGGGTTAATAGGGAGGCGTTTCAATATTCCTATTTTAGATTGTAGTAATTCAAGAAGTAGGGCCGGATTAAGCGAATAAAAGTCCAGAGGGGATTTAGTTATTTGGATACCCAGATGTTGAAAGTTATCTACCACTGGGACAAGCATTCTGACAAATGGAGGGATATCAACTTTTCGGTCTATAGGGAAGAGTGCAGATTTCCCCCAGTTTATGTATAGCCTAAATAATGGACTAAATTCAGATATTATATTATATGCAGTTTTAAATGAGTGGTTAGGGTCAGCAAGGTATATGATCATATATGAAAAGATCAAATATGGGTCCGAATCCGTGTAAGACAAGACCATAGGCACAACCATTCGACAGAGTCGAAGGCTTTCTGTGCGTCTAGTGATAGCATATCTCTTTTACCTAAATTATCGTGGTCTACTTGGGTGTTTAAGAGTTTTACAGATATTTATGGAGGTTGATTTCCCAGGGATGAAGCCAGTTTGGTCTGGGTGGATAATGGTAGTGATGATTTTAGTCTAATGGACAGGATCTTAGCAAGTATAATCTAGATTTAGTAACGAGATGGGCCTTTATGAACCAGACCCCACCCCAGACCCAACAGATAATCTATTGTTCTTAGCAGCAGTTATTGCTGCCCAACAGATAATATAATGTTCCCAGCAGCAGGCAGCAGTCATTGTTGCCTAGCAGATAATATAATGTTCCCAGCAGCAGTTATTGCTGCCCAACAGATAATGTGCCCAGCAGGCAGCAGTCCTAAATAATGTATGACTGCTGCCTGCTGGGCACATTATATTATCTGTTGGGCAGCAGGCAAGGACTGGGCACATTACTTTAATTATGACTGCTGCTGGGCACATTACATCTGTTGGCTTGGCCTGGTAAAATAACAGCCCAACATATAATATGCCCAGCAGTCGTAAATTATTTATGCTATGCCTGGGCACATTATATTAATTTATTTAGAGACCAAAAATATAATACATACAAAAAATAGAATTCTAGTGCACAAACAATTCTAATTGCATATTGGCTATATCTCCATAAGGTTGCTGCTACAAACAGCCTGCTAAACCCTGGATAAATAAAAGCAATTAGTTCAATAAATTGGCCAAATTATTTGCTTTTATTTATCCAGGGTTTAGCAAATTATTTGTGCACTAGAATTCTATTTTTGTATGTTTTATCTGTTGGGCTGCTGGGCAGCAGGCAGGGCCTGGGCACATTATTTTAATTATTATGGTTGCTGGGCACATTATATTATATCTGTTGGGCTGGGCCTGGACACACAAGTCATTGACTCTGTCTGTCTGCAGAGCCGGATTAATACCAAATGGGGTTGGGGCTTTAGACAAGTCAGATTTCCTCCCTGGGTCTGCCTGGCACCACAACCACACAAATGCCTCCCAGGCTTCCCCTATGGCACTGTTGGCACAGTTACTAAGAATTTGTTTTTAGTAGCTGTGCCAACAGTGCCATGGGGGGAGCCAGGCAGGCCCAGGGGGTATCATATAATTTGTGGTGCTGAACTGACACATGGTCCGGATTTGATGTCTTCTGTTCTTGCTGAGCTGATATCGGTGGGTAAGCCAGACCCAGTAGCTTATTCAGGAACCATCCTGAACCACCACGATCGCTCCCCTGCAAATTCAGCAATTGGGAGGCCGCTGCCCCAGTTAAAGGGAAATAATTTATTTCTTTATAGTCCAGACGCCTCATCTGGTAAGTGCCGATTGTTGTATTCTGTTTGCTGCTTTTAGCTCTCCCCTCTGTGGCTTTCCTGCCTTGTTCTTCTGTGCCTGTATCCTGCTTCTTCCTCTGCCTTCCAGCCTACCAGTTACTCCAGCTTCTGCTACCAGTACAGCCTTGGTCTCCATCCTCAAACAGCCAGTCTCCATATCCATCGTCCACTCCTGCTTCCAGTAGAGCTTGTTGGTCTCCCTCTCTGCCAGCCTGCCCTTGCTACCCCGTCTCAATCTTCACCAACATTCCTGCTTCCAGTACATCTTTGGTCTCCTGTGGTTCACACTAGCACTGAAGACTTCATTGACTGTTTCCAGAGTGCTCTCATTCCATTTGGCACTCTTACCCTACTCTGTTTTGGGCTGCCTGTATTCTCTACCAGTGCGTGCCATAACTGAGAATAGTAATTGCTGCCGCCTTCCCCACTGAGGCTCCGCCAGATATTCCTTACACCTTGTGAATAATAGAACACCTGGGTTACAAACAAACTAACCTACTGGTGCTCCACTCGCTGCTTCTCTCCAGCTGATCAGTGCACTATCATAATTGCCTCCTATCTTTAATATTGGCACACATGTACAAAGGATAGAAGCACGTTTGAAACAGGGCGCCATCTGCTGGAGAGAAGCTGCAAGTGGCGCACTGGTAGGTAAGTTAATTTGTCTAACCCTGTTAGACACAGGGAGGTGGGAATAAGCAATCTCACCTCCCTGTTAATAATAATTACATTTGCAATTTATATGTATCTAAAGAAAACAGAGTTTATGCTAAGATAGAAACTCTGTGTATGATATTTGTTATTTTTTAGACCGGGTGTGAAGAAACCACTGCCCCGTACAAGAAACTATGTTCTCTCTCCTCTTATATGACAATATGCTACTTATTAGAAAAAGCTGAAATCAGGGGACTGCCAAAAGGAGTGCAGCCATTTTCCTTAACCTCCCCAAAGGACACTAGGGCAGAGACTCTTCCCCCGAGAGTTGGAAGGTACCACAGAGGACCAGCACATTATTATTATTATTATAGGGAACTTAGGTTTTAACATTTCCCTGTTCATTTCCAGTTACAAATTACTATTAAAAGATCTTAATATACTGATTATAGCTGATAATTAACATTATAGAATTGGATAAGGTTAAACAATATATATGTATATTTTTTTTTTCTCAGGGCCACCTCTCTAATAAGGCAGGGTGAAGCACATTACAGAGCAGCACCCTGTAGGGAGGCAGCCGTTTTGGTGCCAGGCCACATGATTTTTTCATGTGCCTGGGGCCCAGATACCCTGGGGAAGCTGTGACATACATTGCACAAACGGAATGCAGCTACGACTCCTCCCCCTCCCTTATTACTGGAGTCGCTGTTATAGGTCACACAGTGTCAGTCCAGCAGATGAAAAATCAATGCTTGTCATCCAAGCAGATTCCAAATCAATGTTTGTCAGACCAGCAGATCAAAAATCAATGTTTGTCAGCGATGCAGATCAAAATTGTGGGGGGCAGTATTTGGATTTTTTTTTCAGTTGCCAAAAAGTCTGGAGACGGCCTTGATTTTACTTGAGAGGTACCCCTTTCTCCTGGAAAGTTTAATAAGGGAACATATTCTAGAGTATGTTTCAAGGTCTGACATTATAAGTAGTAACCAGCGTGGATTTAGGAGAATCGATCTTGTTAAACTAACTTGCTTGGCTTTCATGAGGAAGTGAGTAGAAATTTTGACTCTGGCATGGCAGTAGATGTAGTATACTTGGATTGTGATGCAGTCCCCCATAGGCGACTAATGTGTCAGCTGGTCTGTGGAGGCACATTTGTCCACATTTGGATAGAAAATTGGTTAATAAATAGGATTCAGAGAATAGTTGTTAATGGGACTTCATCAATATTTCAATGATGTGCTAAGTGGGGTGCCACAGGGTTCTGTGTTAGGAGCGCTTCTATTTAAACGGTTTATTAATGATTTGGAAGTGGGTCAACAAGGTTTCTGTGTTAGCTGACCATACAAAACTTTGTCAACCATTAAAAACTTCAGAGGATGTGCAATTGTTGCAGGGGGATCTAAATAGATTGTCACATTGGGCTGGTAAGTGGCAGATGAGATTCAATGTTGAGAAATGTAAGGTGATGCATTTTGGACTTAAAAATCCTTGTGCTACTTCTACTATAAATGGCTCTGTGTTAAGTGAATCCCTGTTGAAAAGGGATCTTGGCATTTTGGTGGATAACAAACTTAAAGGTAGCAAGCAAGTGCCAGGCAGCAACAACTAGAGCCAGCATGGTATTGTCTTGTATAAAGAGAGGTATGGATTCAAGGGAGGAAAATGTTATTTTCCCTCTTTATAAAGCATTGGTAAGGCCTCATTTGGAATATTCAGTACAAATTTGGAATCCTGTGTACAATAGCAAAGTTCAAAGCACACGAGAGTCACTTTAGCTTAAGTGTTAAAAATTCTTTTTTTATTCAAGGTGAAGCACAACATGTTTCGAACCTTTACGGTTCTTCATCATGTGCAAATATCCCAAACTGAACACATCATTTGGATGGAGGTGGAATCCAGAACACAATTTGATTGAGCCCTACACTGCTACTTTACAGAGAATCCATAGCTCAAGGTACATCTGCTTTTTGAATCCTGTGTACAAAAAGGATATCTTTGAAATGGAAAGGGTTCAGAAAAGGGCAGAGAAGGGTAACTAAATTAATAAGGGAATTGGGGAAGCTTGAATATGAAGAGACTGGATAAGTTAAAATTATGTACGCCAGAGAAAAGGCGCTTGTTTGGGGATATTATTACGTTGTATAAATACATTAACAGGCCATACAATAAACTATCTGGGGCATTGTTCACCAATAGAACATGTTAGAGGACACGTGGACATCCCTTAAGTTTTGGGCTTCAAGTTCGGAAAGCGTTTTTCACTGTAAGAACAGTAAAGCTATGGAACTGTCTTCCAGCGGACGTTGTTATGGCAGGTTCATTGGTCAGTTTAAAAAAAAACAAAAAACTGGATGAGTTTCTGCAAACAAGGAATGTTGCACGTTACTGGTATTGATACATAAAGTAGAGTTTCTCCAGGGAAATTTCTGATTTCAGGAAAGATTTTTTTTCCCCCTTCATAATTTTTTTTTTGCCTTCCTCTGGATTGTTAGGCAGGAAATGAGGATATTGCTAGATGGGTTGGACTGGATGGACGTATGTCTTTATTCAACCTCAAAATACTATACTACTACTATACCCCATCACCTCTAATCTTTCTCTTTCAATCTACTTCTTCTTTACCCACTACTCCAAGGTATGGTCGCATCACCACCATTAGCCTATATTTACAATAAGAGAAGAAATAAATATGTATTTGCAATGTATTGTGTTTGTGATATTCTGCTGCAAGAGGCTAGTAGAGGAGAGGGAATCATGGGCGGTGACAGCTTAAATTTTGTTTTACAACTATGGATACATTAAACATTCTAAAACATAACATAAAAGGTCTGAACAGACTCGCCAAATGTAAATTGGCTATACAATATTACCAAAGACAGAGAACAGACATTACACTACTGCAGGAAACCCACTTTAAAGGGCATGTCCATCCCCAAAACTAAAATTTAACCCTATACTTGCCCCACTGTGTAGTTTAAAATAATCCCTAACTTACATCTCTGCCCCTTTGTGGTTTTCCTGCAGTGCCTGTTCAAAGTTCAGGAAACTGAAGAGAAGTAGGTGTTAGTGAGTCATCCGGGCCCTGCTATTTCCTCAACCTCAGAAAGGCAGCCCTTTCCCTTCCCTCCCACCATCTGGATCCATCCTCTACAACCATGGCACTTAGCGTGAAACCCTTTGGACATAAGGTAGGTATATACTGCCCACCTCCAACTGCCGAAATATTTCTTTAAAAAAAATGTTTAGATCGATACTTACAGACCCATCTCCATTGACAGCAGCTGCATCTGTGATTTGGCTGCCTCTCAGGCAGCGGGTTTATAAATATGGCCCATAAGATCTTCCTCTCCACAATATGCCTGGAGACTCAAAGGTACAAACAAATCAATCAACACTGAAAGATCTTACTACTGACACGTCAAACTATTTCAAAGAAAATTTCCAACCCAAACTTTCCTTAGCAAACTATCTTAGCAGCACACAAGGCTGTTATCAAGGGCAGATTTATACAAATTGCATCCCAGCTCAAAAAACTTCTTGCAAACAACAAATATCAGATTTTTTTGAGAAATGCAATAAACCTAACACTCGGAAGCTATCCAGCAAATTTAGAGCTATGAAATCACATCCCCTACAAAAATCGAATGGTAAACTAGAACACGATCCAAAAAAATTGCCCAGGCCTTCGGGCAATTTTTATGCAGCCCTATACAATGGAAATACTATCTCTAATACAGCCAAAATAACTTCCCTGACAAAATTCATTAAATCACTCGTCCGCATCCCCCCAAATGCACTCATATTTCAATGCAATATTAGAAGGCAAAGCCACATACTCTCTTGGAAACATATTTCACAGTAATCCTTAAAACAGACAGGGACACCACGCAATGCTCAAATTATCTTTGATTAACACTGACATAAAAATATTTCCAAAATCCTTGCCAAACGACAAAACATAATACTACCACGACTAGTACATGTAGATCAAGCGGGCTTCGCCCTCCACAAACTACAGATTGTATTAGACGCTCCCTTAATCTATGGGGAAAGGCCTTCCATCAAGTAGCTTTTTTTTTTTTTGAAAACTTTTTTTTTATTTCAGTTTCAAGATTAATCACATATTCATATAACAATAAAATGTAAACATAAATAAAATAAAAGAAATAGAGTATAGTAGGTTTGACTCGCAGGTCCATTTAGTTGATACATTGTTAACATATTCTCTCTTTGTTATACCCAGTACAGTCCTTTTTACATCCATATATCTTTGCTTATTTCCCTTAATCGTAGCTTTCTGTTACGGTTTTATATCTTCATTTCTCTATTCAATCATGGTTTCAAGTTGTTTTTGCTTTGTATTCATAATGTTTCCCATTTTTTGTCCCAGGGTCCCCATATTTTATCGAATTTTGTTATTTTGTTTTCTGCTAATGCTGTTAGGTATTCCATAAGCCTAACATCAAGAATTCTATTTATTAGGAAATCTCTGGGGGGCGGGGTTGTGCTTTTCCATCCCTTTGATATTTCGCAGCGAGCTGCTGTTATAATATGTAACATTAGTTTTTAAGCTATGTGAGTTAAATCTGTTGGGGGAGTAGGTAGGTTAGGGGTTCTAGTGGGACAGATAGATTTCCCCAATATTTTTTGTATAATGTGCTTAACTGACCTCCAGTATGGTTGGATGGATGGGCATTCCCAGAAAATATGTATCAAGGATCCCGTTGGACCATTACATCTCCAGTATTGGGAAACTTATTCAATAGCTGTGGTGTGTGGTACCAGCATAGAAGTATCTTGTATTGTTTTTCCTTATAGAGGGTGCAGATAGAGGCTTTCTTTTTTTTTTTCCATATATCCGCCCATGTCGATTCCAGGATTGGGGAGCCAATATATTGTTCCCATAGTAACATATATTTATGTGGGCCCTTAGCTATAGTGGAGAATTCCTGTAAGCAGTTATAAATTGAGGAGATTAGGCCTTTTTGGTTAGGTCCTTTGTATATTATTTGTTCTATATGGGAGAGGTGTGGAAATTGCAGTTTATGATAAGTTTGTTGGGTAAAGTGTGGTATCTGAAGATAAAAATAACGGGGGTTTTGTAGGAGCTGGAAATTTGATTGGAATTCCGTAAATGTCTCCCGTTAGTTTGTGGAGCAGGTCTCTTATTCTAGTGACTTTCTTTTGTTTGAACCATGTGACCTGTGGTCTGGTTTTACCGGCTGGCAGGGAGGGATTTCCTATAAAGGGCAAGAGAGGGGAAGGTATTTCTGTGTTATGGGATTTTTTCATTATGTGACTCCATATCTGGAGGGTGCATCTAGATGATTGTAGAAAGTTTTTTTTTCGCAGGTATTTTTGCTTATTCCATAACAGAATACTTAAATCGGTATCGGTCAGCCATTCTTGTTCCAGTGTCACCCATACTGTTTGTTTTAGTGGGTGAGACCAGTGTACCGCTGCTCTCGGCTGTGCCGCTTCATAATATTTTTGGAAGCATGGGGCTGCTAGTCCTCCGTGGGGTCGGGGTGCTGTAAGTACTTCTTGGGATATTCTATGTCTTTTGCCTCGCCAAATAAAATCCATACATTTCTTTTGTAGTTGTCACAGTGTGTTGGTTGGAATTTTGATTGGTAGTGTCTCAAATAGATAAAGTATACGGGGGAGTATGTTCATCTTTAGGGTGGTTATTCTACCGATCCATGATATTGGTAGGGGGTTCCATTGTTGGAGATCTTTGTAGATTTTAGAAATGCTTGGGAGGATATTATTTTTATAAAGTGTGTCATAATGGGGGGTTATGTTTATTCCCAAGTATTTAAGTGATTCTGATCTGAGTATGGAAAATTTAGTTTTAGTAATTTTAATGTTTGGGGGGGGTATGTTGATGGTGAGGGCTTCTGATTTATCCTGATTTTGTATCCAGAAAGGGTGCTAAAGTGTGTTAGGAGATTGTGTAGATGGGTGAGGGATCTTTGGGGAGATGTTAGTGTGAATAGGACATCATCTGCATATAGGGATAGTTTATATTCTGAGAACGGTAATTGTAGTCCTTGTATTTGTGGGTGGTTTCTGGTGTGTGCAGCTAGGGGTTTCATGCAGAGTATGAAAAGTAATGGTGAGAGGGGGCATCCTTGGCATGTGCCATTAAAGAGTTTGAATGTGTGTGATTTGGCATGGGGGTAAGGGCCTGTGCTGTAGGTGTTTTGTATATATTAGATATCGCTGATCCGTAGTGAGGAAGCGCCAATCTATGTGATCAAACGCCTTCTCCTATTATCACCCACTTGTCTGTTTCTAACGAACCCTACTTGTTCTGGATGGATGAGGTTTGGGAGAAATCTTGAAAGTCTCTCTGCTAGGAGCTTGGTGTATATCTTAAAATCTGAATTTAGTAGGGCTATTGGGCGGTAGTTTTGGCAGAAAGTTGGGTCTTTTCCGGGTTTTTGGATCTGTACTATATTTGCACGAGTTATAGTTGGGGAAACGGGAGTGCTGTTCAGAAAGTCGTTGAGTTTCAGAAGTTTTGGGGTTAGGGGGTCTTGGAAAGTTTTATAGTAGGAGTATGTGAAGCCATCCAGGCCCGGTGATTTGCCGTGTAGCATATATTTGATTGTTTTTTGTATTTCCTCTATTGTGAATGGAAAAAGCAAGCTCCTGCACACCTTTACCGAAAGTTAAAAGGTAGATAAATGCTGGGTGCAACCAGAACTGTAGCCAAAAGCAGACTGGAAATACTAAATGATACTGGGCACACCAGTCTTGACCAACAAACTATTTATTATAGTGATGTTTCGGTGCTATAGTGGCAGCTTCCTCAGACAAGTAAACATAGTGAATAGCTCTATTTATAGAACAACCAATATAGAACAAGATGGCCATCTAGTGGTCAATAATACAATAAATAGAATAAAGTGCTATAGTATACTATAAAATGCAGATACAAAGTGCTAGTGCAATATTAAGCATATATATATATATATATATATATATATATATAGTGTAAATATGAAGCAAATATATAGGTCAACACATTCCAAACTATAAATATAGCATGGGGGGCGGAGTCTGACTGGCAATGTGAGTGGACTTCTCGGTGGGGGGCTCGGGACTGACCGGCCGAATTGAAGCTACAAAATCGATCTAACAATATAAAATAACTGATATTCCCACTTTCCCAAGTAAGGATACAACGGAGATGGGCCCTAGAAAAACCCAACAACAAGCAAAGGGAGATATCACCGACTTTCTAAATAGACCTAACACTCCGGGACCAAACCAAGATGGCGCCAGCCCTCCAAGTCAGCAAGCTGCTGAACCCTGTATATTCGGGAAGATCTCCACGCGCTCTACCAAAATATAGAGAGAAGCATACAAGCCTAGCAAGCAAAAATGATAAACGAGGTTAAACTGGAAATATCTCAACTAGGAGAACGGGTAACCACACTTGAGAATACCACGGAATCCCTCTCCTCCTACTGCCAGCAGACCGAGATTGAGCTTCAAGAGATCCGGCACAACATCTCATTGATCCGCGACTTGATGGAGGATTTCGAAAACCAATCTCGGCGAAACAATGTAAGAGTAAGAGGGGTACCAGAGGAGGTCGTGGACATACACTCCTATCTCCACAATCTGTTCCAGGAAATCCTACCGGAAGGCCACAATATGGACTGCCTAATGGACAGGGCACACAGAGCCCTTAGAGGTTGCCCCACTGCAGATGAACCCCCGAGGGACATTATTTGCAGGTTGCACTATTTTCAGGCCAAAGAGGCCATTATGGCGGCAGCGAGGAATATGGATACTATAGAGGTAGAAGGAACAAAGACAAAAGCTTTTCCAAGATCTTGCACCGGCCACTCTCGCTAAGACAAGGGAATTCAGACCAGTCCTGGAAACTCTACAAAATAACAAAATCCGTTATAGATGGGGATTCCCATTTAAATTTATGGTCCTACATCGGGGCCGGGTGATTTCACTATCCACGATGGAACATCAGGATGGGTTTTTAAGGAGACTGGGCCTACAACTGGAGGATTCAATCCAAACCCACAACACCCCTCCCTCAAGGGCCTCACCCCCAAAAAACATATGGACCTGAGTGCAACCAAAACCTCAGCGACCTCGTAAAGAAGATGAGATGGAAGGTTTTAAAAATTTGAGTTGACTCCTCAAACAACCACAAGTACTTTTGCACTAGGCAATATAATGAGGTGGTGTCCCCCCCTTTGGTCCCGGGCTGACTTTGTACAATCCTATGCACTGAAGAGTGACTGACCACTCTCCCCCACCTTAGTGTATGCTCTGTGACGGACTCTCAGGTCCTGGGAAGAACGCTATGGACAACTAAAAAAATATATAAAGGAAAGGGGACAAGCATAGAAAAGGGGGTAGAAATGAAGGGTCAAGGTAGGGAGTGGGTGCTGGGCAGGGAGGGGAGTGGGGGGCCCTATTCTAATTGTGAATCTTCTTCCCCTCTCTGAGAGGGGAGAGGAATGGCTCTACTATGCAACACAGTTTTAAACATGGAAATATGTTTTATATGCTGGAATTAAGAAAATGGAGGAAAAGAGGGGATGACACAAAAATGGGGGAAATAAGGGTCACGAATTGTTATATAATAGTATAACGGTAATGAGTTTCAATTTTGCCCCCACAGAACATATTACGCCTCTCTGCAAAGCTCTTAAATTATATTATTTACAACATGATGCCTCCCTCACTAATGGTGGTAAATGGGTGCACCATATAGCCAGTACCAGTACTAAAATTCTCTGTCTTACCCCCTTTTTTGGGGGGGGGGGCAGAGAAGGAAAGGGTTGGGAAGGTGGGATCAATACGGTGCTGAATGTAAGTTGTTTGAAGCCACAAAGTTATTATAAGTAATTCGGCCGGGAAAGCTGGGGTATGACCGACGAGGACCTAACTCCGGACCAGATACCCTTGGGTGTATAGACCCTCCCCGAGAGACGGGATATTTGATCCCTGTTCAACGACAGTTAGAAGTAAGGAAACATCTCCTTACCCAGGTCCCCATAATTTTATGGGAACCCATATACAATTAATCTTCAAACAGCTAACAATCTATCTGTGTTACAAAATGTTATTGTTTTGTGTTGGTTTTGAAAGGTTTAGAAACATTAAGTTTGAATTGACTGTAAAAATATATAACAAACTGCTGAATATTTGCTGTCTTTCTTGGTTTTATGCAAACTCTATCCAGAAGGGGGGCCGCCCCGGGCGTCGAACCCCCAGGGAGCCGGGGCTTACTGTTTCTAAGGGGACACCCAAAGAATACTATACTAAGTTACGGTCCAGAATTTGCAGGTACGATTTTATTATTTTAAGCTGGGCTCGTTGCGGGGACCCACCATGAATAGCGAATTAAAAATACTCTCACATAATGTTAAAGGGTTAAATGCACCCCAAAAGCGCAGAATGGCGCTTCAGTATTATAAAAATCCCAATCCAGATATCTTAATGATGCAGGAGACTCATTTTAAGTCAGGAAGGGAACCCAACTATCGGGGAAAGAAATTCCTAACCCAATATTTTGCATCTACAACCACTAGGAAGGCCGGGGTGGCAATATTACTGAGTAAAAAGATAGGATTTATTGAGGAATCGTGTAGAAGAGACCCACTGGGAAGACATATAATCCTCAATGACACCCTCCAAAATACCAAAGTTACTTTTGTCAATGTTTATGCTCCAAACACACAACAAAAGAAATTTCTCCAACACTTAATAAAAACGAAATTATACAAAATGCTACTGGGATGCTAATTATAATGGGAGATTTTAATATAGCTATCGACCCTACTTTGGACAGGTCTAAGTGCTCTAGGATAACACCCACCCTATCGCCCAGTAGATGTTTAACTTCCTTCCTTAAGATCTGCAGAGTTCTAGATGGATGGAGAATTTTAAACTCTACAGTTAGAGAGTATACTTTTTTTCTCACCAGTACACTCTCTCTTTACAAGACTTGACTATGCTTTCTTGGCACCGCAGCTCCCAACTCATTCCCCAGATATTCATATGTCAGAAATATCATGGTCGGACCATTTTTTTTTTTTTTTAAATTCCCTCCTGTGAGGAGCTTTATTGTTTTATATTAAACATGAAAATAGACATTTACATACAGCTATTATGTCATACATGTAATATATCTGTTTCACGGTCTCTGTACAGTTTCACATTCACTTTTTTCATATTTTCATTTTAAACATTTTTCAGACTTAACAGGTTTTATATCTGTTTACATAACAATATTATTTTGTACTTATAACTGTATGCTATTGGTAATTTAGCTCTTTATCCAAAAAATAAACAACTATTTACATTTTCCCTTGCTGACTAGTCTGCATCTTTATTTATTCCTTGCCTTGTAATGTGCTTTCAGGGGTGAATTTTTATTAGTTTGGGTCCTTATGGTTTCCTCGGGTTTCCTATGTGTGGGAGGAAGTCTCCCATTTATGCCATATTTTTGTGAATTTAGTGGCACAGCCTCTGACCGTGTATATTGCTTTTTTGTACGCCAGCGTGGAATTGATCTCAGCTTTCCATTGCTGTTGCGTGGGGGTGGTCGCCTGCATCCATACCCTTGCTATCATTTTTTTGGCTAAGAAGAGAGTTTCGCTTATAAGTATGTTGGTAAATTTATCTACTGACAGGTGTTCTGTCATGCCCAGGATGCACAGCTTGGGACCAGCCCCACTGGGCACCCCATATGCTCATGCAGGAATGACAACACCTGTCGCCAGTATCCTTGGATGTAGGGGCAGCTCCATATCATATGGTAGAATGTACCCGATTCACTGTTGCACTTAGGGCATAGAGGGCTTCTGTCTGTTTTATATTTGGCTAGCTGAATTGGTGTCAGATAGGCTCTGTGAAGTACATACAGGTGGGTCATTCTGTCCGAGGCCTTTGGTGAGACCATTTTTTGTGTTGCCAGAGCCTCCTCCCACTCTTCCCCCTTGAGCCGTCCCAGAACCTGTTCCCAGGTTCTTTTTTTGTTCGAGGCTTGCCTGTGGGAACGGGGTGTGTGGAGGAGGTTGTATATTTGGGATATTAGTTTGGTTGAGCTGTTTGATCTTATTAGTTGTGCGATTGGGTTATTTGGTAGCTCAATAGTTTGGCCTCCAAATTGTGCAGTGAATGCATGTTTGAGTTGCAGGTATCTGAAGTGTTGTGGTATTTGAAATTCTGTGCGTAACTGATTTGAAGGATTTGATACTGTTCTCGTGGAGCCTGGTTACTCCAAATCTGCACCACAACTCAGGTTGGGGAATTGTTGTGAATTCCTTTAGGTGTTTGTTGTACCATATTGGAGTTTGTTTATTGATGTGAGAAATTTCCAGGTTCTGTATGGCCAGATCCCAGACTTTTAAAGCTTGTGAGTGGAGGGGGTAGGGTGTGGTTGAGGGGAGTGTTCCCTTCAGGCCATGAGTAAGGAGGAACATAATGTCGTTTATGCCTTCTGGGTTTGGGGCTGTCATAAGCTGCCAGTATCTGTCTGATTCGCTTTTGGTCCAGCGGTACATATGGGAAATCTGGGAGGCAATATAATATATTCTGAAGTTCGGTAGTGCTATTCCCCCTAGTTCAGTGGAGTGTTGTAACATTGACCAGCGCAGTTTATGTCTACTGTTTCCCCATACAAAAGGACGCAGGAGGGAGTCTATGATTTTGAAGTACCGTAGGGGTATGAATATGGGTGAGTGCCATAGTATGTACAGGATTTTTGGCAAGAGTATTATTTTTATGATATTGGCCCGGCCTGCTATTCCCAGGGGGAGCTTGGACCAAATTTGAGTTTTCTGCCTGATGGTTTGGATTAGAGGTTCAAGGTTAAGGTCGATATAGTCTTCTGAATTTCTAGTGACCTGGATTCCCAGGTATTTGATGGTGTTGGTTCTAGTAAGGGGGTGGGGTTTGTGGGGTGGGGTTTGTGGGGCTGGCCGGGGGAAACAGGTCTAGTGGGAGTATTTTGGATTTTGTCCAGTTGATGGATAGGCCAGAGTATTCTCCAAATTGGTGCCTTGGTGCCTGTACTTATCAAGTTTGGCTGCCGCGTCCTGCGTTCTTTTGGGAGGTGACATGGTTTCCGTCGGTGCAGTTTCGGTCCGGGAGTTCTTGGATGGTAGGTATGTTGTTTGTTGGAGGGTTTTCCCCCCTCTTGAGGATCGGCTAAGGAGTCCGTGTGTGCGGAGCTGCGGGACCACGTGACTTTCCCTAAGCCATGTCAGGCCACGCCCCCAGTCGGACCATTTATATGTGCTACTTAAGATCCACAACCTGATGAAAGCCAAACCCCCACCTAATTGGCGACTAAATGAGTCAATGCTCTCTAGGGAGGAAGATATCAATACAATACAAAAAGCTCTGGTAGAGTACTGAAATACACACAACCCCAGATATCCCCCCCTCAATAACCTGGGCAGCCCATAAAGCAGTGATAAGAGGGAAACTGATTCAAATGGGAGCCAAACTAAAAAGACAAAGGAACAAACATTTCAGATTTGCTAACCACAATACACAATAGAAGCAAAACTGTAAGTAAAAAGTGGTCCGATGAGGAAGCAGAGATACTAAAAACACTAAAACAAGAACTATCAGACATACTTACAAACAAAGCAGAAAAAGCATTGAGGTTTCGAATCAAATTTTTTTTTTTATAAAAGTAAAAGGCCAGATACCATGTTGGCTAACAAACTACACCATAAATGACAGTCAATGCCTACCTTCCTATCAGAGACAAACCAGGCGCATTACAATATGATCCCCAATGGATAGCAAACCAATTTGCCGAATATTACCAACAATTATATAGCGGACATACAATAAAATACACAGAAATAACATGTACACAAATATCACAATTCTTACATCATATAGAGCTCCCCGTTATATCAACGGACATGTCGCAAAAAATGACAACCCAAATTACAGAGGAGGAAATAAGGGCAGTAATTAAAGAATTTAAAATTAGAAAGTCTCCAGGGCCAGATGGGTTTACCACGCTATACTACAGAAAATTCATGAAGGACCTACTCCCACATTTAACTAAAGTGTATAATATGATCCACCAGGGAGGGGACACATTCCCACCTGAGATGCTGGAAAGCAATATAGTGGTGATCCCTAAGCAGGATAGGGACACCACACAAGTCACAAACTACCGCCCAATCTCCTTAATAAATGTGTATCTAAAAATTTTCGCAAAAATTCTAGCGAATAGAATCAAATCAGCACTCCCATTAATTATTAATTATAACCAAACAGGGTTTATACTGGGAAGGCAGACTACAGATGGAATTAGGAAAGCTTTAATGGTGCTACAGTCGGCCCTGTCAGAAAATACCCCTTCAATGTTTCTATCTCTGGATGTAGAGAAGGCCTTCGGACAGGGTCGATTGGACATACCTAAAATTAACCATGGAAAAGTTTGGGTTCCCCACATCTCTAACACAAGCCATTCACTGTTTTTACAACAACCCAAAGGCAAGAATAAAGAATATGGGTTATGCCTCGAAATATATTACTATAAGTAACGGCACGAGGCAGTCCACTATCCCCTATTCTATTTGCCTTATGCATGGAGCCTTTGGCGGAGGGGCTTCGTAGCAACCCAAATATCCACGGAATTAAAGTAGGTGCAATAGAAACAAAACTCCATTTATTTGCAGATGACACCCTATTATTTATAACTCAACTACAATTATCCCTCTCCTCTATTTACCAATTTCTGAAACATTTTGGCCGGATGTCAGGGTTCAAAGTTAATCATTTCAAGTCAAAAGCAATAACCACATACCACAACATACACAAAATAATCTACAATCTTCCTTTAGTTTCAAATGGACGCAGAACTCATTGAAATATTTAGGCATTTATCTAAGTACGAATAGAGAACATATCTTTAAAAATAACTACACTAATACAATAACACACCTTATACAGTTATTAAAGGGCAACTATAGTGAAAAAAAAACTGTCTGTATACAATGTATAGATCACTTAGTATAAGCTGCCTTACTTTCATGTTTCTGTGTGGCTTCGTTTCTTCACACTGGCAGAAGTTTGTACCAAGCTGTGTAGTCCCCCTCCCCTCTCTGTCTACTCCCCCTCAAGCAGTGACGGGCTGTATACAGAGTCCGAGCATTGTCAGTTGAAAGGACTTTAAATGAAGTGCTGACATCCTGTTGACCCCTCCCTTCCAGAGCTAGACTGCAAGCAGTCAAAGTGTGGAATAAAGTAGCAATATGCTGAAGGGAGGGGCAGAGGGGGAGAGAGGAGGACAAGTGGTGCTGAGATTCTTTACAAGTAAGTTACTGAAATCTCCCTGTTCTCTAACTTTGCTAATTGTTATTTACTTTTTACCTAAAGTTCATATCTCTCCCCCTGCTTAGCTGAGATCATAATCACTGAAGACAAGAATCAGTGTAACAGCAGCTTGTAGTGAGACCTTCACAAACACAGTGACACTGCTTGTTGTCCTGTTACATTTCAGTTGCTTTAGTCTATATATTTCATAGATTGCACTGTGTGTCTTGTTTGGTATATAGTCTGTATTACTGTATTATATATACTGTATTAGTGTTCCATTTGAGTCACTGGTCTTGTATGTATATAAGATTTTTTTTGGGGGGGAGGGGCTGTTTTATAGTGTGTTATGCTCATATTGCTGGGTTTATGGTTTATTGATTGTGTTTAGCACTACAGCATTTGACTATATGTTGCACATGGTACATATAGTGTGGGTGAGAGAGTGTGTGACAGTACTGCAGGGGAGCTTTGGATTGTGTGGGTGTGTGCCTTTGATTGACAGATGAGGTGTAGCAGCTCCTACAAATCACAGTATATTCAAAGGCTTATATCTCGGGGACTATGTAGAATTTAAAGAAACTAAAGGTACCCTGGTGGATGGGATGACTTATAGGATGCATTAGAAGAAATTTAAAAAAAACTATTTTCTCACTATAATTGCCCTTTAAGGGATTGGACACCATATAATATCTCTCTGATGGGAAGAATAGCGGCGGTTAAAATGACTATTCTCCCAAAGATACTATATATATTTAGAGCACTCCCACTCAGGATAACAAAGAAAGATCTGCAAAAATTACAAACAGAAATAAATAAATTTATTTGGAAGGGAGGTAGAACACGCATAAGATATCTTACTATGGCTAGACACAAGGATAAAGGAGGGTTTGCAGCACCAATTCTGTACTCATACTATAAGGCAGCAAGATTAGCTCAATGTGCACAGTGGTTCTGGGGTGCGGAGAAAGTCGGATGGGTGGATTTAGAAAATGAGCTACTGACACCTATGCACTCCTCCTCTGTACTACGGGTGAGCCCAACAGACAGACCAAACTATAAAAACACCCAATTCTCAATTATTGATGACTCCCTACAAATATGGGACCAATGCAACCGCAAGCATATACTTACCCACAGACCCTCACTATATCTTCCTCTATTCTACACGCCTTATTTTAGACTTGACTCAGCCAACAGAGAAGCTATATTTTGGATTTCAAAGGGAATCTCTCAGATTAGCGATCTATGGGATCAACAGGGTAGACTGATAGAATGGGAAACAGCAATTCAAAAATTTAAACTACCAGCAAACAAACGATACTCGTACAGGCGTATTTTACATTACGCCAGATCTATATTCGATAAGAAAGTGGATATAAATCCCACGCAGTTTGAACTATTTCATAAATTTTCTCACTCAACATGCAAATCTATCTCCCAACTATACAAACTACTATGGCATGATAGTCAAAATAATAAATCAATTTATTCATCAAACTGGGAGCTTAGACTGAACCAAGTGCTGGATGAAGCCCAGTGGATTTCTATCTACAAGTTCACGGCATTATGCTCAAAAAATTCCAAAATCTGAATAGAAATGCTAATCTTCTGGTGAGTCATATTTGCTCGGCAACAAGATGTATTATCGCAAACACCTGGAAAGGAGGCGACCTTACAAAAGTGAGATTAATGGCAAAAATATGGTGGGTGCACGATAACGAGTTTACAGCGCACGTACTTGCACACAATCCCGGGAACCCATGTGGTGGGGGCGCCCGGGGACATTCCAAAAACCAAATTACAGAAGAAGACGGTGATAAAATATGGACACTGAAACACCGAGAAAACAACTCTGCTCATGAGGTTACGATGTGATCGACTCTATTAGAGACATTAGGGACGATAATGGATATACTACAGAGTCCAGTTCAAACACTGTTTTGTTAAAAGTTTTTTAAAAAAGTAACGAACAATTTGTATAAGATGCTGAAAAGAAATGTTTTAAATTTAATAAAAATTATTGAACAAAAAAACCCCTATAAATATAGCATAATATTAAAATTGTACAAAATATGTTATATGTGAGAGGTTTCAGTCCTAAAATCCGTAACTCAGAAACCTGATGGTTCATCTGACAGAAGTGTGCTGCTACTGGAGGAACCTCTCTATTTAGATAGATGAAAATACATTTAATTTTGTGATAGATGAACATCCACGTAAACCTGTCCTTTATGGACTACCCAAAATACATAAGGACGTGAATAACCAATAACCAATTGTGGCAGCTATTGGAGCGGCTACTCAACCACTATCACAGTATGTTGACTTTTATCTCAAACCCCTGGTTTTTAATTTACCATCATATGTTAAAGATACAGGGGACTTTTTGCATAAACTATGTTCAATTGGTGAATGGAAAGAGGATTGGTACATCATCACAGCGGACATTATATCCCTGTATACAAATATAGATCATACCAAGGGCTTGTCAGCAGTTGAACATTTTCTAAAGGCTAGATGTGATAAATCTCCGCCCACTGTCTTTCTTACGGATTGTATGCACTTTATTTTACACAATATATACAAACACGGGGAGCACCTCCCAAGACGAAGGCCGGCAACCAAACTCAGTGGGTAAGCGTAGAACTAAAATTCAAATCTTTATTTCGATGAGTTAAAAACAGAACATGTAAGGTCCAAACAAACGTGCCATGAGGTACACACACAAGACTCCGCCCGACCCATTTCGTGGAACTCCTTCCACTTCCTCAGGGGCTAAGGAGGGTGTGTACTACAATGCTATATATACACCAAAAGTTTAACCCCTTCATCTATCAGATTAATAAAACACCCTTAAGAACATCCAAGCACTTAATATACAGTGATACACATAAAACAAAGATCAAACATGTTAAAAACACATATATAAACCTCCTATTCCAACAATGGTAAGGTATAGGAACGTTCTAATTAGTGAAAATAGCAACCACATAGTACAGAGCAAGCCAGATCTATGTCTGGTATGTAAATGCACAAGAATAGTAGCAATACTCGAGTGCCATGCTATATTGTAACTATGATGTTAAATTAGAACAATGAATAAATATATTGGTTAAAACAAATAGAGGTACTGTATATAGATATAAGATATTTAGTTGCAGAAGCAACTCAATTCAAAATCCCTATTAAGACCGTGGGGAGCAATGGTACCTAACGAGTAAATCCAGAACGCTTCTTGTTTAAGCAGACTGCGTTCTCTGTCGCCCTTCCTAATGTTTCGAGGTATATGGTCTATAATCTGAAAGGATATCTTTAGATTGCCATCATGACAGTCCATAACGTGGGCAGATATTGCTGTATTGCAGCGTCCTCTTAGGGCTGCATTCACGTGTTCGGCTATTCTTTTGTAAGCTGGCCTGATCGTTTTGCCAACATATTGTTTACCGCAAACGCAGGTCGCAAGATATATAATGTAGGATGATCTACAGTTAAAATGTCTGTTAATCTTGAATTTTCTCAGGCCCCTGCTGTCTGTGAAGGTACTGGATGTGTAAATATATTTACACATATTACATCGTGTTAATCCACATTTATAGCATCCTTTATAGTTAAGCCAAGTAGGGGTAGTTTTCTCAGTAGTGTCATCCCTAAATAGACTTGGGGACACTAGGGAACCTATGGTGCGGCCCTTCTTATACACAATCCTGGGACTAGAAAGTAATAGTTATATTTAATTTTATTTTTATTCCTACTGTTCTTCATAAGTAGGGACTTTCTATCACAGCCCACTGCTCGTTCATATGCCGCCTTGATATTTTCTGTGGAGTATCCCCTTTCTAGGAGTCTATCCCACAGTTCCATGGATCTTTCTTGAAACCTATCCCAATTAGAGCAGATGCGCCTAATACGTGAAAACTGCCCGAACTTCTTCCTTCAAAACATAGGGACTGCAATGGGCAGCCCTGCAGCACCATCATATGCGACTTTATATATTGGCTATCTAGAGGAAAAGTTTATTTATACCAATGACTTTTTAAAAAAGTATTGTGTTCGTTTTTGGCGTTTTATAGATGATCTATTTATAGTATGGCAGGGTGATATCATACAAGCTCATGAATTTATACAATTTTGTAATTCTCTTGATAAAAATTTTTTTAATGCTATTTTTACACAGGAACAAGCCCACTATTTGGACGTAAGGGTCAAAATTACTCAGGATGGCATTCACACTTCAGTTTTCACAAAACCAACGGATCGTAATTCCTTGATATATGGCAGCAGTTTCCACCCCGAGCACCTTTTTAAAGGAGTTCCAAAATCTCAATTTATGAGAGTGAATAGAATATGCTCAGAGGAGAATGATGATGAAAAATGATGAAAAAGTTTAAGGTAAGGGGGCATCATCCCTGCATACTTGAGAAGGCAAAATATGAAGCAGAAAATATGTCCCTAAAGGTAACTTTAGAAAGGGGTGTTCCCTTTATACAGAGTTACTCTACCTTTTCTGATAAGGTCAAACATAATCTTAATAAGTTTAAGTTCTGGCCAGTTATAGAGGGGGATAAATCTTTGGCTAACATTACCAGACGTAAACCATTTTGCGTTTATAGAAAAGGCAGATCCCTCTGTAACCTCTTAATTCAAGCAGATCCAGTTACAAAATACAAAAAAGAACCATTCTCTTTCTCCCATAAAAAAGCTTGTTTTAAAAGTTTTAACTGCAATATCTGTAACTCCATGATTTTAGGTAATAGTTTTACCCATCCGTATATGGGTAAGACATTCAAGATCAATGGTTTCTATAACTGTAACACAGAGTTTTGTGTATATATATTGAAATGTCCATGCTCTCTAGTATACATAGGCAAAGCCATTGGGCCATTCAAAAAGAGATTCCAACGTCACAGAAGTGACATACGTATTGCCTTGTCTAAACACTCTGATCATCAAAATAGAGAGGTTCCTCCAGTAGCAGCACACTTCTGTCAGATGAACCATCAGGTTTCTGAGTTACGAGTGATGGTTATAGATCACATGCCCGTAGACAGCCTCTCACATACCGTATATACTCGAGTATAAACCTAGTTTTTCAGGCTGAAAAATCAGCCTGAAACTTGGACTCGGTTTATACTCGAGTCAGTAGCATTCCGGCGGCTTCCGGCTGTTTCTGTGTCTTTCTGTGTACTGGCGCGCCGGCCTGACGTCAGCCGGGCAGTGACGTCAGCCGGCGCGCCAGTACTGGAATGAGCGCGCAGCTGCCGGAATGCTCAGGATACCGCTAAGGATACCGTACCTGCCAGGAAGCCCTTGGATGGAGGAGAGCCCACAGGGAGAAGAGCCCACAGGTACAAACTGAACTGGGTGGGAGGGTGAGGGGGGCATTCAAGATGTTTGGGAACTACAACTCCCAGCATGCTTTATTAGCTGGGAGTTGTAGTTTCCAAACATCTTGAATGCCAAGTGAGGGTGGCATTCAAGATGTTTGGAAACTACAACTCCCAGCATGCTTTATTAGCTGGGAGTTGTAGTTTTCCAAACTCTGAATGCCACCCTCACTTGGCATTCAAGATGTTTGGAAACTACAACTCCCAGATAATAAAGCATGCTGGGAGTTGTAGCTTCCAAACATCTTGAATGCCAAACATCTCCAGTTCAATTGGGGCATGGTCAGACCATGTGATATGGTGAATTTCGACTTTATATGTGAATTTTAATAGAGGGCTGGTGCAGAGGAAATAATAATATCTGGTATGACAGTTGTGGAGGTGTGATTAGAAGGTAAAGGCTCTGGTTGTTGGGTTTCTGAATAGGTTGTGTAGATTTTGTTTGCGTAAAAGTTTTCTCAGTGTATTGGTTATTTGGGAATCTCGTGGGTTTGCGTCGGTGTATTGGGGGTGTCTGTCGAGTTCCAAGAATTGTATTAGATTAAAAAACCCTCCCAGTAGTTTGTATGGACAGGAGAAGGATTGGGTTTTTTTTCGTAACATTTTTTTGAGAAAAGAGATTTGTGCATAGTTTGGAGAGTACACATTTAGTAAGAGTATAGGGGTTTGGTCTAGGAAACCGTGTAGGAGTAGGTATCTACCTTGTGGGTCTTCTTCTTTGTGGGACATTTTAAAAGTACAATTTTTATGGAAGAGTATGCTACTCCTGTGGTTTTATTGTTGTTAGTAGTTGTTAGATGCTCGGTAGGCTAGTGGATATTGGGAGGAGGCAAATTTGCAGGTGCCTGAAGAGTCGAAATGCGTCTCTTGAAGAAAGACTATGTCCGCTTTAAGTTGTTTTATCTCTTTTAGCACTAGGCTTAACTTTTGGGGGGAGTTAAATCCTCAGACATTCAGTGAGCATATTTTAACCATTGTCTGGTGGAGGTGGAGAGAGCTTTTGATTTGAGACAATAGATAGGGTTGGTTTTAGTTTTTTGGTTATTTGCTGGTGAGGTGGTAAGGAAGGTTTGGGTTTTTTGGAGGGTGTGTATCATAGATTTGGATTTGCGAGATAAAAACATAAGATAATGTTATTTATGTTAAGATAACATAAATAACATCTTTAAACAGTAAAACATTAAACAAATAACTTACATTTCTTATTAGCCCTAAAGAAGTCATAAGGTTCATGGAATACACAGTTGTTTGGTATTTGGTGACTCCCTTATAAGGCCAGTCACCCTTGGAGCAAGATTACTCTGAGGGTGGGGGGGGTGGTGAGAGGCGTATCAGTATGACACTGATTTCACTAAGGGAGTGTATCTGGTGAGTGAGGGGTTTAGCTTGCTACAGCTTTGGACCTCACCCCTGATGATCTAGTGCTTTCTGCTGGTAGAGTAGGGGCAGGGGTTTCAGTATTGTTTTCAAGGATTCTCAGTACACGTTTTGATTCATTGCATATTGGACCTCGGAATTGTAACCATTTGCATTATCAGTACATAGACTTTTCCCTTGTAGTGTGTCCTGGCAGTGTTGCACATTTTCATAACCTGTCAGCATAGTAGTAGGTTATAAAGATCTCATTTTGAATCATATTTACATATTTCTATGGTTTCTCATGTCAATATGATTCATATTGTGGTCTTCTGTAAGTCCATCTGCTTCAGTTGGGCATTCGTATATTTTACATATATACATACATATCTCATTGTGACTCTGTACATCTTTCAATCGGTCAGTGCATGTGACAATTTTCTATCGATATTGTAGTTACTCATCTGTTTATGCATCTGTTTACTTATATGTATTTTGTTTATTCTGGTGATCCCTTAGGGTTTCCCCAGGGCTCCATTTTACACTTGCATAGTCACTAATATATATTCCTTTATAAACATTTTTAGGTATGATTTGGGTTGCTGCTGGTTAAGTAGTATCAGTACAGCATTATATTGGTTTGAGAGAGGGGGGGGGGGGTTCTCATTTTAGGATCTTTTCAGGATTGTTTAGGGTGAGTTCTGACCCATTTGTACATTATACCTCGAGTTGTGGGACAATTATTTCATCGTTATATACACTCTGATCTTGTAATATGACACATCACCGTACCATGTAACCCTGTGTTTAGTGGATCGATGTCATAGTGCGGTGGTGCCATTTTCTTTTCCGGGTATGCTCTCATGTATCTATGGTTTCTTGCGTTGGTGCAGTACACATGTCGGTCTTGCATATATCTACTTATAGATATTGTTGTTCCAAAGATTCCTTGAGGGTCTCCAGGGCTCAATTATTAGCCTGGCAAATATGTGGTGTGTTTCCAGCGCTATTGCAACAGAACCCTTTTTTTTTTTTTGCTCATATGTGCTGGGTTATTTCTTTTAACTCTCTGGGGTACCTTATACAGTCTTACTTATTCTCTATTATAGATCTCTTTATAGAGATCTGTATGGTTAGGTAATGTTGGAGCAGCTTTGTGTGAGATTGAGGGGGGGGGATTCTTAACCTTGCCCCAGGTAGGTTTTGCATCATTTATATTCTATTATAGGTTGGGGCTGTATGATATCATTATTGTTCCTTGGGGGTGTCTAGGAGCAAGCTTCAGGCCATTACTGTATAGTCCCAAACCTGGGTTATCCAATAGATTAATTAATTATACACATATCTATAACCTTATGATATACAATACATAACACATTAGCATTAACCCCACTGTGCACTACTGAGCATTATTAAATCTTGCCAACCCAAGCTGTTTGGTAGTATAATAGTATGTGTCCCGTTTTAGGGTATCTAGGTACGCACATACCATCCCCCGCATGGGGCCGCCCAGGAGCAAGCCCCAGGCTGCTCCCGCATGGTCCCGAGCCTGGGTTATTCGATAGGCTTGTTGCCCATACACGTATCTGTAACCTTATAATATATAATACAGTTTGCACATTAGCATTAATCCCACTGAACATTATCGAACCATTGTCAATCAAAGCTGTTTGGTAATAGTAGTATGGGGTTCTGTTTTAGGGTGTCTAGGCACGTACGTCCCACCCCCCTGTGGGGATGCCTAGGAGCAGGGAGCAGGCCCCAGGCCCCGATCTTGGGTTATCCAATAGATTCGCTGCTCACACACATATCTATACCTATAACCTTATAATATACAATACGTTGTAACATGTTAGCCTTTGACTCGATTGAGAACCTCTGAGCATTATTAAACCTTATCTATTAAAGCTGCTTGGTGGCGTGGAAGAATGAGGGTTCTGTCTTAGGGTATTTGGGTACTTACACCTCATCCTTTGCGAGGAGCTGCCCAGGAGCAGGCCCTAGGCCGCTCCCACAGAGCCCTGGTGCTCCAGTAGGTTCATTTCCCATGCACATATCTATAACCTTATAATATACAGTACCATACAACATATTAGCATTAACTCCCTTGAGCACTTCTGAGCATTATCCAACTTTGTCATCCAACGCTGCTTGATAGTATAGTAGTATGAGTGATACCTAGGTGCTTAAGTACCATCCCTTGTCTGGGGATATTTAGGAACATGCTTCAGGCTGCTCTCATGCAGTCCTGAACTTGGGTTATCCAGTAAATTCGTCGTCCATACACATATCTGTAACCTTATGATGTATAATACAATGCTATTTAACACATTAGATTTAATCTCATTGAGCGCCATTGGACATTATCAAACCCTGTTAACCAAAACTGCTTGATAGTATCGTAGTGTGAGGGTTCCGTTTTAGGGTATCTAGGTGCATCCGCATCATCCCTTGGGTGGGGATAATGTTCTCTACATGTCTATATCCATGGGACCCTATGGTTTTTGAGTTGGGTTTATAGTTCTTGGTTATTTTTGGGATCTGTTCAGGGTGGATTTCATCCTAAGCATGTGCAGTTTATAGTATTTGAGGTTGAATAAAGACATATACGTCCATCCAGTCCAACCCAGTAGCAATATCCTCATTTCCTGCCAAACTGTTGATCCAGAGGAAGGCAAAAAAAAACCCACCAAATTTATGAAGGGGGAAAAAATTCCTTCCTGACTCCAAGTGGCAATCAGAAATTTCTCTGGATCAACTCTACTTTATATATCAATACCAGTAACTTGCAACATTCCTTGTTTGCAGACACTCATCCAGCTTTTTTTTTAAACTGACCAATGAACCTGCCATAACAACGTCTGGAAGACCGTTCCATAGCTTTACAGTTCTCACAGTGAAAAACCCTTTCCAAGCTTGAAGCTTAAACCTTTTTTCTTCAAGTCTTAAGGGACGCCTCGTGTCCTCTGACATGTTCTATTGGTGAACAATGCCACAGATAATTTATTGTATGGCCCGATAATGTATTTATACACAGTAATCATATCCCCACGCAAGCGCCTTTTCTCCAGCGTACATAATTGTAACTTTTCCAGTCTCTCTTCATATTCAAGCTACCCCAATCTTCTTATTAATTTAGTTGCCCTTCTCTGATCCCTTTCCATTTCAAAGATGTCCTTTTTGTACACAGGATTCCAAAATTGCACTGCATATTCCAAATGAGGCCTTACCAATGCTTTGTAAAGAGGGAGAATTACATTTTCCTCCCTTGAATCCATACCTCTCTTTAAACAAGACAATACCATGCTGGCTCTGGCTGTTGCCGCCTGGCACTTCTTGCTACCTTTAAAGCTCGGTACACACGATGAGATATTTCCGATTGACCGATAGTTCAGTGTATCGGTCGATCGGCCCGAAAATTATCGCATCTGAATGCAGCCATGTCTGACCGATCGTTCGTCCGAATCAGACGAAAGGATGATCGGCCGACCTGGCCGACCGGTCGAAAGTATCGAATGGTTGGTCAGGAGGAAAAATCGCTAGGTGTGTACCTAGCTTTAGTTTGCTATCCACCAAAACTCTAAGATCCCTTTACAACAGAGATTCACTTAACCAAAGCCATTTATAGTATAAGTAGCAGGAGAAGTAGTAAGGATTTTTAAGTCCAAAATGCATCACCTTACATTTATCATCATTGAATTTCATCTGCCACTAAGCAGCCTAATGTGACAATCTATCTAGATCCCCCTGCAACGATTGTACATCCTCTTTTTTTAATGGTCAACAAAGTTTTGTGTTGTCAGCAAACACAGAAACCTTGCTGACAATACCCACTTCCAAATCATTAATAAATAGATTAAATAGAAGCGGCCCCAACACAGAACCCTGTGGCACCCCACTTAGCACTTTAGTCCATAATGATGAAGCCCCATTTACAACTACTCTCAGCATCCTATTCATTAACAAATTTTTTATCCATGTACAAATGTGACTCCCCAGACCAACAGACCTCAGCTTATACATTAGTCGCCTATGGGGGACTGTATCAAAAGCCTTTGCAAAATCCAAGTAAACTAAATCTACTGCTATGCCAGAGTCTATTCCTCCTAAATCCATGCTGGTTACTACTTATAATATCAGTCCTTGAAACATACTTTAGAACATGTTCCCTTATTAAACTTTCCAGGATCTTCCCCCCCACTGAAGTTAAACTTACTGGCCTGTAATTACCTGGCTGTGAACGACTACCCTTTTTGAATATTGGAATAACATCAGCCTTTTTCCAATCCAGAGGCACACCACCGGACATGACGGAATCAGCAAAAATAAGAAACAATGGCCTAGATAAAACTGAACTTAGCTCCTTAAGTACCCAAGGATGTATTTTATCCAGTCCAGGAGATTTATTAATATTAACATTATTTAGTTCTTTCTGTACCATATCCTCGGTTAACCAAAGTGCACTTGAATCTTTTTTACCATTATTGCCACTATATGATATCTGTACTTGGATCTTCTATAGTGTATACAGAGGGAAAAAATTATTCAAGACATTTGCTTTATGTCTATCCTCCGTAACTAACTTATCCCCATTAATTAATGGTGCCACATTCTCAGTCCTCATCTTCTATTAATATACTTTAAAAAAAAATGTAGGCTTAGTGATGCTTTGTTCAGCTATCCTAACTTCATTATTAATTTTAGCTAGTTTGATTGCTTTTATAATCCCTAAAGGCCCTTTCCGTTCCCTCTGCCTTAAAGGTTTTAAATGCCTTTTTCTTCCTTTCCATTTTCCTCTTTACATCAGAATTCAGCCACATAGGCGCGGATTTATTTTTTTTACATTTATTTCCCAAGGGTATAAATTTAGATGTGAACTGGCTTAAAATTCCCTTCGAACACAGTCAACTTCTGTTCAGTACCTTTTCCTGATAATACATTATCCCAGTTGACATTCTGAGAGCTGCTTTTAACCTGGGAAAATTTGCCTTCCCGAATGAAATGTTAACCCATCGCACTTTTCCTTTCGATAACAAAGTCCAAACGCCACTATTTCATGGTCACTATTCCCTAAGCCTCCAGTTACCTTTATATCTATAATGCACTCCATGATGTTAGATATTACCAGATCCAACAGAGCACCTTTTCTAGTAGGAACCTCAACCACCTGTGAGAGAAAATTATCCTGCTGCAGATTCCAGAACTCCTCGTCTTTTTCTGTGATGACAGTTCCACTACACCAATCAATGTCAGGGTAATAAAAGTCCCCCATAATGAGCACACTACCCAAACTTGCAGCCCTTGCCAACTGCATCCTTCTAAATTTACAGCCCAGTCGTGAGAACAGTTCAACCATGTTTCTGCTATACCTATTACATCATACTTTTCATTCATTGTCAGCCAGGCTTCTTGCATTTGCAAACATACATTTTAGATTATGATCCTGTAATTTATTCGTACACTTTAATACACATGCCTCCCTATCCCCTATGCTAGCCCCACCCCCCTTCCGCCCACCACTGGCATATCTACACCCTGCTTTCCTCCTGGGCTATCTATCTCAGTGAGAATGCTAATACCATCACCCCCCAACCTACCCTGGAGGTCCTTGCTTTTAACTTGGCCCCTAGCTCTCAGAAATCATGTTTAAGGACCTCACCTCCACTAACTTTGTCATTGGCACCAATGTGAACCAAGACCGCTCGGTCACACCTGGCCCCACCCAATAATCTGTCTACACGATCCACCACATGCCGAACCCTAGCACCAGGCCGAACACACAGTTCGGCATGTAGGGTCTTGGCGGCAGTTTACCCTATCTACCTTCCTTATAATGGAGTCCCCTACCACTACCACCTGCCTTGCATTCCTGATCCTTCGTTCCTCCTCCCTTGTATCAGAGATGGCAGTCCCCTGGGTGCTCAAGGGACTAGCCCCCTCCATACATGCAAATTCCAAGGTGTCCTACTCCACTTCATTACCCAAGGCGGCAAATCTGTTGGGATGGACAATCTGGGAGGAAGCAACCCTACCCTTCCGTCCCCCACTTCCCCTAGTAACCCTAACAAAACTACCTCCCCCTTCAACCTTCCCTGTCCCACTTCCACCCACCTCTATACTGGCCCCAGCCAGTGCCTGCTGACCCCCCAGTTCTGCCAATCCCCGCAATGCTGCAAGCTGCCCCCTTAGACTCTCCACCTCAGCTTCCAAACGGGCAACCCACTCACACCTGACACAGACATAGGTTACCCGGAACGTCTGCTCGAGGTTCCTATACATATGGCAGGATGCACATTGCATGGTATCGACAAAACTGTCCCTTCTAATACACCACACCAGCACAGTGACACACAAATCTTGTTTAATTGCCCTTTCAATGTTTCAATGTCCTTCTTTTTCTATGTCCTTGAGATCAAGGTCCTTTACAACAAGGGACACTTTTACTCTAGTTTGTTTCACTCACAGGAAACTTCCTTTTGTTAGGTCCAAACCACAGGTACAACCAATGTGAATCCTATTTACCAGCCCCCACACCAATTAGTGCAAGAGCCAGGAAGAGAGGGAAAAAAACACATTAACCCTTTCACAACCTGTTTGTGATTACAACAGGTGCAATATTAGAATATTACATTGGAGAAGCGACGTTTGGGTGGGAACATGATTACCTTATACAAATATATTAATGGGCCATACAATGAACTCTCTGGTGCATCTTCAGGTTAGGAAGGGTTTCTTTACTGTGAGAACGGTGAAACTGTGGAACTGTCTTCCAGCAGATGTGGTAATGGCAAGTTCATTGAATAGCTTTAAAAAAGGCCTGGATAAGTTTCTAAAACTAACAAATATTGAGAATTACTGGTATTAATGCATATAGATCTGGTTGATCCAGGGATACATTCCGATTGCCGTTTGGAGTCAGGAAGGAATTTTTCCCCTCTTTTTAGCTGGTTTTTTTTGCCTTCCTCTGGATCAACTGTTAAAGAGGGTGAATAGGTTGGACTTGATGGACGTATGTCTTTATTCAACCTTAATTACTATGTAATATAGAAGCCCAGCGCACCCCTTTAACTGGAAGAAGAAAGATTAGTCTGCTTACTGCACACACAGCCCTGCACACACAGTTCTTAACACAGTACAAACAATCCTTATTTTCAAACTTATTTTCAAACTTTCACACACACCATCCAACCATCAAATGTTGTTTTTTTTCTATGTCCTTCTGATCAAGGTCCTTAAGAGAAAGGGACACTTTCACTCTAGTTCGTTTCACTCACAGGAAAATAGAAATCAAAATATCACTAACCGTGATTTCGGTTTCCCAGTCACAATAAATGGCAGCATTCACTCAAGGATTAACTCCTCCCACACTGCACTGGACAGGAATCTTTAAATGTCCTCCTCTTTCCATCAGCCTCTGTCTTATTTATAAAGCTGCAAGAAATAAAAAAAAAAATCT
Source organism: Hymenochirus boettgeri (assembly GCA_019447015.1). Lineage (NCBI taxonomy): Eukaryota > Metazoa > Chordata > Amphibia > Anura > Pipidae > Hymenochirus > Hymenochirus boettgeri. Next base: position 122,411,030 of record CM033470.1, read on the forward strand.
GTGGCAATTATGTACCCTGGAAAATCCCAATTAGCATATCTCAGCCAAGTGTTAAGGGCGTGATTGGATAGTGGCTAAGAGGTGTTATAGGAACGCCCAGAGTAAGGTGTCAAAACAGCATTGTACATGGCAGACAGTTGGTGTCAAACCCCCCACCTCTATTTAGGCTTGGTTTCTTTATTTTCACATAATTGGCCTCCTTAACACCTCTCTTGAACCAGTCACATTCCTTTGCCAATATGTTAACATTACAATCTTCAAAGGTATGTCCTTTAATGTCCTTAAGATGTCCTTAAGATGCAAGTACACGGCTGAGTCCTGACCCGAGGAATTGGCTCTTCTGTGCTGGGCCATACGTTGATGCAGTTGCTGTTTGGTCTCCCCCACATACTTCGTATGTGGGGGAGCATTCTTCACTGCACGGCACTGCGTATATGATGTCGCTTTTCTTGTGTTTCGGTATTGGGTCTTTCGGATGTACCAATTGCTGCCTCAGTGTGTTGTTCGGTTTAAAGCAGACAGGGATACGGTGTTTTTTGAAAATTCTTCTTAATTTCTCGGAGACCCCTGCTACATATGGGATGACCATGTTCTTTGTGTTATTTTCTTTCCTTCTGCTTCTTTTGACAAAGCCCAGTCTGGATATGCACAAGTTTTAATGGCTCCTTAATTGAATACAACAGATACACGGTTAGTGATATTTTGATTTCTATTTTCCCCAGTCCCAAATGGCGGCAATCACTCAAGGGATTTACCAAAGCTAAGAAATAAGGGAGGGCTCAAGATTCTTTGTTGCTTAAACACATCACACTTTATTATACAGAATGCACAACAGATTGTAACACTTTCCTCCCAAACTTTGCATCTTGCGAGGAAAGCACTTCTAATTTATAATGTTTTATGAAAGTCTTTGCCAATGACCATCTTGTCTGCTGACACAGATCTTTCATCGAGGTTTTGGCCTGCCAGGCCCAGGAACAGACTATGGCTCTGGTGGAATGAGCTCTCAGCCCCTGTGGGATCTTAAAGCCTCTTATTGCATAAGATTTCTGAATACATGTACAAATCCAGTGTTCTTTTAGAGGGTGCCTCACCCTTTCTTTGTCCGTTGGGTATGACAAACAATCTCTCGGACTTTCTCCAATCTTGAGTTCTTGCAAGATAAATATTTATGGCTCTGACCAAGTCCAAGGTATGCGATTTTTCCTCTTTATTTGTTTTTGGACCAGGAGAGAAGGATGGTAATGTGAATTGAAGATCCATATGAAACTCTGTAACTAGTTTTGGAAGAAAATCAAAAGAAGGTCTAATCTTTACCTTGTCTTCTAAGATTATTGTATTTGGAAGATATGCAGAAAGAGCTCCAAGTTCTCCGACCCTTCCTGCTGAAGTAACTGCCACCAGTAATACTACCTTTAAAGTCATCCACCAGAGTGGAACAGAGTCCAGAGGTTCAAAGGGTAAATTGGACAAAGCATCTAGAACTAAAGGCAAGTCCCAAGGTGGAACATTAGAAATTTTTTTTGGTCTGATACGTAGAAGTGCTTGAAAAAATCTCTTAACAAGAGGATCAGAAGCCAAATCTAAGCCTGTCATTGCTGCCAGCGCTGAAATTTGTCCTTTTAAAGTACTCATTTGTAAGTTCTTTTGAAACCCCTCATACAGAAAAGCTACTATCTCCACTGATGGAGGTTTTAGGGGAGTGAAGCCTTTTCGTAGCGCAAATTCTTGGAAGTGTCTCCAAACTCTATAGTACTTCTGAGACGTGGGCCATTTTCTCGACTTTAGAGGAAAATCCACAACTTTTGGCTGATAATCTAACTCTGCTAATCTTTTCCGCTCAACCTCCACGCCATCAGGGACAAATGTCGCCAATCTTGATTTTGCTGGGGCCCTTGCGTTAACCAATTTTGTGAATACTGAATCTTCACGGGTTCTTCTATTGACATGGACAGAAGTAGAGGGAACCACGGTCTCGACGGCCATGCTGGGATGATCGCTATCACCTCTGCTTTGTCCTGTCAAACCTTCAGAAGCGATCTCCATATAAGGGAGAAGGGCAGAAAAAGATAATTGAGGTTCCAAATCTAGGATTGACTGAAGGGGTCTATTGCGAGTACCTTTGGATCATAAATTCTGGAGTAGAACAGGCTGCATTTTTTGTTTTTGTTTGTAGCCCTTAGATCGACCTGGGGACTTCCCCCATCTTTGAACCAGGTCCTTGAAAATATTTTGACTCAGGCTCCATTCTCCAGGATCTATTCTTTGGCGGCTTAGATAATCGGCTTTGCTGTTTTATCTTCCTGGAATATAGATTGCAGACAGGGACCTTAGACATCTTTGGGCCAAAAAAAAAATAGGAGCTACTTCGTAAAGGAGAGCGAAGCTTCTTGTGCCTCCTTGATTTCTGATATATTTTACTGCTGTTATATTGTCTGATCTTATGACAACATGCTTTCCTAACAGCTCTTCTTCGAACCATCTTAGGGCTAGTTTTATGGCTCTTAGTTCTAGGGTGTTTGAGCCCTTCCCTTTCATCAGCCAGTGACCTTGGGCTGTTTTGTTTTGCATGAAGGCTCCCCAACCTGTCTCTGACTTATCTGTTGTCAAATAGATTTGGGAGTCTACTACAAGAGGAATGCCTTGATCTAGATTTTCTCTTCGACACCACTATCTTAATTCTTTTCTTATACCGTTTGGTAGTCTTAACATCCTTTTCATCGTTAAATGTGGACATTTTACGTTTGAGAGAAGGAAATGTTCTAAACTTCTCATGTGCCATCTGGCCCATTTTACCATTGGAATGGTTGCTGACATGAGTCCCAGAACTTTGAGAAAAGTACTGACTGAAGACTTTGGCTGCTGTCTGATATTCTTCTGCACAAATCTTTTCTATTGGTAAAGACACAAGATTTTTGTTGTCTGAAATCGTGCTCCTAGATATATGATCTCTTGGGTTGGCAAGAGCTTGCTTTTTTCTTCGTTTATGATCCAACCATGTTCTTTTAGGCAATAGATAACTTGCTCTGTGTTCTGAAGCGACTGTTGTTTTGAGTCGGCTGCAACCAGGAGATCGTCCAGATAATGATATATTGCAATACCTGCTGTTCTTAAGTGAGCAATGAGAGTAACTATGACTTCTGTAAAGACTCGAGGTGATTGGGACAGCCCGAAGGGTAGACTTGTGAACTGCCAATGATGACCATTTGCCTCGAACCGAAGAAAACTTCTTGAGTTGGGATGGATAGGCACATGGAAATAGGCATCTATTAGATCTATGCTTGTAAGCCAAGACCCTCTTCCAACAACTTTTATAATTGACTGTAGCCACTAAATTTGACTGAATTTTTCTTCTAAATTTTGACGCTTTTGTTACTAAGAAAAGTATTGAATAGAAACCTTTTCTTTTCTCTTTCAAGGGTACCAGTAGTATTGCTTTGGAAATTTTTAGTTGAGTTATATATGAAGTGATGACTGAACCTGCTTCTTCTGTCTCTGGAACAATGGTCTTTACAAAGTTATCTTCTTCTGGAAATTAATGAAAACGAATCTTGAAGCCGTTCTTTATAACTGAGAGTACCCATACGTCTGTAACATTCTTGATCCAGGTGTTGTAATAAAAGGTTAGTCTTCCGCCTACTGGCACCTGGATCTGCGTGTACCTTTTGCCGAAAGGGCCTTGCTGGAAGGGTAGAATCCTTACCAGACTTCCAGGTTGCTTATCTGAAAGTCTCTTTCCCTGGTCTGTAGGCTTTTGTTGACCTAAATGACCTGTCTCTAGACTGGTATTCGATGCACCCTCTCTTTGCTTTTCTGTCCTGGGGTAAAAATAAACTTTTACCTCCAGAAACTCTACTGATGATTTCATCAAGTTTCTCCCCAAATAATCTATTTCCTTCGAAACGGAAATTAGCCTTCAAAGTGGAATCCACTGACCATGGCCTCAACCATAATGTTCTATGAGCTGCAACTGAAAGGGCCATTGATCTAGCTGTAAAATGGACCGAATCAACTGACGCCTCGGCAAAGAATTCAATCCCACCTTTGATGTCAGCAAGCATTTCTTTTAATTTAGATCTCTTAGAATTGGCATCTAAGGCTGCCTCCATTTCGCCCTGGATACCGATGTTAGAGCAACAGAAGGTCTAAACGCTGCTCCGGAAGCTACAAAAGCTTTCTTAAGATTAAACTCCATTCTACGCTCCATTGGTTCTTTAAAAACTGTTGCGTCAACGACCAGCAAGGTTGTTTTACGGGCAAGTCTAACGACCGCCGCAGGAGAGGAGTCCCAATTCATAGAAACAGCTTCCTCAAAGGGGTATTTTTTTAGGAACTTTTCAGAGGTAACCGGCTTTTTTTCCATCTTTTTCCATTTAGCGGAAATAATTTCTGAGATGGCGTGAGGAATAGGAAAAGTAAATATTTTCTTTTTTATTGAGGGAAAGAGTTTATCTGCCACCGAAGGCTTAGATTCTTCCATAGACAAGGACAGAGTATTTATCACGGGTTTAATGAGAGGCTCTATAAGAGAAAGGTCAAAATCAGATTCTGTCTGAAAATCTTCATCCTCCGACTGAGCACACGTGAGTGAGCCGGATTCCTCCGATATCTCTCCTTCAGAGTATTCAGAGTCTGAGACTTGATGTCTATTGGAGGAGGTTCGCGGACGCTTTTTAGCTGAGCTATCATTGACCGCTTGCACCACAGCTGTCTTTAGAACAGAATAAATGAAGGTATATGTGCAGCATACAGATGGCACAGACTCCAAGCTGTGAAACAAGATGTCTTTATTTTAACAAAACGTGTGCTACATGTTTCGGACCAATGTCCTTTCTCAAGCACACCACATGTAAAACACAGACTGCCTAATATAGGTAGTCAAGAAGGAACAAACCACCTAAGCCCACCCCACACCAAATTGATCAGCAAATCACCATTGTGTAATACAAATAGTCCCGCCTCCAAATTGCTCGTCCTCTTCAAGTGTATAACTGTTTTGTTAGTGCCAACGATATACAAGTGGACCACTCAGGTATTCAACCCATAAACTTGTGTGTAGTCAAAATCATCATTTTTCGAGTTCATTGAGTACTTGTGGATGTGCAAAGTACTAAACGTAGAAGTCCAAGTTCAGTGAAATAATGTTGAAATAATGTTGACCATAGTGAGTTCAGAACACCCAAGTACCATGTGGTGGAAGAACACCAGTATGGTACAGGAAATGAAGTAAATAGAATAGCAAACAAATAAAATAACAAGACAAACTAAAATTGCAAGGAGTGATCAGTCTTCCATATTGGTATCCCTGCAAATATACCTAAAAGAGAGATAACTAAGCTTACATTCCTGTGCTTCATAGAAAGTGCATACTAATAGTACCATATAATAATAAATATATACTACAAGGAATAGCTGAATAATAGCGAAAATAATTAGTAAAAAATACAAGGAATTGCCGAATAGTAGCGACAATAATTAGTAAAAAATACAAGGAATAGCCGAATAGTAGCGACAATAATTAGTAAAAAATATAAGGAATAGCTAAATAGTAGCGACAATATATTTGCAAGAACTAATGACTGCAGTAAAAAAAGAGCATAATTATATCGTACTGTATATAATACTGCCACTAAGTGGCCTGTTGTAGTTGATCCACTATGTAACACCTGCAGGCTATACGTTTGAGGGTTTTGGACCTAACAAAAGGAAGTTTCCTGTGAGTGTAACGAACTTGTGAGTGGCCCTTTCTCTTAAGGACCTTGCTCTCAAGGACATATAAAAAGGACACTTAATCATTTGATGGTTGTATGGTGTGTGTGAAAGTTTGAAAATAAGGATTGTTTGACAGTTTGAAAATAAGGATTGTTTGTACTGTTAAGAACTATGTGTGCAGGACTGAGTGTGTAGTAAGCAGACTAATCTTTCTTCTTCCAGTTAAAGGGGTGTGCGGGACTTCTATATTCTAGTATTGTACCTGTTGTAATCACAAACAGGCTGTGAAAGGGTTAATAAGTGTTTGGGTTTTTTTTCCATCTCTTTCTGGCTCTTGCACTAATTGGTGCGGGGGTTGGGGCCTATTAGTTAAATAGGATTCACAGTTGTTGGGCCTGTGGTTTGGACCTAACAAAAGGAAGTTTCCTGTGAGTGTAACGAACTTGTGAGGGGCCCTTTCTCTTAAGGACCTTGCTCTCAAGGACATATAAAAAGGACACTTAATCATTTGATGGTTGTATGGTGTGTGTGAAAGTTTGAAAATAAGGATTGTTTGACAGTTTGAAAATAAGGATTGTTTGTACTGTTAAGAACTATGTGTGCAGGACTGAGTGTGCAGTAAGCAGACTAATCTTTCTTCTTCCAGTTAAAGGGGTGTGCTGGACTTCTATATTCTAGTATTGTACCTGTTGTAATCACAAACAGGCTGTGAAAGGGTTAATAAGTGTTTGGTTTTTTTTCCCTCTCTTTCTGGCTCTTGCACTAATTGGTGCGGGGGGTTGGGGCCTATTAGTTAAATAGGATTCACAGTTGTTGGGCCTGTGGTTTGGACCTAACAAAAGGAAGTTTCCTGTGAGTGTAACGAACTAGTGAGTGTCCCTTTCTCTTTAGGACCTTGCTCTCAAGGACATATAAAAAGAAGGACATTGAAACAAGAAGGGCAATTAAACAAGGTTTGTGCATCACTGTGTTGGTGTGGTGTATTAGAAGGGACAGTTTTGTCAGTACCATGCAATGTGCATCGTGCCACATGTATAGGAACCTGGAGCAGACGTTCTGGGGAACCTATGTCTGTGTCAGGTGTGAGTGGGTTGCCCGTTTGGAAGCTGAGGTGGAGAGTCTAAGGGGGCAGCTTGCAGCGTTGCAGGGATTGGCAGAACTGGGGGGTCAGCAGGCACTGGCTGGGGCCAGTATAGAGGTGGGTGGAAGAGGGACAAGAAAGGATGAGGAAGGAGGTAGTTTTGTTAGGGTTACTAGGGGAAGTGGGGGATGGAAGAGTAGGGGGGCTTCTTCCCAGATTGTCCATCCCAACAGATTTGCCGCCTTAGGTAATGAAGTGGAGGAGGACACCTTGGAATTAGCGTGTATGGAGGGGGCTAGTCCCTTGAGCACCCAGGGGACTGCCATCTCTGATACAAGGGAGGAGGAACGAAGGGTCAGGAATGCAAGGCAGGTGGTAGTGGTAGGGGACTCCATTATAAGGAAGGTAGATAGGGTAATCTGCCGCCAAGACCCTACATGCCGAACTGTGTGTTGCCTGCCTGGTGCTAGGGTTCGGCATATGGTGGATCGTGTAGACAGATTATTGGGTGGGGCTGGGTGTGACCCGGCGGTCTTGGTTCACATTGGTGCCAATGACAAAGTTAGAGGTGGAGGTGAGGTCCTTAAACATGATTTCCGAGAACTAGGGGCCAAGATAAAAGCAAGGACCTCCAGGGTAGTGTTTTCAGAAATACTACCGCAGCCACGTGCTAAGCCAGGGAGACAGTGGGAGCTTAGGAGCATTAATGTGTGGCTAAGAGAGTGGTGTAAGGAAGAAGGGTTTGGGTTTATTGAGAACTGGGCAGACTTTGCTGTCGGCTACAGGCTCTTTAGTAGGGATGGGTTGCACCTCACTGATGGTGGTGCAGCTGTTTTAGGGGAGAAGATGGCTAGAGGGTTGGAGGAGATTTTAAACTAGGTTTGGGGGGGAGGGTATTAGCAGTCTCACTGGAATAGATTGTCCAGGAGGAAAGCAGGGTGTAGATAGGCCAGTGGTGGGCGGAAAGGGGGGTGGGGCTAGCATAGGGGATAGGGAGGAATGTATATCAAAGTGTACGAATAAATTACAGGATCATAATCTAAAATGTATGTTTGCAAATGCGAGAAGCCTGGCTGACAAAATGGGTGAATTGGAAATGATGGCATTGAATGAAAAGTATGATGTAATAGGTATAGCAGAAACGTGGTTGAATAGTTCTCACGACTGGGCTGTAAATATAGAAGGATATGCCTTGTTTAGGCAAGACAGAAAAAAAAGGAAAGGGGGAGGAGTATGTGTTTATGTTAAGAAAGAATTGAAGCCAAATTTAAAAGAAGTGATAACTGGTGATATGGATGATAAAGTGGAGGCAATATGGGTGGAATTAGGCAACAGGAAAGGGGGTAATGTCATTGTTGGTGTCTGCTATAAGCCGCCAAATGCTAGCAGAGAGGAGGTGAGTCAACTTCATATGCAGTTGGCAAGGGCTGCAAGTTTGGGGAGTGTGCTCATTATGGGGGACTTCAATTACCCTGACATTGATTTGTTGGTGGAACTGCCATCACAGAAAAAGGCGATGAGTTCCTGAATTTGCTGCAGGATAATTTTCTCTCACAGGTGGTTAGGTTCCTACTAGAAAAGGAGCTCTGTTGGATCTGGTAATATCTAACATTGTGGAGCGCATTATAGATATAAAGGTAACTGGAGGCTTAGGGATAGTGACCATGAAATAGTGGCATTTGGACTTTGTTATCGAAGGGAAAAGTGCGCTGGGTTAACAAAGACCTTTAATTTCAGAAAAGCAATTTTCCCAGGTTAAAAGCAGCTCTTCAGAATGTCAACTGGGATAATGTATTATCAGTAAAGGTACTGAACAGAAGTGGACTGTGTTCAAGGGGATTTTAAGCCAGTTCACATCTAAATTTATACCCTTGGGAAATAAATGTAAAAAAAATAAATCCGCGCCCATGTGGCTGAATTCTGATGTAAGAGGCAAATGGTAGGAAAAAAGGCATTAAAACCTTTTAGGCTGAGGAACGGAAAGGGCCTTTAGGGAGTATAAAAACTGTAACAAGGAGTGTAGAAATCAAATCAAACTAGCTAAAATTAATAATGAAGTTAGGATAGCTGAAGAAAGCATCACTAAGCCTAAACATTTTTTTAAGTATATTAATAGTAAGAAGATGAGGACTGAGAATGTGGCACCATTAATTAATGGGGATAAGTTAGTTACGGAGGATGGCGATAAAGCAAATGTCTTGAATAATTTTTTTTCCTCTGTATACACTATAGAAGATCCAAGTACAGATATCATAGAGTATAGTAGCAATAAAGGTATACAAGATTCAAGTTCACTTTGGTTAACCGAGGATATGGTACAGAAAGAACTAAATAAGGTTAATATTAGTAAATCTCCTGGACCGGATAAAATACATCCTAGGGTACTTAGGGAGCTAAGTTCAGTTTTATCTAGGCCATTGTTTCTAATTTTTGCTGATTCCCTCATGTCCGGTGGTGTGCCTCTGGATTGGAAAAAGGCTGATGTTATTCCAATATTCAAAAAGGGTAGTCGTTCACAGCCGGGTAATTACAGGCCTGTAAGTTTAACTTCAGTGGTGGGGAAGATCCTGGAAAGTTTAATAAGGGAACATGTTCTAGAGTATGTTTCAAGGACTGACATTATAAGTAGTAACCAGCATGGATTTAGGAGGAATAGATCTTGTCAAACTAACTTGCTTGGCTTTTATGAGGAAGTAAGTAGAAATTTAGACTCTGGTATAGCAGTAGATGTAGTTTACTTGGATTTTGCAAAGGCTTTTGATACAGTCCCCCATAGGCGACTAATGAATAAGCTAAGGTCTGTTGGTCTGGGGAGTCACATTTGTACATGGATAGAAAATTGGTTAAAGAATAGGATGCAGAGAGTAGTTGTTAATGGGGCTTCATCATTATGGACTAAAGTGCTAAGTGGGGTGCCACAGGGTTCTGTGTTGGGGCCGCTTCTATTTAATCTATTTATTAATGATTTGGAAGTGGGTATTGTCAGCAAGGTTTCTGTGTTTGCTGACGACACAAAACTTTGTCGACCATTAAAAACTTCAGAGGATGTGCAATCGTTGCAAGGGGATCTAGATAGATTATCACATTGGGCTGCTAAGTGGCAGATGAAATTCAATGTTGATAAATGTAAGGTGATGCATTTTGGACTTAAAAATACTTGTGCTACTTATACTATAAATGGCTCTGTGTTAAGTGAATCCCTGTTGGAAAGGGATCTTGGAGTTTTGGTGGATAACAAACTTAAAGGTAGCAAGCAGTGCCAGGCGGCAACAGCCAGAGCCAGCATGGTATTGTCTTGTATAAAGAGAGGTATGGATTCAAGGGAGGAAAATGTAATTCTCCCTCTTTACAAAGCATTGGTAAGGCCTCATTTGGAATATGCAGTGCAATTTTGGAATCCTGTGTACAAAAAGGACATCTTTGAAATGGAAAGGGTTCAGAGAAGGGCAACTAAATTAATAAGGGGATTGGGGGAGCTTGAATATGAAGAGAGACTGGAAAAGTTACAATTATGTACGCTGGAGAAAAGGCGCTTGCGTGGGGATATGATTACTGTGTATAAATACATTAACGGGCCATACAATAAACTATCTGGGGCATTGTTCACCAATAGAACATGTCAAAGGACACGAGGACATCCCTTAAGACTTTTAGGCTTTAGGCTTCAAGCTCGGAAAGGGTTTTTCACTGTGAGAACGGTAAAGCTATGGAACCGTCCAGTGGACGTTGTAATGGCAGGTTCATTGGTCAGTTTCAAAAAAAAAGCTGGATGAGTTTCTGCAAACAAGGAATGTTGCAAGTTACTGGTATTGATACATAAAGTAGAGTTGATCCAGGGAAATTTCCGATTGCCACTTGGAGTCAGGAAGGAATTTTTTCCCCCTTCATAAATTTGGTGGGGTTTTTTGCCTTCCTCTGGATCAACAGTTAGGCAGGAAATGAGGATATTGCTAGATGGGTTGGACTGGATGGACGTATGTCTTTATTCAACCTCAAATACTATACTATACTATACTTACTAATCTGTAGTTTTCTATAAGCAGGTGTTCTATTTATTTCTGCGGGAAAATACAAGAATAAGTTGTAAAACCATGCATAGATATATATGTCACATGTAATACCTGAGTAGTTACAAAAAGCATTTTATGTTACATTGTTCATTCATACCAGTTGGGAAAATTGTATTAAGTTTCATGATCCATTTGTTTTCTTTATTAAAATGGCGGGAGACTGGGGTATCGGTGTAAGTATTTGACTTAAAGTTTCTTATATTAGCTCTGTGCTCCTTAATTCTTCCTTTGACCGATCTTATAGTTTGTCCAACATATCCCAATCCGCAGGGGCATTTTAGTAAGTAGATAACCCCTTTCGTGTTGCAGTTAGATTGATGATAGAGCTTGATTTTATTACCCATAGTGGGATGGTACACAATATCCCCTTTGATGATAGAACTACAGCATATACATTCTAGACATGGGAAACATGTATGTGCAGATATGGTTGTTTCTGCCGTGCACAGGATGTCTTTCATGGTTCTGCCTCTTTTGTAGCTAAAGATCGGTCTTTGGGAAAATAATTTGCCAATCTCGTTGTTGCTGCTAAGTATGTGCCAGTGTTTATTGATAATCTTATGCTGAATGTTTGCTGAATCCTGAATAGGTGGAAACAAATGTAATATTGTCCTTTCTAGTTTTAACTGGATTGCCTTTAAGTAGAGTATTTCTTGGGATTTCTGCAATCTTTCTGGCTACATTCTTAATATCCTCATTTCCTGCCTAACTGTTTATCCTGAGGAAGGCAAAAAAACCCACCAAATTTATAAAGGGGAAATAATTCCTTCCTGACTCCAAGTGGATCAACTCTACTTTATGTATCAATACCAATAACTTACAACATTCCTTGTTTGTAGAAACTCATCCAGCTTTTTTTTTGAAACTGACTAATGAACCTGCCATAACAACGTCCACTGGAAGACCGTTCCATAGCTTTACCGTTCTCACAGTGAAAAACCCTTTCCGAACTTGAAGCCTAAACCTTTTTTCTTCAGGTCTTAAGGGATGGCCATGTGTCCTCTGACATGCTCTATTGGTGAACAATGCCCCAGATAGTTTATTGTATCGCATGTTAATGTATTTATACAGAGTAATCATATCCCCACGCAAGCGCCTTTTCTCAAGCGTACATAATTGTAAATTTTACAGTCTCTCTTCATATTCAAGCTCCCCCAACCCCCTTATTAATTTAGTTGCCCTTCTCTGAACCCTTTCCATTTTAAAGATGTCCTTTTTGTACACAGGATTCCAAATTTGCACAGCATATTCCAAATGAGGCCTTACCAATGCTTTGTAAAGAGGGAGAATAACATTTTCCTCCCTTGAATCCATACCTCTCTTTATACAAGGCAATACCATGCTGGCTCTGGCTGTTGCCACTTGGCACTGCTTGCTACCTTTAAAGGCTATGTCCACCCTAAAATTGAATATTTAACATGTTGTTCCCCCTGGTCCCCCAGCCCCAACCGCGTAATTTTTAATTTCAGAAAGCCCCCCAAACTGTACTTACCTCCCCTCTTTCCTTCGCTGCGCTCCGGCCCTCTGCTTGAGGAAATGCAAGCAGGGGGGCGGGACCGTCAGCCGCGTCTGTGATTGGCTGAGCGGCAGCCAATCACGGACGCGGCTGCCGGCAGCTCACTTCCGCGAGGAAAGCGGAGAGGTAAGTAAAACATTGGGGAGCTTTCTAAAATAAAAAAGTATGCGGTTGGGGCTGGGGGACATGGGGGAAGGGATAGCAGAAGGGGATTAACGCTAGGGGGAGGGATAGCAGAACGGGAGGAGGAGGGAGGGGGAGGGAGGGGGGAGAAGGGCTGCAGTACGCATGGCAAAAATCTACTGAGGCCAGGTAGCAGGCAGTGTCCTATATGGACCGCTAGCCTCCTGGTGGGCAGTTTTTGGAACTTTGGGGGGGGACTACAGGAGAACCAGATTGAGTGGATGGGTGAGGTAAGGATTAAACTACACTACAGGTGGGGCCAGGAGTTGAGGGGATTATAGTTTTGGGGGTGGACATGCCCTTTAAGTTTGTTATCCATCAAAACTCCAACATCCCTTTCCAACAGGGATTCACTTAACACAGAGCCACTTATTGTATAAGCAGCGCAAGGATTTTTAAATCCTTGCGCTGCTTATATGTTATATGTTCCCTTATTAAACTTTCCATTATCTTCCCAACCACTGAAGTTAAACTTACAGGCCTGTAATTACCCGGCTGTGAACCACTACCCTTTTTGAATATCAGGCTTTTTCCAATGCAGAGGCACACATCCGGACATGAGAGAATCTGCAAAAATAAGAAACAATGGCCTAGATAAAACTTAGCTCCCTAAGTACCCAAATATGTATTTTATCAGGTCCAGGAGATTTATTAATATTAACCTTATTTAGTTCTTTCTTATCCTCGGCTAACCAAAGTACACTTGGATCTTTTATACCATTATTGCTACTATACTCTATGATATCTGTACTTGGATTTTCTATAGTGTATACAGAGGGGAAAAAAATATTTAAGACATTTGCTTTATCGCCATCCTCCGTAACTAACTTATCCCCAATAATTAATGGTGCCATTCTCATTCCTCATCTTCTTACTATTAAAGGAGAACTGTGGTCTAGATACAAAGCACACTAATAAAAACAGCCAGTATCCTACCTTTAAGATGAACTATGCAGCACTGATCAGCAATGTGTCATGCTCAGCATTTCATAAGGGGCGGGATACCTTGAAAAAGCATAAAAGCAAAGGGGCTGGATAACTATGAAATGGAGAAATCTCCCATCATCCTCCAACATGCCGCCGACAGACACATCCTCAGTGGTGTAAATCGCAGCCTGGAGCGGAAGTTGTCTCTTCTCCCTTCTCCCGTTGCTCAAACTTCTTCATCCAATAAGATTCAGCCATTCTCCCAGCCAATAGCAGGTCCGAGATGCGCTATCCAATCGTAGTTCGCGCATGGAAACACGCCCACCCCTGCCTCTTCAGCGCGCGTCCACACAGTGCCCCGATTAAAGGCGCGTTCACTCCACTGAAACTACGGAGCGCTGCACCTGTTAAAGGGGGAACGGCGGCCCAGTGTCTTGAAGATATCATAAGTAAATATTCAATTATCTCGTTAATTCATATATATATTTGTATTTTTTAAAAAATGTATTGCTGGATTTTAGATAATAAAATAATCTAAATTTTTAGATAATATATATTGGTAAATACTGGTAACAACTATTGTTTACTAGCAAAATACCCGCGCTTCGCAGCGGAGATGTATTGAAATAAACTTTTTAGTAAGAAAGCAATAATGTATCAAGATTGCTGTAATTATAATAACAACCACAGAAAAATCTGTTATGTTTCGCTGTTAATTGTAATCGGATGAGCGTTCTCTTCCGGCAATGTTGATGCTGGGACAGCATGTAATCGGGGATGTGACAGTGGAGACTATGCTAATTGCAACAACGGAGTTGGTTGGTGGCTTTCTGCAATGTTGGTTCTCAGCCAGTCCCCGCACACACCCTGAAATTTTGGTAAAAATCGGTCCAGCCGTTAGTGTGCAGGAGTTCAAAATTCTATTCCCCCCCACCCTAAAAAAAATATTTCGTTAACCTTTTACTGGTAAAGGAGTATATGCATACAAAATTTGGTTGAAATCGGTACAACCATATAGATTTGTATAGCTTGTAAGCTAGGTAACCATAAGTCTGTGCAATGGGAGATACTCACCGTTACAGGTGGAATTTCGAAACGAAACCTGCTTAACTTTTGTAAGTAAGGTGCAATGAATGAGCTGCCGTCCGGCCCCAATACCCCCACTATTCTCTCTGTCCCCTCCAAAACCGTTCCCTACACCTCAGCCAGTCCCCGCACACCCCTGAAATTTTGGTAAAAATCGGTCCAGCCGTTAGGTGCAGGAGTTCAAAATTCTATCCCCCCCCCATTCACCCCCACCCTAAAAAAAATATTTTGTTAACCTTTTACTGGTAAAGGAGTATGTATGTATGTATGCATACAAAAATTTTGTCTGTGCAATGTCAGATACCACGTTACAGGTGGAATTTCGAAACGAAACCTGCTTAACTTTTGTAAGTAAGGTGCAATGAATGAGCCTGCCAAATTTAAGCCGTCTGCCTCCACAGGCAAGTTGGAGAATTAGTGATGTGAGTGAGTGAGGGCGTTACAGGTGGAATTTCGAAACGAAACCTGCTTAACTTTTGTAAGTAAGGTGCAATGAATGAGCCTGCCAAATTTAAGCCGTCTGCCTCCACGGCAAGTTGGAGAATTAGTGATGAGTGAGTGAGTGAGTGAGGGCTTTGCCTTTTATTAGTATAGATGAAATACCCATGTACATGTATAAGTAATTGGGAATGTATGTATGTACATACATACATACATAAATACAAATGTTATTATATTTTTATTAAAAAATATAACATGTATGCTTTATTCATTCATGTCTTAGATATATTTTAAATTATTTTATTGATGACAATGCAGTTCATGTCATTGCTACATGAACTGGATGGTATTATGCGAATTGTGGTGTAATATATAATGTAGGAGCACATGGCATGGATTTTTGTTTATCAGATATTGTTTATATGTTTTAATTTAAAATGCGTTGTTGCTTTAGAGGTGTTGTTTATTGATATTTATACCCACAACTATTATTTTTTATGATTGGAAGATGAACTTTATGTAGCTGGATTGTTATATGTGTAATAGAATGAAAAATTCAAGAATGTTGCAGCACATTGATTTTTGTTTATGGGATGTTGTTTAATACCCACATTTATTTTTATTTTTATTTTTATTTTTTTTTGCTGGATGGATTGTTCCATGTGTAATACTGTGGAATATTCATGAACTTTTGTTGCTCCTGGCTTTTAGTTTGTGGTTTTGTATAAAGCATGATGTATAATAACCAAAATTATTTTTTTATAATTACTATATTAATGTTTTAATATTATTTCTGCTTTCAGATATGCCAAAATGTGTTGTCAGAGGTTGTCCATACGTAACAGGTCAAAAAAATCTTTACCCAAATGTAACGTTACATCCATTTCCCAATAATTTTCAAAGAATCAAGTTATGGTTGCAACAAACCGGAGACAATTATGAAGATTTAGATGCCATGGCACATCGTATTTTACAAGGCATAAAGAGTGCAAGTTTTAGAATGTGTTCAGAACACTTTTCAGAAGATATGTATGTTATGAAGGGTACCTTGCGGATTTTAAAGCCAACAGCTGTACCTACTATTTTCGCTGCTAGCTCGATAAATCCACATTCTTTGCATCAACTTTATGCCCAGCCTTCTGCTAAAAGAAGAATTGACGACGATGAACAAACATCAATAGGAAATATTCCTACAGTTGGAATGCAACAATCTGTTAGTAATGCCTCAGACATCAGGCACAAGTACTATGTAGAATAATTGCAAAACTTCCTCATAAATACACACAGTATGACTACAGCATTTACACAAAATAGTGTAAGTACCTCCACAGACCCTCTATTTTATAGTAAAAATGTTGCCACGGATTGCCATAGTTTAATTAAAAAGATGGATAAGGAGTGCCAAACTGTAGATGACACATCAAAGAAGACATCATGGGGTACAAAAGGTCATACTTACCCGATCTACTTTTCCACGCCAATAAAAGAGCTCCTGAAAAAAATATTGTTAGATGATGAGATGGTTTCAGAACCAGCTAACATATCTATAACCACTATTCCATCTGAGGTAAATTGTACACCTATTGATAATACTGGATATTTCCGTTCCAGAAACACAAGGATCCTTTAATCCAGATACATTATCATTTTCAGACAGTGTGAAGATGAACTATCTGAGAAATCAAAAGATCCTGTTGAAGAAGAAAAATAATTGTTTTTGATGAAAACTTGACCTCATTGTTTTTTAAATACGTTGCCAACATAAAGGATTTCAACGTTGCAGTGCGCCCATTATAACAGTAAAAAAGGAAAGAGGGTGCAATGCTGGTAGTGAATTAATTGTTTAAAAGGACATGAAGCATATAAATGGACAAGTTGTCCCAAACCATCTAGAATATCAGCAGTTAATATCCTTATTGCTGCATCGGTTATTAAGTGGATCCTCTTTCAAGAAAGACAAGAAATGTACAAGCTATTAGGTTTGGCTTGCATATCAGAAAATATTTTACAAATACCAGCGTGAATTCCTTTTTCCTTCAGTTGATCATCATTGGCAAAAAGAAAAGGAAATAGTACAAAAAGAAATTCTAGGAAAGCCTGTAGTGTTGGCAGGTGATGGTCAGTTTGACTCACCAGGATAATGCATTTAATGCATTTATTCCATGATGAACATTATGACAAATAAAATCATATCATATGAAAGTTCAGAAAGGCACCTCATCAGTTGGAATGGAGAAAAAGAAGTCTGGATAATCTCATTGCAGAAAATGTGGAAATACATGTGGTAGCTACAGATAGACACACTTATATCCCGAAATTAATGGCAACAGAATACTCGGATATAAAACATGAGTTTGATGTTTGGCATCTGTCAAAGAGTATTTCCAAAAAATTGAGTGTTCCGAGCAAGAAATCTAAATGCAGTGACATAGCATATTGGATCAACACCATAACAAATCATTTATGGTGGTGTGCGCAATCAAGTAAAAGAGATACAGACATTTTAGTGGCAAAATGGAAATCTGTGCTTTTCCACATTGCAAACAAACATAATTTCCGTTCTTTAAAAAAATATACCAAATGCAAACACAACAGATTGTCACAGTTTGATATTCTTAAAACTCCATGGATTAAAGAATCAGATAAGGCACATGAGGTACTCTACAACATCATTTACGATTCATCATTGTTAAAGGACATCACCCACATTAGCTATTTCTGCCATACAGGTGGCTTAGAAGCATTCCATGCAAAGGTGTTAAAGTATCGTACAAAGCGTCTTTCTTACAGCATTGATGGAATGCACGCAAGGACACAACTCGCTATCTTGTCACATAATAAAAACGTGAATCGGAGACAATCCGTTATCAAACGCAAAACTAGACTTTCTGGAGAATTAGGAGACAAACGTTTCAAAATATCTTTTCCAAAAGCAAAAAAAAATTGGGTGGCCAAACCGATCTTTGAAAAAACTTTGGATCTTCATTTATTTGACATCATGCGTGATGCATTACGTATTATGTCAGGGGGGTTGACCACTGCATGGAGATCACGTGCGTCCGTGTTTCCAAAAAATATTGCAACCACTGAACTTACGTCGAAGACAGAGGTTGTAACAAGGCATTTGTCACGTTTTCGCTACCAGCAAGTCGAGTAGTTTAATCCTTGTAAACAATCGTTAACATTCATAAGATTTGATATATTGAAAAGTAAATTATAAACAAAGTATTGTTAAAGATGAGTAATTTTGAAACACATGACATATGATGTAAATTTACAAGTGTTATGTCAAATAATCATTCTGTGTATGAACTTTGTTAACTGCAAATAATGTTTAGTTGGTGTTTGTTGTCAGATTTTTAGCAAGTATTGTCAAAGCTCAATGACCTAACTCATGTTTTGGCCAAAATAGCATATCTTTAATAAAGAACAATCAATAAATGTAATAGATATGCATATATATTAACATTATACTAGTTACAGTTACATTTGTTTTAATTTGATTCCTATGCTAATCCCTGTACTAATATGTTTGTAGTTGGTTTATTACTTTTTAGTTGTTTAATTTTTAGTTGGTTAGGTGCTGAGCCTGGTTGTCTTACTCGATTAATAATATATGCAACAGATCTAGGATTGTATACCCAATCCTATTGTCATCATTAGATATATAAAGGTATGTATCACGCTCAATATGTCACAGCATTCCAGGCATGGATAATTACAAATTCTCCTTTTTAGTTAACATAAAAATTGAACTAAACCTTTTAAATTAATGATTGTAGACCAGGAGTTAATGTACCTATTCTTTACCTTATGTTCTTTAATCACTTCACCAGTATCCAGGAAGGTAAGTATATTTAACTCACGCACGATCCAACGCCAGCTCACTTTAAATTTGACGACTGCTTCCTGGTTTAGTTTAGTATAGCATGCATTTAGTATAGCACTATTCCTATGTACGCCTGACAACTTTGAAGAGCCATGCACACCCTTAATGATAGTCTGAATAGCATATTGTTCCTGAGAAGATAAATACACATTCAACTCATTTAGTCCTCAAGAGAAATGGCTTTGGGACATTTCTTAATAGGAAAAGTGAAATATTAATAATAAATGCTAACTATTTTTTCTAATTGAAAGCTGATTGTGTAGCTATCTGTATTCAAGATACTGTTCCTGAGACAGAATAATTTGTTTTCACCAAGATTTGTTAACCTAAGTTATTTATTAAATGTCTACTTATATGAATATGTGCAATTTCAATTAATAAACGTTTATGTCCCTGACTCAATTTGTATACATTTAAATATATTCTAAAAAATAGCTTGAGAATTACTAAGGTAGAGAGATATTTTTACATTGATGAAAAAAAAGTTCAATTCTAAGTTGAATAAACATACTATTTAATACAAAATACTCAAAGTACTTGCATATAAAAATAATAACACATGTAAAAATTTATATTATATATCAAATATAAACTGGTTTCAACAAAATTGTATTTAATATTTTAAAGAAGTTTTTCAAAAAAAACCAGAAGATTTACTTATGTACAGTATATTACAGAAAATCAATCGAAGGCCAAGTAATCGCGAGCTCTTAAGAATCCAGTATATATTCCCTTTGGGTCTGGATAAGACTCTCTTATGTGTTTAACCACACATGAAGGAATTGGCTTCCTATTTTTGGGGCCAAGGTAACCATATAGCCACGATGTAAAATATTTATAAGCAACTTTTCTTAGTCTCCTGTAAGGTTTTGGAGGGGGAAAATTAGCAGTTACTAATCATAGATTTTCATTTATTTTACTTATTTACATTACAGAGAGAGATAAATAGAGCTAAAGTGTACAATAGTTGGTGTTTGAAATCACAGTAAATAGATTTTTTTTAATAATTTTTTTAAAGCTTTAGAATTTTTTGGTGTGATATTGGTGCAGCATCAGACCTTCCTGTACACTTCTTGTCCTGAAACAATATAATATTCCCTATTCTGTGTGTGTCCACGTAGGCCAATATGGACACTATTCCACGTGGAGCACCGGTGTTCAATTCTCCAATACCTGCATTGCAAGTTGGGAGATTGTTTGTGGTTCATTGTAAATGTAATTTTTTTTAAATTAAATAATCTATCACATATACTCAAGTATATACTAAGCCGAGGTACCTAATTTACCTAATACCAAAAATATCCTTTATTTGTATATATAACAAACCAACTTTTATGGTTGATTTTTTACATAGTTGTCAATAGTCCCGGATTATCCCGGACAGTCCCGGACTTTAAGAAGCATTGCCGCATTAATAAAGTCACTGGAAATGTCCCGAGATTCTGAGCTATCTGCCTGTGTGTTTCGTTTTAAATATTTAGCTGGTGCCGGCTATGTTTTCAAGTATGAGGCTCTGCATAGTGTAGCAGAGAGGTTAGGTGACAATGAAAGCTCTTCTGCACCTACTGTGCATGTAAGGAACGAAGGGAAGGGGGAAGTGCCATCACTTGTTCTGGGTATGATGTGTGTGAAGTTAACATGCTACAGCCTGCTCTGTAGCTGGGAGGATTTTAGTAAAAAAAACAAATCACAGTTACTGTGCTTTCTGGGTACTTTCATTCAAATGCAAACTGTCAGCTTAGCACAACTAATAAGTAGAAGTTTGGTGTATGTTCTGGTGAGTGTTTTATAAGTTTATATCTATCTGTCTCTATATCATCTTTCTCTCTCATTATATAGCTGTCTACTATCTATCATCTCTCTTATCTATCTACCTATCTCACTGTCTGTCTATATATTATCTATATCTATCTTACTATCATCTATCTAGCTCACTGTCTGTTTGTCTATCTATCTCTCTATCTACCTATGTAACTGCCTATCTATCTAGTTATCTGTCTAACTCTCACTATCATCTATCTGACTATCATCTATCTTTTTATCTATCTTCTATCTATCTCACTATATCTTTCATTTATCTATCTATCATCTATATCAGCTATCAATCTATCATCTATCTCACTATCATCTATGTATCTGTAATTTATCTATCTTTCTATCTATTTATCATCTATAAACAATCTGTCAACTATGTCACTATATCTCTATCTGTCTATCTATCTCTCTCACTATCTCTATTTACATAGTAACATAGTAATTAAGGTTGAATAAAGACATACGTCCATCAAGTCCAACCTATTCACCCTCTTTATATATATATATATATATTTTTTTTTTTTTTTAACCCTACCTAACAGTTGATCCAGAGGAAGGCAAAAAAACCCAGCTAAAAAGGGTGAAAAAATTCCTGGATCAACCAGATCAATATGCATTAATACCAGTAATTCTCAATATTTTTTAGTTTTAGAAACTTATCCAGGCCTTTTTTAAAGCTATTCAATGAACTTGCCATTACCACATCTGCTGGAAGACAGTTCCACAATTTCACCGTTCCCACTGTAAAGAAACCCTTCCTAACCTGAAGATGAAACTTCTTTTCTTCCAACTTTAAAGGATGTCCACGTGTCCTCTGATATGACCTATTAGTGAACAATGCACCAGAGAGTTCATTGTATGTCCCATTAATATATTTGTATAAGGTAATCATGTCCCCACGCAAACGTCGCTTCTCCAATGTAAACAGCCCTAACTTGTCTAATCTGCCTGCATATTTGAGCCCCTCCATTCCCCTTATTAATTTAGTTGCCCTTCTCTGAACTGCCTCAATTTCCAAGATGTCCCTTTTGTATATGGGATTCCAAAACTGCACCGCATATTCCAAATGAGGCCTTACCAGTGCCTTGTAAAGAGGGAGAATAATATTTTTCTCTCTTGAATCTATTACCCCTTTTATACAAGACAATATCTTGCTAGCTCTAGCCGTTGCTACCTGGCATTGTTTGCTATGGCTAAATCTGTTATCTACCAGAACCCCCAAATCTTTTTCCATTTCAGATGCACTTAACACAGAGTTATTTATGGTGTAGGTGGCACAGGGATTATTAAATCCCAAATGCATCACCTTATATTTATCAACATTGAATTTCATCTGCCATTCTGCTGCCCATTTTGATAATCTATCTAGGTCTGCTTGCAGCACTTGCACATCATTGGAAGTTTCCAAAGCTCTGCATAGTTTAGTGTCATCAGCAAACACTGAGACCTTGCTCTCAATGCCCTCTTCTAAGTCATTTATAAACAGATTAAACAGAAGCGGCCCCAGTACAGAACCCTGAGGCACTCCGCTTAGAACTTTAGCCCACATGGATGCAGCTCCATTAACCACCACTCTCTGTTTGCGGTCCAATAACCAGTTCTCTATCCATGAACAAATGTTTTCTTCAAGGCCAACAGTCCTCAGTTTATACATTAGTGGCTTATGTGGCACAGTATCAAAAGCTTTTGCAAAATCCAAATATACCTCATCCACTGCTGTGCCTGAATCTAGCTTCTTACTCACTTCTTCATAAAAACCAATTAAATTTGTCTGGCATGATCTATTTCTCATAAATCCATGCTGACTACTACTAATAAGATGATCCCTGGAAACAAAGTCAAGGATATGATCCTTAACAAAGTTTCCATCACCTTCCCTACCACTGATGTTAGGCTTACAGGTCTATAGTTTCCAGGCTGTGAACGACTACCTTTTTTGAATATTGGTATTACATTGGCTTTTTTCCAATCCAGCGGCACATCCCCAGACAAAAGCGAAAGGTTATTTCTATCTATAACCTATATATATCTCACTATCACTCTATCTAAATGTCGTCTATCAACAGTATCTAGCATCTATCTATCTGTCTGTCTCTCTGACTAATGATATATCTTTCCTCTATCTGTCTGTCTAGTTATCTATATACCTATATATATCTATCTATTAACAAAATAAATATGTTTTATTTTTAAAATCAGTGATTTTCAAAAGTTATTGTTGCCATTATGAAATTTGTCATGGCTAGCATTTGTGGAGGCTCATTCGTTTTTGAAATGTATCCCTGGACATTTTTATAGGAAACATTTACCTTCTATGTTCAGCTTCTTTGGGACGTTTTTTTAATTTATTATCCATCATTCGATATATTATAGATTGAATCTCCTCAGACAGAATTTTGTTTTTAAATGTGTTGTGATCGGTTATGCATCCATCTTCATCCTCCACTTTCGCATAGATATTATCCACGTCGTGGCAACACAGTGATTCAATGCCTCTTCATTGGAATGCAAGATCTGCACCAATCAGTATTTCCGACTGTCCCTATTATCATCAGAGCTGTCCCTATCTGAATCCTCAGGTTTCCTTTTTCTCCCTCTTGTTGGATTATCAGGAAAACAATCCTGAGAGTATTTAACCTCAGGCCGATTGTCTAATTCCTGTAGAAGATCCTGAAACTATTGTGAGGGGGAAAAAAAATTAAATAAAATTATAATTTTAAATCATAACCAAGATAAAATATATAAAAAAATATTTGTTACTTACTGTTAGGATGTGGGTTTTGTATCAAAAATAAAACAATGTCTTTCACTCAGTCATTGGCGTTTGGTGCAAGTTCAGTTTAATAGGAAAAGCAAAATATAAGAAAAGAAACAGCAACTCACACTATGGACAGTGTGTAAACTCCCAAACACAACAGGGTTTGTTTCAAACTGCAGTCAGACTGATCGCTCTGAGTCCCTCTGAATAATCAGTTGCACTAACTTTTACAGCTGGGGTGGATTTCCCAGCACCCTTAGCTTTTAAAGACACATAACAAATAAAAAAATACAGATACTTCTTATCTATAAATAAACATTTCTGTACATCACATGTATAAAAGAAATTGTACAATGTTTGTAAGATCAATCAAGACTGTTACAACAGAATATTGTATAAAGTAATAACACATCTTAAACACTCCTGCTGCAGGTTTTACAAATAACCAATTACACTCAGACTATGCAATCAGATTCCACCCTGTTTACACAGCATAACAGCAGACAGGTATTCTTAATGCTACTTGTTTTATTCAACAATATCATAGGGGTAGGAAAGTCTAGTCACCTTGTGTTAGGTTTTTATATATTCTGTATAATCACTTAGCCTAATAGCAGCCATTTTGTTTTCGACTCCATTTTGTGCACATATTACTTAGTCTGTTTTTCTCAAAATGTACCAAGCTGTACCTAGCCCAAGCTGTTTCTCATGGCCATAGATAATACGTTATCTCAAGGTCTTCTGCCTCCTATGTCAACTTGTCTCTATTCTCGCATTCCAAGACATGTTTTATTATATTGTTTACAGACATAAAGTCTGGTAAAGCCCCTTTTCGTCATGCAAGGTTTTTCCTTTGTTTCATATATGCCAATGTATGACCCAAATAAACTGAGATAGTTTTCAGTACATGCCCTGTGTGTGTGTGGATTCTGTCTCCCGCAGCTGTGAGGCTTTTTCAGTGTTCTAAGAACTAGGCATCAAATAATGGTTGGACCAGTGTAGGATATATTATTCTTACAATTTGGTGTCAGTAAGTGGGGATACAACCTACAGGATGGTAAGTATTGAACTTATTAATTTTAAGTTCTGTCTTGCTTGTTCTGTAACTTGTATCAGCACATTGGTATAGATTTTAAAACGTGGGTCTGGAAGGGCGGACGCATGCCCCACGTCTTACAGATAGGTCTGTAAGTAGAGTGTCTGTAAGTAGAATGCCCGCAGGCTGGGACCTGTGATCGAGTTCTCTTAAGGAAGTTGCTTCGTGGGTGGAGTGTTAAATTCTGAAAGAGTTTTATTCCCTGAGTGGAATGTAAAAACTTGGTGCTGGGTGTTCTAGAGAGTTAAAGAGTTAAGGTAGACTCCCGCAGGTGGCGATCTGCATTTTTTAGTTTCTCTTTGGAAGAGGTAACTGGGAGCCGTACAAGAGATATATTTTCCCCTTGATTGATAGGATCCCTATTTGCGGGTTGGACTCGCAACTCGTAGTTGGACTACGAGATAATACTCCCGCAGGCGGCGACCTGCATATAGAGAGTTAATGTTTTCTCTTTAACTAAGAGTTTCTTCAGCGTGAAGTGAAGTGTAAAACACGGGAGTTAGGGACGGGGACTTAAGAGTTAAGCTTAACCATTTATAGAACGGACAGTGTGGTCCGGTTCATTTGAAGTTCGAACTTCTGAGTTGTGTTTCTTTGCTAGCTAGCATTATACGGAACATTGAGAAACCCTACTATTTGTCTTGTCTGTCTTGCATGCTTATATGTAATTGTCTGATTTATTAGAGTATAAGTTTTTTTCTCTCTCCCCTCTCTTTGCTTCAGTGTGATTTATTTCCCTAATTGTATTCACTGCGCTTATGGTTAACATTCTTGCTTACAGGATGGAAAGTTTCACAGTAAAGGTGTCTGACCCAAACATGATAAGTCATTTAAAGTATATTAAAGTGTTTTAATTCTAAGTTTACAGGTTTCCAATGTGGGAAAATACTGATATTCCGAAGAATTTTCCTGGAAACTCAAGAGGATTAGGTGATCCGCATTGGTGGTACAGATTATGGCAATCCATGGTTTGATAATATATTGGGTTGGTAAAAGATGTATATTCTTATTGTGAGCTCTCTTAGTGAATTTTATTATACATCTGATTATATTAATAAGTAAAGTTTAAATTTGGTTAATGCTGGTTTCACTTAGAATGTTTGGACTCGATGTTTTCTATTCTGTGTCTAATTCTTATCTTCTTACATTCCTAAACCCGCTTCCCCCTCCTCCTCTCCTTTCATGTCTAACTAGTTGTAAATGGGATTTTTATAATTGCGAATGGAGGTAGGAATGTCTACGGAAGTTTTTATATATTACAGAGGTTTTTTTTGAGAAAGTGAAGATTTAGAAAGTGAAGGGCAAGGATCTGGTAGAGTTTCTGGTGGTTTTTAAAGATGATCAGCTTAATAATAGCAAATGTTTATTTGTAATAAATTAGATCATTGGTGAGACCCGTTATATCTATATAGCTAAGTAGGACGTGAAATACAGTCACAGATAGATATCCCCTATGATGGCAGTTGTGATGGATTTTCCCACAAGTGATTCCCTCGCTGTGGTACAGCTCATGGACAGAATGTGTAATCCTATTTGTGTTCTTCATATACGAGGTAAGCTGTTTAATTTTTTTTTGATGATACAGGGACTATGTGCTTCTCTATCAAAGCTTCCTTATATTAATGGTCCCTCAGCTGATTGCAAGTTTTTTGTAGAGATTTATGGGGGTACTTGCAGAGACTAAGAATATAAAATATTTGCCACTAATAGGGATAATGGCCAATTGTTATTGTCTTATTTTTCCTTTGAATTATTACCAGATTACCCCATTAATTTGATAATACCGGATTTAGTAAGTAAATTGTGTATCTTAATTTTCTTTAGTGGCATAACTTGTTGGAAGTAAAAGATTATTTTTTTTTAATGCCCCTAACCCCCTTTTTACAGGATATAATTAATAGTATTCTGCCAATGGTTTGTACCTTTGTAAAGCAATGAGTGATTATAAAGACTATCTTCCTATTTTATACCCCTATTATAGCTCATAATACAGATAGTTCCTATAGTTTTGGATATTTAAGCCCTTATTAGCATTTCTGCCGATACCCAATGTAATACAGTTGTTGATTTTGAGATATGCCTTTTTTCTGCATGTCGGCTGGTGCTACGGCTCAGTTTTTTTGTATTCATGTTTTGAAAAGTCCCATTTTATGTGTCACTGTTTGACATAGAGATTTGGTGGACTTGCCAGTGACAGACTCTATGGCTCTCTGTGAAGTGTTAAAATAATAATGGGTTTAGCCACATGGTTCTAAGATTATGTGAAATATGTTAATTGTCAAATATGTTAATGTGGTTATTGTGTATTCAGAGCATGGAGGTATGTAAAATGTTTCCTCAATTGTCTTGCATCAAAAGCTTCCAGAAAATACAATATTGCAAAGACTCAGTTCAATATCTTGGTTGTATAATATCTAAGGGTGAATATCTGGTCAGCCCCGCCAGAGATAAAGACATTTTTTTGCTTTTCAAACACCCTGTGATAAAGCTGAATTGGTCAGCTTCATGAACTTTTACCAACAATGAATCCCAGCCAGCTCCCACTGGGACCAAATGCTCCAAAATGCACCATTAAAGACTGTCCAAACATCATTCTATGGACACTGAAAATGACAAAGAATGTTTAAATAATTGTTATAACATTTACCTCTGCCTCTGCTCTGAGCTTTGTGAATTATGATAAATCTTTTCATTTGTATTATAAGAGAACATTGTAAAATCATGGTGGCAGTTTTATCACAATATCACAGAGACACCTTGAAACTAGTCACTTATGTTTTTCTTTCTCTCTAAGTCATTGGCAATCACTGTTAAGAGAATGCATCTCTGCAGCTTGTACAATGGCTGGTGAGGCCTCCAATTTTATTATATTGGACACGGAGAATGTTTAATTAACATCTAATCATGTTTATAAATGCTAAAGAATGGAATATGAACTATCCGATGTCTCACAGAGTATGAGGTTATTTTAAATCTATCATGGTCTTAGAAGTTAAATATATTCAGGTCTTACCCATAGTATATTCCTTTTATTTACTGTATTAAGATTAGGTTAAATTAATACCCAAGCAATTAATATTTAAATATAGGTGTAAATCTCTACCCAGTCCGATTTGATTCTCTACCAATTAGAGCTGTTATGGTTGTGTTTGTGTATAATGTATATAGATCTTCAATTCCCAGATTCTGTTTGGAATTTAGTTCGTTACTGTGTTTTGTTTATTTAGCTTAATCTTTTCTTTGACCCGTACTGGTGTTTTGTTTAAGGTTTAAGCTGTTAGTACATTGTTTCCAGGTATGATTTTAATGTAGTTAGTTTCGGCAGTAGAAAGTTTATAAATGAGAATGGTGAGCTGACTTTACATTAATTTAATTTGGGGATTATTATCTTCCTTATGTTTTAGTTGTTTAAATGGAATGATTGTGAGTTCTTTTCATGTTGTTTAAGGGAATGTTATCTCATATATGTGTATAAGTTGCTTTTCTTTTCTCCGTTTCTTTTGTTTCATTCCTGCGTTCATACTTTTCCCCGAAAATGTTATTGTTTCGGTTTTAATTTTTTGTTTTCTCCCGATTCATTTTTTTTTAAAAGATTTTTTTTTTTTTTTTCTCTCAAGTATTGTTTTTAGACCTTTTAGGTCTTTATTAAAGAGGGGATAGTTATAGTAATAATATGGCTCATAAAAAATCTTAGCCACAAGGTTTATTGCCCAAATGTATATGTGTTTAAAAAGAAGATGTGAAAACTGTTGCTAAAATTTTGTGTAAGGGAATTATTCCTAAATGAGGTTGTCCTGTTAGGATAGATTCAGATAAAGGACCAGCCTTTACTTCTAAGCTAATACAAGACATTGTGTAATTGATGTTCATTGAATAGAAGTTTTATATCCCCAGAGTTCAGATGTTGTTGAACGAATGAACCGCACAATAAAAGAGAAGTTTAGGAAGGCTACTGCAGGTTCTTTCAGTAAATGGGATATTTATTTACCAGCTGTATTAGCAGAGATTCTTATGGCCCCAATTCTACATCCAAGTTGTCTCCTTTCGAAATTTTAATGGGTAAACCATTCCCTACGCCTTGGGCAGTTAAGACAGGGACATTAATTACAGGTGACCTGGAATTTATCCAGGAAGCTTATGTGGCAAAACTGATTGAAAGATTGAATGGCATCTGTGGTGATGTTTCTTTGTCTTTTTCTTTATTTTCTAGTGCTCCGACGCACCCATTTAAATCAGGTGATGTGGTCTTGATGAAGGCGTTATGACTCGCACAGCTATCTTGGTTGAAGGCAATCCATCGTGGATACATGCTTCCAGAGTAAAGCGCGCACCGAATCTGTTGATTGGAGAACGAGATGACCACCGAGATGACCACCCAGATGACTTCAGAGATGACAACACACCCAACCTCAAGGAGGAGGATTAAGATGAGCCCAGATTCCAAACCAGTGATGATCTTTGAAATCCAGATGAAATATATTTTCCTGACATGTTCATTTTTCATCTTATTCTGTGGTTTTCCCCACTTTGAAGCTATTATAATGAATAGAGCTTCCCGCTCTATTGCTCCCCGTGTTCCATTGCCCCCAGGTAACATTTGGGAGTATATTTTAAAGAAGCTCCTAAATATAACTGACTTTTGTTTAGGAAATGTAAAAGTGTTCAGGACATTATAATTACTTGTTTAGTCGCTATTCCAGTTTCAGTTCCAATATGTCTCCAATACTATCTGACTGATCAGCACTATAAGATATTGGATCCCAATTATCCGAGAAGATGATGTAACCCCGCTTAAATTTTCCAGAATACCTCAACAGACCTCCCGTGAATGAACTGTAGATATAGTTATGATTCGGACTCAAAATGTTACTGATGCTGAAGTTTGTTTTATTTTTACTTGTCCTGCTGCTACACAATGTGTTTCTGTGAATAATAATATGAAGTGTAATCTCACCTATCAAACGACATCAAATTATGTACATATTGTTTTTTCAGAGGGATGGGTCATGGCCTGTGGGAATGTTAGCTACACTTATTTACCTGCTAACATTTCTGGAGGTCCTTGTGCTATCAGTAGATTAAGTATGGTGATGGTACCAAGCACACATTTGCAATCTTCTTCTTTCCTCTCTGCAGGTAAACGTAATCGCAGGGTTCTTATAACTATGCCAGAGGATTGTAAGTCTAATGTACATCCCCTATCTGAAACTGAAGTTGTTGCTTTAGGTGCTAGTATCGTAGGCGTTCCAGGTCTAGCAATATATACTGGTAGACAATTGCTTTATCTTGCATGTGTAGTAGCTAAAGAAATAAATATAACTAGCTCTATCCTTACCAATATGCTAACTGACTATAATACTCTGGAACATGCTGTTCTCCAGAATCGTGCTGCTATCGATTATCTACTTTTGTTGCATAGTCAAGGATGTGAAAGTGTTGAAGGTATGTGCTGCTTTAACCTTTCTGATCATACCCTCACTATTAAATATCAGATCAGTACTTTGAAACAACTTAGTAATCACATCAAGGTAGATGATGGTAAATTTTCTTTCTGGAACATGCTTTTTTGGTGGCTTCCCTCCTGGGGTCAGCTTCGCAATATTTTTGGTACAATTATAATAATCATATGTGTTCTGATTCTCTGTTGCTGCTGTATTCAATGTGCCCCAGGATGTATTTCTATATTCGCATCTGTTTGCAAGTTTCCTACTAGTCGTAAAACTATTGCTCACGCTGCAATGTATAATGATGTAATCGCTATGAATGATATTTCCACTGATAATGTTGCTATACGTTACATATAATTTCCGTTTAGTTATCCCTTTGGGATAAAAGGGTGGAACTGTTAGGTTTTTATATATTCTGTATAATCACTTAGCCTAATAGCAGCCATTTTTGTTTTCGACTCCATTTTGTGCACATATTACTTAGTCTGTTTTTCTCAAAATGTACCAAGCTGTACCTAGCCCAAGCTGTTTCTCATGGCCATAGATAATACGTTATCTCAAGGTCTTCTGTCCTATGTCAACTTGTCTCTATTCTCGCATTCCAAGACATGTTTTATTATATTGTTTACAGACAATAAAGTCTGGTAAAGCCCCTTTTCGTCATGCAAGGTTTTTCCTTTGTTTCATATATGCCAATGTATGACCCAAATAAACTGAGATAGTTTTCAGTACATGCCCTGTGTGTGTGTGGATTCTGTCTCCCGCAGCTGTGAGGCTTTTTCAGTGTTCTAAGAACTAGGCATCAAATAATGGTTGGACCAGTGTAGGATATATTATTCTTACACCTTGTCTGTAGGAAAAACAGTAAATAGAAAAAGAGGTTCGCTGGCCAGCAATAGAGGAAAGACAGAGGACACACAGATCACATAAACAGACAAGATCACTATCCACTCCTAACATACCCCCCAGCTTAAGTGAAAGCTTGTCCTTTCACCAAGTCTGTTTGGACATGGGCACCAAATCTTGATAGGTAGTCAGCATTTTTATGTTGACTTCCTGGCTTGTATTCTACTGTGAAATTAAAAGGCTGCAGAGCCAGGTACCACCTTGTCAAACGAGCATTATCACATTTCATTTTATGTAACCAATATAAAGAGCGGTGGTCTGAAATTAAGACAAATTTCTTCCCTGTCAAATAACGTAAACTCTCAATAGCCCATTTTATAGCCAGACATTCTTTTTCTACGGTAGAGTATTTTTGCTCCCTAGGAAAAAGTTTTCTGCTGATAAACAAAATAGGATGCTCTTCTTGTTTCTCTATTTGGCAAAGTACAGCTCCTATTCCTCTCTCTGATGCATCGACTTGCACTTGGAATAGGAGAGAAAAGTTTGGGTTATTTAGAACTGGGGTAGTACACAGCTTCTCCTTCAAAACATTGAATGCTTGATTACAATTATTAGTCCATTTAACTATGTTTTTGCCCGTTTTTCTAGTAAGATCACTAAGAGGAGCTGCTAAATCTGAGAAATTAGGAATAAAGCGGCGGTAATAACCAGCCAGTCCCAAAAAAGATTTAACCTCTTTTTTAGTTTTAGAAATAGGGGCATCCTTTATTGCTGAGATCTTGGAGGCTTCTGGTTTTATTTTTCCTCCAACTATCACATAACCCAGGTATAAAGTTTCTTTTTGGGCCACGCTGCATTTAACTTGATTAATTGTTAGCCCAGCTTCAGAAATTGCACAAATTACTTTATCTAAATGATTAAGATGAGATTTCCAATCTGCACTAAATATGATAACATCATCAAGATACGATGCACAATATGCCTGGTGGGATTTTAAAATCTTGTCCATTAAACGTTGGAACGTTGCTGGGGCTCCATGTAAACCAAAGGGCATATGGGTAAATTGATATAAACCTTTTGGTGTGGCAAAAGCAGTTTTTGGGCATGATTCTTTCTCTAAAGGGATTTGCCAGTAACCCTTCGTTAAGTCAAATGTGGATATACAGTGGTGTGAAAAACTATTTGCCCCCTTCCTGATTTCTTATTCTTTTGCATGTTTGTCACACTTAAATGTTTCTGCTCATCAAAAACCATTAACTATTAGTCAAAGATAACATAATTGAACACAAAATGCAGTTTTAAATGATGGTTTTTATTATTTAGTGAGAAAAAAAACTCCAAACCTACATGGCCCTGTGTGAAAAAGAAATTGCCCCCTGAACCTAATAACTGGTTGGGCCACCCTTAGCAGCAATAACTGCAATCAAGCGTTTGCGATAACTTGCAACGAGTCTTTTACAGCGCTCTGGAGGAATTTTGGCCCACTCATCTTTGCAGAATTGTTGTAATTTAGCTTTATTTGAGGGTTTTCTAGCATGAACCGCCTTTTTAAGGTCATGCCACAACATTTCAATAGGATTCAGGTCAGGACTTTGACTAGGCCACTCCAAAGTCTTCATTTTGTTTTTCTTTAGCCATTCAGAGGTGGATTTGCTGGTGTGTTTTGGGTCATTGTCCTGCTGCAGCACCCAAGATCCCTTCAGCTTGAGTTGACGAACAGATGGCCGGACATTCTACTTCAGGATTTTTTGGTAGACAGTAGAATTCATGGTTCCATCTATCACAGCAAGCCTTCCAGGTCCTGAAGCAGCAAAACAACCCCAGACCATCACACTACCACCACCATATTTTACTGTTGGTATGATGTTCTTTTGCTGAAATGCTGTGTTACTTCTACGCCAGATGTAATGGGACATGCACCTTACAAAAAGTTCAACTTTTGTCTCGTCAGCCCACAAGGTATTTCCCCAAAAGTCTTGGCAATCATTGAGATGTTTTTTAGCAAAATTGAGACGAGCCTTAATGTTCTTTTTGGTTAAAAGTGGTTTGCGCCTTGGATATCTGCCATGCCCAGTCTCTTTCTTATGGTGGAGTCGTGAACACTGACCTTAATTGAGGCAAGTGAGGCCTGCAGTTCTTTAGATGTTGTCCTGAGGTCTTTTGTGGCCCCTCGGATGAGTTTTCTCTGTGCTCTTGGGGTAATTTTGGTCGGCTGGCCACTCCTGGGAAGGTTCATCACTGTTCCATGTTTTTGCCATTTGTGGATAATGGCTCTCACTGTGGTTCGCTGGAGTCCCAAAGCTTTAGAGATGGCTTTATAACCTTTACCAGACTGATAGATCTCAATTAAGTTATTTTTTAACTTATTTTATAAGGGGGGCAATCACTTTTTCACACAGGGCCATGTAGATTTGGAGTTTTTTTTCTCACTAAATAATAAAAACCATCATTTAAAACTGCATTTTGTGTTCAATTATGTTATCTTTGACTAATATTTAACGGTTTTTGATGAGCAGAAACATTTAAGTGTGACAAACATGCAAAAGAATAAGAAATCAGGAAGGGGGGAAATAGTTTTTCACACCACTGTATATTGAGCTTCACCCAACTGGCTAATCATGTCATCAATGCGTGGCATTGGATAGTTATCAAATTTCGATGTTTGATTTATTTTTCTAAAGTCAATGCAAAAGCGATATTGACCATTTTTCTTAGGTACAATAACAATGGGTGAACACCAGGGACTGAAAGAGGGCTCTACAATGCCTAGTTGTAACAGGATTACTAGTTCTGCTTCTATTACTGGTTTTAATTTCTCTGGCACCCTGTAAGGTTTTTGACGTATAGGCTTAGTAGAGCCTGTGTCAATAATATGTTCAACTAGGTTAGTGTGCCCTGGTGTAGATACAAATGTTTTCTTATACTTATAAAGCAAGTTATCCAATGCTTGGTTCTGCTTAGATGTAAGATCTGTACCTCTTTTAATTTCTGAAAGTTCTAAACCCTCAAGTGATACCCTTGAGTAAACTTGTTCAATAACATTTGGGTTATATTCTGAGAGAATAATACAAGTTTTAGAAGGTTTGTCCACCCACTTTTTTAAAAGATTAGCATGAAAAAAAATTTTTTTTACGAGGTCTTTCAGACAAAAGGATTTCATAGTCCACCGAACCAGTTTGACGTGTTACTTTAAAGGGCCCTTGCCATTTAGCTAACAACTTATTATCAGAGGATGGCAATAAGAGTAAGACTTTATCACCAGGTAAAAAATGCTTTTCTGTAGCACATTTATCATACCATTGCTTCATATAAGATTGGGATTCAGCAAGGTTATCTTGGACAAAATCAATAAAATAAACAAGTGGTTGGAGCGTGCCGAACACAAAGGGAACTGGGTCCCGAATTAATAGTTAATATAGTGAATAGAATGTTCAAGCGCACAAGGAGTCCCAGCTATTAAATTGTTTTTATATACACCATTAAGACATAACAAAGGTAGGGACTTAATGGCTAATCTTTAGAAGTTGTAAAGACTTACACACAATAACGGGGTGGGCACTCCCCCGGACCCAAACGCTCCAGTGTGTAGAAACTCAAAAAAGCAGTAACACTATTAACATGATACAATGTTGCTTAAAGAGGGTCTCACCAGTCACAGTCAATGGTCCGGGTGCTGTCTTGCTCCAGACCCCTCGCAAGGTCCAAACAACAACGGCAAAATGAACAAGGACGGGCTGCAGCAATCCTGTGAACCAATCTCGCACGGAGGTAGTGGATAAAAGAACTTCTTTATTTAACACATATAACTATACAAACGAGTACATGTCTAACGCGTTTCGTGCCTAAGCCTGGCACTTAGTCAGACGAAGTTCGTTTTGCCCTTATCTTGGACAAATTCTGCCATCTTATTCAATTTGTCTCTCATAGAAATTACACAGTCAATCAAATTTTTCTGGTTGGAATCTGGTTTCTCCCAATATTCTTTAATCACATCCAGTGGTCCTCTTGGTCGTCTCCCATACAGCAATTCAAATGGAGAGAAACCACTAGATGCTTGAGGAACCTCCCGGTATGCGAACAACAAATATGGAAGCAATTGATCCCAGTGTTTTGGATCTTGTTGTACAAATTTCCTGAGCATTTTTTTTTTAGAGTCTGATTAAAATGCTCAACCAATCCATCACTTTGTGGGTGATAAGGAGTGGTTCGTACAGCCTGAATACCCAGAAGACAAATTGATTTGCTTCATTAAATTAGACTGGAAATTTGAACCTTGGTCTGTAAGAATTGTATGGGGGATTCCCATTTAACTAAAAAGTTTAATTAATTCTTCTGCTATTTTTCTTGTTGTTATACTTTTCAAAGGAATGGCCTCTGGATGGCGAGTCATGTAGTCGCTTACAACTAGTATATATTGGTTTCCTTTGCTACTCTTTGCAAGAGCACCAACAATATCCATGGCTATTCTTTCAAATGGGGTATCCACCAAAGGAACTGGAACCCTCTTACACTTTTTACCCCTAGGAGAAGTGTACTGGCACTCTGAACAAGAATCACAAAAAACAGCTACGTCTGTATGTATTTTGGGCCAAAAGAACCTGTTTAATATCCTGGTCAGGGTTTTTTCCTACCCAAATGGCCTGCTAATGGTATGGAATGAGCTATTTTCATGATTGACTCTCTGTATTCAGAAGGTACTACCATTTGCCACACTTGCTATTTAGTCTGTGGGTGTTCACACACACGATATAAAGTTGCATTTTTTACTTGATAGCAAGGAAAATGTTTTTGTCCATTTGACATTTCCTTTGCTTGTTTGAATAGTGGGCTGAGGGTGGTATCTTTCTGCTGCTTTACAGAAATAGCCCCATCCCATTTGAGAGATTGAAAAGGTTCTTCTAGAAAAGAGTTTTTGGATCTCCATTCCTGGCGCATAATCCTCTTTTCTTTTCTAGAAGGATGTGTTTTACCAGTGCCATGAAATATCTCATCTTCAAAGGGAAATACATTACCAAGTTTCTCTGTATTAAACTGACTTTTAACCTGAGATCTAGTTATTACAGCAGAAACAGAATTGTCCCTTTTTAGCATACTATGGAAGCCAGGGGTATCCTGACCCAAAATAACAGGGTATGGTAATGTAGGCACTATTCCCATGTCTAATGACACCTTTTGATTAGCAATCTCTATTGGTATCATTGCTTTAGGATATACCTTGGTATCTCCATGTACACAAGTTAAATGTAAACAACCATTTGTTTTAGGAAAGTGAAGCAAATTCGACCTTATTAAAGACTGTTGACTCCCTGTATCAATCAAAGCATTCACATACTGAGAATCAATTTTGACAGGTTGTAAATAATTATGTACAATATCAACACAGTTTGTATAAAACTCCTTGGCCATTTTAACCCCTTTAATTACACAGTCTTTGGCTAAATGTCCCTTTTTACCACATGAAAAACAGACAATATCTTTATCTTCAAAAGATTTGGCCTTGGTATGTCAGTAGTAACAGTTAGTGGTGTTGGCCTTACCAATATGGGTCTTCTTGGCAGTCCTTTTCTTGCCAGCAAATAATTCTCCAGTCTCTGGTTGATGCTCCTTAACCCAGATCCTAATTGGTTCAGGGAGAATTTCCAAGAATTGTTCTAGAATAATAATTCCCAAAACCTCCTGTACCGTCTTCTCTGGAACAATCCACTTGTTACACAATTCAGTCAGAAAGGTGTAGGTCTCTCTAGGACCCTCTTTGTCACAATACTTGTAAGTTCTGAATCTTTGACGAAAGGTTTCAGGATGAATATTATACCTTCTCAAAATAGCTTTTTTCACTTTTGCATAATCCTCAGCATCCTCTATTGTCATTTGGCTATATGCTTGTTGTGCTTTACTGGTGAGAAAGGGTGCTAGATGAATAACCCACTGATTCTCTGGCAATTTACTTGCTTCAATCACTCTTTCAAATATCGTTAGATATGACTCAGTCTCTGTCAATTTAGTCAGTTTCAAATTTGGAACAGGAGAAATATTATACTGAATTGCTTTAAGTACCTGGAAGAAATGATCATCCCTCTTGGCTTTTTCAGCTTCCTGCAAATTAATTTCCTCTTTATGTTCCAGTTCTGCTCTCTCTCTCCTGTATTGTTCCTGCTCATAGAAAAAATTTTCTTCCTGTTGTCTGCGCTGATCACCCAACTCTTGGTTTTTTATCAGCCAAACTAGGAGATCCTCAATATTTTTGGGAATACTACTACTCACAGGAGGAGTATCTTCACCTTTATCAGAAAGAACATCTTCCTCTTCAATCGCAGCTTCTTGCTGTTTAGGCCTCGCTCCAGCACCCCAGGTTGGATCTAAATCAGGCTCCATCCCTTTAACAGCAGGCACCGTCCCTTTAACAGCAGGCACCGTCTCTTTAACTGCAGGCAACAACTTGAGACGCCCAGTTACCTTTGAACGCAGAGACCGTCTTGGAGATTGAGTCCAGATATACCTCCTTCCATGTGCCTTGACTCCTGCCATGCACTGAGTACAAAATTATGC
The DNA here is from genome assembly GCA_019447015.1 of Hymenochirus boettgeri. Lineage (NCBI taxonomy): Eukaryota > Metazoa > Chordata > Amphibia > Anura > Pipidae > Hymenochirus > Hymenochirus boettgeri. The sequence continues at coordinate 122,448,443 of CM033470.1, forward strand.
TTAATCCAACATAAGATACAATCCCGCCAAAGCTGCCACCATATGTTAGGATGTGGGTTTTGTATCAAAAATAAAACGATGTCTTTCACTCAGTCGTTGGCGTTTGGTGCAAGTTCAGTTTATTAGGAAAAGCAAAATATAAGAAAAGAAACAGCAACTCACACTATGGACAGTGTGTAAACTCCCAAACACAACAGGGTTTGTTTCAAACTGCAGTCAGACTGATCGCTCTGACTTCAGGAGTCACTCTGAATAATCAGTTGCACTAACTTTTACAGCTGGGGTGGATTTTCCCAGCACCCTTAGCTTTTAAAGACACATAACATAAATAACAAAATACAGATAGTTCTTGTCTATAAATAACATTTCTGTACATCACATGTATAAAAGAAATTGTACAATGTTTGTAAGATCAATCAAGACTGTTACAACAGAATATGGTATAAAGTAATAACACATCTTAAACACTCCTGCTGCAGGTTTTACAAATAACCAATTACACTCAGACTATGCAATCAGATTCCACCCTGTTTACACAGCATAACAGCAGACAGGTATTCTTAATGCTACTTGTTTTATTCAACAATATCATAGGGGTAGGAAAGTCTAGTCACCTTGTCTGTAGGAAAAACAGTAAATAGAAAAAGAGGTTCGCTGGCCAGCAATAGAGGAAAGACAGAGGACACACAGATCACATAAACAGACAAGATCACTATCCACTCCTAACACACGTTCTTCTCTCGTTCTACCGGTACTTGTAGAAGGAATCTAATCCCATTTTTTTTATTTTTTGCTTCCTGATAATGTAAGTGAACATGCTATGGATATTGTTCACATTTTCAACATTTCAATGTAATAATGCTTTCAATAAGTTTATCATTAATAAATGAAAGCAATTTGTAAATAAAGTGAACAAAATGTCCTATTACTAACTCTATAGCACTAATATTAGTCTTTTATTATTAAACATCAAATAATGATTTAATGTATACTAAGTTGAATTCATTAGCGAATATATAATACATTTTGTCCACTTTATAATAAGCTCGGCCACCAACGTCAAGGTTTGCCTTCATAGACCGAGTCCTAAATGATCAAATAATATACATATATTACATTGATTTTATTTTATTTTTTTCTAATATGTACATACAGCATTTTTTAACTATAAATAATTAACTCTCAAAGTGAACACATAAATAAACATATAACACAAAATGGAAAAAGTAAATGAACTACTGCATGCACTCATACTGAGACACAAACACTTAAATATACGAGCAATGTTTAGTGTTACAATACCTAATACACTTAATGAAATGTCACTAAAGCAGTTACAAAGACACATACATAGTACCACATCACACTAAATATATCTAATCCCACTCAGATTTAAACACACATATAATTCAAATCACACACAAACATTCGTATTCAATGTGCATCATGCCTCACGTATGAAGGATCACCATGGGACACTTGTATGTGTGATATTTCTTTGGATTGTCCAATTTTTAATGTGAGGTACTTGTAGGGGCCATTAAACTGCAGGGTGGAATTGGATCAGATATTGTACCAAAATAATCTAAATTTCAATAAATTCGACATGTAGTGGATCATGTACTCAGATTATGGGGTGGGAATAGAACATAGTAACATAGTAACATAGTAATTAAGGTTGAATAAAGACATTCGTCCATCAAGTCCAACCTATTCACTTTTTTTTTTTTTTTTTTTTTTTTTTAAACCTACCTAACAGTTGATCCAGAGGAAGGCAAAAAACCCCAGCTAAAAAAGGGGGGAAAAAATTCCTTCCTGACTCCAAACGGCAATCGGAAAGTATCCCTGGATCAACCAGATCTATATGCATTAATACCAGTAATTCTCAATATTTTTTAGTTTTAGAAACTTATCCAGGCCTTTTTTAAAGTTATTCAATGAACTTGCCATTACCACCTCTGCTGGAAGACAGTTCCACAGTTTCACCGTTCTCACTGTAAAGAAACCTCTCCTAACTTGAAGATGAAACTTCTTTTCTTCCAACCTTAAAGGATGTCCACGAGTCCTCTGATATGACCTATTAGTGAACAATGCACCAGAGAGTTCACTGTATGGGCCATTAATATATTTGTATAAGGTTATCATGTCCCCACGCAACCGCCGCTTCTCCAATGTAAACAGCCCTAACTTGTCTAATCTGCCTGCATATTCAAGCCCCTCCATTCCCCTTATTAATTTAGTTGCCCTTCTCTGAACTGCCTCAATTTCCAAGATGTCCCTTTTGTATATGGGATTCCAAAACTGCACCGCATATTCCAAATGTGGCCTTACCAGTGCCTTGTAAAGAGGGAGAATAATATTTTTCTCTCTTGATTCCATTCCCCTCTTTATACAAGACAATATCTTGCTAGCTCTAGCTGTTGCTACCTGGCATTGTTTGCTACAGCTAAGTCTGTTATCTACCAGAACCCCCAAATCTTTTTCCATTACAGATGCACTTAACACAGAGTTATTTATGGTGTAGGTGGCACAGGGATTATTAAATCCCAAATGCATCACCTTACATTTATCAACATTGAATCTCATCTGCCATTCTGCTGCCCATTTTGATAATCTATCTAGGTCTGCTTGCAGCACTTGCACATCATTGGAAGTTTCCAAAGCTCTGCATAATTTAGTGTCATCAGCAAACACAGAGACCTTGCTCTCAATGCCCCCTTCTAAGTCATTTAGAAACAGATTAAACAGAAGCGGCCCCAGTACAGAACCCTGAGGAACTCCGCTTAGAACTTTAGCCCACATAGATGTAGCTCCATTAACCACCACTCTCTGTTTGCGGTCCAATAACCAGTTCTCTATCCATGAACAAATGTTTTCTTCAAGGCCAACAGTCCTCAGTTTATACATTAGTCGCCTATGTGGCACAGTATCAAAGGCTTTTGCAAAATCCAAATATACCACATCCACAGCTGTGCCTGAATCTAACTTCTTACTCACTTCTTCATAAAAACCAATTAAATTTGTCTGGCATGATCTATTTCTCATAAATCCATGCTGACTACTACTAATAAGATGATCTCTGGAGACAAAGTCAAGGATATGATCCCTTAACAAAGTTTCCATCACCTTCCCTACCACTGATGTTAGGCTTACAGGTCTATAGTTACCAGGCTGTGAACGACTACCTTTTTTGAATATTGGTATTACATTGGCTTTTTTCCAATCCAGCGGCACATCCCCAGACAAAAGCGAATCTGAAAAGATGAGACACAGTGGTCTTGCTAGAACTGAACTAAGCTCTTTTAAAATCCTAGGATGCAATCCATCTGGTCCTGGCGCTTTATTGATATTAACTTTGTCTAATTGATTCCGTACCATATCCTCTGTTATCCAATGAAGAAGACTCTTCATTTCCTCCCTGCACATTGTTACAATCCCTACTGTAAGGATTCTCAACAGTAAAAACCGATGTAAAAAAACGGTTTAGCAGATTAGCCTTTTCGGCATCCTCTACAACCACCTCAGCTCCATTATTTAATGGTCCCACATTCTCAGTCCTCATTTTTTTACCATTTATATACTTAAAAAACATCTTGGGGTTGGACTTGCTTTGTTCGGCAATCCGTGTTTCATTTTCTATTTTAGCTAGTTTAATTGCTTTATTCGAACTCTGTCATTACAACTTTTGAAGTCCCTGTAAGCTGTTCTGCTGTTCGTTTCAAAATTTTAAAAGCCTTTTCTTTTTCCATTTCCTTTTACCTGAGCATTAAGCCATGCAGGAGTGGACCTAATTTTTTTTACACTTGTTTCCTAAGGTACCGATTTGGAAATGTTATAGTTTAATATCCCTTTAAAAGTGGTCCACATCTGCTCAGTATTCTTACCTAGAAACAGTTCCCCCAGTCTATGAGCAGGAGCGATTCCTTTAAAAGCATAAAATTAGCTTTCCTAAAGTTAAAAGTTTTTGTTAAGCCAGTGCACTTTAGTTTCTGCAACCTATATTAAATGACACTATATCATGGTCACTATTCCCTAAGCTTCCCATTACCTTCATCTCCAAAATGAGCTCTGGGTTATTAGATATCACCAGATCAACAAGCCATTCTTTCTAGTAGGAACTTCTACCATCTGTGAAAGAAAAGCTCATATAGGAAATTTAAGAACTTTATACTTTTGAGGTGCTGGCAGTTCCATTACTCCAATCTATTTCAGGGTAGTTAAAATCCCCCAAACCAGAACAGCCCCATACCAGCAGCCTTCGCCAACTGCATATGGGGATTCATTTCCACCTTCTCCCCGGCATTTGCGGTTATAAACACCTCCAACAATTAATTTACCTACCTTCTTGTTCCTGTACACAGTTCCACCCATAATGTTTCTGCCGCATCGTTTGCTCCCCCATCTATTCCATCTTTTAAATTTGGCTTCAATTCCTGTTTGACTTGATGGTCTTGATTTACGTTATTAGCAAGTCAGAGATTTAGAAGGGTTTTAAGAATATTACCACGGCCAAATGCTAGGCTAGGGAGGCAATGGAAGCTTAGGAATATGTATGACTGAGAGGGTGGTGCATGTATATGGGGTTTGGGTTGTAATGAAAATGAGCTGAATTTTCAGTTGGCTACAGGCTCTTTTGTAAAGATAGTTTCCACCTCACTGATGATGGTGCACCTGTTTTGGAATAGATGTCTAGTGGGATGGATTATATGTTAAACTCGGTTGTGGTGAGGAGGGTACTTTGGAGTACAAATGGCTTGATTGAGGAACTATGGATCAGGGGGCAAATAGGAAATTGGAGGGAGGAGATGGGGAAGTGGGGATGGAAAGGTAAGAATGTACATCCAAGTATTGAAGTAAAATATCTGTTAATCTTCAAAGTATTTGTGGTTTGTAAAAAAAAGGTCTAATAGAATTAATAGCTTCAAAGGAAAGGTATGATGTGATCGGTAAATCAGAAAACTTAGAGGACAATTTTATTTACCATTTCCCCGAACCATTCCTGCAAAGTACCCAGGGTGAGGACCTAAAACGCTAAGTCCTCACCTCTGGGTACTTTACAAAAGTCCTGTACTACTTGCTTGTAATCTCCCTCATCGCTCCCTCATCCTCCCCACTGGCACTTTGAGTAACAGGTCGCAAGGCAGCCAATGGGAAGATGTGCTCTGCAAGGAGTCGTGCCTTCCATTGGCTGCCTCCCGGACTGTCACTGAAAGTGCCAGTGGGGAGGACACGACTGGAGCGACGAGGGTGAGTACAAGTAGTACAGGACTTTTGTAAAGTGCACAGAGGCGAGGACTTAGCGTTTTAGGTCCTCACCTTGGGTACTTTGCTTTGGATCGGGGAAATGGTATGTAAAATTGTCCTCTAAGGTTTCTGATATACCGATCACATCATACCTTTACTTTGAAGCTATTAGCTCTATTAGACCTTTTTTTACAGAATACAAATAATTTGAAGATTAACAGTTATTTTACTTCCATACTTGAATGAGTTGGGGGAAAGGAACGAGGGGGAGATTGTAATACAATGTATAATTGTAAACCCATCACCCAACTTTTATGTCTATGTTGTCCAACCCACTTAGATTGTTAGCACTTCAGACCATGGATCTCTTTCCTAATGTGGCAAGGCAAGCAGAACTATTATATCAATTGATCCATAATATATATGTATATGTGGTGTTCTTAAATTTATATAACATTGCATTTCATGTTTACTTTTTTGTATGCTAATTTTTTTATCTGTAAGATAAGATACATACAATTACAATCCCAAAAACACACAATACACTAATCAAACATGCACACATGACAATTCGCACACACCATACACTAATCAGACATGCACACAAAGACAATTCCACACACCATACACTAATCAGACATGCACACATGACAATTCACACACACCATACACTAATCAGACATGCACACATGACAATGCACACACACACCATACACTAATCAGACATGCACACATGACAATTCACACACACCATACACTAATCAGACATGCACACATGACAATTCACACACACCATACACTAATCAGACATGCACACATGACAATTCGCACACACACAACAATACACTAATCGACATGCACACATGACAATTCACACACACCATACACTAATCAGACATTACACATGAAAATTCGCACACACACACCAACCTACACTACAATCAGACATGCACACATGACAACTTCACACATACATACACACACCATGCACTAACAGACATGCCACACATGACAATTCACTATTATATAGTGCGCACCCCTCCTACATTTGTTTAAGGCCAGTCCAGCTTTCACAATCTCTTGATATACAACATATCTTCCTAGATAGTGCCACAGAGGACCACACCTGCTCCCTTTCCTGGCAAAACAATATCATCATTCTGACCACATAATAATGACACACAAATAAGCACACACTAGAAGACCCTTGTAACCATTGCATAGCACACATGACAATTCACACACACACACACACACACACACACACACAATAATCAGACATGCACACATGACAATTCACACACACACACACACACACCACACACACACACACACACACACACACTAATCAGACCTGCACACATTGACAATTCACACACACACACACACAACACACACACACCACAACTCACATCAGACAGCACACATGCCAATTCACACACACACACACACTAATCAGACATGCACACATGACAATTCACACACACACACACACACACACTACTCAGAACATGACACATGACAATTCACACACACACACCACACACAACAACCAAATGCACACATGACAATTCACCACAACATTACCACCACACACACATCAGACATACACACATGACAATTCACACACACACACACACACACACACACATCAGACATGCACACATGACAATTCACACACACACACACACATCAGACATGCCACAACATGACAATACACACACTAACACACACACACACACACACTCCGACATGCCACACATGACAATTCACACCACAACCACACACACACACACACACACACACACAACAGACATGCACACATGACAATTCGCACACACACACCATACACTAATCAGACATGCACACATGACAATTCACACACACCATACACTAATCAGACATGTACACATGAAAATTCGCACACACACACCATACACTAATCAGACATGCACACATGACAATTCACACATACCATACACATCATTACCAACATTTATGCTCCGAACTCCGACTCTTTAGCCCTATTAAGGTTTCAAATCAATTACTCGCAGGTCTGTTATTCTTCCTTCCATATTTCACCAAAATCCATCCAGCCAATTACTACAATTAACTTTGTCATTTAAATGGACCAGACATGTTCTCCTTCTGGGCATCCACTGACCGCGACCCAGACAAACTATACCAGCCAATTTTCCCCCAATGAAAAAACAACTACAACGCCCAACTCAACTTGGACAGCCTACATATTCACTATTCTATAGAATAACTCAATAAAAATGAGACACTACCCAAATACTATACTTGTTTTGACCCTACCCATAATTTTAAACACCGCGGACCAGCGACTCTTACAATCCAAAATCACAAAATTCATTTGGAACAACAAACGGCCCTCGCATAAGTGCAAAGACTTAACAGCGTCCCTGAGCAATGGTGGAGCAGCCCCTTCCATCATTAAGACACTATTTTTCTGGGCGGCGAGGCTGGCTCAGACACATGCAGTGGTACAATAAAAAGAACGACCAGGTGGACGATTGGAGCAGGACCCTACCAATATATTACCTGAGTGAGATCTTGTGTGACCTGTCCCCAGAGTCTCCACACATTTCAAATATCTAATCCATATTTAAAGTCACCCTTGATCTGTGCATAAAACGGTTAAGACTTATAAACTCTCGGAACCCCTCTCATTAATGACACCCATATTCACAACCCCGACTTTCCCTCAGGTACTCCACGCTCAGGAGTGGAGGGCATGGCTGAAAGAGATATATTTAGAGTAGAACACATAGCAGCACCCGAGGTCACGTCCTACAATGGGAACACATTCAAGCTCATATAAATTACCAACACAAGAATGGTTACACACAATTTCAATTAGCAAATTACTACGAAAAAATCAAACACCACTACTGGCACCCAGCTCACACCATTCGAAAAAATCTGCAAAACAACTCCTCAACACCAGCACAATCTCAAAATATTCTATATCCTGAATATATCGCCACACACCCAAACCCAAACTTCATAAACAATGGGAAACTGCTGGGGGCAAATCTGGAAATAGACAATGGACAAGTATATCATTCTCTGAGTAAATGCTCCCACGAATATAGTTGTGCAGGAAAAAAAGCTTCAAAATTCTGCACCACTGGTATATGTCCCCCAAAAAACCCACATGATTTACCCACAATCATCTCCTCTTTGCTATAGGGAGTGCGACTGTTAGCAGATTTAAGCACTGTTGGTGGGACTGCACGGAGGTGCAAAAACTATGGAAGGAATGTGAGCTATTAATCCAAGAGGTTCCCGCACCACAATAACCCTGGACCCATGGTCCCGCATCTTTGACAAAAACAATATCAACATTATCCCTCACAGGAAACAATTTGTCCACAGTGCGTGTGCCACCTAGGACCCTTATAGCCGCCTCTTGGAACAACCACACAACCCACCCCCCCTCTAAACAACAACTAGTGTTCAAAATATGGTGGCTGTGCGAAAATGAGTTGGTAGTTAACAGGACCAGGGGTACAATGAATTTATACGATATGGTCTGGAACCCATGGATAGCACAATGGGCTCCCAGGGGGGGCCGGCGCGGCCGGGCCAAGTAATAACGCTTGTAAACTATATAGGAGAGAACCTCCTAACCCAATGTAGTAGTAATAAGCGATACATGTAATGCTATTTGTGTTCTTTCTTTTCTTTCCTTTCTTTTATTTATTTATTGTTAACTATATACGTACTGTTAGGTATAGGACATAGGGGGAAGGACACAGCCCAGTCCTAAACCCTAATTTCTAACATATTAAGCACATAATCTATGCCTACAGAAAAAAGGTAAAAAAAAAAAAAAAAAGAAATAAAAGGAAGAGAAATCATGTTTGTAGTACTGAGAAAATAATTCTGTTATATGTTTTATAATTACAATGTTACTTTACAAATTTATAACCTATATAATCTCTTCAATAAAAATATTGGAATAAAAAAAAAAAAGTCACCCATAAAGGACCGTAACTAACTGTTTTAACCAATTGTTTTCCTCCCCTAATTTCTACAATGCAGAACCAAACACGTCAGAGCCCCCCGCTAGTCCCCATGCAGTGGGGATAAAAAATAAAGGAATCTCACCTTCAAAGTCCACTCAAGTGATCTACAACCCAACCCCCCAAACCAAATATATAATCTCACAACATTAATACCATGGAATTTTAGTCAGTCCCAACAAAGCAAATCCTACTAAACCATTACACTCCTAAGACAAAACCTATACAGACTTAAAACAACATTCTACGAATCAAACAGCACAAACAATTACCACCCCTTATGTGACTAACTTGACGTCAACCCCACACAGGTAACCTCCACGGTGAAAACTAAGCAACTCTAAGATAAAACCTGTCATCGATCCAGCTGCAACAGGACTACAAACTTACGAAGCAACACAGTCAATGGATATGCCACAAACAAGACCCACAAAGCAACTCCCATGGACACTCCAAACAAGAGTACAACTATAAAGTCTTAATACCAGCCCACTAAAGACAGTCCAAAACTCAAGTCAACGACTGGTACCACTCCCTTCCCCATAGTCTACAGACTCTTCCCAACCACAAGAACTACCTTCTATCGATCTTCTCCATGGAAGAAAAACCTGCACGGTAGAGTCCCTCTGCATAACACTGGTTAACAAAGAAAGACCAAACAAATCTACCTAAGTCAGAGTGAGGTTTTATAAAGTTTTATAAATTGTATAAGTAATGTTGGTGTTAAATAGAATTAGTAATTTACTGCACTATTAGGATCCCTAAACCTGGTACCCTCAAACCCATATACACCAAATGAGAGAATCATTTGGTTTACTAATACCCAAAGTTAAAGCCCGCATACCAGCACTTGGCGTTTAACACCCTGAGTGGAAGGGGTGTCAACTGGGAGGTTTCAGGACGGGGGACGTCATAAGAACCAAAGACTCGTCTCCCTAAACATAGATAAAGGAGTAAACCTTCAACTTTACCAACATTAGAATGAGTACAATTAAATACATACCACCTAAGAAATTTCTGGGCATCTCCAAACGGATGTTCTACTTTAACATGGGTCACAAAATGACACAAATCTTCCAAGTTAGAATGTGGTTTAAGGATGTAAATAGTTAAAGTATAAATGTTGTGATATATGAATAATCGTTTGGTACAATACTATGAGCCTTGAGCCTGATATCCTCAACCCCAAATACACCAAATGAGAGATCACCAAGCCGCCTTACCATATACTCAAGATAGCCCGCCCGCTCATCATAACTCAGAGAATATATATTTTAAGACTGTAAAGGGATCACAGAGGTTTCAGGACAGGGAACGGCACAAAAATCACAAAGCTTGCACCTTAGAATAGTATATGGAACCATTTTAACCATCTACATCACAGCAGAATTTATGAGGTGACACACACCAACAATCTTGGTACGCACACAAACTCATAGTCTCTCTCTCTTACAATATCAAATGGCAACTATAAGCACAGCAGATGTGGGTACAACAACCAAAATAGAGGACACAAAAAAGGGAACTAAATGATGAAAACTACCTCGCCACAAAGGGAATGAGATAGCGTTGGCTGAACTCCAGACTCTGATAGTTCCCAAAGAGGCCTAAAACAACGATACTGAGACAAATAATCTAAATTCAATAATGACCCCTTGAGAAGAGAAAGACCCCTAGACTCAATAACACTAAATTACATAACAAAATAGATAGAGACTTTTACTGTAAAAATAAGTTATATACTCAAAATTTCTAAAATGGAGGCCCCCAAAGGAGTAGTAAGTGATAAAAAACTATTCGCTTACCAAACTCAAAAGGATTCCCCCCACATTCAAAAGCAGTCTGTGGCAACATCACAACCTGGTCAACGAAACAATCAGCTTATGGGTACCCCCACCAACAAATCCAAACCAACCGACAACAAAGAAAACCTACCACTACATCAAAAAGTAAACACAAATGCAGACATCCAAAGCGACGCCTCTGCAGGTATCTCTCACAAAGTTAGGGGACTCAATACCACCAAAACGAAAAATGGTCATGGAATTTTACAAAATAACCAAGACCCAACATACTAATGTTCCAGAGCCCCCACTTTAAATAAGGGAGGGAACCTAATACTGGACAACATATACAAAATCTTATACATACGCTTCCACCAACTCAGGCAAGGAGTAGCGTTCTCCTAATAAGACTGCCTTGGAAGGAAGAGTCCACACTACTCTGCGATCCCAAAGCATATATAATCCTAAATGGCCAAATACAACAACATAACAGTATATGCCCCCAACACATAAATAAAACTCTCCTAAATAAAATTATTACATTAACACTGGACCCCTCATCATGATGGAGACTTGACGCAACCTTAAACCTCTAGAATAGATAAATCTAAAACATTCAACCAAAATACAGCTCACAACCTCCAGCAACAACTTGCATTCTTCTCAGACAGCAATCTACTAGATGCATGGAGAATTACTTTTCCTAAAAAAAAAAAATACCTTCTACTCTACTCCCAGTACACACATATTCACAAGACTAGTTTACACTTCATCTCCCCACAACTACTTTACTCCAATGCAAACCCACAATATCGAGAATAACCTGGTCAGATCATGCCCACATCTCAATACATTTCAACAATATCCTAAACGCTAGACCGTCCCCACATAGGACTATACGAAGCATTACGTGGCAAAAGAAGTATCAAGGAGGAAGTGGCACAAGCATTAGAGAATTACTTCACAGAGAATAACACTGAAGACATCTCACGGCAACTTGTGGGCAGCTCACAAGGCATTCATTAGATCAAAATCATCCAGGTAGCAGCACGAAAAAAAAACTTAAAATGAAAAATCAAAAACTCACAAACTCATTAAAAAACCTACAACAAAAGCCAGCAAAATCCACTGAGGGCACATTCTCACAAATGGGCAAACAAAACTAGAGCTTGCTACCATCTTAAATTCTAGAGCAAGAAATGGCCCTTCGCCTAACAAACCACAATCCTATGAAATATAACAAACCCGATACATGCTAGCACGTAAATTAAATTAAAAACTCACTCAGATAAATATCTACCATTAAGACAAAAAGGTAAACTCCAATGACCCAATCTATCTCCAACCTCTTCGCTAAATTCTACACAACGGAAACAACAAAATCATATCTCTGATTCCCAAATAGACAATTTCGTAAAAGACCTAAACATACCAACACTCACCCACCCCGGTAAAACAAAACATCCTACAAGCACCAGTAACCAAACTGAAATCAAGGATTATAAAGAGCTTCAATCCAGAAAAATCCCAGGCCCTGATGGCTTCACGACACTTTACTATAAAACATTCATCAACACAACAACCCCTCACTTATGCAACCTAATAAACGGAATAGCAACACATAAGACACTTTACCACCAGAAATGCTCACGCCCATATCATAGTCATTCCAAAGTTGATAGAGACACAACCCAACCCTCAAACTTTCGTCTGATTTCACTAATAAATACTGAGGTTAAAATAATAGCCAAATTCTTGCAACCCGTCTCAAACCATCTTTACCTACCATCGTTCATTATGACCAACAGGGTTTATCACGGGTCGCCACACAGCCAAACATTAGAAAGACAATCACGTTACTACAATATGCAGCCAACAAAAAAATCCCAGCCACAGCTCTTCTGTCGATATTGAAAAAGCATTCGACAGGATTGATTGGAGATACATGCTAAAACGTTTCAGAGAATTTCAAATCCCCGAAACGTTCCAACCATTTTAATGAGCCTATCAACAACCCTAAAGCGTCATAAGAAACATGGAATAAACCCTTCACCCAACAATAGACATCAAAAACAGCACAGGCAAGGATGTCCCCTTTCATCCCTCATATTTGCCCTCTGCATGGAAGCCATTAGCTGCCAAATAGAAATTCTCCAGAAATACAGGGCATAAAATAGACCACACAGAGTCAAAAATATTCATGTTCGCTGACGATACCTTACTCTACTTAACCCAACCAAACACCTCATTCCACCCTACACACTCTTCTAAAAGAATTTGGAGACATCTCCGACTCTTAGTAACCAAGCCAAATCCACAGCATACGCATCCACCTAACGTCATCAGACAAAACACATTACAAATCTATTCCCCTTCAAATGGGCTAACAAATCATTCCAATACCTGGGATGCAAATATCTCATGACACCCTCTCCTCTAGAATCTAACTACAACACCTACGTTAAAATACTTGAAAACAACTACTCGCTCAATGGACGCCATTCAACCTTTCTCTGATAGGAAGAATAACGCAACTAAAATGACAATATTACCAAATTTCTATATTTGTTCAACCCTGCCTATAAAAGTCAGAAACAAGACCTAAGTCCTATACAAAGAGCAATAAGTCAGTTCGTATGAGAAAATAAGAGACCCAGAATTAAATTAGAATATCTGTCACGACACCAAAACAAAGGAGACTCGCCCTACCAAACATCTCAACTACTATAAAGCTGCCAGAACTCGCCCAATTAACACATGGCCAACAGGAACAAGCAAGGGATGGGTAGACATGCACACAACTATAGAAGCCCAATCACCCAATGTCAATACTGGATAGATAAAAAGGACAGAAATCTCAGCAACAGCACTACCCACCAGATCATCAATATTCATTATCACAATGGGACGAGAGCAACCGCACACACCACCTAATCCCTCTCATTCAAGCTACCCACTAACACCCCTACACCACCCCATACCTCTCACACCAATTTCTCTACAATCCCCACGGAATATGGTGATGAAGCGAATTAAAAGGGTTAAAGATATCTATCTGCAAACCAGACGGCACGGTAATACTTGGTTAGAGAAAGCAAAAATGGAACTACCAGATAATACCTGGTACACATACACAAGATTCCAAAAATTCTCAATACAATCCTACAAAAAACCTCAAACAAACACTCACAAAATTCGAAAAATTAATTCTTAACACAGAATCACTAAGGGGTCTTATTCCGTTATCTACTCAATAGTACACCAGACGCGGCCATTAAAAGTAAGCAAACCTGTAAATGGGAACCAATACAACAAGAAATGGAGAGGAAAAGTGGCTCCAAATATATTCTAATTCCAACAATGCGCTCCTCAAACACGATCATAAAAAAAAACATAAAAATCCTTACGACTGGTATATAACCCCTTCCTTTTTAAAACAAAATCAACCCTTCACACCCTAAGACATGCTTCAAAAACTGCGGCCAACCAGCGGACCAAATACACTGCTGGTGGTCATGCCCAAAGTGAATCGATTATGGTGAAACAGAGAGATTGATCACGAGGTGTTAGCACAACATTCCTCTAACTCCATACACATCTTTATTTAAAAAAAGTTTCAACACACTCCTCAAAACAAATTAGTGTATATATGCGCGGCAGCAAGATGCCTCATAGCTCGCTCTTGAAATCAGTATTCCCTTCCAGAGATGAGTTAATAAAGAAAATATGGTGGATCCATGCAAACTAATATTTGGCAGCCACACTAAAAATAGCTTAAAGGAAAACGTGGCCCCGTTTTTTGTATAAACCAAAGTATACCCTGTAAACATAACCCCCTGAATGTTGTCTGGCTATTTGTGTACCTTATAAACGTATTCCAACTTCTCAAAACTTAAAATAAAGATCTTATCTTCTGGCACCGCCATTTTGTCCAAGCATAGTTGAAGAAAACTACAATCCCGACATGCAACGCGACCATGTCAGTGACTCACAAGAGTTTCCTATTGGCCGCTCTGAAGAAAAGGGGCGGACGAAGAGGCGGGGGCTTTACCCAAGAGGCGCCCTTGTAGTGAACTGGCTGCCTACTAAAGGAGGGGCGCGTGCTTTCTTGTGCTTGCGTACCTGCAATCATTTGGGCAAGTTCTGTACTGCTGTTGTTTGCCGATTTTGTCCAGTATCTGCACAGTAGCGGAAGAAAATCTGTAAATAGTCAATAATAATTGATTGTGGTGCATGTGTGTGAATTGTCATGCCTGATAGTGTATAGTGTGTGTGTGTGTGAATTGTCATGTGTGCATGTCTGATTATTGTATGGTGTGTGTGTGTTGTGTGGTGTATGTGAATTGTCATGTGTGCATGTCTGATTAGTGTATGGTGTGTGTGTGTGTGTGAATTGTCATGTGTGCATGTTCTGATGTGTGGTGTGTGTTTGAATTGTCATGTGTGCATGTCTGATGTGTGTGTTGTGAATTGTCATGTGTGCATGTCTGAGTGTGTGTGTGGTATTGTCATGTGTGCATGTCTGATGTTGTGTGTGTGTGTGTGAATTGTCATGCGTGCATGTCTGATGTGTGTGTGTGTGTGTGTGTGTTGTCATGCATGCATGTCTGATGTGTGTGTGGTGTGTGAATTGTCATGTGTGCATATCTGATGTGTGGTGTGTGTGTGTGTGTGTGTGAATTGTCATGTGTGCATGTCTGATGTGTGTGTTGTGTGTTGTGATTTGTTATGTGTGCATGTCTGATGTGTGTGTGTGTGTGTGAATTGTCTGTGTGCATGTCTGATTGTGTGTGTGTGTGTGTGTGTGTGAATGTCAGTGTGGCATGTCTGATGTGTGTGTGTGTGTGTGTGTGTGTGTGAATTGTCAAGTGTGCATGTCTGATGTGTGTGTGTGTGTGTGTGAATTGTCATGTGTGCATGTCTGATGTGTGTGTGGGGGTGTGTGTGTGTTGTAATTGTCATGTGTGCATGTCTGATGTTTGTGTGTGTGTGTGTGTGTGTGTGAATTGTCATGTGGGCATGTCTGATGTGTATGTGTGAATTGTCATGTGTGCATGTCTGATGTGTGTGTGTGTGTGTGTGGAATTGTCATGTGTTATGTCTGATTAGTGTGTGTGTGTGTGTGGTGTGTGTTGTGTGTGTGTGAATTGTCATGTGTGCAGTCAATGTGTTGTGTGTTGTGATTGTCATGTGTGCATGTCTGATGTGTTGTGTGTGTGTGTGTGTGGTGTGAATTGTCATGTGTGCAGTGTCGGCTGTGTGGGTGTGTGTGTGTGTGTGTGTGTGTGTGTGTGAATTGTCATGTGTGCATGTCTGATGTGTGTGTGTGTGTGTGTGTGTGTGAAGAATTGTCATGTGGCATGTCTGATGTGTGTGTGTGTGTGAATTGTCATGTGTGCATGTCTGATTGTGTGTGTGTGTTATGTGTGTGTGTGATTGTCATGTGTGTATGTCTGATTAGTGTGTGTAGTGTGTGTGTGATGTCATGTTGGCATGTCTGATTAGTGTGGTGTGTGTGTGTGTGTGAATTGTCATTGTGTGCTGTCTGATTAGTGTGTGTGTGTGTGTGTTGTGAATTGTCATGTGTGCATGGTCTGATTGTGTTGTGAATTGTCATGTGTGCATGTCGATTAGTGAGTGTGTGTGTGTGTGGTGTGTGTGTGTGTGTGTGTGAATTGTCATGTGTGCATGTCTGATTAGTGTGTGTGTGTGTGTGTGTGTGTGTGTGTGTGTGTGTGTGTGTGAATTGTCATGTGTGCATGTCTGATTATTGTGTGTGTGTGTGTGTGTGTGTGTGTGTGAATTGTCATGTGTGCATCAAGGTTACAAGGTCTTCTAGAGTATGCCTATATATTGTTGTCATTATTATGTGGTCAGAATGATGATATTGTGCCAGAAAGGGAGCAGGTGTCCCTTGGCACTACTCTAAAGATAAGTTGTATATCAGAGTATGAAATCTGCACTGGCCTTAAACAAATAGAGGGTGCGCACTATTATGATAGTGATTGTCATGTGTGCATGTCTGGTTAGTGCATGGTGACACTAATCAGACATGCACACATGACAATTCACACATACCATACACACACCATGCACTAACCAGACATGCACACATGACAATTCACTATCATATATAGTGCGCACCCTCTATTTGTTTAAGGCCAGTTCAGATTTCATACTCTCTGATATACAACATATCTTTAGAGTAGTGCCAAGGGACACACCTGCTCCCTTTCCTGGCACAATATCATCATTCTGACCACATAATAATGACAACAATATATAGGCATACTCTAGAAGACCTTGTAACCTTGATGCACACATGACAATTCACACACACACACACACACACACACACAATTATCACACATTGAATCTCATCTGCCATTCTGCTGCCCATTTTGATAATCTATCTAGGTCTGCTTGCAGCACTTGCACATCAATTGGAAGTTTCCAAAGCTTGCATAATTTAGTGTCACAGCAAACACAGAGACCTTGCTCTCAATGCCCCATTCTAAGTCATTTAGAAACAGATTAAACAGAAGCGGCCCCAGTACAGAACCCTGAGGAACTCCGCTTAGAACTTTAGCACACTAATGTAGCTCCATTAACCACCACTCTCTGTTTTGCGGTCAATAACCAGTTCTCTATCCATGAACAAATGTTTTCTTCAAGGCCAACAGTCCTCAGTTTATACATTAGTCGCCTATGTGGCACAGTATCAAAGGCTTTGCAAAATCCAATTATACCACATCCACAGCTGTGCCTGAATCTAACTTCTTACTCACTTCTTCATAAAAACCAATTAAATTTGTCTGCATGATCTATTTCTCATAAATCCCATGCTGACTACTACTAATAAGATGATCTCTGGAGACAAAGTCAAGGATATGATCCCTTAACAAAGTTTCCATCACCTTCCCTACCACTGATGTTAGGCTTACAGGGTCTATAGTTACCAGGCTGTGAAACGACTACCTTTTTTGAATATTGGTATTACATTGGCTTTTTTCCAATCCAGGGCACATCCCCAGACAAAAGCGAATCTGAAAAAGATGAGACACAGTGGTTTGCTAGAACTGAACTAAGCTCTTTTAAAATCCTAGGATGCAATCCATCTGGTCCTGGCGCTTTATTGATATTAACTTTGTCTAATTGATTCCGTACATATCCTCTGTTATCAAATGAGAAGACTCTTCATTTCCTCCCTGCAACATTGTTTACAATCACTACTGTAAGGATTCTCAACCAGTAAAAACCGATTTGTAAAAAAACGGTTTAGCAGATTAGCCTTTCGGCATCCTCTACAACCACCTCAGCTCATTATTTATGGTCCACATTACTCAGTCTCATTTTTTACCATTTATATACTAAAAACACATATGGGGTTGGACTTGCTTGTTCGGCAATCCGTGTTTCATTTTTATTTTAGACTAGTTTAATTGCTTTCTTGCACTCTTATTACAAACTTTTGAAGTCCCTGTAAGCTGTTCTGCTGTTCGCTTTTCAAAATATTTAAAAGCCTTTTCTTTTTTCCATTTCCTTTTACCTGAGCATTAAGCCATGCAGGAGTGGACCTAATTTTTTTTACACTTGTTTCCTAAAGGTACCGATTGGAAATGTTTATAGTTTAATATCCCTTTAAAAGTGGTCCACATCTGCTCAGTATTCTTACCTAGAAACAGTTCCCCCCAGTCTAGAGCAGGAGCGATTCTTTAAAGCATAAAATTAGCTTTCCTAAAGTTAAAAGTTTTTGTTAAGCCAGTGCACTTTAGTTTTCTGCAACCTATATTAAATGACACTATATTCATGGTCACTATTCCCTAAGCTTCCCATTACCTTCATCTCCAAAATGAGCTCTGGGTTATTAGATATCACCAGATCAAACAAGCCATTCTTTCTAGTAGGAACTTCTACCATCTGTGAAAGAAAAGGCTCATATAGGAAATTTAAGAACTTTATACTTTTGAGGTGCTGGCAGTTCCATTACTCCAATCTATTTCAGGGTAGTTAAAATCCCCCAAACCAGAACATGCCCCATACCAGCAGCCTTCGCAACTGCATATGGAGGATTCATTTCCACCTCTCTCCCCGGCATTTGGCGGCTTATAAACACCTCCAACAATAATTTACCTACCTTCTTGTTCCTTGTACACAGTTCCACCCATAATGTTCTGCCGCATGTTTGCTCCCCCATCTATTCCATCTTTTAAATTTGGCTTCAATTCCTGTTTGACTTGATGTCTTGATTTACGTTATTAGCAAGTCAGAGATTTAGAAGGGTTTTAAGAATATTACCCACGGCCAAATGCTAGGCTAGGGAGGGCAATGGAATAGCTAGCTTAGGAATATGTATGACTGAGAGGGTGGTGCATGTATATGGGGTTTGGGTTGTAATGAAAATGAGCTGAATTTTCAGTTGGCTACAGGCTCTTTTGTAAAGATAGTTTCCACCTCACTGATGATGGTGCACCTGTTTGGAATAGATGTCTAGTGGGATGGATTATATGTTAAACTCGGTTTGGTGAGGAGGGTACTTGGAGTACAACATGGCTTGATTGAGGGAACTATGGATCAGGGGCAAATAGGAAATTGGAGGGAGGAGATGGGGAAGTGGGGATGGAAAGGTAAGAATGTACATCCAAGTATTGAAGTAAATATCTGTTAATCTTCAAAGTATTTGTGGTTTGTAAAAAAAAGGTCTAATAGAATTAATAGCTTCAAAGGAAAGGTATGATGTGATCGGTAAATCAGAAAACTTAGAGGACAATTTTATTTACCATTTCCCCGAACCATTCCTGCAAAGTACCCAGGGTGAGGACCTAAAAACGTAAGTCTCACCTTCTGGGTACTTTACAAAAGTCTGTACTACTTGCTTGTAATCTCTCCTCATCCCGCTCCCTCATCCTCCCACTGGCACTTTGAGTAACAGGTCGCAAGGCGCCAAGGGAAGATGTGCTCTGCAAGGAGTCGTGCCTTCCATTGGCTGCCTCCCGGACTGTCACTGAAAAGTGCCAGTGGGGGAGGACACGACTGGAGCGACGAGGGTGAGTACAAGTAGTACAGGACTTTTGTTAAAGGCACAGAGGCGAGGACTTAGCGTTTTAGGTCCTCACCTTGGGTACTTTGCTTTGGATCGGGGAATGGTATGTAAAATTGTCCTCTAAGGTTTCTGATATACCGATCACATCATACCTTACTTTGAAGCTATTAGCTCTATTAGACCTTTTTTACAGAATACAAATAATTTGAAGATTAACAGTTATTTACTTCCATACTTGAATGAGTTGGGGGAAAGGAACGAGGGGGAGATTGTGAATACAATGTATAATTGTAAACCCATCACCCAACTTTTATGTCTATGTTGTCCAACCACTTAGATGTTAGCACTTCAGACCATGGATCTCTTTCCTAATGTGGCAAGGCAGCAGAACTATTATATCAATTTGATCCATAATATATATGTGATATGTGGGTGTTCTTAAATTTATATAAACATTGCATTTCATGTTTACTTTTTTGTAGCTAATTTTTTTTATCTGTAAGATAAGATACATACAATTACAATCCCAAAAACACACAATACACTAATCAAACATGCACACATGACAATTCCCCACACATACACTAATCAGACATGACAAACAATCACACACCATAACTATCAGAATGCACACATGACAATTCACCCAAATACACTAATCAGACATGCACACAACAATCACACACACACCATAACTATCAGGACATGCACCAATGACAATTCACACACACCAACACTAATCAGACATGGCACACATGACAATTCCACCACACACCATACACTAATCAGACATGCACACATGACAATTCGCACACCACCATACACTAATCAGACATGCACACATGACAATTCCACACACACCATACACTAATCAGACATTTACACATGAAAATTCGCACACACACACCAACTACTCACTAATCAGACATGCACACATGACAATTCACAATACATACACACACCATGGCACTAACCAGACATGCACACATGACAATTCACTATCATATATAGTGCGCACCCTCTATTTGTTTAAGGCACAGTCAGTTTAACATCTCTTGATATACAACATATTTTAGAGTAGTGCCAAGAGGACACACCTGCTCCCTTTCCTGGCAACAATATCTCATTCTGACCACATAATAATGACAACAATATATAGGCATACTCTAGAAGACCTTGTAACCTTGATGACACCATGACAATTCACACACCACACACACACACACACACACACAATAATCAGGACATGCACACATGACAATTCACACACACACACACACACCCACACACACACACACAACCACACTAATCAGACCTGCACAATGACAATTCACACACACACACACACACACAACACACACCACAACTCACTATCAGACATGCACACATGCAATCACACACACACACTAATCAGACATGACAACATGCAATTCAACACACACACACACACACACACTAATCAGAACATGCACATGACAATTCACACACACACACACACACACTAACGACATGCAACATGACAATTCACCACACATACACCCACACTAATCAGACATACACACATGACAATTCACACACACACACATACACACACACACATCAGACATGACCACATGACAATTCACACACACACACACACATCAGACATGCCCACATGACAATCACACACACACACCACACACACACACACTCACGACATGCCACACATACAATCACACCACAACCACACACACACACACACACCACACACCACACACACAACAGACATGCACACATGACAATTCACACCACACACACACACACACAACACACACAGACATGAAACACATGACCACACACACACACACACACATCAGACATGCAACACATGACAATTTACACACACCCACACACACACACACACACACAACACCACAATAATCAGCATACACACATGACAATTCACACACACACCCCACACAACATCAGACATGCACACATGACAATTCACACATACACATCGACATGCCCCAATGACAATTCACACACACACCACACACACACACACACATCAGACATGCACACATGACAATTCACAAACACACACACACACACACACACATCCAGACATGACACATGACAATTCACACACACACACACACACACACATCAGACATGCACACTGACAATTCACACAACACACACACACACACACATCAGACATGCACACATGACAATTCACACACACAAACACACAATCAGACATGCACACATGACAATTCACACACACACACACACACATCAGACATGCACACATAACAATTCACACACACACACACACATCAGACATGCACACATGACAATTCACACACACACACACCACACACACATCAGAATGCACACATGACATTCACCACACAACACACACACACATCAGACATGCAGCAATGACAATTACACCCACACACACACACACACACAATCAGACATCACATGACAATTCACACCACACACACACATCAGACATGCACACATGACAATTACACAACACCACACATCAGACATGCACACATGACAATTCACCCAACACAACCATACACAATCAGACATGCACACATGACAATTTCACAACACACACACAACTACATTCAGACATGCACACATGACAATTCACACACACACACACACCATACACAAATCAGCATGCACAACAATGAACAATTCACATACACACACACACACACACACACCATACAATAATCAGACATGCACACATGACAATTCACACACACACACACTATACACTAATCAGGCATGACAATTCACACACATGCACACACATCAATTATTATTGACTATTTACAGATTTTCTTCCGCTACTGTGCAGATACTGGACAAAATCGGCAAACAACAGCAGTACAGAACTCTGCCCAAATGATGCAGGTACGCAAGCACAAGAAAGCACGCGCCCCTCCTTTAGTAGGCACGCCAGTTCACTACAAGGCGCGCCTCTTGGTAAAGCCCCGCCTCTTCGTCCGCCCCTTTTCTTCAGAGCGGCCAATAGGAAACTCTTGATGATGTCACTGACATGGTCGCGTTGCATGTCGGGATTGTAGTTTTCTTTCAACTATGCTTGGACAAAATGGCGGTGCCAGAATAAGATCTTTATTTTTAAGTTTTGAAGAGTTGGAATACGTTTTATAAGGTACACAAATAGCCAGACAACATTTCAGGGGGTTATGTTATACAGGGTATACTTTGTTTTATTACAAAAAACGGGGCCACAGTTCTCCTTTAAGCTATTTTTTAGTGTGGCTGCCAAATATTAGTTTGCATGGATCCACCATATTTTCTTTATTAACTCATCTCTGGAAGGGAATACTGATTTCCAAGAGCGAGCTATGAGGCATCTTGCTGCCGCGCATATATACATAATTTGTTTTGAGGAGTGTGTTGAAACTTTTTTTTAAATAAAGCTGTGTATGGAGTTAGATGGAATGGTTGTGCTAACACCTCCGTGATCAATCTCTCTGTTTCTATCCATAATCGATTCACTTCTGGGCATGACCACCAGCAGTGTATTTGGTCCGCTGGTTGGCCGCAGTTTCTGAAGCATGTCTTAGGGTGTGAAGGGTTGATTTTGTTTAAAAAGGAAGGGGTTATATACCAGTCGTATAGGATTTTTATTGTTTTTTCTTTTATGATCGTGTTGGAGGAGCATTTGTTGGAATTAGAATATATTTGGAGCCACTTTTCCTCTTCCATTTCTTGTTGTATTCTGTGTTCCCATTTACAGGTTTGCTTACTTTTAATTGGCTGGCTTTCCTGGTGTACTATTGAGTAGATAACGGAAATAAGACCCCTTAGTGATTCTGTGTTAAGAATTAATTTTTCGAATTTTGTGAGTGTTTTGTTTGAGGTTTTTTGTAGGATTGTATTGGAGAATTTTTGGAATCTTGTGTATGTGTACCAGTGTCTATCTGGTAAGTTCCATTTTTGCTTCTAACCAAGTATATACCGTGCCGTCTGGTTTGCAGATATCTTTAACCCTTTTAATTCGCTTCATCATCCAATATTCCGTGGGGATTGTAGAGAATTGTGTTGAGAGGTATGGGGAGTGGTGTAGTGGGGTAGCTGTAGAATGAGATTGGATTAGTTGGTGTGTGCGGTTGCTCTCGTCCCATTGTGATAATGATATATTGATGATCTGGTGGGTAGTGCTGTTGCTGAGATTTCTGTCCTTTTTATCTATCCAGAGTATTGACATTGGGTGATTGGGCTTCATTAGTTTGTGTTCAATGTCTACCCATCCCACTTTGCTTGTTCCTGTTGGCCATTGTGTTAATTGGGCGAGTCTGGCAGCTTTATAGTAGTTGTAGATGTTTGGTAGGCCGAGTCCTCCTTTGTTTTGGTGTCGTGACAGATATTCTAATTTAATTCTGGGTCTCTTATTTTTCCATACGAACTGACTTATTGCTCTTTGTATAGGACTTAGGTCTTGTTTTCTGACTTTTATAGGCAGGGTTCTGAACAAATATAGCAATTTTGGTAATATTGTCATTTTAGTTGCGTTTATTCTTCCTATCAGAGAAAGGTTGAATGGCGTCCATTGAGCGAGTAGTTGTTTCAAGTATTTTAACGTAGGTGTGTAGTTAGATTCGTAGAGGGTAGAGGTGTCATGAGATATTTGCATTCCCAGGTATTGGAATGATTTGTTAGCCCATTTGAAGTGGAATAGATTTTGTAATGTTGTTTTGTCTGATGACGTTAGGTGGATTGCGTATGCTGTGGATTTGGCTTGGTTTACTAAGAGTCCGGAGATGTCTCCAAATTCTTTTAGAATAGTGTGTAGGGCTGGAATGGAGGTGTTTGGTTGGGTTAAGTAGAGTAAGGTATCGTCAGCGAACATGAATATTTTTGACTCTGTGTGGTCTATTTTTATGCCCTGTATTTCTGGAGAATTTCTTATTTTGGCAGCTAATGGCTCCATGCAGAGGGCAAATATGAGGGATGAAAGGGGACATCCTTGCCTTGTGCTGTTTTTGATGTCTATTGTTGGTGAAGGGTATCCCATGTTTCTTATGACCGCTTTAGGGTTGTTGTATAGGCTCATTAAAATGGTTTGGAACGTTTCGGGGATTTGAAATTTCTCTGAAACGTTTAGCATGTATCTCCAATCAATCCTGTCGAATGCTTTTTCAATATCGACAGAAAGAGCTGTGGCTGGGATTTTTTTGTTGGCTGCATATTGTAGTAACGTGATTGTCTTTCTAATGTTGTCGGCTGTGTGGCGACCCGTGATAAACCCTGTTTGGTCATAATGAACGATGGTAGGTAAGATGTGTTTGAGACGGGTTGCAAGAATTTTGGCTATTATTTTAACCTCAGTATTTATTAGTGAAATCAGACGAAAGTTTGAGGGTTGGGTTGTGTCTCTATCAACTTTTGGAATGACTATGATATGGGCGTGGAGCATTTCTGGTGGTAAAGTGTCTTTATGTGTTGCTATTCCGTTTATTAGGTTGCATAAGTGAGGGGTTAGTTGGTTGATGAATGTTTTATAGTAAAGTGTCGTGAAGCCATCAGGGCCTGGGGATTTTCTGGATTGAAAGCTCTTTATTAACTCCTTGATTTCAGTTTGGGTTACTGGTGCTTGTAGGATGTTTTGTTGTACCGGGGTGAGTGTTGGTATGTTTAGGTCTTTTACGAAATTGTCTATTTGGGAATCAGAGATATGATTTTTGTTGTTTCCGTTGTGTAGAATTTAGCGAAGAGGTTGGAGATATAGATTGGGTCATATTGGAGTTTACCCTTTTTGTCTCTTAATGGTAGATATTTATTCTGAGTGAGTTTTTAATTTAATTTACGTGCTAGCATTGTATCGGGTTTGTTATATTTCACATAGAATTGTTGGTTTGTTAGGCGAAGGGCCATTTCTGCTCTAGAATTTAAGATGGTAGCAAGCTCTAGTTTTGTTTGCTCCATTTGTGAGAATGTGCCCTCAGTTGGATTTTTGCTGGCTTTTTGTTGTAGGTTTTTTAATGAGTTTGTGAGTTTTTTGATTCTTTCATTTTTAAGTTTTTTTTCTCGTGCTGCTACCTGGATGATTTTGACTCTAATGACTGCCTTGTGAGCTGCCCACAAGGTTGGCCGTGAGATGTCTTCAGTGTTATTCTCTGTGAAGTAATTCTCTAATGCTTGTGCCACTTCCTCCTTGATACTTTCTTTTGCCAGTAATGCTTCGTATAGTCTCTATTGTGGGGACGGTCTAGCGTTTAGGATATTGTTGAAATGTATTGAGATGTGGGCATGATCTGACCAGGTTATTTCTGATATTGTTGGGTTTTGCATTTGAGTAAGTAGTTGTGGTGAGATGAATGTGTAATCTAGTCTTGTGAATATTTGGTGTACTGGGGAGTAGAAGGTGTATTTTTTTTTTTTTTAGGAAAAGTAATTCTCCATGCATCTAGTAGATTTGCTGTTCTGAGAAGAATTGCAAGTTGTTTGCTGGAGGTTTGAGCTGTATTTTGGTTGACTGTTTTAGATTTATCTATTCTAGAGTTTAAGGTTGCGTCAAAGTCTCCTATCATGATGATGGGTCCAGTGGTTAATGTAATAATTTTATTTAGGAGTTTTATTTATGTGTTGGGGGCATATACTGTTATGTTGTTGTATTTGGCCATTTAGGATTATATATCTGCCTTTGGGATCGCAGTAGTGTGACTCTTCCTTCCAAGGCAGTCTTTATTTAGGAGAACCGCTACTCCTTGCCTGAGTTGGTGGAAGCGTATGTATAAGATTTGTATATGTTGTTCCAGTATTTAGGTTCCCTCCCTTATTTAAAGTGGGTTTCCTGGAACATTAGTATGTTGGGTCTTGGTTATTTTGTAAAATTCCATGACCATTTTTCGTTTTTGAGTGGTATTGAGTCCCCTAACTTTGTGAGAGATTACCTGCAGAGGCGTCGCTTTGGATGTCTGCATTTTGTGTTTACTTTCTTGATGTAGTGGTAGGTTTTCTTTGTTGTCGGTTGGTTTGGATTTGTTGGTGGGTGTATCCCATAAGCTGATTGTTTCGTTGACCAGGTTGTGATGTTGCCACAGAACTGCTTTTGAATGTGGGGGGAATCCTTTTGAGTTTGGTAAGCGAATAGTTAATTTTTATCACTTACTACTCCTTTGGGGGCCTCCATTTTAGAAATTTTGAGTATATAACTTATTTTTACAGTAAAAGTCTTATTCTATTTTTGTTATGTAATTTAGTGTTATTGAGTCTAGGGGTCTTTCTCTTCTCAAGGGGTCATTATTGAATTCTCAGATTATTTGTCTCAGTATCGTTGTTTTAGGACCTCTTTAGGGAACTATCAGAGTCTGGAGTTCAGCCAACGCTATCTCATTCCCTTTGTGGCGAGGTAGTTTTCATCATTTAGTTCCCTTTTTTGTGTCCTCTATTTTGGTTTGTTGTACCCAACAATCTGCTGTGCTTATAGTTGCCATTTTGTATTGTAAGAGAGAGACTATGAGTTTGTGTGCGTACCAAGATTGTTGGTGTTGTGTCACCTCATAAATTTCTGTGATGTAGATGGTTAAAATGGTTCCATATTACTTTATTCTAAGGTGGCAAGCTTTGTGATTTTTGTGCCGTTCCCTGTCCTGAAACCTCTGTTGATCCCTTTACAGTCTTAAATATATATTCTCTGAGTATTGATGAGCGGGGCATATCTTGAAGTATATGGTAAGGCGGCTGGTGATCTCTCATTTGGTGTATTTGGGTTTGAGGATATCAGGCTCAAGGCTCATAGTATTGTACCAAACGATTATTTCCATATATCACAAACATTTATACTTTTAACTATTTACATCCTTAAACCACATTCTAACTTGGAAGATTTGTTGTCATCTTTGTGACCCATGTTAAAGTAGAACATCCGTTTGGAGATGCCCAGAAATTTCTTAGGTGTATGTATTTAATTGTACTCATTCTTAATGTTGGTAAAGTTGAAGGTTTTACTCCTTTTCTATGTTTTAGGGAGACGAGTCTTTTGGTTCTTATGACGTCCCCCGTCCTGAAACCTCAGTTGACCCCTTTACCATCTCAGGAGTGTTAACGCCAAGTGCTGGTATGCGGGCTTTAACTTTGGGTATATAGTAAACCAAATGATTTTCTCTCATTTGGTGTATATGGGTTTGAGGGTACCAGGTTTAGGGATCCTAATAGTGCAGTAAATACTAATTCTATTTAACACCAACATATACTTATACAATTTATAAAACTTTATAAAACCTCACTCTGACTTAGGTAGATTTGTTTGGTCTTCTTTGTTAACCAGTGTTATGCAGAGGGACTCTCCGTGCAGGTATTTTTCTCTCCATGGAGAATATCGATAGAAGGTAGTTCTTGTGGTTGGGAAAGAGTCTGTAGCTATGGGAAGGGGAAGGTGGTACCAGTCGTTGACTTGAGTTTTGGACTGTCTTTTAGTGGGCTGGTATTAAGACTTTATAGTGTCTCTTGTTTGAGTGTCCATGGGGAGTTGCTTTGTGGGTCTTTGTTTGTGGCATATCCATTGAACTGTGTTGCTTCTGTAAGTTTGTAGTCCTGTTGCAGCTGTATGCGATGACAGTTTTTATCCTTAGATGTTTGCTTAGTTTTTCACCGTGGAGGTTACCTGTGTGGGTTTTGCCGTTCAAAGTTAGTCACATAAGGGGTGGTAATTGTTGTGCTGTTTGATTCGTAGAATGTTGTTTTAAGTCTGTATAGGTTTTGTCTTAGGATTGTAATGGTTTAGTAGGATTTGCTTTGTTGGGACTGACAATAAAATATCCATGGGTATTTAATGTTGTGAGATTATATATTTGCGTTTGGGGGGTTGGGTTGTAGATCACTTGAGTGGACTTTGAAGGTGAGATTCCTTTAATTTTTTATCCCACATATGCATGGGGACTAGCAGGGGGGCTCTGACTGTTTTGGTTCTGCATTGTAGAAATTTTATGGGGAGGAAACAATTGGTTAATAACAGTTAGTTACGGTCTTTATGGGTTGACTCTTTTTTTTTTTTATTCCAAATATTTTTATTGAAGAGATATTCATAGGTTATAAATTTGTACATATTAACATTTGTAATTATAAACTATATAACAGATATATTTTCTCATGTACTATCAAACATTGATTTCTCTTCCTTTTTCTATTTTCTTTTTTTTTTTTTTTTTACCTTTTTTCTGTAGGCATAGATTATGTGCTTAAATATAGTTAGAAATTAGGGTTTAGGAACTGGGCTGTGTCCTTCCCCCTATGTCCTTATACCTAACAGTACGTATATAGTTAACAATAAAATAAATAAAAGAAAGGAAAGAAAAGAAAGAACACAATATAGCACTTACATGTATCGTCTTATTACTACTACCATTGCGGTTAGGAGGTCTTCTCTCCTTAATAGTTTCACAGCAGTTATTACCTTTGGCCCGGCCCGGCCCGGCCCCCCCCTGGGAGCCCATTGTGCTTATCCATGGGTTCCAGACCATATCGTATAACTTCATTGTACCCCTGGTCCTGTTAACTACCAACTCATTTTCGCACAGCCACCATATTTTTGACACTAGTTGTTGTTTAGAGGGGGTGGGTTGTTTCCAAGAGGCTGCTATAAGGGTCCTAGTGCTGGCACACGCACTGTGGACAAATTTGTTTCCTGTGAGGGATAATTGTGATATTGTTTTGTCAAAGAGTGCGGACCATGGGTCCAGGGTTATTGTGGTGCGGAGAACCTCTTGGATTAATAGCTCACATTCCTTCCATAGTTTTTGCACCTCCGTGCAGTCCCACCAACAGTGCTTTAAATCTGCTAACAGTCCGCATCCTCTATAGCAAAGAGGAGATGATTGTGGGTAAATCATGTGGGTTTTTTTGGGGGACATATACCAGTGGTGCAGAATTTTGAAGCTTTTTTCCTGCACAACTATATTCGTGGAGCATTTACTCAGAGAATTGAATATACTTGTCCATTGCTCTATTTCCAGATTTGCCCCCAGCAGGTTCTCCCATTTGTTTATGAAGTTTGGTTTGGGTGTGTGGCGATATTTATTCAGTATAGAATATATTTTTGAGATTGTGCTGGTGTTGATGGAGATTGTTTTGCAGATTTTTTCGAATGGTGTGAGCTGGGTGCCAGTAGTGGTCGTTTGATTTTTTCGTATGTAATGTGCTAATTGATTGTAGTGTAACCATTCTTGTGTTGGTAATTTATATTGAGCTTGAATTTGTTCCCATTGTAGGACGTGACCTCCGGGTGCTATGTGTTCTACTCTAAATATATCTCTTTCCAGCCATGCCCTCCACTCCTGAGCGTGGATACCTGAGGGAAAGTCGGGGTTGTGATATATGGGTGTCATTAATGAGAGGGGTTCCGAGAGTTTATAAGTCTTAACCGTTTCATGCCACAGATCAAGGGTGAACTTTAAATATGGATTAGATATTTGAAATGTGGTGGAGACTCTGGGGACAGTTAGCCACAAGATCTCACTCAGTAATATATTTGGTAGTAGGTCCTGCTCCAATTCAATCCACCTTGGTCGTTCTTTTTTATTGTACCACTGCATGGTCTGAGCCAGCCTCGCCGCCAGAAAATAGTGTCTTAATGATGGAAGGGCTGCTCCACCCATTGCTCTAGGGCGCTGTAAAGTCTTTGCACTTATGCGAGGCCGTTTGTTGTTCCAAATGAATTTTGTGATTTTGGATTGTAAGAGTCGCTGGTCCGCTGGTTTAAAATTTATGGGTAGGGATCTAAACAAGTATAGTATTCTGGGTAGTGTCATCATTTTTATTGAGTTTATTCTACCGAATAGTGAAATATTGTAGGCTGTCCAATGTCTGAGTTGGGCTGTTAGTTTGTTTATCATTGGGGGAAAATTGGCTGCGTATAGTTTGTCTGGGTCAGCGGTCAGTTGGATGCCCAGGTAAGTGAGACATGTCTGGGTCCATTTAAATGCAAAGTTAATTTGTAGTAATTTGGCTGTGGATTGTGAAATATGGATAGGAAGAATAACAGACTTCGAGTAATTGATTTTGAAACCTGATAATAGGCTAAAGGTCTGGAGTTCGGAGCATAAATGTGGTAATGAGGTCTGTGGTTTTAATAGTGTAAATAGGGTATCGTCGGCAAAGAGACCAATTTTATATATTGATTGTTTGATATCGACACCATATATTTTATTTTGGTTGCGAACGTGTGCTGCCATGGGTTCCATACACGTCGCAAAAATTAATGGGGATAGGGGGCAGCCCTGGCGTGTACCGTTGTGTATTGGGAAGGTCTGGGAGGAAAATCCCATGTTAGAAATTCTAGCTGTTGGTGTGGAGTACAGGTTATTTATTGCTTTCATAAATGCTCCTTTAAAACCAAAATGTTCCAGCGTGATCTTCATAAATTGCCAGTCTACCCTATCGAACGCCTTTTCGGCGTCGATTGACAGTACTATCATTGGTTTATCGGTGGATTGACAGTGATGTATTAGTTGTAGGGTGCGTCGGATGTTGTCTGTTGTTTGTCTCCCTGGTATAAAGCCTGTTTGATCCTTATGTATCAGATGAGGTAGTATTTTGGCTACTCTGTTTGATAAGAGCTTTGTGAAGATTTTTATATCTGTGTTTATTAGAGATATGGGACGGTAGTTGCTACACAGGGTGGAGTCTTTTCCCTCCTTTGGTATAACTACTATGTTGGCCTCTAGCATTTCTGGTGGTAGTGTAGTCTTACCTTCCATTATAGAATTAAATGTTGTTATAAAATGTGTGGATAGGGTTTTACTGAATATTTTATAATATGTAGTTGAGTATCCGTCCGGGCCTGGTGCTTTCCCTGCTTTTAACTGTTTTACAGTTTCTGTCCATTCGGACTGTGTTATAGGTGCATTTATTTGTTGGATGGTATTCTCTGAGAGTCGGGGTAGGTTCGCCTCCGTTAGGTATTTGTGTATGTTTTCTGGTGTCGCTGTACTGTTGTTTGCTGTTTGTCCCTGATATAAAGTCTTGTAGTAATCCGTAAATATATCCAGAATCTGTATTGGGTCATATACCGTCTGTCCTGTTGGTGATTTCAGTGGAAGTAAAGAGTTTTGGGTCATTTTTAGGTTCAGTTTCTTTGCAAGCATTGTATCCATCTTATCTCGTTTACTATAGAACTTTTGTTGGGTGAGTCGTATGGCTTTTTCTGCACTTGATGATAGAAGTAAGTTGATTTCTCCTCTAAGAGAAGTTATTTCCCGTAGTAGTGTATCCGAGTGTGTTTTGCTATGCGTAAGTTCTTTTGTTTTTAGGGTTGAGAGTAATTTGTTTAAATTATTGGTGAGTTCTTTTTTTTTAGTAGATGCTATCTTAATTAGGTGGCCCCGCATAACCGCCTTATGAGCTGCCCAGACTATGGGGGTTGGCGTGTCCCCTACGAGATTAAGTGTGAAATATTCTTTGAGAGTAGCATCTAGTTTAGTTTGGGTGTTTTGGTCTGCCAGTAAAGATTTGTTTAATCTCCATCGGTAGTTTGGCTTGGCTGACAACAGACCATGCAGCTGGGTCGAACTCTGTGCGTGATCAGACCAGGTGATATTTGAGATATCTGCATCTGTCAAAAGGGGCAAGAGTTGGGCTGATATAAAGATGTAGTCTATTCTTGTATAAATTTTGTGAGGGTTGGAATAGAAGGTGTATTTTCTTTCTGATGGGTGTTTTAGTCTCCATGTATCCCATAAGTTAAATGTGCGGAGAAATGATTTGAGTGCTTTAGAAGAGAGGGCAGGGCTGGAAGTTGACGATGGTCTGGAGCGATCTAGTGATTTGTCAAGTGGGACATTAAAATCTCCCAATAGGATCATTTTACCTAGCTCTAGAGTTAGCAGGTGGTTTTCTAGGATTTTAAAAATTTTTCCCTGGCCCTGGTTAGGTGTGTATATGTTGATTATTGTTACCTTAGTTTGTTGTATGTTTCCTGTGAGGATAAGGTACGACCCCTCCGGGTTTCTATAACATGAGTCTAACCTAAAAGGGACTGTCTTGTGTATCAAAATCGCTACTCCCCCTTTTTTGGAGGTGCTGGAGGCAAAATAGTGCGAGGTGTACTGTTTACCCCAGTATTTCGGTTCTTTTCCCTGAGTAAAATGAGTTTCTTGAAGACCTACAATATGGTGAGGGTCTTTTTCATATTGTTTTATTGCGATTGAACGCTTAGTGGGGCTATTGAGACCTTTGACATTGTGTGTAAGTATAGATATGTGTGTGGCTGTGTTCATCATGAGAGGGGCCCCAGGACCAGAGCGTACTCACCACCCAAACACCAGAGGAGGTTTCTTGTTCCCGGGAGGAGCCGAGCCAGGTTCCCACAATTGCAGTTTAAGCGTTGGTAAGTGTCTAAACAATAACAATAAAAACAGAAGAAAACATAAAATAAATAACTGAAATATACGGGAGATGACATTAAGTATGTCTTCTCAATTGTATCAATTTTAACTTTGTGACCAATTTCTTGTCACTAAATATATGGGACGGATAGCCTGATGGGCGGTGCCCGTGGTCCGGGAGCGCCATTGAAAGGGCAGTTGGTATTGTATTGGGGGGTAATCTATCCTGGAGAGCAAAGGTGGACTGTCTTCTAGATTGTCTTATCCCTGGGTTTCTGGGGGCAAGCTTCTTCATTCCCACCAGATGCAGAGGATCATTACACTCTAGGGGGGGGTGATATCTGTTATTTAGGTAGATGCATCTCCTTGGTTGGGGGGGGGAGAACACTAAAGATTGATTAGTAAATAGTTTTGGACTCACTGGTTTTCTCCAGCTCAATCATCTGGTTCGTATCTATATACATTTGCTAGTGGGCTATTACCATGTGGGACAACCAAGTGCCCTACCCCTCCGTTCTGGCTTATCTGTTGGTTTATTATCTAGTGTCTGTAGAGGCCTGTGGTCTCCCGTCTCCCTCCGCTCCATGGACCAGATCGCTTATCAACCCCCCCCCTTAGCGGCGGGGAGGGGAGGGAGGTTAAAAGGCACATAGAGAACAACATTTTTTATATTAGTTTGTCGTTATGCCCTTCTTATATTGGTCTTATCTATCTGGGGCTGTCTGGATTATTCCAGTTTCGTTTCGTTCTCTGTATTTGCACGTGTGGACAGAGGCTAGTGGGCTATTACAGTATGGGGCAGTAAACTGCCTAACCCCCCCGCTATAGCATGTCCACCGTGTTGTAGTAGGGTTGGTATCATTGCCTAATATTTGTAATTATTTTTAAACTTATGTTATCTATCTTAACCTTATACCAGAGTGTATTTCACCATTTTCATATATTGGGAGAGAGGGAGGGGGGAATATAAGTACACATATACTGTATCTAACCGATTTTTCACCAAAAAAGTATTGTGCTGTACTTTAAGAGATCTATTTGTGGTATCAACACATAATGTCTTTAGTCAAAGCGGGTGGTAGAGTTTTCTAGTTTTGTCCTTATCTTTAAGTCCGGCTGTTTCCATTAGTGTTCTCTTATACTCGTCAATTAGATGATTATACAGGTTGTGGGTATGGAGTTTTGGTCTTTTTAGGAGAGTTATGGTTGGTGCTGTCGTCCTTCGGGCGTTACTAAAATGAATATACATTTTGGTGGGTTTTGGGTTAACCGGTGGTGTTTTTGTCGTGTTTTCTCAGGTCCAGGTTATCCTGTGGTCCGGTGTTTTTCTTTTTTTGGGGGGGGTTTTTATTATTTTTTTTTTTTTTGCTTTTGGTTTTTGTAATCCGTTTTGGTTATTTTTGTGGTCGACCTTTTTATCTGGAGTTGGTCCTCAGCCATTTAATCGTTGTGGGTTGGTAGATTGTGGTTGTGGCCGGAGCAATTTTCTGGGGCCTGTCTGTTTCATCCATCCCTTCTCACTGCGGTGGGTAAATTTCCCCAGGGTTCGCAATTCCCAGCTGTGAGTTCAAAGAGGCTTTATTTCAATTTAACCCCCTCCTAGTTGTTCGAGTGTCCCTTTTACCAAAGTTCCATTTGAGGTAGTATTGCTCAGGGGGTATTAGGGGTTCGAGCGGGGGAACTGACGCCCCTGCATGGGGATGGTGAGGGTACTGTTGTCCAGTCATCTGTTGGTGGGGGAATTCGATGGGATTCTGGGCCCCTGTAGTTTAGGTCTTGGGTTTCCAGGCCCAGTTTCTGGAAGAGGATGTTGCTTTCGGTTGGGGATGCGATAGACACCGTTTTGCCGTTGTGATTTACAAGTAGCCGAAATGGGAAGCCCCATCTGTATTTGAGGCCCTGATTTTTGAGCTTTTCGAGTATTGGCTTCATCTCTCTCCTTCTCTGTAGTGTGTTTGGAGATATGTCCTGGTAGATTTGGATAGAGTAGCCATCTTGTTTCAGGGTCTCATGGTTACGGGCTGCCTTGATAATGGCTTCTTTGGCGGTTTATAGGTGGAATCTCACTATCACATCTCTTGGTGGGCTGTCGGGGCCTGGTGGGGCCCTTAGGGCTCTATGGGCCCTGTCCAGTATTAAATCGCGCGTTTGTAGTTGCGGGGCAATCTGGTGGAACAACTGTTCTAGGTATGGGTTAAGATCCTGGACTGTTTCTGGGATGCCCCTCAGTCTTAGGTTCTGTCGTCTGCTTCTATTCTCAGTGTCCTCCTGCGCTGTTTGTAACTC
Organism: Hymenochirus boettgeri; assembly: GCA_019447015.1. Lineage (NCBI taxonomy): Eukaryota > Metazoa > Chordata > Amphibia > Anura > Pipidae > Hymenochirus > Hymenochirus boettgeri. The sequence goes on from CM033470.1 coordinate 122,484,213, forward strand.
CGATATTTGTGATGGGTTGACTCTTAACTTGTTTCGGTGGGTTGTTTGGTGACTCTGATGAGGTCAGCTGTGCTTTGGGGTCACTTGTTTTCATAAAACTTTTTTTGATGGGTTTCTGAGCCTTTGTGTAGTCTGTCGGGTTGTTCCCAGAGGAGGCGGTATCTTATCTTGCTCTCCTAGGGGGCATTGGGTCAGTGAGTTTTGCGGGTGATCTCCTGTTCTCCGGAGCATCTGAATGTTCTTGGGGTTGCATTCCCGCCCTTCTTAATAAATCCGGTCCCTCCTCTGGGTGGGTAATGGAGAGTTGTTTTCCATTTTTTATTATAGTAAGTTTAAATGGGAATCCCCATCTGTATCGGATTCCCTGTTTTATGAGGATGTCCAATAGAGGCCTAAACTCCCTCCGTCTCGAGAGTGTCACTGGGGATAGGTCCTGGAATATGGATATGTGGTGTCCTTTGCAGGAAATTCTCTCTAAATTTCTCGCTGTCAACATTACTTTTTCTTTTATCCGAAAATAGTGGGGTTTGCACACCACATCTCTTGGTGGATCTCCTCTGGGGGGCTTGGGGCGAAGGGCTCTGTGCGCTCTATCCATTTGGAAGAGAGACGTTTGTTCCTCTGGTAGCAAAAATGTAAAGAGGCCTGTCAGAAATTCCTCGATCTCTGTTTCATCCTCCGGTATCCCCCTCAGTATAATGTTGCCCCTTCTCGCTCTGTTTTCTGCGTCTTCTTGGCTGTCTTGTAATGAGAAGATGTCTTGTCTGATCTCTCTGATTTCTTGTTCGACCTGTTGATGCTGTTTGGTAAGTTGGTCTGCGTTGGTTTCTAGTTGCGTGACTCGGTCACCAAGAATGGCGATTTCTTGTCTGACCTTGTGTATTATTTGTTTTTGCAAGGACTGTATCGCCATCTGTATGTTGTTGTATAGGTCTTCTAGATCCTGTCTAGTAGAAGGAGTTAGATTAGGGGCGCCTCGTGGCTGGTCAGCTTTGGTAAAAAAGTCTTTTAGCTCACCTTTGGTGCCGGTGCCTTTCTTTGGACCCATTGGCAGGGTAAGTTGTTGGGTTTTATAGTTTTAGAGACCTTTTAGATAGATTGAGTCCTTATATAGCTTATTTTAGAGTTGCCCTCGGGAGAGTCTGTGTTTTGCTTCTGCTCACATACCTGCTTAGGCCATTTAGCATAATATTTAATCATACTTGCTCTATATTGCTTCTGTGTTAGAACCTATCATCACCAAGTAATCACCTATTTGTCAATGTATGTAAGACAAATATATATTTCTACTTATCTTTACTTATGTGCATTGGTTTGGTGCTAGAATTATGTTGCTATTACAGAGTTGCTCTCAAAAGGCTCTGTGGTAAGAGACTGATTAATTGTTACTATTTTGACTGTATCGATATTTATGTAAAAATGTGACATTCCCATCATGTTCTTTGTTGCAATGATCTACTATATTATGACTTGCTGATGGAGTTGCACATATGTTAAATAAAAGACTTTATTTTATCATATTATTTACTATATCTGTTGTATTCAATTAGATCAACTGGACTTGAAATGTAGTTCTTGAAGACGTTTCGCTAGTCATCCGACTGGCTTTCTCAATTCAGAATGACTTGTACAATAATCTGTGGCAATTATGTACCCTGGAAAATCCCAATTAGCATATCACAGCCAGGTGTTAAGGGTGTGATTAGATAGTGGCTAAGAGGTGTTATAGGAACGCCCAGAGTAAGGTGTTAAAACAGCACTGTACATGGCAGACAGTTGGTGTCGAACCCCCCCACCTCTATTTAGGCTTGGTTTCTTTATTTTCAGAAACCCTTAACACCTGGCTGTGATATGCTAATTGGGATTTTCCAGGGTACATAATTGCCACAGATTCTTGTACAAGTCATTCTGAATTGAGAAAGCCAGTCGGATGACTAGCGAAACGTCTTCAAGAACTACATTTCAAGTCCAGTTGATCTAATTGAATACAACAGATATACCATGACCTGGATGAATGAGAACCTTCACAAGCATTATTTACTATAATTTTATCATACAGTCTGGTGGAATGCTTTGTGACCGGTGTGTGTCGGCAGCTCTTTCCTATATCTGTACCCTAAAAGAATAGTAGTTGGCGACATATTTAAGTCATCAGCGACAGGAATGGAATGTAGAGTTTCTGGCTATGTTAACTGTGATACTTGCAATGTTGTATAGTATAGTATTTGAGGTTGAATAAAGGCATCCATCCGGTCCAACCCATCTAGCAATATCCTCCTTTCCTGCCTAGCTGATGATCCAGAGGAAGGCAAAAAAAACCCACCAAATTTATGGGGGGAAAATTCCTTCCTGGCTCCAAGTGGCAATTGGAAATTTCCCTGGATCAACTCTACTTTATACACAGTAATCACATCCCCACGCAAGCGCCTTTTCTCCATCGTATATAATTGTAACTTTTCCAGTCTCCCTTCATATTCAAGCTCCCCCTTCAGCACAAGGATTTTTAAGTCCAAAATGCATCACCTACATTTATCAACATTGAATTTCATCTGCCACTTAGCAGCCCAATGTGACAATTGCACATCCTCTTTTTTAATGGTCAGCAAAGTTTTGTGTTGTCAACAAACACAGAAACCTTGCTGACAATACCCACTTCCAAATCATTAATAAATAGATTAAATAGAAGCGGCCCCAACACAGAACCCTGTGGCACCCCACTTAGCACTTTAGTCCATAATGATGAAACCCCACTAACAACTACTCTCTGCATCCTATTCATTAACCAATTTTTTATCCATGTACAAATGTGACTTCCCAGACCAACAGACCTAGGCTTATACATTAGTCGCCTATGGGGGACTGTATCAAAAGCCTTTGCAAAATCCAAGTAAACTACATCTACTGCTATGTCAGAGTCTAAATTTCTACTCATAAAAGCCAAGCAAGCTCCTAAATCCATGCTGGTTACTACATACTGTATAATGTCAGTTCTTGAAACATACTCTAGAACATGTTCCCTCATTAAACTTTCCAGTATCTTCCCCACCACTAAAGTTAAACTTACAGGCCTGTAATTACCCGGCTCTGAACAACTACCCTTTTTCCAATACAGAGGCACACCTCCTGACATGTGGGAATCCCTAAACAATATGTGGGTAGCATGACTCAACCTCTTAAAGAGAGGTCTTCGTGAACATCTCAACGCTTTTTCTAAAAAAGATGTTCCCCAGTTGAAAAACATTTTAAGTAATATATCGAAAAAGCCAGGTGTGGGATTAGATGAGGAGATACCCAGATGCTTTTAAACAAAAGTAAAGCCTTTTGGATTATGAAATTAGGGACAAGGTGCCGTATTTATAGGCACGGTATCGATTTTTATAAATACGCTTCAGTGGAGGGGAAGATCCTGGAAAGTTTAATAAGGGAATATGTTCTAGAGTATGTTTCAAGGACTGACATTCTAAGTAGTAACCAGCATGGATTTAGGAGGAATAGATCTTGTCAAACTAACTTGCTTGGCTTTTATGAGGAAGTAAGTAGAAATTTAGACTATGGCATAGTAGTAGATGTAGTTTACTTGGATTTTGCAAAGGCTTTTGATACAGTCCCCCATAGGCGACTAACGTATAAGCTAAGGTCTGTTGGTCTGGGGAGTCACATTTGTACATGGATAGAAAATTGGTTAATGAATAGGATGCAGAGAGTAGTTGTAAATGGTGCTTCATCATTATGGACTAAAGTGCTAAGTGGGGTGCCACAGGGTTCTGTGTTGGTGCCGCTTCTATTTAATCTATTTATTAATGATTTGGAAGTGGGTATTGTCAGCAAGGTTTCTGTGTTTGCTGATGACACAAAACTTTGTCGACCCTTAAAAACCTCAGAGGATGTGCAATCATTGCAGGGGGATCTAGATAGATTATCACATTGTGCTGCTAAGTGGCAGATGAGATTCAATGTTGAGAAATGTAAAGTGATGCATTTTGGACTTTTTTTTTAAGTGAATCCCTGTTGGAAAGGGATATAGGAGTTTTGGTGGATAACAAACTTAAAGGTAGCAAGCAGTGCCAAGCGGCAACAGCCAGAGCCAGCATGGTATTGTCTTGTATAAAAAGAGGTATGGATTCAAGGGAGGAAAATGTAATTCTCCCTTTTTACAAAGCATTGGTAAGGCCTCATTTGGAATATGCAGTGCAATTTTGGAATCCTGTGTACAAAATGTACATCTTTGAAATGGAAAGGGTTCAGAGAAGGGCAACTAAATTAATAAGGGGATTGGGGGAGTTTGCATATGAAGAGAGACTGGAAAAGTTACAATTATGTACGCTGGAGAAAAGGCGCTTACGTGGGGATATGATTACTGTATATAAATACATTAACAGGGCCATACAATAAACTATCTGGGGCATTGTTCACCAATAGAACATGTCAGAGGACACGAGGACATCCCTTAAGACTTGAAGAAAAAAGGTTTAAGCTTCAAGTTTGGAGAGGGTTTATCACTGTGAGAACGGTAAAGCTATGGAACTGTCTTCCAGTGGACATTGTTATGGCAGGTTCATTGGTCAGTTTAAAAGCTGGATGAGTTTCTGCAAACAAGGAATGTTGCAAGTTACTAGTATTGATTCATAAACTAGAGTTAATCCAGGGAAATTTCCGATTGCCACTTGGAGTCAGAAGGGAATTTTTCCCCCTTCATAAATTTGGTGGATGAAGAGGATATTGCTAGATGGGTTGGACTGGATGGACGTATGTCTTTATTCAACCTCAAATATTATACTATAGTATACATGCTTGATTCCATTTTGTTTCAATACTATACTATACCACACCTTTAACGATTGGTAAAAAAACTATTGTTAATTTACAATCAGTGTAACGATTGTTAAAGGGTATCTCCACTGAGGAAAAAGCATTTTTTTTTTTGGTTTATTTTAAAGTACACCATCCCCCAACCCTCCCCCTACCTTTTTTTCCCCAGAATTCCCTTTCGTTTGATTGCAGCAGCATGGGAAAGTTGTGCAGGTTCCTGGGGGTGTGTCTTCCCCTGCGCTGAGAGTGCCGTCACTCAATGTGCATCATCATGGTAGCAGACACACCCACTTGACTCTCTAAGTTCATTTTTACAGCTGATCATGCAGAGAAAGACAGGGGAGAAAAAGTTAAAACCCTCTTCCCACACTACTCTAAGTAGGGGGAACTTTGTTGTTTTTTATAAAGATTTTTTTTGTGTCTAACTCTGAGAGGTATGGTTGAAAAATTGATCAATGATTGATTTCATAGGGGATGCTGGGAATATGAGGCAATCTGGTATGGGAGGGAGTGGGAGAGAGAAAAAGATAGTACCTGATTACTCCATTAATTAGTGAAGTCAGCAAGCTGCTGTGATGGTCATGTAATTATTCCACCATTAATCAGTGAACTCAGTAGCTCTGTGTGTGTGTGTGTTTATATATATATATAGAGAGAGAGAGAGAGAGAGAGAGAGAGAGAGAGAGAGAGAATCGACCAACCAGTCCCGACGGATCCTCTCACGTTCTGCAGGTACATATCCACCTTACACACATCTATCCTTACAACCCAGGTGACTTTTATCAGTGGAGATACCCTGTAGATTTACGATCCTCATAGAATACCATTGCGGTAGTTTACTACCGCATTGTGATCTACGACCAAACTTTCGTTAATTACGGAACATTCAGTCGTAAATGTACGACCGCGATTGTAAATTAACTAACCCAATGTATCGCTAAAAAGCAATACAGCAGCTTTATGGCCCAAGGTTGCCAGAAGGTTTAAACTCTACGTGGGCTATCACCTGCATAGTGTAATACATCACTTTACCCTCATATTTTCCCACATCCTGGCCATTTTTAAGGGGAGAATTTATTTGCAAAGGGGCATTTATCGAACTTTTAGCTTTATGATAATTTGGTTTTCTTGAGCCCTCTTAGGGCCATACTGTATATAAACCCGCGATATAATTTTTTAGCGATACTGCGAGTTAATTAACAAACATTCAATCTTAGAATACCGTGCGGTAGTAAACTACCGCAATGATATTTTATGGGGATCGTAAATCTATGATTTCGTTATCGTAGATTTACGATCTGTATCACAAATTTACGATCGTTAAATCGATCGTTTATCTCCGATCAGTTTAACGATCGTAAATTTATGATACCATAAATTCTTAAAACATAAATGTTTGTCTGAGGAAGGAACCAGTTTGGTTACGAAACGTCACTTGAATAAAGCAGTTTGTATCAAGACTGGTGTGCCCGGCTATATCTGTGAAGATTGTACTTGTACTGCTGGCTGCAGTGCTGGAGCACCCAGCATTCGCTGATTGCTGTTTTTGTTTAGGTGTGCAGGATCCTACCCCATTGCTTGGATATTACTGGTTGTAACGTGGGTAAGAGTCAGGAACCGAGCGAGGTTTTGGAGACACCATCTCTTTCTAGTAATGTATAGAAATGTTTTATATTTTTATTTTGTTAATACATGAAAACTCTAATAAAAATTATTGAAAAAAAAAAAGAAAAGATGCAATTTCACTTTGGTTAACTAATTTAGGCGTCAGGAGCTTGTAGGCACAGATCGTTTGCCGCCTTAAGCTCCACCCAGTATTAGCCACACCCACTGCTAGCCACACCTGTTACCACACCCTCTGCAGAAGAATTACTTTAGTTTTCTTAAAAACATGTATTTGTTTTAACTATTCATTAACTATATATGCCCACAGTGACTGGTATAATAGTTTGCCCACAGTGACTGGTATAATACAGTTTGCCCTCAGTGACTGGTATAATACAGTTTGCCCACAGAGTGACTGGCGTAATATAGTTTGCCAACAGTGACTGGTATAATAGTTTTCCCACAGTGACTGGTATAATACAGTTTGCCCACGGAGTGACTGGTATAATACAGTTTGCCCGTGGAGTGACTGGTGTAACACAGTTTGCCAACAGTGACTGGTATAATACAGTTTTTCCACAGTACATACCTTAAGTCCATGTGAACCAATAAGTTATGATGTGCACAGATTCTCCTGAATGTGCAGGGGAGGGAGTATTGGGTGGAAATAGAGGAGCGAGTGACTCTGTGAGTTGCAGCACTTTTTCCCTCTAATCCCCACATTTCCGATAAACAAAAACAACCACTATTATCAAGTCAAGAGAAGCGGTCCGGACTTGATAATAGTGGTTGTTTTTGCTTATCGGAAAACGGGGGCTTAGAGGGAAAAAGAGCTGCAACTCACCGAGTCACTCGTGCCTCTATTTCCCCCCGCATGTAGGCACGGGCCTCGAGTGCCTAGTTAGAAATCCGGCCCTGGATATGGTGCAGAAACACCTAAATAAGGTTAATATTTTTAGCTCCTGGACCAGATAAAATACATCCTCGAGTACTTAGGGAGCTAAGTTCAGATTTATCTAGGCCATTGTTTCTTATTTTTGCAGATTCCCTCATGTCCAGAAGTGTGCCTCTGGATTGTAAAAAAGCCAATGCAATCCAATATTCAAAAAGGGTAGTCGTTTACAACCAGGTAATTACAGGCCTGTAAGTTTAACTTCAGTGGTGGGGATCCAGTATGTTAGAATGAGAAATGCAAAGTTTGCTAATCGTAATTGAAGTAAAAGACATTTAAAAAGGTTAGAAGTTAGGACCTTCCAGACTGGGGTTACCTTGACGTGGTTGGAAGGCTTTTCATTCATGTGATCCTGTCCTTAATGATAGGCCTAACCCTGGCCTGTATTGGGTCCATAATAAAGGGCAATGGTTGATGATGTACAGGCTCTCCTGCCAACAAGCCTTCTAATGACATGTCATCATCAATCATGCCTCTAACTGGAGCCGATACAACTTTTGAGTTAAAATCGCAAAAAATAGAAACATTAAAGCCACATTATACATATATAGTAAATGAATTAATCTCTCTATTCTTTAGAGTCTTTCTTATGTTTGGTGATTAGATCAAAAGCTTTGAGTAATTGTTTTTCTGATGTCTGTATTTTATGTTGTGTCTCTATTAAATGGATCTTTTCTGTGAGTGAGCAGAAGTATTGGGGAATTTTCTTTCTGTCCAGGAGATTTACAGTATTAATATTATTATTTAATTGTTTCTGTAACATATCCTTGGTTAACCAAAGTGCCCGTGCATCTTTTATACCATTATTGCTACTATACCCTGATAGCTGTACTTGGATCTTCTATAGTGTATACAGAGGGAAAAAATATTTAAGACATATGCTTTATTGCCATCCTCCGTATTATCCCCATTAATTAATGGTGCCACATTTTCAGTCCTCATCTTCTAACTATTAATATACATTTTTTTAGGATTATTGATGCTTTGTTCAGCTATCCTAACTTCATTATTAATTTTAGATAGCTTGATTGCTTTCTTACACTCCTTGTTACAGTTTTTATACTCCCTAAAGGCCCTTTCCGTTCCCTCAGCCTTAAAGGTTTTAAATGCTTCCTTTCCATTTGCCTCTTTACATCAGAATTCAGCCACATGGGCGCGGATTTATTTTTTTTACATTTACTTCCCAAGGGTATAAATTTAGATGTGAAATGGCTTAAAATCCCCTTAAACATAGTCCACTTCTGCTCAGTACCTTTACCTGATAAATTATCCTAGTTGACATGCTGAAGAGCTACTTTTAACTTTGGAAAATTTTCTGAAATTAAAAGTCTGTTAATCTAGCTCACTTTTCCTTTTGCTAACAAACACTAAACGACACTATTTCATGGTCACCATTCTCTAAGCCTCCAGTTACCTTTATATCTATAATACTCTCCACAAAGTTGGATATTACCAGATCCAAGAGAGCTCCTTTTCTAATAGGAATTTCAACCACCTATGAGAGAAAATTATCCTGCAGCAAATTCAGGAACCCATCACCCTTTTCTGTGTTGGCAGTTCCATTACACCAATAATTAATACACTCCACAAACTTGCAGCCCTTGCCAACTGCATATAAGCTGACTCGCTTCCTCTCTGCTATCATTTGGCAGCTTATAGCAGACACCAACAATGACATAACCCCCTTTCCTGTTGCCTAATTCCACCCATATCACCATTTATCTCCTTTTAAATTTCTTTTTTTTATCATAAACACATACTACTCCACCTTTCCTTTTTTCTGTCCAGCCTAAACAAGGAGTATCCTTCTAAATTTACAGCTCAGTCGAGAACTGTTCAACCACATTTCTGCTATACCTATTACATCATACTTTTCATTCAACGCCATTATCTCCAATTCTGTCAGCCAGGCTTCTAGCATTGGCAAACATATATTTTAGATTATGATCCTGTAATTTATTTATTCCTTTAAAGGGCTGTCCACCCCCAAAACTATAATCCCCCCCAGTAATGGCCCCACCATGTAGTGTAGTGTAATCCTTACCTCACATCCCAGCTCCATAGGGTTCTCCTGTAGACCCCCCCTAAAGTCCCAAAACTGTCCACCAGGAGGCTAGCAGGGCTCTGCCGCTACCTTGCCTCCGGTAGATATTTGTCATGCATACTGCAGCCCTTCTCCCCCCTCCCTCCCGTTCTACTATCCCTCCCCCTAGCGTAAAACCCCCTTAATATGCTGCTCCCACATGTCTGGCAGCCCCAACCGCATGTTTTTTTTCCAAAAGCTCCCCAAACACTTACCTCTCCTCTTTCCTCCGCTGCACTGAATGACCGGCAGCCGCGTCCGTGATTGGCTGCCGCTCAGCCAATCACAGACGCGACTGCCGGTCCCGCCCCTCTGCTTGCATTCTTGCAAGCAGAGGGCCGGCAGTGCAGCGGAGGAACGAGGGGAGGTAAGTAAGAGTTTGGGGAGCTTTTGGAAAATACAAACCATGCGGTTGGGGCTACCAGACATGGGGGAGCAGCATATCAAAAACTATTTTTAAGGGTGGACATGCCCTTTAATACATATGCCTTCCTATCCCCTATGCAAGCCCACAACCTTTCCACCCACAACTGGCCAATCTACACCCTGCTTTCCTTCTATCTATCTATCTATCTATCTATCTATCTATCTATCTATCCCAGTAAAATTGATATTACCCTCCCCCCAACCTAGTTTAGAATCTCCTCCAACGTATGCACCAACTGCACCAACGTATGGCCCACCACAGAAGAGCTTAATCCTCTGGTTAAGACTCAGCCGTATACCTGCATCTTAAGGAAAAAGGACCTACCTTTAAAGATTGTAATGTCAACATTTTGGCAAAGGAACAGAACTGGTTCAAGAGAATTGTCAAGGAGGCCATTTATGTGAAAGTAAAAAAAGTAAAACCAAGACTGAATAGAGGAAGGGGGTTTCAAAACCAACTGTCTGCCATGTACAATGCTGTTATTTTACAATTATCGGGGATTGATTTTTATCCACCCATAAATTGAAATTTACATAAAGCAGCATGGGGTTTATTAAATTTTAGCGATCATTTTTAAGTGTTTTAATTTCTTTCCCTTGCACTATATGCGTTGTATCCTGGACTAGTTCTTGAAGACGATTCGCTAGTCATCCGACTAACCCTTAATGCATCCACAAGTTGCTTTCAGAAAGTCCCTAAAACCTGGCTGTCATATGCAAATTGGGACTTTCTTCTTTAATACTAATCCAATGCAAGGTCAGGGAGACAATCTTCCCACAAAAATGCAACCAAGCAGGGAGTGTCAGCCCAGATAAATGACCCAAGGTAATTTCTTAGGACCTTCCATACTGGGGTTACCTTGACGTGGTTGGAAGACTTTTCACTTTTATGCATAAAATTGTAAACCCCCCATGTTTTTGCACAAGCACATATATTATGATAGTATATGGGGCCCATGAATGTGCATTGACCATCTCTTTTCTACGATGTCCAAAATGGTATTGCACACAATGCAAAACATACTAAACATAAAACCTATCTTGTACAGTATAATCCAATGCATGTAGCCACTCCTTTCCTGACCGCAATCCCATGATACAGTAAATTTCGCAAAGTGATTACTGCATTGTGGGATGTCATACAGGGAAAGAACAGGTCCTATTTGTAAAGGCGTGGTATTTCTTTTTAAGAATACCACACGTTTAATATTAATTTATAATCGTTACCACATGGTATTCTATGACCGAACATTCAATGTAAATGTACGACTGCCTCCTTTACAAATAAGGAACAGAATGTTAGAAATGTTTTCCAGGGCTTATTTTAAAGGAAAGGCTGCAGCCTTTTTTTAACCCTAGCTTGTTCAGAGACCACAGTTGACCTTTTAGTAGGTTTATTTTCCTGAAGTTGTGGAATCAATGCCAGCTCTAATTTTTCTACAGCATTCAGAAAAGCAAGTTATACAACATTAACCCTTTCACTGCCACAGATCATGTATAGATGATCTCCATTGAGATCACAGTGCAGGACCTGGTATAGTCAGTGTGACAGCTTTACTATACTTTTCTAAACAAAGTATAGGAACTACTATACTAAACTACTACTACTATACTTACTTACTATACTTTTCTACTTAGCAAAGACTAAGAAAAAAAATGGGGACAGATCAAAATTTGGTGATCACTTCTAAAATGATTTCTGGGAAGTGATTTTTCCGATCGGATTTCGAATTGGAAAATGGACATTAATGCCCGTATTCCGAGTTCGTTATCATTCCCTAAGATGATTTGCTGATCATCTTTTGGAATGATCCCCCCCAAAAAATGTGAAAATGAACAACATTTTTTTTACCCTTAAACTATAAATTAGCAAAAAACTGTCTTCTCCAGTGATATCGGAAAAGTAAACGCAGATCATTATTTGTCCGATTTCAAGGGAAACTAAGCCTATTTTAGTAGAAAATTTTGCAGAGGTACCAAAAAAAAGACCGGATTAAATTTTTAGGATCAGTGTGAAAAAACTTGTGTGACTCTCCAAACTAACCGGTTTTCACTAAAATACCACTAAAAGGGGGAATGGGGTTGGTTGTGGCGGTTTTTGATTTCTTCTTGTAATTGCGCATGGATCCAATTTGAGCTTGTTGGTGGCCCCGTCTCTGTTTGCACCCACCCATATGGCATAACATTTGATTCAGGACACGTGGGTTTTTTTACTTGCCAAGTGGGTTTAGGTAGGATTTCAACCTATAAATGAAGTTTATAAGTTGAAATAATAATAATCAGCGTTTCATAGCTGAAGGTGTGTAGATTTCAGGAATATATCGTTTGTGTGGGGTATTTCTGAGTTAGGGGGTGTTTTGTGGAAAAAACTGCAGACTGTTCAAATTGAGAGTTAGCTAAATATTTTTGCTGTTTCTGAGTCTTCATGCATTCTCACTTCGTGGCGATTCGCTTCCATGTCCGCATGTGTAACCACGCATTTGGCATACCGTTTGATTCAGGGCATTTGGGAGATTGATATTTGGTAACTTTTTTTTACATCCCATGAGGTTTTGGCATGATTTTTAACTTTTGAAGTTGTTTTTTTCATTTTTTCAGAAATGGTATGCGCCCACACCATTGATGGTATGAATGAGCAAACTACAGCGTTTTATAGCTGAATGTGTGTAGATTTCAGGAATATATAGTTTGTTGGGGGTAATTCTGAGTTCGGGGGGTGATTTGTGGGAAAAACTGCAGACTCTTCAAATTCAGAGTTGGCTGAATATTTTTGCTGTTTTTGAGCCATCATGCATTGTCTCACTTCATGGCTTTTCACTTCCACGTAAGCGTGTGTAACCATGCATATGGCATAGCGTTTGAGTCAGGACATTTGGGAGATTGATATTTGGTAACTTTTTTTTACATCCCATGAGGTTTTGGCATGATTTCTACCATTTTGAAGTCATTTTTTTGTTCATTTTTTCAGAAAAGTTCGACTTTCTATGACGAACTGCGCCCACACCATTGATGGTGTGAATGAACAAACTACAGCTTTACATAGCTGAAGGTGTGTAGATTTCATGAATATTTAGTTTGTGGGGGGTAATTCTGAGTTTGGGGGTTGTTTGTGGGAAAAACTGCAGACTGTTCACATGCAAAGCTGGCTAATTTTTTTTTTTGCCATTGGTCCAGCTCTGGGTTAGTTGGTAGTCATGTCTCTAGGTACACCCATGAATGTGGCATACCGTTTTATTCAGGTGTAAGAGTTGCACTTTTACCCATAATTCAAGTACAATTTCCAGAAAAGTTTTTGTTACCATGTTAAAGAAACACTTTGTGCTTAAAAAACAATGAATAATATTCCTGATTTACTGGGGGGTTTTCTACTGTAAACTTTGACTGAACCAAATATGTCTAAAATCCTGAAAATTCTTCTGGCATTTAAAGCATGCAAAGTGGTGAATTCTGCTGGCAGTAAAAGGGTTAAAGGGTACATTCACCCACTCAACATTTGATACCTACAACCAGGACCCCCAAAAACTCGTGGGGTTGTGCATTTGATTTTGCTTTTCCGTTTTAAGATTGCGAAAAAATGGTGATCGCATGAGTTACCAAAAGCACAGAAGCCTGTGGGGCTAAATAAAAAAAATCCCTGGAGATCTGGAGTGTCGATGTTTAGAAGGGTTCTGGTTGTATAAATCAAATGTTGTTGGTAGGTGAACATGTCTTATAGTTTGCAAACTGCTAAACTTGAAGGGCAAAACAAAATTTTATTTGGATCTCCTTTGAATTATACAACTAAAGTGCTCTATTCGATTATGGTCACTGTCTTTTTAAGAACTGAAGAAAGGAAATGATTGAATACAAACTGAACAAAGAGAATTTGAGGTGTTATAAACAGATTTAAAAATCCCAGGTTGCATATGAATAATTTATTTGAATCTTGCAATTACAGTGCTTTTTCTCCAATTTATGACAACATTTTGACACAACAGAAAAAAACCCCTGTAGAAACGGATCTCAACTGTCTCAGATGAATTGCTTCAGGCTTATTGATGTAGTTTTTTCAGATTATTTAAGACCATTAATATTTTCAACCAAAGTGACTTAATATAATTCTGCTTTTTAAAATTAATATCGTCATTATCCATTTTCAAAGGCTCCACCACTCATACTGTATATGCTTGAAGACAATCAGGGAGATTCAATAAAAGTTCTTTACGTTTAAAATGGTGCTAAGTTTGCCCCAACCAATCAGATCTTATTTAACATCTGAAAGCTAACATCTGATTGGTTGGGGCAAAATTAGCACCATTTTAAACGATAAGAACTTTTATTGAATCTCCCTGAAGAAGTTTCTGAAGGGCTACATATTTATATATATAAATATATATAAATAAATTACTAATTTTTTAATTTAGCTAACTAAACTGCCAGCTTAAAATATCATATGTAATATTTATATTTTTAAATTTTATACTGTGCCTTAAATAAATATTGTATTACCTATATTAATATCATGTAATACTTTATTATTTTAATATCTGTCTTTATTATTTGAATGAAATAGTTAATTATGGTCAATCCAATATATGTTGATCACTATTTTCTACTTTCCATTACTTACAACATTTGTATTATATACATACCAGAACTGACAATATAAAAAACAAGTTAACTTGCATTTTTACACACTTCAAATGCAAAAAGCAGTGTTAGACTACACAATTTAAGAATCCACATTTATTTTCCAACAAGAATATAGAGCATCATTACATCAGTCATGTACTGCTTTCTTTACAAGCATACAATTCTGTTAATTTAACTTATTGTTTACTGAACCCAAATAGATTTATCTTTGTAATAAATTATTACACAGCGTGTCTAGAAAGGTATTATGTACACATGTTTTGAGAGGCATAGCAGTCATTTTAATCCTCTTTAAAATACAGCAGTCTAGATCACAGCAAAAGTATAGTCTGTCAAGACTAAGTGGCACTTTTACTGTGACCAGGACCTCCTGAGTGTGTGCTTTTTTAAATAGCATTACTTCAAAAAGGGTGTTATGCAATATAGCATTCATAAGAAAAAAAAAAAAGTCAAACTGTATTGCAATAGTATTACATTTTAACATTGTACATTCTAGCACGGGCAAAAGTATAATACAGTAAATATAAGTAAATAAATTATTTTTATTTTAATAAAAATAATTACAATAAAGAAGCATAACTTAATATAACTATACTATTCACACAGGAAAGTATAACAATTTTACAAGCTATGTACAAGAACATACACAATAGTCTGTATGATGTTTAGCACTGAAGGCTTCATTCTTTTTTTTCAAAAAACAGTTAAGTCTACCAATAAAGTTTTCTTCAAACTGGAACTATTTGTAAATGACAAAATTATGTGGTTTGAAGTCTTATGGCCCACATCCTCTGCCTTTTTGTCTTTAAACACCTCCATGATAGAAATCTTTTGTTTTTGAATTCCTTTCCTGGTAACATACATTAGTTAACACATCAAAAGTGGCACAGAACAAGCAGGGTTATTCAATAAAAGTTCTTATCGTTTAAAGTGGTGCTAATTTTAACCCAACCAATCAGATGTTCGCTTTCAAATGCTAAATAAGATCTGATTGGCTGGGGCAAATTTAGCACCATTTTAAACGATAAGAACTTTTATTGAATCTCCCTGAAGAAGTTTCTGAAGGGCTACAGGATTTAAGAGCTCTCAGGTAGGTATTTAATACCTGCTAGTCACAAACAATGCAGGTATTCACACAGTCTTTACTTTTATCATATGGAATCTGTATGGTAATATAACAAAGTTAAATGTACCCCTTTAAACATGTTAAGACCAACAACAGTGCAAAAACATTAGCAGAATGGTAAATCTATAAATATTTTTCTATTTCTATTATTATCTACTAATAAAACAGTTTTCATATTTTAATATTTAAAGGTGGACAACAAGAAGATATAAACTTGGCAAGGACAATTAATTTAGCGGACAGAATAATTAAATGCAGTATATGCACCACTGTGAACAGTCTTGCAATACCGATATTCTTTGGAACATTATGAGTAGTTCTCAGTAATTAATTACAATCTAATTAAACCTTGCATGTCAAAAAAACTTGAATGGCTGCTTAACTTGGGGTTTGTTTACTGCTTGCTATTCCAAACTTAACAGTCACATCTTTTAGTAACCAGAATATTTTGGAAGATGAGGAAAACATTTTCCTTAACCTTCTGTGTACCAGCACAAATTTACCAATGTATATGCTATCATGGACTCCTAAAAACAAAACACTTTTTTAAAAAACTATAACAAAGTTACAAAGATTAGAAAGGGGCCTTATTGGCTTACCGAGCCTGCTACAATTAAGAGTATATATCGAGGAAATGTTTAAAATAATCTAAAATAATAAAACTACGCTTAACTATAATGGAAATGAACTAGTCATAATCCCATTTACCTCCTTTCAGAAATTCAATCTATTTGTTTTATAGCAAAGGGAAGGGGACCCTTTAACATGTCGCTACCAAGGGACATAGTGTACATCTCGAATGTTCAGAAACTATATTTAAGTAAAAATATGTATATACCAAATGTAGAATAAATAATATTGCTGCAATTCCGCAAGACCTTTTAACAGAAATGGTGATAAAATAGAAAAGGATCAATAGATGCAGTCATTTGGCACACACTTACTATTTATTGCTATTGTGTGATTTAAAATAATTCCAGTAATAGGCTATGTTTTAAAAATGATTTATCAAAGAATTGCACTTTAATGCCAAATCAAGTTTTGCTTTGGCACATGCCAAAAAAGGCAGTTGTATTTTAAAATAATTGTATGGATAACAACCTTACAGATAGTTTGGTGAAATGAATGGATTTGACCCATTCACACGGTTCTTGTGCTTAATTGCACGATCATAAGCCACTTGCACTGATTTGCGTATGCTAGCCTTCCGACCTTCTAGCATTTTGAGTTTATCCACAGTGTCATCAGTACCCAGAGGTATAACTTTATCACTTGGAAGCCACTGCCTAAAATAAAAGCAAATTATATTATTTTTTTATGGAAGAAGAAAAGACATGTTTACATCTGAAACCTGTTTTAGGTGAATAAAAACATGGAAACAGGTGTCCATATATAATACTCCACACTAGAGATGTTCAAAACCGGCAAGTTCCATTAAGTTTTAGGATTTTGAAAAAGTGAGAGAAAATCCGAGAATGGGCCCAGAGAAGTCAACAGGAGATAAAAAAACCAAAGTTTTAATTTAAGGTATAAATAGCAATTTTGTTAGTGTAAATGGCTCAGAGTCTAAATGGTTAGTGTAAATGGCCTAGACGTCGCTATGCCTAAATGTGCAAATTCGGATTCTAAATCTACTTACCAGCTATCTTTTCATCGCCCTCCTACTGCTTATTTCGATCGTGGAAACAGCAGAAGGGCTGGATGGTCAGTGAAGTGCCAGACCATACAGAGAAGCAAGCAATCCAAGACTGCTTGCAATGTCAAGACGACTTCTCCGGGGAGTCTCTGAGACTTCCCTTGTTCATGCCCAGGAGGTCCAGTGGACTGTGATCAGCTGACCTATTGCAGTTCAGTATCTGTTATAGTAAGCTAGTTTTTAGTTTGAAAAACTGTAAACTCTTCCAATGCAGAGATGACTAAAATATTTAGCTGTAATAGCACTTGTGGGTTGGCCTACTTTTCTGGCTACATCCAAAAATTCAAGTTGGGTCCAGTTATATTAAGTGGCATTTTTACATGTCCTGTGGCTTTTGGCTCCAATTCTAACTTGATTTAGACAATTTTCAAACTTTTCAAAATTTTTATACACACACACATATAAAATCGGCTAAAAGCTCTTATTTATGCATCTGGAATTCTGCATGTATGAAAAACTGAAGGCACCATTATGTAGCTAGAGGTGTGTATTATTTAAAATTATGTAGTTTCTTGGCATATTTTAAGTTTTATGTAAAAAGTTTTTTTAAACTACTTTTGGACTTTCTAGCTCAACTTTTGGACTTAAAAAAACACTTAAGTATTTTGTGCAAAATCATTTATTTGTGCATAAAGATAAGATTCACTTTTGCAGCAGGCTTCCTAAGGATTAAAAAGCAAAATGTATGAATCTGCTCTCACTGTTCCTTTTAGGACTTCATTTTCATGAACTAAAAATCCGGACGTTTAGCGCGGTCACCATTATGGGCATTTATGCATTTCTTACCGCTTCTTATACTCCTTCCTAAGGCTAGCATGTGGATTGCTATAAACTGTTGGGGTTGAAGCACCTTTATCTAATCTATAAACATACTCCTTTTACTGTTACAGGCGTCTGAACCGGAAGTACATAAGGTGCGTGCTTTTGCATATCAGTTTGACAAAGTATGGCTTAGAAAAGTGACATTTTTATGCTGGTGGGTCTACCAAACCTCTACCAAAGGGAACATAATCCCTAGGAGTTAAAGTATATCCATAAATAAATACTTTATATCTATACTTTAATTTTCTTTAAAAGCCTATATTTAAAATGGGGTTGTGATTGATCTTTGGGTACTTAAGGAGCTAAGTTGAGGTTTATTTAGGCCTTTGTTTCTTATTTTTGCTGATTCCCTCATGTCCGGAGGTGTGCCTCTGGATTGGAAAAAGGCTGATGTTATTCCAATATTCAAAAAGGGTAGTCGTTCAGGCCGGTAATTACAGGCCTGTAAGTTTAACTTCAGTGGTGGGGAAGATCCTGGAAAGTTTAATAAGGGAACATGTTCTAGAGTATGTTTCAAGGACTGACATTCTAAGTAGTAACCAGCATGGATTTAGGAGGAATAAATCTTGTCAAACTAACTTGCTTGGCTTTTATGAGGAAGTAAGTAGAAATTTAGACTCTGGCATAGCAGTAGATGTAGTTTACTTGGATTTTGCAAAGTCTTTTGATACAGTCCCCCATAGGCGACTAATGTATAAGCTAAGGTCTGTTAGTCTGGGGAGTCACATTTGTACATGGATAGAAAATTGGTTAATGAATAGGATGCCGAGAGTAGTTGTTAATGGGGCTTCATCATTATGGACTAAAGTGCTAAGTGGGGTGCCACAGGGTTCTGTGCTGGGGCCGATTCTATTTAATCTATTTATTAATGATTTGGAAGTGGGTATTGTCAGCAAGGTTTCTGTGTTTGCTTACGACACAAAACTTTGTCGACCATTAAAAACTTCAGAGGATGTGCTATCGTTGCAAGGGGATCTATATAGATTGTCACATTGGGCTGCTAAGTGGCAGATGAAATTCAATGTTGATAAATGTAAGGTGATGCATTTTGGACTTAAAAATCCTTGTGCTACTTATACTATAAATGGCTCTGTGTTAAGTGAATCCCTGTTGGAAAGGGATCTTGGAGTTTGGTGGATAACAAACTTACATTGGAAAAAAGCCAATGTAATACCAATATTCAAAAAAGGTAGTCGTTCACAGCCTGGAAACTATAGGCCTGTAAGCCTAACATCAGTGGTAGGGAAGGTGATGGAAACCTTGTTAAGGGATCATATCCTTGACTTTGTTTCCAGAGATCATCTTATTAGTAGTAGTCAGCATGGATTTATGAGAAATAGATCATGCCAGACAAATTTAATTGTTTTTTATGAAGAAGTGAGTAAGAAATTAGATTCAGGCACAGCAGTGGATGTGGTATATTTGGATTTTGCAAAAGCTTTTGATACTGTGCCACATAGGCGACTAATGTATAAGCTGAGGACTGTTGGCCTTGAAGAAAACATTTGTTCATGGATAGAGAACTGGTTATTGGACCGCAAACAGAGAGTGGTGGTTAATGGAGCTACATCTATGTGGGCTAAATTTCTAAGCGGAGTGCCTCAGGGTTCTGTACTGGGGCCGCTTCTGTTTAATCTGTTTATAAATGACTTAGAAGGGGGCATTGAGAGCAAGGTCTCAGTATTTGCTGATTACACTAAACTATGCAGAGCTTTGGAAACTTCCAATGATGTGCAAGTGCTGCAAGCAGACCTAGAGAGATTATCAAAATGGGCAGCAGAATGGCAGATGAGATTCAATGTTGATAAATGTAAGGTGATGCATTTGGGATTTAATAATCCTTGTGCCACCTACACCATAAATAACTCTGTGTTAAGTGCATCTGTAATGGAAAAAGATTTGGGGGTTCTGGTAGATAACAGACTTAGCTGTAGCAAACAATGCCAGGTAGCAACAGCTAGAGCTAGCAAGATATTGTCTTGTATAAACAGGGGAATAGATTCAAGAGAGAAAAATATTATTCTCCCTCTTTACAAGGCACTGGTAAGGCCTCATTTGGAATATGCAGTGTAGTTTTGGAATCCCATATACAAAAGGGACAACTTGGAAATTGAGGCAGTTCAGGGAAGGGCAACCAAATTAATAAGGGGAATGGAGGGGCTCGAATATGCAGACAGATTAGACAAGTTAGGGCTGTTTACATTGGAGAAGCGACGTTTGCGTGGGGACATGATAACCTTATACAAATATATTAAAGGGCCATACAATGAACTCTCTGGTGCATTGTACACTAATAGGTCATATCAGAGGACACGTGGACATAGTTACATAGTAATTATTTACATAGTAATTAAGGTTGAATAAAGACATACGTCCATCAAGTCCAACCTATTCACCGTATTCACTTATCCAGGCCTTTTTTAAAGCTATTTAATGAACTTGCCATTACCACATCTGCTGGAAGACAGTTCCACAGTTTCACCGTTCCCACTGTAAAGAAACCTCTCCTAAACTGAAGATGAAATTTCTTTTCTTACAACCTTAAAGGATGTCCACGTGTCCTCTGATATGACCTGTTAGTAAACAATGCACCAGAGAGTTCATTGCATGGACCATTAATATATTTGTATAAGGTTATCATGTCCCCACGCAAACGTCGCTTCTCCAATGTAAACAGCCCCAATTGTCTAATTTGCCTGCATATTCAAGCCCCTCCATTCCCCTTATTAATTTAGTTGCCCTTCTCTGAACTGCCTCATTGCCAAGATGTCCCTTTTGTATATGTTTCAAAAACTGCACCGCATATTCCAAATGAGGCCTTACCAGTGCCTTGTAAAGAGGGAGAATATATTTTCTCTCTTGAATCTATTCCCCTTTTTTACAAGACAATATCTTGATAGCTCTAGCTGTTGCTACCTGGCATTGTTTGCTATAGCTAAGTCTGTTATCTACCAGAACCCCCAAATCTTTTTCCATTACAGATGCACTTAACACAGAGTTATTTATGGTGTAGGTGGCACAGGATTATTAAATCCCAAATGCATCACCTACATTTATCAACATTGAATCTCATCTGCCATTCTACTACCCATTTTGAATAATCTAGGTCTGCTTGCGCACTTGCACATCATTGAAAGTTTCCAAAGCTCTGCATAGTTTAGTGTCACAGCAAACACCGAGACCTTGCTCTCAATGCCCCCTTCTAGTCATTTATAAACAGATTAAACAGAAGCGGCCCCAGTACAGAACCCTGAGGCTCTCCGCTTAGAACTTTAGCCCACATAGATGTAGCTCCATTAACCACCACTCTCTGTTTGCGGTCCAATAACCAGTTCTCTATCCATGAACAAATGTTTTCTTCAAGGCCAACAGTCCTCATTTTATACATTAGTCCCCTATGTGGCACAGTATCAAAAGCTTTTGCAAAATCCAAATATACCACATCCTGCTGTGCCTGAATCTAATTTCTTACTCACTTCTTCATAAAAAACAATTAATTTGCCTGGCATGATCTATTTCTCATAAATCCATCCTGACTACTACTAATAAGATGATCTCTGGAACAAAGTCAAGATATGATCCCTTAACAAAGTTTCCATCACTTTCCTCCCACTGATGTTAGGCTTACAGGTCTATAGTTTCCAGGCTGTGAACGCTACCTTTTTTGAATATGGTATTACATTGGCTTTTTTCCAATCCAGCGGCAGGCACATCCCCAGACAAAAGCGAATCTAAAAGATGAGAAACAATGGTCTAGATAGATGAACTAAGCTCTAATATGGAAGAAAAGAAGTTTCATTATCTCAGGTTAGGAAGGGTTTCTTTACAGTGAGAACGTGAAACTGTGGAACTGTCTTCCAGCAGATGTGGTAATGGCAAGTTCACTGAATCTTTAAAAAAGGCCTGGATAAGTTTTCTAAACTAAAAATATTGAGAATTACTGGTATTGATGCATATAGATCTGGTTGATCCAGGGATACATTCCGATTGCCGTTTGGAGTCAGGAAGGAATTTTTTCCCCCTTTTTTAGCTGGGTTTTTTTTGCCTTCCTCTGGATCATCTGGTAGGTGGGTTAAAATATAATATATATATATATATATAAAGAGGGTGAATAAGGTTGGACTTGATGGACGTATGTCTTTATTCAACCTTAATTAATAATTACTATGTAAAGTAGCAACAGTGCCAGCGGCAACAGCCAGAGCCAGCATGGTATTGTCTTGTATAAAGAGAGGTATGGATTCAAGGGAGGAAAATGTAATTCTCCCTCTTTACAAGCATTGGTAAGCCTCATTTGGAATATGCAGTGCAATTTTGGAATCCTGTGTACAAAAAGGACATCTTTGAAATGGAAAGGGTTCAGAGAAGGGCAACTAAATTAATAAGGGGATTGGGGGAGCTTGAATATGAAGAGAGACGAGTTGATCCAGGGAAATTTCCGATTGCCACTTGGAGTCAGGAAGGAATTTTTTCCCCTTCATAAATTTGGTGGTTTTTTTTTGCCTTCCTCTGGATCAACAGTTAGGCAGGAAATTAGGATATTGCTAGATGGGTTGAACTGGATGGACGTATGCTTTATTCAACCTCAAATACTATACTATACTATACTATCTTACTCCCTCTATAGGTTGCATCATAAATTAGATGTGATAAAGTGCTAAAATGATATAAATAAAAACTGGGGGTACACAAGAAAATAATAATCTGACTGGATACTCTTATAAAGTTTTGCAGGGCCACCTACAGAGAGCGTTATCTGCTTTTTTACGCCTTAAAGTTACGTTAACCATGCATCAGGTTAACATGACTAAGACAAAACTTATGGCAGTCTGCAAAAGCTGTGTCACACAAACAGCTGCAAGCTATGTTGGTGTTAAGTTTCGGGATAGGAAACAACCATTCGCTTAAACTCTGTGTTAGGTGCATCTGAAATGGAAAAAGATTTGGGGGTTCTGGTAGATAACAGACTTGCTGTAGCAAACAATGCCAGGTAGCAACAGCTAGAGCTAGCAAGATATTGTCTTGTATAAACAGGGGAATAGATTCAAGAGAGAAAAATATTTTCTCCCTCTTTACAAGGCACTGGTAAGGCTCATTTGGAAAATGCGGTGCGTTTTGGAATCCCATATACAAAAGGGACATCTTGGAAATGGAAGCAGTCCGAGAAGGCAACTAAATTAATAAGGGAATGGAGGGGCTTGATATGCAGGCAGATTAGACAAGTTAGGGCTGTTTACATTGGAAGCGGCGGTTGCGTGGGGACATGATACCTTATACAAATATTAATGGCCCATACAGTGAACTCTCTGGTGCATTGTTCACTAATGGTCATATCAGAGGACTCGTGGACATCCTTTAGGTTGGAAGAAAGAAGTTTCGTCTTCAAGTTAGGAGAGGTTCTTTACAGTGAGAACGGTGAAACTGTGGAACTGTCTTCCAGCAGAGGTGGTAATGGCAAGTTCATTGAATAACTTTAAAAAGCCTGGATAAGTTTCTAAAACTAAAAAATATTGAGAATACTGGTATTAATGCATATAGATCTGGTTGATCCAGGGATACTTTCCGATTGCCGTTTGGAGTCAGGAAGGAATTTTTTCCCCCCTTTTTTAGCTGGGTTTTTTGCCTTCCTCTGGATCAACTGTTAGGTAGGGTAAAAAAAAAAAAAAAAAAAAAGGGAATAGGTTGGACTTGATGGACGAATGTCTTTATTCAACCTTAATTACTATGTATGCTATGCACTGGAGCCGTTATCGGCTCATTGCATTGCCTAGTGGAGGTAATAGAGAGCAACAAGGGCTCTCTGTACATAGCCCGATTGGACTGAGCAACTTAGCATTATTTTAAAAACAAGTAACACATAAAAACTTATTCGTTAAAAAATGGGAGTAAAACACAATACAATTACACGCATAAAAAATGGAGAAACGAGGAGATAAAAAGCCAGATAAAAAAGGACATCATTTGGATAGTTCATATTACAGGAAACTCCATAAATCGTTTCCCTTTTAAGTGGTTTCAAGGTGTTCAGTTCGTATATCCACTTGTTTCTCGTCTTGAGAGTGTGCCTGTATATTAATAAACTCCTCTTTCATCTATAATTTCTATTGCCCAAAAGTTAAAATGAAGTTTCCGTTTGTTTGGCATTCGTAGAAGTGTTTTGCTATAGTTAATATTTTGTTCTTTTTAATGTCATTCAAAAGTTCTGAGTCTTATTTTTAAAGGTCTTCCTGTTCTTCTGACGTATTGTTTGCCACATTTGCATTCTATTAGGTTAAGTATTACATTATTATGACATTATTTTTGGTGGTTTTGCTCAAAAATGTTTTTTCTTTTGGGGTTTTGATGTTGAACAACCTATACATTTCCCACATGGGTAAAAACCATGTAATCCTTTCTGAATCCAGTTCTAGTCCGGGTCTGTTTTGTTACGATTTTTCAAATGACTGGTACGACAATTTCTCTACATTTCTATTTCTGTTGGATAGAAGAGTGGCTTATCAGGGATGAATGGATAAGTATAAGGTACTTTTTTAGTACATGTCATGTTTAGTAATAGTTTTCTCTGATGATTTCTTAAATTCCCATCAATTTAGTTTTAAAGGCATATTTATAAGATTTATCTTTTCTCGTGTTTTTGTAGGATTATCTCGGTTCATCTAATTCTTTTTTGTAGTATCCTGATTCATGTATGTCTTTAAATCACTACAATTCCTTTTTAATCTTTTATATTGATTTGGGGAATATTTTCTAACCAGCTTTTCTTATGACACTTTAGTATATAGGAGTTACTGTCCACCTCCTTATAGTGCGTGCAGGTTTTTACCTTGTTACTTCAATGTAGATTTTTTTCCAGAAATACAATTTCTTGCTTGCTACTTATTGTATGTGTAAGACATGTGTAAGGTCATTTGATCATTTGTGTTAATTGTATCTTTGCCAAAAGAATAAATTACCTTTAAAAGCACTTTTAAAACTCCCACATTATAAAAGAGGATTTGGCAAATTTTGTCCCATCGTGGTTCCTTGTGTTTGAAGGCAAAAATTATTTTGGAATAAAATTATATAACTTATTAAAAAACTACTGTGGGAACACAAGGGAATTTTTAATTAACATGGACTTTTTTTTGAAACTCCAACTTTTTTATTCGAAATAATTTTTACCTTTTTTTTTATTATTATTATTGATTATATATCGCCAACATCTTCCATGGCGCTTTACAATTACATAGTCATACATTACATACAGGGTAAAACATGTTAATAAAGTCACACATATGACATACACAGGTAATACATAATGTAAGTAAACAGAGTGAGGAGTTTCATACAGCAATACCATGATAGAATAGGAGAGAGGACCCTGCCCAAAGAGCTTACAGACTAGAGGATATGGGGGCGGACATAAGATGAAGGAATCGGTAGGCTGTAAATATATTGGCAGTGGAGAGTGAAGGCGGGGTTGGATCAATATGGTAGTAAGGGGGTAATGTTTAGGCCAGGTTATAGCTTGCCTAAAGAGGTGGGTTTTAAGGTTAGTTTGAAGGTGTTAAGGGATGGTGACGTCCAGACGGAGGAAGGGAGTTCCAGTGCAGAGGGGCAGCACGAGTAAAGTCCTGAATGCGGGCATGGGAAGAGGTGACCAGAGTGATGAGAGAAGGGTATCATTTGCAGAGCGGAGGTTGCGCCTGGGACGGTATCGCTGGATCAGCAGAGATATATGGAGGGGCTGTGTTGGATAATGCTTTATAGGATAAGGTAAGCAGTTTGAACTGGATCCTTTGTGTAATGGGCAACCAGTGGAGGGACTGGCAGAGAGAAAAACAAGGAACCGCAATGGGGCCAAAATTTGCAAGTTACACAAATGTTTTTAAAAGCCCTTTTAAAAGGTATTTTTTCCGCAGAGATACATAGATAATATCTTAATCATTTGGGATGGAACAATAGAAAATCGAATCATTCAAACAATGGATTAACAAAATGATCTTAATGGTGTTTACACAAACAACAATTAGCAAAGAAATTGTGTTCTTGACCTAAAAATCTACACTGAAAATAACCAGATGGACGTATGCTTTATTCAACCTCAAATACTATACTATACTATACTATCTTACTCCCTCTATAGGTTGCATCATAAATTAGATGTGATAAAGTGCTAAAATGATATAAGATAAAAACTGGTGGTACACAAGAAAATAATGAATCTGACTGGATACTCTTATAAAGTTTTGCAGGGCCACGTACAGAGAGCCGTTATCTGCTTTTTTACGCCTTAAAGTTACGTTAACCCATGCATCAAGGGTTAACATGACTAAGACAAAACTTATGGCAGTCTGCAAAAGCTGTGTCACACAAACAGCTGCAAGCTATGTTGGTGTTAAAGTTTCGGGATAGGAAAACACCATTCGCTATAACTCTGTGTTAGGTGCATCTGAAATGGAAAAAGATTTGGGGGTTCTGGTAGATAACAGACTTAGCTGTAGCAAACAATGCCAGGTAGCAACAGCTAGAGCTAGCAAGATATTGTCTTGTATAAACAGGGGAATAGATTCAAGAGAGAAAAATATTATTCTCCCTCTTTACAAGGCACTGGTAAGGCCTCATTTGGAATATGCGGTGCAGTTTTGGAATCCCATATACAAAAGGGACATCTTGGAAATGGAAGCAGTCCAGAGAAGGGCAACTAAATTAATAAGGGGAATGGAGGGGCTTGAAGATGCAGGCAGATTAGACAAGTTAGGGTGTTTACATTGGAGAAGCGGGGTTGCGTGGGGACATGATAACCTATACAAATATATAATGGCCCATAAGTGAACTCTGGTGCATTGTTCACTAATAGGTCATATCAGAGGACTCGTGGACATCCTTTAAGGTTGGAAGAAAAGAAGTTTCGTCTTCAAGTTAGGAGAGGTTTCTTTACAGTGAGAACGGTGAAACTGTGGAACTGTCTTCCAGCAGAGGTGGTAATGGCAAGTTCATTGAATAACTTTAAAAAGGCCTGGATAAGTTTCTAAAACTAAAAAATATTGAGAATTACTGGTATAATGATATAGATCTGGTTGACCAGGGGATGGATACTTTCCGATTGCCGTTTGGAGTCAGGAAGGAATTTTTTCCCCCCTTTTTTAGCTGGGGTTTTTTGCCTTCCTCTGGATCAACTGTTAGGTAGGGTAAAAAAAAAAAAAAAAAAAAAGGGAATAGGTTGGACTTGATGGACGAATGTCTTTATTCAACCTTAATTACTATGTATGCTATGCACTGAGAGCCGTTATCGGCTCATTGCATTGCCTAGTGGAGGTAATAGAGAGCAACAAGGGCTCTCTGTACATAGCCCGATTGGACTGAGCAACTTAGCATTATTTTAAAAACAAGTAACACATAAAAACTTATTCGTTAAAAAATGTGGAGTAAAACACAATACAATTACACGCATAAAAAATGGAGATAAACGAGGAGATAAAAAGCCAGATAAAAAAGGACATCATTTGGATAGTTCATATTACAGGAAACTCCATAAATCGATTTCCCTTTTAAGTGGTTTCAAGGTGTTCAGTTCGTATATCCACTTTGTTTCTCGTCTTGAGAGTGTGCCTGTATATTAATAAACTCCTCTTTCATCTATAATGTCTATTGCCCAAAAGTTAAAAATGAAGTTTCCGTTTGTTTGGCATTCGTAGAAGTGTTTTGCTATAGTTAATATTTTGTTCTTTTTAATGTCATTCAAAAGTTCTGAGTCTTATTTTTAAAGGTCTTCCTGTTCTTCTGACGTATTGTTTGCCACATTTGCATTCTATTAGTGTTAAGTATTACATTATTATGACATTATTTTTGGTGGTTTTGCTCAAAAATGTTTTTTCTTTTTGGGGTTTTGATGTTGAACAACCTATACATTTCCCACATGGGTAAAAACCATGTAATCCTTTCTGAATCCAGTTCTAGTCCGGGTCTGTTTTGTTACGATTTTTCAAATGACTAGGGTACACAATTTCTTCTACATTTCTATTTCTGTTGGATAGGAAGAGTGGCTTATCAGGGATGAATGGATAAAGTATAAGGTACTGTGTTAGTACATGTCAATGTTTAGTAATAGTTTCTCTGATGATTTCTTAAATTCCCATCAAATTTAGTTTTAAAGGCATATTTATAAAGATTATTGTTTCTCGGTTTTTGTAGGATTATCTCGGTTCATCTAATTCTTTTTTGTAGTATCCTTGATTCATGTATGTCTTTAAATCACTACAATTCCTTTTTAATCTTTTATATTGATTTGGGGGAATATTTTCTAACCAGCTTTTCTTATGACAACTTTTAGTATATAGGAGTTACTGTCCACCTCCTTATAGTGCGTGCAGGTTTTTACCTTGTTATCTTCAATGTAGATTTTTTTTCCAGAAATACAATTTCTTTGCTACTTATTGTATGTGTAAAAGACATGTGTAAGGTCATTTGTGATCATTTGTGTTAATTGTATCTTTGCCAAAAAGATAAATTACCTTTAAAAGCACTTTTAAAAACTCCCACATTAATAAAAAGAGGATTTGGCAAATTTTGTCCCATCGTGGTTCCTTGTGTTTGAAGGCAAAAATTATTTTGGAATAAAATATATATAACTTATTTAAAAAAACTACTGTGGGAACTACAAAGGGAATTTTTAATTAACATGGACTTTTTTTTGAAACTCCAACTTTTTTATTCGAAAATAATTTTTACCTTTTTTTATTATTATTATTATTGATTTATATATCGCCAACATCTTCCATGGCGCTTTACAATTACATAGTCATACATTACATACAGGGTAAAACATGTTATATAAAGTCACACATATGACATACACAGGTAATACATAATGTAAGTAAACAGAGTGAGGAGTTTCATACAGCAATACCATGATAGAATAGGAGAGAGGACCCTGCCCAAAGAGCTTACAGACTAGAGGATATGGGGGCGAGACATAAGATGACAGGAATCGGTAGGCTGTAAATATATTGGCAGTGGAGAGTGAAAGGCGGGTTGGATCAAATTGGGTAGTAAGGGGGTAATGTTTAGGCCAGGTTATATGCTTGCCTAAAGAGGTGGGTTTTAAGGTTACGTTTGAAGGTGTTAAGGGATGGTGACGTCCAGACGGAGGAAGGGAGTTCCAGTGCAGAGGGGCAGCACGAGTAAAGTCCTGAATGCGGGCATGGGAAGAGGTGACCAGAGTGGATGAGAGAAGGGTATCATTTGCAGAGCGGAGGTTGCGCCTGGGACGGTATCGCTGGATCAGCAGAGATATATGGAGGGGCTGTGTTGGATAATGCTTTATAGGATAAGGTAAGCAGTTTGAACTGGATCCTTTGTGTAATGGGCAACCAGTGGAGGGACTGGCAGAGAGAAAAACAAGGAACCGCAATGGGGCCAAAATTTGCAAGTTACACAAATGTTTTTAAAAGCCCTTTTAAAAGGTATTTTTTGCGCAGAGATACATAGATAATATCTTAATCATTTGGGATGGAACAATAGAAAATCTAGAATCATTCAAACAATGGATTAACACAAATGATCTTAATATGTGTTTTACACAAACAACAATTAGCAAAGAAATTGTGTTTCTTGACCTAAAAATCTACACTGAAAATAACCAGAGAAAAACCTGCACGCACTATAAGGAGGTGGACAGTAAATCCTATATACTAAAAGAAAGTTGTCATAAGAAAAGCTTGTTAGAAAATATTCCCCCAAACCAGTATAAAAAATTAAGAAGAAACTGTAGAGATTTAAAGATATAAGATTCATTGATTCAAAAATTTGAAGAAAAATCAGAACAAAACAGTCACGTACAAGAATTGGATTCAGAAAGGATTACAAGGTTTTTACCCATGTGGGAAATGTATAGGTTGTTCAACATCAAAACCTCAAAAAGTGAAAAACATTTTTGAGCCAAACACCAAAAAAGAATGTCATAAAAAAACTATTACATGTTATACTAAAATGCCATATATGTAATAGAAAGAAAATGTGGTAAACAATATGTCAGAGGAACAGGAAGACCTTTAAAAATAAGAATCAGAGAACATTTGAATGACATTAAAAAGAATAAAATATACCAAAACACTTCAACGAATGCCAAACAACGGAAACTTCATTTTTAACTTTTGGGCAATAGACATTATAGACAACCCCTTCTGTAAAAATTTAATATGATGCGCATCCATCAAAACCCCAATTCGTTGTACTCACTCCAAATATGTCTGCAGGCTAAGGAATCTGACTTACAAGATCCACCGCCACGACTCCCTTCTGCTTCCTGTTAAGGCCATTAGTCACGGCCATGACAATGATGTCATGGCCAATGGCTGACCGCCATTACCGATTAAGCCTCCACTGCTGCTGCCTGGGAACGTAAAGGGCACATTGATGTGTGTTTATTTATGGATATACTTTAACTCCTAGGGAAGATGACCTTGGTAGAGGTTTGGTAGACCCACCAGCATAAAAAAACTTTTCTAAGCCATACCTTGTCAAACTGATAGGCAAAATAAGTTCTATTAAATAAAAAATGGCGGCTGTGACAGGGTGCGTTTCACCTAAGGAATACACATGACGTATTTCCGGTTTGGATGCCTGTAAAAGTAAAAAGGAGTAGATTTATGAAGCAGATAAAGGTGCTTCAACCCCAACCGTTTAATAGCAATCCACAGGCTAGCCTTAGGAAGGAGTATACGAAGCAGTATAGGAAGCAGTAAGAACTGCATTTAAGTCCTAAAAAGGGCAATGAGAGCAGATTCATACATTTTGCTTTTTGATCCCGAGGATGCCTTTTGCAAGACGAACCACGTTGTTCAGCATTCATTTTCTTATTCTATCTTTTTCACTGCTGCAAAAGTGAATCTTATTTTTATGCACTGTGACAGGAGATCTGGTCTGGTTATAGAGGGAAGATATATAAGTCCCTATTTGCTGTGCAGCATCTACCCTGAAAGGTGGAATAATAGGCCCAGAGAAATGTGTGTGTGTGTAGATACAAATGCAGGTTGAATTTGCACAGACAGTTTAGGGTCTCTGGGTCTGGAACAAATGGAAAGCGTGTGGGCTGTTTGTTCCATTCCACTGGTAATCCTGCACAGCTCTTTGGTTAAGCCCTGAGAGGCCAGGTAGATGTTACACCTGCGCTAATCAGGACTGTTAAAACAGGAGTCTGGGGTGTGTCTCTCTCTCTCTCTATCTGCACAGAGGCAGGGAGCTGTGGAGGGAGAAATCAGAACCTCACAAGTAAGGCACTGTGTTTGGAACTGAACTCATTTTGTTTTCTATTGTGTTATTTATGTGTTGGTGTGGAGTACCGTATATACTCGAATATAAGTCGACCCGAGTATAAGTCGAGGTACCTATTTTTACCTCAAAAATGAGTAAAAACTGGTTGACTCGAGTATAAGTCGAGGGTAGAAATTATGAACACTACTGCCTTCTGATTCTGTATTGTTTCGACGGTGACATTGTACTTTTGTGCTTTGACTCCCACATTTATATTTGTCCTAATGCTTCTGCTTCCATTGTTCCTGCCTCCTGAACTCTGCTTCTCCTGGTTTCCTGTTGCTATGGCCTACCTTATTGTGGCTCCTGTAATGTCATACTACATTCCTGCTTCTGGTTTCCTGATACTCTAGCTATACCTAATTGCTATTCCTTGTTCCCTGCTGCTGTGCCATACTACATTCCTGGTTCGCTGTTGCTGTGTCATATTCCAATACTGCTCCTGGTCTCTTGTTGCTGTGCTACACTTAGCAATATGTCATGCAGTCTTGCAAAAGTGCTATTCTTAATGACCTCTGCAACCAGATGTCGAGTCTGACTCATGCTGTGAAGGAATTGCAAGGAGGGTATGTACAACTACAGGGCCGAGTAGAAGAACTGTCTAGTGCTGGCCAGCCTGTTCCCCAGGTTTCACCCTCCAGCTGCAGAAGAGTCCGGGCCCCCGACATCACTTACTTGATGGAGGAATCTGGCTGCCGCATTCACTGATGGTCGCATCCACTGACGTCACTACTCGGCGCCGGTCTCATTTCCCGGCACCGAGTAGCGACGTCAGTGGATGCGACCATCAGTGAATCAAGTGAGTGACTGACCCGAGTATAAGTCGAGGTTCAGTTTTCAGGCTGTTTTTACAGCCTGAAAACCTCGACTTATACTCGAGTATATACGGTAGCTACCCAACGATAGATAGCTTGAACTGTATAGCCAGCGCTATGGTGCAAGGGTTTTGTTTTGTTTATTTTGTTTTATGTTAACACCAGTGAAGACCATTAAAGACTGTTAAATTGCCTTTAAGCCTGAACTGTGTTGCTTCCTTCCCTGAAAGACTGTGGAGTATTTCCCATAACAAGGCCCAATCAGCTCTTAAGGGCCAATGTGTCACAGCACAAATAAACGTTTTTGCACAAAATACTGAAGTATGAACCAGCCCATGTGTTAAATAAGTGTGTTAATGAGGGCGTGTCCAAGATGGCGATGTGAGAAGACATTTGTTAGAGCTCAATGACTGAATATTTGCCGGTATTTGCCATTTATCTTCTGCCTTTTTTTGTTTCGCTGCCAGCTGAGTGGTTAAACTGCTGCTGCCATGGTTAAGCCCAGAGACAGGGATAAGGAGAGACTCAAGATCCCTGCAGCAGAGAGACTTAGTAAATTTGCGTGCAATTTGCACTTTTTGTACGTAGCAGATTTTCTTATGCAGGCATTTAATAAATATTTATAGTCTTACAATTTGGGATATTTGTTTTTGTGAGCTTTTGCACTTAGTATAGTTCAGGGAGTAACTAGTAGTATTAACCCTTGAAAGTGCTATTTGACTTTAAATTGGATTTTTTTTCTTCTCTTTTTCCATTAGAGGGGCTCATTATTTGAATTTCTGCCCTAGCACTTTTTAGGGCTAATATTATTAACAGGTTACCCTATGAACGTTATTACTCTTGGAACTCTTTACTATAGATTGGTAGACAGTGTAACATTGAGGTATTTTATAAGTTAGGTTGAGGAGCTCTAACATATACCCCGTACAGGACAGGGTATGGTTATTGCTAATGCAATCCTTGTTAGGATGGGGGAAGGAGGTGGGTTAAAATGTAAAGAAACGTATGGTTATTACATGTTCTTAACGGCAGTTGATGAAGAAACAAAGTGTGGGGTAAATTTTCAGAAACAGAAATGGGGGAAAAATAAAAGGAACACTGATATGGGATGACTCATGACTTTAAAGTATTGTCTTGGAATATTAGAGGCATACGGAAACCACAAAGAGAAGAGTGTTTGAGATTATAAATAAAAATGCTCCTGATATTACATGTTTATAAGAAACGCATTTAACAAAACAAGATGGGAAGCTAGTTTGTAAGCAATGGATAGGGCATTCAATTCATAGTTTCAATTCTAGCTATTCAAGGGGAGTATTGATTCTTTTCAAGAAATCACTGAGGCTTATAATATTAGACTTTAAAGTAGATTCATTAGGTAAATATGTGTATGTAATGGTGGAAATGTATATGATACAATATGTTATAATAGGTATTTACAATCCACCATCTGCAGGAGTCAACATAATTTCCCTTGCAATTGATTTTATAGCAAAATATCCTAGAGCACACTTGGTGGTGATGGTTGATTTTAATATGGTATTAGATGAATTACGAGATTGGTTTCCTAGATTTTAGTTTTCCTTCCAAGCATAATGGAATGGGGTGGATGGTCTCTTGGGACTGCGTACATCCTGGTATGCACCTGCCAATCTAACACATATGGAACACTATCACGTATTGATTACTCAATATCTCTTACTAAAAAGTTTACAAAGGTTAGCGTGACGTGTTGTAGTAAGATTAATACACATGAGCGGCTTGGTTCACAGCTGGATTATATGAATGGGGAAATGACCAGAGATGGGAGGGGGACCTCTGCAGTAATTCAGACTGTGTGCAAACATGGACCCACAGAGGAAGGTAGGAATAAGGCAGTATAACCTAACCTTTTTTTGTCTGGATTGGGGCAATGTATAAATTTCACTATAGGTGCCCTTTAATACAATCCCAGACAAATCATGGTAACATTGGCCAGCGGGTATTATTATCATTATCATAAGGCCTTTGATACAGAGGAGTGGATATTTTCTGTGGGAAATTAACTGTCGGTCATGTACAATACTGTTTTTGACACCTTACCCTGGGCAGTTCCTTTAACACCTCTTAGCCACAATGCAATCATGCCTTGCATTCAGAAGGTCCCTAACACCTGTCATATGCTAACTGGGACTTTCCAGGGTACATAATTGCCAACAGATTCTGAATTGAGAAATCCAGTTGGATAATTGCGAAACGTCTTCAAGAACTAAACTTTAAGTCCAGTTGATCTAACTGAATACAACAGATGAACTAATGAAGAGATGTGGTATAGGCCCTTGGTACATAGAATGGATAAAATTATTGTATAATCAACCAAGGGCGATAATTTCAATACATGACAATGTCTGATCCCTTTATATTATGTAAGGGTACAAGACAAGGCTGCCCTGTTTCCCCTCCGTTTGCATTGGCGATTGAGTCAGTGGCAATTAATATCCATTAAAGTAATAAGAGGTCTATAGTGAGGTCCTTATATGGAAAAAATCGCTTCATATGCTGATGACATTGTTATTTTTTTAATTGCCTCTAATGAATCCTTGAAGGAAACACTTGATATAGTATTTGAGGTTGAATAAAGACATATGTCCATCCAGTTCAACGTACTCAGCAATACCCACATTTACTGCCTAACTGCTGATCCAGAGGAAGGTACAAAAAACAAAACAAAAAACCCCCCACCAGAATTATGAAGGGGGGAAAAATACATTCCTGACTGTGGAAATCAGAAATATCCCTGGATCAATTCTTCTTTATGCATCAATATCAATAAGCTGCAACATTCCTTGTTTTCAGAAACTCATCCAACTTGAAACTATCCAATGAACCTGCATAACAACTTCCAATAGAATACAGTTCCATAGATTGACAGTTCTCCCAGTGAAAAACCCTTTCTTGAAGACATAACTTATTTTCTTAAGTTCTTTTGGTTAAACAATGGCACAGATAGTTTATTGTAGGGCCCTTTCATGTATTTATACATAATAATCATATCCCCATGCAAGTGCTTTTTCACTAGTGCACATAATTGTAACCTATCCAATGTGTCTTCATATTAAAGCTCCCCTATTCCCTTATTATTTTAGTTGCCCTACTCTGAACCCTTTCTATTTCCAATATGTCCCTTTGGTACACAGGGTTCCAAAATTACACATATTCCAAATGAGGCCTTACCAATGCTTTGTAAAGAGGGAGAATAAAATTTTTCTCCCTTGAATCCATACCTCTCTTTATACAAGACAATATCTTGCTGGCTCTAGTCCAATAACTTTCGGTAATAATTTGATTTCTTATAATTCTATTAGACTGACCTGGCAACACATTCAACATCGTAAGGACCTGTGCTTACTGAGGCAGAGCAGCAGCTTTTGAGAGATTTGATGAGTGATGCTATAAAAGACACAGAACTAATTCAGGCATCCTGCCCCTCAAGACCACAGCTGAATGCTAACTTTTTTAAAAAAGACATCATGCAAATACCAAAAAAATGATGTGTGCTCTTACTATATGTGATAAAGTAACAACTCATAACTCCATTTTTTCCATAACTTTGTAATATCTAATTTGTTGCGAACTGTGTGGATACACTCAGGGTTATTCAATAAAAGATCTTATCGTTTAAAATGGTGCTAATTTTGCCCCAACCAATCAGATGTTATTTAACATTTGAAAACTAACATCTGATTGGTTGGGGCAAAAGTAGCACCATTTTAAACGATAAGAACTTTTATTGAATCTCCCTGACTGTAAACTGTATGTATCAACAAATACAATGATAAAGTTTGGTAAATTTTCTGGGATATGTATTAATTGGAATAAGTCAAGTATAATGCCTCTAGATAAATTGACCATCAATAAGAGTTCTACATATTTGTATTCAATACCGATCTAGGGATCCATATAACCAGTAGCTCAGAAAGTTTTTTTCAATCAGAATATTTTACCACTATTGGTCTATATGAAAGAAAAATTATTACACTGGAAGATTTTGCCATTAAATTTATATGGAAAGATGAATCTGATTAAGATATTTATGTTTTACAACATTCAATGGTATATATACCAGAATAATTTATAAATAAAATGAACAGTATGGGGGGGGGCGGAGCCAAGCAGCTAATGGAGTGAGATGTGTTTCCCTCGAGCTCCCGAGCTAACTACAGAACCCGAGGTTAATAACTAACTTATCAGCAACCTGCCACCTCCTAAAGACCCACCTAATGCCCAGGCATAGATCAGCCAACAATCTGGCATCTTCTGCCAAGAAGAAACTGCAGAACTTTGCCTGGACCGGTTCACCGACAGACACTGGCGCCAAAATGGCCTCCCGCCAACCCGACCCACGTGGGGATGGAGAGGGCCCCCCCGCCTCTCGTTCGGATGCGCCAAGACCAGAACGGGAAGAACCCTCGCTCGAGACATGCTCCCTACAGGAACTTAAGCAGGAACTACTGGGTGCTATCGGCGACACCAAGAAAACACGCCACCAAAATGGAAGAGGTCCGAGCGGACCTATCGCTGCTAAGACAAGACCTCCACAAAGTAAGGGGACGCGTGGGAGAAGCGGAGGCCCGCATATCCACCCTGGAGGACGAAGTCCGCTCACACACGCAAACTATCTCTCAACTGCAAAAGGAACTACAAGAAACAAGGGGGAAGCTGGACGACCTGGAAAACAGGTCCAGACGCCAGAACCTGAGGTTCGTTGGCTTCCCTGAAGGCGCGGAGGGCCGGGACCCGTCTGGATTCCTCGAGGGATGGATCCGCGCACACTTTGACAGCCAAGGGCTATCCCCCCAATTCGCAGTGGAAAGGGCCCACCGCATACCTGCTAGACCACCAGCACCTGGAAACCCACCTAGGCCCATGATAGCCCGCCTGTTGAATGCCAAGGACCGAGATGGAATCATGCGAATGGCCCGAACCAACAAGGAGTTGTGCTTCGAAAACACTACCATCCGAATCTTCCCGGATTACTCAATTGAGTTAACAAAACTAAGGGCAACCTTTATTGAAATAAAGAAACGTTTACTACAGGTGCGGCCTCCCTCTCCATGGCGTATCCGGCGAGACTACGGATCCAAAAAGATGGGAAGGTATTCTTCTTCGACACCCCGCAGGAGGCCTCCATCTGGCTAGACTCCAACTGAAACAGAGTCCGACCCAGCCCTCGGATGAAGCAGGTACTGTTTCCCCCCCTACCCCACTTACCACCCACGTGATGAGACTCCCCTGATGAGGCGCCTCGTCCAGATCGACCCCCATATACACGATTTATAATAATGACAGCTCTCCCCCAGAACCTACACCTGGACCTTGAACAACAAGCATACTGGGGACCCCGCCGCACCCCCGGACCCTTCCCGGTCCAAACGACTACCACCAACAAATCCCTACTATTAAGGCGCTGCTGCCTCCAAGTTGCACCGCAGCCCCATACCTAACATTCAACACCCGAGATGCCCTGAACAACGGAGAAAATGCCCCCCTCGTTCGGGAACTATTGGGCCCCGTTATTGGTGGGGGGGAGCGGTAGGTAGTCAGCTAACATATACCCACTACCACATGTAAACCTGAGACCTATGATAACGACCTCAATGCCTTGAAATCCACAAACTATACTGTACAATACTTGTGTACAGGCCGGGTATGCAAAGGTAGCACCCTAGATATAACTTAGCTGGAACCAACATGATGGACACGCCGACCTGCTGCGGTGGTAGTATACACAAGAAACACCGAATGTAAAAATCCCCCCCGCACACCCCCCCCCGGATATTTTTTGACGGTACTGACACCGGAGACAGTCCTGCTGTGCTGCCGCTGATACTGTATGATTTGAGGGTTGTATAAATATAACCACACCAAAAAGGGCAATGTACACCATGTATATATACTGACATTTGCAAAACGCTGCTGGTCTCGCCCACTACCCCCCTCCCCTACAAATGTTTTAATGGTATTGACGCAGGGGGCTCTCCCCCCTTTGCGTTACTAATGTTACTGTGTGATCTGTGGGTCTTATGAGTATAACTGTACCAAGTAGAGCTACACATACACCATGGTTGTGCACTGACATTTGCAAAATACTACTGGGTTAACCCACTATCCCCCCCCACAGCTGTGCCTCAGGGGTACTGACGCAGGGGACTGCCCCTTAATGCCATCGAGGCTGCTTTGTGATTTGAAAAGTCTTACAAATATAACTATACCAAAAAGCAATATATACCATGCTTACATACTGATATCTGCAAAATACCACTGGGCCGACCTGCTGCCCCCCTTCCCCCCCCACGGCTGAGTCTTAGTGGTGCTGATGCAGGGGACTGCCCCTTAATGTTACTAATGTTACTGTGTGATTTGTAGATGTTATGGGTACAACTGCACCAAGTAAGGTTATATATACCATGTTTATACTCTGAGATTTGAAAAGTTTTATAAATATATCTGAACCAAAAGGGCAATGTATACCATGTTTGTATGCTGACATTTGCAGATTACTACTGGCCCCCCTTCCCCCCCCACGGCTGAGTCTTAGTGGTGCTGACGCAGGGGACTGCCCCTTAATGTTACTAATGTTACTGTGTGATTTGTAGATGTTATGGGTACAACTGTACCAAGTAAGGTTATATATACCATGTTTATACTCTGAGAATTGAAACGTTTTATAAATATAACTAAACCAAAAGGGCAATGTATACCATGTTTGTATGCTGACATTTGCAAGGCACCACTGGACCGGCCCATTGCCCCCCTCCCACAACTCTGTCTTAGTGGCGCTGACGCAGGGGACTGCCCCTCAATGCTACTAATGTTACTGTGTGATTTGTAGATCTTATGAGTATAACTGAGCCAAGAAAGGCTATATGTACCATGCTTATATACTGACATTTGCAAAATACTACTGGACCAGCCCACTATCCCCCCCCCCCCACGGCTGTGGCCTGGGGGCACTGACACGAGGGGCCGCCCCCTTTGTGCTATCGGTACCGCTGGGTGATAGCAAAATCTTATGAATACAATTATACCAAGAAAAGCTAGACATACCATGTTTGTGTGCTGACATTTACAGGTCACTGCTGGGCCTATCCACTGTCCCCCCCCCACCCACAGCTGCACCTTGGTGATGCGGACGCAGGGGACCGCCCCTTAATACTATTAATGTTACTCTGTGACTTGAAAAGTTTTATAAATATAACTATACCAAAAAGCACTATATACCATGTTAATATACCGACATTTGCAAAATACTGTGCCAGAGCCCGGTCTAGAGGCCGGGGGGTGCCTGGGGGGGGGGGGGGGGAAGAAGATCCCCTGCACAAATTTAACCCCATAGCAAAAGAAAGGACCCCCCGCGGTACGCCCCCTATGTCTCGACAAACAACCCGTAACCCCCAACCCCCGACAAAGGTAGAAGAACACTGACTGATAAGTTACAATAAATTGGCTCGGGAGGGGAGCGACAAAGCATCGCTCTGACCCGCAGAAACTGCACCTACGTGCACCCCCATAATTGCTTCTGATCTCAATCAGAATGTTGCTTCTTTATGTTAATAATGTTATTACAAGTTATGAAAGTTTAATGAATATATCGATACCTAGAAAAGTTATATGTACCATGTTTTATACATTGACACCTGTAAAATACTGGGTTAATCTATGCTGGCTGCCCTTTACCCATAGTTACAATAATGACACTTAAAGTCCTTTCATGGAATGTAAGGGGCCTTAACGACCCAAGTAAGAGACTAGCTGTCTTTACCCAAATCCGCTCTTACCAACCAGATATCATCTGCTTACAGGAGACGCACCTACTCCCCCCTAACACTCACTTCACCTTAAGACCATGGTTAAAATGGGCAGCACACAGCACCTTCTCCACCTTCTCCTCTGGGGTATCTATACTACTAAACAAACACCTTCGCTACGAAATACTTGAAGTTAAATCCGACAAAAGAGGCAAGTCCCTGTGTGTGGCCTTGAAAATTGATAATATTACCTATGTTCTAGTGGGGATCTACGAACCGCCTCCAGCCACCACTCAAAGAACCTTAACATTTCTAACTAAATACCCGCAGGCAGATCTCATATGCATGGGAGACTTCAACGCCTGTATGACTCCATCACTGGATAGACTTAGGCTGACAACCCAACCAACAAACACACACACCACAAACACTGCACTATACAATTTAATTAAAGAGCTCGGATGGGTGGATGCCTGGAGATCTCGACACCCGCACAAAAAAGAGTATACCTGCCACTCTAAAACACACAGCTCCCTCTCCCGTATTGACTATATTTTCGTTAATAAGAGACTCTCACTTCACATAACCGACATAATACATCTACCACGCAGCACCTCCGACCACTCCCCTATACTCCTCAAGCTGAAAATCCCCACCAACAAACCATCAACCATCAGACCCTGGCGCTTCCACCCGTTTTGGCTCAACCTATTCCCAGACCCCGACACAGTGGAAAACCGAATTACAGAATACTTTCATCTTAATCAAGCCATTACGTCCCCCAACACCAGATGGGAAGCCTTTAAAGCTACTCTGAGAGGTCACCTCCAATCTGCGATAAACCATATCAAACGAGACAGCAGACAAAATGAAGAAAACCTAGCAAACTCTCTACAAGACGCCGAAAAAACATACATAGACTCCCCCTCCCAATACAATAAGTCGGCATGGCAACTAGCACAGTCCCTATATGATAATTTAGTTACCGAAAAACATTCCAGAAAAGAATTCTACACAAAAAAACACTACTTTGAACACGGACATCAATCCGCCAAACTGTTAGCAAAAATGGCACATGGACCAAAAGATCAAAACACTATACTACAGATCAAAGACCCCTCATTAGGAATACTAACAGACACGTCCGGCATCCTTAAAACCTTCACTGCTTACTACAATGATCTCTATAAATCACAACTCCCTACCCCAAACCCGGACTTCAAGCGCAAATTTCACAATACCAATTTCCCCACACTATCACCCATGGACTCCAACAGTCTAGAGTCGGAACTCACGCTAGAGGAACTCAGAGAGGCCCTGGGAAGTATGACAACAGGCAAATCACCGGGCCCCGACGGGATACCGGTAGAAATCTATAAAAGATACGATAAACACCTCCTCCAACACCTTACAGAAACATACCAAGATGCCTACGAGGCAAACGAACTCCCCCCCTCCATGTACGATGCACACATAGTCTTAATCCCCAAACCAGAAAAAGATCCACTGGAACCTGGATCCTATAGGCCAATATCCCTTCTTAACATTGATTATAAAATCCTGGCAAAAATCCTTGCGAACAGAATCCAACGAATAATCACCAAAATAATTCACCCCGACCAAACAGGCTTCATCCCAGGACGATCAACCTCAATAAACATACGGAAAACCCACA
This sequence comes from Hymenochirus boettgeri, assembly GCA_019447015.1. NCBI lineage: Eukaryota > Metazoa > Chordata > Amphibia > Anura > Pipidae > Hymenochirus > Hymenochirus boettgeri. The sequence goes on from CM033470.1 coordinate 122,525,934, forward strand.
TCCATGACAACGCCGGAAACAGAATCATACTCTCACTCGATGCCCAAAAGGCATTCGACTCCATAGAATGGCCCTACCTGTGGTTCTGCTTAAAACGTTTTGGTTTCGGCCCAGTTTTCTGCAAGTGGGTCAAACTTCTGTATGGACACCCACGAGCATCCATCAAACTCAACAACACCACCTCTGAACCTTTTAGTCTGGCCAGGGGCACTAGACAGGGATGTCCCCTGTCCCCCTACCTCTTTGCAATAGCGATAGAACCCCTGGCAATTCAATTAAGATCACACCCGGATGTAAAGGGTCTCACCCTGGGTCAACACACATCCCTACTCAGTTTCTATGCGGACGACATGATCATTTACCTCGCAGATCCACACAACTCCCTTAGAACGACCCACTCCATAATCTAAAGATTCAGCCCACTCACAGGGCTATACATCAACTGGGACAAATCAATATTATTCCCCATTGACAAACAAATACACCTCCCGCCCTTCGCCCAACACCTGGTACCTGTGGTCAACAAATTTAAATACCTAGGTATAACTATAACTCAATCACCCACAGACTCCTTACAACTAAATATCCTATCCCAACTGGATGTGGTGGCTGCTAGGCTGAAGGCGTGGCAGGATCTCCCCATCAATTTGATAGGGCGTATAAACCTCATCAAGATCATAATCCTCCCTAAACTCCTCTATAGGCTACAACATAGTTTGATGTACGTCCCAGACAACTTCTTTAAGAAACTACAAAGTTAAATGATTACCTTCCTTTGGGGAGCAGGCAGGTCAAGAGTCAAGCTTAAAACCCTACAGAGACCCAAAAACATGGGGGGACTGGCCTTGCCTAACTTTCAACTCTATTATATAGCGGGGCAACTCAAATATTTCAAGCTATGGCTACTACCAGAACCCGACAACGATACAAACTCAGACCAATTCTCCCTATACGACTCAAAAACACTACTACACGCCTACCTCCCGTCACACCCCCTTTCTTTCTTGGAACAAAAAACCAACACTCTCCCTGGTGGGGGCACTGCCCTCCACGCCCAAATGCACAAGATTTGGAAAACTGCAAGGACCTGCCTATCCTTCACTGGCATACCAGAGGACACCCCCCTATGGCACAACCCATGTTTCCCTAACTTGGCCTCACTGGACTCAGCCGACCTCTTCTCTCATCTGGGAGTGACCACCTTTTCCAACATTATTCAGAATCAGAAACTTGTCTCATTCCAACTATTCAAACAAATATTCCAAACCTCTGACACACTGCTATTCAGATATCTCCAATTAAGATACTGTTTGTTAACCGAATTCCAAGGATCACATATCCCAGCAAATCCACACCCCATAATTAAGATCTTCAAAACAAGTGGAGAAAAACGTATAGTCTCAAATTTGTATACCCTGTTCACCCAATCAACAGCGAATAAAGACACCCCTAGTGTGGTAAATAGATGGCTTGAATTTATCCCATCCCTCAGAGAAACCGAGGTAGAAGATATCATTGAATCGCACCTCAGAGTCTCCCCATCTGCCCCCAATCGACTTATGCAGTTTTACATAATTCACCATGCATATATTACTCCACTAAGGAAATCCCGTATGTCACCACTACACACCTCCAACTGCCCCAAATGCTCACAACCGGACGCCAACTTCTGGCACATGATATGGCTGTGCCCATGTATCCAAAGGTATTGGGGGAAAATCACTCAATTTCTATCAAATAAACTTTCAATTCCAGTCCCAACAGACCCCGGCTTATGCCTCCTGGGGATACCCGATGAGGACATCTGGGATGGGAACCGCCTCTCTTTCCTCAGAGAGTCACTGTTCTATGCCAGACGCACCCTAATACTACACTGGATGTCCCCCGACACACCTAAACTAAAGGTGTGGAAATCGATGATTAAGAACATCCTCCCCATGTTGAGATTGATATACCTCAGTAGAGGATCCATCAATAAATTTAACAGAATCTGGTCCCCTTGGTACTCGCACTACGGTGAACCCCCATAGAAAACCCCACTGTGTACAGAAACATTCCCGATTGACCAAGTAAATGAATATAAGTGAGAGAAGGGAAAGAGGGAGGAGGGAGGAAAAGGGAGAGGTGAGAGGAGGGGAGGAGGGAAAGGGAGAAGACCCCAAAATGAACTAAAAGGAAACAAACCAGGTAGACACTAACAAACCCAGTAAGACTTAAAACCAACTTCAATTTCACCACAACAGGTAGAGTAACATATCTACAGAATATATAACAAAATTGCTCATAAATGTATGTGGAAAATGTATATTGAAACAATTGATGTCAAAACGTGAACTTTTCAACTGTATATTTACACAATGTATCCGAGTTGTATTTTGAAATGTTTTATTTATTTTAATAAACAGTTTAAAAAAAAAATGAACAGTATGTAGATTTTCTTTTTTTGGGGGTAATGGCCCCCTAGGGTAAGCTTAAAACAGCTACAAGCACCCAAGGATAAAGCGGGCCTTGCATTACCAGATAAAACCATGTTGTGAAGTTTTATTTTATGCTAGAAAAAACATTATAAAGAAATGGATGGCAAAAGAGCCACCAAATATACAACAATGGCTGGATTTAATCAATAAGGAATGACCTTTTATAAGAATCTTATATACTGCTAACCCTACCCTTAAACTTACCTTGCCTTTAAGGTTTGGACGTTACCTATAAATATTTGTACCTTGGTAGCTACACCTGGCCTCTGATGAAGTGGGACACTCCCACAAAACTTATCAGGCGGGTGAAGCAGAACAGACTGATGTTTCCATGTTTTTAGAATGTATTAAATAAGGGCACAGCAATGCACGCAATTTCATTGCGTTTGCGCATGCGCTTTTTTCAATAAGTATTGGAAAACGCATGCGATTGCGATTAAAAATGCGGATCGCTATACACCTGAAAACACACGTTTTCGGTGTATTGCCGCGTTTTCAATGATATGAAAAAACGTAATGTGTAAACGCATGTGCAAACGCAAAAAAAGCGCAGCAGTGTGGCCTAGCCCTAAAGGACTGGTTTTACTACTACAACTACTTCCGTGAGTAGCGCTGTTCATTCTTTTTAAACTATACATCTTATATACTAAACCAGAGTTGGTGGACGCTGGACTCTGTGGGGGGAAACTTGCTGTGTGTTTACACTTACTATATATTAAATGCTACCCATCTGATGAACAGTGGAAGTTAGTTTACTGGGAGAGCACCAGAGGATGGAGCAGTTGCGTGGTGGTGAATCTGCGATTTTTTTAAGAATGGGGGAGGGTTGCTGGTAAATATAAGATATGTAGTAGAAGTTTGATAAGGTTTGGGGGAAATGGGTTAACTTAGCCACGACAATTGGAGCCCCCAATTTAGTGATCTAGGAAAAGGTCCGCACTTAATGTCATTTAATGTTTATTGATAGTAAATGTAATGAGGTCTTTGTTCCTATGTATATGTGTGATGTATTTAAAGTTAACTTAACTTTCACCTCCTATTTGGGTTATTATTCATTTATATATACTGCCAAAAGTTTGTTAAGGTATCAACTATATTTTCTAACTACCGTTTATACTCCAGTATAAGTCGAGGTTTTTAGGCTTTTAAAAAAAGCCTAAAAATCCTACCTCGACTTATACTCGACTCACTAACCTGAAATACAGCAGCCGCACGCTTCCTTCCTATTCCACATCCAATGTTCAGGCGTTTGACGTCACTATTCGGTGCTGGTCTTACGCGGCACCGAGTATAGTATAGTATTTGAGGTTGAATAAAGACATACGTCCATCCAGTTCAACCCATCTAGCAATATCCTCATTTCCTGTCTAGCTGTTGATCCAGAGGAAAGTAAAAAACCCACCAAATTTATGAAGGGGGAAAAAATTCCTTCCTGACTCCAAGTGGCAATCGGAAATTTCCCTGGATCAACTCTACTTTATGTATCAATACCAGTAACTTGCAACATTCCTTGTTTGCAGAAACTCATCCAGCTTTTTTTTGAAACTGACCAATGAACCTGCCATAACAACGTCCACTGGAAGACAGTTCCATAGCTTTACCGTTCTCACAGTGAAAAACCCTTTCTGAACTTGAAGCCTAAACCTTTTTTCTTCGAGTCTTAAGGGATGTCCTCGTGTCCTTTGACATGTTCTATTGGTATGGCCCGTTAATGTATTTATACACAGTAACACAGTAGTGACGTCAGACGCCTGAACATTGGATGCGGAAGAGGGAGGAAGCGTGCGGATGCCGGATTTCTCTGAACTTTCTGTACATTTGTGCCTAGTCGGATCGTTGTGGAGACATTGTTTTTTGATGCGAATGTTAAGTCATGTCCTCTTCTACACTGGGAGGTGGTGTGATGGTAGGTGCAGTGCTTGCCAATGAAGATGTTTGGCGTGGCAAGGAATTGGGGGTTAGTGTGTGGGATTTCTCTCCATTTAAAGGGCAACTAATGCTTTAAAACAATTCAGATTCAGGAGAATGGTATGTATTGTTGAAAACGTTACTTTCTGATTCTGTATTGTTTTGAGGCTTTAGTTGCCCTTTAAATGGACAGCAGAATTGCCATACAGTAGTCCCATACAGTAATAGCCGTACTGGATTTAGCTATTACTGTATGGGACTACTGTATGGGAATTCTGCTGTCCATTTAAAGAGCAAATAAAGCCTTAAAGCAATACAGAATCAGAAGGCAGTAGTAGTGGTCATATTTTCTACCCTTATCTTATACTAGAGTCAATCATGTTTTACAAATTTTTTAGGTAAAAATAGGTACCTCGACTCAGATCGACTTATATTCGAGTATATACGGTAAAAGTAAATTCCCAATACAATTATAATAAACGTATTCATGTGTTTTAACATCTGTATCATCAATCTTTTATTACATTGCCATTTCCCAATCTAAAGTTAGTATAGTTTATACTATACACTATAAGTGGAATAATAAAGAACACAGAGACTGTGAACCAGACACCAACTGGGAATAATAGGAACATATTTCAAGACCTACTAACACACGACCACTGAAGACTTTGTTTTATTTAATTTAATATATGGTTTAAACTGGTTTTAATGAGAGGTTATTTGTATTTATTATCTTTTTCTTTATATTTAAACGCTCGAGACCGGCGCAACCAGACTTTTATTTTTCATATTTTAAGTTTGTGTTTAATTTGAAAAACTGAAAATCTGTTCCCACAAGGGGGTGGCTGAAAGGTTTAGCTGTAATGATCCTAGTGCCCTAATTTGAGGCTATTTCTGGCCAGGTCTCTGTGTCTACCAATAAAAGTGGGGTACCTATTTTATTCAGAAAATTTAGTGGGAATATTTTTATTTTTTTTTAAATTTATAATTCACAGGGTGGTGAATTATAGCTTATTTCTACACCTCTCCTCTGTTTGAAATAAAATTAACTGGTACAGCTTTATACTTATCTTTAAGTGCTGCTTCTAGCAGCTGATCGGCTGGTTGGCCCAACGCCGCTCCTATGAGAGGCGTTGGGCCATGAGCTCCTACAGAAAGGTTAGGAGTGATACTGGCCAGCCTACGGATCGGCTGTTAAAAAGAAGCAGGTAATTAGAAAGCTAGTTTAAACTAGGTTTGGGAGGGGAGGGTATTAGCAGTCTCACTGGGATAGATAGCCCAGGAGGAAAGCAGGGTGTAGATAGGAAAGGGGTGAATTGCAGATAATGGCATTGAATGAAAAGTATGATGTAATAGGTATAGCAGAAACGTGGTTGAACAGTTCTCACAACTGGGCTGTAAATTTAGGAGGATACGCCTTGTTTAGGCAGGGCAGAGAAAAAAGGAAAGGGGGAGGAGTATGTGTTTATGTTAAAAAAGAATTGAAGCCAAATTTAAAAGAAGAGATAATAGGCGATATGTGTGGAATTAGGCAACAGGAAAGGGGGTAATATTATTGGTGTCTGTGCTATAAGCCGCCAAATGCTAGCAGGGAGGAAGTGAGCCAGCTTCATATGCAGTTGGCAAGGGCTGCAAGTTTGGGGAGTGTGCTCATTATGGGGACCTTTAATTACCCTGACATTGATTGGTGGAGTGGAACTGCCAACACAAAAAAGGGCGATGAGTTCCTGAATTTGTTGCAGGATAATACTCTCTCACAGGTGGTTGAAGTGCCAACTAGAAAAGGAGCTCTGTTGGATCTGGTAATATCTAATGTCATGGAGCGTACTATAGATATAAAGGTAACTGGAGGCTTAGGGAATAGTGACCACGAAATAGTGTTGTTTGAAGTATGTTATCGAAGGGAAAAGTACGCTGGGTTAACAAAGACTTTTAATTACAGGAAAGCAAATTTTCCCAGGTTAAAAGTAGCTCTTCAGAATGTCAACTGGGATAAGGTATTATTAGGTAAAGGTAATGAACAGAAGTGGACTGTGTTTAAGGCGATTATAAGCCATTTCACATCTATATTTGTACCCTTGGGAAATAAATGTAAAAAAAATAAATCAGTGCCCATGTGGCTGAATTCTGTAAAGAGGCAAATGGAAAGGAAGAAAAAGGCATTTAAAACCTTTAAGTCAGAGGAAACAGAATGGGTCTTTAGGGATTATATAAACTGTAACAAGGAGTGTAAAAAAGCAATCAAACTAGCTAAAATTAATAATGAAGTTAGGATAGCTGAACAAAGCATCTCTAAGCCTAAATTTTTTTTAAAGTATATTAATAATAAGAAGATGAGGACTGAAAATGTGGCACCATTAATTCATGGGTATAAGTTAGTTACGGAGGATGGCGATAAAGCAAATGTCTTGAATATTTTTTTTCCCTGTGTATACACTATAGAAGATCCAAGTACATATATCATAGAGTATAGTAGCAATAAAGGTATAAAAGATGCGAGTGCACTTTGGTTAACCGAGGATAAAATACAGAAAAAACTAAATAAGGTTAATATTAATAAATCTCCTGGACCGCATACAATACATCCTCGGGTCCTTAGGGAGCTACGTTCAGTTTTATCTAGGCCATTGTTTCTTATTTTTTCAGATTCCCTCATGTCCGGATGTGTGCCTCTGCATTGGAAAAAGGCTGATGTTATTCCAGTATTCAAATAGTCGCTCACAGCCGGGTAATTACAGGCCTGTAAGTTTAACTTCAGTGGTGGGGAAGATAATGGAAAGTTTAATAAGGTAACATATTCTAGAGAAAGTTTCAAGGACTAACATTATAAGTAGTAACCAGCATGGATTTAGTAGGAATAGATCTTGTCAAACTAACTTGCTTGGATTTTATGAGGAAGTATTGGGGCCGCCACTATTTAATCTATTTATTAATGATTTGGAAGTGGGTTTTGTCAGCAAGGTTTCTGTATTTGCTGACGACACAAAACTTTGTCGACCATTAAAAACTTCAGAGGATGTGCAATCGTTGCAGGGGGATCTAGATAGATTGTCACATTGGGCTGCTAAGTGGCAGATGAGATTCAATGTTGATAAATGTAAGGTGATGCATTTTGGACTTAAAAATCCTTGTGCTACTTATACTATAAATGGCTCTGTGTTAAGTGAATTCCTGTTGGAAAGGGATCTTGGAGTTTTGGTGGATAACAAAGTTAATAAGTAGTGCCGGGCGGCAACAGCCAGAGCCAGCATGGTATTGTCTTGTATAAAGAGAGGTATGGATTCAAGGGAGGAAAATGTTATTCTTCCCATTTACAAAGCACTGGTAAGGTTTCATTTGGAATATGCAGTGCAATTTTGGAATCCTGTGTATTAAAAGGACATCTTTGAAATGGAAAGGGTTCAGAGAAGGGCAACTAAATTAATAAGGGGATTGGGGGAGCTTGAATATGAAGAGAGACTGGAAAAGTTACAATTATGTACGCTGGAGAGAAGGCGCTTGCGTGGGGATATGATTAAAGTGTATAAATACATTAACGGGCCATACAATAAACTATCTGGGGCATTGTTCACCAATAGAGCATGTCAGAGGACACGTGGAGATCCCCAAAGTTTTAGGCTTCAAGTTCAGAAAGGGTTTTTCACTGTGAGAACGGTAAAGCTATGGAACGGTCTTCCAGTGGACCTTGTTATGGCAGGTTCATTGGTCAGTTTCAAAAAGAAGCTGGATGAGTTTCTGCAAACAAGGAATGTTGCAAGTTACTGGTATTGATACGTAAAGTAGAGTTGATCCAGGGAAATTTCAGGAAGGATTTTTTTCCCCCTTCATAAATTTGGTGGGTTTTTTTTTGCTTTGGATCAACAGTTAGGCAGGAAATGAGGATATTGCTAGATGGGTTGGAGTGGATGGACGTATGTCTTTGTTCAACCTCAAATACTATACTAAACTAGTTTTAACCCTTTCCCTGCCACAGATCGTATATTCACGATCTGTGCAGTGTATACTCAAACTGCCACAGATCGTGAATATACGATCTGTGGCTTCCCCCCTCCCAAAATTTTTTTCCCCCCTGCTAGGGGCGATCGGGGGGCAGCATTCAACTGCCCCCCTCGATCCCCCCTCGGTTTGGTCTAAATCCGAGGGGGGGATCGGGAGATATCCCTACCTTTGAGATGCATCAGCCGGTCCCATGTGGAGAAGTAGAGGAGATCCGTTTTCGTTCCGGAAAGGGAGACCCCGGTGAAGCAGGAAGCTGAGTGATGTCACCGGGGTCTCCCTAAGAGAGGTAAGATGCTGCCCCCGGTGGTCTAGTGGAGGTACTGCAGCTAGATCTACATTTAGATCATGCTGCAGTACCTAGTATAGTACAAGCTGTCAAGCTGACAGCTTTACTATACATTTTGTGAATGGAACTCAAAGTTCCATTCACAAATAGGATTTTTTCTAAGTCTTTGCTACTTAGCGAAGACTTAGAAAAAAATGGGGACAGAGATCAAAATTTGGTGATCACTTCTGATCACCAAATTATTGATCTTTGCCAATGAATGAAAAATCACTTCCTGGAAAATGATTTCCGGGAAGTGATTTTTCCGATCGGATTTCGAATTGGAAAACGGGCATTTATGCCCGTATTCCAAGTTCGGTATCATTCCCTAAGATGATTTGATGATCATCTTTGGGAATGATCCCCCAAAAAAAGGGGAAATGCACACAAAAAAAATCTTAAAGTGATACACACACCTTTTTTTTTTTTACCCTAAAACTATAAATTAGCAAAAAACTTTGTCTTCTCCAAGCTTCCCAATGTCCCCGGTGATATCGGTAAAGTAAACGCGGATCATTTATTTGTTGGATTTCAAGGGAAACTAAGCCTATTTTAGTAGGAAATTTTGCAGAGGTACCAAAAAAAGACCGTATTGATTTTTTAGGATCAATAAAGTGTGCAAAAACTTGTGTGACTCTCCGTACTTACTGGTTTTCCACTAAAAGGGGGAGTGGGGGAGTGGGTTGTGGCGTTTTTTAATTTTTTCTTGTAATTGCAATTGCGCATGGATCCCATTTGAGCTAGTTGGTGGCCCCGTCTCTGTTTGCACCCACCCTTATGGCATACCGTTTGATTCAGGACATGTGGGAGATTGCCGTTAGTGGGTTTTTAACTTGCCGAGTGGGTTTAGGTAGGATTTCAACCATTGAGTCCTCTTATTTTATTTTTCCACAAAATCTCCTAAAGCACGGAGTTCTATGGATCTGGAATTCTTCATGTATATACGAAAGCATGATACTACCACGTAGCTGAAGGTGTGTAGCTTCCAAAAATATATAGTTTGTGGGGGGTATTTCCAAGTTGATTAGGCTGTTCAAATTACAGAACACTTTGATTTTTTTCTTGTAATTGGACTTGTGCATGCGTCCAATTTGAGCTAGTTGGTGGCCCCGTTTCTGTTTGCACCCACCCTTATGGCATACCGTTTGATTCAGGACATGTGGGAGATTGCCGTTTAGTGGGTTTTTTACTTGCCGAGTGGGTTTAGGTAGGATTTCAACCATTGAGTCCTCTTATTTTATTTTTCCACAAAATCTCCTAAAAGCACGGAGTTCTATGGATAACAGCGCCTGGAATTCTTCATGTATATACGAAAGCATGATACTACCACGTAGCTGAAGGTGTGTAGCTTCCAAAAATATATAGTTTGTGGGGGGTATTTCCAAGTTGATTAGGCTGTTCAAATTACAGAACACTTTGATTTTTTCTTGTAATTGGACTTGTGCATGCGTCCAATTTGAGCTAGTTGGTGGCCCAGTCTCTGTGTGCACCCACACATATGGCATACCATTTGATGCAGGAGTGTGGGAGATTGACATTTAGTGGGTTTTTTTGCTTGTCAAAAGGGTTTAGGTAGGATTCAACCCTTGAATCATCTTATTTTATTTTTCACAAAACCTCCTAAAACACAAGAGTTCTTTGGATCACTGGGTCTGGAATCTTCATGTATGTATGAAAGCATGGCATCGTAACGTAGCTGAAGGTGTATAGATTCCAAAATATATAGCTTGGGGGGGAATTTCCATGTTTCTGGACTGTTTCCTTAGAAAAGGGTAGGCTGTTCAAATTACAGAGCACTTTGATTTTTTTCTTGTAATTGCATTTGTGCATGCATCCCATTTGAGCTAGTTGGTGGCCACGTCTCTGTGTGCATCCACACATAGGGCATACCGTTTGATTCAGGGCATTTGGAAGATTGATAATTGACAAGTTTTTTTTTACATGACATGGAAATTTGCCATGATTTTTAACTTTGAATTGTATTTTTATAAATTTTTCCTGAAAATCTGGTAAAAAAGCGAAATTACATGAAACTGCGCTCATACCATGGTGGTATGCATAAAAGAATCACACCATTGGTAGCTGAAGATGTGTATTCCAAAAATATAAGTTTCGGGGGGTATTTCTAATATAGAGGGGGTGTTTAGTCTGACAAATCTGAAAAGTTGCTGTAATTGGGCCATTGTTCATTGGCTCACTTTGTGGCTAGTTGATTCCACGTTTGCGTGTGTAAACAACAATAGGGCATACCGTTGATTCAGGACATTTGGGAGATTGATATTTGGTAACTTGTTTTTACATTACTTGGGATTTTGGCATGATTTCTACTTTGAGAGTTTTTTTTTCCAAATTTTTTAGGAAATCTGCTAAACTGTGAACTTCTACGAAGAACTGCGCCAACACCATTGATGGTACGAATGAACAAACTACAGAATTTCGTAGATAAAGGTGTGTGGATTTGAGAAATATATGGTTTGTGGGGTTGTTTTGTGGGGAAAAATTGCAGACTGTTCAAATTCAGATTGGCTGAATATTGCTGTCTGAGCCATTGTGCATTGTTTCACTTTGTGGCTTTTGGCTTCCACGTCCGCGTGTGTAACCACACATATGGCATACCGTTTGATTCAGGACATTTGGGAGATTGATATTTAGTAACTTTTTTTACATTCCATGAGGTTTGGCATGATTCTACCTTTTGAAGTTGTTTTTTGTTCATTTTTTCAGACAAATGCGAACTTCTATGAAGAACTGCGCACCCAACCATTGATGGTATGAATGAACAAACTACAGTGTTACATAGCTGAAGGTGTGTAGATTTCAGGAATATATAGTTTGTGGGGGGATTTCTAAGTTACGGGGGTGTTTTGTGGAAAAAACTGCAGGCTGTCGAATTCGGAATTGGCTAAATATTTTCGCCGTTTCTGAGCCATCGTGCATTGTCTCACTTTGTGGCTTTTCGCTTCCACGTCCGCGTGTGTAACCACACATATGGCATACCGTTTGATTCAGGACATTTGGGAGATTGATATTTGGTAACTTTTTTTTACATTTCATGGGGTTTTGGCATGATTTCTACCTTTTTGAATGTTGTTTGATGTTCATTTTTTTTGAAAATCTGGTAAAAGTGCAAACTTCTACGAAGAACTGCGCCCACACCATTGATGGTATGAATGAACGAACTACAGCGTTACATAGCTGAAGGTGTGTAGATTTCAGGAATATATAGTTTGTGGGGGGTATTTCTGAGTTGGGGGGGTGTTTTGTGGAAAAACTGCAGACTGTTCAAATACAAAACTGGCTAATTTTTTTTTGCTGCTACTGACATTTGGCACTGGTCACGCTCTGGGTTAGTTGGTAGCCATGTCTCTGGGTACACCCATGAATGTGGCATACCGTTTTATTCGGGAGGGGTTAGGCTTTCATATTTGAGATGTGTTTGAACTTTCCTGCACAGTTTTTAACTGAAATTCGCATTTGATTTTGTCTCTGATTTTACAGTTGAGGAAAAAAAGGAAAATGTGAGAAAACAACTTACAATTGGACGAGAGCTGCGTCCGGGTATCTGCATTTTGATCGAAACTAACCTCACTCATAAAATCCTGCGGGTGTGTAGTTTCTAAAAATATCTCACTTGTGGGGATATTTTAGTTAATTTGGAAGATATTCTATGTTAACTGTCAGTAGTGGTTATACATTTTAATTTGGTGTAATATTCTTTAAGGTGCAGTTTTAGTTTGGGGGGGTCTCCTGTACAGGAAAAGTGGGGTACCTACATATATCTGGTATCGTTGTACTCGGGAGTATCTGAGCTTTTAGAAACAGTAAGATTTTTGTGCGTAACCTTAAGATAACTATAAGTAAAAATGGGAAAAATCCATGAAAATTTGCAAATTTTTCATTTTTTTTACATATTTTACCCATAATTCCAGTAAAATTTCCAGAAAAGTTACAAAATTCTGTTACCATGTTAAAGTACACTTTGTGCTGAAAAAAACAATGTATAATATTCCTGATTTACTGCAAGGTAACCTACTGTAAAATTAGTCTAAAGCGATTGAGGGCAAAATCCTGAAAATTCTTCTGGCAGTTAACGCAAAAAAAAATGAAAATCTCCTGGCAGTGAAAGGGTTAATGCACACAGGGAGGTAGGCATATGCTATATGCCGTTTGGTCAAGTTTTCTTAATTTGAACCTTTTTTCCCCGTGTGTCCGGAATTCTGTATGTAAAAAATAATAATAGCATCGTTATGTAGCTAGAGTTGTGTATTTTGCAAAATAATTTTGTTGAGGGTTGTTTCCCAGGTAAAGTTTTTAACTTGCAAAAAAATAAAAAATTAAAAAAAAATTTAAAAACAAAGCTGTAAAGATAGCTATTCATATTTTTATAGATTTTTTTATATTTAAAACTCCTTTACCCATGTGTGGCATACTGTTCGATTTATCAATAAGATTAATATTCAGTGTCTTGCTTTACTTTTTATGGGCGCTTTGCAAAATTTCTAACTTTGAATCATGTTTTTTTTTTTTTTTTTTTTAGAAAATCTCCAAAAACATTGCTGGACAAAATTTACAAAGTTGTAGTAGCTTGTGCTACTTCCCCACTTTGCATTACTAGCGCAGCAGATGGAGTGGTGCCCTATTAAGTCAATTTGCTCCTTTCGTTGTGTAGAATCTCAGGGGCGCCGCAATGAAGAGAGGTTCCGGATCGCTTCCTATACTTAATTATGCAGCCACGAGTGTCTGTACCTTTGCATTCCCATTCGCACCTTCTGAGTCTGGTGCGAATGGGGGTGTGGTCTGCCCCTTACCAGCATAGCAGGGGGTGTGGTCTGCCACATGGCTGCATAACAGGCTGTGCACCAATTAGTGGATGAAGGGGGAAACTACTTACGTCTCATAGCTCTACTTTTTAGTCTTAAGAGACTCTGGCAGCCCTGGCATTGGTGTGGGAAACTTAAGGGGGAAACTACTTCAGAGCCTCCAGCAACCCTGGAATTAGTGTGTAACAAGCAGAAGAGAAAGTAAGGGGAGGAACTGCTGTGGATTGGTATTTGGCAAAAAGGACCTTTAGGACTGTCTCAATCACTCCCATGTAAGTATATTCACTTAGCAAATAGTAGTAAAAGTAAACTTTAGAAACATGACGTATGATTCGGAGTTTCAAGAAACATTGGTAAGAAATTCTACTAGACAGGCAGAAATGTGTTTATGTACAGTATTAAAAATGTAATCCTAATGGAATAATTGACATTATCAGTGCTTCTAGTGTATGCTGAATGTGTGTGGGTGAGTGCGAATTTGTACATGTAATAGAGTGTCAGAAAGGGAGTATGCTCTGTACTAATGTGCATGTATGTAGTTGATAAGAGAGTATGTGTGTGCATGAGAGTTTGTGAGATATAGTTGAGATATATGCGAGTAAACTCTGTATTAATGTTTGTGTGAGAATATTAATGGATATAAAGGTATCAAAGAGTTCCGCAATATCCCCATATAAAGTTTCCATATTTACATGTTTGGTTTTTAAACTTTGCGTTTTGGTTATCTTATTTATTTGTATGTGTATTGTTTAGTTACTTAATTTGGGCTTTTTAAAAAAATATATTTACTTATTTTGTCCTATATGTTCATTCTGACTTTTTTGTGTACTTCTAAAGACATAGGTCCATCCAGTCCAACCCATCCGCAATACCGACATTACCTGCCTAACTGTTGATCCAGAGGAAGGCAAAAAAAAAAAAAACCATCAGAATTATGAAGGCGAAAAAATTCCTTCCTAACTGGCAGTTAGAAATATCCCTGGATTAACTTTTGCATCAATACCAGTAACCTTCAATATTCCTTGTTTTCAGAAACTAATCCAGCTTTTAAAAAAAAAAAACTATCCAATGAACCTGCCATCACAACGTCCAATGGAAGACTGTTCCATAGTTTTATCGTTCTCACAGTGAAAAACCCTTTTCGAACTTGAAAATTTAAGGGCATGTCCACCCCCAAAACTATAATCCCCCCCACTACTGGCCCCATTGTGTAGTGTAGTTTAATCCTTACCTTACATCCCAGCTCCATCTGGTTCTTCTGCTATCCCCCCCTAAAGTCCCAAAAAACGCCCACCAGGAGTACTGCAGAGTCCATATAGGACTCTGCCTCCTGTCTCCCCTCTGGGAGAAGTTTGGCATGCGCACTGCAGCCCTTCTCCCCCTCCCTCGCAAGCAGAGGGCCTGGCAGAGCGGCGGAGGAAAGAGGGAAGGTAAGTAATATTTGGGGCACTTTCTGAACTTAAAACTATAGCAGTTGGGGCTGGGGGGACAGGGAGAATATTATATAATTTTTTTTTAAGAAGGGTGGACATGCCCTTTAAACTTCTTTTCTTCAAGTCTAAATGGAGAACTATCGAGTGTATAAAGATTTTTTTAAAAACAGTTTAACTGAAAGGTACTTGGGAGAGGGATATAGGACTGATTATTCTTAACCCCCAATATTGTTTCTGGGAGGAGCACCAGCCCAAAGAAAACTGATTCTGCCAGTCTTCCTCCTGGCTTCAGCACTATCTTTAATACAAGATTATTCCAGGACTAACCTGGCAAACAAAAAACTGTATGTGTTGTAGTTCCTCAACAAAATAATATTGTGAGGTAGGAATAATCAATCCTGCCTCCCTGCCCCAGGTACTTTCCATTTTTAAATAGTTCATTTTTAGAAAATTATCGTTTAAGGGATGTCCGCGTGCCCTCTGACATGTTGTGACAAGTCCAACCTATTTCCCCCCCCCTTTTTTTTAACCCTACCTAACAGTTGATCCAGAGGAAGGCAAAAAAAAAAAACAGCTAAAAAGGGGGAAAAAATTCCTTCCTGACTCGGCAATGGGAAAGTATCCCTGGATTCTCAATATTTTTTAGTTCTAGGAACTTATCCAGGCCTTTTTTAAAGATATTCAATGAACTTGCCATTACCACTTCTGCTGGAAGACAATTCCACAGTTTCACCGTTCTCACTGTAATGTCTTTATTTAACCTTAATTACTGTGTTCTAGAATTGCATCTGGGCTTGGGAAAGAGCGTTATCCAGAAAGGTTAAATCTCCATGATCTAAATGTTGGGTTGCATCCAGTTTTTCTAGTGTCAGATATATTGGTGAGTGGTCTGAGATGCCTCTTGGAAGATGCAACATATCTGTGGTACTGTGTTTGCATTAACCAGGAAATAGTCTATTAGTGAGAGGCTATGATGTGTGGCAAAATAGCATATATATTCCAGTTTGTTAGGATTTGTTTTTCTCCATAGATCTAGTTGTTAGGTTTTTATATATTCTGTATAATCACTTAGCCTAATAGCAGCCATTTTGTTTTTCGACGCCATTTTGTGTCCATATTACTTAGTCTGTTTTTCTCAAAATGTACCAAGCCCAAGCTGTTTATCATGGCCATAGATAATACGTTATCTCAAGGTCTTTTGCCTCCTACATTCCAAAGGTTTTAGTACGTCATCGGCAGACACTGTATCTGGCCACGCCCCCTTTTTTCTCTTTGTGAAAACCCAATATAACGTGTGAATAAACTGAGAAACTGGGTCCTACTCCACCATGCGTGTTGTGTGATCCATTTCTTCCAGCGCTGAAGGTCTCTAAATGGGTCTGACAGGCATCAATCAGAGTCCGGGGGACTAGTGAGGATATTTATTCTAACAATTGGTGTCAGTGAAGTGGGGATACAACCTACAGGATAGTGAGTATTGAACTTATTAATTTTAGGTTCTGTCTTGCTTGTTCTGTAACTTGTATCAGCACATTGGGATAGATTTTAAAACATGGGTCTGGAAGGGCGGACGCGTGCCCCACGTCTTACAGACGGGGTCTGTAAGTAGAATGCCCGCAGGCTGGGACCTGTGATCGAGTTCTCTTAAGGAAGTTGCTAAGTGGGTGGAGTGTTAAATTCTGAAAGAGTTTTATTCCCTGAGTGGAATGTAAAAACTTGGTGCTGGGTGTTCTAAAGAGTTAAAGAGTTAAGGTAGACTCCTGCAGGTGGCGATCTGCATTTTTTAGTTTCTCTTTGGAAGAGGTAACTGGGAGCCGTACAAGAGAGATATTTTCCCCTTGATTGATAGGATCCCTATTTGCGGGTGGGACTCGCAACTCGTAGTTGGACTACGAGATAATACTCCCGCAGGCGCGATCTGCACATAGAGAGTTAATGTTTTCTTCTTAAATAGAAGTTGCTTCAGCGTGAAGTGTAAAACGTGGGAGTCAGGGACGGGGACTTAAGAGTTAAGCTTAACCATTTATAGAATGGACAGTGTGGTCCGGTTCATTTGAAGTTCGAACTTCTGAGTTGTGTTTCTTTGCTAGCTAGCATTATACGGAACATTGAGAGACCTTACCTTTGTATGTCTTGTGTGTTTTATGTGTAACAGTTTTATCTGTCAAATTTGTTAATTTGCTGAGCTTGCTTGCTTTGCGCTTATTGTTAACCTTCTTGCTTACAGGATGGAAAGTTTCACAGTAAAGGTGTCTGACCCAAACATGATAAGTCATTCAAAGTATATTAAAGTGTTTTAATTCTAAGTTTACAGGTTTTCAATATGTGGGAAAATACTGATAACAAGACTGGTACAGAAGTTCCGAAGAATTTTCCTGGCAAACGCAAGAGGATTAGGTGATCCGTATTGGTGGTACAATTTATAGAAATCCATGGTTTGATAATATATTGCGAGCTCTCTTAGTAATTTTTATTATAAATCTAGTTATATTAATAAGTAAAGTTTAAATTTGGTTAATGCTGGTTTCACTTAGAATGTTTGGACTCGATGTTTTCTGTGTCTAATTCTTATCTTCTTACATTCCAAACACCCTCGCTTCCCCCACCTCCTTTTTGTTTTGGCTAACGGGAAACGAAAGTAAATTTCATTTTATAATTGCGAATAGAGATAGGAATGTCTACGGAAGTTTTTTTCTTATATTATAGAGGTTTTTTGAGAAAGTGAAGATTTAGAAAGTGAATGTCAAGGATCTGGTAGAGTTTCTGGTGGTTTTCAAAGAGGATCAGCTTAATAATAGTAGATATGTTTATTTGTAATAAATTAGATCATTAGTGAGACCCGTTATATCCATATAGCTAAGTAGCATGTGAAAATACAGTCACAGATAGATATCCCCTATGATGGCAGTTGTAATGGATTTTCCCACAAGTGATTCCCTTGCTGTGGTACAGCTCATGGACAGAATGTGTAATCCTATTTGTGTTCTTCATATACGAGGTAAGCTGTTTTATTTTTTAATGATACAGCGACTATGTGCTTCTCTATCAAAGCTTCCTTATATTAATGGTCCCTCAGCTAATTGCAAGTCTTTTGTAGAGATTTATTGGGGTACTTGCAGAGACTAAGAATATAAAATATTTGTCACTAATAGGGATAATGGCCTATTGTTATTGTCTTATTTTTCCTTTAAATTATTACCAGATTACCCCGTTAACTTGATAATACAGGAATTAGTAAGTAAATTGTGTATCTCAATTTTCTTTAGTGGCATAACCTGTTGGAGGTAAAAGTTGATGTATGGATTATTTTTTTTAATGCCCCTAAACCCCCTTTTACAGGATATAATTAATAGTATTCTGCCAATGGTTTGTACCTTTGTAAAGAAATGAGTAATTATAAAGACTATCTTTCTATTTTATACCCCTATTATAGCTCATAATACAGATTGTTCCTATAGTTTCGGATATCTAAGCCCTTATTAACATTTCTGCCAATACCCAATGTAATATAGTTGTTGATTTTGAGATATGCCTTTTTTCTGCATGTCGGCTGGTGCTACGGCTCAGTCTTTTTGTATTCATTTTTTGAAAAGTCCCAATTTATGTGTCACTGTTTGACATAGAGACTTGGTGGACTTGCCAGTGACAGACTCTATGTGAAATATGTTAATTGTCAAATATGTTAATGTGGTTATTGTGTATCTAGAGCATGGAGGTATGTAAAATGTTTCTCTCTCCTCAATTGTGCTGCATCAAAAGCTTCCAGAAAATACAATATTGCAAAGACTCAGTTCAATATCTTGGTTGTATAATATCTAAGGGTGAATATCTGGTCAGCCCTGCCAGAGATAAAGACATTTTTGCGTTTCAAACACCCTGTAATAAAGCTGAATTGGTCGGCTTCACGAACTTTTACCAACAATGAATCCCAGCCAGCTCCCACTGGGACCAAATGCTCCAAAAAGCACAATTAAAGACTGTCCAAACATCATTCTATGGACACCGAAAATGACAAAGAATGTTTAAATAATTGTAATAACATTTATCTCTGCCCCTGCTCTGAGCTTTGTGAATTATGATAAATCTTTTCATTTGTATTATAGAGAACATTGTAAAATCATGGTGGCAGTTTTATCACAATATCACAGAGACACCTTGAAACTAGTCACTTATTTTTTTTTTTTTTTCCTAAATCATTGGCAATCACTGTTCAGAGAATGCAGAGAATGCATCTCTGCAGCTTGTGCAATGTCTGTTGAGGCCTCCAATTCTATTTTATTGGGCACGGAGAATGTTTAATTAACATCCAATCATGTTTTATAAATGCTAAAGAATAGAATATGAACTATCCGATACCTCACAGAGTATGAGGTTATTTTAAATCTATCATGGTCTTAGAAGTTAAATATATTCAGGTCTTACCCATAGTATATTCCTTTTATTTACTGTATTAAGATTACAGGTTAAATTAATACGCAATTAATATTTAAATATAAGTGTAAATCTCTCCCCAGTCCGATTTGATTCTCTATCAATTAGAGCTGTTATGGTTGTGTTTGTGTAGATTGTATATAGAGCTTCAATTCCCAGATTCTGTTTAGAATTTAGTCCGTTACCGTGTTTTGTTTATTTAGCTTAATCTTTTCTTTAACCCGTACCGGTGTTTTGTTTAAGGTTTAAGATGTTAGTTCATTCTTTCCAGGTATGATTTTAATGTAGTTGGTTTTGGTAGAATTTGGCAGTAGATAGTTTATAAATGAGAATGGTGAGCTGACTTTACATTAATTTAATTTGTGGATTATTATCTTCCATATGTTTTGGTTGTTTGAATGAAATGAGTTCTTTTCATGTTGTTTAAGGGAATGTTATCTCATATATGTGTATAAATTGCTATTCTTTGCTCCGTTTCTTTTGTTGCTTTCCTGCATTCCCATGTTTCCCTGAGAATGTTATTGTTTCGGTTTAAGTTTTTGTTTTCTCCCGATTCATTGTTTTTAAGATTTTTTTTTTTTTGTCAAGCATTGTTTTTAGACCTTTTAGGTCTTTATTAAAGAGGGGATAGTTATAGTAATAATATGGCTCATAAAAGTCTTAGCCACAATGTTTATTGCCCAAATGTATATATGTAGTAAAAAGAAGATGTGAAAACTGTTGCTAAAATTTTGTGTAAGGAAATTATTCCTAAATGAGGTTGTCCTGTTAGGATAGATTCAGATAAAGGGCCAGCTTTTATTTCTAAAGTATTACAGCAGATTGTGTAATTGATGTTGATTGAATAGAAGTTTTATATCCCCAGAGTTCAGGTGTTGTTGAACGAATGAACCGCACAATAAAAGAGAAGTTTAGGAAGGCTACGGCAGGTTCTTTCAGTAAATGGGATATTTATTTACCGGCTGTATTAGCAGAGATTCTTATGGCCCCCAATTTTACATCCAAGTTGTCTCCTTTTGAAATTTTAATGGGTAAACCATTCCCTACGCCATGGGCAGTTAAGACAGGGACATTAATTACAGGTGACCTGGAATTTATCCAGGAAGCTTATGTGGCAAAACTGATTGAAAAATTGAATAGCATCTGTGGTGATGTTTCTTTGTCTTTTTCTTTATTTTCTAGTGCTCCGACGCACCCTTTTAAATCAGGTGATGTGGTCTTGGTAAAGGTGTTATATCAACACAAATCTTTAGAGCCTCCCTGTGACTCGCACAGCTATCTTGGTTGAAGGCAATCCATCGTGGATACATGCTTCCAGAGTAAAGCGCGCACCGAACCTGTTGATTGGAGAACGAGATGACCACCCAGATGAATTCAGAGATGACAACACACCCACCCTCAAGGAGGAAGATTAAGATGAGCCCAGATTATTCCATTGCCCCAAGTAACATTTGGGAGTATATTTCAAAGAAGCTCCTAAGTATAACTGACTTTTGTTTAGGAAATGTAAAGGTGCTCAGGACATTATAAGTACTTGTTTAATCGCTATTCCAGTTTCAGTTCCAACATGTCTCCAATACTATCGGACTGATCAGCACTATAAGATATTCGATCCCAATTATCCGAGAAGATGATGTAACCCGCTTAAATTTTCCAGAATACCTCAACAGACCTCCCGTGAACGAACTGTAGATATAGTTATGATTCGGACTCAAAATGTTACTGTTGATGAAGTTTGTTTTATTTTTATTTGTTCCCCTAATGTAAAATGTGTTTCTGTGAACAATGACATGAAGTGTAATCTCACCTACCAAACAATATCAGATCAGTAATTTGCAACAACTTAGCAATCACATCAAAGTAGATGAATATGTTTTCTTTGAATACTATTTCCACTGATAATATTGCTATAAATTACATATAATTTCCGTTTAGTTATCCCTTTGGGATAAAAGGGTGGAACTGTTTTTATATATTCTGTATAATCACTTAGCCTAATAGCAGCCATTTTGTTTTTCGACGCCATTTTGTGTCCATATTACTTAGTCTGTTTTTCTCAAAATGTACCAAGCCCAAGCTGTTTCTCATGGCCATAGATAATACGTTATCTCAAGGTCTTTTGCCTCCTACATTCCAAAGGTTTTAGTACGTCATCGGCAGACACTGTATCTGGCCACGCCCCCTTTTTCTCTTTGTGAAAACCCAATGTAACGTGTGAATAAACTGAGAAACTGGGTCCTACTCCACCATGCGTGTTGTGTGATCCATTTCTTCCGGCGCTGAAGGTCTCTAAATGGGTCTGACAGGCATCAATCAGAGTCGGGGGACTAGTGAGGATATTTATTCTAACACTAGTAGTCCTATTTCTTTTATCACTTGGGAGAATGTTGTGTGGGGTTCTTGGGTTAAGTGTGTGGGTCTTGTATATAATCTATCTAATGTATTGGATAGTATTAGGTTAAAATCTCCCATGCAGATAATATGGGCCCTTGGGTAATTCAGTATGAACAGAGCTGCTTTATGCATGGTTTGCATTGTCGGTGGTGTGTTATATATACCTATTAGTACATATTGTATATGGTTTAGCTCAAGGGCCACAAATACAAACTTTCCTTGGTCATCTGTTTGAGTTTTCAAGGGGTTTCCCATCCCTGTATTTGTAAACATAGGTATTGGTATTAAGCATAATATTGAAGTCATAAACATTTAATAACAATACTTGTCCCAACTCCCTCCCGACCCACCCTGGAGGCGATCAAAGGTCTCTCTAATTCCTTTAAAACTGGATTTAATTTAATACTATAGTTTTGATTTAAAAATAAATGGGGAAGCACCAAGGTGCTATATACGGTACGTAACAAGTGTGGTGAGAGCGAGTGACTCATGTTTCCCATATCTTGTTAGAGTATACTTATACAGTGAATGTAAGGTGTTTGCTAGATAGATATATCGTTCATAGTATACACACTATATAACCTTCAGTACTGTGTAGCTGTAGTGCGGGGCATACTATATTGAACAGAGTGTTCATTAGCATATATAAACATTCCCTGGTATTTGTCAGGGCATAGCTTAAGTATATAGTTTACATTTAACATACTTTAATATCACAATCATGTTATAAACTTAAATGATTTCCTTTTTCCATATCTTATCAAAATATACTTTATAGACATATGCAATGAGTATTCAATTTTTGTTACATCATCTACGGTGTGCATAGTATACTACCTTCAGGTAAACGAGTTCTAGTTGAGGGAGTGTATTCTGTGGATATAATGAAGGATATAGTCCATTCAGCAGAGTATTTATATCCATTATGATTTTTACGAGTATTCACATGTCCGTGTCCAATTTCCGTTGGGAATGTCGTCTACAGTAGACATAGTGTAGTACTTTCAGGTAGACCAGGTTTGAGTGGTGTAGTGCACTTTGTGTAATGGGAATATAGTACCTTTAGCTGGGTATTTGTATCCGATATGGGTTTTGTAGATATTTGCATGTCTGCGTCCAAGTTGTTTTATATTTGTATTTACAATTAGGTTGTTGAGGTTTTATAGTTCCAAGTCTCTATATCCCTTGGTATTTTTTTTTTCCTAAGCTAGCGGTTTCCTTTAAATTTGCAGCATCATGTCTTTTCCCATAATATATATGGGGTATTGATCGTCCTATGAATCAAGTCTCAAGACGGCAATTCTTTATTTATTGGTGGCATTGGCATATGGTTTGGATCCGGATTTAAGCCATTCCATAGCGGCTGTAGAGGTCTCATAAAACATTACTTGGCCGTTTTGTACTACCCGCAATCGCGCTGGGTATGCCATAGAATATTGAATATTAGCATTTCTGAATCTTCGTTTTACTTCCAGGAACGCAGCTCTACGCCTCTGGAGTTCAATCGAAAAATCCGGGAAGATGGATATAGTCGTATTCTACAGATTAAGGGATTCTTTTGTGCGGGCTAGGCGTAGGATATGGTCACGGTCTTTACAGTTTAATAGTCTGGCTATCATGGGTCTGGGCCTTGCTCACGGCGGTGGGGGTTTCGTGGGCATCCGGTGCGCTCTCTCTATAGTAATGAAAGGCTGATGGGGAGTTAGGGATTGGGATTCCCACAAATCTTAAATTTTGTCTGAGAGCTTGATTTTCGAGGTCATCTGTTTTGGCCTGGAGATAGTGGATCTGCTGTTTAAGTTCCCCCACATCGTTATCTATTATGGGTATTCGGTCCTCCACCCCTGATATTAGTTGTTCAGTGCCATTTAGACGCTCCCTTAGATTTTGCATATCCTGCCGGATTAGCCCCATTTCTGCTTTCATTCCCTCAATCAGTGTTGTTAACGCTGCTCTAGAGTCATTAATAGCCTGTAGCAATTGATTTTTTACCTGGGGTAATGATATTGGAGGGTTTGCATCTGATACTACATCCACCGTTTCACTCTCTTGGGATGTGGTATTAGCTTGTGCAGGTAACGCTGCTGAGGGTAAGGCCCTGCCTCATGGTTGACTGGTGTCATCTTGCATGGTGATTTGCTGGTATTTAGCGAGCCGTTCCGCCATTTTATATGTTTCCCGATTTCGTGGGGTGGTTGTGCAGGTTCTCATCTATGTCTCCTGTCTTTTTGGAGGTTTTTTAGTGCAGGAATGTGTCTGGATTGAGTAGCGGGTTCTATGCAGATGCGGAGCTCCTAGAAAGCACGGCCGCTCACTCCGCCATCTTGCCACGCCCCGGCTCCTAGAAATTTTAATGATTTGTCCAGCCCTGTCCTAAAAGCACAACATTTTATGGAGGACTGTGTCCTAAATTCTGCATGTATAAATGTAAGAAAGTCACGGTTATGTAGCTGAAGATGAGTAGAATACAACAATATACATTTGTTTCATTTTAACAGCTTAAAATTTTGTAAACTATAAAGTTTTCTTTATTCAGTAAGTGCACTTGTGCATTGGTCCCATTTCGGGTTAGTTAGTGGCCATGCATACATCCATGAATTTGGCATGATTTATGACATGTGTGAGAATGATATTGAGTGGATTTTTTTTAGTTAATTTTTTGAAAATCTCCTAAACGGGTGAAATTAACTGGATAACTGCATCAAAAATTCTGCATGTATGCATGAATGATTGGCACCACTACTTGAAGGTGCATAGATTCCAAAAAAATATATAGTTTGTTGGGGGTATTAATAAGTTTGAGGGGGTTTAGTTTAAAAATGTGAGTGGGTTGCCCGTTTGGGAGATGAGGTGGAGAGTCTAAGGGGGCAGCTTGCAGCACTGCAGGGATTGGCAGAAAAGGGGGGTCAGCAGGCACTGGCTGGGGCCAGTATAGAGGTGGTTGGAAGTGGGACAGGGAAGGTTGAGGGGGGGTAGTTTTGTTAGGGTTATTAGGGGAAGTGGGGGACGGAAGGGTAGGATGGTTTCTTCCCAGATAGCCCATCCCAACAGATTTGCCGCCTTAGGTAATGAAGTGGAGGAGGACACATTGGAAATGACCTGTATAGAGGGGGCTAGTCCCTTGAGCACCCAGGGGACTGCCATCTCTGATACAAGGGAGGAGGAACGAAGGATCAGGAATGCAAGGCAGGTGGTAGTGGTAGGGGACTCCATTATAAGGAAGATAGATAGGGTAATCTGCCGCCAAGACCCTACATGCCGAACTGTGTGTTGCTTGCATGGTGCTAGGGTTCGGCATAAGGTGGATCGTGTAGACAGATTATTGGGTGGGGCCGAGTGTGACCCTGTGGTCTTGGTTCACATTGGTGCCAATGCCAAAGTTAGAAGAGGAGGTGAGGTCCTTAAACATAATTTACGAGAGCTAGGGTCCATGTTAAAAGCAAGGACCTCCAGGGTAGTCTTTTCAGGAATACTACCGCAGCCACGTGCTAAGCCAGGGAGACAGCGGGAGCTTAGGAGCATTAATGCGTGGCGTTGGTGTAAGGAAGAAGGGATTGGGTTTATTGAGAACTGGGCAGACTTTGCTGTTGGCTACAGGCTCTTTAGTAGGGATGGGTTGCACCTCACTGATGGCGGAGCAGCTGTTTTAGGGGAGAAGATGGCTAGAGGGTTGGAGGAGATTTTAAACTAGGTTTGGGGGGGAGGGTATTAGCAGTCTCACTGGGATAGATAGCCCAGCAGGAAAGCAGGGTGTAGATAGGCCAGGTGCGAGGAAAGAAGGGTGAGGCTAGCATAGGGGATAGGGAGGCATGTTTATTAAAGTGTACGAATAAATTACAGGATCATAATCTAAAATGAATGTTTGCAAATGCAAGAAGCCTGGCTGACAAAATGGGTGAATTGGAAATTATGGCATTGAATGAAAAGTTTGATGTAATAGGTATAGCAGAAACGTGGTTGAACAGTTCTCATGACTGGGCTGTAAAAATTTAGAAGGATATGCCTTGTTTAGACAGGACAGAGAAAAAAGGAAAAGGGGGAGGAGTATGTGTTAATGTTAAAAAAAGAATTGAAGCCAAATTTAAAAGAAGAGATAACTGGCGATATGGATGTTAAAGTGGAGGCTATATGGGTGGAATTAGGCAACAGCAAAGGGGGTAATGTCATTGTTGGTGTCTGCTATAAGCCGCCAAATGCTAGCAGAGAGGAGGTGAGTGAACTTCGTATGCAGTTGGCAAGTGCTGCAAGTTTTGGGGAGTGTGATCATTATGGGGAACTTTAATTACCCTGACATTGATTGGTGTGGTGGAACTGCCATCACAGAAAAAGGCGATGAGTTCCTGAATTTGCTGCAGGATAATTTTCTCTCACAGGTGGTTGAGGTTCCTACTAGAAAAGGAGCTCTGTTGGATCTGGTAATATCTAACACCAAGGAGCGCATTATAGATATAAAGGTACCTGGAGGCTTAGGGAATAGTGGCCATGAAATAGTGGCGTTTGGACTTTGTTATCGAAAAGAAAAGTGTGCTGGGTTAACAAAGACAATTTCGGGAAGGCAAATTTTCCCAGGTTAAAAGAAGCTCTTCAGAATGTCAACTGGGGTAATGTATTATCAGGTAAAGGTACTGAACAGATGTGGACTGTGTTCAAGGGGATTTTAAGTTCACATCTAAATTTATACCCATGGGAAATAAATGTAAAAAAAATAAATCCGCACCCATGTGGCTGAATTCTGATGTAGAGGCAAATGGAAAGGAAGAAAAAGGCATTTAAAAACTTTAAGGCAGAGGGAACGGAAAGGGCCTTTAGGGATTAAAAAAACTGTAACAAGGAGTGTAAGAAAGCAATCAAACTAGCTAAAATTAATAACGAAGTTAGGATAGCTGAACAAAGCATCACTAAGCCTAAACATTTTTTTTAAAGTATATTAATAGTAAGAAGATGAGGACTGAGAATGTGGCACCATTAATTAAGGGGGGTAAGTTTGTTACAGAGGATGGCGATAAAACAAATGTCTTGAATACTTTTTTTCCCTCTGTATACACTATAGAAGATCCAAGTACAGATATCAGAGTATAGTAGAAATAATGGTATAAAAGATTCAAGTGCACTTTGGTTAACTAAGGATATAGTACAGAAAGAACTAAATAAGATTAATAATAATAGATCTCCAGGACCGGATAAAATACATCCTCGGGTACTTAGGGAGCAAAGTTCAGTTTTATCTAGGCCATTGTTTCTTATTTTTGAAAATTCCCTCATGTCCGGTGGTGTGCCTCTGCATTGGAAAAAGTCTGATGTTATTCCAATAATCAAAAAGGGTAGTCGTTCACAGCCGGGTAATTACAGGTCTGTAAATTTAACTTCAGTG
The DNA here is from genome assembly GCA_019447015.1 of Hymenochirus boettgeri. Classification (NCBI taxonomy): domain Eukaryota; kingdom Metazoa; phylum Chordata; class Amphibia; order Anura; family Pipidae; genus Hymenochirus; species Hymenochirus boettgeri. The sequence continues at coordinate 122,553,095 of CM033470.1, forward strand.
GTGGGGAAGATCCTGGAAAGTTTAATAAGGGAACATGTTCTAGAGTATGTTTCAAGGACTGACATTATAAATAGTAACCAGCATGGATTTAGGAGGAATAGATCTTGTCAAACTAACTTGCTTGGCTTTTATGAGGAAGTAAGTAGAAATGTAGACTCTGGCATAGCAGTAGATGTAGTTTACTTGGATTTTGCAAAGGCTTTTGATACAGTCCCCCATAGGCGACTAATGTATAAGCTAAGGTCTGTTGGTCTGGGGAGTCACATTTGTACATGGATAGAAAATTGGTTAATGAATAGAAGCTTTCGAAGCACTTAGGCTTCTTCCTCAGGCATGATACAATACTGAATCTTGTAAAGCACTGTATTTTATACATACTAGAACAAAGACTTTCTGACATTACACAGAGGTTATCTTTTGCCCTCATGCCTGATTGGCAATGGCTGTCGTAAATAAAACAGTAAATACACATTCAATGATCACACGCAGTAATTAAAGAATTAGCAAGGGTTAAACAAACAATCAGATACACTTCACCTCTAGTGTCCATGGAGGGTCTGGTATAAATGAGATATTTATGGGTTTGGGTGGTTTAGAGGAATTTAGTCTGATTAACTCTACATGACATTAAGATTAGAAACATAGTGACACAAAGTTTAGATCTTTGTTGAGTCCAGAGTCCCAAATTTTTGTATAAGTTTACATTCCCTCTCTAACCTCTCCTTTTGGGATCTGAAGTTTCCCATGAGCACTGTGACTTCAAGTGAAGAAGACCTATTGCACTTCCACCAAAAATACAATGATTTCCACCCCACCATTAAACTCAAAATGAATTATTCACCTACCGAAATAAGCTTTCTGGACACCACAATACAGATTAAAGGAAACACAATACAAACATCCATCTATCGCAAACCTACAGACCGACCCACATACCTCAGTAATGACAGTTTTCACCCTAAACACATAAAGAACTCCATTATCTACAGCCAGGGTATAAGATAACAGGATTTGCTCTGATTCTACAGACAGAAGTCTGCACCTGGAACAGCTCAAAAAAGATTTTACAAAACAGGGATACAGTCAGTCCATTACAGAAACACAGATCAAGAAAGCAACCAGCATCCCCAGAAACAACCTGCTACAATACAAACATATCCAAAAGGAGGACCGTATCCCACTGGTTGTTACATACCACCGCCAAATGGAAAAACTACGAAAAATCGCCAAGAAACTCCAACCCTTTTTACAAAAGGACGACAGACTACTAGAAATATTCCCAGACCCCCCTCTCTTAGCTTACCGACAACCACCCAACTTAAAACAAATGCTTGTAAAAAGTTCCCTAACAGGCCCCACACAAAATGGAACATCTCTCTGTTTGCAGAAAAGGTGTGAAACCTGCAAGTACATCCACACTGGAGACAGGATACCAATACCAGGAACCCAACATAGGTTTGAAATAAAGGGAACCTTCTCCTGCAAATCATCCAATGTGGTATACCTGATTTTATGTTCTAGGTGCCCCTCAGGACTTTATGTAGGAGAGATTGGACAGACCCTGAGGCAAAGGATGAACTCTCATCGATTCACAATTAACAACAATAAACGAGATGTCCCTGTGGGTGCCCATTTCTGCAGCCAAGGACACAGCCTGAGAGACCTAAAAGTCACAGTGCTCATGGGAAATTTCAGATCCCAAAAGGAGAGGTTAGAATGGGAATGTAAACTTATACAAAAATTTGGGACTCTGGACTCAAAGATCTAAACTTTGTGTCACTATGTTTCTAATGTCATGTAGAGTTAATCAGACTAAATTCCTCTAAACCACCCAAACCCATAAATATCTCATTTATACCAGACCCTCCATGGACACTAGAGATTAAGTGTATCTAATTGTTTGTTTAATCCTTGCTAATTCTTTTATTACTGTTTGTGATAATTGAATGTGTATTTACTGTTTTATTTACAGTAGAGAATTTACGACAGCCATTGCCAATCAGGCATGGGGGCAAAAGATAACCTCTGTGTAATGTCAGAAAGTCTTTGTTCTAGTATGTATAAAATACAGTGCTTTACAAGATTCAGTATTGTATCAAGCCTGAGAAAGAAGCCTAAAGGTGGGTACACACAATGAGATATTTCGGTCCGATCGACTGATAGTTCAGTGTATCGGTCGATCGGACCGAAATTATCGCATCCGAATGTGCCCATGTCCGATCGACCGTTCGTCCGAATCGGACGAAAGGACGATCGGACAGGATGGAAAACCTTGTCCGATCCTCTATGGACCGCACGATCGGTCGCGGTGACTATCGGACGCGGCTGCTTTTGCCTCGACTGACAATCCTTCCTCCTGGCCGATCGTTCAAAAGTATCGAACGGTCGGTCAGGAGGAAAAATCGCTAGGTGTGTACCTAGCTTAAGTGCTTCGAAAGCTTGCATTTTCAATCATTTTAGTTAGCCAATAAAAGGTATTACTTTATATCCAAGATGTCTTCACTTTAAAGAATAGGATGCAGCGAGTAGTTGTAAATGGGGCTTCATCATTATGGACTAAAGTGTTAAGTGGGGTGCCACAGGGTTCTGTGTTGGGGCTGCTTCTATTTAACCTATTTATTAATGATTTGGAAGTGGGTACTGTCAGCAAGGTTTCTGTGTTTGCTGACGACACAAAACTTTGCCGACCATTAAAAACTTCAGAGGATGTGCAATCGTTGCAGGGGGATCTAGATAGATTGTCACATTGGGCTGCTAAGTGGCAGATGAGATTCAATGTTGAGAAATGTAAGGTGATGCATTTTGGACTTAAAAATCCTTGTGCTACTTATACTATAAATGGCTCTGTGGTAAGTGAATCCCTGTTGGAAAGGGATCTTGGAGTTTTGGTGGATAACAAACTTAAAGGTAGCAAGCAGTGCCAGGCGGCAACAGCCAGAGCCAGCATGGTATTGTCTTTTATAAAGAGAGGTATGGATTCAAGGGAGGAAAATGTAATTCTCCCTCTTTACAAAGCATTGGTAAGGCTTCATTTGGAATATGCAGTGCAATTTTGGAATCCTGTGTACAAAAAGGACATCTTTGAAATGGAAAGGGTTCAGAGAAGGGCAACTAAATTAATAAAGGGATTGGGGAGCTTGAATATGAAGAGAGACTGAAAAAGTTACAATTATGTACGCTGGAGAAAAGGCGCTTGCGTGGGGATATGATTACTGTGTATAAATACATTAACGGGCCATACAATAAACTATCTGGGGCATTGTTCACCAATAGAACATGTCAGAGGACACAAGGACATCCCTTAAGACTTGAAGAAAAAAGGTTTAGTTCGGAAAGGGTTTTTCACTATGAGAACGGTAAAGCTATGGAACGGTCTTCCAGTGGACGTTGTTATGGCAGGTTCATTGGTCAGTTTAAAAAAAAAGCTGGATGAGTTTCTGCAAACAAGGAATGTTGCAAGTTACTGGTATTAATACATAAAGTAGAGTTGATCCAGGGAAATTTCCGATTGCCACTTGGCGTCAGGAAGGGATTTTTCCCCCTTCATAAATTTGGTGGGTTTTTTTTTGCCTTCCTCTGGATCAACAGTTAGGCAGGAAATAAGGATATTGCTAGATGGGTTGGACTGGATGGACGTATGTCTTTATTCAACCTCAAATACTATAAAGTTGTTCATAATACAGAGCTGATTGATTTTTTTCTGTATCTATGCATTGACCCCCGTTGAGGTTAGTTGGTGGCCATTTCTCTGCATCCACCCATGCATCACACACTATTACAACAGAAAGTCTAAAACAAAGACTCTCCTAATGAGCACAAACCACCTGGGGGTGCCACAAAAATACTTTATTAAGGTAAACACAATACCACCCCCACATTACAAAAATTGCCATAAAATTGTCATATAAATACATAAAATTACCCCACACTCTGAGTATCCCCAAAGATTATCCTAGTATCACCGAAGTAAAGATACAAAACTTGCCAAACCCTGTCTGGTAGTAGCTCCAAACAGACTAAAGAACTATCGAGTCCGAAACACGGACCCCGTGCCACATATATGAATAGACATGCCAGTTACTCAGCACCATCCAGCTCGACGTGCTATTTGGGGACTTACCAGGACCAGCTCCTCCACACTACCATACCTCCATCTGCTCACCATAGGTAGGGGTAAGCTGCCCTCTTCACCCCCTTCAACACGCTTTTCCCCCGTACTTCCTGATTGAGGGCAGGCTTCGTCAGGGATTCCGCGTCCCTGACGAAGCCCGCGTACAATCGGAACCCATACAATCGGAAAGTATGGGTGAATACTTAATTTTATTTATATGACAATTTTATGGTGATTTTTGTAATGTGTAATGTGGGGGTGGTATTGTGTTTACCTTAATAAAGCATTTTTGTAGAACCCACAAGTGGTTTGTGCTCATTAGGTGGGTCTTTGCTTTAGACTTTCTGGTCTAGTAGTGTGTGATACGTCATTATAGCCTCTGAGCAACGTATTACGTATACGTTCCACAGGGCTTTAATTTGATATGGTGCATCGACCCATGATTTTTTATATCCACCCATGCATGTTGCACATTATTTAATTCATGCGAGTTAGGCTTTCAAATTTGCAATGGTTAAGTTGTGACTGTTTAGTTTAGATTTATTTAATTTTTGTGCAAAATTCACATTTTAGAGAAAAAAGTAAAATACGAGAGGGAGTATTTTTTTTGTTAATTTGATAGTATTTTCACAGGAAAAGTGGAGTACCTACATATGTCTAGTATTGCTGTACAGCTTAAGATTTTTGTGCCTAAACTAAAGTTTTCTACAAATATAAATGCAAAAAAATTCACAATTACCACTTTTTAAAATACATATTTTACAGAAATACCCAGGTTAAAATAAAAACTGCTTCCCTACTCCATATACTGCCCGTTGATAACAAATATCTGGGTTCAGATTAATTCAAAATATGTTTGCATACAATACCCTTATGGACCCGATACACAGGATACTTGGTCTCCCATTTAAAAGGCTCTCCTAATATGCTACCAAAATGTGTACTCATATACAGGTAGCCACGAGGCATCTAATTTCCAGATTTTGGAAGCAACCTCTACCCCCTACATAAACTAATCTACTGCAATCAATAACGGAGGTGAGATCTATGGAACACCTGACGGCCATGGTTTTAGACCAAGTCAATAGATTCACTAAAATTTGGGCTCCATGGGACATCATGATGGATTCAGATGGATAAAAAGAAGTGTCGACTCCACCTCTTCTAAATACTCGGTGACAAACCTACCCCTCATAGGGATACTGAGAACCCCGCCAGCAGAGCGGTCGCCGACAACTCAACTGAAGATAAGGTATACTGAATAATCTATAAATGTATCCTGATTAGACCAAAAGTTCATCATCATCTAAACTCCCTTCTTCTTCATTTCTATCTATACTATTCTTTTCTCTCCTCTTCTTTATTCTAATTATAAAGTGTTACTTTGTGATAAATAAGATGTATGGTTTAATATTAGATAACTGACATATGTTTACAGTATTTAAACAACGGTCTATGCAAAAGAGGTCATCATGGAAACCCACCCAGTAACAATTTTTAACAAACTACAAATAAAAGCGAAATTGGATGGTTAAAAACAAAACTGGTCGGAACCCCAGTATTAGGAAAAATAATCATTGAAAGAAACAATAAATACAAACTTTTTTCTTCAACTATGGACAGTTGAAGAACCATGTCCACTAAAATGGAAATAATTATGGACCTCAAAACTAAACTAAATTTAACAAAATGCTGCTAACTGTCAATTGTTAAATGCTGTATTTATCAGCAGTTTTTATTTTTATTTTTTTAAAGGAATAGTTCACTCTCAAATTGAACTATTCCTTTAATATAATTCGAGAGTGAACTATTCCTTTAAAAAAATAAAAATAAAAACTGCTGCATGTGTGTGAAATTCTATTCTTTGACTTGGTTGCATTATACTGAAGACTGCCATGTGTCCAGCAACTAAACAACAGGTATATTTGGCACCTGAAGTGTGACTCACAACTTGTTTCCCTGAGTGGCAAGCACAGCAGCGCCATCCATGTAGTAAAGTAAAAAGAAATAGGAGGTAGGAAAGTATAGGCTGGAAGCAGAAGGGGAAAAAAAAAAGAACAGTTACTGTGGGGACACACCCCTGCTTAAACCATTCATGTTTTAACATAAATCTGACAAACACAGTGAACATTTATATTCTATATGCACTGGACAACCTCGGTTCTTTTTTTACAATATTTTTCGGTTTCCTCTGTTGCTATTAGACTACAACTTTGAGTATAAAAAAAATAATTTATTTATAACCGGCATTGTTATGAATGTGTCAATATTGCATACCATTAATATGTTACAATAAATTGCTTTGGAGTATATTTGGTGCACAGTAGCACCTATAACCTCTTAGTGCAGTCATGTATTAAGAAACAATCTAAAGGACAGAATCAAACTGCTTTGATAAAAAAACAAATGCACATGCAATTTACATAAATATAAACACATCATTTATATGAATCACAGACAGAACATGAAAAAGTCACTTAAGTTTTAACTCACCAAGTCCTTTTATTGTCAAAGAATAGAACTAAGAAGAGTTGTTGACCACCCTGCTCGGTGAGCTTTTGCTCTCCTAACTTCAGAACCTCTAATGGTGGCACCGGTATTGGGACACCATTATGAAGCAACCCCTCTCTTGGCATTTTTGGGTCAATAATCTAAAACATATTTAAAGTTTTAAATTAATGAAATAATACAATTCTAAGAAAAAATTGTTAAAACTGAAAAGTTATAATCTTCCGGAAATATCCATACAGGGTGATGTTATAATTGCAATTACCTAGAGGAAAAGTTTTTTGTGCCAACTCAAGGAAGAGTCAACCATAAATGTTGCATTTAAATATCCCCACCTCTAACCAAAATGTATTTTACTGCAACTTGATACCCCTTTTTTCACAAAATCCCATAATTTCTAAGCCCCATCTATAGAAATTTTAACGGATGTAAAAATCAAGTCATGCAGTTAAAGAAGAACTAAACCCAAAAAAACCCCCAAAGTTTAAGTTAGAAAGTACTTGCCTCAACATCCTTCTCAGCATGTAAGATTCCACTCAGGGGCCTTTTCTTTACCTCTATGAGCTCAGTTCTGAGTTTTCTGAGAACTGAGTTTTCAGTTCTGTTTGTTCCCCAACTCTGAAGCTGACATTTTCCCTTACCTGCCAGTACTTTTGCCTTGATTACTTTTTTAGCACCTTTGTGATTTCCACTCCCACCTCTTAACCCCTATGATGTAGGAATATATTAACTCATCAATATTCAAATTGGTGGTGCAGCTGATTAACACTTTCCTAGTAGCAGTGTTGTAGTGTGATGTACATAGGTCTGGGTATCTAGGGTGTCCGGATCTGAAATAATGTACAACTCACCTACGGCTTTCACTCCACCAAACCAGATATATAAACAATAAATTGCAGGTGAAACATAAATCAACATAAATTGATGATTGCCATAACGATTGCTAAAGAAGGCGATACCAAACCTTCATAAATATGGCCGTAGTGTGTTTGTGTGTCTCTAGCTCTCCCTGTCAGCTGTAGCAATATTAGTGAAAAGTGTAGCTTCTTAAAGTGGAATGTTGGAGGGTAGGAAAAGTGTGATTTTATAGAAACCACATGGTTCAGAACTGTAGGCAGAGGATAGAGAAGTGAACCTGAACTTAGCACCAGCTCTGTGCAATGCATTTCTCATTGGTGTACCTTATTAAAGGGAGACACTGGCAGGTGGGGACTCTGAGTTCAACTGTTACATGCAGCTTAGCATAAGGGGAGTGGGAAACAAACACAAGGAAGCTAGTTAGCATGTGCAGAAGGAATTTTGGTACCTGGACCACCAGGAAGAGGCAACACTAGAAGCCAGCCGTGACATCATAGATTGCCAGTACTCAGAAATTTTCTATAAATGATTTCTACAGTGAAAAGCTGAATTTAGAGGTGAGAGACATATACTTTTACAAAGTGACAGTTATAGAGTCTGTGGAGCTGCCTTTGTATTTTGGGTTTAGTTCTCCTTTAAACTAGTCACGAAAAGATAGCACTGATTAAAATAACAATTGTTTTGGTAAAGAACAACCTACCACTTGCATTTTTCCTGCGGCCCTACTCACATTTAGATCCACACTGCATTAAAGGGTATGTCCATCCCCCAAACAAAATTTTGGTATCCTGCAGGAAATAGCTATAAACCTCGACCTCACAAAGTTTATAGCTTTCAAAGACCTCCCCAAATGTACTTATCAGCCTTCATTCCCTCGACGCGTTCTGTCTGAAAAAGGCACAGAAGGCAGGCAGAATGAGGCGAGGGAACAAAGGCTGATAAGTATATTTGTGGAGTATGTTTGTGAAGGTTCTCATTCATTCAGGTCATGGTATATCTGTTGTATTCAATTAGATCAACTGGACTTGAAGTTAAGTTCTTGAAGACATTTCGCTAGTCATCCGACTGACTTTCTCAATTCAGAATGACTTGTACAAGAATCTTTGGCAATTATGTACCCTGGAAAATCCCAATTAGCATATCACAGCCAAGTGTTAAGGGCGTGATTGGATAGTGGCTAATATTGGCAAAGGAACGTGAGTGGTTGAAGAGAGGTGTTAAAGGGCATGTCCACCCCCAAAACTATAATCCCCCCATCTACGGGCCCCATCATGTAGTGTAGTTTAATCCTTACCTCACATCCCAGCTCCATAAGGTTCTCCTGTAGTCCCCCCCCAAAGTCCCAAAAACTGCCCACCAGGAGGATAGCAGAGTCCATATAGGACTCTGCCTCCTACCTGGCCTCCGGGAGAAGTTTGGCATGCATACTGCAGCCCTTCTCCCCCTCCCTCCCCCTCCGGATTCCCTCCCCCTAGTGTAAAATCTTTTAAATATAGGATTCCCCCTGTCCCCCCAGCCCCAACCGCTCCATTTTTATTTTTAGAAAGCTCCCCAAACTTACCTTCCCTCTTTCCTCCGCCGCAAAGAATGACCAGCAGCCAATCACGACTGCCGGTCCCGCCCCTCTGCTTGCATTTTCTCGCAAGCAGAGGGCCGGCAGCGCGGCAGAGGAAAGAGGGGAGGTAAGTAGAGTTTGGGGCACTTTCTAAAAATAAAAATGGAGTTGTTGGGGCTGGGGGGACAAGGGGAATCATATATGAAAAATTTGTTTTAAGGGTGGACATACCCTTTAAGGAGGCCATTTATGTGAAAATAAAGAAACCAAGCCTAAATAGAGGTGGGGGGGGGGGGTTTCGACACCAACTGTCTGCCATGTACAATGCTGTTTTGACACCTTACTCTGGGCGTTCCTATAACACCTCTTCACGCCCAATCACGCCCTTAACACTTGGCTGTGATATGCTAATTGGGATTTTCCATGGTACATAATTGCCAAAGATTCTTGTACAAGTCATTCTGAATTGAGAAAGCCAGTCGGATGACTAGCGAAACGTCTTCAAGAACTTAACTTCAAGTCCAGTTGATCTAATTGAATACAACAGATATATATTTGTGGAGGTATATTGCTATTCTGCTATTTCCTGCAGAATACCAAATTTTACATTTCAAAACTCCTAAGCTGTAGCAACTAATCTACATAACAAAGGAAACTAACTTTATCTGAGCTGATTCCCAACAAAACTAGGACCAGTATATTTACAAATATTAAAACTTTGGGCCCTGGAGTGCAATACTTATTTTTTTACCCATTTTAATTACAGCAAGAAATACGTGTGTTATGGAGATGTGCAGCCTAATATCACGTTTTTTTCTCTCTTACCAAGGCTGGATAGGATGGGTAACCACGACACTTGGCCCACACCAGCTGCAGAGGCTCCAATTCCACAGAGCTATCAAATGGCAGCAGATTACTACCCACTAAAAACAGAAAGAGTTACATTTCAAGCCCTATGGATTGGAGAAGCATTAGCAAATTGTACCAGAAGTTAAAATAAACGTATGCACTTTTAAAGTTGATATAAGTTTAAGGTTTATTCAACTTAAAACGCTATAGATATTTATAATAAAAAAACGAAGAAAATATAAGGCCAGGTGGAATTTAAATGCCTGCCTTTAACCTTTAACCTGCTTTAAGATTTAGCAGAGATCTTAAATATAAATGTTATACCCATTCATTTCCCAATTATGTTCCAAGATTGGGTAATGAACAAGCCTAAATGGTCTCATATCTTGATGCAGTACCTTTATATTAAACAGCATTAAGGTACAGTATGAGACTCCTGTTCGTAAACATTTCAGTAAATAGATTGACTGCTTATACTAAGTCGGTGGTGAATAAACAAGATATAGAGCTTAATAGTTTTCTCCGAGCTCTTAGGCGAAGGCCACACTACAATGCACAGAATCGTGAGCGTTATCGCATGTGATTGTGTGCGCAATTCCTGTGCGTTTTGCGTTTGCGCATGCAATTTTGCCATTTTCTGTTATGGAAACGCATGCATTAACATACCAGTAAATGGTGAACGCATAAGTTACCAAAACGGAAACATGCGCAATCGCACGCGCATCGGAAATCGGAGATTTTTTGCGTTCCCACGATTTCCATTAAAAAAAAATCGCATGCGCAAATGCACTAGTGTGGCCTAGCCCTTAGGTTGTTTTTTTTGTTGAGATAACTGAATGATAATTAAGAAACAATAAATAATACAAACAGAGTGATTCCAAACTACAATTGTACATATTTTATACACTGTTTTTGTTTGTTATTTCACTCACTAAGGTAACATGTTGCCATTTATGGATGAAATACGAAAATAATATATGTATCAAACAAAACAGTACCCTTAAAAGTAGAAATGTGTTTTTGGGATTTCTAAAAAAGACATTTGCTAAACTTAATTTGTGACAAGAGTTTGGGCAGTAAGAAGGAAAGTCTGAGAGACACTGGCTCACGCAACGTCATTGTGCTCATTTATAATTTGGGTTTCCTCTCTTGGCTGTACTCAAGTCCATATTTTTCTCCAAAGTACAGCCCAGAGAGGAAACCCCTCCTGCCATTATTGTATTTACACTCCGATTCCTTACTCCTCTATCTACCCCAGTGATGTTGATAGTACCCTAACCCCCATAACTAGTTTTAAATCTCCTCAAAACCTTTAGCAATCTTCTCCCCCAAAGCTGCTGCACCATAAGCAGTGAGGTGCAAGCCATTCCAACTGAGCCTGTAGCCAACAGACTTGGCCAATAATTCCAGTAAGCCCTTTTTAAGGACCTCTCCTCCTCCTTTAACTTTGCAATTCTCACCAATGTGAACGAAGACCACTGGGTGACTCCCAGCCCACCATATAATCTTTAAACACGATCCACCACATGTCAAACCCTAGCATCAGGTAGGCAACACACTGTTTAGAATGTAGGGTCTTGGCGGCAGATATCCCTATCCACTAATGATGGAGTCCCATTCCACTACCACCTGCTTAGCCTTCCTGGCTTTAGGTTCTTACACCCTTGTATTAGAGATGATGGTCCTCTGGGTGACCATGAGATCGGCCTTTTCCATACATGCTACTTCTGAACTGTCCTCTTCTGCTTCTTCAGCCAGGTTGGGATAGACTAGCTGAAAAGTGACCCCCTCTACTGGTGACCCCTTAAAAACTACCTTGCTTCTCTACCTTATCTGCCCCATTGCCACCCTCCAATTTACTGGCTACCGCTAGTAACAGCACTTCATCTAGATTTGCCGAGCCCTGCGATCCTGCAAGCACCAATACCAAAAATAAAAAAGTGATTGTTTAATACATTAACACAGTCTTCAAACAACAATTGCTTAAAGGGCAGGTTCAGCACAAATACATATGATTTCAAGAAGAAAGCCTGATTTTCATCCAACATTTTGTCCAAATTGCTTACGAAATACTGACTTCCTGTTTGCAGGACCCCTTATAATTTCCATTATGGTCTTGCCCTTGACTCAGCCACTGGGTTGATTCAGTTGCTCAGAGAACATGTTTGACCCATCCAATAGCCAATCAGTATAATTACAGTCTTCAAAAATGAAAAGAATATGGAATAACAATAACTAGGAATGTGTAATAAAAACTAAGAATTTAAAAAAATAATTAGTTTCCACTGAACTTAATCACATTTTGATTTTTAACATAGTAACATAGTAATGGAGGTTGAATAAAGACATGCATCCAACAAGTCCAACCTTTTCACCCTCCTTTTTAACCCTACCTAACAGATGATCCAGAGGAAGGCAAAAATAAAAGCAGGAAAAATCACAAATGAAGGAGCGTGCACACTGTTCAATAAATCACGAAATCTTCTCAGTGAACCATATCAAAATCCGTCTTTATTCATATTAAAAACCACGAGTCATGCAGCCTGACGCGTTTCGTGCTACAAGAGCACTTAATCATAGGCAAAGCCACTTTGCCTATGATTAAGTGCTCTTGTAGCACGAAACGCGTCAGGCTGCATGACTCGTGGTTTTTAATATGAATAAAGACGGATTTTGATATGGTTCACTGAGAAGATTTCGTGATTTATTGAACAGTGTGCACGCTCCTTCATTTGTGATTTTTCCTGTTTGATTGGGTACTAGCGACGGGCTCGGGGCTTGTCTGCACCTGGGCCATCTGCTGCGAGCGGTGAGTGTTTGTTTATATTTACTCCAACTGGCCTCTACCTTCACCAATGGTTACTTACTAGCGAAGGGTCCGGGGCTTACGCACCTGGACCATCTATTTGAACGTGTGAGTTTCTCTCATTCTGTTGATTGATACAAGTTTTCACAGTTGTTATTTTTAATGGAGCTGTGTACACTTTGTATCCGTTTTCTATTTATATATTTTGCTAGTTCATGATTGCCTCAACGTTATATTAGGAGTTTTTATGGAACCCGCCAGCAGATAGTTTGCTTCCCACACACAGCATTATAGTTCTTGTATTATATACAAAAATAAAAGCAGCTAAATAAGGGGAGAAAAAATCCTTCCTGAAAAGAAGTTTCATCTTCAGGAAAGGTTTCTTTACAGTGAGAACGGTAAAACTGTGGAACTGTCTTCCAGCAGATGTGGTAATGGCAAGTTCATTAAATAGCTTTAAAAAAGGCCTGGATAAGTTTCTAAAACTAAAAAATATTGAGAATTACTGGTATTAAAACATATAGATCTGGTTGATCCAGGGATACTTTCTGATTGCCGTTTGGAGTCAGGAAGGAATTTCCCCCCCATTTTTTGCCTTCCTCTGGATAAACTGTTAGGTTAAAAAAAAAAAAGTAGGTGAATAGGTTGGACTTGAGGTTGAATACATCAATTACTATGTAATCCTAATTACTGTGTGATTAGTTAAAAAAAAATTTGCCCCAGTTTACATTTCCTTTAAGCCTGTTTTCCAAGTTGGTTATCATTCCCTAAAATGATCAGATGATTATCTTTGGGAATAATTAAAAAAATAAAGTGAAATGCACATACAAAAAAATCTTATTGATACACACCCCTTCCCCTCCCCTACAATAAAGCTATACTGTATGTGGTCATGGGGGCAGTAGAGGTCATAATTTCTACCCTCAGCTTATAATCTAGTCAATCAGTTTTACTTGTTTTTTTAGGTAAAAAAACAAAACAAAAAGATTTGAGGGATTCTATAAGATAGACTTAGCTGTAGAAAAAGACAGCAAGATATTGTCTTATATAAAGAGGGGAATTATTCAAGAAGAAAATATTATACTCCCTCTGTACAAAGCACCGGTAATGCCTCATTTTGAATATGTGGTGCAGTTTTAGAATCATTTACATAAAAGGGACATTTTGGAAATGGAAAGAGTTCAGAAAAGGACAACTAAATTAATAAGAGGCTGGACTGTGCAGGCAGACAAGTTAGGGCTCTTTATATTGGAGCGGCAAATACATGGGGATATGATCACTAAGATTTCTTTTTTCTATTTTTTTATTGCACTGACCCCTGAATTTTAGCAAAAGTGTGCTTAAACTCATAAAAAAGTAAAATTACATGAAAAAGTGCAATTGTATTAAAAAACACACAAACAAAAAACAACAGTTTTATAAAGTTACCTGGGTTGGTATATTCTGAGTTTCCATTCATGGCTTCAAATAAGGGTACCCATGATAGTGCTGGCTTTCCTAAAGGTGTAATGCCACTGCAAGTAAATGAATAGAAGCTGAGCTCATAAAAGTCAAAGAGAAGAATATTTATAGGATGTTACATTTTTGAAAAAAGGCAGAAATACATCATATAGCATAGAAAAATGATAAAATTGTGTAAAAAGTTAGGGTTTGTCTTTTAGGGATGGTTTGATGAAAACATTTCAGAGCATGCTCAGTGACTTCTACATTCCATGACTCTCCCCCCTTAAAGGGAAAGTACCTTTAATCTGTGCAGTAAGGATATGTTGCTAAATGGCACAAAGTGAACCATTTAATATCATCTTATTGAGACAAAGGGAAAAAGCTATTGGAAACTGTATAATATCGGTACCAGTATCAGAACTGGTACAAAATCAGCAGTGGAATCATAACAGTATCATATCGGTACGGTTATCGGTACCAGAATCAGAATCATAAAGCAAAAAGGGGAACTGTGATCTCCAAACAAAGATTTTAAATGAAAGGCCAGGTTCCTACCTTTAAAATGAGCCATCAACCACCTCTCTACGTGCTGCACAGCCCAAGATATGAAGAAATCATCAGAAAATTAGGGGGTGGGAGGTTCTGAATCTGCAGTCACAAATACTAGTTCCTCTTTCTAATCTGCGTTTGGCACGTGCTCAATACAGGCGAAAGCAGAAGAAACCAGGAAGAGATCTAGTTACAGTGACTGAAGGAGGGACTTAAAGGAACACTAAACCCAGAAAATCAACTCTATGCCATTCGTTTCTATTATTTACAGGGAAGTGAGAACGCTTATTCTCACCTCCCTGTGAATAATGGGACGCTCAGGGGACCTGGAACTTACCTTACCTGCCGCTCCACTTGCAGCCGCTCCTTCACTGAACAGCTGTTCTCTCCCGATCGCGCGCCCTATCTTTTGTATTGGCGCGCATGCGCCTAAGATAGAGCATGCGGTCGGGACAGAGCGGCTGCCAATGAAGGAGCGGCTGCGAGTGGAGCGGCGGTAAGGTAAGTTCCAGGTCCCCCGAGTGCCCTATTATTCACAGGGAGGTGAGAATAAGCGTTCTCACCTCCCTGTGAATAATAGAAACGAATGGCACAGAGTTGATTTTCTGGATTATGGGACTTTAGTGTCCCTTTAAGGGAGAGAGGAGGGAGAATAGCACAGCCCACAGCAGGGAGTGTGTAAGGTCTGTAAAGGTAACTTTAATCTCACAGGGATTGTCACAAGGATTCAGAGCAGGAAGAAGGAAGTGCAGGGGATCTGGTGATGCTGCCATATCACACATAAAAATGTAAATATCTTCAAAACTATGTAAAAATAAAATAATGAAAGTAAATTGCAAAAAGGCTCAGGAAAGAAATTCCTGTCAATTTACCTAAAGTCTAAAGAAAGAAATTAAAGGGAAAGTGCACCATCTATCAGATTTTTACTGCAGATATTAAAAAAAAGTGTGCAACTTACCATATTTTACTGCAGAGATTAAAAAGGAAAAAAATACATTTTAAAAATTCTATTTATGTGTAATGATGGTGCTTTTTAGTACTTTCACAAACACATAAAACCTATATAAATAAATATATAAGGGATAACTTGCACCTTACAGTGTAATATAAGGGTATAATATCACAAAGGAGTTTCATGACTTGCGCCCTTATACAGGGCAGGGAACTCCGAGGTTACTTTACTTACTTAGATTATATTGCGAAGGGCACACTATTCCTTACAATACATAAAAGTCATCTTCTCTTTTAAACTAAGGGGGGGGGGGGGTGTCAGTGGCCTCCTTCACTTTAACAATGATCTGCCTTCCCCTAACCATTGCGGTTTCCCAGACTGAATCTTCGAACACTTAATAAGTCATACGTGAACTCATCTCTTAAACTCACTAATAGTTCATCCACTCATAGCAAAGGCACATGCTCTTGTTTGTCTGCTCAGTACAGCAGCCGGGTTGGGTCAACTGCCAGTGAGACAGGTCATAAAAGATAATTCTGTTGTTAGAAGAGTCTGGGAAACAGCAACGGATAGGGTGATCAATTTATTTACAGACCTAGGAATATGTTATTTCATTCATTTGGGCAAAAAGTTTGCAGTTAAAGTGAATGGGAGAAACAGTGGTATATATTCACATAAAAAAATTCAAAATAAAATTATACACACCCACAGGAGCCTAAAACTGACATACGACTTAGTAATGGACTGCAGTCAGAATCTGAGCCACTTTCTGCCAGTATCCCAAAACCGTTGATGACACCTAAGAGAACAAATAACTGGTATAGCATTATCTAAGAACTTTACTAAACAACCATGTCATACTCAAAGGGCAAGTTCACTCCCCAAAAACGTATCTAAATCATATATTACCCCCCCAAACCCCATTTTTGCCTTATTCCCAGCTTTCAAAAACGCTCCTAAACTTTCTTACCTGACCCAGTCCCTTACCGTTTAGGGTGGCAGGGGACTTCTTTCCTCCCGGTCGTGGCCGTCAGGTGAGACGTCACGTCACGCCTCAAATGACAACCACGACCAGGAAGTGGAGCATCTGGCAGCAGCAGAGGAGTGTTGTAGTGGCGAGGGACCGGGTCAGGTAAGCAAGTCCAGGAGCCTTTTTTAAAGCTGGCAATAACGCGAAAGTGGGGTTGGGGTAATATACAACTGAGAGAAAAAAAAATTTCAGTGGACATGCGGAATTGAAGGGTGTAAAAAAAAAAAAAAAAAAAAAAAAAATCTGATGCATTGTGTATAATGTGCCAATAGCCACAGAAGATTTAGAACAACAAAGATACATTCTGTGTTTTTACATACTCAACCCATAGCTTCAGTTATATACTTCCAGTTAAATGTGCAATAAAAACGAACACATGAAATCTTCAAGACTTATTACCAGTTCATTAAATGCATCCTGAATAGCTACACTAAACTAATACACCCTATATCATTCTCAAAATGTAAATACTATCAAGCCTTTAAGCACCCTCCATTTCTTATTTATTTAGTTGCCTTTTTCTGAAGTCTTTCCTTTTCTAAGATGTCAAAACTTAACTCTATCCCTCTATTTATACAAGGCATTGCATATGCAAATACTTGTTTTCCCTGAGGAAAAACTGAACCTTTAGAAGTGTGTATCTAAGGCTGGGTACAGACGGCCGGGCTATTTGTCCCAACCAAGCGCTCACCACGAGCAACCGCTCGGCCGGGACAAATGTCTGTCGGTTGCGGCAAATTTGACCGTGAACGATACCACAGGGAACCGCACGATCGATCTGAATTTTCCGGTGCGTTCGTTCGTCCGATCCGGAGGAACAAACGATCGTTGTTGGTCGCGGCCGGCCGCCCCACACCAGCCAATATTTTCGTCTGACCGAAAGTGCCGTGAATCGGTCGGTCAGCAGGAAATATCGGCTGGTGTGTACCCAGCCTTAGAGTAGTGTCTGACAGTCTTATCTGGTAAAAAGGTCTTTAACAAACTTTTTTGGTATAAATAACACACTTGCAAAATTGGATTAAATATATATTGTTTCATTCAACCTCAAATACTATACCTATGTTACAATTTTTATAATCTTTCATATTAATAAGAGTTTAATGTTGACCAGTAAGAATTAATTATTGTAAAACTCAACCTACTTAATTTGTTAAATCTATATATTGTTTTCCCAAATTAAAGGTATTTGGGGGGTAAGGTGCTATAAACATGTAATCTTGTGTATCTTTGGTACTCTGCACATGTGCCTTATTTCTGTCTTGTTTAAATTTGTTTCTATCTCTAAATTGGACTGAAGCAGAATAGTAAAATTCATAGTGGTAGGACAAGATAGCAACATTCTTAGATACTAAAATATTGTGTGTCATTTTTATTCACAGCTTACATGGTTAACATGTTCTGCTAATGTAGTGTTGCAGACACACTAACCAATGTATTACCAGTTAGTGTAACTAAAGCTAGGTACACACCTGAAAGATCTTTGAAAGATGACAGACAGGATCTACAATATCATTTTTCAAACGATCGGGCTACACACAGTCCCGAGCGCTCCCTCTATGCACAGCATAGAAAGAACGCTCGGTACTCTGTGTTCCCTCGGCCGAGGGAAATTTCCCCTCTTTTCCGAACGAGCGTTCGGTCGACTCGGTCGTTTGGAAAAGCAAGGTGCACACAATGCTGATAAAGCCCCGATACCGTCGGATCCGACGGTGTCGGAGTTTTATCGGTACTGTGTGTACCCAGCTTAACTCCTTTTCTTGCAGCTGCTGCTGCAATGTTGGCAGCTAACCACTGTGGGACCTAACCGCAGCTTATAGCAGCGTCCAAAGACCAGGAGGAAGCCAGAGAGGTTTAGACTACCCAAGACTACTACAGCCTAAAAATTTACGTGACAACAATGTAAAAATCCATAGATCAAAGTGGAATATTTTACATGAAAATGGTTAAAACCATAATTTTTGTCCTGACAAAATAAAAGCACAAAAAAGCACAAGGAAGAAAGTTATTAAAGTTTAAGCATGTTTTTTTATTTAGCACCAATCATTTTGTAATTTTTGTGGTACAGCTTGTGACTTTTGTCTAGTGAAATCGTTTAGTTTTTTTTGTATTACAGTCTGTATGCAATACTGATAGCAATACTGATAGCCAATAGGTAATTTAACAAAATTTAGTTTTTATAGCCAATAAAATATATAATTTATTCCAAAATGTCTTTGATTTCATTTTTCATATAATCTATAATAATTTCGATTGAAGCTGGCCAGCCAAAAAACAAAATTATTTAAATGTATTACAACAATTCTCAACTTATAACATTTATAAATTTTAAATATTTGTTAACTTTTTTTAGTGTTCTAAAAGTGTGTATAGTGTCCCAAAGAATCCCCCATCCCCTTATAGTACCCAGGGTGATGACCTAAACCACTGTGATCAGGGGCGGATTAACACCCCAGAGGCCTGTAGGCACAAAAACCTGGTTACTTAACACCCACCCCTAAACACAGACCACACCCATTTTCTCTTTTTCGGGAACAAAATAGACTATATAGGAGGGGGAGGGGTAAGAGGAAAATTGACAGCTGCCCCATGGCTTATGCCTACTGTGCCTAATGGTAAATCCGGGCCTGACTGTGATTAATTATATTTGCGTTCGTGCCTATTTCTGACTGCAAATCAGCAAAATGTAATTTTTTTGAATACCTCATTTCCTAAATCAGCGATGTTGCCTCTTTTCTGATAAACCATGGTTCCTTTTGACTGGAAATATCAACCCAAAACAAGTCTCTGGAATTTTCTCTGTTAGAAGATGTTAACAGCAGAAGAGGAACAGCAGTAAGGAAAAGAGGCAGCATCCAAAACCACGTACATGTTTTGGTAAGTAATAGCAGTAACAGTGCAAATGTGAAAATATATATTTTGGGTAACATCCCTTGAAGGAACCCAGTGCCAGTCTCTTCTGCTCTGTTGTGCCTCTATTTTGCTTGGTAAGAATAGACTTGTAACTGGGGAGCTGGCCCACCAATTCCCTGTTACAGCCCTTACAGGGAAAAAAAAAAAAAATATATATATACACACACACACACACACACACTATAATAGTATATTAAATGTTATGTGCTTACCCATATTGGTCTCTGGACACTCTCGATTCCGTGGTGCCAATCTTTGCCGTAGTAAATTAATCTCCCTATGTAGCAGCCTTAGACGTCTTGTGCGCGCACCACTAGTCCGAACACTACTTACTATTTCCAGCTTTTCCAATAGCTCCTTCAGTTGATTTTCAGCAGAGAGATGAGCTCTGTTCTCAGGGAGAAGAACCTGGTCCACTAGTAGTAGATAATATAATGTAGATTCACAATGTAAATAACATTTCTTCCTCTTTCTCTATTTATTTTAAGATCCAATATTGCACTAGTGCAAAAACAAATAATAATAAACAAAACCCCTAACAAACAAAAACATACCTTCCTCCCAGGAGAATCTATAGTAGTCAGCTGTGCGTGGCTGCTCTGGAAGGTGCAGGCAAGTGTAAGAATCATAGCCCGTATTCTCTGCCTGACATCGTGCACGCTTGAGAACAGCAGCTCCTAAGTGATGCAATCTAAGAGCAGCTTGGTGGAAGACTGTTTCACGTGAATTGTAGCGAAGGCAATTTGAAACAATGAGATTGAAGTCCTCTTCAAAAGCACGAAGGGTAGTATACTGGTGACCCTCAAGCTTCTGTCGCATTGTAGAAAAATCCATGGGATGAATGATAAAATCCATATAATCGGGGACCTTAGTTTAAAAAAAAGCCACATAAGAACAACAATGTTGAAGATGAAGTTCAGTGCAAATACATATACTTTTCAGAGAAAAAAGCAGTATTTTTTCATTCCAATGACCTTAATCTGCCAATTCAGCATTTTGTCTGTATATAAATAAATGCAACCGAAATACTGACTTCCCGTTTGCAGGACCCCTAGTAGAGACCGTTATGGTTTTGCCCTTGCCCCAGTGCCTGGGTTGATTCAGTTGCTCAGTAGAGATCTGAGCATCTTTGACCCATCCAACAGCTAATCAGTAGAAATTACTGTTAGGAACATTGCAAGGATGTGGTGCATCCTGGGAAGAAGAAGGACTATTAGAATTTGAAATGTCAGCTCACTAATGTTAACAGCAAAGGGTATGAAATCATGTGATTTTTCAAAATGGTAGAGAATATGTAGAATAACTAAGTATGCATTACACAAACTAACAATTTAACAAATAATGATAATTTCCACTGAACTGTCCCTTTAAGCTCAATTTCAGGTACAGTGCACCTTTGTCAACCAGGCGTGGAGTTAATCTGGCCCAGGTTCTAGAGCTGGCACATTAAACAAAAACCTTAAGATAATGTATACATTAATTCTAAAATCAATTTCACCAGCAAGTTGAAAACAGCTGATGCTGAATTAAAGTTCTAGAAGTTTCAATTGACACTGAATTAAGCATATAACAAGCAGAGGGAGGAACATATACCTGCTGGCAAGTTTATTGGTTATGGCCTTACATAAACTTCAAATAATACCTTTTTGTTATTTTCCTTTTTGGCTCATCCATCTGCTCATATCTTTGAACAGAATTGATTTCCCATGCAAAATAGGTCTTCAGACCTGTTTTTAGAACAGTAATTAAATTATTTGATAAACAACCTTTTCCTTTACCATGGATTAAACCTCCATGCTTACATTCATGTTATTTCCAGTTAAATAAACTGCTATATTTTTAACATTTAATATTTTAATAAAAAGCCAGAGAGAGCCATAGGAAATGAAAGATACAGACATTTTTGGAGCTGTTTAATTTACTTGTCAAATGATTTATGCACTGAGGGTTAACGTCTTCATAAATTTCACAATCCTCTACTTGTAAACTCTAAATTAATAAGGGGACTGGGGGAGCTTGCACAAGCTCAGCATGTCCTGCAAACCTGCGGATAAGTTAAGCTTAGAGAGCGTTTACTTACTTTGTAAAAAAATAAATAAATAAATAAAAACAAGCTTCATTGTTCATAACTTTTTTTTCTATATACTTCTGTATCTTCATTTCCAATACCCTTGTATAAGCTTTCAATGTAACATTCAATAACCTATTACCTATGTAGTTACTACAACCATATCTATTATTCTTTTCATATATTAAGCATATGCTCATCTTCCATTCCTGGTAATCCTGTAATCTACCAGTAATAATGGGCTCTCAGAAAGCCATGATATTTCTAAACCTTTGGTGCATGGCCACACTGCAACGCAAACGCAATCGCACATGGAATCGCGTGCGATTTTGTTGCGTTTGCAGTTTTTTCATTAATTATTGGAAACGCATGCGATTGCGATTTAAAATGCGGAACGCAAATCGCATTGCACTTGAAAGCGCGCTTTTTCGGTGCCTTGCCGCGATTCCAATGATTTGAAAAACCGCAAACGCAGAAAAATCGCAGCAGTGTGGCCTAGCCCTTAGGGGCGTATTTATAAAAGTCAGTTATTTTCCGCACATCGCCATGGAAAAATAGTTATCATCGCCATATTTAACCCCTTCAGCCAAGCACGTACGCTATACGTGCCTGGCTGATCTATCTGGCCAAGCATTTACATCGTACTTGCTGGCAATCAATGCCTGTAAAAAAAAAAACATGCAAAAAAAACAAACAAAAAAAACATGCAAATGGGGATCGGAGGGCACATTCCAAGTGCCCCCCTACATCCCTCGATCCCTCACTGATTTTGTCCGGAACCGATGTGGGGATCCAGAGAAATGCACCAATTACTTGCTGCGAAGATCACAGAAGTCGCGCAGTAAGGGAGACCCCGGTGAGATCAGAGGACTTCCTCTTCCACCGGGGTCTCCACTAAGTCTTCCCCCAACCTTGATTGGTGGTCCTGTGGAGGTACTGAACTGTGATCCGCTTTTGGATCCACCAGTGTGACAGCTTACTATACTATTTGTGAATGGAGTTGTGTTATATTCAGAAATAGGATTTTTTCTAAGTCTTTGCTACTTAGCAAACACTTAGGGGCATATTTATAAAGCAACGAAAATAGCGCCAAAAAATTGGCACTATTCCCGCGATATGTATCGCGGCCGCGATGTGCTGCGGTAATTTTAAGCCCCTTCGCGGCGATACATCCCTTCCCGACGCCTCTCCCAAGGGGGCGGGGCATACGCCAACCCCGCCCACACACCCCGCGGCGACCACCCGCCGCTTCCCAGCAGCCCCTCCCAACCCGTCGCGACCACCCGCCGCGCACCCCCTCCCCGGCAACCCCTCCAAGCCCCCCGCCCTGGCTGCTCCCGGGGAGGGGAAGGGAGGGAGCTGCTGGGAGGGGTGGAGGCACCCTCCAGCGGGGCCCTGAGAAGGGCCTTTTGGGGCTTAGGGGGTCCCGCAGCTCGAACCGGGACCCCCCCTCCCCGGCCCTTGTAAGGGTCTTTGCGGCACTTACAAGTGCCCTTCTGCTTTACAAGAGCCCTTTGGGGCTTAAGGGGTCCCGCAGCTCGAACCGGGACCTCCTCCCCGGCCCTTATAAGGGCCCTTGCGGCACTGACAAGTGCCTTTGGCGGGGGTCCCGCAGCTCGAACCGGGACCCCCAGTGCGGCTCTTAAAAGAGCCCTTGGGCGGCGTCTTCTTTCTTCCAGTCCCGGCGACACCAGCTCCGCCGAGGCCGCCGACCCCCGAGAGGTACCCCTGCGGCCGCCGGTGACCTCAACGGGCCGATTTTGCCGGCGTTCTGATCCGACGCGACGTCTTCGGGCTGGCGACACCAACCCCACTCAGGTCGCCGATGCCAGGCAGGCTCACTGGGCCGCGCCAGTGAGCCCGCTGGCACCGCCGGCCTCAGCGGAGCCAATGTTGCCAGCTGCTTCTTTCTTCAGCCATCTACTGCGATGGCATCTGAGTTCCGCGGCGGAAAGCTCCTCTTTATATAGGTTTGCAGAAATCCATAATCCGTTTCTGATTGGTCAATTTTTTAATACTTGCTTTACATGCTTTACATTAACCAATCAGATTTCTGGAAAGTTCTGAAATCTGATTGGTTAATTTAAAGCAAGTATTAAAAATTTTTACACATTTTACAGTGTGCGATATGGCAGCAGCATCACCAGGTCCCCTGCACTTCCTGCTTCCTGCTCTGAAACAGTCAGTCAATCTGTCCTGTGTGCCCTGCTCCCCTTTGCAGCCCCCCTTGTCCCTACCACTCAAGGACCCCATGGTCCCTCCAGTTGCAGACCCCCATGGTCCATTATCTTACAGCCCCTTGTGGCTCCGCCCACTCGTGGGTGCCTAAGCCCCGCCCACTTGCGCGTGCAGTGGGTTACTCAGGTGAGAACAGAGTGGGAAAAAAGGGCTGTAGATTCCCTTACCTTCTCTGTCAGGACTTATCAATTGATTTACTTTCATACTTGGACATACATGCCTCCTTATCCTCTAAGTCTCCCAGTCTCCTCCCTCCGTTGTGTCATCCCTAATCCCTAACTTCTCTATCTACCCCTGTGTAGTTCAACGTACCCTCCCCCCCATACCTAGTTTAAAATCTCCTCCAACCCCCTAGCCATCTTCTCCACCAAAACAGCTGCACCATCAAGCGGGACATAAACAAAAACCTTAAGATAATGTATACATTATTCTAAAATCAATTTCACCCGCAAGTTGAAAACAGCTGATGTGAATTAAGTTTAGAAGTTTCAATTGACACTGAATTAAGCATATAACAAGCAGAGGGAGGAACATATACCTGCTGGCAAGTTTATTGTTATGGCCTACATAAACTTCAAATAATACCTTTTTGTTATTTTCCTTTTTGGCTCATCCATCTGCTCATATCTTTGAACAGAATTGATTTCCCATGCAAAATAAGGTCTTCAGACCTGTTTTTAGAACAGTAATTAAATTATTTGATAAACAACCTTTTCCTTACCATGGATTAAACCTCCATGCTTACATTCATGTTATTTCCAGTTAAATAAACTGCTATATTTTTAACATTTAATATTTAATAAAAAAGCCAGAGAGAGCCATAGGAAATGAAAGATACAGACATTTTTGGAGCTGTTTAATTTACTTGTCAAATGATTTATGCAATGAGGGTTAACGTCTTCATAAATTTCACAATCTCTATTGTAAACTCTAAATTAATAAGGGGACTGGGGGAGCTGCACAAGCTCAGCATGTCCTGCAAACCTGCGGATAGTTAAGCTTAGAGAGCGTTTACTTACTTGTAAAAAAATAATAAATAAATAAAAACAAGCTTCATTGTTCATAACTTTTTTTCTATATACTTCTGTATCTTCATTTCCAATACCCTTGTATAAGCTTTCAATGTAACATTCAATAACCTATTACCTATGTAGTTACTACAACCATATATATATCTTTTCATATATTAAGCATATGCTCATCTTCCATTCCTGGTAATCCTGGAATCTACCAGTAATATGGGCTCTCAGAAAGCCATGATATTTCTAAACCTTTGGTGCATGGCACACTGCAACGCAAACGCAATCGCACATGGAATCGCGTGCGATTTTGTTGCGTTTGCAGTTTTTTCATTAATTATTGGAAACGCATGCGATTGCGATTTAAATGCGGAACGCAAATCGCATTGACTTGAAAGCGCGCGTTTCGGTGCCTTGCCGCGCGATTCCAATGATTTGAAAAAAACGCAAACGCAGAAAAATCGCAGCAGTGTGGCCTAGCCCTTAGGGGCGTATTTATAAAAGTCAGTTATTTTCCGCACATCGCCATGGAAAAATAGTTATCATCGCCATATTTAACCCCTTCAGCCAAGCACGTACGCTATACGTGCCTGGCTGATCTATCTGGCCAAGCATTTACATCGTACTGCTGGCAATCAATGCCTGTAAAAAAAAAAACATGCAAAAAAACAAACAAAAAAAACATGCAAATGGGGATCGGAGGGCACATTCCAAGTGCCCCCTACATCCCTCGACCCTCACTGATTTTGTCCGAACCGATGTGGGGATCCAGAGAAATGCACCAATTACTTGCTGCGAAGATCACAGAAGTCGCGCAGTAAGGGAGACCCGGTGAGATCAGAGGACTTCCTCTTCCACCGGGGTCTCCACTAAGTCTTCCCCCAACCTTGATTGGGGGTCCTGTGGAGGTACGAACTGTGATCCGCTTTTGGATCCACCAGTGTGACAGCTTACTATACTATTTGTGAATGGAGTTGTGTTATATTCAGAAATAGGATTTTTCTAAGTCTTTGCTACTTAGCAAAACCTTAGGGGCATATTTATAAAGCAACGAAAATAGCGCCAAAAAATTGGCACTATTCCGCGATATGTATCGCGGCCGCGATGTGCTGCGGTAATTTTAAGCCCCTTCGCGGCGATACACCTTCCCGACGCCTCTCCCAAGGGGGCGGGGCATACGCCAACCCCGCCCACACACCCCGCGGCGACCACCCGCCGCTTCCCAGCAGCCCCTCCCAACCCGTCGCGACCACCCGCCGCGCACCCCCTCCCCGGCAACCCCTCCAAGCCCCCCGCCCTGGCTGCTCCCGGGGAGGGGAAGGGAGGGAGCTGCTGGGAGGGGTGGAGGCACCCTCCAGCGGGGCCCTGAGAAGGGCCTTTTGGGGCTTAGGGGG
Organism: Hymenochirus boettgeri; assembly: GCA_019447015.1. Taxonomy (NCBI): domain Eukaryota; kingdom Metazoa; phylum Chordata; class Amphibia; order Anura; family Pipidae; genus Hymenochirus; species Hymenochirus boettgeri. The sequence continues at coordinate 122,579,385 of CM033470.1, forward strand.
TCCCGCAGCTCGAACGCGGACCCCCCCTCCCGGCCCTTGTAAGGGTTTTGCGGCACTTACAAGTGCCCTTGGGCTCTGACAAGGCCCTTTGGGGCTAAGGGGTCCCGCAGCTCGAACCGGGACCTCCTCCCCGGCCCTATAAGGGCCCTTGCGGCACTGACAAGTGCCTTTGGCGGGGGTCCCGCAGCTCGAACCGGGACCCCCAGTGCGGCTCTTAAAAGAGCCCTTGGGCGGCTTTCTTTCTTCCAGTCCCGGCGACACCAGCTCCGCCGAGGCCGCCGACCCCCGAGAGGTACCCCTGCGGCCGCCGGTGACCTCAACGAGGCCGATGTTGCCGGCGTCTTGATCCGACGCGAGTCTTCGGGCTGGCGACACCAACCCCAATCAGGTCGCCGATGCCAGGCAGGCTCACTGCGGCCGCCAGTGAGCCCGCTGGCACCGCCGGCCTCAGCGGAGCCAATGTTGCCAGCTGCTTCTTTCTTCAGCCATCTACTGCGATGGCATCTGAGTTCCGCGGCGGAAAGCTCCTCTTTATATAGGTTTGCAGAAATCCATAATCCGTTTCTGATTGGTCAATTTTTTAATACTTGCTTTACATGCTTTACATTAACAATCAGATTTCTGGAAAGTTCTGAAATCTGATTGGTTAATTAAAGCAAGTATTAAAAATTTTTACACATTTTACAGTGTGCGATATGGCAGCAGCACCAGGTCCCCTGCACTTCGCTTCTGCTCTGAAACAGTCAGTCAATCTGTCCTGTGTGCCCTGCTCCCCTTTGCAGCCCCCCTTGTCCCTACCACTCAAGGACCCCATGGTCCCTCCAGTTGCAGACCCCCATGGTCCATTATCTTACAGCCCTTGTGGTCCCGCCCACTCGTGGGTGCCTAAGCCCCGCCCACTTGCGCGTGCAGTGGGTTCTCAGGTGAGAACAGAGTGGGAAAAAAGGGCTGTAGATTCCCTTACCTTCTCTGTCAGGACTTATCAATTGATTTACTTTCATACTTGGACATACTGCCTCTTATCCTCTAAGTCTCCCAGTCTCCTCCCTCCGTTGTGTCATCCCTAATCCCTAACTTCTTATCTACCCTGTGTAGTAACGTACCCTCCCCCCCATACCTAGTTTAAAATCCCTCCAACCCCCTAGCCATCTTCTCCACCAAAACAGCTGCACCATCATCATTGAGGTGCAATCCGTCTCTACTAAAGAGCCTGTAGCCAACAGAAAAATCACCCCAAACCCCATCTCCTTACACCACTCTCTTAACCACGCATTTATACTCCTAACCTCCCGTTGCCTCTCTAGCGTAGCACATAGCTGCGGTAGTATTTCTGAAAGTACTACCCTTGAGGTCCCTAAATGTCGGAAATTATTTTTAAGGACCTCATCTCCACCTCTAACTTTGTCATTGGCACCAATGTGAACCAAGACCACCGGGTAACTCCTAGCCCCACCCAATAATCTGTCTACACGATCAACCACATGTCGAACCCTAGCACCAGGCAGGCAACACACTTTTCGGCATGTAGGGTCTTGGCGACAGATTACCCCATCTACCCATCTAATAATGGAGTCCCCTACCACTACCACCTGCCTATCCTTCTTAGCCCCCAGTTTTCCCTCCCTTGTATTGCAGATGGTGGTCCCCTGGGTGCTCAAGGGAAAGGCCTGTGCCATACATGCTACTTCCAAGCCATCGTCCTCCACATCCTCGCCTAAAACAGCAAATCTGTTGGGATCAACCAGCTGGAAAGAAGCGTCCCAATCCTTCCATCCCCTACTTCCTCTGGTGACCCTTACAAATCTATCTTCCTTTACCACCCTATCTGCCCCATTTCCACCCTCCAGTTTACTGGCCACTGCCAGTACCTGCAATTTCCCCCAAATTTGTCAAGCCCTGCAATGCTGCAAGTTTCCCCTTTAGATTCTGGACCTAAGATTCAAAATGGGCAACCCACTCACATCTGACACATACCTAGGTCCCTTGGTGCGGCTACTCCAAGATCCCATACATGCGGCAGGATGCACATTGCATGGCCCCAATAAAACTGTCCATACTAAACAGCAATACACACAAGAGAAACAGCAGTATTGTTCTTAAACCCTTTCTTGTTCTAAACGCTTTTATTTCTTAACGCATCCCTTAAAAACAGACAAACCCCTTTAAAACAGAAAATCCCTTTTCAAGTAAATCGCTCTAGGAGCTAAATCGCTCTCGAGGTAGAACTTATGTGTGGTTCAAAACCACTCGTACTGGAGAATGATCTTAAATTCCCCTTGGTAGGTGGGTTATAGCTCTGATTTGAGCAGCTGATAACACAGAAAAATGTAATCTATTCTCTATAGAGTTTGGTGGGTTTCAGAGTAACACATGTATTTGAATCTGTGCGAGTTGTGTTTACGCCAGTTGTGTTTAGGCCAGTCAATCCATATAATTTAAATTACAAAATAATAACATGTACTCCACAATCTAGAACTTAAAGGGCATGTCCAGCCATGTAACTAAAATTTACTATTAGTTTAAACCCCTTCCCCCCATTTCTGCAATACTTGCCTTCCCCAAAGATGCCTCTGGAAATACTTTGCTGCAAAGCTCCCTTCACCACTCTACTTCCTGTTTGCGCTTGTCGGTCTAATTCGCGACTGTGACATCACAGATAATAACGACAGGCACAACCAGAAGTGCCACACTGCTTCTGTGCGCATTTTCAAACCAGCTTGTAACAGCAGCATGAGGCAGCACCCAGGTACACGCTAATATTTATGTGAAAATTGCTTTTTGTTTGCATTTTGGCTCATAAGCTTCACAAAAAAATAAATCTATCTACATTTGCTACTATTAGGTACAAGCTAATATTTATAGGAAAAGTACACTGTGCACAGCCATGTTACTGGTATTGATACATAAAGTAGAGTTGATTAAGGGAAATTTCCGATTGCCACTTGGAGCCAGGAAGGAATTTTTTTCCCCCTTCATAAATTTGGTGGGTTTTTTGCCTTCCTCTGGATCAAGTTAGGCAGGAAATGAGGATATTGCTAGATGGGTTGGACTGGATGGACATATGTCTTTATTCAACCTCAAATACTATACTATACTATACTAAACAACATTGCAAGTATCGCAGTTAACATAGCCAGAAACTCTACATTCCATTCCTGTCGCTGATGACTAAAATATGTCGCCAACTACTATTCTTTTATGGTACAGATACAGGAAAGAGCTGCCGGCACACACCGGTCACAAAGCGTTCCACCAGACTGTATGATAAAATTATAGTAAATAATATGATAAAATAATTTGATGGTAACGGATCGAACTCTTTTGCTCACAGTTACCATGTATCTATTTAGTATGTACTTATGTATCCATTTAGTACATCCCCCTCAACTGGCTTGCATGAACAGACTGGGTCCATTCATTGGCTACTCACCTGTATATTATCCAGTGAAATTCTCCCCTCGTGGTCTCTGAGGAAGCGGAAGTTACCGCGAAACACGTCAGGCCACACCCTTGGCGTCTCCCTCTTCCATGGGCTTATCGTGTTGAAATACTTTTTCATTATTTTAATATCACTAATAAACGTGAAGTTATCTTATCATGCCGGTCTGAGGTGTATTCCACTTGGGTGCTCCATACACTTCTTTATTCAACCTCAAATACTATACCATGTCTATTAATAGTAAATTTACAATGTATTATAAGTGCACACATATATGTTTATTCATTTTAGGCCTGCAAAAATTAAAGTAGCAGGGTTAAAAAATTATTCCTGGTGGCTTTTTTTTTTATTGATGGCTATACATCTGGCTACAAAAAATGTAAATTTCCTCCTTATTAGTTCTGAATGGCCCCTAATTTCACAAAGAATTTGCCCTCCCCTGATTTACATTATTACATTTATAATTCCAATGGTTAGTTCACCTACTTCCTTTAAGTTCACAGGTTCAGTGAAAATGTTGGCTGGGTCCTTTTCCTGAAGCAAATCTAGGGTTGTACGGAGAAACACAGTAAATGGGGTCAGTTGCAGCTCCATAGCTGCCTGGTGCAGCTTCACCTGGGTCAAGGAGAAAAGAAAATTAATGATGTCAGACTTCTTACCTTGTATGCTTATTACATATGTAAAATTTATACACATTTGAGGTAGAAAAAGTAATTTTAAAGGGTAACTGTGGTCTCCATACAAGTGCCCTTTATTAAAAAGTGCACATTCCTACCTTTAAAATGACTCTAGGATCATGCCTCTAGCTGAGGTCTAACCAAAGTTACAGCAGTATGGTGTTTCCAGCTAGCAAATCAACAGCACAACTGCTAATTTCTATTGTGTATTTGTCATGACAGTGCGTAGTGACTTGGCATGAATAGGTTAATTATTTATTAGTATTCGTTCTTTCAAAGGACCTATAAAAATACCATTCCACCCTTGAAACAGTCCCCAGTGTTTATGTTAGAGTTAGTGGAGCATGGAGGCAGACCTTCTCTTCTAGACAATGTGGGAATGAAACATGTATCTGGTATTCTCTACAGCCAGTTACAAAGAGGTCACCTTAAGGACAGCCATACATATAAAATATATATATTATTATATTGGAATATGTGATACAGGAACCAATATTATATTTGCTAATGGAAAGTAGGCCCATTAAAAAGATACCCATCATGGAGGACTAATCACCTTGACAGGGGGAGTTATTAATATCTTTGGAAATATGTATTAAACACGGGTCGTGTTTGGTATTGTAGTCGATAATTACTACAGGAGAGGAAAATGTGGTCTATATCCCAATACAATGCACATATCTAAATTTATATGGAATCTGCTAAACTGAGGGGGAATGAATGCTTTTGACTAGTTGTAAATCTTGACATTCCTAGACACTCTCACCTCATGCATAGTTAAAGAGGGGATGGTACAACAAGGGGCTTAAAAATTATTGTAACCCGTAGAACTTTGTTTATACTGAGGACACATGCTAAATGGATATGGATCATATGATTCCTTCTCGCCAAGAGACACAGGACTTCTTCTAGTGAGTAGTTAGGGTCTGTGGATTTTATTATCCACTTTATTTTATATAACTGTTTGTACATATATTGTATGTCATTTTATTTTAACACCATTTTCTCTGTTTTTGTATTATATCCACTGTCTACCTTTTGGAATATTAAATCAAAAATGTAATAAGTTTTGTCTGATGCTCTAAAGGAACTTAGCCTCTGAAAGTTATATGTGCTTGGATGGTCTTTTAGGTCTATTTTGTGTAAATGCTAATGAACTCTGTAAGGCAGGGGCTGACAGCTGACAGCTAGGCAGACACCCGAGAGAACGAAAGGAGCACAAGTATGTTTCTTCTTTTACAAAACTAACATGGTGGTTGGGCGTGGGATGGGATAAGCTATAATACAAAAAAATATTATAATGCTAGGGGAAGAAGCAGCCATAAGGGGATCAATAGGGTGGGAGGGCTACCCTGCACATGCCAGTGTCATCAAGGAGGACAAGGAAGAAGCAGGGACTGGATGACACACATACAGCTCCTACACTTTGAACAGGCACTGCTCTGATAATGAAGAAACCACCTAGTGCCATACACATCACCAGCATAACCACCCCCTATGCCACTCACACCAGCACCACCTCTCATTCCACACTTATCATCAGCACCCAAGTGGCACAAATCAACAGCACACACAACCCGTGCTACACACGTCTGCAGCACAACACACACATCTACAGCACCACCCCGTGCCACACACATCCACACACCACACCCCGTTCCACACACATATGCAGCACCGCCTCCATGCCACACACAGCCCCAGCACCACCCCGTGCCTCACACATCCCCAGCACCACCACCCTGTGCCACACATTCTCAGCACCACCCCCTGTGCAACACACATCCCCTGCACCACCACTCTCTGTGCCACTCACATCAGCAGCAGCACCACCTTCTGTGCCAACTCACATTAGCAGCACCTCCACCCCGTGCCAACTCGCATCAGAAGCAAACCCCAGGATCAGGAGAAAAGAAACTTGCTTTAAGACATTGGCTTCAGCAGGATCACTATAATGTAGGATCACGATCTTGCAGGATCGCCAATACAGTACAGTGTAATGGTTAACTATCTGGCAGCTCCCTGCAGTGAGGAAGATCGATCGCTAAGCAGTGGCAGGCAGAGAGCACATAAGAGATCAAAGCAATGGTTTGAGTGGGAGAAAGGATGCACTTTCAGTGAGAGGACTATCCTATTGGTCTGGCATAATGAGGGGTGTGACAAGCGGGGTCACAGAGACTAAGCAAGCCCAGGAAACAAGCAGGCTTATCAGGAATAAATGTCGGGGGAACTGGTAAGGGGGACTGAATAAGCAGGGCTCAGTGATCTGGGGTGATGGTTTAATTCATTTTTCAGGATAACTGCTATTTTTGACAGGCAAGACATTACTACCATTCAATTTCATTATCATCATGGAAGACATCTATGCATTGTTGTATATGCGAGAACGGTGACTCTTTAAGGGATGTCCACGTGTCCCCAGGCACGTTTTAATGGTGAACAATGTCTCTGTTTATTGTATGGGCCATTGAAAAGTACGATGTTATAGGTATAGCAGAAACATGCTTGAACAATTCTCACAAATTTAGAAGGATACTCCTTGTTTAGACAGGATATAAAAAGTAGAAAAGAGGGATGAGTATGCGTTTGTTATTATTATTATGGAATTATATAGCGCTAACATCTTCCATAGCGCTTTACAATTACATGTATACTTAACATCAGGCCCTGCCCAGAAAGCTTACAATCTAAGCCATTTATTTGACCCATACAACCTATCAGTATGCTATTATGTGGGGGCAACCCGGAGTGCCCGGAGGAAACAGATGTATAGGTTTTCTATGGAAAAAAGCTTTCACATTAAGATTTTTAAAAAATCAAGCGTTGGCTCTGTTTGAGTTTGTTTGTTAGCAGTGTCTCCTATAAATAGTTAAGTTTTATTATATTCACTTAGCTTTATGGCATCCATTTTGTTTTCTGCCTCCATTCTAGCTTATATTTTAGCATATGTTTTGTTTCTCAATGTTCGCATTCATTTTAGTGTAATTTTAAAAAAATTTTGTCTTCCCAGCATATTCAATGTCTTTTGACTCCCCCGTTTTGTGCCAACCTTGCATCCCAATGAATGTTTTATAAACTTGTTGACATATGTAGACATATAGTCTGGTAATGCCCCCTTTCTTTCTGTTCTATTCTCATGTTTCCAGATAAAAAATTTTCTGCTACATACCGTGTGTGGCGTAATTCTCTTACTGGGTCAGGTACGTGGTTAGTGAGGATTAAATGTGTACCCATAAATATGGGGTACTCAGGGTCAGGTTTCAATTTTTTTTTTTCTCCCCTAGGCCAACCATGCGGTATATGTGGATAAGAACAGGTTATTTGTACTGCAACCCTTTTTGAGACAGACTATTGCATTACACATAAACTGTTCAGGTTATGGTGGTACAGTTGCAATACTATACTCTATTTAATCCATTGGGGAGACAATTATAATTTTCTATTCATACTGCATTGTTGGTCAACTTAGACTTCACCGTCTGTTACAGAGCAGACCTCTCTCTTAGAAAATATCGTTAGGTTTAGTGTCCCCCCCTTTTTTTTCTGACTGTGCCCCCTTCTCTCCAGCCATGCTGTGTCCTCTCCCCTCTCTCCAGGCTGGCCTACTAGTTTTGTCTCACACTGTCTCTCCTCTCTCTATGTGCTATGTGACCTCTAACCTTCTGCAAGTGAGGTCCCCTTATTTTCTCGGTCATCACTCAGGCATTGCCCATCCCCCAACCCCCACCCTCCCTATTTCTATACTGTGTTCCATGTTGTGTTTATAATTTTGCAAGTATGAAGGAAACAATGTGACCACTATTTAGTTAAAAGCAAGTCCTGTGGGTTGTGGCTCAATTTTCAAAAACAAAGTTTGAGAAATCTTGAAGGTAAATTGGTGTTTAATTGGGGTGTAATGGCCCTAATAATGCAAAACACTTACTATTTAAATTAGGCCAAGTGGGAGATAAAGATAGAGGGGTTTTTTTGCTTGTACTTTGTGTTTGGGCTTAATTTTTTCCTATTTTTGATAAATGCGTGTGCTTTTACAAATAACTTGCGTCCAGAATTCTACATCTACTATATAAAGCAGAAATCTTGTATGTATGTGCTCACCTCACAGCCACACCCCTGAATGACTCAACATAACGGCAATGCCCTCTGACAGGGACGCCGCCCATGAAGTCCAATTTGAACAACAAAAAGCCTGCACGTCACTTGCATAGTGCGATTCCCCAATTCTGTAACTGAGACACAGAGTCCACTTCAGTGTAATGTACGGCTACGCAACTCAGAGAGCTGCACACATAGAACAACAGCTTCTAGAACAGAGGGAACCAGACATTCCCTTAAAGTCTGTAACACATTACAATTTTCTCCTGGAAGGTTTCAAATATAAAAAGAAGACTATGGAAAGACTGTGTTACTATTGGCGATATGAATCACATTTATATAACTATATAAACCCTGGAAAGACTGTTACTATTGGTGATATGAATCACATTTATATAACTATATAAACCCTGGAAAGACTATGTTACTATTGGTGATATGAATCACATTTATATAACTATATAAACCCTGGAAAGACTATGTTACTATTGGTGATATGAATCACATTTATATACAATTATAAACACTGGAAAGACTATGTTACTATTGGTGATATGAATCATATTTATATACAACTATAAACCCTGGAAAGACTATGTTACTATTGGTGATATGAATCACATTTATATACAATTATAAACCCTGGAAAGACTATGCTACTATTGGTGATATGAAAGCACATTTATATACAAATTAAACCCTGGAAAGACTATGTTACTATTGATGATATAAATGACATTTATATACAAAATAAAACCCTGGAAGACTATGTTACTATTGATGATAGTAATGCATGCTATTGTTCAGGTGATCTAGATAATTTGTTTTAACAAAAAAAAAGCTGGATGAGTTTCTGCAAACAAGGAATTTTGCAAGTTACTGGTATTGATACATAAAGTAGAGTTGATCCAGGGAATTTCCCGAAAGGAATTTTTTCCCCCTTCATAAATTTGGTGGGTGTTTTTTGCCTTCTGGATCAAGAGTTAGGCAGGAAATGAGTATATTGCTAGATGGGTTGGACTGGATGGACGTATGTCTTTATTCAACCTCAAATACTATACTATTCTATACTATGCTATACATTGGGCTGCTAAGTGGCAGATGAGATGCAATGTTGATAAATGTAAGGTGATGCATTTTGGACTTAAAAATCCTTGTGCTGCTTATACTATAAATGGCTCTGTGTTAAGTGAATCCCTGTTGGAAAAGGATCTTGGAGATTTAATCGAAGGAAGCAACAGCTAGAGCCAGCAATACATTGTCTTGTATAAGGAGAGATATGGATTAAATTGAGAAAAATGTTATTCTCCCTCTTTACAAAGCATTGGTAAGGCCTCATTTGGAATATGCAGTGCAATTTTGGAATCCTGTGTACAAAAAGGACATCTTGGAAATGGAAAGGGTTCAGATAAGGGCAACTAAAATAATAAAGGGAATGGGGAGCTTGAATATAAAGACAGATTTGATAAGTTACAATTATGTAAACCAGAAAAAAGGCGCTTGCATGGGGATATGATTATTGTATGTAAATAGATTAAAGGGTATGTCCACCCTAAAATTGAACTTTTTATATAAGATCCCCCCTGGGCTCCCAGCCCCAACCGCTTATTTTTTTTTTAGAAAGCCCCCCAAACTCTACTTACCTCCCCTCTTTCCTCGCCGCGCTCCCGGCCCTCTGCTTGCAAGGAAATGCAAGCAGAGGGGCGGGACCGGCAGCCGCGTCTGTGATTGGCTGAGCGGCAGCCAATCACAGACGCGGCTGCCGGCAGCTCACTTCGCCGGAGGAAAGAGGAGAGGTAAGTAAGAGTTTGGAAAGCTTTCTAAAAATAAAAAATATGCGGTTGGGGCTGGGAGACATGGGGGATTACTGTACTGAAGGGGTTTTATGGTAGGGGGAGGGATAGTAGAACGGGAGGGAGAGGGAGGGGGAGGGAGGGGGGAGAAGGGCTGCAGTACGCATGGCAAAAATCTACCTGAGGCCAGCTAGCAGGCAGTGTCCTATATGGACCTGCTAGCCTCCTGGTGGGCAGTTTTTGGGACTTTGGGGGGGGACTACAGGAGAACCCTATGGAGCTGGAATGTGAGGTAAGGATTACACTACACTACATGATGGGGCCAGTAGTTGGGGGGATTATAGTTTTGGGGGTGGACATGCCCTTTAATGAGCCATACAATAAACTGCCTGGGGCATTGTTCACCAAAAGAGCATGTCAGAGGACACACGGACACCCCTCAGACTTGAAGAAAAGAACTTTAGTCTTCAAGTTCTAAAGGGATTTTCACTGTAAGAATGATAAAGCTATGTAACTTCCATTGGAAGTTTATTTGAAAAAAAAAAGTCTGGATGTGTTTTAAAAACAAGGAACGTGAGGTGATCCAGGGATATTTCCAATTGCCACTTCAGGAAAGAATTAATTTAGTTGCCCTTTTCTGAACCCTTTCCATATCAAAGATGTTATTTTTGTACACATGATTTCTCTTCTAAATCCATACCTCTCTCTTTGATGACACTACTGTTTAGAGCATTAGCAACACTAGATGTTGAGCAACTGCTGCAAGCAGATTTAGACAGATGAGCTGCCAAAACAGGCAGCAGAATGACAGATGAGATTCACTGTTGATAAATAAATAAAGGTGATGCATTTTGGGTTTTACAACCCTTGTACTGCCTATGCTATAAATGGATCTGGGTTTTTTTGGAAAAAGATTTGGGATTTCTAGTTAATAGACTTAGCTGCAGTAAACAGTGCCAGGGGCTAGCAAGAGGGTGTTATCTTCTTAAAAGCAAACCTATGAGGACACGGAGTCTAAGCACCTGCTGGTCTTCCTCAGAGCCTCTGATGCAAGCAGGTACCAGGTCGCAGCTCCAGAGGACACCGCACAAGAACCAATCCCACAATGTGGAGAAGGGAGCTGGCAAGACGAACAGACAGGCAGAAGGCAAACAGACTACAAATATGGATGGTGAGTCTGAACAGGAACAGCAGATGAGTTTATTACACAGACACTGGATAAACAAACTGCAATGGTGGATAATGAGTCTGAACAGGAACAGGAGATGAGTTGATTAGACAGACACTGGAAAGACAAACTGCAATGGTGGATAATGAGTCTGAACAGGAACAGCAGATACATTGATTAGACAATCACTTGATGAACAAACTGCAATGGTGAATGATGAGTGAGCAGTTTAACAGCAGATGAATTGATTAAACAGACACTGGATAGACAAACTGCAATGGTGAATGATGAATGAATAGGTAACAGCAGATGAATAGATTAGACAGTCACTGGATAAACAAACTGTAATGGTCAATGATGAGTCTGAGCAGGTAACAGCAGATGAATAGATTAAAGAGTCAATGGATGAACAAACTGCAATGGAGACTGAAAAGCAGGAACAAACAGGTCAAAGAACTCCTACAAACAAGGCTTAGGAACAGAGTGATAAACACTGAACTGGCAACAAGAGCTGAAAGGCAGGGAGGGCTTAAGTAGACTGATTACATCATCATTCCACACCAACCAGTAACCAGAGAAGACTGGACACCATGACACCCGTGCCTGTGCGGCAACACCGGCGTACCTGCACACCAGGACCCATCTTGACCTTGACGCTGGCTCGCACCTACACACAGAACCCCTGCCTCCATCACCTTTTGCTTCACAACACTCAGGAGCTCAGGTAATCTGCCTAGGTGACTTTAATATAATTATGAATGAAATGTGGGACCGCTTTCCTGCCAAAATACATTCACCAACAGCAACAAAACGATACGTAAATTCAAATTTGGACCTAAATTTCTACAATATGTACAATTTCTCTATAAACATCCTCCTATAGCACGCATATCTCTAAATGGAACCATCTCAAAACCCTTTTGTCTCCACAAAGGGACTCGCCAAGGCTGCCCGCTATCACCCTATCTCTTTGCAATAGCTATGGAAGCCCTTGCAATTAGGATCTGCTCCAACTCTAATATTAGAGGCCTACAGTTAAACTCCCATACAGAACTTATAGGACTATACGCAGATGATGTGGTATTCTATCTGGATGCTACAGAACCCTCCCTCACAGAAACATTGCAAGCTGTCACAACATACTTAGGAATACAAATGAACTGGACTTAATCTACATTATACCCAATCAATGAAAATGCCCTAAATACTTTGTATATACAATATCCAATTCCTGTGGTTATCGCATTTAAATACTTGGGTATACAAATAACCAAAATCCCCAAAGAGTACTACAATTTAAATATAGTTCCATTACTAACATTAGCTAAAAGGAAATTATTGCACTGGCTACATTTACCTATGAACCTTATTGTATTAATCTAATAAAAATCTTCTAAATTCTGTATGTACTACAACATACCCTCAGCTATGTACCCAACTCATTCTTCAAAACCCTCAACAGCATGATAATACCATTCTTATAGAAACATAAAAGAGCCAGAGTCAAGCTTTAACAACTTCAAGCATCCAAAACCAGCCTAGCCCATCCCAATTTCCGGCTCTACTACCAGGCTACTGAGATGCTGGCTATCATAAACAGAGCCACCAACGCACTCTGAATACATGCTAACTATATATCACAAAGGAACCTCGATTATTATTATTGTGGATTTATATAGCGCCAACATCTTCTGTGGCGCTTTACAGTTGCTTTAAAATACATAAGGAAAACATTCATGTTACATACAAGGGTAGTGCAAGTAATACAAAGTGCAGAAAATGTAAGTGCTGGTCCAGCAGCATTCAGTGTGGTAAGTTACAGCATTACTGTGGTACAATAGGATGAAGGGCCCTGCCCGAGAGCTTACAGTCTAGAGGAGATGGGGATGAGACATAAGGTGAAGCAGATCAGTAGCTGTAACTAAGTTGTCAGTAGATTATAACTAGTGGGTCTGCGATGGGTCAGTAAGAAGGGTAGAAGTGTCCAGGCCCAGATTGCAACCTTGCCTGAAGAGATGAGTTTTGAGGTTGCGTTTGAAGATATGAAGTGATGGTAAGTGACGTATAAAGCAAGGAAGAGAGTTCCAGAGCCGAGGGGCAGCACGAGAAAAGTCCTGTATATGGGCGAGGGAGGAGGTGATTAGAGCGGGTAAGAGGAGAAGATCGTTAGCAGAGCGGAGGTTACGCCTTGGGTAGTATCTGTTTATCAGATCGGAGATGTATGGGGGGGCTGTATTGGAGAGAGCCTTGTAGGATAAGGTTAGCAGCTTAAATTGGATCCTTTGGGTGATGGGAAGCCAGTGGAGAGAATGACAGAAAGGGTCAGCGTTTGTGAAGTGGGAAGAGAGGTTAATAAGCCTGGAAGCAGAGTTAAGGATTGATTGAAGGGGTGCCAGTTGGTTGCTTGGTAGACCGTACAGGAGGGTGTTACAGACATTACTAAGACATTGCTTGCAAACAGAATTCCCAACAGGAGAAATCAAAGTGGAACCTCATCCTATACCCATGACCCAAAGTAGCCCTGAATACAAGCAACTAACATCTAATATATATAAAACACTATCAAATGCAATGGCGGAACTAAACCTACAAACAGTCTTCTAAATGGAAAAAGTATATACCCTCATTAGAAGCAGAAAAAATTGAGGACATAGCCAAGTCCCCCCCCCCCCCCAATTAGCTTCCCCAGCAGCAAATAATAAACAAATCCAGTATTTTATCCTAAATCAGGCCTACTTAACCCCCCAGAAAATCACCAAAATACACCCTTCACAATATTACCATGTCCTAAGTGTGATACGCAGAACACAGACTTTTGGCATCTCATATGGTCTTGTCCACATATCCCTAACTATTGGTCCAAAATAATAAACTATATTATAACAGAACTGTCGATCTCTGTACCACACACACCAAAAAACCTGCATCTTTGTCCTTTTGGAACAAGATAACTGAAACAAACACACAACAACCCTAATCAATACTTACTATTATAAGGATGTCTCCAGAATCCCTACATAAAAAAAACAATGGATCAATTTGGTAAATGCAGACTACAAAATTCTTTACCAACATAGATGCTGCCCCTCCAAAAACAACAGCCCATGGACCAACTTTAACTCAACATCTAGTGTATAGACAGTGCTGGAACGCCCAGGGTGACCCTCCCCTTCCCCCCCAACCTCCTCTACTTACTATGCCACTCTCAATACAACCAATAGAAAAGAAGTGTTTCAAATAATGCACAAGGGAATCTTCATGTATATAATTTTTCTCTTATAAATTATTTACAAATAAAAACAATATTGATGTAACTCTGAATATTAATATGCATCATACAAAATAAAACAAATTTAAATCTGTTTGCCAAACTGGAGGGATTACTTAACACTGGCTGGTAAACTGGAGGGCTGATTTAAAGGGGAACTGTTTCTCCAAGAAAGTTGGGTTTAAATGAAAGGCCAGTTTCCTACCTTTAAAACGAGCCATCAACCAACTCTCCACGTGCTCCACAACCCAAGATATCAAGAAATGACTGACCAGAAAGTAAATGGGTGGGAGGCTGACATGTGACATTCCTAAGGCTTCTCCTGCACAGTGCCGCCGGTGAGCACAGCCTCAGACTCCCTCAGTGTGTGAGGGAGACAGGAAGTCCCTCCTCCTCTCTGCTGTGTGAAGTCCTGACAGAGTAGGTAAGGGAAACTACAGCCTCTCTCCCACTATGTGAAAACAGCCTTTTCAGGCAGAGTGAGAGTTTTCTGTGTGTGTGTGGGGGGGGGGGGTGTCGGAGTGGCCCACGGCACCCGCGAGCAGGTGATGCTGCCGTCATATCACACACAAAAATTTAAATATCTTCAAAACTATGCAAAATAAACAATGAAAATAAATCGCAAAAATTCTCAGGAGAGCAATTCCATATCAATTTACCTAAACTCCTTTTTGGACCACAGTTCCACTTTAACAATTACCGATTCCTGTCACCTTATGTCTCACCCCCATATCCTCTTGTCTGTAAGCTCTTTGGGCAGGGTCCTCTCTACTATTGTATCACGGTATTGCTGTAAAAAACTCCTCGCTCTGTTTACTTATATTATGTATTACCTGTGTATGTAATATGTATGACTTTATATAACATGTATTACCCTGTATGTAATGTATGGCTATGTAATTGTAAAGTGCCACGGAAGATTTTGGCGCTATATAAATCAATAATAATAATAATAACAACAACAATGTCTGGTAAACTAGAGGGCTTACTTAACTATGGTTGCTGAACTGGAGGGCTGAATTAACTGTGGTTGCTGAACTGGAGGGCTGACTTTACACTGGCTGCTGAGCTGGAAGGCTGACTTAATACTTGCTAGTAAACTGGAGGGCTGACTTTACAATGGCTGAGGAACTGGAGGGCTTAATAAATGAGGGCTTGTGAGCTGGATGGCTGACTTAAATGGCTTGACCACACTTAAAAAAAAAAAACTGGTGACTTGTCAGTTGTCTGCCCGCAACCCTAACTGCTTATTTTTACCAGTTTTGAATATGCATTTGTAACCAGATATTTAATGAGAAGTTCTATTCCTTTATGACAAAAGTATCCATCTCCTCCTCAAAGAGCTTTTTATGTGCTGGAGCATGTGCAGAGAAAGCAGCAGGGGAAACATCAGCCAATCATGATGTCAGATGTCACCGACTTGATTGAATGCATTTAGGGAGCGGACAGCTTATTCTGCCAGAATAGGGACAAGAATAATCCTTAAATGTCTGGTTAGTAATGCAGGTAATAAAGTGCAAAATATATCATTTGGGGTTGGTGGCATGTAACTGACAATTGACCAGTTTTTTGTTTTAAGGGTGGACATGCCCTTTAACACTGGCAGGTAAACTGGAGGGATTATTGAAGTTTGGCTGTAGAACTGGAAGGCTTAATTAATAACATAGTAATGGAGGTTGAATAAAAATCTGTGTCTATCTAGTCTAACCTTTATAAGCGTACTCATTAACCCTACCTAACTGTTGATCCAGAGGAAAGCAGTTGTATATTATATATATATATATATATATATATGAATAATAACTGACTGAGCAGTCAGTCAATAAGCAGGAATTCTTTTCATAGCATAAAATTAGCTTTCTTAAAGTGAAAAGTTTATGTTAACCCATTTTTTTGCAACCTTTATTAACAATGACAATTTATCATGATTGTTATTCCCTTAAAGGGTCACTATACCGAGTTAGAATTGCATGCTTTGTCATTTAAAATTAACATTTATTGAAAGCCTAGGTCATCTTTATGTAGAGCAACAATTGTTTTTTTTTATAATTTCCCAAACAGATTGGCAAATATTAGATGCCCACACAGACTGGTAAATATAAGTTGTACACAGACTGGTAAATATAAGTGCCCGCACAGACTGGTAAATACAACAGAAAGCAAAAAAGAAAACAGCCAACCGGCCATTAGATTGCAAAAAAAAAAAATTTTGTTGCCAATTTTTTGCAAATCACATGCACAATGCTGCAGAAATCACATCGCAAACAGCCAGTAACACGTACGAAACTCAATGCTATCACACATGTTAATGTCCAGTTTAGTATGGTCCCAGCCTCACAGAGTTAAGAGAACTCTTAAACTGGAACTGTCTTCAACATTACATGTGGTAATGGCAAGTTCATTGGATAGTTTCAAGATTGGGTTGGATAAGTTTTTAAAAATAAAAAATATTGAAAGTTACTGATATTATTACCGTATATACTCGAGTATAAACCGTCCCGAGTATAAACCGAGGTACCTAGTTTTAGCTAAAAAAAGGAGAAAAAGATATTGACTCGAGTATAAACCGAGGGGGTTAGTATTTGCCACTTAAGATGTTTGGAAACTACAACTCCCAGCATGCTTTATTGCTGGGAGTTGTAGTTTTCAAACATCTTAAGTGGCAAATACTTACAAATAAGAGTAAAACCTTCTTTAATTGTGCAGATGTATGTACAAATAAAGGAGGATTTACCCCTATTTGCAAGTATTTGCTACTTAAGATGTTTGAAAACTACAACTCCCAGCATGCTTTATTGCTGGGAGGTTTCGTTTTCAAACATCTTAAGTGGCAAATACTTGCAAATAGGGGTAAATCCTCCTTTATTTGTGCATACATATGCACAAATAAAGAAGGTTTACTCGTATTTGTAAGTATTTGCCACTTGTGATGTTGCCCTGGTGTAGTATAGTTCTCCTACCTTGTCCGGTGGCCGCTCGCTCCGCTTTTTTTAAAGCCTGAAAACCTCGATTTTATACTCGAGTTTATACGGTATATATAGTTCTTGTTGATCCTGGGATCATTCAGATTGCCATTTGGAGTAAGCAAGGAAATCTTTAGGGTTTGTTCACAATACATCAGTTTGTATCCGTTTTTCGAACACAGGTGCGTTTAAAAAAATGGACAGACCGTAAAACCCCTCAGGATTTAATAATATCGTTCACACCTGCTGCGTTCCGTTCCAGTCCGTTTAAAAAACGCACTGCATGCAGCATTTCTGTCCGTTTTTTCATGCATTTTCTATAGAACTCTATGGAATACACATTGTTAAAAAATGGATACAAATGTATGAAAAAGTGTGAACGAGCCCTTATGCTATTTTTTTCCTCCTCCTCTGAATCAAAACTTAGGCAGGGGTCTGCTAAAGCTGTGAGTAAATTAGCTGGGATTTATTTAAACTTGCTGCCTCTTTGCCGCAGCTCCTGGCTCTTATGTGTAGCCCTGTCAGTCACACCCATGATGTCATTCAGTGACTGAAGTATATTTCCGGACATTACTCTTGTGAGCATACGCGAAAGCTCTAGGAGTATAAGGTAATAACCTTATACTGTAAAATTATCATGGTGAGATCAAAACATTAATATTCTTTATTTCAGGGGGGCGGAGCCTGACTGAGTATGTGAGGAGACTTATGAGGAGATAACCGTAGTGTGTTTTCTTCCCATATTTTTAGATAGTGCACATTGACAAACATACAACAAGCGGTGTATCACCATTGCTGTGGCTGCAGGGTGATTTATGAAACTAATCTGTAGGTACTAGGGGTCAGCTCCAATAATCCACCTAACTGGAAGAAACCCAGCCAAGTGTATGTAGTACACTTCACATGCTTTATAGTGTTCAACATCAAAAAAAGTTGCAGCCTTTCTTCCTAGAACCTGACAGCTTCTAGGAAGCCTTCCTCTGAATCAAGTTAGGTAGGGTTAATGAGTAGGCTATAAAGGTTGGACTTATGTCTTTATTCAACCTCCATTTCTAAGTTGCTGGAAAGTTAGTCACGATTTCTAAGTTTAAACTTTCTTTGCCGCTCTGCTAAAAGTGCAAAATTCTAAAAAGAACTGTGTGCAGAATTTGAAAAACTAGAAGCAGTTCAAAACACAGAGCTGATTAATTTTGTCTGTATTTACACTTATTCATTGGCTTCCACTGGGAATGAATAGTGGCTAAGTCTCTGTGCACAATCACACAAGTCGCATACGGTTTCATTCAGGACATGTGGAAGATTGATATTTATTGGGGTTTCTTTACTTAGAGCACAACCCCAAAGTTATGCATTGTCTCACTCTGAATCTACATGTTGTACTGTATGTAGGGTACCTTTTTTTTTTTCCTCAGAGCAATAAAATACTAATAAATTGGTATTTTTATTATCTATACAGTAAAATAGAATAAACACTAAGCAAAACTATATATCTTATACATATATATACACACACACACACACACATATATATATATAATATCCACAGGCTGGCCAGGAATTTTTTTTTTTACAATTTCATACATTCATTAGGGTCTAAATACTTGTCAAAAAAATCCAATTATTTATATTAAATTAAAGTGCATTATAGTGTCCATAAAGTGTCAAAAATATTTTTGTGCAATTTAATCAATTTAGAGTGTTCAGAAAAAAATCAATATGAAAGTTCATACATTTAAAGTGCTTTGTGATGGATTAAAAATCACATAACTGGCATCATCAGACCTAAGTGTCCTTTAGTTGATTAGTTAACATGTGTAATAAATAAATTAAAATATATGCCTTAAAAGGTTTATGTGTTCATATAGTTACATAGTAACATCAATAAATATCAAATCTGAGGTGTTAGTATTCAAGTTTGCAGTTTCAACAATTAGTATAGCTGAAGTGAATGCTTAGCTGGCGTTCTTGGGTTTTTGGTTAGGTTTATAATCCTCCACCTTCTGGGTATTTATTAATCTTAATATACCTTTTTATTTGGAACATGTGGAAACTTAATATTTATTGGGAATTTTTTATTTCTGCTAGAGGCTTGGTCAAGATTTCAAAGTTTAAACTTTTTCTGGAATTACATATTTCTACAAAGAACTGTCTGCATGCATTTCTAAAAGATTTGAACTGTTACACACCTAAAAGTGTGTAGGATGTAGAAAAACGTTGCTTGTGGGGGGTTAGATCTGAGAAAATTCTCACTTTCCCTCAGAGCACAGCATTAAAGTTAAACTTTGGTACCCTTTGAGCCTGTTTGCTTGCCTGCGAGACCACCCATGCATGTATAGTATACTCATGAAGGAGACTTGATATTTAGTGGGTGTTTTAACTTATCGTTCGGGATAAGTTAAAATACCCATGCATGAAATTCCATGAAGAATTGTGTTTGGAATTCTGAATGTATAAAAAAATTGTACTATTAAGTAAACTGTAAGCTAAAGGTGTGTAGATTATAAATATAAATAGTTTCTGGGGGTATTTCTGAGATTTGTTGGTGTTTGGTTTGAAAAACTGGAACCTGTTCAAAAAAGACAGCAGGTTGAATTTCTTCTTTGTAATTGCACTTACTGTATGTCTTGGTCTTCATTACGGCTAGTTGGTAGCCAGGTCTGTGTGTCCACTGTGAAATACACAGGATGTCTAAGAAGGATTTAGTGGCATTTTTAGAATTCTTGCACATATTTGATATGGATTTGGGGCAAATGGGCCAAGGTAATTGGTGCAGCATAGCAAAGGCTGTTTTTCACTGGATTTTTTGGGATCCAGGACCAGCATGTATTGGTAAAAGGATCGCAGTTGCATTCCCTTGTTCCCAGACCAGGTTTTGAAGATGTGTTTAGTTTAAGAAGTTTAATAAAGTGGCGCATGTTCTCATATAGTAGGGCCTGTGCAGCAGAGTGGCTGCTGATGGTCTAGGGTGAGCTAGACCCTAGGACCGTATATCCAGGTGGAACCTGGTCAAGCAGGTGGCAGACTGCTATTGGGCCCATTTTGTGTGGCCAAGAGTGAACCAAAGAAAGACGTTTTGCTGGGGGCCCTGTGATTCCTAGTTACATCACTGCCTCGAACGTGTTGATTTAGTTTCTGGGGGTCTCCTAGAGAAGAAAAGTGGGGTACCTACATGAATATGGTAATGTTTAACTTGTAAAAATCAGAGCCTTTTAAAACAGTAAGTAATTTTGTGTGTAACCATTAGTACTTTTTGTTACAAATAAAAAGCACAATATGTAAAGATTAAGCAAAACTGTCTGACACTGAAAGGGTTAAAAAATGGTACATGTTCAAAGCATAGCAATAGCATAGCAGTTTTTGAGGAAAGTGTAAAAGCAAACAAAAGGGTAAGATGGCATTTTATGTGGCACTATGGACTATGAACGCATTGAGGGGTTGAGATCATACTGAATTACCCTGTTTTAAAAGAAAAAACCTGTTGCAGAGAAATTAAAGATTCGTATTAATTTAATATTACATTTTAATTTCACTTACTTGCTCTCTCTTTAACTTTTCTCTCTTGCGAATAAGCTCCGTCAAAAGTCTTGCTCTCTCCAGATCATGCCTTAGTTTTTGCCAGTACTTTACTTCCTCCTTTATGACAGAAGACCTCTTACTGTGTTCTTTCTATTGCATTGTTTGGGAAATTTGGGTTAAACATTGTATCATATTAGTTGTACATCTAAAATCTCATTAATATCTTTAAATAAATCTCAGTACCGTATAAACTGAGGTTTTCAGGCTGAATAATCAGCCTGAAAACCCGACCTATTTTTATACTCGAGTCAATCACTCACCCTGCAAATCCGGATGCTGCTCGCTGCCTGTACTGATGCGCCGTCTGACGTCACTGCCAAGCACCGAGTAGTGATGTCAGCCAGCAGATCAGTAAAGACAGCGAGTGACCGAGCGGCGGCCAGATTTACAGAGTGAGAATGACTGCTGGAATGCAAGCACAGATGGAATACCTGCTTACCGGTAAGTCCTCTTGCCCACTTAACTGGGGGGGTGAGGGTGCTTGCCACTACAGATGTTTGGAAACTACAACTCCAAGCTATTAAGCATGCTGGGAGTTGTAGTTTCCAAAACATTTGGAGTGCCAAGGAATGAGGCCTTAGTTGCCATTTAAATCTACAGCAGAATTCTCATACAGTAATAGCCAAATCCATTGTTGCTTACTGTATGGGGCTACTGTATGGGAATTCTGCTGTCCATTTAGAAGGCAACTAAAGCCTCAAAACAATACAGAATCAGAAGGATGATGGTATATATTGTTGCCTTCCGATTCTGTATTGTTTTGAGGCTTTAGTTGCCCTCCTAATGGACAGAATTCCCGTAATCCCATACAGTAATAGCCATATTGGATTTGGCTATTACTAGATGGGACAACTGTATGGTCCCATACAAAGCCTCAAAACAATACAGAATCAAAAGGATGATGGTATCTACTGTTGCCTTTTGATTCTGTATTGTTTTGAGGCTTTAGTTGCCCTCTTAATGGACAGTAAGCCAAATCCAGTATGGCTATTACTGTATGGGATATTACTATATGGGACAACTGTATGGTCAATAATCAATTGTTCAGTGGAATCCCGCCAGGTAGATTGTGAGGTGCACTCCCTGTAGCCTGTGCCACATCAGGTAAGTATCAATTCTATTTAAGTTCATAGGGAAGCACACTCAAATGGATTATTATTACAACAGTTCCATTTATTAAGTGCTCAACACACAAACCAGGTACACAACGTTTCGGGGGGGTCCAACCCCCTTCCTCAGGTGTAACCAAATACTACATAGTGCAACAAATATATAGTGACATCATTAATTATCGTGCAGGGCTCCGCCTACTATTCTCAGAGCCTGTCTTAAAGTGAACATGTGCAAATAAATAGTGAAAACAGTTATAACATCAATTTTTTAAAATCACCATAATATATAACCATCTATCATACTGATCCTAAAATGTGAACTTCTAAAAATTGGAATAAAAATAATGTGAACATAGTGTTATTAATACATATACTGTGTTAACATGTAAAATATTTTGTGTTTTCTAAAATTGGAGTGAATAAATACAATAAAGGCAAATGATAAATATTAAAAATTCAACGCATCCTTATCTGTATTGTGAATATTCTTAATTCTCTGAGTCTGTATTGCAAAGTCTCATTGCAGTAATTTAAACACTATGGAGTGAAAAAAAGTCCAGGTTCATCTTCATATTGTAATGCCTGTAAAAGTCCACTAGATGGTAAATCTATACCTGTAAAGACAAACAATGTAGCTAGTAGACTAACAAATATATCGTTACATTTTTAAAGCAATCAAACATTGTTTCAAGTCATGAGTCAAATCATAATCTACATTGTAGTTAAAATCCAGGAGGGTGGATAAATAAACTGGTAAAGACATATATATTATTTATAAAAAGCACATTAAATTAAACTCTTCATTTAAACCTTTTGGTGTTAATGTCTGTAAGAAGTGAATCCACCAATGTTCTCGTTGCAGCAGTAATTGTGGGAAGTTACCCCCTCTATTAGGTTTTTTAACTACTTCTAGAATTTGCCAACGTAGTTGCATTGCGTTATGTCTAGATTCATGGAAGTGTCGTGCTATGGAGGTGTCATGTTTAGTTTCGCCTGGTTTTAAAAGTTCCCTTTTATGTTCACCCAGTCTGATTCGTACTTCTCTCTTGGTTTGGCCAATGTATCCAAGGCCACATGGGCAGTTTAGAAAATAAATTACACCCTGACTAAAGCATGTAGCAAAATCCTTAATTTTTATCGGTATCCCTTTTATTGGATGATAAACTTTATCTCCTGGGATAATAGCGTTGCAGATTTGACTTGCCCTTCACGGGTATGTATCATTTTTTGGTTCCCCAAAAAACACTTTCTGTTCAACTCTATTAGATAGCACGTCAGTGTGCATAAGTTGATCTCCAAGGTTTGAAGATCTTTTGTAGGAGTGTAAAGGTTTTTCAGAAAATAAGTGCCCTGTGGTTGGATCTGATGCTAAAATATGCCAGTTTTTGTTAATCTCTTTAATCCTACTTGAGAAGATATTGTAGGTACTCACAAAGGGTATACCTGTTTTTTTATATTACTATTTTTCAAGGTTTTCTCTTTTAGTAAATCTTCTCTAGGTGTATGCAAGGCTTGTACGGCTGCTTGCATAAGTTTTTCTTTGTCATACCCTCTTTCCTCGAATTTGGCCACCATTTCGAGTAATCTTTCCTTGCATACTGTATCGTCGTTCACTATACGTCTAACCCGTAATAGCTGACTGTACGGTAAGCCTAGTATACAACCTTTGGGATGAAAGCTTTCTGCATGTAGCAAATTGTTACGGTCTGTAGGTTTCACATATAAATCTGTCTTTAAATGCCCAATTGATATTAGTACCATAACATCCAAAAAATTAAGTTTCACAGTGTCATATGTTAAGGTGAATCTAAGGGTGGTATGTCTCTTATTCAAGTCTTCACACATGGTAAGCTGGTTCTCGCTACCCTCCCAAATGAAGAATATGTCGTCTACATATCACACATGGTGTTTTTTGTTGGAGAGCTACTAACTCTTTGTTTAAAAAATATTTTTTTCAGATTCGAGAAACAATTCTATATACAAAAACAAGGCACCAGTATGGGGGCTAATTTTGCCCCAGCCTATGCTAATATTTTCATGGCTAATTTTGAAAACAAATGGATACTACATGATGAGTATTACCACATATCTGCATAACTATATGCGATATGTAGACGACATATTCTTCATTTGGGAGGGTAGCGAGAACCAACTTAAAACCATGTGTGAAGACTTGAATAAGAGACATACCACCCTTAGATTCACCTTAACATATGACACTGTGAAACTTAGGGCACTTATTTTCTGAAAAACCTTTACACTCCTACAAAAGATCTTTAAACCTAGGAGATCAACTTATGCACACTGACATGCTACCTAATAGAGTTGAACAGAAAGTGTTTTTTGGGGAACCAAAAATTGATACATACCCCTGAAGGGCATGTCAAATGTGCAACGCTATTATCCCAGGAGATTAAGTTTATCATCCAATAAAAGGGGTACCGATAAAAAGAAGGATTTTGCTACATGCATTAGTCAGGGTGTAATTTATTTTCTAAACTGCCCATGTGGCCTTGGATATGTTGGCCAAACCAAGAGAGAAGTACGAATCAGACTGGGTGAACATAAAAGGGATATCAAACTGTTTAAACCAGGCGAAACTAAACATGACACGACACTTCCATGAATCTAGACATAACGCAATGCAACTACGTTGGCAAATTCTAGAAGTAGTTAAAAAAACAAATAGAGGGGGTAACTTCCCACAATTACTGCTGCAACGAGAACATTGGTGGATTCATGTCTTACAGACATTAACACCAAAAGGTTTAAATGAAGAGTTTAATTTAATGTGCTTTTTATAAATAATATATATGTCTTTACCAGATTATTTATCCACCCCCCTGGAAAATACACAGGCCATTTTAACTACAATGTAGATTATGATTTGACTCATGACTTGAAACAATGTTTGATTGCTTTAAAAATGTAACGATATATTTGTTAGTCTACTAGCTACATTGTTTGTCTTTACAAGTATAGATTTACCATCTAGTGGACTTTTACAGGCATTACAATATGAAGATGAACCTGGACTTTTTTTCACTCCATAGTGTTTAAATTACTGCAATGAGACTTTGCAATACAGACTCAGAGAATTAAGAATTATTACGATACAGATAAGGATGCGTTGAATTTTTAATATTTATCATTTTCCTTTATTGTATTTATTCACTCCAATTTTAGAAAACACAAAACATTTTACATGTTAACACAGTATATGTATTAATAACACTATGTTCACATTATTTTTATTCCAATTTTTAGAAGTTCTTATTTTAGGATCAGTATGATGGATGGTTATATAGTATGGTGATTTTAAGATTGATGTTATAACTTGTTTTCACTATTTATTTGCACATGTTCACTTTAAGACAGGCTCTGAGAATAGTAGGCGGAGCCCTGCACGATAATTAATTAATGATGTCACTATATATTTGTTGCTCTATGTAGCATTAGGTTACACCTGAGGAAGGGGGTTCAACCCCCCGAAACGTTGTGTACCTGGTTTGTGTGTTGAGCACTTAATAAATGGAACTGTTGTAATAATATTCTATTTGAGTGTGCTTCCCTATGAACTTAAATACAACTGTATGGTCCCATACAAAGGGCAACTAAAGCCTCAAAACAATACAGAATCAGAAGACCGTAGTGTTCATATTTCTACCCTCGGTTTATACTCAAGTCAATCACTTTTACTAGTTTTTTTTTCAGGTAAAAATAGGTACCTCTGTTTATACTCAGTCGGTTTATACAATATATACAATAATAACCAAAAAAAAGCTGACTTAGTAATGAAACAAAAGTAAATGGGAAACATTTTGTCAAAGGCACAGAATGGCTCTTATCCTGGATATTTAAGCATAGATCGTATCATTACTTGTGTTATAGTTACAAAAAAAATCTGAATACTCATAATTTCCTACATATTCTAAAAGTGCAGTTTTATTGTGTAAAATAGTTGGTCTAATAAAGTTGTGTTTTCAGTTATATTTACTTCATAGTACAGTACTGTATAATTTCCCTTATAACACAAAGAAGGGGGAGGTATATCATATGGTCTTTTTCTTGGGGTTTGTGGTCTAATCAACTGATCTGTCCATGTACTTAAAGGGTATCTCCACTGAAAAAAATGACATTGGCTATTATAGCAGTTTATAGGTAATCTTAGGTTACTCTGTTCCATATAAGCTTCGATCAGTTGCCTTTATACTGTACTGCTGCAAGATTCCTCTGCCTGACATGCCCGCCTGCCTCCTATTTTGCCGACACGCGCGCTCCCGTTGGACATGCGTACTAAGTCCCTTCCGTAGTCGGGACCAGCTGACCCCGCCTGTACTGCCGACAGCCAATGGGAATGCAGGCGTCATGTTCCCCTGGCAGCAAGAGATATCAGCACGAGCTTCTCCGGGAGGGGGTGTGTGTGTGTGTACAATACAACTAGTGACAATCCCAGCATCCCCTCTGAAATACACCTTCTGTCTCCCAGGCCCCCCGGCAATACAACTAATGACAATCCCATCATCCCCTCTGAAATACACCTTCTGTCCCCCAGGCTCCCCTGCAGTACAGCTAGTGACACTCCCAGCATCCCCTCTGAAATTGCAGTACAGCTAGTGACACTCCCAGCATCCCCTCTGAAATACACCTACTGTCTCCCAGGCCCCCCTGCAATACAGCTAATGACACTCCCAGCATCCCCTCTGAAATACACCTTTTGTCTCCCTTACAAACACACACACCTCCCCCTATAAATTTTATTACTTTTGCAATTGTTAAAAAAAGTCTCCTTACATAAAGCTGTGTGGCTGAACCTTGTAACTTCCCCCCTCTGTCTCTCCCTGCACTATCAGCTGTGAATAGATCATAGAGACAGGAAGGAAAGGCTTTGTTTACATCAGGCATCACTGGGGTCAAGTGGGTGTGGCAGAAATCATGAATATGCATGTGATGATGCACATTGACTGACAGCCTGCCCAGCACAGTAGCAGACACACCCCCAGGAGCTACACAGCTTGCAGAGGCTGCTGCAAAGGAACAGAGCTGATTTTTGGGGGAAAAAAGGGGGGTTGGGGGAAGGTGAACTTTCATATAGGGGAAAAAAACAAAAACGTTTTTCCATCAGTGGAGATACCCTTTAAGTGGAAAGTGCAGCTATCTCTGTATATATCTTATCTTATATACTTAGTAAAAAGTAGAGTACTGTGATACTTTTATGGTCTAACAGTTTATTGTAGTAGACAAGCTTTCGAGGGATCTACCCTCTTCCTCAGGTCAGAGCAGCACTCAAAAATACTAACTCACCCATGGGAGTCTGGATAGATAGCAGCTTACCCTGGAATCTGTATAACTAGCAACCAACATGGCTCTGCTGTGTTGTTGTAATTATCCACATACATGATCTAAAATTATCTCATCCTGGGAGTCTGGATAGATAGCAGCTTACCCTGGGAATCTGCATAGCCTACAGGGCTCTGCTGTATTATGGGTGGAATGTCTGATGATTGGGGGTTAACAGTGATTGCCATTCTAGTATTTGCGATTCATTTGAGAATCTGGGGTTTGCTATTATAGTCGATTACGCTTTTCTGCAAATACCCCAAAAGCTGCTGATCAGCTGAAAGTATATTCTCTGAAAAATGTATTATTCTAAATATATTTAAATTATGTCACACAGGTATATTTTTGGTTAGAACGGTTAGCAGTTATACACTGAATTAATCTGTAGTTTCTAGTTTTAAATACAGTAGTGGTTGTAAAATACAAATAGTGTGCTATATTTGAAAACTGCATGAAAGGCGCAGTATTGCAATTTTGTTTTTTGCCAGTGAAGGGAAAGGAGAAAATATATAGGTTACAAAGCAGATCAGAGCAGAGCAATGTGCTATGTCTACAGGGAAAATGTTGTGTGATGACTTTAGTTTCCCTTTGAGAGAACAAGATCATGAATTGTAATAGCCAGACTTCCATTACTTTTGACCATATTGTTAAAATATAAAACTAAGTTGTTGATTGAATGTTCAGCTGACAGTTTAGTACCAATAAGCGTTTTCAATAAATCAAAAAAGTGCATGTATATTGAGCAAAATAATTTTCTAACTAATCACAAAGAAATAAGGATTAATTGTCACAAACCTTAAATTTGCTTTAAAGCCCTCTTTTCAGCACTTTGAGTTTTACTTTTGGGGCACAGCTCCAGTAAAGAAATGTCAATCACACATTAACTTTGCATTTCCCATCCCTGTGGCACCACTGTATACTTTATACACGGTCTATGAAAGCATATTTCTTTGTAACAAAATGGCTAATTTATTCAGCATTTTGATCTTTCAGGGAGGAATGCTGTGTTTTCTCACTGCTATTGGCTGTATCTCACTGCTTACTGTTTTTAGACACAGCTCATCTCCACTGCATATGTTTACCCATTCTAGCTGTGTCACAGGTTCTAGAAGGTGCAGAGCAAAGAGGGAGGAGGAAAATGCTTACTAACTAGCCGTAGGCTGAACGGAACATGAGAAGATATGGTGTAAAGGGGCAAAAGTTCCTCTAATAAGAGGTTGTGGGAGTAAAACAAAAGGGTTAAAAATAAATGATTAGGTTTCTACTAAAGTGCCTAAAACAAGACTTATTATTTCCAGGGAGGAGGGAGACAACTACCTCCTCTTTTCGCTCACAAGTTGTCAAAGATGGATTCTGGGATGTTGAGAGACGAGCGAGTAAACTGAAAGCCCCACCAGCAGTGGTCAAATTTGAATAGGGATATTGGCATTGGATATACTGGTGGTAGTGGTCAAGTCTCCTACCACCCTGGTATAGAGACAATTACACAATTCCAATTTTTGTTAAAACTCAATATAATACACAGTTCTATACATGTACAAATAGCATCCATCTACCAGAGAAATGCACTTACCTTGCCCCCAGTTCGTTGGGACTGCGTGTGTGACTGCAATCTACGGATAAGTGGCATCCCATTTCTCGACTGGCGTTTAAGCAGCCAATAACTATGTAAAAGCTGCAAGAACTGGGATTTTCTTTGCAGGCAAATACCTGCAGATATTTTGCTTAGCCTAAGGGAATAAAAAAAACTGACATGAGGTAGTTTGGGGCTAACTGAAAGAGAAGAGCATAGAACATGAGAAAGCTACAATGAAAGAAACAGACTAAAAAAGGCAGGCTAGCCTTAAGATGGGTACACACAGTACCAATCTTTGAAAGTACAGGGAGAATTTTTGGGACAGAAACATTTCCTACAACCGCAGCTGGCTCCCTACACTTTAATACATAGTGGAGGGAAATATCCTGAATGTAAGGATTGTCCCCCATGTTCTTTGGCAGAGGGAACGATCATTACACACTTTGCCAATAAAAGGTGATCGTCCCTATATCGTTAATGTGTGTACCAAGCTTAAGAAACAAAAGCCAAAAAGAATAAGCTTAAAGGAAAGATAAAAGGATCCTTGACATACAGGGAGTTGCAGTAAAAAAAAAATGGAAACAAGTAAAGGAACAAATTAAGCGAGTTGTGTGAAGATATGAAAGAGCGCAAGCATTAGAAGCATGGCAAAATAATTAAGACTAGCAAGAATAAAGTTATTAGACAGAGATAAATTGTCTAGACTGACATCAGGGAACCCTAGGCAAACCAAAAAGCTCAAGGAGGACTAGTAAAACTGCTATATATTGTATAAGGCTTAAAAAATGTTTGCTTACAAATGCAAGATTTATGCCTAGCTAGAAAAACTGAAGAATTAGAACTAATAGCTATCCTGCATCGCTGTTTTGTCACTCCTCTCTGCTCCCCCACCCATGTGCATTTAAGTTAGACGTGGAGGCGCAAACAAGGGGGTGAGTCGGAGGAGAGAGACAGAGGTTCCCAGTTGGTAAGTAGTGTGATGTCAGTTTAGGGGGTAATATGAGAGATGGGAACAAGTTCTTCTGTCTCCATTACAATTATGCATTTCATTAAGCAAGGGTCATTTTTAGGGTGAAGTGGCCCTTTTATCATCCTGACATGACTGATTGGTGTTTGAGAACTGCCAACACCTCAAAGGGTCTACAGTATCAGGTTCCTAAATTTGCTACATGACTATTTACTGTCACAGATAGAAGTTCCCACAGTGATCCTAATATAATGTCATTTAAAATGTGTTGCAAAAAAACAACAGTGCATTTAACTTTAAGAAAGCAAAGTTTAAGCTATTAAGTAAAATCCCTTTATGTGTAGGGGTAGTAAACTTTTACACTTTAGGCAGCGAATGTAAAAAAAAAATAATAGGTCCACAAATTTGTGGCATAATGCTCAAGTAAAAAGAAAAGAAGAAGGCATTAAAAATCTTTAAAACAGAGGGAACAGAACAATCCTTCATTAATTATGAAAGCTGTACTAAGGATTGTAAGAATAAAGTCGCCAGAAAACATTGTCCTAATTGAGTAGACAGAGACATTTACAAAAATACAACAAGCTGTAGCTGCTAGAAAATGTATAAAAGTATAATCCACCTTAGCTGGGTGATTCCCAGTTAAGTGTATGTACACTTAAAAGGAAGACACAGCCTTGCCCCTAGAAGTTGACAGCCACTCTGTATTAGTAGTATAGTATTTGAGGTTGAATAAAGACATACGTCCATCCAGTCCAACCCATCTAGCAATATCCTCATTTCCTGCCTAACTGTTGATCCAGAGGAAGGCAAAAAAACCCCACCAAATTTATGAAGGGGGAAAAAATTCCTTCCTGACTCCAAGTGGCAATCGGAATTTCCCTGGATCAACTCTACTTTATGTACAATACCAGTAACTTGCAACATTCCTTGTTTGCAGAAACTCATCCAGCTTTTTTTTGAAACTGACCAATGAACCTGCCATTACAACGTCCACTGGAAGACAGTTCCATAGCCTTACCGTTCTCACAGTGAAAAACCCTTTCCGAGCTTGAAGCCTAAACCTTTTTTCTTCAAGTCTTAAGGGATGTCCACGTGTCCTCTGACATGTTTCTATTGTGAACAATGCCCCAGATAGTTTATGTGATGGCCCTTAATGTATTTATACACAGTAATCATATCCCCCGCAAGCGCCTTTTCTCCCAGCGTACATAATTGTAACTTTTCCAGTCTCTCTCATATTCAACTCCCCCATCCCCTTTAATTTAGTTGCCCTTCTCTGAACCCCTTCCATTTCAAGATGTCCTTTTTGTACACAGGATTCCAAAATTGCACTGCATATTCCAAATGAGCCTTACCAATGCTTTGTAAAGAGGGAGAATTAAATTTTCCTCCCTTGAATCCATACCTCGCTTTATACAAGACAATACCATGCTGGCTCTGGCTGTTGCCGCCTGGCACTGCTTGCTACCTTTAAGTTGTTATCCACCAAAACTCAAGATCCCTTTCCAACAATTCACTTAACAAACAGCCATTTATAGTATAAGTAGCACAAGTATTTTTAAGTCCAAAATGCATCACCTTACATTTATCAACATTAATTTCATCTGCCACTTAGCAGCCCAATGTGATAATCTATCTAGATCCCCTTGCAACGATTGCACATCCTCTGAAGTTTTTAATGGTCGACAAAGTTTTGTGTCGTCAGCAAACACAGAAACCTTGCTGACAATACCCACTTCTAAATCATTAATAATATAGAATCGGGGGTACTGGTATTGATACATATAAGTAGAGTTGATCCAGGGAAATTTCCGATTGCAACTGGAGTCAGAAGGAATTTTTTCCCCTTCATAAATTTGGTGGGTTTTTTTGCCTTCCTCTGGATCAACAGTTAGGCAGGAAATGAGGATATTGCTAGATGGGTTGGACTGGATGGACGTATGTCTTTATTCAACCTCAAATACTATACTACTAATACAGAGTGGCTGTCAACTTCTAGGGGCAAGGCTGTGTCTTCCTTTTAAGGTACATACACTTAACTGGGAATCACCCAGCTAAGGTGGATTATACTTTTATACATTTTTCTAGCAGCTACAGCTTGTTGTATTTTTGTAAATGTCTCTGTCTACTCAATTAGGACATGTTTTCTGGCGACTTTATTCTTACACATCCGTACAGCTTTCATAATTAATGAAGGATTGTTCGTTTCCCTCTGTTTAAAGATTTTTTAATGCCTTCTTCTTTTCTTTTTACTTGAGCATTATGCCACAAATTTGTGGACCTATTATTTTTTTTTTACATTCGCTGCCTAAAGTGTAAAAGTTACTACCCCTACACATAAAGGGATTTTACTTAATGCTTAAACTTTGCTTTCTTAAAGTTAAATGCACTGTTGTTTTTTTTGCAACACATTTTAAATGACAATATTAGGATCACTGGGGGAACTTCTATCTGTGACAGTAAATAGTCATGTAGCAAATTTAGGAACCTGATACTGTAGACCCTTTAGGTGTTGGCAGTTCTCAAACACCAATCAGTCATGTCAGATGATAAAGGGCCACTTCACCCTAAAAATGACCCTTGCTTAATGAATGCATAATTGTAATGGAGACAGAAGAACTTGTTCCCATCTCTCATATTACCCCCTAAACTGACATCACACTACTTACCAACTGGGAACCTCTGTCTCTCTCCTCCGACTCACCCCCTTGTTTGCGCCTCCACGTCTAACTTAAATGCACATGGTGGGGGAGCAGAGAGGAGTGACAAAAAGCGATGCAGGATAGCTATTAGTTCTAATTCTTCAGTTTTTCTAGCTAGCATAAATCTTGCATTTGAAGCAAACATTTTTTAAGCCTTATACAATATATAGCAGTTTTACTAGTCCTCCTTGAGTTTTTTGTTTGCCTAGGGTTCCCTGATGTCAGTCTAGACATTTATCTCTGTCTAATACACTTTATTCTTGCTAGTCTTAATTATTTTGCCATGCTTCTAATGCTTGCGCTCTTTCATATCTTCACACAACTCGCTTAATTTGTTCCTTACTTGTTTTCCATTTTTTTTTTACTGCAATCCCGTATGTCAAGGATCCTTTTATCTTTCCTTTAAGCTATTTTTTTGGCTTTTGTTTCTTGCTTGGTACACACATTAACGATATAGGGACGATCACCTTTTATTGGAAAGTGTTTGATCGTCCCTCTGCCAAAGAACATGGGGGACAATCCTTACATTCAGGATATTTCCCTCCACTATGTATTAAAGTGTAGGGAGCCAGCTGCGGTTGTAGGAAATGTTTCTGTCCCAAAAATTCTCCCTGTACTTTCAATGGTTTGACTGTGTGTACCCATCTTAAGGCTAGCCTGCCTTTTTTAGTCTGTTTCTTTCATTGTAGCTTTCTCATGTTCTATGCTCTTCTCTTTCGTTAGCCCCAACTACCCTCATGTCAGTTTTTTTTATTCCCTTAGGCTAAGCAAATATCTGCAGGTATTTGCCTGCAAAGAAAATCCCAGTTCTTGCAGCTTTTACATAGTTATTGGCTGCTTAAACGCCAGTCGAGAATGGGATCCCACTTATCCGTAGTTGCGTCACACCACGCAGTCCCAACGAACTGGGGGCAAGGTAAGTGCATTTCTCTGGTAGATGGATGCTATTTGTACATGTATGAACTGTGTATTATTTGAGTTTTAACAAAAATTGGAATTGTGTAATTGTCTCTATACCAGGGTGGTAGGAGACTTGACCACTACCACCAGTATATCCATGCCAATATCCCTATTCAAATTTGACCACTGCTGGTGGGGCTTTCAGTTTACTCGCTCGTCTCTCAACATCCCAGAATCCATCTTTGACAACTTGTGAGCGAAAAGAGGAGGTAGTTGTCTCCCTCCTCCCTGGAAATAATAGTCTGTTTTAGGCACTTTAGTAAGAACCTATCTTTTATTTTTAACCCTTTTGTTTTACTCCCACAACCTCTATTTAGAGAACTTTGCCCCTTTACACCATATCTTCTCATGTTCCGTTCACCTAACGCTAGTTAGTAAGCATTTCCTCCTCCCTCTTTGCTCTGCACCTTCTAGAACCTGTGACACAGCTGAATGGGTAAACATATGCATGTGGAGATGAGCTGTGTCTAAAAACAGTAAGCAGTGAGATACAGCCAATAGCAGTGAGAAAACACAGCATTCCTCCCTGAAAGATCAAAATGCTGAATAAATTAGCCATTTTGTTACAAAGAAATATGCTTTCATAGACCGTGTATAGTATACGTGGTGCCACAGGGATGGAAATGCAAAGTTAATGTGTGATTGACATTTCTTTACTGGAGCTGTGCCCCAAAAGTAAAACTCAAAGTGCTGAAAAGAGGGCTTTAAAGCAAATTTAAGGTTTGTGACAATTAATCCTTATTTCTTTGTGATTAGTTAGAAAATTATTTTGCTCAATATACATGCACTTTTTTTGATTATTGAAAACGCTTATTGGTACTAAACTGTCAGCTGAACATCTCAACAACTTAGTTTTATATTTTAACAATGGTCAAAAGTATGGAGTTCTGGCTATTACATTCATGATCTTTGTCTCCTCAAAGGGAAACTAAAGTCATCACCACAACATTTTCCCTGTAGACATAGCACATTGCTCTGCTCTGACTGCTTTGTAACCTATATATTTTCTCCTTTCCCTTCACTGGCAAAAACAAAATTGCAATACTGCGCCTTTCATGCAGTTTTCAAATATGCACACTATTTGTATTTACAACCACTACTGTATTTAAAACTAGAAACTACAGATTATTCAGTGATAACTGCTAACCGTTCTAACCAAAATATACCTGTGTGACATAATTTAAATATATTGAATAATCCATTTTTCAGAGAATACTTTCATTCAGCTGATCAGCAGCTTTTGGGGTATTTGCAGAAAAGCGTAATCGACTATAATAGCAAACCCCAGATTCTCATGAATCGCAATACTAGAATGGCAATCACTGTTAACCCCCCCAATCATCAGACATTCCACCCATAATACAGCAGAGCCCTGTAGGCTATGCAGATTCCCAGGGTAAGCTGCTATCTATCATCCAGACTCCCAGGATGAGATAATTTTAGATCATGTATGTGGATAATTACCAACACACAGCAGAGCCATGTTGGTTGCTAGTTTACAGATTCCAGGGTAACTGCTATCTATCCAGACTCCCATGGGTGAGTTAGTATTTTTGAGTGTGCTCTGACCTGAGGAAGAGGGTAGATCCCTCGAAGCTTGTCTACTACAATAAACTGTTGACCATAAAGTATCAGTACTACTACTTTTTACTAAGTATAAATATAAGATTATACGAGATAGCTGCACTTTCCACTTAAAGGTTATCTCCACGATGGAAAAACGTTTTTGTTTTTTTCCCCTATATGAAATTTCACCTTCCCCCAACCCCCCTTTTTTCCCCAAAAATCAGCTCTGTTCCTTTGCAGCAGCCTCTGCAGCTGTGTAGCTCCTGGGGGTGTGTCTGCTACTGTGCTGGGCAGGCTGTCAGTCAATGTGCATCATCACATGCATATTCATGATTTCTGCCACACCCCTTGACCCCGTGATGCCTGATGTAAACAAGCCTTTCCTTCCTGTCTCATGATCTTCACAGCTGATAGTGCAGGGAAGACAGAGGGGGGAAGTTACAAGGTTCAAGCCACACAGCTTTATGTAAGGAGACTTTTTTTACAATTGCAAAAGTATAAAATTTATAGGGGGAGGTGTGTGTGTTTGTAAGGGAGACAAAGGTGTATTTCAGAGGGGATGCTGGGAGTGTCATTAGCTGTATTGCAGGGGGGCCTGGGAGACAGTAGTGTATTTCAGAGGGATGCTGGGAGTGTCACTAGCTGTACTGCATTTCAGAGGGATGCTGGGAGTGTCACTAGCTGTACTGCAGGGGAGCCTGGGGGACAGAAGGTGTATTTCAGAGGGGATATGGGATTGTCATTAGTTGTATTGCCGGGGGGCCTAGACAGAAGGTGTATTTCAGAGGGATGCTGGGATTGTCACTAGTTGTATTGTAACACACACACACCACCCCCTCCCGGAGAAGCTCGTGCTGATATCTCTTGCTGCCAGGGGAACATGACGCCTGCATTCCCATTGGCTGTCGGCAGTACAGGCGGGGTCAGCTGGTCCCGACTACGGAAGGGACTTAGTACGCATGTCCAACGGGAGCGCGCGTGTCGGCAAAATAGGAGGCAGGCGGGATGTCAGCAGAGGAATCTTGCAGCAGTACAGTATAAGGCAACTGATCGAAGCTTATATGGAACAGAGTAACTAAGTTACCTATAACTGCTATAATAGCCAATGTCATTTTTTCAGTGGAGATACCCTTTAATTACATGGACAATCAGTTGATTAGACCACAAACCCAAGAAAAAGACCATATGATATACCTCCCCCTTCTTTGTGTTATAAGGGAAATATACAGTACTGTACTATGAAGTAAATATAACTGAAAACACAACTTTATTAGACCAACTATTTTACACAATAACCTGCACTTTAGAATATGTAGGAAATTATGAGTATTCAGATTTTTTTTGTAACTATAACACAAGTATGATCAGATCTATGCTTAAATATCCAGGATAAGAGCCATTCGGTGCCTTTGACAAAATGTTTCCCATTTACTTTTGTTTCATTACTAAGTCACTTTTTTTTGGTTATTTTGTATATATTGTATAAACCGACTGAGTATAAACAGAGGTACCTATTTTACCTGAAAAAAAACTAGTAAAAGTGATTGACTTGAGTATAAACCGAGGGTAGAAATATGAACACTACGGTCTTCTGATTCTGTATTGTTTTGAGGCTTTGTTGCCCTTTGTATGGGACCATACAGTTGTATTTAAGTTCATAGGGAAGCACACTCAAATAGAATATTATTACAACAGTTCCATTTATTAGTGCTCAAACACAAAAACCAGGTACACAACGTTTCGGGGGGGTTGAACCCCCTTCCTCAGGTGTAACCTAATGCTACATAGAGCAACAAATATATAGTGACATCTATTAATTAATTTCGTGCGGGGCTCCGCCTACTATTCTCAGAGCCTGTCTTAAAGTGAACATGTGCAAATAAATAGTGAAAACAAGTATAACATCAATCTTAAAATCACCATACTATATAACCATCCATCATCTGATCCTCTCTCTCTAAACATAATTGTAACTTTTCCAGTCTCTCTTCATATTCAAGCTCCCCCAGTCCCCTTATTAATTTAGTTGCCCTTCTCTGAACCCTTTCCATTAAAAAGTTGTCCTTTTTGTACACAGGATTCCAAAATTGCACTGCATATTCCAAATGAGGCCTTACCAATGCTTTGTAAAGAGGAGAATTACATTTTCCTCCCTTGAATCCATACCTCTCTTTATACAAGACAAACCCATGCTGGCTCTAGCTGTTGCCCGCTGGCACTGCTTGCTACCTTTAGTTTGTTATCCACCAAAACTCCAAGATCCCTTTCCAACAGGGATTCACTTAACACAGAGCCATTTTATAGTATAAGTAGCACAAGGATTTTTTAAGTCCAAAATGCATCACCTTACATTTCTCAACATTGAATTTCATCTGCCACTTAGCAGCCCAATGTGATAATCTATCTAGATCCCCTTGCAACATTGCACATCCTCTGAAGTTTTTAATGGTCGACAAAGTTTGTGTCGTCAGCAAACACAGAAACCTTGCTGACAATACCCACTTCCAAATCATTAATAAATAGATTAAATAGAAGCGGCCCCAACACAGAACCCTGTGGCACCCCACTTAGCACTTTAGTCCATAATGATGAACGCCCATTAACAACTACTCTCTGCATCCTATTCATTAACCAATTTTCTATCCATGACAAATGTGACTCCCCAGACCAACAGACCTAGCTTATTCATTAGTCGCCCTATGGGGGACTGTTCAAAAGCCTTTGCAAAATCCAAGTAAACTACATCTACTGCTATGCCAGATCTAAATTTCTACTTTACTCCTCATAAAAGCCAAGCAAGTTAGTTTGACAAGATCTATTCCTCCTAAATCCATGCTGGTTACTACTTATATCTCAGTCCTTGAAACATACTCTAGAACATGTTCCCTTATTAAACTTTCCAGGATTCTTCCCCATCACTGAAGTTAAACTTACAGGCCTGTAATTACCCGGCTGTGAACGACTACCCTTTTTGAATATTGGAATAACATCGGCCTTTTTCCAATCCAGAGGCACAACCACCGGACATGAGGGAATCGGCAAAAATAAGAAACAATGGCCTAGAAAAAACTGAACTTAGCTCCTTAAGTACCCGAGGATGTATTTTATCCGGTCCAGGAGATTTATTAATATCAACCTTTTTAGTTCTCTGTACCATATCCTCGGTTAACCAAAGTGCACTTGAATCTTTTATACCATTATTGCTACTATACTCTATGATATCTGTACTTGTATCTTCTATAGTGTATACAGAGGAAAAAAATTATTGAAGACATTTGCTTTATCGCCATCCTCCGAACTAACTTATCCCCTTAATTAATGGTGCCACATTCCATCTCCTCATCTTCTTACTATTAATATACTTAAAAAAATTTTTAGGCTTAGTGATACTTTCTTTAGCTTCCTAACTTCATTATTATTTTAGCAGTTTGATTGCTTTCTTACACCTTGTTACAGTTTTATAATCCCTAAGGCCCTTTCCGTTCCCTCTGCCTTAAAGGTTTTAAATGCATTTTGCTTCCTTTCCATTTGCCTCTTTACATCAGAATTCAGCCACATGGGCGCGGATTTATTTTTTACATTTATTTCCAAGGTTATAAATTTAGATGTGAACTGGCTTAAAATCCCCTTGAACACAGTCCACTTCTGTTCAGTACCTTTACCTGATAATACATTATCCCATGACATTCTGAAGAGCTGCTTTTAACCTGGGAAAATTTGCTTCCTGAAATTAAATGTCTTTGTTAACCCAGCGCACTTTTCCTTTCGATAACAAAGTCCAAATGCCACTATTTCATGGTCCTATTCCCTAAGCCTCCAGTTACCTTTATATCTATAATGCGCTCCACAATGTTAGATATTACCAGATCCAACAGAGCTCATTTTCTAGTAGGAATCTCAACCACCTGTGAGAGAAAATTATCCTCAGCAAATTCAGGAACTCATCGCTTTTTTCTGTGATGGCAGTTCCACCACACCAATCAATGTCAGGGTAATTGAAGTCCCCCATAATGAGCACATTCCCCAAACTTGCAGCCCTTGCCAACTGCATATGAAGTTGACTCACCTCCTCTCTGCTAGCATTTGGCGGCTTATAGCAGACACCAACAATGACATTACCTCCTTTCCTGTTGCCTAATTCCACCCATATTGCATCCACTTATCATCCATATCACCAGTATACTGTATATACTCGAATATAGGTCGACCCGGGTATAAGCCGAGGTACCAATTTTTACCTGAAAAAGGAGTAAAAACTGCTTGACTCGTTTAAAAGGCAGAGGGTAGAAATGATGACCACTACTGCCTTCTGATTCAGTAATGTTTTGAGGCTTACATTTCCCTTTAATGGACAGCAGGATTCCCATACAGTAATAGCCAAATCCAGTATAGCTTTTACTGTATGAATTCTGATATTCATTTAAGGGAAACTAAAGCTTCAAAACAATACAGAATCAGAAGGCAATCTTTTTTAACAACAATAGATAACCATCCTCCTGATTCTGTATTGTTTTGAGGCATTATTTGTAGTTTCCAAACATCTGGAGTGCCAAGGAATTGGGAATTACTGTCCATTTAAAGGGCACTAATGCTCAAAACAATACAGAATCAGAAGGCAATCTTTTCAACAATAGATACCATCCTCCTGATTCTGTATTTTTTTGAGACATTAGTTGCCCTTTAAATGGACAGTAATCCCCATTCCTTGGCACTCCAGATGTTAGAAACTACAACTCCCAGCATGCTTTATGGCGGGAGTTGTAGTTTCCAAACATCTCCAGTGGCAGCACCCCAGGGCAGCCAGGTCACTACTCCAGGAAGTGAATCCGGCGCAGAATTAGTGACATCAGGCAGGGCAGTGTGCGGATAGCGGAGCGAGCAGTAGCCCGATTGCAGTAAGTGATTGACCCGAGTATAAGCGAAGTTTGATTTTCGGGCTATTTTTAAAGCCTGAAAACCTCTGCTTATACTCAAGTATATATGGTATGTTTAATTTTTTTGTGTAATAATTCTATTGAAGGGCATGTCCACCCTTTTAAAAAAAATTGATATGTTGTAGGGCTTCCTGCCCCAACCCATATTATTATGTTCAGAAACTCACCCGATTATTACTTACATTCCCTCTACCTGTGCTGCACTGTCCCGGCCCTCTGCTTGCATGAAACTGCAACAGGGGGCTGGACCAGCAGCCTCATCGTGATGGCTGAGAGGCAGCCAATGATAGGCGCCACTGATGCAGCTGCTGGTAGTTCAGAACGGCGGAGGAAAGAGGGAAGGTAAGTAAAGATCGGGGGAGTTTCTGGAGATAATAATGCATTGGGGCTGGGGGAGGAAGCCTTACAATATATCCAAAGGGTTTTGTGCTAGGGGGAGGAGACCAAAACGGAGGAAGAGGGGTGGGAAGGCTGCAGTGAGCATGTGCATGAGGAGAGACAGGAGGCAGAGTCTTATATGACTCTTCTAGGCTCCTGGTGGTCAGTTTTTTGGACTTTGGGGAAACATTGCAGGAGAACCATTTGGAGCTGGGATGTAAGGATTTTTATGCACTATAGAGTGGGGCCAGTAGTGGGTGAAATTATAGTTTTGGGGGTGGGACATTGCCCTTTAATCATTCACAATGTCATGCTCTTCCAGAGGTTTTTCTAAGATTATTGGCAGTTTCTCTGCCTACAAGATATTATCACAGATGCTTGGTTTACTTTTGCAGTTCTCAAACTGAATTTGACTCAGCAGAGATCACATGCCTCTTCTTCACAGCAAAAATGTTTAACATAAACAGAGTTGAGAGAATGACCTTGATTCTATATTCATAGGTTTAGAACAATAGGATTAACACCTTCAGTGCAAGTAACTGTTGTGTAAAGTATGGTGGCCAGTAATTGTATAAAATATAGTTGGGGGGAGTCTGTAACTGCAGTAAAAAGTATAGGGGGCCAGTAACTGCTGCATAAAGTATAGGGGGACATTATTGCTGTTTACTGGCCAGCAAGATCTGTATAGAGGGCCATATCTTCTGATTTAAAGTATGGGGGCCCAGTAATTTATCTAGTAGGGGTCCATAAAATTCTGATGGCGGCCCTGGTTAATATATCTTTATCCAACCTCCATTACTATTTTACTTTTTAACACTGTAAGGCTGTATACAATTGTTAGATTTAAGTAAGACCTAGGCAATCTGTCAATCTGTATAAAAAAAACACAGGCTGCTATAGAAAAGGGAGGGAAAGCCTCTGCAAATCATTCTGTGGTGCCCAATCCTGAAGGACAGATTACTAAACAATGAGTAGGGCAGCCACTAGTCATGTTGACTCCCAAAAATATGATCCCTGGAAAAATCATAACTAACAGGTCGATTTTCCGAGAGCTGCTATTTGCAAAATATTTTTAATATTCATATTTTTTAGTTTTAGAAAACTATCTAGCCCACTTGGAAAGCTATTCAATGAACTTTCCATTACCACATCTGCAGGAAGATAGTTCCACAGTTTCAATTTTCTTCTGTAAAGAAACCTTTCCCAACCCAAAGATTAAACTTATTTTCTTCTAATCCTAAAGGAGAACTATAGAGTGTATAAAGTTTTTTTAAAAGCAGTTAAAATGAAAAGTACTTGGGACAGAGATATAGGACTGGTGATTCTGCCAATGTTGTTTTTTTGAGGAGCACCTGCAAAGAAAACTGATTCTGCCAGTGGCTTCAGCACTGCTTTAATACCGGACAAGTTCAGTACTAACCTGGCAAATAAAAACTGTACATGCTGTAGTGCCTCAACAAATTGTGAGGTAGGAGTAATCTACCTCCCTGCCCCAGGTACTTTTTCTTTTAAAAAAGTGCATTTTTAGAGTAAAGTTATCCTTTAAAAGATTTCCAAAAGTTCTCTGAAATAACCTATTGGTGAACAATACACCATAGAGTTTATTATATGGCCCGTTGATATATATCTATAAAGTGAGCATATCCCTGTGCAATTCCTAAACATTCCTAACTTGTCTAATCTGCCTGCATAGTCAAGCCCCTCCAATCCCTTATTTCCAAGATGTCCCTTTTATATACGCAATCTCAAAACTGAACTGCATATTCCAAATAAGTCCTTACCGGGTGCTTTGTAAAGAGGGAGAACATTTTTTTTCTCCCTCCCTTGAATGTATTCCTCTCTTTATACAAGACAATTCTTTGCTAGGTCAAGCCATTATTGTCTATTCTGTTATCTACTAGAATCCCCAAACCTTTACCAACAGAGATTCATTTAGCAAGACCCATTTATGGTTTCAGTGGTGCAAAAATTGTTAAATCTAAAATGTACACCTTACATTGTCAACATCAGCAAATATGGTGACCTTGCTCTCAATACCCACTTCAAAGTCTTTATATACAGATTAAATAGCCGTTCCCCCAGTAAGAACCCTGAGGCATGCCACTTTAGCCAACATAGCTGTA
Source organism: Hymenochirus boettgeri (assembly GCA_019447015.1). Classification (NCBI taxonomy): domain Eukaryota; kingdom Metazoa; phylum Chordata; class Amphibia; order Anura; family Pipidae; genus Hymenochirus; species Hymenochirus boettgeri. The sequence continues at coordinate 122,622,019 of CM033470.1, forward strand.
GCTCCATTGACCAACTACTCTGTGTAAGCAAGTAAACAACCAATTCTCTATCCATGTACAAAAGTTTTTTTTTTCTAGGCCAACATGCCTCAGTTTATTTATTAGTCACCTGTGTGGCACAGTATCAAAAGCTGCTATGCCAGAATCTAAATTCTTACTCGACTCTTCGTAAAAACCAAGTCTTAGTTAGCCTGTCTATTTTCAGAAATCTGTCTGACTGCTAATTATGAGATCAGTTCTGGAAACAAATTTCAGAATAGATCCCCTAACAATTCCGATATATTCTTTACCACTTATGTTTGATGTTTGGGTCTATAGTAAGCAGACTGTAAACGATTACCTTTTTTTGAATAGGTGAACACTGCTGCGTTTATTTATGCGTTTGTGCTTGCGTTTTCTTCAGATCATTGAAAACGTGGCAATGCCCCGAAAACGCACTTGCGATTTGTTTTCTGCATTTTTTAATCGCAATCGCATGCATTTTCCTATACCTAATGATGAAAACTTTGCGACACAGTGTGGCCGTGCCCTTACCATGGCTTTTTTCCAATCCAGAGCACGTTGCCTAGCAAAAGTGAATCTGAAAAGATAAGGAACAGTGGTCAGATAAAACTGGAAGAAGCTTTCTTATATGCCAAGGATATTATTTTGTCTAATTGTTTCCATAATGTAACCCTCTGTCAGACAATATTAATTTATACCCTTCATGTTATTCCTTTCCCTGTTATAAGGACTAGGATTCTCTAGTGTAAACAGAGGGGAAAACTGTTTAGTACAGCATCCCCAATAACCATCTTAGTCTATTATTTATTAGGACCACATTCTCTGTCCCCATCTTTTTACTGCTTAAAAAACATTTTGGGTTGGTCTTGCTTTGTTCAGCTATCTGTAATTCATTTTCTATTTAGCTAGTTGAATTGCTTTCTTTCTTTCTCACATTGCTTTCACATTCTACAGCTTATTACATAAACCCATTACCTAAGTTTTACTTAATTACCTCCACCAACTTGTCCCATTAGTAAAAATAATAAAATGTGATTTAATTTTCTTGCACACTCCCAGAAATAAAATAATGGTTGTTTATTTAAAACATTCACACTGACTGCAAACCACAGTTAACGCTTCCGTTTATCAACGCTCCAAAGTTATCCTTGAAGAAAGAATATATGCAGTTTATTTCCTATCAAGCACTAAGGAAAAAAAATTTAATTTTACGTCTGGGGACTTAACCTGTGACCTAATGGACTGTGCGTTTCTAAAATAATCCTTAAACTCTGAGCCACCACAGCATATACACAATGAAAACCAGTGCAATTAGAAACTTTTGCTCTAAACATGATGAGAGTTGTAGGCTGTCCAAAATGCATGATTACTGGAAAATATACTGCAGGGTAACCAACAGCTTTCAAAGTCTTATCAGGGGTTTACATATTGGTGTGGAGACGTCATAGAAAATACTTGCATAGAGACTGTGAATAGAAGGGTCATGGTGCGTGGACAATAGGTGCATATGTTTGCAAGGCTCTTTTGAAGACTACATGGGCAGTAAGTTGCACTAGCAACAGCCTTGGAAGTTCTTAGTTATAAAAGTTAAAGAATCGTTCTTCAAGAACGTAAATGCAACTGACTATCTTAGTGTGGCCTAATAGCTTAGCTTGCCTATTAAAACTGGAACAGTTTTTCAGACCAAGATATTTTGAACTTGATTGCAGCAGGCATATACCATATATACTTGAGTTATAAACGATCGTATAAACTAGATACCTAATTTTACCTGAAAAAGGAGTAAAAGTATTGACACGGGTATAAACCAAGGGTAGAAAATATGACCACTACTGCCTTCTGATTCTTTTGTTTTGAGGCTTTAGTTGCCCTTTAAATAGACAGCAGAATTTCCATACAGTAGTCCCTTACAGTAATGGATAAATCTAGTTATGGCTATTGCTGTATGGGACTACTGTATGGGAATTCTGCTGTCCATAAAGGGCAACTAAAGCCTCAACACAATACATAATCAATCAATCTTTTCAACCACCCTCCTTCTGATTCTGTTTTGTTTTAAACCATTAGTTGCCCTAAATGGACGAAACCCATACAGTAACCCCTATTCCTTGGCACTCCAGATGTTTGGAAACTACAACCCCCAGCATGCCTTAGGTGCTGGGAGTTGTAGTTTCAAACATCTACATGGCACACACACCCAGAGCCCCCCCAGTACAGTGGAGGAGAGGACTTGCCTGTTGTGTTTCTTTCTGTAACCAGCATGATATGTAGGAGATGCTCTGCAGGCAGCGTGTCCAGCTCAGTTGGATGAGGTGAAATTTCAAGTCGGGGCAAGGTGTGTAATGCTGGCAGGTACCCGACATCACTTCCAATGCCGCCAACGTGTTGGCAGTGTGGTCCACGTACTGCTGGACAACTTTCAGTATGGCTTCTTGTATGCTCTTGCAGCTACCAACATCAGACTATGGTAATTACCCAGGACACTAGGAGGTCTAATGAAAGGCTGGAGCAATTCAGCTTCCGCTCACTAGCTCTGCATACACTGATCTGGCCCTGAGGTCACTACTCCGCGCGCGGAAGTGAGACAGGCGCCAAGTAGTGACCTCTGCTGTCATCAGTGGACAGGAGCAAGCGGCCACCAGATTGGAGAGTAACCAAAGTGACTAACTCGAGTATAAACCAAAACGGTGTTTTCAGGCTATTTTAAAGTCTGAAAACCTCGGTTTATACTCGAGTATATACTGTAGTTCGGTAAGTCCAAAAAATGGTATGTAGACAACCTAACAAGAATATATAGCTAGGAACCGAAAAAGCGGGTACTCCTGAGTCTCACTCAGGACACAGCACAAACTCACTGAAGAAAAGTTGCTAAAGAATAAAACACTAAAAACAGTTCTCCCCCCCCCCCCCCCACCCACCCCCCGGTGTAGTATATAATTAAACTACATAGAATCCAATATAATAGACACAAAAGCTGGCCTAAAAAAGAACGATAAAAACAGTTACAAGGAGAATAAAAACATATACACTGTATATATCCTATAATAAGTTACACTATAAAACAGACACAGCAGTAAGCATAGTAATAGAGGGCAGCAACTGAAAGTCCCAATAAGTAGTCCAGCCAATAAAATGTCCTCCGTATAGTAGAATCACACACATCCAAAACGGTGTGCGCACACCGCAACCTAACACACACCACCCGAGCAATAATTTGATGGTTTTACTCCCAGAAGCATTACACTTTTACTTGGTATATCTGTGTATGGTTGCTTTCTCAAGCAAGTGAGTGTACATCAATAAAAATATATACGATACTTTATTAGTTGTATGCATGTTGGCTGTCGAAATACTTTAAGTAAAGTTATGTCACACCTTTTTTAATGGCAGATCTTGAGAGAATCCTGTTTATCTGGGCAATTAGACATCCGCAAGTGGATATGTGCAAGGGTCAATGATTTGGTGACTCCATTCTTCGTGGTTTTTCTGACAGAGCATGTGGGTGAGAAAATTGGAATCAAAATTTAAGATTCATTATTTTAATAGTTTATTTCTTTTGTTCTTTACCTTTTTAAATTTGCTTGTGGACCTATCTCCCTCAAAGATAAATTCGGTCCATTCAAAGGTAAAAAGACTCCCCTGGAGGCTGTCTACTCCTGGGACAAAAGAGACCTAGCATTACTTACTTAAGGGCATGTCCACCACCAAAATAATAGTGATATTTATCTTGCCCACTGACCAGACTTTTTACTTCGCTCAGTACCTAAAGATCCTTTTACCTGCTTTCTCCTCCACAGTAAACCTAGCAATTTATTTTGATATTTTCCTGTTTGCGGATTGTGATGTCACTACCAGTGACTACAGTTGCTAACTTATGTGCCTTCTCTGCAGCTTTTAAGTGCTTTGCAGAAGGGGAGTGGAAATTAGCAACAGTGAAGCGAGAATTATAAAAGCTTCAGGGACCATGGGGAAGGTGTATTAAAAAAGTTTGGTGGAGTGGGGAAGGCAAGTTAAATTAAGTTATTTGGGAGGACATGCCCTTTATCAGCAAGGTGGTCTTTAGCCTGTCCTTTGATACAGCAATATTATTTGATTTCTGTGGCTTCCCAAATCTAGAAAAGGATTCTGTGCTATGTTACTAGTATGCTAAAATCTGGTTCCAACATTAGAAGAGGGATCCTTCTATAGTTTATAATTAAAATTGTTTTTGCTTCTAAGAGGCATTGTTTCAATAACGACATATGCTTAATTTATTTACCCTACCCATGATGCCTACTCAACGTAAAAAAAAAAAACAAAAAACACTGAGGTCTAGGCCTCACTGCCATGCTTAAAGGGGAACTGTGGTCCATAAATGACTTTAGGCAAATTGATAGAAATTGCTCTCCTGAGAATTTAGCAATTTATTTTCATTTTTATTTGCATAGTTTGAGAAGATATTTACATTTTTTGTGTGTGATATGGCAGCAGTATCGGTCACGCCCACTCAGGGTTGTTGTGGCCATGCCCACTCGTGGGTGCCATGGGTCACTCCAAAAAAAAAAAAACTCACTTGCTAAAAGTGAGAACTCTGCCTGAAAAGGCAGTTTTCACATAGTGGAAGAGTAGGGCTGTAGATTTCCTTACCTTTTCTGTGGGGATCTTCACACAGCAGGGAGGGGAGGGACTTCCTGCCCGGTCACTGAAGTTCTGAGGCTGGAGGCGAGGTGGAGAGCAGCCTTAAGGATATCACAGCTGCCTCCACCCATTAACTTTCTGGTCCGTAATTTCTTTATATCTTAGGCTGTGGAGCACGTAGGAGGTTGTCATGGCTCGTTTTAAAGGTAGGAAACTGGCCTTTCATTTAAACTCAACTTGTTTGAGACACAACATTTCCCCTTTAAACACATTATCCGATCACAATTTTGTGTTAAGTGTTGGCCAATTGGCTAATTGGAGCACATATGCAAATTTTTGTGCAAAACATATGCGCATGGCAATGCACACCAGGGATGCACGCTTGTGGTGCGCTAGGACTTGTTGTGTGTGCTAGGACTTGGTCTAAAGGAATATGCAATTTGCCCCAATTGCAGATTTTTTTTTGACTTAAATGGCAGTTTGAAGAATCCCTGTACCATCCTGAACTTTATTAATTAATAGCAGCAATGCCCTATTATCTAAGAGGGAAAGTTAATTTTCATTCCTGTTTTAGACTCTCTTTACACCTTCAGATTACATTTCTTATATTTTAAGGGTCCTCTGAGACAGCCTATTTTAGCATCCCCCCAACATGCTGCCCTCCTGATACATTTTTTTTTTTCCTGTTTAGAGCCTCTCTCTGCCCTCATTAGCCTGCTGTGAAGGGGGCATAACAATTGTTTGCCTCTAACTGTTACTCAAAGCTAGCAAGCGAGAAAACACTCCTCACCCCCCCTTAATTAGTAGGCTATATCCAGCACAACAGCACATTTCAGGTTTGTTTACTGGCAGAGAGGAGAAGAGAGGTTTTAACAGACATGCCCACCAGCCAATGACAAGTCTTATGTTAACCATGGTCCTGGACCATCTAGAAGGTGGGTTTTTAATCACTTATCTTTCTGTGTGATATCTAAGGAAAGCAGCACGGCTGTAAATGTGAGTAAGCAATTTCACCTGCTGGAAGTGTAGACATGTAATGGGGGGAGGTTTGTTTTTTTTATTGTTGTCCTTGCTGTTTTTTTAAAAAACAATCTATGCACTATTTCAGAATGAATAGTTTAATTTCTTATACAATTTTTAATATGGTCCAGCATAAAAAAAAATTAGTCATGTAGACACCTCCCCCCACCCTAATTTATGCATTATTTAAATTGCCAAAAATACCTCCTGAATGTGCTTACTGACCCTTTCCTGCCGCCTGGGTGCTTCACCCTTCTCCAGTTTGCAAACACTAGAGCAATGAGGCTCTGGTGCTGACATATTTCCTGGTCACTGCTGTCAGATAATTAAGCGTGATCTCATGTTGCGCCTTGACCGGGAAGAAGTGCTGCAGAATAAAGAGAGGGACGGGCCAGTAAGTCCCTTCAGAGGCATCTTTGACAATTAAACTTATTGAGTTAATGGGGTTGGGGGGGGGGGCTCTACATGACTAAATTTATTTTTATCTGGACATGCCTTTTAAGTATGTGACTTATTTTTCCTCAGAGGAGGATGTGGAAAACTTTGATGTGGGTAGCTTATCCCAGGACATACTGCGGAACATAGAGGCTGACAGCTTCTGGTCTATAAGCAGTTGCTTGATGGCATCCAGGTAACAATCATTCTGTTTATTATCATTACTTTAACTTTGCAATTATTTTATAAAATGTATTGTTGTTTTATCATTTTTTTATTTTCTTAACATAAATAATTTATCATCATTGACATATGTATCCGCATCATCCCTAACTATTTTTTTTACAGACTTTAAGAGCTTTGACATCATTTACCAAATTTTAAACCAGACCAGCCTTAAACAGGACCATTGTGTCAAACTGTTCTTTCACCTCCCATATATATATAATTGACCATAAAAAATAACAATTTTTGTATAACCAAGGGTAAACCATTGTACATTGATGGGGTTACAGTGTTTTAGCAACTTTTTATTATATAACATAATCAACAGATTATGTACAATCAACCAAATAATTTGATATAGAATACAGATTGTTTCCCCTAAGTGGGTAAGTTTTAATACTGTTCAAAAGGTATCCGGAAACAAAAACTAGTGGTCTCTATTAAGCTAAATACCCTGGAGGGGCTCCAGAAAGTAAGCCAATTTTACTTCAGCTCGAGGATTGATAGGACTAATGTTGAACAAAAAAGGGGTTGCAGGTGAGTGGAAAGTAAGGTTATAAGGGTAGAGAATTCTTGGAATTATAAAAAAAAAGCTGGATGAGTTTCTAAAATAAAGAATAATGCATGTTACTGGTTGATCATCGTTTTTTAACCTTAACCGTTGATCCAGAGGAAGGCAAAAAAAGGGGGGGGATCCTTCCTGACCAGTAATTTGTAAACCAGTAATCTGGATCAACAGTTAGCAGGAAATGTGGGTATTGCTGAGTAGGTTGGACTAGATGGACCGATCTTTATTCAACCTCAAACTATATTTAGGATGAGGAATCTGCCACAATGCTTCCTAGGCAATGCTGTAGAGATATACTGGGGTATCCCACATCTTCCATAGCTATGGGTCCAAATGTTAAGGGCAACTGTGGTCTCAAAATAAGTTAGGGTTAATCAAGCCTGCAGTATTTCCTTTAAAACGGCTAAAAGCAAAAAACCTCAGATTTCGGGACAAGTTAAGTTACGCCGCTTCCTTCTTCTTATGGTTGTCAGGGGCAAATGTTCTTGTCGCGCACCCAGTGCTTCCTGTGCACGCAACTGAACATGCGCATGTCCTATTACAATGGATGCCAGGAGATCGACCCATGCGCAGATTGCTACTAGCGCATGGAGTCGACCCAGGCTCTCCTTCACCGCCTCACCAAAGGAACGTGCTGTAGGGGTCCACATTGAGAAAGTGCTGTACTTTATTTGGATTTTGCTGGGTTTATGGCATTGCTGCTGCTGCCGATGTAAGGGAGTCAGGTATTTCTTTTTTTTTGTACTATTTAAACAAATTTTTTTATTGCTGAACTTTCCCTTAAAGTTATTTCTGTTGAAATGGATCTTGGAATTTTGGTGGATAACAAACTTAAATGTAGCAAAACAGCTAGAGCTAGCAGAAAAAAGAGGAGTATGGATTTAAGGGAGAAGAATATTCTGGTGATTTGTTCACCAATAGAACATGTCAGAGGACGTGTGGACATTCCTTAAGACTGGAAGAAAAGAAGTGTCTTCAACTAATAACCCTATCTCATTTTGAAATGAAGGTAATGGAAATCTTAGGGAATACTGATCATGATATAGTGTCATTTAGTATAGGTTGCAGAAGCTTTTACTAGGAAAGCTATTTTATTTATCAATTTTAAGGAATCACTCCTGCTTATAGACTGGGAGCATTTGTTCCTAGGTAAAGATATTGAGCAGAGTGAACCGCTTTTAAAGGGTTATTAAACTATTGCATTTATACATTTATACCTTTAGGGAACAAGAGTAAAAAAAATAGGTCCACCCTTGCCTGGCCTTTTTAAAGGGAAATGGAAAATAAACATTTTAATATTTTGAAATCAAAGGGAACGCAACAGGCTTACAGGGAGTATAAAAGCTCAATAATAAGGGCAAGAAACAATTAAACTAGCTAAAAAAGAAAATGAAATCTGGATAGCAAAACAAAGCAAGTCCACCCAAATGTTTTTTTAATATATCAATAGTAAAAAGATCAGGACAGAGATTGTTGGACCATTAAATAATGGGGCTAGATGATTATAGAGGATGCCAAAAAGGCTAATGTGGTAAACCGTTTTTTCCTATGTATTCACTATAGAGAATCCTAGTTCTTCTTATAGCAGGGACTGTAATAACATTAAGGGTAAAAATTAGGACATTCACTGACAGAGGATATGGTACGGAAACAAATAGACAAAGTTAATATCAATAAAGCCCCAGGACCAGATAAATACTTTCTCGGATCTTAAAGAGCTTAGTCCAGTTTTATCTAGACCACTGTTTGTTTTCAGATTTATTTGCTGGTGATGTGCCCGCTGGATTGAAAAAAGCCAATGTAATACCCATATTCAAAAAAGGTAGTCGTTTTCAATCTGGTAACTATAGACCTGTAAGCCTAACATCAGTGGTAGGGGAATGTGCTGGAAACTGTTACAGGATCATATCCTTACTTCAGAACTGATCTTAGTAGTAGTAGTCAGCATTGATTATGAAAATAGATTGTGCCAGAAAAATTTAATTCAGGCAAAGCAGTGGATGTGGCATACTTGGATTTTGCGAAAGCTTTTGATACTGTGCCACATAGGCAACTAATGTATAAACTGAGGACTGTTGGCCTAGAAAAAAAACATTTGTAACATGGATAGAGAATTGGTTATCAGAGAGTGGTGGTCAATGGGGCTACATCTATGTGGGCTAAAGTTCTAAGTGGAGTGCCTCAGGTTCTGTACTGGGTCACTTCTTTTTAATCTGTTTATAAATTACTTAGAATGGGACTTTGAGAGCAAGGTCTCTGTGTTTGCTGATGACACTAAACTAGGCAGAGCTTTGGAAACTTCAAAGGCTGTGCAATAGCTGCAAGCATCCATGTCCAACTATATCATAAATAACTGAATTTCTAATGGAAAAAGCTTTAGCAAACAATGCAAGGCATAAACAGCTAAAGCTAGCAAGGTATTATCTTGTATGAAGAGGGGAAATAGATTCAAGAGAGATAAATATTATTCTCCTTCTTTACAAGGCATTGGTAGGTCTCATTTGAAATATATGGTGCAGTTATGGATCCCATATAAAAAGGGATATCTTGGAAATGGAAGCAGTTCAGAGAAGGCACTAAAATAATTACGGGGAATGGAGGGGCTTGATTATGCAGGCAGATTAGACAGTTAGAGCTGTTTATATGGAGAAGAGACTTTGTGTGGGGATATGATAACTTTTTACACAATATCTTGTTAGCTCTAGCCATGGCTGTCTGGCATTGTTTGCTACAGCTAAGTCTGTTATCTACCAGAGCCCCCAAATCTTTTCCATTACAAGATGCACTTAACACAGAGTTTATTATGGTGTAGGTGACACAGGGATTTAAATCCCAAATGCCATCACTTTACATTTATCAACATTAAATCTCATCTGCATTGCTGCTGCCCATTTGATAATTTCTAGGTCTGCTTGCAGCAATTGCACATCATTTGAAGCTCTGCATAGTTTGTGTCATCAGCAAACCGAGACCTTGCTCTCAATTTGGAGTCAGGAAGGAATCCCCCTTTTGTTTTTTTTTTGCCTTTTCTGGTCCAACTGTAAAGGATAAGTAACACTACAAGTCATCACACCCTACAAGCACGGTGCAGAGTGATGACGTCAGACCGGTGCACAGCTAACTGACCTTGCATTTTGGGACACACTGGAAGGAGATCTAGGAAGACTATGGGTGGTGAAGCTTAGGGACTGCAAAGGATATCCAACTTTACAGGACCACAGGTAAGCTCAGAAGGGGCCTAGAAGAAAAAAGAGGAGCGATTAGTTAAAGCTGCAGCTTACAAAGGAAAAAAATAAATAAACTTACTTGTTTTTGTAGTGTACTTATCCTTAAGGTCAAAAAAGAGGGCGTAAATGGTGGATTCGATGGACGTATTCTTATTCAAACTTAATTACTATGTTACTATGTATGTAGATGCAATTCTTCTGTAGACTTAATGCATTGATATTTTTTGAAGAAAATTAAGAAAAAAAGATCATTCACAGTAAGAAATCTTCCCAAAGTTATATTATAAATAGAAAATCGACCACTAAGTATAATTTTCCCACATGTCCTGGGTCAATCGCTATGCCAAATGTGAGTTTTTTCAAACAAAACTTCTCAAACGCAGAAGTATTACCAACAAACTATGTATTTTTAGAAACTTCAGCTATGTGACTAATAATTTTATCTTACATGCAAATTCTGTACACCGTTCTTTGTAGACATTGACACTTTTTAGTAGATTTTCTGAAAGATGCAAAGAAGTTCAAACTTAGAAGTCTTGACCAACCTACAGAACAAAAAAAATTCCCACTAAATATTATCTAATTGTACCAAAGAAATCCATACTCTACATGCATCAGTGTAAAAAGAAACACAATCAGCATTTAGCCTCCAGGTAGCCAACACATAACATGCTGACTGTGCTTCTAATTGCATACTTGTTTTGTTATGAATAAACACTCCTTTACCTTAAAAACAAGCACAAAACTATATATTTTGGATTACACACCTTTAGCTACAAAACAATGCCATTCTGTCGCACCTATATGCATAATTCCAGATGCAATTCACGGTAGACCTTCATGCTTTTAGGAAATTTCAGAAAAAAAATGATTCAAAGTTTAAAACCTTCCCGAACGTAAAAAAATAAAATAGAAAAATCCCACTAAATCTCAATCTACCGCATGTCCTGAATCAAACCGTAGGTATGCCACAAGCCTTGTTGTGCACAGAAACAAATCCACCAAGTACCCCAAAATGGGACTATGGCATAATACAATTATATATGACTGAACACCCCCCTAAACTCAGAATACCCCCCCAAAAACTTATATTTTTAGAAAACTACACCACCTTAAGCTACGTGTCTGTGTAATTATTTCATACATACTTAAAGAATTCTGCCCACAGTACTTTTTAAAAATTTGTACTTTTTTTGTAGATTTTTGAGACCACACCTCCAGTCAAAATACTACCCCATCTCCTCAATAAAACGTACCCCACCCCACTTGCATTAATGCACGCCTTAACACTGCCACCAACAATTTGCAGTTTTGCAGCTGCACTTAAAGGTCACTCATTGGACTCATAAAATTCTATTTTATTTTGTAAAGCCCCTATTGGTTATGAAAATCATTGAGCATTTCCTGCTGTTCAATCTTTACCTCTGGATGTCGCTGTTCTGTGTTCGTGCTGCTCACGATCTTACCTCTGGATGTCACGGTTCTGTGTTCCTGCTGTTCCAATCTTTACCTCTGGATGTCTCTGTTCTGTGTTCCGTCCAGTGGCTCATGAACTACCACTTTCCACCAGCAGCAGGCCTTTTCACTTTTTGGACATAATCATTCATTATATCACATGATTCACCCACTCCTATTCCTGGCCAGATCGTTACTATTTTTATTCCTCCTCATATCTCACCATGTCCTCTGTCTCCAGTGTTCCTGTCCTGCTGTGCCCTGTCTGGTACCTGATTCTGGTCTAGTTACCCATTACATTTTCCTCCCTTGAATCCATACCTCTCTTTATACAAGACAAAACCATGCTGGCTCTAGCTGTTGCCGCCTGGCACTGCTTGCTACCTTTAAGTTTGTTATCCACTCATATCATGCTGGTTCAAGAAAGAACACAACAGGCAAGTCCTCTCCTCCACTGTACTGGGGGGGCTCTGGGTGTGTGTGCCACTTAGATGTTTGGAAACTACAACTCCCAGCACCTAAGGCATGCTGGGGGTTGTAGTTTCCAAACATCTGGAGTGCCAAGGAATAGGGGTTACTGTATGGGTTTCTGTCCATTTAGGGCAACTAATGGTTTAAAACAAAACAGAACAAATCAGAAGGAGGGTGGTTGAAAAGATTGATTGATTATGTTTTGTTTGAGGCTTTAGTTGCCCTTTAAATGGACAGCAGAATTCCCATACAGTAGTCCATACAGCAATAGCCATACTAGATTTATCCATTACTGTAAGGGACTACTGTATGGAAATTCTGCTGTCTATTTAAAGGGCAACTAAAGCCTCAAACAAAAGAAAATCAGAAGGCAGTAGTGTCATATTTCTACCCTTGGTTTATACCCGTGTGTCAATCACTTTTACTCCTTTTTCAGGTAAAATTAGGTATCTTAGTTTATCCTCGGATCGGTTTATACTCAAGTATATATGGTATATGCCTGCTGCAATCAGTTCAAAATATCTTGGTCTGAAAAACTGTTTCCAGTTTTAATAGGCAACTAACTATTAGGCCACACTAAGATAGTCAGTTGCATTTACGTTCTTGAAGAACATTTCTTAACTTTTATAACTAAGAACTTCCAAGGCTGTTGCAGTGCAACTTACTGCCCATGTAGTCTTCAAAGAGCCTTGCAAACATATGCACCTATTGTCACGCCACATGACCCTTCTATTCACATTCTCTATGCGTATTTTCTATGCACTTCTCCACACCAATATGTAAACCCCTGATAAGACTTTAAAGCTGTTGGTTACCCTGCATTATATTTTCCAGTAATCATGCATTTTGGACAGCCACAACTCTCCATCATGTTTAGAGCAAAAGTTTCTAATTGCACTGGTTTTTCATTGTGTATATGCTGTGGTGGCTCAGCAGTTTAAGTCATTTATTTTAAACGCACAGTCCATTAGGTCACAGGTTAAGTCCCCAGACGTACTTATTAAATTTTTTTTCCTTAGTGCTTGATAGGAAATAAACTGCATATATTCTTTCTTCAAGGATAACTTTGGAGCGTTGATAAACGGAAGCGTTAACTGTGGTTTGCAGTCAGTGTGATGTTTTAAATAAACAACCATTATTTTATTTCTGGGAGTGTGCAAGAAAATTAAATCACATTTTATTATTTTTACTAATGGGACAGTTGGTGGAGGTAATTAAGTAAAACTTTAGGTAATGGGTTTTGTAATAAGCTGTAATGTGTGAAGCAACTGGAGAAAAAAGAAAGCAATTCACTAGCTAAATAGAAATATTAAACAGATAGCTGAACAAAGCAAGACCACCCAAAATGTTTTTTCAAGTAAAAAGATGGGGACAGAGAATGTGGTCCTAATAATAATAGACTAAGATGGTTATTGGGGATGCTGTACTAAACAGTTTCCCCTCTGTTTACACTAGAGAATCTCGTCCTTATAACAGGGAAAGGAATAACATGAAGGGATAAATTAATATTGTCTGACAGAGGGTTACATTATGGAAACAATTAGCACAAAATAATACCTTGGATCATAAGAAAGCTTCTTCCAGTTTTATCTAGACCACTGTTCCTTATCTTTTCAGATTCACTTGGCTAGGCAACGTGCCTCTGGATTGGAAAAAAGCCTGGTAAGGCACGGCCACACTGTGTCGCAAAGTTTTCATCATTAGGTTAGGAAAATGCATGCGATTGCGATTAAAAAAATGCAGAAACAAATCGCAAGTGCGTTTTCGGTGCATTGCCACGTTTTCAATGATCTGAAGAAAACGCAAGCACAACGCTAAATAAACGCAGCAGTGTTCACCTATTCAAAAAAAGGTAATCGTTTACATCTGCTTACTATAGACCCAAACTCAAACATAAGTGGTAAGAATATATCGGAATTGTTAGGGGATCATATTTGAAATTTTTTCCAGAACTGATCTCATATAGCAGTCACAGATTTCTGAAAATAGACAGGCTAACTAAGACTTGGTTTTTACGAAGAGTCGAGTAAGAATTTAGATTCTGGCATAGCAGCTTTTGATACTTGCCACACAGGTGACTAATAAATAAACTGAGGCATGTTGGCCTAAAAAAAAAACTTTTGTACATGGATAGAGAATTGGTTGTTTACTTGCTTACACAAGTATGGGTCAATGGAGCTACACGCTATGTTGGCTAAAGTGGCATGCCTCAGGGTTCTTTACTGGGGAACGCTGATTTAATCTGTAATAAATGACTTTGAGTGGGTATTGAGAGCAAGGTCACCATATTTGCTGATGTTGACAATGTAAGGTGTACATTTTAGATTTACAATTTTTGCACCACTGAAACCATAAATGGGTCTGTGCTAATATAATCTCTGTTGGTAAAGGTTTGGGGATTCTAGTAGATAACAGAATAACAATAATGGCTTGACCTAGCAAAGAATTGTCTTGTATAGAGAAGGAATCTTCAAGGGAGGGAGAAAAAAAATGTTCTCCCTCTTTACAAAGCACCCGGTAAGGACTTATTTGGAATATGCAGTTCAGTTTTGAGATTGCGATATAAAAAGGGACATCTTGGAAATAAGGGATTGGAGGGGCTTGACTATGCAGGCAGATTAGACAAGTTAGGAATGTTTAGGAATTGCACAGGGATAGCTCACTTTATAGATATATATCAACGGCCATATAATAAACTCTATGGTGTATTGTTCACCAATAGGTTATTTCAGAGAACTTTTTGAAATCTTTTAAAGGATAACTTTACTCTAAAAATGCACTTTTTTAAAAGAAAAAGTACCTGGGGCAGGGAGGTAGATTACTCCTACCTCACAATTTGTTGAGGCACTACAGCATGTACAGTTTTTATTTGCCAGGTTAGTACTGAACTGTCCGGTATTAAAGACAGTGCTGAAGCCACTGGCAGAATCAGTTTTCTTTGCAGGTGCTCCTCAAAAAAACAACATTGGCAGAATCCCCCAGTCCTATATCTCTGTCCCAAGTACTTTTCATTTTAACTGCTTTTTAAAAAAACTTTATACACTCTATAGTTCTCCTTTGGATTAGAAGAAAAATATTTTAATCTTTGGGTTGGGAAAGGTTTTTTACAGTAAGAACATTGAAACTGTGGAACTATCTCTCCGCAGATGTGGTAATGGAAAGTTCATTGAATAGCTTTCCAAGTGGGCTAGATAGTTTTCTAAAACTAAAAAATATGAATATTAAAAATTTTTGCAAATAGCAGCTCTCGGAAAATCGACCTGTTAGTTATGATTTTCCAGGGATCATATTTTTGGGAGTCAACATGACTAGTGGCTGCCCTACTCATTGTTTAGTAATCTGTCCTTCAGGATTGGGCACCACAGATGATTTGCAGAGGCTTTCCCTCCCTTTTCTATAGCACCTGTTGTTTTTTTTATCAGATTGACAGATTGCCTAGGTCTTAACTTAAATCTAACAATTGTATACAGCCTTACAGTGTTAAAAAGTAAAATAGTAATGGAGGTTGGATAAAGATATATTAACCCAGGGCCGCCATCAGAATTTTATGGACCCCTACAGATAAATACTGGGCCCCCTATACTTTAAATCAGAAGATATGGCCCTCTTACAGATCTTGCTGGCCAGTAAACAGCATTAATGTCCCCCTATACTTAATGCAGCAGTTACTGGCCCCCTATACTTTTTACTGCAGTTACAGACTCCCCCCAACTATATTTTATACAATAACTGGCCACCTATACTTTACACAACAGTTACTTGCACTGAAGGTGTTAATCCTATTGTTCTACAAACCTATGATATAGAATCAAGGTCATTCTCTCAACTCTTTTTTATGTTTAAAACATTTTTGCTGTGAGAAGAAGGCATGTGATCTCTGCTGACAAATTCAGTTTTGAGAACTGCAAAAGTAACCAAGCATCGTGTAAATATCTTGTAGGCAGAGAAACTGCCCAATAATCTTAGAAACCTCTGGAAGAGCATGACATTGTGAATGATTAAAGGGCATGTCCACCCCCCAAAACTAATTTCACCACTACTACTGGCCCCACTCTATAGTGCATAAAAAATCCTTACATCCCAGCTCCAATGGTTCTCCTGCAATGTTTCCCCAAAGTCCAAAAAACTGACCACCAGGAGCCAGAAGAGTCCATATAAGACTCTGCCTCCTGTCTCTCCTCATGCACATGCTCACTGCAGCCTCCCACCCCTCTTCCTCCCGTTTTGGTCTCCCTCCCCTCTAGCACAACCCCTTTGGATATATTGTAAGGCTTCCTCCCCCAGCCCCAATCGCATTATTATCTCCAGAACTCCCCCGATCTTTACACTTCCCTCCCTCTTTCCTCCGCCGTTCTGAACTACCAGCAGCTGCATCAGTGGCTGCCTATCATTGGCTGCCTCTCAGCCAATCACAGATGAGGCTGCTGGTCCAGCCCCCTGCTTGCAGTTTCATGCAAGCAGAGGGCCGGGACAGTGCAGCACAGGATAGAGGGAATGTAAGTAATAATCGGGTGAGTTTCTGAACATAATAATAAGTGGTTGGGGCAGGAGCCCTACAACATATCAATTTTTTTTAAAGGGTGGACATGCCCTTCAATAGAATTTATTTCCAAAAAAATTAAACATACCATAATACTTGAGTATAAGCAGGGTTTTCAGGCTTTAAAAATAGCCCGAAAATCAAACTTCAGCTTATACTCGGGTCAATCACTTACTGCAATCGGGCTACTGCTCGCTCCGCTATCCCATCCACTGCCCTGCCTGATGTCACTAATCTGCGCCGGATTCACTTCCTGAGTAGTGACCTGGCCTGCCCTGGGGGTGCTTGCCACTGGAGATGTTTGGAAACTACAACTCCCAGCCACTAAAGCTGCTGGGAGTTGTAGTTTCTAAACATCTGGAGTGCCAAGGAATTGGGATTACTGTCCATTTAAAGGGCAACTAATGTCTCAACAATACAGAATCAGGAGGATGTATTATTGTTGAAAGATTGCCTTCTGATTCTGTATTGTTTTGAGGCATTAGTTGCCCTTTAAATGGACAGTAATTCCCAATTCCTTGGCACTCCAATGTTTGGAAACTACAACTAATGCCTCAAACAATACAGAATCAGGAGGATGGTATCTATTGTTGTTAAAAAAGATTGCCTTCTGATTCTGTATTGTTTTGAAGCTTTAGTTTCCCTTAAATGAATATCAGAATTCCCATACAGTAAAAGCTATACTGGATTTGGCTATTACTGTATGGGAATCCTGCTGTCCATTTAGGGAAATGTAAGCCTCAAAACATTCCTGAATCAGAAGGCAGTTAGTGGTCATCATTTCTACCCTCTGCCTTTTAAACGAGTCAAGCAGTTTTTACTCCTTTTTCAGGTAAAAATTGGTACCTCGGCTTATACCCGGGTCGACCTATTCGAGTATATACAGTATACTGGTGATATGGATGATAAGTGGATGCAATATGGGTGGAATTAGGCAACGGAAAGGAGGTAATGTCATTGTTGGTGTCTGCTATAAGCCGCCAAATGCTAGCAGAGAGGAGGTGAGTCAACTTCATATGCAGTTGGCAAGGGCTGCAAGTTTGGGAATGTGCTCATTATGGGGGACTTCAATTACCCTGACATTGATGGTGTGGTGGAACTGCCATCACAGAAAAAGCGATGAGTTCCTGAATTTGCTGCAGGATAATTTTCTCTCACAGGTGGTTGAGATTCCTACTAGAAAATGAGCTCTGTTGGATCTGGTAATATCTAACATTGTGGAGCGCATTATAGATATAAAGGTAACTGGAGGCTTAGGGAATAGTGACCATGAAATAGTGGCATTTGGACTTTGTTATCGAAGGAAAAGTGCGCTGGGTTAACAAAGACTTAATTTCAGGAAAGCAAATTTTCCCAGGTTAAAAGCAGCTCTTCAGAATGTCAACTGGGATAATGTATTATCAGGTAAAGGTACTGACAGAAGTGGACTGTGTTCAAGGGGATTTTAAGCCAGTTCACATCTAAATTTATAACCTTGGAAAATAAATGTAAAAAAAATAAATCCGCGCCCATGTGGCGGAATTCTGATGTAAGAGGCAAATGGAAAGGAAGCAAAATGCATTTAAAACCTTTAAGGCAGAGGGAACGGAAAGGGCCTTTGGGATTATAAAAACTGTAACAAGGAGTGTAAGAAAGCAATCAAACTAGCTAAAATTAATAATGAAGTTAGGATAGCTAAAGAAATCACTAACCTAAAAATTTTTTTAAGTATATTAATAGTAAGAAGATGAGGACTGAGAATGTGGCACCATTAATTAATGGGATAAGTTAGTTACGGAGGATGGCGATAAAGCAAATGTCTCAATAATTTTTTTTCCTCTGTATACACTATAGAAGATACAAGTACAGATATCATAGAGTAAGTAGCAATAATGGTATAAAGATTCAATCAGTGCACTTTGGTTAACCGAGGATATGGTACAGAAGAACTAAATAAGGTTGATATTAATAAATCTCCTGGACCGGATAAAATACATCCTCGGGTACTTAAGGACTAAGTTCAGTTTTTTCTAGGCCATTGTTTCTTATTTTTGCCGATTCCCTCATGTCCGGTGGTGTGCCTCTGGATTGGAAAAGGGCCGATGTTATTCCAATATTCAAAAAGGGTAGTCGTTCACAGCCGGGTAATTACAGGCCTGTAAGTTTAACTTCAGTGATGGGGAAGATCCTGGAAAGTTTAATAAGGAAACATGTTCTAGAGTATGTTTCAAGGACTGAGATTATAAGTAGTAACCAGCATGGATTTAGGAGGAATAGATCTTGTCAAACTAACTTGCTTGGCTTTTGAGGAGTAAGTAGAAATTTAGACTCTGGCATAGCAGTAGATGTAGTTTACTTGGATTTTGCAAAGGCTTTTGATACAGTCCCCCATAGGCGACTAATGAATAAGCTAAGGTCTGTTGGTCTGGGGAGTCACATTTGTACATGGTAGAAAATTGGTTATGAATAGGATGCAGAGAGTAGTTGTTATTGGGCTTCATCATTATGGACTAAGTGCTAAGTGGGTGGCCACAGGGTTCTGTGTTGGGGCCGCTTCTATTTAACTATTTATTAATGATTTGGAAGTGGTATTGTCAGCAAGGTTTCTGTGTTTGCTGACGACACAAAACTTTGTCGACCATTAAAA
This sequence comes from Hymenochirus boettgeri, assembly GCA_019447015.1. Taxonomy (NCBI): domain Eukaryota; kingdom Metazoa; phylum Chordata; class Amphibia; order Anura; family Pipidae; genus Hymenochirus; species Hymenochirus boettgeri. Next base: position 122,641,206 of record CM033470.1, read on the forward strand.
ACTCAGAGGATGTGCAATCGTTGCAAGGGGATCTAGATAGATTATCACATTGGGCTGCTAAGTGGCAGATGAAATTCAATGTTGAGAAATGTAAGGTGATGCATTTTGGACTTAAAAATCCTTGTGCTACTTATACTATAAATGGCTCTGTGTTAAGTGAATCCCTGTTGGAAAGGGATCATTGGCGTTTTGACTCCCCGCCCGCAAATCCTCACACCCTTACATTTATCAACATTTGAATCTCATCTGCCATCTACTTGCCCATTGTGATAATCTATCTAGTCTGCTTGCAGCACTTGCACATCATTGGAAGTTTCCAAAGCTCTGCATTTTAGTGTCATCAGCAAACCAGAAACCTTGTCTCAATCCCTTCTAAGTCTTTTATATACAAGAGTACCTTGTTTTCTAAAATGTCCCTTCGAAGTCTTTATACCCAGAGACCTGTTCCCTAAATGTCCTTCTAAGTCCCATTTTATACGCAGAGACCTCTTGTTCTCAATGTCCATGCTAAGTCATTTAATACCAGAGACCTTGTTCCCAATCTGTCCCTTCTAAGTCATTTTATATAACAAAGAAAAGGATCCTTGGTTCTCAATGTCCCTTCTAAGTCATTTTACACAGAGACCCTTGTTTCCCAATGTCCCTTCTAAAGTCATTTATAACACAGAGACCCACCTTGTTCTCAATGCCTCCTTCAAAAAAGTCCATTTTTTTATAACATAGCCTTTGTTCTCAATGTCCCTTCTAAGTTCATATATACCAGAGAACCCCTTGTTCCCATGTCTCCTTCTAAGTATCTAAGTCATTTATAAAGAGACCTTGTTCCCAATGTCCCTTTCTAAGTCATGGTTATAACACAGAGACCTATTGTTCCCAATGTCCATTCTAAGTAGTTAATACACACTAGACCATCTTTGTTCCTAATGTTCCCTTCTTAAGTCCATTTAAATTACACAGAGACCCCTTTGTTCCCAATGTGCCCTTTCTCTAAGTCATTTTATACCAGAGAACCTGTTTCTCACTGTCCCTTCCTAAGAGGAAGTCATTTTATCACACATAGAATTGTCCCCAATGCGCCCCTTTCTAAGTCATTTATACACCAGAGACCCTCTTTCGCAATGTCCATTCCTAAGTCATTTATTAATTAACACAGAGACCTTGTTCCCGATTGTCCCTTCTAAAGTCATTTATTACAACACAGAGCCTTGTTCTTCAATGGTCCCTTCTAATCTTTATACACAAGTCCTTGTTCCCAATTTTCCCTTCCTAAGTCCATTTTATATATCACAGAGACCCTTTTTTCCCAATGTCCTTCTAAGTCAGTTATTTTACACAGAGACCTTGTTCCTAATGTCCCTTTTCATAAGTCCCATTTATTAACACAGAACGCTTGTTCCCAATGGCCGCCTTCTAAGTATTATACACAGAGACTTTTCCCAATGTCCCTTTTCTAAAGTCCTTTATACACAGAGCCTTTGTTCTCAATGTTCCCTTTTCGAAAGTCATTTGTATACACGAGACCCTGTTCTCAATGTCCCTTCTAAGTTCTAAGTCATTATAACACAAGACTTTTCGTTTCTCAATTCCATTCTAAGTCATTTTATTTTACACAAGACCTTGTTCCCTAATGGTTCCCTTCTAATCATTTATACACAGAGACCTTGTTCCCAATGTCCCTTCTAAGTCATTTATATACACAGAGCCTTGTTCCCATTTCCTTCTAAGTCATGTAATCACAGAGAACTCGTTCCCAATGTTCCCTCTAATGTCCATTTATACATCAGAGAGCCGTTGTTCCCAATGTCGCCTTCTACGTCATTTATACACAGATGACCTTGTTCCCAAATGTCCCTTCTAACGTCATTTATACACAGAGACCTTTGTTCCCCAATGTCCCTTCTAAGTCATTTATTACACAGAGAACACTTGTTCCCAATGTACCCATTTCTGAATCATTGTAACCAGAGACCTGATGTTCCCAATAGTCCCTTCGAAGCATATTTATACACAGAGACCTTCTGTTCCCAATGTCTCCTTCTAAGTCGTTATAAGTCATTTATACACAAGACCTGATGTTCCTCAATTTCCCTTCTAAAGCATTTTATACCCAAGACCCCTCGTTTCCCTAATGTCTCCTTCTAAGTCATTTATACACATAGACCGTTGTTCCCAATGTCCCTTCTAAGGCAATTTATCCACAGAGACTTCGTTCTCAATGTCCATTCTAAGTCCTTTATACACAGAGACCCTTGTTCCCAAATGGTCCCTTCTAAGTCCTTTTATACAAGAGACCTTGTTCCCATGGCCCTTCTAAGTCTTTATATACACAAGACCTTGTTTTCCCAATGTCCCTTCTAATCTTTTATACACAGGAGACCTTGTTCCCATGTCCCTTCTAAGTTCATTTAATACACATAGATTCCTGTTCCCAATGCCCCTTCTAAGTCATTTATAATACACGAGAACCTTGGTTCCCAATGTCCCTTCTAAAGTCTTTATACACAAGTACTCTTGTTTTCCCAATTCCCCCTGTCTAATTCATTTTATAACCCAGAGACCTTGTTCCCCAATGCCCCTTCTAAGTCTCCTTTTATTAACACATATACCTTGTTTTTCCCAATGTCCCCTTCTAAGATCCAGTTATACACAGAGACCTATGTTCCCAATGTCCCTTTCTAAGGTCCATTTCTACACGAGACCTTGTCTCAATGTCCCTTCTAAGGTCATTTATACACAGAGACCTTGTTTCCCAATTTCCCTTCTAAGTCATTTTATACACAGAGACTTTGGTTCCCAATGTCCCTTCTAATCATTTATACACAGAGACCTTGTTCTCAATCTCCCTTATAAGGCCATTTATACAGAGAGACCTTTGTTCCCAATGTCCCTTCTAAGTCTAAAGTCATTTATATACACAGAGACCAACTTGTTCTTCAATGTTCCCTTCTATCATTTATACACAGGAGACCCTTCGCCCAATGCCACTTCTTAAGTCGATATTTATATACACGAGATTAGACCTTTTTGTTCCCAATGTCCCTTCTAAGTCATTATACACAGAGGACACCTTGGGTTCCGCTAATTCCCCTTCTAAAGTCATTTATCACATAGTCCCTTGTTCCAATGTCCCTTCTAAGTCATTTCGCTATCGCAAGACCTTGTTCCCAATGGTCCCTTCTAAGTCATGTTAATACCAGAGACCCTCTTGTTCCCATTGCCCCTTCTAAGTTTCTAAGTCATTTTATACACAAGAACGCTTTTCTCCCAATGTCCCCTTCTAAGTCATTTATACGCAGGACCTTGTTCTCCTGTCCCTTCTTAAGTCATTTATACACAGACCTTTGCTCAATGCCACTTTCTAAGTCCATTTATACCAGATACCCTTGTTTCCCAATGTCCCTTCTAAGTCCTTTTAATACACAGAGACCTTGTTCCCAATGTCCCTTTCTAAGTCTTTATAAACAGATCCATCCTATAAGGGAATAGTGATGATGATCTGAGTGTCATTTAATCTGAGGGTAATAGTGACCATTCAAGTTATATGTGTTCATTTTAATCTAGGGAATCGTGATGGATGATTCGAGTGTCATTTCATATAGTGGAATCTTGACCATGATATAGTGTTCATTTTTTAAGTCTTTAAGGAATTAGTTGACATGACATTATTAGTGGGTCATGTTAATATAGGGAACAGTGACCAGTGATGAGTTGTCATTTAAGTATATGGGACAGTGACCAATGATATGTGTCTATTTAATATAGGGAATATGACCATGATATAGATGTCATTTAAGTATAGGGAATAGTGACATGATTTATGGATCATTTATATAGGGAATTCTGATCCAGGATATAGTGTCATTTAATCTAGAGAATAGTGGACCATATTAGTGTGTCATTTAATATATGGGAATAGTGCTCCTATGATATAGTGGTCATTGAATATAGTGGAATAGTGACCATGATATAGTGTCATTTAATAAAGGGAATAGTGATCATGTATGGTGTCATTTAATATAGTGGAATAGTGATCGATGATAAGTGTCAATTTATTATTCGGGAAAATGGTGAAATCATGATTTAGAGATAGGTCCGCACTTAGAAAATCCGGTCCGCTCGAGATCCGCGAATTTTCGAAAATACTTATAGAAAATTTTTCTGTTTACTTTTAGGGGCGGCTAGGTGAGGATTCATGGTCTTTCTGTTTACTACTAGTTTATAGATTCATGTCTTTCTGTTTTACTCTCTCTACTAGGTTAGATGTCATGGGCACTTTCTCTGTACCTGGGTTTAGGGATTTAGGGTTAGAAGGTGCTCCCGGGTTCGGGTTCAACCACATGGGCTCGTGGGTTCTGGGTTTCCCCGCGCTGAAGGTTTATGGTAGAAGGTGCTAGAAGGTTTAGGGTTTAGAATTGCTAGAAGGGTTCGGGTTAGAGGGGCTATAATGTTTTAGGGTTCAAGTATGCTTATAAGGGTTTAGGGTTAGGAATTCTGAAGGGTTAGTTTGGGTTTGAGAAAGGGCTAGAACGGGTTAGGTAAGAAGAGCCTGAAAGGGTTAGGGTTTAAGAAGAGCTATAGGGTTAGTGTTGAGTAATAGCTAGAATGGTTTATGTTAGAGTAGAGCTAGAAGGGTTTAGGGTTAGAAAGGGTTATTAAGGGTAGGGTTTAGAAGGGCTAGAAGGGTTAGGGTTTAGAGGGTCTAGAAGGGTTATTGTTAGAATGGCTAGAAATAGGTTTAGGTTTAGAAGGTGACTAGAAGGGTTAGGGTTAGAGAGCTTAGAAGGGTTTAGGGTTTAGAAAGTCCTAGAAGGTATATGTTAGAAGAGCTAGAATGTTATGGGGTTAGAAGAGCTAGAAGGTTAGTGGGGTTAGAAGGGCAGAAGGGTTAGGGTTAAAGGGACTAGAAGGGTTAAGGGTTAGAATGGCTAGAAAGGTTGGGTTAGTAAGGGCTAGAAGGGTTAGGGTTAGAGGGGCTAGAAGGGTTAGGGTGTAAGACTATGAAGGGTTAGGTTAGAATAGCTAAGAAGGGTTCGGGTTTTACGAAGGGGCTAGTAAGGGCTAGGGTCTAGAAGTGCGCTCGAAGGGTTTAGGGTTAGAAGGTGCTAGAATGGTTTTGTGTGGTTAAGGGGCTAAGAAGGGTTAGGGTTAGAATAGCTAGAAGGTTTAGGGTTAGAATAGCTATGAATGGTTAGGTTCTAAGGGCTAGAAGGGCGTATTGTTAGAAGGGCTAGAGGGGTTTAGGGTTTAGAAGGGGCTATAAGGGTTAGGGTTAGAAGTGTTAGGGTTATAAGGAGCTATAAGGGGTATTGTTAGAAGAGCTAGAAGGGTTAGAGTTATAAGGGTTAGGTTATGAGACTAGAATGGGTTAGGTGTTATAAAGCTAGAAGTGGTTTAGCGTTAGTAAGGGTGGGTTAAGAGCTTAGAAGGGTTTAGTGGTTAGAAAGTGCTAGAAGGGTTAGGGGTTAGAAGGGCTAGAATGTTAGGGTTAGAAGGGCTTAGAATGTGGTTATGGGTTAAGAAGTTGCTAGAAGGGTTAGGGTTAGAAGGGTTTAGGGGTTAGAAGAGCTAGAAGGGTTAGAGTTAGAAGGGTTAGGGTTAGAAGCGCTAGAAGGGTTAGTATAGTATAGTATTTGAGGTTGAACAAAGACATCCAGTCCAACCCATCTAGCAATATCCTCATTTCCTGCCTAACTGTTGATCCAGAGGAAGGCAAAAAACCCCCACCAAATTTATGAAGGGGGAAAAAATTCCTTCCTGACTCCAAGTGGCAATCGGAAATTTCCCTGGATCAACTCTACTTTATGTATCAATACCAGTAACTTGCAACATTCCTTGTTTGCAGAAACTCATCCAGCTTTTTTTTGAAACTGGCCAATGAACCTGCCATTACAACGTCCACTGGAAGACAGTTCCATAGCTTTACCGTTCTCACAGTGAAAAACCCTTTCCGAGCTTGAAGCCTAAACCTTTTTTCTTCAAGTCTTAAGGGATGTCCACGTGTCCTCTGACATGTTCTATTGGTGAACAATGCCCCAGATAGTTTATTGTATGGCCCGTTAATGTATTTATACACAGTAATCATATCCCCACGCAAGCGCCTTTTCTCCAGCGTACATAATTGTAACTTTTCCAGTCTCTCTTCATATTCAAGCTCCCCCAATCCCCTTATTAATTTAGTTGCCCTTCTCTGAACCCTTTCCATTTCAAAGATGTCCTTTTTGTACACAGGATTCCAAAATTGCACTGCATATTCCAAATGAGGCCTTACCAATGCTTTGTAAAGAGGTAGAATTACATTTTCCTCCCTTGAATCCATACCTCTCTTTATACAAGAGCACTGTTTGCTACCTTTAAGTTTGTTATCCACCAAAACTCCAAGATCCCTTTCCAACAGGGATTCACTTAACACAGAGCCATTTATAGTATAAGTAGCACAAGGATTTTTAAGTCCAAGGGCTAGAAGGGTTAGGGTTAGAAGGGCTAGAAGGGTTAGGGTTAGAAAGGCTAGAAGGGTTAGGGTTAGAAGGGCTAGAAGGGTTAGGGTTAGAAGGGCTACAAGGGTTAGGGTTAGAAGGGCTAGAAGGGTTAGGGTTAGAAGGGCTAGAAGGGTTAGGGTTAGAAGAGCTAGAAGGGTTAGGGTTAGAAGGGCTAGAAGGGTTTGGGTTAGAAGGGGCTAGAAGGGTTAGGGTTAGAAGGCTAAGTGTTAGGGTTGAAAGGGCTAGTAAGGGTTGAGGTTAGAGGTTAGTGTTAGAAGGGCTAAAGGTTAGGTTTAGCAGGGCTAGACTGGTTATGGGTTAGAACGGGTAGTGGGTAACAGGTCTAGATGGAGTTTAGCGTTTAGAAGAAAGGGTTTGAAGCCTCTGTCCACCCCTGTCCAACTTTCCAGGCTTTTTCCAGAATTGATGGGCTTGAGAGGAGGCTTAAGTGTCCTGTACAGGGATAGAGCAGTACTACAAGTTTTACTGGCACACAGTGTGACAACAGGGAGGGACAGCAATAATCATGGTCTCCTCTATGTCCTACTAACCGTTCTATAACCACTTGACACAGGAGGCACATTAATATGTGCGGCAGTAAACCATAATCAAATTCGTCCTTGTTTTTTCTTATGCTCCTATGATCTCAGTTGGATATGGGTGTATCACATTATCTCTTCAGGTGTAGCCACATCTGTCAGAGTTTCTGATGTTGAAACCTGCTGTTTTCGTGGTTATGGGGATCCACTGCACAGGTGAGTGAATCCCCTCCCTGGTGAAACCCCCCCCAACAAAACAACACCCTGTGGTTTGAGAAAAGCCTTTTCCTTGAATTCTCCTAATATTGTTACATTACCCACACTGGATCCTAGAGGCCGCATAATAATAACCCTCCTTGTCTATACTTCTATATCTCTGTTAGTGGCCTCTTTCAAAACAACTATGCCCCCACCACCCATTGGCCGTGATCCTTAAACAGATAGTACAGTAAATCCATACACCTTCACAGTAGGGACAGGTAATTCTTGCATCTATCCTATGGCACATTGAAGTGTAACTAATAGAACATTTTATTTATGTACCATAAATGGCCCCGGCGGTAGAAAAACATGCAGGTGGAGTTCCATGGACCTGTCAGGTAAATGGTATTACGGCAAAGAGGAACGTGTTGTTCCCCCCTCCCTGGTGAGGTAAGTAATAAACAATGTTACATATTATACTAGATCATTATAGCAGTGTGTTACCATCTTTCCTATCAGCATCCAAAGGATCCTTTCCAATACATTAATTTTTCTCTTCCATCTATCCCAACTTTATACCCTAATCCCATAAATTTCTGTATAAAATCAGTTACATAGTAAACATAGTATTGGAGGTTGTATAAAGACATACGTCCATCTATTCCAACCTTTATATCCGACCCATAATGTCTGTATAACAGTTACATATACATAGTATTGGAGGTTTGTGAGAAAGATCATACGTCATCTAATCCACCCTTTTAATACCCGTCCCATCAAAATTCTGTATACCAGTTACATAGTAACATAGTAGTGGAGGTTGTATATAAGAACGATACGTCCACCTATTCCAACCGTTATAAAATACCCTACCCATAATTGTTCTGTATAAACAGTTACATTAGTATCATAGTATTGGAGGTTTGTATAAAGACAACGTCCATCTAGTCCAACCTTTATACCCTACCCTAATGTTCCTGTAATAACATTTACATAGGTGTAACATAGTATTGGAGGTTGTATAGCAGTACATCGTCCATCTTGCTAGTCCCAACCTTTATACCCTACCCATAATTCATAAGGTCTATAAAACCTTTTAGCATAGTAACGATAGTATTGGGGTTGTATAAAGACATACGTCCATCTAGTCCAACTTTATACCCTACCCATTAATTTCCTGTATAACGTTTATGCTAACATGCTTATTTGGGAGGTTGTATAAGACATACGTCCCACCTAGTCCAACCTTTATAACCCTTACCCTAATCTGTAATCAGTTACATAGTAAACATAGTTTGGAGGTTGATAAAGTACATACGTCCACCCTAGTCCAACCTTTATTCCTACCCCATAATGTCTGTTATAACAGTTACATAGTAACCAATAGTATTGGAGTGTATCAAAGTACAATACGTCCATCTAGTCCAACCTTTATACCCTACCGAATGTCTTGTATAACAGTTACATAGTATAACATAGTATTGAGTTGTAGTAAAGACCTCTTCCATCTGTCCAACCTTTATACCCTACCCATATGGTACTGTAAACAGTTACATAGTAACATAGTATTGTGTGAGGTTGTATAAAGACCATAAGTCCATCTATTCCAACTTTATCCCTAACCCATACTGTCTATAACAGTTTCATAGTAAACATAGTAATTGGAGGTTGTATAAAGACATACGTCCATGCTAGCCCAACCTTTATCCCTTACCCATAATGTCTAATAAAACGTTTACAATGTAATATAGTATCTGGGGTTGTATAATACATGGTCCATCTAGTCCAACCTTTATCCCTACCATAATGTCTGTATACATTATATAGTAACATAGTTTGGAGGTTTGTATAAAGAACTTAGGTCCATCTTAGTTCAACCTTTATACCCTACCATAAGGTTCTGTAGAACACATGTACACATAGTAACATAGTATTGGAGGTTGTTAAAAGTACATAACGTCCATCTAGTCCAACATTTATACCCTAGCCCATATGTCTGTATAACTTTTTTTTTACATAGTACACAGTATTTGGAGGTTGTATAAAGACATACGTCCTCTACGGCAACCTTTATCCCGATCCCATAAAATGTCCTGTATAACAGTTTACATTAGTAACATAGTATGGAGGTTGTCATAAAGTCATAAATCGGTCCATCTAGTCCAACCTTTATACCCTACCCTAACCCATAATGTCTGTGTATACAGTTTACATAGTACATTGTTTGGAGGTTGTATTAAAGACATATGTCCGTCTATCTATTCCCACTTTACACCCTACCCTAATGTCTGTATAACAGTTACTCTAGTAACAATAGTATTGGATGTTTATAAAGACCTACTTTCCAATCTAGCCAACCTTATACCTACCCCATTATGTCTGTATACAGTTACATAGTAAATAGTATTGGAGGTGTATAAGATCATCATCCATCTAGTCCAACCTTTATACCCTATCCCTTAATGTTTTCTGTAAATTAACTTACATAGTAACATAGTATGTTAGGTTGTATAAAGACATACTTTCTCATCTAGTCCAGACCTTTATACCTCTACCCATAATGTCCTGTAATCACAGTTACAAAAAATAAAGTAACATTAGTATTTGGATGTTGTATAAAGACATAGCGTTCCATCTAGTCCCGACTTTATGACCCTACCCATAATTCTGTATAACAGTTACAATTAGTAACATAGTATTGAGGTTGTATAAAGACTACATACATCTCTTCAACCTTTATACCCTACCATATGTCTAATATAAAAAACAGTTACCTAGTAACACAGTATTGGAGTGTTTGTATAAGACATATCATACATCTAAGTCCAACCTTTATACCCCTAGCCCATAATTCTATTACATTTACATAGTAACAATAGTATTGGAGGTTGGTAAAAGACAATTCGTCCATCTATCAACCTTTATACCCAACCCATAATAAGTCTGTCTACACAGTTCATAGTAACATAGTATTGGAGGTTGTTATAAAGACATAAGTCCATACTAGTCCAACCTTTATACCCTACCCATAATGTCTGTATATACAGTTACCTAGTAACCATTAGTATTGGAGTGTTGAATTAAAGACATATACGTTCCATCACGTCCAACCTTTATACCCTAAACCCATAAATGTCTGTATATAAACATTTACATAGTAACAATGTCTGGAGGTTGACTATAAGACATTCACTCCATCTAGTCCAATCCTTTATTATATATACTCCCTACCCCCATACTGTTATATACCATTGTTTACATAGTAACTATAGTATTGGAGGTTGGTATAAAGACATACGTCTGTCTAGTCCAAGTCCTTTATACCCTAACCCATAATATCTATATAACAGTTACCTAGTAACATAGGAATTGGAGGTTGTATAAAGAAATTACGTTCCCTCTAGTCCCAACCTTTATACCCTAAATACCCTACCCTAATGTCCTGTATAACAGTTACATAGTAACATAATATTGGCGGTTTATATAAGACATACTTCCTTATTAGTCCAACCTTTATACCTACCTCATTACATGTTGAAATACAGTTACAATCGTAACATAGTATGGGAGGTTGTATAAGACATACGTCCCAAAAAAAATTCCCCCTAGTCAACCTTTATACCCTACCATATGTGTCTGTATAACCGTTACTTCAGTAACATAGTATTGGAGGGTGTATAAAGACTATTGACATCCGTCTAGGCCTCAGTCCACTCCTTTCTACCCTACCCATAATGTCTTGTATACGTTAATAGTAACATAGTATTGTGAGGTTGTATAAAGACAATACGTCCATCTAGTCCAACCTTGATTAACCTGAAATCCTACCCATACTGTCTGTTATACAGTTACATAGTACATATTATTTGAAGTTGAATAAAGACATACGTCCAATCTGTCCAACCTTTATAACCCTTACCCATACTGTCCTGTATAACAGTTCAACATAGTAACAATTATATTGGAGGTTTATAAAGACATACTCCATCTAGTCCAACCTTTTACCTTACCCATTAAATGTCGTGTATAACAGTTACATGTAACATAGTATTGGAGGTTGTATAAATCCCATACTCCATCTAGTCCAACCTTTATCCCTACCCCATAATTCTGTATAACGTTACATAGTAAACATAGTATTGGGGTGTATAAAGACATCATCCATCTCGTCCAACCTTTATAGTATTGGAGGTTGTATAAAGGCATACGTCCATCCATTCCAACCTTTATTACCCTACCCATAATGTCGGTATAACATTTTATCATAGTAACATAAGTTTTTGGAGGGTTGTAAATTACCTCCAGCCGCTTAGACCCCTATAGAGAACTGTGTATGCGAATCTTCGAAAAAGATTCTGCAAGATCCTGTCTGTCATCTTTGAAACATCTTTAATTGTGTGCCGCTTTAGGATGAGATGGTCAAATAAAAATAAACATTTTTTTTAATATATATATTTCAAGGTAAACACAAGTGGCAAAAGTCCCAGAATACAGGCTAAAGACTGGGCAAGGCAGAGTAAACCAGTACACTATCATATGGTCTTACAATATCCCAATAAGAAACAAAGACTTTACCATTTTCCATGGAAGCTTTTAGGAACTCATTTCCTTGAAAAAGACTTTTACAGCATCCACAAGCGCTAAACCCGAGACAACTAAGACTGGTTTCAGCTTTCTGATGCCTCGTGCAATAACATTATCTCAGGATCTCTAGTAAAATACCTTATCGTTTCTGTCGTTTTAATGCCATGTAGAATTTCTACGCCCTTATCATAAGTCTTCTCATATTAATAGTATTGTACTTTATGTGTAACAGGACACTGTACCAGGTTAAAGGCAGCTACTACGTAGCAACGGTTTTTGTAATATGTGTGATGTCTATTCATTCTTAGTTCTATATTAGGAAGGGTTTCACAGGTTACGCCTGCCACAGGATTCGCTGATGAATCAGTCTATGGGCCCAAACTCAAGTCCGGTGAGTGGGGATCTCAGTTAATATTAAATAAACTCAACTGACTTGTTTTCGATATGCGATCCTTCACCATATGTCAATATACCCCAGATACATTGGTGTCTGTACGTCACGGAGATGGATACAGGGGATTATATACTACATTGTGTCTGTACTTACACGGAGATAGATACAGGGAATTATATAAATACATTGGTGTCTGACGTACACTAGATGGCTACAGGGAATTATCTACATACATTGTGTCTGTCGTACAGCGATGGACAGGGAATTATATAAATACCTTTGGTCTGTACGTACACTGAGATAGTACATGGAATTATATAAATACATTGTGTCTGTACGTAACACGGATATAGATACAGGGAATTAAATAATGTTGTCTGTACTACACGGAGATGGAATACAGGGAATTATATAAATACATTGTGTCTGTACGTACACGGAGAATAGATACAGGGAATTATATAAATACAATGTGTCTGTACGTACACGGATATAGATACGGGATTTATAATACATTGTGTCCTGTACGTACAGGAGATGGATACAGGGATTATTAATACATGTGCCTGTACTTACCCGGAATAGATACAGGGAACTATATAAATACATGGTGTCTGGTCGTACCGGAGATAGATACGGGGAATTATAAAATAATTTGTGGTCCTGTACTTACACGTAGATAGGACACAGGGAATTATATAAATACATGTTTCTGTACTCCCTGAGATAGAATACAGGGGATTAATAAATACATTGTGTCTGTACGTACACGGAGATAGATACGGGATTATATAAATATAATTGTGTCTGTACTTACCGGAGATGACACAGGGATTATATAACTAAATTTTGTCTGGTACTACACGGAGATTAGATACAGGGAATTATTCATACTTTGTGTCTGTTCCTGACGTACACGGAGGATAGATACGGGATTAATATAAATATTTGTGTCTGTACGTACACGGAGATGATACAGGGAATTATATAAATACATTGTGTCTGTACGTACACGGAGATGTTACGGGGATTATATAAATACATTTGTGTCCTGTACGTACACGAAATATATGCAGGGAATTCTTATCAATACATTGTGTCTGTACGTACACGGAGATGGATACAGGGAATTTAAAAAATAAAATACTTTGTCCTGTAAGTACACGGAGATTGATACAGGGATTATATAAATACATTGTTTCTGTACGTAACACGGAGATAGATACAGGGGATTATATAAATCCATTGTGTCGGTACTGTACACGGAGATAGATGGCAGGGAACTATATAAATTACATTGTGGTCTGTACGTACACGGAGATGGATACATGGTAATTATATAAATACATTGTGTCTGTACGTACACGTAGATGGATCAGGAATTATATAAATACATTGTTGTCTTACGTAACGGAGATAGATACAGGGAACTTATAAATTACATTGTTCTGTCGTACACGAGATATATACAGTGAATTATATAATACATTGTGTCTGTACGACACGGAGATGATACAGGGAACTAATAAAGACATTGTGCGGTACGTACACGGAGATAGATACAGGGAATTATATAAATACAATACATTTGTCCTGTACGTCCACTGAATGTACAGGAATTATAAAATACAGTTGGTGTCTGACGTACACGGAGATGGATACAGGGAATTATATAATACATTGTGTTCTGTACGTACACGGAGATAGATACAGGAATTATATAAAGACATTGTGGTCTGTACGTACCGGAGATAGATACAGGGAACTATATAATACATTGTGTCTGTCCGTACACGGAGATGGATACAGGGATTATATAAATACAATTGTGTCTGTACGTACACGGATATAGAGACAGGGATTATATAAATAAACATTGTGTCTGTAACGTACAACGGAGATAGATACAGGGAACTATATCATACATTATTGTCTGTAACGTACAGGAGATGGATAAGGGAATTATATAAATACATTGTGTCTGTCGTACAAACGGAAGATAGATCGGGAATTAATATAAATACATGTGTCCTGTACGACAAACGAGATAATACCGGACTATATAATACATTGTGTCTGACGTCCCGGAGATAGATACAGGGAAACATTAGTGTGTAATACATTGTGTCTGTAACAAAAAACGACACGGAGATGATACAGGGAATTATATAAATACATTTGGTTGTCTGTACGTACACGTAGATGGATACAGGGAACCATATAAATACATTGGGCTGTACGTACACGTAGATAGATACAGGGAATTATATAAATCCATTGTGTCTGTACGTACACGGAGATGGATACAGGGAATTTATATAATACATTGTTCTGTAACGTACACTGGAGATGGATACAGGGAATTAATATAATACATTGTGTCGGTACGTACACGGATATAGATCAAATTATAAAATACGTTGTGTCTGTACGTACAGACGGAAAGAGATCAGGGAATTATATAATTACATTGTGTCTTACGTACACGAGATGATACAGGTAATTATATAAATATATTGTGTTCTGTACGTACACGGAATAGATACAGGAACTATATAAATACCTTGTGTCTGTACTTCCACGAGATTAGATACAGGTAATTTATTAAATAATTGGTCTGTACGTACACGGAGATAGATACAGTGAATTATATAAATACATTGGCGTCTGTACGTCACTAACGGAGATAGATACCTGTGAATTATATAAATACATTGCGCTGTACGTGACACGGAGATAGATATTACAGGGAATTAATAAATACATTGTGTCGGTACGTACACGAAATTAGATACAGGGAATTATATAAATACATTGTTCTGTACCGTACACGGGATAGTACAGGTACTTCTATACATACAGTGTGTCTGTCGTACACGGAGATAGATTACAGGGAATTATATAACCCATTGTGTCTGTACGTACACGTAAATAGATACAGGAATTATATACAATTACATTTGTGGTCCTGTACGTACACGGAGATAGATACAGGGAACTATATAAATCATTGTGTCTGTACTTACACGGATAATGGATGACAGGGAATTCTATAATACATTGTTCTGTACGTACAAACGGAATAGATACAGGGAATTTATAAATACTTGTGTCTGTACGTACACGGAGATAGATAGCAGGGGATTATATAAATACAATTGTGTCTGTAACGTACCGGAGATGGTTACAGGAAATTATATAAATACCATTGTGTCTGTACGTACCGGATATCGATACAGGGAATTATATAATACATTGTGTCTGGTAACGTACACGGAGATAGTAAGTTGAATTATTAATACAGTGTTTCTTGTACGTACAAACGGAGATAGATACAGGGAATTATATAAATACATTTGTGTCTGTACGTACACGGAGATAGATACAGGGAACTAATAAATTACATTGTGCTGTACTACACGGAAATAGATACAGGATTCATATAAATACATTGTTGTCTGTACGTACAACAACGGAAATAGATACAGGGAACTATAATAAATACATTGTGTCTGTCGTACACGGAGATGGATACAGTGAATTAATTAATACACTTGTGTCTGTACGTACACGGAGATGGATACACCAGGGAATTATAAAATACATTGTGTCTGTACTACACGGAGATAGATACGGGGATTATATAAACACATTGTGTCTGTACTACACGGAAGATAGATACAAGGGAATTATATAAATACATTGTGTCTGTCCGTACACGGAGATAGATACAGGTAATTCTATAAGAAATACATTGTGTCGTACGTACAACGGAGATAGATACAGGGAATTATATAAATACAACAATTGTGTCTGTACGTACACGGAGATAGATACAGGGCATTAGATAAATACATTGTGTCTTGTACGTACACGGAGATAGAACATGGAATTATATAATACAGGTGTCCTGTACGTAACACGGAGATGGATAGGGAATTATATAATAACATTGTGTCTGTACGTACAAACGGAAAATAATACAGGGATTATATAAATACATTGTGTCTGTAACGACAACGGAGATAGATACGGGAATTATTAAATACATTGTGTCTGTTACGTACACGGAGATAGATAACCGGGAATGATATAAATACATTGTTGTGTGTTTTGCATTTTTACAGTTTGTGAGTGTAGAAATGGAATATGCAAACGTGGGGGATTCTGGAGATGAACCTGCTATGTGGAGGCTGATACACGGGGCTTAAATGTGACCAAGTAAAAGGTGGGTTTTTTTTTTTTGAACCTGTACATCCTTGCAGTTATGTCATAGAATGATTATTATAGGATTAGGGATTTTATCACCTGTAGAAAATGACAAACTTATTTAATAATGTATATACACTTGATTCTATCGATGCCCCAAACACTCATCAAATTCAGTTTATTAATAAATTATTTGCTAAAATACATTCATTAAAATAAAAACGTGATAATATGTGGAGATTTTAATCTAGTCATAGATCCAGCATTAGATAGAAATCCACCACCAAGAGGGAAATCATTAAATCTGCTATTAATCAATCCAATGGTTCTGTTAAAGCCATTAAACATAGATCTAATGATTCCTGAGAGGGGCGGATCAAATGAAAAAGACGGCTCCATCTTTCTCCAGTACATTCTTCTTACTCTAGAATCGATCTATTCCTTACAGACAATAGCCACCTGGTGTGACCATGACCCAGTGGGCAAACCTATAACATAGATATCAATTCGCCTGCCTTCCTCCTCCTTCTTCAAACTGGAAGCTCACAATTCACTTTTCTATTGAACAATAAATACATTATTAAACTGACAACAAGTAACAAACTCATTTTTCCTACTTTAAATAAAAATGACCATCCAGATATAAAATCTCGACACTATCTGGAGCCCATATAAAGCCTCAATACGAGGTCAATATCAATGTCAATTGTTCCTCTCTGATAAGAAAAGCAAACTGAACTTTTAAGTTGACATCTTCAAATTAAACAGAATAAAGGAATAAACATCACCCTCAGCACATTCCTGCAAAAAAAAAAATAACCAAAGTTACTATAACGCAAATGACATTCACATTTCTTTAACCAAACAGAAGATTATTTGCATGCTATAAATGTGGTAAATTTCTAGCAAATTAAATTAAAAGGGCTTTAGGGAAGAACTAGAAATCTTCCAATAAAATCCTAGATGAAACACCCTAACTACTACCCAATACAGATTGCTTTCGGAGATTTGCAGAATTTTACGCGCTGTACAATTCAAAAAATGACTCTAAAGATTTACAGATTGATTCTTTTTTGAACAAATTATTGACCTTCTCTAACCCTAACACTCGTATGCTTAATTCTCCTTTACTTGTTTAAGATTTGAACATACAAGTAAATCTTTAAAAAGCAAGTCCAGCCCTGAAATGAAACGTAACTACAGGTAAATCACTATGGAGGATTGTTGCTTGGTATAAAGATAATTAAATAGAGTTATTAGAATTAGTACAGGATAAAATAATTATGGAGGATTAGTTGCTTGGTATTAAGATAATTAAATAGAATACTTATTAGAATTCTTACAGATAAAAAAGATACTTATGGAGGAGGAGTTACTTGGTTTAAGATAATTAAATAATAATTAATAGAATTAATACAGATAACTAATATATGATGGAGGATTAGGTATTTAGTATTAAGATACTTCCTCGCCTTCCTCTCGCTCCCTACTCTCGGCGCTCTCTTCCTTCGAGTTTCCGCTCTTACCTCGACTTCCTTCTTCGCCTCTTCCCGCTCCCTCCTCGTCTTTCTGGCGGCTTCCGTTCTTCGTTGTTCCCCTCCTCGCCTTCCCTCCCGCGCCCTCCTCTCTTCTGGCGGCTTCGTTCCTTGGTCTTCCGCTCCTTCCTGCTCCTCTCGCTCCCTCCTTGCCTGGCGGCTCGTTTCTTAGTCTTCCGCTCCTGCCCTGTCGCTTCTTCTTGCCTTCTTCCCGCTCCCTCCTGTCTTCTGGCCGGCTTCGGTTCCTTCGTTTTCCCCTCCCCTCGCCTTCCCTCCCGCTTCCCTCCTCTCTCATGGCGGCTTCGTTCCTTGGTCTTCCGGTACTTCCTACGCCTTCATCTCGCTCCCTCTCTATCATGGCGGCTTCAGTTCACTTCGTCTTCCGCTCCTCCCTCGCTCCTTCCTCGCCTTCTTCCCGCTCCCTCCTCTCTTCCTGGGCGGCTTTCTCTTTCCTCGTCTTCCGCTCCTCCTCGCTCTTCTTCGCCTTCTTCCCGCTCCTCCTTCTCGGCGTCTTCGTTCTCTTGGTCTCCGCTCCTTCCTCCCTTTCCTCTCCTCCCTCCTTCTGGCGGCTTCGTCCTTCGTCCTTCCGCTCCTTCCAATCGCTCCTTCCCTCGCCTTCTCCCGCTCCCTCTCTCGTCTGGGCCGGCTTCGTTCCTTGGTCTTCCGCGCTTCCCTCGCTCTTCGTCGCCTTCTTCCCGCCGGATCGCTACTTCTGGCGGCTTCGTTCCCTTGGTCTTCCGCTCCTCCCCCCTCGCTCTTCCTCGCCGTCCTCCCGCCCCTCCTCTCTTCACCCCCTGGTGCTTCGTTACCCCCTTCTCTTCAGCTCCTTCCTGCCTTCCTTCCTCCATCTCTTCCTGGCGGCTTCGTTTTCCTTCGTCTTCCAGCTCCTTCCCTCGCTCCTTCTTCGCCTTCTTCCCGCTCCCTCCTCTCTTCTGGCGGCTTCGTTCCTTCGTCTTCCGCCTCCTTCCTCGCTCCTTATCCGCCTTCTTCCCGCTCCCTCCTATCTTCTGGCGGCTCGTTCTTCGTCTTCCGTCCTTCCCTCGCTCCTTCCTTCGCCTTCTTCCCGCTCCCTCCTCTCATTCTGCGCGGCTTCCTCTTCCTTGGTCTTCCGCCTCCTTACCTCGCTCCTCCTCCCTTCCTCCCGCTCCCCTCCTACTCGTTCTCGCGGCTTCAATTTCCTTTTTATTCCCCGCAGTCTTCCGCTCCTTCCCCGCTCCTTCTTCGCCTTCTTACCCGCTCCCTCCTCTCTTCTTCGGCTTCGTTCCTTCGTCTTCCAGCTCCTTCCCATCCTCGCTCCTTTTCTCCCGCCTTATTCCCGCTCCCTCCTCTCTTCTGCGGTTCGTTCCTTCGTCTTCCGCCCTTCCCTCGCTCTTCTTTCGCTTCTTTCCGCTCCCTCCTCTCCTTCTGGCGGGCTCCGTCCTTCGTTTTCCCTCCTCCCTTCCTTCCCGCTCCTCCTCTCTTCCTGGCGGCTTCGTTCCTTGGTCTTCCGCTCTTTCCTCGCCTTCCTCTCGCTCACCTCTCTTCTTGCTGCTTCGGTCCTTCGAATCCTCTCGCTCCTGTCTTCGCCTTCTTCCCGCTCCCTTCACTCCTTCTGGCGGCTTCGTTTCCTCGTCTCCCCTCCTCGCCTTCCTCCCGCTCCTCCTCTCTTTCTCTGGCGGGCTTCTTCCTTGGTCTTCCGCTCCTTCCTCGCCTTCCTCTCTTCCCTCTCTCTGCGGCTTCGGTCCTTCGTCTTCGCTCTCCTCGCTACCTATCTTCGACCTTCTTCCCGCATCACCTCATCTCTTATGGCGGCTTCGTTTACGTGGTACTAAGTACTTCATAGATAATATGAGATTATTATAGCCAATCATATCTTCTGGAGGCTTAGTTCCTTAGTCTTAAGCGCCTTCAATTAGATAATAGTAGTAATTAATTACAGATAATAATGTATTATGGAGGATTACCGTTTACTTAGTATTAAACTAATAGAAATTAATCCAATACTACTATTTATGGAGGATAGTACTTGGATTAAGATAATTAAATAGGATATTATTCAGAATTATTACAGATAAATAATATATTATGGAGGATTAGTTACTTGGTATTAGATAATTAAATAGTATTAATATAATTAATTACAGATAAATAATATCTTATGAAGGATTAATTACTTGTACTAAGAAAATTAAAAGATAATTAATAGAATTATTACAGATAAATAAATATTATGGGGTTAGTTACTTAGTCTTAATATAATTATAGAATCGATAAATACTTATTTGGAAGATTAGTTACTTAGTATTAAGATAATTAAATAGATATTATTAGAATTATTCAGTAATATATATATAGAGGATTCGTTACTTGGTATTACGAAATTAAAATAGATAATTATAGAATTATTACAGATAAATAATAATTAGGAAGGATTAGTTACTTGGTGTTAGAGATAATTAAATGATGATTAATAGAATTAATACAGATAAATAATATATTATGGAGGATTAGTTACTTAGTTTAGATAATACTAGAATAATACAGATAAATATATATTATGGAGGATTGTTATTAGTATTAAGATAATTATTAGATATTATTAGAAATTATTACAGATAAATAATAAGGTATGGAGGATTATTTACTTAGTATTAAGATAATTAAATAGATACTTATTAGAATTTTACAGATAAATAATATATTATGGAGATTTTACTTAGTATTAAGATAATTTTTTTTTTTTTAAACCTCGAATCATTCTTACGAATTATTACCGATAACTACTATATTTTGCGCTTCTGTTTCCTCCTTGGTCTTCAGCTCCTTCCTACCGCATCCTTATCCGCCTTATTCCAGATCCATCCTATCTTCTGGGCGGCTCCGTTCCTTCGTTCTTCCGCTCCATTCCTAGACTTCCTCGCCGCTCCCTCATCCTCTCTCGCGGATTCGTTCTTGGTCTACGCTCCTTCATCGGATCCTTCTTCGCATCTCTTCCCGCATCCCGCCTATCTTCTCGCGGCTTCGTTCTTTGTCTTCCGCTCCTTCCCTCGATCCTTCCTTCGACTTCCTAGCTCCATCCTCTCTTCTGTCGGCGTCGTTCCTTCGTCTTCCGCTCCTTCCCCTCGCTCCTTCCTCCCTGCCTCCCGCTCCCTCCTCTCTTCTCGCGCTTCGTTCCTTGTTTCCGCTCCTTACCCTCGCTCCTTCCTCCCTTCTTTCCCGCTCCCATCCTCTCTTCATCGCCGGCGCTTCTTTCCTTCGTCTACGCGCCTTCCTCTTCATCGCTTCTCCCCGCTCCCATCCACTCTCTTCTCAGCGTCTTCGGTTCCTGTGCGTCTTAACCAGCTCCCTTACCCTCCATCTCCCTTCATTTAGAAATTAGTACGCAGATACATATAGAAAAAAACTCATTCCATCGCGGCTTCAGTAAAAAAGAGGTTTTACTTGGTATTAAATACTTAAAAGATAATTAAATAATTAATCCAGATAAATACGTATATTATGAGCATTAGTTACTTAGTATTAAGAAATTAAATAGATAAATATATAGAATTAATACAGATAAATAATGATATAGATAGGATAAGTTTACTTTGGTAATTAAGATAATTAAATAGATATGAATAGAATTAATACAGATAAATCATATATTATGGAGGTTTAGTTACTACATACTTATTATTAAGATAATTAAAAATACAATACATCGATTAATAGAAGTAGTACCAACAGATAAATAATATATTATAGAGGATTAGTTACTCCTTCCTTGGTACCCGCCGCGTACCTTCCCTCGCTCCTTCCTCGGCGCCTTCCTCTCGCTCCCTCCTCTCTTCAGGCGGCTTCGTTCCTTCGTCTTCCGCTGTTCCCTCCCTCATTCCTCGGCCTTCCTCCCCGCTCCCTCTTTCCCTGGCGGCTCGTTTCTTTGTTCTTCCGCTCCTTACTAGCTCCTTCCTCGCTTCCTACCGCTCCGATACATTATGGCGGCTTCGTTCCTTCCTTGGATTAACTCCTCATATGCTAATTACCAGAATTATACAAGACTACCACATAAGTAATGGAGGATGTTTATACTTAGTATTAAGATAATTAATAGATAATTACTAGACTTATTACACGATAAATAATAATATTATAAGAGGCTTAGTACTTGGGTATACGATTAAGCTCCTTACAGTAGATTCTTAATTACATGCATACAGATCCCTAATATTCTACTGCTGCGGCTGCGGAGTAGTTTCACTTAGTATTAAGATCATTAACTATATATTACTAGAATTAATCCAGTCTAAATACAGTATGGACAGGAAAAAAATTAGTTACGGAGATTGGTCTTACGATAATTATATGATAATTAATAGGAATTAATAACATATAAATAATTAATGGAGGGATGAAGTTACTTTTACTTTTACTACTTGGTATTACGCTACTATAATATGATAATGTAATTTGGCTTATAGCATTCGTGCATACCGCTAAATAACTTGCAACATTCCTTGTTTGCAGAAACTCATCCAGCTTTTTTTTTAAACTGACCAACGAACCTGCCATAACAACGTCCACTGGAAGACAGTTCCATAGCTTTACCGTTCCTTTCCGAACTTGAAGCCTAAACCTTTTTTCTTCAAGTCTTAATGGATGTCCGCATGTCCTCTGACATGTTCTATTGGTGAACAATGCCCCAGATAGTTTATTGTATGGCCCGTTAATGTATTTATACACAGTAATCATATCCCCACGCAAGCGCCTTTTCTCCAGCGTACATAATTGTAACTTTTCCAGTCTCTCTTCATATTCAAGCTCCCCCAATCCCCTTATTAATTTAGTTGCCCTTCTCTGAACCCTTTCCATTTCAAAGATGTCCTTTTTGTACACAGGATTCCAAAATTGCACTGCATATTCCAAATGAGGCCTTACCAATGCTTTGTAAAGAGGGAGAATTACATTTTCCTCCCTTGAATCCATACCTCGCTTTATACAAGACAATACCATGCTGGCTCTGGCTGTTGCCGCCTGGCACTGCTTGCTACCTTTAAGTTTGTTATCCACCAAAACTCCAAGATCCCTTTCCAACAGGGATTCACTTAACACAGAGCCATTTATAGTATAAGTAGCACAAGTATTTTTAAGTCCAAAATGCATCACCTTACATTTATCAACATTGAATTTCATCTGCCACTTAGCAGCCCAATGTGATAATCTATCTAGATCCCCTTGCAACGATTGCACATCCTCTGAAGTTTTTAATGGTCGACAAATTTTTGTGTCGTCAGCAAACACAGAAACCTTGCTGACAATACCCACTTCCAAATCATTAATAAATATATTAAATAGAAGCGGGCCCCAACACAGAACCCTGTGGCACCCCACTTAGCACTTAGTCCATAATGATGAAGCCCCATTAACAACTACTCTGCATCCTATTCTTTAACCAATTTTCTATCCATGTACAAATGTGACTCCCCAGACCAACAGACCTTAGCTTATTCATTAGTCGCATGGGGGATATATCAAAGCCTTTGCAAAATCCAAGTAAACTACATCTCTACTGCTATACCAGAGTCTAAATTTCTACTTACTTCCTCACAAAAGCCAAGCAAGTTAGTTTGACAAGATCTATTCCTCCTAAATCCATGCTGGTTACTACTTATGTCAGTCCTTGAAACATACTCTAGAACATGATCCCTTATTAAAATTTCCAGGATCTTCCCCACCACTGAAGTTAAACTTACAGGCCTGTAATTACCCGGCTGTGAACGACTACCCTTTTTGAATATTGGAATAACATCAGCCTTTCCAATCCAGAGGCACACCACCGGACATGAGGGAATCAGCAAAAAATAAGAACAAGGCCTAGATAAAACTGAACTTAGCTCCTAAGTACCCGAGGATGTATTTATCCGGTCCAGGAGATTTACTAATATTAACCTTATTTAGTTCTTTCTGTACCATATCCTCGGTTAACCAAAGTGAACTTGAATCTTGTATACCTTTATTGCTACTATACTCTATGATATCTGTACTTGGATTTCTATGTGTATACAGAGGAAAAAAAATTATTCAAGACATTTGCTTTATCGCCATCCTTCGTAACTAACTTACCATTAATTAATGGTGCCACATTCTCAGTCCTCATCTTCTTACTATTAATATACTTAAAAAATGTTTAGGCTTAGTGATGCTTTCTTCAGCTATCCTAACTTCATTATTAATTTTAGCTAGTTTGATTGCTTTCTTACACTCCTTGTTACAGTTTTTTTACTCCTGAGGGCTAGGCCACACTGAAACGCAAACGCAAACGCAATCGCAATCGCATGCGATTTCATGTGCGATTTTTTTGCGTTTGCGATTTCTTCAATAAGTATAGGAAATCGCATGCGATTGCGATTAAAATAGCAAGAACGCAAACGCAAACGCAAACGCATCGAAAAACGCGCGTTTTTTTTTGCGTGCGCGTTTTCATAATTTTGAAAAATCGCAAGCGCAATCGCAAGCGCAAACGCAAGCGCAAACGCAAAAAAAACAGAACAGCAGTGTGGCCTAGCCCTAAAGGCCCTTTCCGTTCCCTCGGCTTAAAGGTTTTTTTTTAAATGCTTTTCTTCCTTACCATTTGCCTCTTACATCAGAATTCAGCCACATGGGCCGCGGATTTATTTTTTTTACATTTATTTCCCAAGGGTATAAATTTAGATGTGAACTGGCTTAAAATCCCCTTGAACACAGTCCACTTCTGTTCAGTACCTTTACCTGATAATACATTATACCAGTTGACATTCTGAAGAGCTGCTTTTAACCTGGGAAAATTTGCTTTCCTGAAATTAAATGTCTTTGTTAACCCAGCGCACTTTTCCTTTCGATAACAAAGTCCAAATGCCACTATTTCATGGTCACTATTCCCTAAGCCTCCAGTTACCTTTATATCTATAATGCGCTCCACAATGTTAGATATTACCAGATCCAACAGAGCTCCTTTTCTAGTAGGAACCTCAACCACCTGTGAGAGAAAATTATCCTGCAGCAAATTCAGGAACTCATCGCCTTTTTCTGTGATGGCAGTTCCACCACACCAATCAATGTCAGGGTAATTGAAGTCCCCCATAATGAGCACACTCCCCAAACTTGCAGCCCTTGCCAACTGCATATGAAGTTGACTCACCTCCTCTCTGCTAGCATTTGGCGGCTTATAGCAGACACCAACAATGACATTACCCCCTTTCCTGTTGCCTAATTCCACCCATATTGCCTCCACTTTATCATCCATATCACCAGCTATCTCTTCTTTTAAATTTGGCTTCAATTCTTTTTTAACATATACACATACTCCTCCCCCTTTCCTTTTTTTTCTGTCCTGCCTAAACAAGGCATATCCTTCTATATTTACAGCCCAGTCGTGAGAACTGTTCAACCACGTTTCTGCTATACCTATTACATCATACTTTTCATTCAATGCCATCATTTCCAATTCACCCATTTTGTCAGCCAGGCTTCTCGCATTTGCAAACATACATTTTAGATTATAATCCTGTAATTTATTCGTACACTTTGATACACATTCCTCCCTATCCCCTATGCTAGCCCCACCCCCCTTTCCACCCACCACTGGCCTATCTACACCCTGCTTTCCTCCTAGACAATCTATCCCAGTGAGACTGCTAATACCCTCCCCCCCCAACCTAGTTTAAAATCTCCTCCAACTCTCTAGCCATCTTCTCCCCTAAAACAGCTGCACCACCATCAGTGAGGTGCAACCCATCCCTACTAAAGAGCCTGTAGCCGACAGCAAAGTCTGCCCAGTTCTCAATAAACCCAACCCCTTCTTCCTTACACCACTCTCTTAGCCACGCATTAATGCTCCTAAGCTCCCGCTGTCTCCCTGGCTTAGCACGTGGCTGCGGTAGTATTTCTGAAAACACTACCCTGGAGGTCCTTGCTTTTATCTTGGCCCCTAGTTCTCGGAAATCATGTTTAAGGACCTCACCTCCACCTCTAACTTTGTCATTGGCACCAATGTGAACCAAGACCGCCGGGTCACACCCGGCCCCACCCAATAATCTGTCTACACGATCCACCACATGCCGAACCCTAGCACCAGGCAGGCAACACACAGTTCGGCATGTAGGGTCTTGGCGGCAGATTACCCTATCTACCTTCCTTATAATGGAGTCCCCTACCACTACCACCTGCCTTGCATTCCTGACCCTTCGTTCTTCCTCCCTTGTATCAGAGATGGCAGTCCCCTGGGTGCTCAAGGGACTAGCCCCCTCCATACATGCTAATTCCGAGGTGTCCTCCTCCACTTCCTTACCTAAGGCGGCAAATCTGTTGGGATGGACAATCTGGGAAGAAGCCCCCCTACACTTCCGTCCTCCTCTTCCCCTAGTAACCCTAACAAAACTACCTCCTTCCTCATCCTTTCTTGTCCCTTTTCCACCCACCTCTATACTGGCCCCAGCCAGTGCCTGCTGACGCCCCAGTTCTGCCAATCCCCGCAATGCTGCCCGCAATGCTGCAAGCTGCCCCCTTAGACTCTCCACCTCAGCTTCCAAACGGGCAACCCACTCACACCTGACACAGACATAGGTTCCCCGGAACGTCTGCTCCAGGTTCCTATACATGTGGCACGATGCACATTGCATGGTACTGACAAAACTGTCCCTTCTAATACACCACACCAACACAGTGACGCACAAACCTTGTTTAATTGCCCTTCTTGTTTCAATGTCCTTTTTTTATGTCCTTGAGATCAAGGTCCTAAAGAGAAAGGGCCACTCACAAGTTCGTTACACTCACAGAAACTTCCTTTTGTTAGGTCCAAACCACAGGCCCAACAACTGTGAATCCTATTTAACTAATAGGCCCCAACCCCCACACCAATTAGTGCAAGAGCCAGAAAGAGAGGGGAAAAAAACCAAACACTTATTAACCCTTTCGCAGCCTGTTTGTGATTACAACAGGTACAATACTAGAATATAGAAGTCCAGCACACCCCTTGAACTGGAAGAAGAAAGATTAGTCTGCTTACTGCACACTCAGTCCTGCACACAGTTTTTAATAGTACAAACAATCCTTATTTTCAAACTGTCAAACAATCCTTATTTTCAAACTTTCACACACACCATACAACCATCAAATGATTAAGTGTCCTTTTTTTATGTCCTTGAGATCAAGGTCCTAAAGAGAAAGGGCCACTCACAAGTTCGTTACACTCACAGGAACTTCCTTTTGTTAGGTCCAAACCTATATTGGTATTGGTTTTACCTACAATGCTTTTTATAGTATTTGAGGTTGAATAAAGACATACGTCCATCCAGTCCAACCCATCTAGCAATATCCTCATTTCCTGCCTAACTGTTGATCCAGAGGAAGGCAAAAAAAAACCCACCAAATTTATGAAGGGGAAAAAAAATCCTTCCTGACTCCAAGTGGCATTCAGAAATTTCCCTGGATCAACTCTACTTTATGTATCAATACCAGTAACTTCCAACATTCCTTGTTTTCGCTGAAACTCATCCAGCTTCTTTTTGAGACTGACCAATGAACCTGCCATAACAACGCCCACTGGAAGACAGTTCCATAGCTTTACCGTTCTCACAGTGAAAAACCCTTTCCGAACTTTTTTTTTTTTTTTCCAATCCAGAGGCACACATCCGATCACAAGAATCAATGGCCTAGATAAAACTGAACTTGGCTTCCCTAAGGACCCGAGCATGTCTGTTTGTCTGTTTTTAAAGGGGAGAGAAAGCGTTAAGAAACAAAAGCGTTTAGAACAAGAAAGCGTTTAAGAACAACACTGCTATTTCTCTGCTGTGTATTGCTGTGTCTCTGGTGTGTATTGCTGTTTAGTATGGACAGTTTTGTTGGGGCTGCGCAATGTGCATCCTGCTGCATGTATGGGATCTTGGAGCAGCCGCCCCAAGGGACCTATGTATGTGTCAGATGTGAGTGGGTTGCCCATTTTGAATCTGAGGTCCAGAATCTAAAGGGTAAACTTGCAGCATTGCAGGGCTTGGCAAATCTGGGGGAAATGCAGGTACTGGCAGGGGCCAGTAAACTGGAGGGTGGAGATGGGGCAGATAAGGTGGTAAAGGAAGATAGATTTATAAGGGTCACCAGGGGAAGTAGGGGACGGAAGGATAGGGGCGCTTCTTCCCAGTTGGTCGATCCCAACAGATTTGCCATTTTAGGTGAAGATGTGGAGGACGATGGCTTGGAAGCAGCATGTATGGAGCGGGCCTTTCCCTTGAGCACCCAGGGGACGGCCATCTCCAATACAAGGGAGGGAGAACTGGGGGCTAGGAAGGATAGGCAGGTGGTAGTGGTAGGGGACTCCATTATTAGAAGGGTAGATAGGGTAATCTGTCGCCAAGACCCTGCATGCCGAACAGTGTGTTGTCTGCCTGGTGCTAGGGTTCGACATGTGGTGGATCGTGTAGACAGATTATTGGGTGGGGCTGGGAGTGACCCGGCGGTCTTGGTTCACATTGGTGCCAATGACAAAGTTAGAGGTGGAGGTGACGTCCTTAAAAATGATTTCCGAGAATTAGGGGCCAAGTTAAAAGCAAGGACCTCCAGGGTAGTGATTTCAGAAATACTACCGCAGCCACGTGCTACGCTAGGGAGACAACTGGAGCTCAGGAGTATAAATGCGTGGCTAAGAGGGTGGTGTAAGGAGATGGGGTTTGGGTTTTTAGAGAACTGGGCTGATTTTTTTTGTTGGCTACAGGCTCTTTAGTAGAGACGGATTGCACCTCAATGGTGATGGTGCAGCTGTTTTGGGGGAGAAGATGGCTAGGGGGTTGGAGGAGATTTTAAACTAGGTATGGGGGGAGGGTATGTTGAACTACACAGGGGTAGATAGAGAAGTTAGGGATCAGGGGGCTATTAACACAACGGAGGATGGAGAAGGGGGAGCAAAGAGGATAAGGAGGCATGTACGACCATGTATGGAAGTAAATCAATTGATAATCTAAAATGTATGTTTACAAATGCAAGAAGTCTGGCTGGAAAAACCGGTGAACTTGAAATAATAGCTTTAAAGGAAAGGTATGATGTAATTGGTATAGCAGAATCATGGCTTAATGATTCACACAACTGGACAGTAAATATTGAAGGATACTCCTTATTTAGACATGACAGAGTTAATAAGAAAGGAGGGGGAGTATGTATGTATGTTAAACAGGAATTGAAGCCAAATTTAAAAGATGGAATAGATGGGGGAGTAAACGATATGGCAGAAACATTATGGGTGGAACTGTGTACAGGAAGCAAGAAGGTAGGTAAATTAATTGTTGGAGTATGTTATAAGCCGCCAAATGCTGGGGAGGAGGTGGAAATGAATCTCCATATGCAGTTGGCGAAGGCTGCTGGTATGGGGCATGTTCTGGTCATGGGGGATTTTAACTACCCTGACATAGATTGGAGTAAGGGACTGCCAGCACCTCAAAAGGTATAAAGTTCTTAAATTTCCTATATGAGCATTTTCTTTCACAGATGGTAGAAGTTCCTACTAGACAGAATGCGTTGTTGGATCTGGTGATATCTAATAACCCTGAGCTCATTTTGGAGATGAGGGTAATGGGAAGCTTAGGGAATAGTGACCATGATATAGTGTCATTTAATATAGGTTGCAAAAAGGCTTAACAAAAACTTTTACCTTTAGGAAAGCTAATTTTATGCCGTTAAAGGAATCGCTCCTGCTCATAGACTGGGGGGAACTGTTTCTAGGTAAAGATACTGAGCAGATGTGGACCACTTTTAAAGGGATATTAAACTATTACATTTCTTAATCGGTACCTTTAGGTAACAAGTGTAAAAAAATTAGATCCAGTCCTGCATGGCTTAATGCTCAGGTAAAAAGGGAGATGGAAAAAAAGAAAAAGGCTTTTAAAATTTTGAAAACAGAAGGCACAGAACAGGCTTACAGGGAGTACAAAAGCTGTAATAAAAAGCAATTAAACTAGCTAAAATAGAAAATGAAATACGGATTGCCGAAGAAAGCAAGTCCAACCCCAAAATGTTTTTTAAGTATATAAATGGTAAAAAGATGAGGACTGAGAATGTGGGACCATTAAATAATGGAGCTGAGGTGGTAGTAGAGGATGCCGAAAAGGCTAATCATGCAAGACAAATTTAATTGGTTTTTATGAAGAAGTGAGTAAGAAGCTAAATTCAGGCACAGCAGTGGATGTGGTATATTTGGATTTTGCAAAAGCTTTTGATACTGTGCCACATAAGCGACTAATGTATAAACTGAGGACTGTTGGCCTTGAAGAAAACATTTGTTCATGGATAGAGAACTGGTTATTGGACCGCAAACAGAGTGTGGTGGTTAATGGAGCTACATCTATGTGGGCTAAAGTTCTAAGCGGAGTGCCTCAGGGTTCTGTACTGGGGCCGCTTCTGTTTAAAAATGACTTAGAAGAGGGCATTGAGAGCAAGGTCTCAGTATTTGCTGATGACACTAAACTATGCAGAGCTTTGGAAACTTCCAATGATGTGCAAGTGCTGCAAGCAGATCTAGATAGATTATCACAATGGGCAGCAGAATGGCAGATGAGATTCAATGTTGATAAATGTAAGGTGATGCATTTGGGATTTAATAATCCCTGTGCCACCTACACCATAAATAACTCTGTGTTAAGTGCATTTGTAATGAAAAAAGATTTTGGGGTTCTGGTAGATAACAGACTTAGCCATAGCAAACAATGGCAGGTAGCAACGGCTAGAGCTAGCAAGATATTGTCTTGTATAAAGAGGGGAATAGATTCAAGAGAGAAAGATATTATTCTCCCTCTTTACAGGGCACTGGTAAGGCCTCATTTGGAATATGCAGTGCAGTTTTGGAATACCATATACAAAAGGGACATCTTGGAAATTGAGGCAGTTCAGAGAAGGGCAACTAAATTAATAAGGGGAATGGAGGGGCTCGAATATGCAGGCAGATTAGACAAGTTAGGGCTGTTTACATTGGAGAAGCGACGTTTGCGTGGGGACATGATTACCTTATACAAATATATTAATGGGCCATACAATGAACTCTCTGGTGCATTTTTCACTAATAGGTCATATCAGAGGACTGGTGGACATCCTCTAAGGTTGGAAGAAAAGAAGTTTCATCTTCAGGTTAGGAAGGGTTTCTTTACAGTGAGAACAGTGAAACTGGAACGGTGTCTTCTAGCAGATGTGGTAATGGCAAGTTCATTAAATCGCTTTAAAGGGTATGTCCACCATAAAAACTAAATTTTCATATATGATTGCCCCTGTCCCCCCAGCACCAACCGCTATATTTATACTTTTAGAAAGTGCCCCAAACTTTACTTACCTCCCCTCTTTCCTCCGCCGCGCTGCCGGACCTCTGCTTGCGAGAAAATGCAAGCAGAGGAGCGGGACCGTATCAAAAGCTTTCGCAAAATCCAAGTATACCACATCCACTACTGTGCCTGAATCTAAAAATTTTACTTGCTTCTTCATAAAAAACAATTAAATTTGTCTGGCATGATCTATTTTTCATAAATCCATGCGGACTTCTACTAATAAGATGAGCTCTGGCGACAAAGTCAACGATATGATCCCGTAACAAAGTTTCCATCACCTTCCCTATCACTGATGTTAGGCTTACAGGTCTATAGTTACCAGGCTGTGAATGACTACCTTTTTTGAATATTGGTATTACATTGGCTATTTCCAAATCCAGCGGCACATCCCCAGACCAAAGTGAATCTGAAAAGATGAGAAACAGTGGTTTAGATAGAACTGAACTAAGCTCTTTTGAAATCCGAAGATGCAATCCATCTGGTCCTGGGGCTTTATTGATATTAACTTTGTCTAATTGTTTCCGTACCATATCCTCCGTCAGCCAATGTGAATACACCTCATTTCTACCCTGCATATTATTACAATCCCTGCTGTAAGGACTAGGATTCTCAACAGATATATAAAAAACGGTTTAGCAGATTAGCCTTTTTGGCATCCTCTACAACCATCTCAGTCCCATTATTTAATGGTCCCACATTCTCAGTCCTCATCTTTTTACCATTTATATACTTAACTTTTTTGGGGTTGAACTTGCTTCATTTTCTATTTTAGCTAATTTAATTGCTTTCTTGCACTCTTTATTACAGCTTTTAAACTCCATGTAATCCTGTTCTGTTCCCTTTGATTTCAAAATTTTAAAAGACTTTTTCTTTTTTTCCATTTCCCTTTTTACTCGAGCATTAAGCCCTGCTTGTGTCCAAAAAAATGGGTCCAGGAAGGCGGAAAACTCCAACGCCTAGGTGGTTCTGAGGAAAGCCACCCTGGTGATCAGGTAATTCCTCCCAATGTACAAGTTAATGGAATATTATTACCTATCAAACTTACTTGGGGTTCTACTGACTACCATTTTTAGGCCTTTGTGGATAGTGGAGCACATGTTTTACCAAGTTAGACCTTGAAAGGAGCATATAATCCAATTAAAATACAGCAAGGGGACGAATGAAAGTCTGAATTTAACACCAAGGATGGCCATTAGGAATACCTAGTCATGCCCTTGGGCCTTTGTTATGCCCCAGTAGTCTTCCAAGATGTTATTCGAGAGTTTTTAGGCAGATCTTGATGATATTCTGATCTGTTCCTACTCTTTAGAACAACACCATGTTCATGTGAACTTGGTTCTTCAAAAACTCAGAGGGAATCACCTATTTACCAAGTTGGAAAAGTACTCAGTCAAACACCAACAGATCCCTTTCCTTGGCTTCATCATTTCAGATAAAGATCTCACTATGGATCCCAAAAAGGTCTCAGTAGTTCTTGATTGGGAAACTCCTACAAGTCTTAAAGCCGTGCAGATATTTTTGTGATTTGCGGATTTCTATAGAAGGTTCATAAAAAATTTCTCCAACTTAGATGCCCCATTAACCAATTTAACTAAGAAGGGTGCCTTTCGTTCTCCCTGGTATCAACAGGCTCAGGCCTCTTTCCTTTAAGTTAAAGGAAACCTTCTGTGATGCACCTCTTTTAAGACATCTTGATATTAATCTACCCTTTATTGTGGAGGTGGATACCTCAGAGACAAGAGTAGGGGTTGTGTTATCCTAATACAACTACACCCATGTGCCTACCTCTCCAAAAGGTATTCACCGGCGGAGACTAACTATGATATCGGTAACAGAGAACTCCTGGCTATTAAAATGTCTTTTGAGGATTCTTCTCCCCAATTGCAAAACTTTGCCTGACCCATTAATACCTTCTTGCTGTTTCCCGAATGCCTTGTCTACTTCTCAATTACTTCCTAATCTTTCCGATCTTTTAAATCCTTTCCAATCTGATGTTCCTCCTGGTAAACCCTCCATTCAGTTGTTTGTTCCTCCTAATCTCCTTTTACAGGTAACTCCACAGTTCCACAACTCTAACCTAGCAGGGCACCCAGGGGAGAAAAAGACCTTTCATGTTTGGGGGAAACTCTATGTCCAGAGATAATAAAGCTTACGTTAAGGCCTGTATAACTTGTGCACGCAGTAAGGTGCCCAGAAACACTCCTCATGGCACTTCAATGACCCTGTGGTCTCATACTTCCATGGACTTCATTTTTGATTTACCCGTCTCCCTGGGGTCTACAGTTATCTGGGTGGTAATTGATCGCTTTAGCTCACTAGTTCCACCTAACTCCCTTTAGCTTAAGACTTCTCTACTAAAACGAGTTCTCTACTAAACGCATATTCCAATTAAATGGTATCCTGAAAACATTGTCTCAGATAGGGGGGGTGCAGTTTGTTTCTCAATTCTGGCACTCTTTCTGTGCACGCTTAGGTATCTCTTTAGTTTTCTCTCTCTTTCCATCCTCAGTCTTATGGTCAAATGTAGAGAACAAATCGGTCATTAGAGCAATATCTCTGTTTTGTTTCCGATTCGCAAGAAAAATGGGCAGAATTTTTACCCTTTGCTGATGTAAAGTAAACATTAAAGCAGTACAGAATTTATAATGCAGAAAGTGCTGTGCTAGTATAATATACTGATCTGTCCCTTAGTGTTAGTCCAGCATAGGTAACGCATGGAGATAGACATAAAAAGAAAGGCATATCTCTCAGTGGAACGGCAGCTAGAAACAGCAGACTCCCATATGCTAACAAGACTTAAGACCAGGGCTGGGAGTTGTACAGGCAACAACATGGAATCACTATCACTACAATGTCAATAATTAGAAAGCAGAGAGATTTAAATCTCTCTGCTAAGTTTGATATACCTGTTACCTCTCTTTCTGCTTTCTGGTCCTTCAAGGGGGCAGCTGTCAGTCATGGATGTAACAGAAGACATGATAGCCAATAACTAAAGACTTTTCCCTAGCTGCATAAGTTTTTGAGGAAGGGGGATAGAATAATTTTGTTTCAATAGATTATCCCCACATCTGTCATTTTTCTAACTATTGTAGTTTTGGGGGACGATTTACCTATACATTTTTTTATTTGGGGTTCATGGGTGAGCATGCCTTTTAAGTATATCAATACCAAAAGGATGAGGACAGACAGTGTGGCACAATTTCATAATGGGGCTAAGATGGTTATTAAGGATGTTGAGATGGCAAATGTGCTACACTGTTTTTTCCCCCTCTGTATACACTAAAGAGCAACCTAGTCCTAATAGGCAAGTATTGCGAAAATATGGTTTGGGGGTTGCTAATTGTATCTTTTAAAGATTGTTAGGGGGTGAACATTCCCTTTAGGAGAAAATGAAACCTAAAATAACACATAAGTGCAACATGGTCTTTTAACAAAATTAAATTTTTGGCTGAGGACATTTTTTAAATAATAAATAAATAATAAAACTATGGGATGTAACTCCATTGACCACCCCTCTCTGTTTGCGATCTAATAACATTCTTTTTCCATGTACAAATGTTTTTTTCTAGGCCAACAGTCCTCAGTTTATACATTAGTCGCCCATGTGGCACAGTATCAAAATCAAAGTATACTTCATCCACATTCTTACTCATTTCTTCATAAAAACAAAGTAAATTTGTCTGGCACAAACTATTTCTCATAAATCTATGCTGATTACTACTAATATAGTCAAGAATATGATCCCTTAACAAAGTTTCCAGCACCTTCCCTGGTTTAGGCTAACCAGGCTTAGGCTTATAGTTACCAGGCTGAGAACGACTACCTTTTTTGAATATTGGAATTACATTGGCTTTTTTCCAATTCAGCGGCACCTCACCAGACAAAAGTGAATCTGAGAAGAAACAGCGCTCTAGATAAAACTGGACCAAGCTCTCTTAAGATCCGAGGATGTATTTCATCCGGTCCTGGGGCTTTATTGATATTAACTTTGTCTAATTGTTTCTTTACCATATCCTCTGCCAGAGTGAATATTCTTCATTTATAACCTTCATTATTACAATCCCTGCTATTGGGACTAGGATTCTTTATAGTGAATACCGATGAAAAAAAACTTCTATAACCATCTTAGCCCCATTATTTAATGGTCCCACATTCTTAGTCCTCATCTTTTATTATTGATTTACTTATAAAACATTTTGGGGTTAAACTTGCTTTGTTCTGCTACCAGGATTTGAACGATTACCCTTTTTGAATATTGGTATTACACTGGCTGTTTTCCAATCCAGCGGGACATCGACAGACAGAAGTGAATCTGAGAAGATAAACAGTAGTCTAGTTAAAATTCGACTAATCTCTCTGTCGATGTATTACATCCGGTCCTGGGGCTTTATTGATATAAACTTTGTCTAATTGCTTCTGTACCATATCCTTTGTCAGCCATCATGAATATTTCTTATTTATATCCTTCATATTATTAAATTCCCTGCTATAAGGACTAGGATTCTCTATAGTGAATACCAAGGGAGGGGGGGGGGGGGGGGGGGGTTTAGCACATTAGTCTCTTCGGCATCCTCTATAACCAATTCAATTATTTAATGGTCCCACAATCTCAGTCCTCTTCTTTTTAGTACTGGCATACTTAAAAAAACATTTTGGGGTTGGACTTACTTTGTTCTGCTATCCGTATTTCATTTTTAATTTTAGTTAGCTTAATTGTTTTCTTGCACTCCTTATTACATTTATAGTTCCTGTAAGTCTGTTCTGTTCTCTGATATTAAAATTTTTCTTTTTTTCCATTTCCCTTTTTACCTGAGCATTAAGCCAGGCCGGAGGACCCTATTTTTTTACACTTGTTCCCTAACGTTATAAATTTAGAAATGTAATAGTTTAATACCAATTTAAAAGCAGTCAACTTTTGCTCAATATCCTTACCTTGGATATCCCAGTCTATGAGCAAGAATGATTCCCTTAACAGCATAAAGTTAGCTTTTCTAAAGTTAAAAGTTTTTGTTAACCCAGTGCACTTTTGTTTTTTGCAACCTATATGAAGTGGCACTATATTATGATCACTATTCCCAAGCTTCCCATTACCTTCATCTCCAAAAAGTGGGTACACACTGTAACAAGAAAGGGACAATACTGTCTGATCCAAAGGTATCGTGCCTTTCAGTCTGTAGTGCTTTTCAGGACGATTGCGATCGGCTTCACAATCTTTCTGAAATACCCCAAAATTTCCCTTGGCTGCGGTAATCTCCCTGTACTTAGAGTATAAGGAGCCGGCCGCGGCTGGGGGAAATCTGCAGTCCTGCTTTACATAGGGAGCTTGGGACTGTGAGTAGCATGCTCGTTAAAAAAATAGAAGAATATTGTAGATTCTGCCATTTTCTCACGATTGTGCAGGTGTGTACCCAGCTTCAGGTGAGTACAAAAGGTGGGGGTAGTATACACACCGTAGTGTGGGTACTAGGGTAAGTATAAAGGAAAACATATAAATACAGGTCTGTCCGTCAAGGGAAAGTATACATCCCCACTATGGGTTCATTTTCCATAGGCACTCAAACAGCCATATCACCCCAAAAATATATACAAAGCAAGAGGGTAGCCCTAAAAATGGGCTATTGGCTAACCCT
This sequence comes from Hymenochirus boettgeri, assembly GCA_019447015.1. NCBI lineage: Eukaryota > Metazoa > Chordata > Amphibia > Anura > Pipidae > Hymenochirus > Hymenochirus boettgeri. The sequence goes on from CM033470.1 coordinate 122,678,066, forward strand.
ACACATAGTACAGCCTGGAAGGCATTGCACTAGAAAGAGGCACCAGATAGGAATGCTCTATTACATATGAAATGTTTGTTTGGGGGAGGGGGTCGATACCATTTAAATTATGTGGAATTTGTGTATGCTACAATTATAAACAGGGATCACCGTATGAATAAAATAAAACAATTTATTTAAAAAAAATAGATGGACATGGGATAAAACAGATTGCAATATATATACCCTCCTTCTAGGTAAGTAATATGGGGAAATAATAACCGGGGTCCCTCCACAGTTATCAACAACTGCCTAATATAGACAGTCCAACGTAAATCTCAAAAAATATAAGCAATCCCTATGAAAATTTAAAAAGATATAATTTTATTCATAAGAACAGGGAAGTAAACCCAGAAATGACATCCGCTAAACAATAACACAACGTGTCTAATAATGGCTGGCCAGCCTATTATAATCGTTAAAAAGAATAAAATGTAAAAAATTCAAGACCATACATATATTAAAAATAGTACAATGATATAATCTGAAACAAACTCCTTAGTATCGTATTATTCATATACCACAAGCAGTCCTATGTTGTTGCTAATAATGCCACATTTTTTAATGCCTCTGTTGTAGTGGCCAGCTGTGATATAGGTTTCAACACCACTCGAGTCCTCAGTTTTTTACATTCAAATATTGCCAACGATAGTATGCAGTAATATCTCTCAATAGTGTTCTGAGTAAGGGATATGGGATTGTCCCGTAATAGTCTTTAACATAGACTCAAATAATCGCTTTTGTGGAAATTTAGGTTGGCCCCGGATGGGATCCCAGTAGAGATATCTAAAAAAGTAGACCATTATGCCTACTCTCAACCAAACCACAACAGACCATACTCTTCCTCTAACCATATACGAGGCACATATCACACTATTATTTAAACTATTATTTAAACTTTAAACTATTATTTAAAGTTTAAACAAATAAGAATTCCTTAAGCAGGGTACACATGGTGCAATCCTTAAAAAGGTAATTGCAAAAATAATACACCCAGATCAAACCGGATTTATGCCTTGAAAATCTACATCAATAAATAAAAGAAAAGCAGGATATCACTTGAAGCCTGAAAGCCCTTTGATTAAACCCTGAAAGCCCTTTGTTTCAACAGAATGGTCATTCTAATGGATATGTCTTAAATTCGGTTTAGGCCCCTAATTCACTAAATGGGTGCAATTTGCTATATCATGAATACAAAAGCGCACAATTGTAGTGGATAGGTAAGCTACCACTTCCATGTGGGATTAATTTGCTAACTACACAGAAATCGCTGGCTCTTGAATGATCAAAGGAACATAATGATTCCCAATAGATACAATTCTTCCAATACGAACAAAAGATATGTATCCACTATAATAATATGCAAAATTGGCACAGAGCCCAGTAGAGACTAATTTAACCATATAGGCTAGATACAATTGTGTATGTAATAAATCAACTTGTTAACTCACATAAAACAAACGAAGGTCCAGGTGCCGATGCCCCAGACCTTTCACTAAGAAATTGGCGTCCTGCCAGAGTCAGCTGAATCATCAAGCAGGAAAAACAGCAATACTAACTGTGAGTAAATGTAGATTTAACTCACCAAACACAGGAAGTGGCTCAGGTGCAAACTGCCCCAAGCCCGTCGCCACAGCTCATGTCGTCCAAAGTTTATATGTAGTAAGGAGCGTGCCCACTGTAATGCGTCGGAATCAACACACTCTGACGTCCATTAAAACCGACTTTATTCAAAATTGAACATAGCGCGAGTCAGAAATACCTTACACGTTTCGGTCAAAGCTGCACTTAATCATAGGTAAAGTTCCAACTCTATCCAGGGAGGAATGCTCCTTAAGTACCCATCCAGGTGTACATGGGCTCCACCCCCTTAACTATTAAAACCACAGAGTGGTGAAGAAACAAGCGCATAAACAAAACCATAACCAAAACAAAACGAAATAGAATCATGAACACACAGATAAATGCATACAGAAAAAATATCAAATCAAATAAACTAAATGAAATTAAACAAAGTAAATAAACCAATTATAAGTGTAAATATGAATTGCAATATGTATATGTTCCCAATTCCAATGGTGGGAGTAGATCCCTTTTTGAAATGACCCTGTCAGTGAACAGTGGGAACAGTGAACAGATTATATTTTCCACACGTTACAGTAATCAATTTTCTGATATCACAAACATTATTCGAAAGTACTTACCGGTCCTATATGAGGACAGTCAACTTGTATCGATTTTAGACAATGTTAAATTTGTGGCCAGAAGGGCCACTACTTTGGGTAGTATACTCTCCCCTAGACATTTTTCTAATAGTAGCAAGCCCAATAGGTGGCTTCGATATTTGGGCACCTTTAAATGTGGGAAAAACAGATGCCTCACATGTAATTATATTAAAGTGGCTTCCGTCTTTCGAAGCACTTCTTCTAATCAAACCTTTCATATTAAACAATATATTAATTGTGATGTCATGGGTAGTTTATCTACTTACCTGTTCAAAATGTTCAATCCAGTATGTAGGCTGCACTTCTCGTGCGTTGAAGGCTCGCATAAGGGAACATGTTAGGGATATTAGATTACACACAGAAACCAGCCCGATTGCCAGACATTTTGCAAGATGCAATTTAGGTAATCCCTCATGCCTAATGGTACAGGGAATACAAAGACTTTTACCATCTAGAGAAGGGAGACGAGGTAAAAACATGGAAAGAATTTTTAAAAAGGCGGAAGCCAGATTTTGTGTTCGACACGAGAGTTCCTCGGGGCTTAAATAGCTCATTTGATATTTCAGGTTTTATTGGATAATTGTTGGAATATTCAATGTTTATACCGTTTAATAGTTATACTATTCATTTCATTATATTTATTTTTAATGGTCACTGTGTGGTATATACACAATCTTTCTTGATTTGAATGGTTCTGTCTTGGTTTGTATACCGCCATTGCATATCAATTTATATGTACTTCCTACTCATTATGTACATTTATTCCCATCTCTATTTATATTCATATGTATTTATTTTATGTATCTATACTTATATATATATATATATACACACATATTGCAATTCATATTTACACTTATAATTGTTTTATTTACTTTGTTTAATTTCATTTAGTTTATTTGATATTTTTTCTGTATGCATTTATCTGTGTATTCATGATTCTATTTCGTTTTGTTTTGGTTATGGTTTTGTTTATGCGCTTGTTTATTCACCACTCTGTGGTTTTAATAGTTAAGGGGGTGGAGCCCATGTACACCTGGATGGGTACTTAAGGAGCATTCCTCCCTGGATAGAGTTGGAACTTTACCTATGATTAAGTGCAGCTTTGCACGAAACGCGTCAGGTATTTCTGACTCGTGCTATGTTCAATTTTGAATAAAGACGGTTTTAATGGACGTCAGAGTGTGTTTATTCCGGCGCTTTACAGTGTGCATGCAATTTGCTATATGCCCACCATAAAGCAGCAGTGTGTTAATGGCATATTCTCTCCATTTGCACTAGAAAGAGGCACTAGATAGGGATGCCCTCTATCGCCACACCTATAGTGGGATGCAGAAGTTTGGGCAACCTTGTTAATCGTTATGATTTTCCTGTATAAATCGTTGGTTGTTACGATAAAAAAATGTAATTTAAATATATCTATAGGAGACACAAACAGTGATAATTGAGAAATGAAATTAAGTTTATTGGATTTACAAAAAGTGTGAAATAATTGTTTAAACAAAATTAGGCAGGTGTATAAATTTGGGCACCACAAAAAAAAAAATGAAATCAATATCGAGTAGATCCTCCTTTTGCAGAAATTACAGCCTCTAAACGCTTCCTGTAGGTTCCAATAAGAGTCTGGATTCTGGTTGAAGGTATTTTGGACCATTACTCTTTACAAAACATCTCTAGTTCATTCAGGTTTGATGGCTCCGAGCATGGACAGCTCTCTCACCATCATGGTTTAGAGGCAAGATACAGAAAGATGTCTCAGAGATTTCACCTGTCTGTTTCCACAGTTAGGAACATATTGAGGAAATGGAAGACCACAGGCTCAGTTCAAGTTAAGGCTGGAAGTAGCAGACCAAGAAAAATCTCAGATATACAGAAGTGATGAATGGTGAGGTCAGAGTCAACCCACAGACCAGCACCAAAGACCTACAACATCATCTTGCTGCAGATGGAGTCACTGTGCATCGTTCAAGCATTCTGCGCACTTTACACAAGGAGATGCTGTATGCGAGAGTAATGCAGAGGAAGCCTTTTCTCCGCCAACAGCACAAACACTTCAAAGAGGCAAAGGTTTGGATCAAGGGGGTGAGCAGAAAATGTGAGAGAGATGTGGTCATTTTCTATTACAGGGATACTTATTTTTTTTCCTGTTTCTTGTTAGCTCTACAGATCATGAAGATAAAAGAAAACAAAAGGCGAAAGAGTGTGCCCTGTGTGATAATACCGCCAATCAAGGAAAAAAATTGTGCAAACAATGCATGAATCTTAAAACCTCAATATCACATGACCAATTGTTCCAAACAATGAAAAGTGTATTTGCTGTCTCTATGGAAAACATTATAGAAAAAGCATCTGCGGCTGCAGTGGAAAAAGTAACAGAGACATTTAACTTGAAAGAAAAACTAAAAGAACCAGAAGAAGTAGGAGAAGTACAGTCTGATGGTGAATCAGACCAAATGTGACGATGGACGATCTGGAATATTTAATAAAAAAGATGAAATCTACACTAAAGATTCCAGATAATTCAAACAGCATCCAAGAAGATTTGATGTTCGGTGGTGATAGTACAGTGTGTGTTTCCATGTACACGATACACGATGATTAAAAGCGAGTGGATCCACCCACAGAAAATTTACAATATCTCAAAATATCATGCGAAATTACCCATTCCTAAAAGATTATTTAAATAGTAGGGATGAAGCTCCCAGAATAGAGCAGTAGCCAAAATGGCAAGAAGGGTGGCACTAGCAACCGACAAATGGGTTACACTGAAAGACCCAATGGATAGAAAAGAGGAAGCAGCACTCAAAAGGTCATATATAGCAGCAGGGTCTGCAATAAGACCAGCTATAGCCATAACTAGCCTGTCTAGAGCAAACCGTATATGGATTAGCCAACTGGAAGAATCTCAGAAGGAGTTCCTAGAGCAGAATTGTCCAAGATGTAAAACTAGCTTATGGCTTCATGGTGGAAGCATCCATTGACTCAATAAAATTATGCACAAAATCCATGGCTCAGTCCACCGTAGCCAGAAGAGCGGTCTGGTTAAGGCAGTGGAAAGCAAATAATCAATCCAAGCAAGGTTTAACAGCTCTTCCATTTGAAGGCAACCTCCTCTTTGTTACAGGGCTCGATGAAGTAATTGAAAAAAACACAGTTAAAAAAATCCCTTCCCCTCCAAAGGAAATTTAGTAGACATGCCATCCACATCCACTGCAGATATTTTTAAGCAATCCAAACAATACAGACCAGGGAAACCATATTTTCAATGACAAACATGGAGACAAGGTCAACAGCTTTTTCAAGACTCAAGAGGCAGAGGAAAACGATTATGACTGGTGGCGCTCTCACAGTCTAGGGGGAAGGTTGAGCAGATTTGTGACAGTATGAATGCAGATGCAGAGGGTTATCTGATAGAATTCCCAAAATTCAACAAGTTCTTAAAACCAATGACACCAAAAAGAAGCAATGCAATAAAAGCGTTATGGGAAATAGTCACAGAACTTCAACAAAACGAAGTTAGTGGCAGTTCCAAAACTACAACAAATGAAAGGGATCTACTCCCCTTTTTTCTAAGGAAGAAAAAAAAGACGGGTCATTCAGAGCAATTTTGGATCTAAGATTGGTAAATTCATTTGTCAAACTGACAAAATTCAAGATGGAAAATCTAAAAAAAAATCATGATGCAAATACAACCGGGAGACTGGATGGCAAAAATAGATTTGAAAAATGCATATCACCATGTCCCAGTCAGCAACAGCCACAGAAAATTCCTGAGGTTTTTTATAATGAACAAACACTTTCAGTACAAATGTCGTTTGGGCTGTCCTCCTCGCCAAAGCGTTTAAAACAAGAAAGCGTTTAAGAACAACACTGCTATTTCTCTGCTGTGTATTGCAATTTCTCTGCTGTGTATTGCTGTGTCTCTGCTGTGTATTTCTGTTCCTGTGTCTCTGGTGTGTATTGCTGTTTAGTATGGACAGTTTTGTTGGGGCCGTGCAATGTGCATCCTGCCGCATGTATGGGATCTTGGAGCAGCCGCCCCAAGGGACCTATGTATGTGTCAGATGTGAGTGGGTTGCCCATTTGGAATCTGAGGTCCAGAATCTAAGGGGTAAACTTGCAGCATTGCAGGGCTTGGCAAATCTGGGGGAAATGCAGGTACTGGCAGGGGCCAGTAAACTGGAGGGTGGACATGGGGCAGATAAGGTGGAGAAGGAAGATAGATTTGTAAGGGTCACCAGGGGAAGTAGGGGACGGAAGGATAGGGGCGCTTCTTCCCAGCTGGTCGATTTGCCATTTTAGGCGAAGATGTGGAGGACGATGGCTCGGAAGCAGCATGTATGGAGCGGGCCTTTCCCTTGAGCACCCAGGGGACGGCCATCTCCAATACATGGGAGGGAGAACTGGGGGCTAGGAAGGATAGGGAGGTGGTAGTGGTAGGGGACTCCATTATTAGAAGGGTAGATAGGGTAATCTGTCGCCAAGACCCTACATGCCGAACAGTGTGTTGTCTGCCTGGTGCTAGGGTTCGACATGTGGTGGATCGTGTAGACAGATTATTGGGTGGGGCTGGGAGTGACCCGGCGGTCTTGGTTCACATTGGTGCCAATGACAAAGTTAGAGGTGGAGGTGACGTCCTTAAAAATGATTTCCGAGAATTAGGGGCCAAGTTAAAAGCAAGGACCTCCAGGGTAGTGATTTCAGAAATACTACCGCAGCCACGTGCTACGCTAGGGAGACAACGGGAGCTCAGGAGTATAAATGCGTGGCTAAGAGGGCAGTGTTCTCCCTAGGGTCTTTTAGCCGGGCGGCCCACCCGGCTACTTTTTCATGCCACCCGGCTGGAAAAAATTTCTTAAGAGAACACTTAAAGTTGGCACATGTATTTGTGCTGCCATTTTACATGGGTTACCTTCAGATGTTGTAGAACTACAATTCACTGCAGATGTTGTAAAACTATATAATGAGCATGATGCAGTGCACATTTTTCCCCACCACCAAATTTCCCATCCCACCCCACCCGGCTACTTTTTCATGCCACCCGGCTAGAAAAAAATTCTGGGGAGAACACTGGAGGGTGGTGTAAGGAGATGGGGTTTGGGTTTTTAGAGAATTGGGCTGATTTTTCTGTTGGCTACAGGCTCTTTAGTAGAGACGGATTGCACCTCAATGGTGATGGTGCAGCTGTTTTGGGGGAGAAGATGGCTAGGGGGTTGGAGGAAATTTTAAACTAGGTATGGGGGGGGAGGGAATGTTTAACTACACAGGGGTAGATAGAGAAGTTAGGGATCTGGGGGCTAGTAACACAACGGAGGGAGGAGAAGGGGGAGCATAGAGGATAAGGAGGCATGTACGACCATGTATAGAAGTAAATCAATTGATAATCTAAAATGTATGTTTACAAATGCAAGGAGTCTGGCTGGAAAAAACGGCGAACTTGAAATAATAGCATTAAAGGAAAGGTATGATGTAATTGGTATAGCAGAATCCTGGCTTAATGATTCACACGACTGGACAGTAAATATTGAAGGATACTCCTTATTTAGACATGACCGAGTTAATAAGAAAGGAGGAGGAGTATGTATGTATGTTAAACAGGAATTGAAGCCAAATTTAAAAGATGGAATAGATGTGGGAGCAAACGATACGGCAGAAACATTATGGGTGGAACTGTGTACAGGAAGCAAGAAGGTAGGTAAATTAATTGTTGGAGTATGTTATAAGCTGCCAAATTCTGAGGAAGAGGTGGAAATGAATCTCCATATGCAGTTGGCGAAGGCTGCTGGTATGGGGCATGTTCTGGTCATGGGGGATTTTAACTACCCTGACATAGATTGGAGTAAGGGAACTGCCAGCACCTCTAAAGGTATAAAGTTCTTAAATTTTCTATATGAGCATTTTCTTTCACAGATGGTAGAAGTTCCTACTAGACAGAATGCGTTGTTGGATCTGGTGATATCTAATAACCCTGAGCTCATTATGGAGATGAAGGTAATGGGAAGCTTAGGGAATAGTGACCATGATATAGTGTCATTTAGTATAGGTTGCAAAAAACTAAAGTGCACTGGCTTAACAAAAACTTTTAACTTTAGGAAAGCTAATTTTATGCTTTTAAAGGAATCGCTCATAGACTGGGGGGAACTGTTTCTAGGTAAAGAAACTGAGCAGATGTGGACCACTTTTAAAGGGATATTAAACTATTACATTTCCAAATCGGTACCTTTAGGTAACAAGTGTAAAAAAATTAGGTCCAGTCCTGCATGGCTTAATGCTCAGGTAAAAAGGGAAATGGAAAAAAAGAAAAGGGCTTTTAAAATTTTAAAAACAGAAGGCACAGAACAGGCTTACAGGGAGTACAAAAGCTGTAATAAAGAGTGCAAGAAAGCAATTAAACTAGCTAAAATAGAAAATGAAATACGGATTGCCGAACAAAGCAAGTCCAACCCCAAAATGTTTTTTAAGTATATAAATGGTAAAAAGATGAGGACTGAGAATGTGGGACCATTAAATTATGGAGCTGAGGTGGTTGTAGAGGATGCCGAAAAGGCTAATCTGCTAAACCGTTTTTTTACATCGGTTTTTACTGTTGAGAATCCTTGTCCTTACAGTAGGGATTGTAGCAATATGCAGGGAAGAAATGAAGAGTTTTCACATTGGATAACGGAGGATATGGTACGGAAACAATTAGACAAAGTTAATATCAATAAAGCGCCAGGACCAGATGGATTGCATCCTAGGATTTTAAAAGAGCTTAGTTCAGTTCTAGCTAGACCACTGTTTCTCATATTTTCAGATTCGCTTTTGTCTGGGGATGTGCCGCTGGATTGGAAAAAAGCCAATGTAATACCAATATTCAAAAAAGGTAGTCGTTCACAGCCTGGTAACTATAGACCTGTAAGCCTAACATCAGTGGTAGGGAAGGTGATGGAAACTTTGTTAAGGGATCATATCCTTGACTTTGTCTCCAGAGATCATCTTATTAGTAGTAGTCAGCATGGATTTATGAGAAATAGATCATGCCAGACAAATTTAATTGGTTTTTTTGAAGAAGTGAGTAAGAAGTTGGACTCAGGCACAGCAGTGGATGTGGTATATTTGGATTTTGCAAAAGCTTTTGATACTGTGCCACATAGGCGACTAATGTATAAACTGAGGACTGTTGGCCTTGAAGAAAATATTTGTTCATGGATAGAGAACTGGTTATTGGACCGCAAACAGAGAGTGGTGGTTAATGGAGCTACATCTATGTGGGCTAAAGTTCTAAGCGGAGTGCCTCAGGGTTCTGTACTGGGGCCGCTTCTGTTTAATCTGTTTATAAATGACTTAGAAGGGGGCATTGAGAGCAAGGTCTCTGTGTTTGCTGATGACACTAAATTATGCAGAGCTTTGGAAACTTCCAATGATGTGCAAGTGCTGCAAGCAGACCTAGATAGATTATCAAAATGGGCAGCAGAATGGCAGATGAGATTCAATGTAGATAAATGTAAGGTGATGCATTTGGGATTTAATAATCCCTGTGCCATCTACACCATAAATAACTGTGTTAAGTTCATCTGTAATGGAAAAAGATTTGGGGGTTCTGGTAGATAACAGACTTAGCTGTAGCAAACAATGCCAGGTAGCAACAGCTAGAGCTAGCAAGATATTGTCTTGTATAAAAAGGGGAATAGATTCAAGAGAGAAAAATATTATTCTCCCTCTTTACAAGGCACTGGTAAGGCCTCATTTGGAATATGCGGTGCAGTTTTGGAATCCCATATACAAAAGGGACATCTTGGAAATTGAGGCAGTTCAGAGAAGGGCAACTAAATTAATAAGGGGAATGGAGGGGCTTGAATATGCAGGCAGATTAGACAAGTTAGGGCTGTTTACATTGGAGAAGCGGCGGTTGCGTGGGGACATGATAACCTTGTACAAATATATTAATGGCCCATACAATGAGCTCTCTGGTGCATTGTTCACTAATAGGTCATATCAGAGGACACGTGGACATCCTTTAAGGTTGGAAGAAAAGAAGTTTCATCTTCAGGCTAGGAGAGGTTTTACAGTGAGAACGGTGAAACTGTGGAACTGTCTTCCAGCAGATGTGGTAATGGCAAGTTCATTGAATAACTTTTAAAAAGGCCTTGATAAGTTTCTAAAACTAAAAAATATTGAGAATTACTGGTATTAATGCATATAGATCTGGTTGATCCAGGGATACTTTCCGATTGCCGCTTGGAGTCAGGAAGGAATTTTTTCCCCCTTTTTAGCTGGGTTTTTTTGCCTTTCCCTGGATCAACTGTTAGGTAGGGTTAAAAAAAAAAAAAAAAAGTGAATAGGTTGGACTCGATGGACGTATGTCTTAATTACTATGTTACTATGTTACTATGACTTTTACAAAAGTCCTGTCACCCCTAATTACAGCACTGAGAGTCCAAGGGATACAAATCTTCGCCTATCTGGAGGACATCTTGATAAAAGCAAAGTCTTCTAAAATGTTAAAGGAGAACTAAAGTTCCCAGACATTGTCCCAATAGACAGAGCACATTCAAAAACACACAACAAGCTGTGTCATCTCTCCATTTGATGGGGATGCTGGGCGATTAATAAAAATAACCTGGATTAAGCTCCCATAATTCACCTTATCTGGGAACACCCTGCTAAGTGTACGCAGTACACATTTACAGGAAACTGCAGTCTTGCTTCCTGGAAGCTGACAGCCAATCATGTTACAGCTCAGAGATCCCTCCCTCTGACACCGAACTGAGATTTCAGTGCAGTTTTTTGTAAACACATTACAAATGCTCCTGTCCCTAACAATGATAAATTCCTTTGCTTTTCATACAAAAAAGAAAAGTAATCTTTGCAGTGTATGTCTTTGCTAGCATGGATGAAAGAAACAGAACATTTAACATTTCAGCAAAAAATAAAAGTAATCGAACCAGCAACCTTCTATACTATGTCTTTCTAAAACTAAGCTTTCTACAACTAGGCCACAAGGGCTAATAAGTAATTATTACCATATTATGTGGTACATGTGGAGTCTTTATCTTTTGCTAGACACATAATAAAAACAAGAACAAATGCCCCATGCTAAAGGGAGCATGGGGGGGCAGAGTCTGACTGGTGATGTGAGCAGTCACATTTAAGCTGAGCTCCAGCTGCTTTGGCCTAATTCAGCTACTTTTACAGCTATTCTGAACCGGATTTTTCCTACAACACAGGGAAAGACATTACCTATTACTGAGGATGGGTCCCAAAAAATCCCAACAACACTCTAAAGGAGATATTACTGACTTTTTAAGCAGACAGGAGACTCCAAGGCACAGTGAAAGATTCCCAACTCTGCACATGTGGAGACCTGCATTCACTCTACCTGAATATAGAGTAGATTATCCAATCCTCACAGCATAAAATAATTAATTAATGTCAAATAAGAGATTGGTGAAAGAATCGCAAACCCTTGAAGTAACCACAGATGAACTCTCCTCCTATTGTCAACAAAACTGTAATAGAGCTACAGGAGATATGCCAGGATATCGCCCTACTACGGGACTCCCACGAGAACGCGGAAAACCGATCCCGCCGAAATAATATTCGGATAAGAGGGGGCCCAGAGGAGGTTACAGACCTGTCGGCGTACCTGCATAAACTGTTCAGCCATATTCTACCAGATGACCAAACCCCTGACCTGCTCTTGGACAGAGCACACCGTGCTGAGGACAAGGCCGCCGGCTATGGATCCACCAAGGGATATTATTTGTCGGCTCCATTACTTCCAAACTAAAGAGGAGAAAATGATGGCGGCCAGGAATATTGAGCTTTTAGAATTCAAAGGGGCTAAATTAAAACTTTTCCAGGACCTCTCCCCTACAACCCTTGCGAGAAGAAGGGAAATGCACCCAATCACAGATATATAGAGGAATCAATAATAAGAGATAGTAAAGGTAGATACCTTATAATTAATGGTTATCTACACTCTACTCGAATCACTTTAATTAATGTCTATGCCCCAAATCAAAACCAAAAGATTTTCTACCAGGAAGTACAGAACAAAATAACTCAACATGCCTGGGGTCCTTTGATAATGGGGGAGATTTTAATGCTGTAATAAATCCCTCAATGGACAGATCAAAACAAATAATAAAGACATCAATTCCTGCAGCCCAAAAACAATTTCTCAAATTTAGCAATATAGTAGATGCCTGGTGCCTCCAACACCCAGACGATAAAGATTATACATTTTATTCAGCCCTTCATAAGCTATACACTAGAATTGACTTTTTATTTACCTCCTCCTCTCTACTTCTCCAAATAACAGAAAGCATAGTAATTAAGGTTGAATAAAGACATACGTCCATCAAGTCCAACCTATTCACCCTCTTTATAATATAGATATATATATATATTATATATATATATATATATATATATTATATATATATATATTTTTTTTTTTTTTTTTTAACCCTACCTAACAGTTGATCCAGAGGAAGGCAAAAAACCCCAGATAAAAAGGGGGGAAAAATTCCTTCCTGACTCCAAACGGCAATTGGAATGTATCCGTGGATCAACCAGATCTATATACATTAACCCTTTCAGTGCCACCATTGGTAAGTTTCACGGCGCCTATGTCCACCCGTTTTTGCCAGCCAAAGGAAAATTTACGTTTTTAGGTAAAGGCAGGATCGAGGGCACAAACATGTTTAAATGCAAGGAGACGCTTACCTTGCTGTCGGCAAGCCCCTAGGCAACGAGCAGAGAGCAGGAGCGACGTTCCCGGTCCCCGATTGCGCAATACCCACAATGCAGCATGCTGCACGTGAACAGGAACAGGAAGTCCATTCAAACAGTGACAGCTTCCCCCTGCTATAGTGGAATTGCAGGGGAGCATGCTGCAATAGTAAGGACCCCCTAGACAACGAGCCAATAGTTAGTTGACAGGCCTGTTACCCTGATGGTCACAGAGAGGTCAAGATTGCAATATTTGTAACAATTATGGTGGGTTATATATTATACCACCCCATAGTGATCAGATTTCACTAGAGAGTTGCCATTGCTCCTGAGATAGTGGACCTCCTGGGATCATAGCTGTTGGACCTTTTGGTGGACCCCCCTGCTCATTGTTGTGGTGATCCACACACTCACAAACACAACACACACATTACATATATATTTTGTTTTCTGTGATTGTAAAATTTGATTGATACTTTTTTTATACTCAGACACTTTCCCACTTAACACACACACCTGCAAACAAACTTGCCACACACACAACACACACACACACACACATTGCACACACATCGTTTTTCTCACCCACTTCACACATACCATTGTGTTTGTGAAAGTTGTTGCCTTTTTTAGATTTTTTTCCTGTATTTTGAGTTCTTGATTGTTTGATTTATTGTTTTTTACAGAGACACACTAATACACACTTACACATACATATACTTTCACACCCCCCCACCCCCAAACACCCACCCCACCCCCCCCAAACACCCCACCACCACCCCCCCAAACACCCACCACCACCTGTCCACACATTTATATACTTGTTTTAGAAAGTTGTTGCATTTTTCTGTTTTTTTCTGCTTTTTGTGTTATTGCTTGATTGTTTTTACAAACACTTGAATATACACATCTGCCCTTTCCAACAGACACACACACAAACACACACTTACATACACACACTTACACACACACACTTACACACAAACACTTGCATTTTTTCTTCTTCTTCTGTGTTGCTTGATTACACACACACTTGTACACGCTGCCTTTTCTAACACACTTTCCCACTTACAGACACACACACACACACACACTTGCACACACACTCGTTTTTCTCACACACTTCACACATACCATTTGTTTTGTGAAAGTTGTTGCCTTTTTTCAGATTTTTTTCCTGTATTTTGAGTTCTTGATTGTTTGATTTACAGAGACACACTAATACACACTTATACATACATATACTTTCCCACCCCACCCCAAACACCCCACCCCCCCAAACACCCCACCCCCCCAAACACCCCACCCCCATCACCCCCAAACACTTACACAAAACATTTCAGTTTTTTTTGTGTGTGTTTCTGTTATCTGAATTATCAGCTTATTGGTTGATTTCTTGGTTTATTTTAGAACACACAGGCACACTTTTACACATCTGTCCACACATTTATATACTTGTTTTAGAAAGTTGTTGCATTTGTTCTGTTTTTTTTTTTGTTCTGTTCTGCTTTTGTGTTATTGCTTGTTTTTTTGAATAACTATATATAGAGTGTGTATATTTATATAGGGTGTATATAACATCTCTTATCTGAGTATAGACATATATACTCTTGAGTTCATTTTCAGTTCATCACTGTTACTTTAGGGACTGTTACTTTGTTGCTAGTAGTCAAGCAGCTTGTCTTGAGTTCAGTGGTAGGTGAAGGGGTTAATTTTTCTGGTTGTTTGTACTTGCAAGGTTTAGAATGTCTAAAAGGCTATATAGTGTGGAGGAGGCTGCAGCCTACTGCATGGTCTCAGACACTAGTGACTCAGACTCTGACTCTGATTATTTGCCATCAGATTCTGAAAGTAGCTCATCAGTAGATGAGCCTCCAACAAGTAGTGGCACTACTTTGTCTCTGAGTGGGGCAAGTCAGGATGCTAGTCAAGATCAGTCACCAATAGAGGCTACAGAAGATGTAAGTGGGGCTTATGCTGCACTGGATCAAGAAGACTCTGCATGGAGGTCTCCTAATATGTATTCCCCCCAAATTCCCCCATTTGATGCAGTCCCTGGAGTAAACGTCAATACAGACAATTTCACAATTGTTGATTTCTTTCATTTGTTTCTTACGGAGGCCATACTACAAGATATGGTGCTCTATACAAATTTATATGCCCAGCAATTTATAGCCAAAAACCCATTATGTCCACAGGCAAGAGCTCAGGCATGGAAACCCACCAATCTCAGTGAGCTTAAAAAATTCTGGGGGCTCACTTTAGCCACTGGTATCCTAAAAAGTTACAGTGTGGCCTCATATTGGGATACCAAATATGTACTTTCAGTGCCACTTTTCCCCGCCGTTATGGCAAGAAATCGGTACCAAATTTTACGATTTCTGCATTTTAACAATAATGAAACGGCTATTCCTCCTGGACAACCCGGTCATGACAGGCTCTATAAGTTAAGACCCCTGATTGATAGCCTGTCTGAGCGATTTTCTAAAGTCTACACTCCATCCCAAAATATATCTGTAGACCAATCGCTATTGCTGTACAAAGGGCGCCTTTCATTCAAGCAATATATCCCCAGCAAGCGCGCCCGTTACGGAATAAAATTCTATAAATTATGTGACAGCAAGACCGGGTACATCAAATGTTTCCGCATCTATGAAGGACGGGACTCGCAATTAGATCCCCCAGGCTGTCCCGTAGACTTGAGCACTAGTGCCAAAATTGTCTGGGAGCTTATTACTCCTTTGCTGGGGAGAGGTTTCCATCTATACGTGGATAACTTCTACACTAGTGTTCCCCTATTCAGAGCCCTAAGCTCTTTGGACACCCCTGCCTGTGGCACAGTCAACCCCAGAAGAAAAGGCTTGCCCAGGGAACTTGTAGACAAAAAACTGAAAAGGGGTGAGCAGTTTTCTTTGAGGTGTGGTGACCTCCTGGCTCTAAAACATGCCGGCAAAAAAAACGTTTTCATGCTGACCACAATACATAATGAGACGGTCAATGTGGTGCAGAAACGTGGCAGACCCCCCTCAAGAAAGCCACTCTGCATCAGGGACTATAATAAACACATGTGTGGCGTGGACAAATCAGAGCAAATCCTCCATTACTACAATGCCACCAGAAAATCCAAGTACTGGTACAAGAAGGTTGCAATAAATTTAGTTCAGGCCGCAACCTTCAATTCATTTATTGTCTACAAGGCAGCAGTACCAGATTCCAAATTGCCATTTATTGAATACCAGCTGCAGCTTCTCCCTTTCTTGCTGTTTGGTGATGAAGAACAACCAGATTTAGGACCAAGCAATGATAATGTTGATCGATTGGTTGGTAAACATTTCATTAAAAATATCCCACCTACAGCTGGGAAAAGGTACCCCCAAAGAGCCTGCTTGGTTTGTAGAAAGAATGGGACCAGAAAGGACTCACGTTATTATTGCCCAAAATGTCCCACAAAGCCAGCTCTCTGCTTTGATAGCTGCTTTGAAATTTACCACACTGCTCTAAATTTATAAGTGCTGGCATGTTTTTTCCCGTTATTATTCCCATAGTTATATTCTTCAGATAGATAATAGTGTAGTCTCTTCAAATTGGTTTGTAAAGTTTTTGGTTATACTGTTGTTATAGTTTGTTATAGTTATATGTTTTTAGTTGTGTTCCAGAAACGAATCTGCATGAATGCCATGAATCACCATAGATATAGGTATTTACTTTCACAAAATATATGGTTTGTAGGTTGGTTCACAGATCAATGTTTGTTTGCAGTAAAAGACCTGAAAACATCTATGTAACATAACATTTTTGGAATAATTAGGTTGTTATTCGCTTTTTCCTTTTCAGATATCTTCAAAAAGTTATTTTGTGAAGATTTGTGGCAAGACGTCCGGATCGTGGCCAAAGATCCTGGGTCATCTATGTAAGTGAACATGTAGCTCTTCACTATTTAGAATGCTTTGTAAAGTTTGCATGGCAATTTGTTTTGTAAAACACTAGATTTATAGTGTGTTTTTTACTATTTTCTCAGAAATCTTGAAAAACCATCACCTTGGACACCTGGACCATGGCCACCTTCACTAGGATTTTCGACCAGACACCTGGACAACGGGCAAATTTCATGGCAAATCTAGGTAAGTGAACTTGTGTGCTTTCAAAAAATATATGATTGCTCTTCACTATTTAGAATGCTTTGTAAGTTTGCACGGCGATGTTTTGCGACAAACTAGGTTTTTAGTGTGTTTGTAATTTTTTTCAGAAATCTTCGAAAACTTTCAGATTTTTTTCCTGTATTTTGAGTTCTTGATTGTTTGATTTACAGAGACACACTAATACACACTTATACATACATATACTTTCCCACCCCACCCCAAACACCCCACCCCCCCAAACACCCCACCCCCCCAAACACCCCACCCCCATCACCCCCAAACACTTACACAAAACATTTCAGTTTTTTTTGTGTGTGTTTCTGTTATCTGAATTATCAGCTTATTGGTTGATTTCTTGGTTTATTTTAGAACACACAGGCACACTTTTACACATCTGTCCACACATTTATATACTTGTTTTAGAAAGTTGTTGCATTTGTTCTGTTTTTTTTTTTGTTCTGTTCTGCTTTTGTGTTATTGCTTGTTTTTTTGAATAACTATATATAGAGTGTGTATATTTATATAGGGTGTATATAACATCTCTTATCTGAGTATAGACATATATACTCTTGAGTTCATTTTCAGTTCATCACTGTTACTTTAGGGACTGTTACTTTGTTGCTAGTAGTCAAGCAGCTTGTCTTGAGTTCAGTGGTAGGTGAAGGGGTTAATTTTTCTGGTTGTTTCTACTTGCAAGGTTTAGAATGTCTAAAAGGCTATATAGTGTGGAGGAGGCTGCAGCCTACTGCATGGTCTCAGACACTAGTGACTCAGACTCTGACTCTGATTATTTGCCATCAGATTCTGAAAGAAGCTCATCAGTAGATGAGCCTCCAACAAGTAGTGGCACTACTTTGTCTCTGAGTGGGGCAAGTCAGGATGCTAGTCAAGATCAGTCACCAATAGAGGCTACAGAAGATGTAAGTGGGGCTTATGCTGCACTGGATCAAGAAGACTCTGCATGGAGGTCTCCTAATATGTATTCCCCCCAAATTCCCCCATTTGATGCAGTCCCTGGAGTAAACGTCAATACAGACAATTTCACAATTGCTGATTTCTTTCATTTGTTTCTTACGGAGGCCATACTACAAGATATGGTGCTCTATACAAATTTATATGCCCAGCAATTTATAGCCAAAAACCCATTATGTCCACAGGCAAGAGCTCAGGCATGGAAACCCACCAATCTCAGTGAGCTTAAAAAATTCTGGGGGCTCACTTTAGCCACTGGTATCCTAAAAAGTTACAGTGTGGCCTCATATTGGGATACCAAATATGTACTTTCAGTGCCACTTTTCCCCGCCGTTATGGCAAGAAATCGGTACCAAATTTTACACCGATTTCTGCATTTTAACAATAATGAAACGGCTATTCCTCCTGGACAACCCGGTCATGACAGGCTCTATAAGTTAAGACCCCTGATTGATAGCCTGTCTGAGCGATTTTCTAAAGTCTACACTCCATCCCAAAATATATCTGTAGACGAATCGCTATTGCTGTACAAAGGGCGCCTTTCATTCAAGCAATATATCCCCAGCAAGCGCGCCCGTTACGGAATAAAATTCTATAAATTATGTGACAGCAAGACCGGGTACATCAAATGTTTCCGCATCTATGAAGGACGGGACTCGCAATTAGATCCCCCAGGCTGTCCCGTAGACTTGAGCACTAGTGCCAAAATTGTCTGGGAGCTTATTACTCCTTTGCTGGGGAGAGGTTTCCATCTATACGTGGATAACTTCTACACTAGTGTTCCCCTATTCAGAGCCCTAAGCTCTTTGGACACCCCTGCCTGTGGCACAGTCAATCCCAGAAGAAAAGGCTTGCCCAGGGAACTTGTAGACAAAAAACTGAAAAGGGGTGAGCAGTTTTCTTTGAGGTGTGGTGACCTCCTGGCTCTAAAACATGCCGGCAAAAAAAACGTTTTCATGCTGACCACAATACATAATGAGACGGTCAATGTGGTGCAGAAACGTGGCAGACCCCCCTCAAGAAAGCCACTCTGCATCAGGGATTATAATAAACACATGTGTGGCGTGGACAAATCAGACCAAATCCTCCATTACTACAATGCCACCAGAAAATCCAAGTACTGGTACAAGAAGGTTGCAATAAATTTAGTTCAGGCCGCAACCTTCAATTCATTTATTGTCTACAAGGCAGCAGTACCAGATTCCAAATTGCCATTTATTGAATACCAGCTGCAGCTTCTCCCTTTCTTGCTGTTTGGTGATGAAGAACAACCAGATTTAGGACCAAGCAATGATAATGTTGATCGATTGGTTGGTAAACATTTCATTAAAAATATCCCACCTACAGCTGGGAAAAGGTACCCCCAAAGAGCCTGCTTGGTTTGTAGAAAGAATGGGACCAGAAAGGACTCACGTTATTATTGCCCAAAATGTCCCACAAAGCCAGCTCTCTGCTTTGATAGCTGCTTTGAAATTTACCACACTGCTCTAAATTTATAAGTGCTGGCATGTTTTTTCCCGTTATTATTCCCATAGTTATATTCTTCAGATAGATAATAGTGTAGTCTCTTCAAATTGGTTTGTAAAGTTTTTGGTTATACTGTTGTTATAGTTTGTTATAGTTATGTGTTTTTAGTTGTGTTCCAGAAACGAATCTGCATGAATGCCATGAATCACCATAGATATAGGTATGTACTTTCACAAAATATATGGTTTGTAGGTTGGTTCACAGATCAATGTTTGTTTGCAGTAAAAGACCTGAAAACATCTATGTAACATAACATTTTTGGAATAATTAGGTTGTTATTCGCTTTTTCCTTTTCAGATATCTTCAAAAAGTTATTTTGTGAAGATTTGTGGCAAGACGTCCGGATCGTGGCCAAAGATCCTGGGTCATCTATGTAAGTGAACATGTAGCTCTTCACTATTTAGAATGCTTTGTAAAGTTTGCATGGCAATTTGTTTTGTAAAACACTAGATTTATAGTGTGTTTTTTACTATTTTCTCAGAAATCTTGAAAAACCATCACCTTGGACACCTGGACCATGGCCACCTTCACTAGGATTTTCGACCAGACACCTGGACAACGGGCAAATTTCATGGCAAATCTAGGTAAGTGAACTTGTGTGCTTTCAAAAAATATATGATTGCTCTTCACTATTTAGAATGCTTTGTAAGTTTGCACGGCGATGTTTTGCCACAAACTAGGTTTTTAGTGTGTTTGTAATTTTTTTCAGAAATCTTCGAAAACCACAAATTTCGTGAAGATTTTCGGCCAAACGTCTGGACCGCGGCCAAATATCATGGTGAATAAATGTAAGTGAGCATGTGCTCTTCCAGAAAATATATTGTTTGTGGGGGGGTTTCATAGGTAAGGGGGTGTTTAGTTGAAAATCCCAAAGTTGCCCCTATTGGTTTGTTCTTGAAAATTTTGCGTGTTAGATGCCCAATAGTACACAAACTTTGAGCGGTTTGGCAGCTGCCTCTCTAGTGCACCCCACAAATGTATTCAAAATACTCCAAAGAAGTTGCTCTTCACTATTTAGAATGCTTTGTAAAGTTTGCACCATGATTTTTGTGACAAACTAGGTTTTTAGTGTGCTTGTCATTTTTTTCAGAAATCTTCGAAAACCACCATTTCCACGAAGATTTTTCGGCCAGACGAATGGACCGGGCCAAATATCATGGTGAATCAATGTAAGTGAGCATGTGCGCTTTCAGAAAATATATGTTTTGGGGGGGGTTCATGGGTAATGAGTTTATTTTAGTTGAAAATCCCAAAGTTGCCCCTATTGGTTTGTTCTTGAAAATTTTGCTGTGTAGATGCCCAATAGTACACAAACTTTGAGCAGTTTGGCAGCTACCCTCTGCAGTGCACCCCCACAAATGTGGTATCAAAATACTCCAAAGAAGTTGCTCTTCACTATTTAGAAGCTTTGTAAAGTTTGCACTGTGATTTTTGCGACAAGCTAGGTTTTTAGTGTGTTTGTAATTTTTTTCAGAAATCTTCGAAAACCACAAATTTCGTGAAGATTTTCGGCCAAACGTCTGGACCGCGGCCAAATATCATGGTGAATAAATGTAGTGGCATGTGCTCTTCCAGAAAATATATGGTTTGTTGGGGGGTTTCATAGGTAAGGGGTGTTTTTAGTTGAAAATCCCAAAGTTGCCCCTATTGGTTGTTCTTGAAAATTTTGCTGTGTAGATGCCCAATAGTACACAAACTTTGAGCGGTTTGGCAGCTGCCCTCTCTAGTGCACCCCCACAAATGAGGTATCAAAATACTCCAAAGAAGTTGCTCTTCACTATTTAGAATGCTTTGTAAAGTTTGCACCGTGATTTTTGTGACAAACTAGGTTTTTAGTGTGCTTGTAATTTTTTTCAGAAATCTTCGAAAACCGCCATTTCCACGAAGATTTTTCGGCCAGACGAATGGACCGTGGCCAAATATCATGGTGAATCAATGTAAGTGAGCATGTGCGCTTTCAGAAAATATATGTTGTTGGGGGGGTTCATGGGTAATGAGTTTATTTTAGTTGAAAATCCCAAAGTTGCCCCTATTGGTTTGTGCTTGAAAATTTTGCTGTGGAGATGCCCAATAGTACACAAACTTTGAGCGGTTTGGCAGCTACCCTCTGCAGTGCACCCCCACAATGTGGTATCAAAATACTCCAAAGAAGTTGCTCTTCACTATTTAGAATGCTTTGTAAAGTTTGCACTGTGATTTTTGCAACAAGCTAGGTTTTTAGTGTGTTTGTCATTTTTTTTCAGAAATCTTCGAGACCGACATTTTCACGAAGATTTTTTGGCCAGACAAATGGACCGCGGGAAAATATCATGGTGAATCAATGTAAGTGAGCATGTGCACTTTCAGAAAATATATGTTTGTTGGGGGGTTCATGGGTAAGGGGTTGTTTTAGTTGAAAATCCCAAAGTTACCCCTATTGGTTTGTGCTTGAAAATTTTGCTGTGTAAATGCCCAATAGTACA
Source organism: Hymenochirus boettgeri (assembly GCA_019447015.1). NCBI lineage: Eukaryota > Metazoa > Chordata > Amphibia > Anura > Pipidae > Hymenochirus > Hymenochirus boettgeri. The sequence goes on from CM033470.1 coordinate 122,700,146, forward strand.
CAAAGCAGTTTGGCAGCTGCCCTCTCCAGTGCACCCCCACAAATGTAGTATCAAAATACTCCCCAAAAAAAGTTGCTCTTCATTATTTAGAATGCTTTGTAAAGTTTTCATGGCAATATTTTTGTGGAAAACCATGTTTTTAATGTTTTTTTTTGTAATTTTTTCTAAAATATGCTAAAATGGTGCAGTTCTTCGTAGAATTTTACAAACACCATTGATGGTATGAATAAACAAACTACAGCTTTTCATAGCTGAAGGTGTGTAGATTTCAGGAATATATAGTTTGTGGGGGGTATTTCTGAGTTAGGGGGGTGTTTTGTGGGAAAAACTGCAGACTGTTCAAATTTGGAGTTGGCTGAATATTTTCACTGGTTTTGAGCCATCGTGCATTGTCTCACTTTGTGGCTATTCGCTTCCACGTCCGTGTGTGTAACCACACATATGGCATACCGTTTGATTCAGGACATTTGGGAGATTGACATTTGGTAATTTTTTTTTACATTCCATGGGGTTTTGGCATGTTTTCTACCTTTGAAAGTGTTTTTTTTCAGAAAATCTGCTAAAGTGCAAACTTCTACGAAGAACTGCGCCCACACCATTGATGGTATGAATGAATGAACTACAGTGTTACATAGCTGAAGGTGTGTAGATTTCAGGAATATATAGTTTGTGGGGGGTATTTCTGAGTTAGGGGGGTGTTTTGTGGGAAAAACTGCAGACTGTTCAAATTTGGATTGGCTGAATATTTTCGCTGTTTTTGAGCCATCGTGCATTGTCTCACTTCGTGGCTATTCGCTTCCACGTCTGTGTGTGTAACCACACATATGGCATACCGTTTGATTCAGGACATGTGGGAGATTGACATTTGGTAACGTTTTTTTACATTCCGTGGAGTTTTGGCATGTTTTCTACCTTTGAAAGTGTTTTTTTTGTTAATTTTTTCAGAAAATCTGCTAAAGTGCGAAATTCTACGAAGAACTGTGCAGACATTATTGATGGTATGAATGAACGAACTACAGTATTACATAGCCTAAGGTGTGTAGATTTCAGGAATATATAGTTTCTGGGGGGTATTTTTGAGTTAGGGGGTCGTTTTGTGGGAAAAACTGCAGACTGTTCAAATTTGGAGTTGGCTGAATATTTTAGCTGTTTTTGAGCCATCGTGCATTGTCTCACTTCGTGGCTATTCGCTTCCACGTCCGTGTGTGTAACCACACATATGGCATACCGTTTGATTCAGGACATTTGGGAGATTGAAATTTGGTAATTTTTTTTTACATTCCATGGGGTTTTGGCATGTTTTCTACCTTTGAAAGTGTTTTTTTTCCAGAAAATCTGCTAAAGTGCGAACTTCTACAAAGAACTGCGCCCACACCATTGATGGTATTAATGAACGAACTACAGTGTTACATAGCCTAAGGTGTGTAGATTTCAGGAATATATAGTTTTTGTGGGGTATTTCTGAGTTATGGGGGTGTTTTGTGGGAAAAACTGCAGACTGTTCAAATTTGGAGTTGGCTGAATATTTTCACTGGTTTTGAGCCATTATGCATTGTCTCACTTCGTGGCTATTCGCTTCCACGTCCGTGTGTGTAACCACACATATGGCATACCGTTTGATTCAGGACATTTGGGAGATTGACATTTGGTAACTTTTTTTTATATTCCATGGGGTTTTGGCATGTTTTCTACCTTTGAAAGTGTTTTTTTTCCAGAAAATCTGCTAAAGTGCGAACTTCTACGAAGAACTGCGCCCACACCATTGATGGTATGAATGAACGAACTACAGTGTTACATAGCCTAAGGTGTGTAGATTTCAGGAATATGTAGTTTTTGTGGGGTATTTCTGAGTTATGCGGGTGTTTTGTGGTAAAAACTGCAGACTGTTCAAATTTGGAGTTGGCTGAATATTTTCACTGGTTTTGAGCCATTGTGCATTGTCTCACTTCGTAGCTATTCGCTTCCACGTCCGTGTGTGTAACCACACATATGGCATACCGTTTGATTCAGGACATTTGGGAGATTGACATTTGGTAACTTTTTTTTACATTCCATGGGGTTTTGGCATGTTTTCTACCTTTGAAGGTGTTTTTTTTCAGAAAATCTGCTAAAGTGCGAACTTCTGCGAAGAACTGCGCCCACGCTATTGATGGTATGAATGAACGAACTACAGTGTTACATAGCCTAAGGTGTGTAGATTTCAGGAATATATAGTTTCTGGGGAGTATTTTTGAGTTAGGGGGTCGTTTTGTGGGAAAAACTGCAGACTGTTCAAATTTGGAGTTGGCTGAATATTTTAGCTGTTTTTGAGCCATCGTGCATTGTCTCACTTCGTGGCTATTTGCTTCCACGTCCGTGTGTGTAACCACACATATGGCATAACGTTTGATTCAGGACATTTGGGAGATTGAAATTTGGTAATTTTTTTTTACATTCCATGGGGTTTTGGCATGTTTTCTACCTTTGAAAGTGTTTTTTTTTCAGAAAATCTGCTAAAGTGCGAACTTCTATGAAGAACTGCGCCCACGCCATTGATGGTATGAATGAACGAACTACAGTGTTACATAGCCTAAGGTGTGTAGATTTCAGGAATATATAGTTTTGTGGGGTATTTCTGAGTTATGGGGGTGTTTTGTGGGAAAAACTGCAGACTGTTCAAATTTGGAGTTGGCTGAATATTTTCACTGGTTTTGAGCCATATGCATTGTCTCACTTCGTGGCTATTCGCTTCCACGTCTGTGTGTGTAACCACATATGGCATACCGTTTGATTCAGGACATTTGGGAGATGACATTTGGTAACTTTTTTTTATATTCCAGGGGTTTGGCATGTTTCTACCTTTGAAAGTGTTTTTTTTTCAGAAAATCTGCTAAAGTGCGAACTTCTACGAAGAACTGCGCCCACACCATTGATGGTATGAATGAACGAACTACAGTGTTACATAGCCTAAGGTGTGTAGATTTCAGGAATATATAGTTTTTGTGGGGTATTTCTGAGTTATGGGGGTGTTTTGTGGTAAAAACTGCAGACTGTTCAAATTTGGAGTTGGCTGAATATTTTCACTGGTTTTGAGCCATTGTGCATTGTCTCACTTCGTAGCTATTCGCTTCCACGTCCGTGTGTGTAACCACACATATGGCATACCATTTGATTCAGGACATTTGGGAGATTGACATTTGGTAACTTTTTTTTACATTCCATGGGGTTTTGGCATGATTTCTACCTTTGAAAGTTGTTCTTTGTTAATTTTTTCAGAAAATCTGCCGAAAGTGCGAACTTCTACGAAGAGCTGCACCTATACCATTGATGGTATGAATGAAAGAATTACAGCGCTATGTTGCTGAAGGTGTCTACATTCCAAAAATATATAGTTTCTGGGGGGTATTTCCAAGCTACAGGGGTGTTTAGTGTAAAAAAAACTGCAGAATGTTCAAATATAGAGATGGCTAAATTTTTTTACTGTCACTGCCATTTGGCATTAGTCCCACTTTGGGTTAGTTGGTAGCCATGTCTCTGGGTACACCCATGAATATGGCATACCGTTTTATTCAGGAGGGATTAGGCTTTCATATTTGAGATGCGTTTGAACTTTCCTCCACAGTTTTTAGCTGAAATTCGCATTTGATTTTGTCTCTGATTTTACAGTTGAGGAAAAAAAGGAAAATGTGAGAAAATAACTTACAATTGGACGAAGAGCTGCGTCCGGGTATCTGCATTTTGATCAAAACTTACCTCACTCATAATATCCTGCGGGTGTGTAGTTTCTAAAAATATCTCACTTGTGGGGATATTTTAGATAATTTGGAAGATATTCTATGTTAACTGTCAGTAGTGGTTATACATTTTAATTTGGTGTAATATTCTTGAAGGTGCAGTTTTAGTTTGGGGGCGTCTCCTGTACAGGAAAAGTCGGGTACCTACATATATCTGGTATCGTTGTACTCGGGAGTATCAGAGCTTTTAGAAACAGTAAGATTTTTGTGTGTAACCTTAAGATAACTGTTAGTAAAAATGGGAAACATCTGTGAAAAATTGCTAATTTTTAATTTTTTTTACATATTTTACCCATAATTCCAATTAAATCTCCAGAAAAGTTAAAAAATTTTGATACCATGCTAAAGTACACATTGTGCTGAAAAAAACAATGTATAATATTCCTAATTTACTGGGGGGTTTCCTACTGTAAAATTAGTTTAAACCATATGAGTGCAAAATCCTGAAAATTCTTCTGGCAAAAAAGGGTAGGCATCTTGCAAAACTGTCTGGCACTGAAAAGGTTAATACCAGTAGTTCTCGATATTTTTTAGTTTTAGAAACTTATCAAAGCCTTTTTTAAAGCTATTCAATGAACCTGCCATTACCACATCTGCTGGAAGACAGTTCCACAGTTTCACCGTTCTCACTGTAAAGAAACCCTTCCTAACCTGAAGATGAAACTTCTTTTCTTCCAACCTTAGAGGATGTCCACGTGTCCTCTGATATGACCTATTAGTGAACAATGCACCAGAGGGTTCATTGTATGGCCCATTAATATATTTGTATAAGGTTATCATGTCCCCATGCAAACGCCGCTTCTCCAATGTAAACAGCCCTAACTTGTCTAATCTGCCTGTATATTTGAGCCCATCCATTCCCCTTATTAATTTAGTTGCCCTTCTCTGAACTGCCTCAATTTCCAAGATGTCCCTTTTGTATATGGGATTCCAAAACTGCACCGCATATTCCAAATGAAGCCTTACCAGTATAGTATAGTATTTGAGGTTGAATAAAGACATACGTCCATCCAGTCCAACCCATCTAGCAATATCCTCATTTCCTGCCTAACTGTTGATCCAGAGGAAGGCAAAAAAAAACCACCAAATTTATGAAGGGGGAAAAAATTCCTTCCGACTCAAGTGGCAATCGGAAATTTCCCTGGATCAACTCTACTTTATGTATCAATACCAGTAACTTGCAACATTCCTTGTTTGCAGAAACTCATCCAGCTTTTTTTTGAAACTGACCAATGAACCTGCCATAACAACGTCCACTGGAAGACAGTTCCATAGCTTTACCGTTCTCACAGTGAAAAACCCTTTCCGAGCTTGAAGCCTAAACCTTTTTTCTTCAAGTCTTAAGGGATGTCCACGTGTCCTCTGACATGTTCTATTGGTGAACAATGCCCCAGATAGTTTATTGTATGGCCCGTTAATGTATTTATACACAGTAATCATATCCCCACGCAAGCGCCTTTTCTCCAGCGTACATAATTGTAACTTTTCCAGTCTCTCTTCATATTCAAGCTCCCCCAATCCCCTTATTAATTTAGTTGTTCTTCTCTGAACCCTTTCCATTTCAAAGATGTCCTTTTTGTACACAGGATTCCAAAATTGCACTGCATATTCCAAATGAAGCCTTACCAATGCTTTGTAAAGAGGGAGAATTACATTTTCCTCCCTTGAATCCATACCTCGCTTTATACAAGACAATACCATGCTGGCTCTGGCTGTTGCCGCCTGGCACTGCTTGCTACCTTTAAGTTTGTTATCCACCAAAACTCCAAGATCCCTTTCCAACAGGGATTCACTTAACACAGAGCCATTTATAGTATAAGTAGCACAAGGATTTTTAAGTCCAAAATGCATCACCTTACATTTATCAACATTGAATTTCATCTGCCACTTAGCAGCCCAATGTGATAATCTATCTAGATCCCCTTGCAACGATTGCACATCCTCTGAAGTTTTTAATGGTCGACAAAGTTTTGTGTCGTTAGCAAACACAGAAACCTTGCTGACAATACCCACTTCCAAATCATTAATAAATAGATTAAATAGAAGCGGCCCCAACACAGAACCCTGTGGCACCCCACTTAGCACTTTAGTCCATAATGATGAAGCCCCATTAACAACTACTCTCTGCATCCTATTCTTTAACCAATTTTCTATCCATGTACAAATGTGACTCCCCAGACCAACAGACCTTAGCTTATTCATTAGTCGCCTATGGGGGACTGTATCAAAAGCCTTTGCAAAATCCAAGTAAACTACATCTACTGCTATACCAGAGTCTAACAGGGAGATGCAATAAAAGTTCTTATCGTTAAAAATGGTGCTAATTTTGCCCCAACCAATCACATGTTAGCTTTCAAATGTTAAATAAAATCTGATTGGTTGGGGCAAAGTTAGCACCATTTTTAACGATAAGAACTTGTATTGCATCTCCCTGTAAATTTCTACTTACTTCCTCATAAAAGCCAAGCAAGTTAGTTTGACAAGATCTATTCCTCCTAAATCCATGCTGGTTACTACTTATGTCAGTCCTTGAAACATACTCTAGAACATGTTCCCTTATTAAACTTTCCAGGATCTTCCCCACCACTGAAGTTAAACTTACAGGCCTGTAATTACCCGGCTGTGAACGACTACCCTTTTTGAATATTGGAATAATAAGAGAGGGGGCAAAAAACTAAAGTGCACTGGCTTACAAAAACTTTTACCTTTAGGAAAGCTAATTTATGCTGTTAAAGGAATCGCTCCTGCTCATAGACTGGGGGAACTGTTTCTAGGTAAGGATACTGAGCAGATGTGGACCACTTTTAAAGGGAAATTAAACTATTATATTTATAAATTTGTACCTTTTAGGGAACAGTGTAAAAAAATTAGATCCAGTCCTGCATGGCTTAATGCTCAGGTAAAAGGGAGATGAAAAAAAGAAAAAGACTTTTAAAATTTTGAAAACAGAAGGCAGAACAGGCTTACAGGGAGTACAAAAGCTGTAATAAAGAGTGCAAGAAAGCAATTAAACTAGCTAAAATAGAAAACTAATACGGATTGACGAACAAAGCAAGTCCAACCCCAAAAGGTTTTTTAAGTATATAAATGGTAAAAGATGAGGACTGAGAATGTGGGACACAATTAAACAATGGAGCTTAGGTGTTCGTGAGGATGCCGAAAAGGCTAATCTGCTAAACCGTTTTTTTACATCGGTTTTTACTGTTGAGAATCCTTGTCCTTACAGTAGGGATTGTAATAATATGCAGGAAGAAATGAAGAGTTTTCACATTGGATAAATGAGGATATGTTCCGGAAACAATTAGACAAGGTAATATCAATAAGCACCAGGACCAGATGGATTGCATCCTCGGATTTAAAAAGGAGCTTAGTTCAGTTCTATCTAGACCACTGTTTCTCATCTTTTCAGATTCGCTTTTGACTGGGGATTGCCGCTGGATTGGAAAAAAGCCAATGTAGTACCAATATTCAAAAAAGGTAGTCGTTCACAGCCTGGAAACTATAGCACCTGTAAGCCTAACATCAGTGGTAGGAAGGTGATGGAAACCTTGTTAAGGGATCATATCCTTGACTTTGTTTCCAGATCGTCTTATTAGTAGTAGTCAGCATGGATTTATGAGAAATAGATCATGCCAGACAAATTTAATTGGTTTTTATGAAGAAGTGAGTAAGAAGCTAGATTCAGGCACAGCAGTGGATTGGTATATTTGGATTTTGCAAAAGCTTTGATACTGTGCCACATAGGCGACTAATGTATAAACTGAGGACTGTTGGCCTTGAAGAAAACATTTGTTCATGGATAGAGAACTGGTTATTGGACCGCAAACAGAGAGTGGTGGTTAATGGAGCTACATCTATGTGGGCTAAAGTTCTAAGCGGAGTGCCTCAGGGTTCTGTACTGGGGCCGCTTCTGTTTATCTGTTTATAAATTACTTAGAAGGGGGCATTGAGAGCAAGGTCTCAGTATTTGCTGATGACACTAAACTATGCAGAGCTTTGGAAACTTCCAATGATGTGCAAGTGCTGCAAGCAGACCTAGATAGATTATCAAAATGGGCAGCAGAATGGCAGATAGATTCAATGTTGATAAATGTAAGGTGATGCATTGTGATTTAATAATCCCTGTGCCACCTACACCATAAATAACTCTGTGTTAAGTGCATCTGTAATGGAAAAAGATTTGGGGGTTCTGGTAGATAACAACTTAGCCTATGCAAACAATGCCAGGTAGCAACGGCTAGAGCTAGCAAGGTATTGTCTTGTATAAAAGGGGGAATAGATTCAAGAGAGAAAAATATTATTCTCCCCTCTTTACAAGGTACTAAGCCAGGGAGACAGGGGAGCTTAGGAGATTAATACGTGGCTAAGAGAGTGGTGTAAGGAAGAAGGGTTTGGGTTTATTGAGAACTGGGCAGACTTGCTGTCGGCTTCAGGCACTTTAGTAGGTATGGGTTGCACCTCACTGATGGTGGTGCAGCTGTTTTAGGGAGAAGATGGCTAGGGGTTGGAGGAGATTTTAACTAGGTTTGGGGGAGGAGGGTATTAGCAGTCTCACTGGGATAGATTGTCCAGGAGGAAAGCAGGGTGTAGATAGGCCAGTGGTGGGTGGAAAGGGGGTGGGGCTAGCATAGGGGATAGGGAGGAATGTGTATCAAAGTGTACGAATAAATTACAGGATCATAATCTAAAATGTATGTTTGCAAATGCGAGAAGCCTGGCTGACAAAATGGGTGAATTGGAAATGATGGCATTGAATGAAAAGTATGATGTAATAGGTAAGCAGAAACGTGTTGAACAGTTCTCACGACTGGGCTGTAAATATAGAAGGATATGCCTTGTTTAGGCAGACAGAAAAAAAGGAAAGGGGAGGAGTATGTGTATATGTTAAAAAAGAATTGAAGCCAAATTAAAAAAGAAGAGATAGCTGGTGATATGGATGATAAAGTGGAGCAATATGGGTGGAATTAGGCAACAGGAAAGGGGGTAATGTCATTGTTGGTGTCTGCTATAAGCCGCCAAATGCTAGCGAGGAGGTGAGTCAACTTCATATGCAGTTGGCAAGGGCTGCAAGTTTGGGGAGTGTGCTCATTATGGGGGACTTCAATTACCCTGACATTGATTGGTTGGTGGAACTGCCATCACAAGAAAAGGCGATGAGTTCCTGAATTTGCTGCAGGATAATTTTCTCTCACAGGTGGTTGAGGTTCCTACTAGAAAAGGAGCTCTGTTGGATCTGGTAATATCTAACATTGTGGACGCATTATAGATATAAAGGTAACTGGAGGCTTAGGGAATAGTGACCATGAATAGTGGCATTTGGACTTTGTTATCGAAAGGAAAGTGCGCTGGGTTAACAAAGACATTTAATTTCAGGAAAGCAAATTTTCCCAGGTTAAAAGCAGCCTCTTCAGAATGTCAACTGGTATAATGTATTATCAGGTAAAGGTACTGAACAGAGTGGACTGTGTTCAAGGGGATTTTAAGCCATTTCACAACTGTAACAAGGAGTGTAAGAAAGCAATCAAACTAGCTAAAATTATAAGGAAGTTAGGATAGCTGAAAAGCATCACTAAGCCTAAACATTTTTTAAGTATATTTAGTAAGAAGATGAGACTAGAATGTGGCACCATTAATTAATGGGGATAGTTATTTACGAAGGATGGCGATAAAGCAAATGTCTTGAATAATTTTTTTTCCTCTGTATACACTATAAGATCCAAGTACAGATATCATAGAGTATAGTAGCAATAAAGGTATACAAGATTCAAGTTCACTTTGGTTAACAGAGATATGGTACAGAAAGAACTAAATAAGGTTAATATTAGTAAATCTCCTGGACCGATAAAATACATCCTCGGTACTTAAGGAGCTAAGTTCAGTTTTATCTAGGCCATTGTTTCTTATTTTTGCTGATTCCCTCATGTCCGTGGTGTGCCTCTGGATTGGAAAAAGGCTGATGTTTATTCCATATTCAAAAAGGGTTCAGCCTTTTTCCAATCCAGAGGCACACCACCGGACATGAGGGAATCAGCAAAAATAAGAAACAATGGCCTAGATAAAACTGAACTTAGCTCCTTAAGTACCCGAGGATGTATTTTATCCGGTCCAGGAGATTTATTAATATTAACCTTATTTAGTTCTTTCTGTACCATATCCTCGGTTAACCAAAGTGAACTTGAATCTTGTATACCTTTATTGCTACTATACTCTATGATATCTGTACTTGGATCTTCTATAGTGTATACAGAGGAAAAAAAATTATTCAAGACATTTGCTTTATCGCCATCCTCCGTAACTAACTTATCCCCATTAATTAATGGTGCCACATTCTCAGTCCTCATCTTCTTACTATTAATATACTTAAAAAAATGTTTAGGCTTAGTGATGCTTTCTTCAGCTATCCTAACTTCATTATTAATTTTAGCTAGTTTGATTGCTTTCTTACACTCCTTGTTACAGTTGTGAACTGGCTTAAAATCCCCTTGAACACAGTCCACTTCTGTTCAGTACCTTTACCTGATAATACATTATCCCAGTTGACATTCTGAAGAGCTGCTTTTAACCTGGGAAAATTTGCTTTCCTGAAATTAAATGTCTTTGTTAACCCAGCGCACTTTTCCTTTCGATAACAAAGTCCAAATGCCACTATTTCATGGTCACTATTCCCTAAGCCTCCAGTTACCTTTATATCTATAATGCGCTCCACAATATTAGATATTACCAGATCCAACAGAGCTCCTTTTCTAGTTGGAACCTCAACCACCTGTGAGAGAAAAATTATCCTGCAGCAAAATCAGGAACTCATCGCCTTTTTCTGTGATGGCAGTTCCACCACACAATCAATGTCAGGGTAATTGAAGTCCCCCATAATGAGCACACTCCCCAAACTTGCAGCCTTGCCAACTGCATATGAAGTTGACTCACCTCCTCTCTGCTAGCATTGGCGGCTTATAGCAGACACCAACAATGACATTACCCCCTTTCTGTTGCCTAATTCCACCCATATTGCCTCCCACTTTATCATCCATATCACCAGCTATCTCTCTTTTAAATTTGGCTTCAATTCTTTTTAACATAACACCATACTCCTCCCTTCCTTTTTTTCTGTCCTGCCTAAACAAGGCATATCCTTCTATATTTACAGCCCAGTCGTGAGAACTGTTCAACACGTTTCTGCTCTTAACCTATTACATCATACTTTCATTCAATGCCATCATTTCCAATTCACCCATTTTGTCAGCCAGGCTTCTGCATTTGCAAACAACATTTTAGATTATGATCCTGTAATTTATTCGTACACTTTGATACACATTCCTCCCTATCCCCTATGCTAGCCCCACCCCCTTTCCACCCACCCTGGCCTATTACACCCTGCTTTCCTCCTGGACAATCTATCCCAGTGAGACTGCTAATACCCTCCTCCCCAAACCTAGTTAAAATTCTCCTCCAACCCTCTAGCATCTTCTCCCCTAAAACAGCTGCACCACCATCAGTGAGGTGCAACCCATACCTACTAAAGTGCCTGAAGCCGACAGCAAAGTCTGCCCAGTTCTCAATAAACCCAAACCCTTCTTCCTTACACCACTCTCTTAGCCACGTATTAATGCTCCTAAGCTCCCGCTGTCTCCCTGGCTTAGTACCTTGTAAAGAGGGAGAATAATATTTTTCTCTCTTGAATCTATTCCCCCTTTTATACAAGACAATACCTTGCTAGCTCTAGCCGTTGCTACCTGGCATTGTTTGCTATGGCTAAGTCTGTTATCTACCAGAACCCCCAAATCTTTTTCCATTACAGATGCACTTAACACAGAGTTATTTATGGTGTAGGTGGCACAGGGATTATTAAATCACAAATGCATCACCTTACATTTATCAACATTGAATCTCATCTGCCATTCTGCTGCCCATTTTGATAATCTATCTAGGTCTGCTTGCAGCACTTGCACATCATTGGAAGTTTCCAAAGCTCTGCATAGTTTAGTGTCATCAGCAAATACTGAGACCTTGCTCTCAATGCCCCCTTCTAAGTAATTTATAAACAGATTAAACAGAAGCGGCCCCAGTACAGAACCCTGAGGCACTCCGCTTAGAACTTTAGCCCACATAGATGTAGCTCCATTAACCACCACTCTCTGTTTGCGGTCCAATAACCAGTTCTCTATCCATGAACAAATGTTTTCTTCAAGGCCAACAGTCCTCAGTTTATACATTAGTCGCCTATGTGGCACAGTATCAAAAGCTTTTGCAAAATCCAAATATACCACATCCACTGCTGTGCCTGAATCTAGCTTCTTACTCACTTCTTCATAAAAACCAATTAAATTTGTCTGGCATGATCTATTTCTCATAAATCCATGCTGACTACTACTAATAAGATGATCTCTGGAGACAAAGTCAAGGATATGATCCCTTAACAAGGTTTCCATCACCTTCCCTACCACTGATGTTAGGCTTACAGGTCTATAGTTTCCAGGCTGTGAACGACTACCTTTTTTGAATATTGGTACTACATTGGCTTTTTTCCAATCCAGCGGCACATCCCCAGTCAAAAGCGAATCTGAAAAGATGAGAAACAGTGGTCTAGATAGAACTGAACTAAGCTCCTTTAAAATCCGAGGATGCAATCCATCTGGTCCTGGTGCTTTATTGATATTAACCTTGTCTAATTGTTTCCGTAACATATCCTCATTTATCCAATGTGAAAACTCTTCATTTCTTCCCTGCATATTATTACAATCCCTACTGTAAGGACAAGGATTCTCAACAGTAAAAACCGATGTAAAAAAACGGTTTAGCAGATTAGCCTTTTCGGCATCCTCTACGAACACCTAAGCTCCATTGTTTAATTGGTCCCACATTCTCAGTCCTCATCTTTTTACCATTTATATACTTAAAAAACCTTTTGGGGTTGGACTTGCTTTGTTCGTCAATCCGTATTTAGTTTTCTATTTTAGCTAGTTTAATTGCTTTCTTGCACTCTTTATTACAGCTTTTGTACTCCCTGTAAGCCTGTTCTGTGCCTTCTGTTTTCAAAATTTTAAAAGTCTTTTTCTTTTTTTCCATCTCCCTTTTTACCTGAGCATTAAGCCATGCAGGACTGGATCTAATTTTTTTACACTTGTTCCCTAAAAGGTACAAATTTATAAATATAATAGTTTAATTTCCCTTTAAAAGTGGTCCACATCTGCTCAGTATCCTTACCTAGAAACAGTTCCCCCCAGTCTATGAGCAGGAGCGATTCCTTTAACAGCATAAAATTAGCTTTCCTAAAGGTAAAAGTTTTTGTTAAGCCAGTGCACTTTAGTTTTTTGCAACCTATATTAAATGACACTATATCATGGTCACTATTGCCTAAGCTTCCCATTAACCTCATCTCCAAAATGAGCTCAGGGTTATTAGATATCACCAGATCAAACAACGCATTCTGTCTACTAGGAATTTCTACCATCTGTGAAAGAAAATGCTCATATAGGAAATTTAAGAACTTTATACCTTTTGTGGTGCTGGCAGTTTCCTTACTCCAATCTATGTCAGGGTAGTTAAAATCCCCCATAACCAGAACATGCCCCATATCAGCAGCCTTCGCTAACTGCATATGGAGATTCATTTCCACATCTTCCCCGGCATTTGGCGGCTTATAACATACTCCAACAATTAATTTACCTACCTTCTTGCTTCCTGTACACAGTTCCACCCATAATGTTTCTGCCGTATCGTTTACTCCCCCATCTATTCCATCTTTTAAATTTGGCTTCAATTCCTGTTTAACATACATACATACTCCTCCTCCTTTCTTATTAACTCTGTCATGTCTAAATAAGGAGAATCTTTCAATATTTACTGTCCAGTCGTGTGAATCATTAAGCCATGATTCTGCTATACCAATTACATCATACCTTTCCTTTAAAGCTATTATTTCAAGTTCGCCGTTTTTTCCAGCCAGACTTCTTGCATTTGTAAACATACATTTTAGATTATCAATTGATTTACTTCCATACATGGTCATACATGCCTCCTTATCCTCTATGCTCCCCCCTCCCCCTTCTTCTCCCTCCGTTGTGTTCATAGCCCCCTGATCCATAACTTCTCTATCTACCTCTGTGTAGTTCAACAATCCCTCCCCCCCATACCTAGTTTAAAATCTCCTCCAACCCCCTAGCCATCTTCTCCCCCAAAACAGCTGCACCATCACCATTGAGGTGCAATCCGTCTCTACTAAAGAGCCTGTAGCCAACAGAAAAATCAGCCCAGTTCTCTAAAAACCCAAACCCCATCTCCTTACACCACCCTCTTAGCCACGCATTTATACTCCTGAGCTCCAGTTGTCTCCCTAGCATAGCACGTGGCTGCGGTAGTATTTCTGAAATCACTACCCTGAGGGTCCTTGCTTTTAACTTGGCCCCTAATTCTCGGAAATCATTTTTAAGGACGTCCACCTCTAACTTTGTCATGGGCACCAATGTGAACCAAGACTGCCGGGTCACTCCCAGCCCCACCCAATAATCTGTCTACATGATCCACCACATGTCGAACCCTAGCACCAGGCAGACAACACACTATTCGGCATGCAGGGTCTTGGCGACAGATTACCCTATCTACCCTTCTAATAATGGAGTCCCCTACCACTACCACCTGCCTATCCTTCCTTACCCCCAGTTCTCCCTCCCTTGTATTGGAGATGGCTGTCCCCTGGGTGCTCAAGGGAAAGGCCCGCTCCATACATGCTGCTTCCAAGCCATCGCCCTCCACATCTTAGCCTAAAATGGCAAATCTGTTGGGATCGACCAGCTGGGAAGAAGCGTCCCTATCCTTCCGTCCCCTACTTCCCCTAGTGACCCTTACAAATCTATCTTCTTTCTCCACCTTATCTGCCCCATCTCCACCCTCCAGTTTACTGGCCCCTGCCAGTACCTGTATTTCCCCCAGATTTGCCAAGCCCTGCAATGCTGCAAGTTTACCCTTTAGATTCTGGACCTCAGATTCCAAATGGGCAACCCACTCAAATCTGACACATACATAGGTCCCCTGGGGCGGCTGCTCCAAGATCCCATACATGCAGCAGGATGCACACTGCACGGCCACAACAAAACTGTCCATACTAAACAGCAATACACAGCAGAGACACAGCAGAGAAACAGCAATGTTGTTCTTAAACCCTTTCTTGTTCTAAGCGCTTTTGTTTCTTAACGCTTTCTCTCCCCTTTAAAAACAAAAAATCCCTTTGAAAGAAAATCGCTCAAGAGCTGATCGCTCTGGAGAAATGACTTAAATGAGGTTCAAAACCAAAGAGCCAACAGCCCTCAGCCAAATTAAACCAATTAGCTACATCCCCATCCAATCAGAGAAAAAAAAAATGCCTTTCCTTTGTCTCTTACCAGCCCCCGCTCTACAGGTAACTGTGCTTTTTAAACACCAGTATTTTTAAACAGTGCTTTTTAAACACCAGTATTTGTTTTAGTAACCCAGTGCTTTGAGTTTACTCAAACAATTCCTACTACCTTATTCAAGCAGTAAGTAGTAAAAAAAACAAAAAATACACCAGTGATTAATTACTTACACAGGCACACTCCTAGAAATAAATAGTGTTAGGTTAGTACATTTACTAGGCTGCAAACCACAGTTAATAAACGCTTTTGTTTCTTAACGCTCTCTCTCCCCTTAAAAAGAGACAAATCCCTTTAAAACAGAAAATCCCTTTGAAAGAAAATCGCTCAAGAGCTGATCGCTCTGGAGAAATGACTTAAATGAGGTTCAAAACATAAAAAATTGCATTCTGAAGACACACTCGAGCAACTTAACAAAATTAAAAGAGAGTTAGGTGGACTGTTTATGAACAAAGTCGAGAAAGCACTGAGACTAGTGGGCCAAAAAATCTACAGCAAATATAACAAGCCAGATACTATGCTGGCTAACAAATTAAATCAAAAGCTTACACAAAATAAATTCCTTCCGCTAAGAGACCCTTCGGGTACACTGATCCACGATCCTCAAAAAATATCAACTACGGTATGTTTCCCCAATTCTACACAAAACTGTATAAAGGAAACACAACAAATAAATCCCTAGCTACGACCACGCTTTTAGCAGATTTCCTACAAAAAATCAATCTACCATCCCTAATGACAACACAAGCAGATAAATTACACAGGCGAACTACACACAGTTATTAAGGAGCGCAAAGGCAGAAAATCCCCAGGTCCTGACGGCTTTACCATGCTGTATTATACAACTTTTATGAAAATTTTATCACCTCACTTTCTGAATTTGGCAAATAACATTTTGAACAAAACAGGCGCTTTTAACTCAGACATGCTACAAGCGAAAATAATAGTAATACCCAAACCAGACAGGGACTCGACCCAAATGACTAATTACAGACCAATCTCATTAATTATCTGTGACATAAGATATTTTCAAAACTACTAGCCAACAGAATAAAAGATTTACTACCTACATTGATCAACACAGTGGGTACAGGGTACAGGTAAAAAAGGTTGGGTGGACATAGAAAACGAACTAATTACCCCTTTAAATGTATATTCAATTCTATGGGTTCCATCAAAGAAAAGACAAATTCTATCCACATGAATAATCCCCAACATAGTCTCAAACTTAAAATTCTGGGATAGCAAAAACTTCAAATATAAGCTGATTCCAAATTACACACACTCAGTCCCACTCTTTTTCAACCCAGGTTTCCCACCAGGTATGTCCAGGTATTTTGCAGATTACTGGACTCAAAAAGGTATATTCAGATTATCAGATGTCTGTGACTCTAACAAAAACATGCTAACATGGCAACAATTACAAGCCAAATTCAAGCTAGATACCTCCAAATGGTACAAATTAATACAAATATATAATTTCTACAACAGGATAACAAAAGAACCCACATCCTAACCAGTCTAATTTTGAAAGAATTTGTTTTAAATAAGGACAACACGAGAGGCCAGATTACAGTATTGTATTCCCTGATCTGGCACTCTAGCCAAGATATTAAGACCCCCCCAGTCATAAAGTGGGAAACCAGATTCACGCTGGTTGGTAAATAAATAACAGAGCTGCTATGTATAAAGTTTGTACATATGTAGAAACTTTATATTTTTCTAGAAACATGGAAACAAACAAACAAACAAAAAAAGCAATAAACTCAGGCAGTAGACTATGTTATAAACTAAGACTAAGTAAACAAGGGAATTAGAGCTTGTGACTTTTTGGTCTGTTTGTTCCTAAAATACAGTATTTACATGGTGCACCACCAGCAACTCAACTATGATCACAGGTACATTTAGAAACTTTATCTTTTGCTATAAAGTGAAGCTAGAAATTTTTTGCGCAGAGACAGTGAATGGGGCCAGGGGACGTGGCTCTTTGAAGCCAACATGGGCTATGAGTTGTACTGGCAACAACATGGAAGCCTCCTTTGTTACAGAATCTATTACTTATATCTACTAAATGCAAATAACTAGAGAATAATCTTTCAATGTATAGGTATTATGGGGAGAAAAGCTTTCACATTAGGATTTTTAAAAATTAAGTTTAGTTCTCCTTTAAATCAACACATCTCGAGTGCTGTTGTTCCTAGAAGAACATGGCTGGATAATAAACAAGGAGAAGTCATACCTAATTCCAACTCAAGAGTTTCCTAGGAGTAATGTTAAACTCTCTAGAACCCAAAATATCACTGACTTTACAGTGTCAGGAGGACTTGATAAATGGACTTGATAAAAGAAGTACAAAACATTCTTATACAATGGTGTCAGTCTGTCAAAGAATCATAGGAAAATTACATCAACATTAGATGCAGTCCAGTGGGTGATGTTACACATGAGACCACTACATTGGAGCTTCCTAACCCAATGGGATCGCCACTCATCAGACAATTAAATAATAACCCTTTCACTAGCAGTGAGGAACACGCTAAAATGGTGGACAGTCCGGTCCATTATCAAGGCAGAAGAAATAGATCTCCTCACATGGATCACTATTACTGTAGATGCCAGCCTAAATAGTGCCTTGATCAAAAAGTACAGGGAACCTGGAACAAGGTGTGGAGTCAGAAAACTCATGTATTATATCAACAAACGGGGGGGTACCCACAGCTACAGCATGTGGCTCCAAATGGAACAAATTCTAACTTGGGCAGAACAGAATGTGAAACTCATGTTAGCCATCCACATCCCAGGGGTGCAGAATGTACATGCAGACATCCTAAGGAGGCATATAGCAAATCCAGCCGAATGGAGTCTGAATCAAGCAGTCTTCCAACAAAAGGAAGTTTGGTTGCCCAAAAATGGATCTGATGGCAACTCAGTACAATTGCAAACTAAGAAAATTCTGTGGTATCCAGACAAGTGGGCTGTAACCACGAATGCATTTTTGATCAAATGGGGCCACAATTGATGTATATTTATCTCACCAATGGACATGATCCCGAGAGTTCTGAGGAAAATTCAAGAGGACAGGGCTCAAGTGATTGTTGTCCTCCCATATTGGCAGAGGAGACCGTGTTTCTCATGGCTACAGGCCATGTCACAGGAACCCCCAATGAGATTGCCGAAGATCCCAAACCTAATCTTCCAAGGGAGTCTAATCCACCCGAATTTGGGTCAGCTAAGCCTAACGGCATGGAAATTGAAAGGGAAAACATGAGACAAAGAGGGCTTTCGGAGGAGGTAATTACAACACTCATATCCTCCAGAAAAAATACTACCTCCAATATGTATTATAAAATTTGGAACAAATATGAAGACTGGTGCAAATGTAGGAAAATTGAGGCAAAACAAACAGAGGTAGAACATATTCTCCAATTCCTTCAAGAAGGCCTGACAAGGAAACACTCAAAAGACAAGTAACAGCGATATCAGCGATCATGAATAGACGCTGGCCATTTGATCCGCTAATAATAAGGTTTTTCAAAGGAGTGACTCATATTAATCCTGCAGTTAAAAGAAGAGTTCCTCCATGGGACCTCCCATTGGTACTAGCAACATTGCAAAACACACCATTTGAACCGATACAACAAATTGGGATAAAAGAGTTAACGCTTAAAACCATCTTCCTAGTAGCTATTGCATCAGGGAGAAAATTGTTGAAAATAAAAGCCTTAAGAACTTCACCTCTATACCTGGTTTTCCAGGGCAATAATGTAATCCTGAGACCAAAGGAAAAATTTGTCCCAAAGGTGGCATCAGATTTTAATTTTAACCATGAAATAGTCCTTCCAGTGGTAACAAATGTCACAGAAGAGGTAGAATACATTTTGGATCTTGGCAAAGTACATAGAGAATATATCAACAAAACTCAGTTTTTTCGAAAATCAGATGCACTATTCGTACTGTTTCAAGGAAACAGAAAAGGATTACAGCCCTCAACTCACAACATATCATCATGGATAACGTCTTTGATCAAACAAGAATACAAACTGGCAGCCACTAATATACCCAACAGGGTGACAGCACACTCCACCAGAGCCCAAGCAGCTTCTTGGGCATTTCAAGAGAGTATCTCACGCAGAAATATGCAGGGCAGCCACCTGGATGTCCTTAAACACGTTCATTAAACATAAAAGTCAGAATTCCCTTCTAGGTGCTAGGAGCAGTTAAATTCACAAAATAAATCTCTTCAAATGCAAAATGTCCCCTCCTTTCAGTTATTATTTATTACCTGGTAAATCCCATTCACTTTCACTGCTGTTGGAAGACCAGAGAAAACAGAAAATCGTTATAATACTCACGGTGATGGTCTTCTCCTGGTCTGGAAAACGGCAGTGAAAGTTGTTTCCCTCCCTTCTTGTCAATCTTTTAATTACAGTTGTCAAAGACAAGAGGAGGAAGGGGCGAAGCAAGCTTTTTATTGGATACTAAGGTAAAACTAACCTGTCAATCAAGTACAAGGCAGGATTAACCCTCCCACTGCCGTTTTGCAGACCAGGAAAAGAAAATCATGGTGAGTATTATAAAGATTTTCTGTTATTGTTTGAGGCTCAAGCAGGAGAAGTATTCAGGCTGCACAGAAAGGTATGCAGGGCACATCTGTGGATGAGGCTGTGTATTGGGTTTCTATGGGGCTGTGTATTGAGTTATCCATGGGAGAAAGTCAACCCCCTTAGCTTATACTCGAGTCAATCAGTTTTTCCCCTTTTTCAGCTAAAAATAAGTACATTGGCTTGTACTCAAATCGGCTTATACTCAAGTATATAAGTACCAATAAACGTATTAGTTTAATAAAGGGATTAATTTAATTAAAATCATATTAATTCCTGAACTACTGTATGCTCTGCAACATAGTGCCTTCTGTATCCCACAAACATTTTTTAACTCCTTACAGAGTCTGCTCTTGACTTTTTTATGGAACACTTGTAGGAACAGAGTCAGACTTAAAATACTGTATAGACCTAAACTGGTGGCTGGCCTGGCCCTCCCCGATTTTCAACTTTACTCAAATACCTTCTATACAAATAAAACACGATAAACAACTATTAGCCTTTGTAAACAGCAGTTTAAAGTCCCCAACACTTTTCACTTTAGACATTTGCAGCTAATGTGCTACAATAATGTTTGATATCAGAATTTTAAGGGCCAACCATTCCTTTATCACCTAACTCAATCATACAAATTATTAAACAACTGAATGTCAGACAACTAATGTCCAGGCTACACTCATAATTACTTCCAAACACTATCCGAACAGATACCCCACAATATGCCAGAAATGGAGACAATATAAACCCTATATGGCTGAAGAAGAATGGGAAGAGTTGGAAGAATCACATAAACATCACCAACAGCTTCAAACAAGTTAATACAATTTTATATAATTCATCAGGCTTACTTAACTCCACTTAAACTGGCCAAAATGTCTTCATCATACTCTCTGGAATGCTCTAGATGCCATCAGCCATAAGCAAACTTATATAGGAATTCCCACTTATAATGCAATTCTGTATAAGAGTCATGATGAATCTTTCTCAGCTAATGCAACTTACTGTCCCTCTGGAGCCCAAATTTATCTCTTGGGGATATTGATGAAGATATTTGTTAAGTTTTTCAGGAAAC
The DNA here is from genome assembly GCA_019447015.1 of Hymenochirus boettgeri. Taxonomy (NCBI): domain Eukaryota; kingdom Metazoa; phylum Chordata; class Amphibia; order Anura; family Pipidae; genus Hymenochirus; species Hymenochirus boettgeri. Next base: position 122,720,976 of record CM033470.1, read on the forward strand.
GTTATTCTATGCAAGGAAAACAATAGTTCTTAATTACCCCTTAACTCGAGCTTTGGGAAGATATGATTAATGTTGCTCTTTTCGTTTTTAGAGTAATATAGATAAGTAGGGGATGCCCAACTAAATTCCAGAAGATTTGGCCATTTTGGGATATTTCACCTTGAGATTATTCGTTCCAACATAATTCTTTCCAATTCCCCCCTCCCATGAAAATCCTGCTTTTTTTAATTGATCCTTAACTATTCTAGTCAGGAAAACAAGTCACATTGGCAGCCCACTTATACACAGAGAGAGTTAAGGAACACTAAACTTGTTTTTTAAGTATATTCCATCTGTTTCTATTATTCACAGGGGGGTGAGAATGCTTATTCCCACCTCCCTGTGAATAATAGAATGCTCCACTCGCAAGCCTATACAAAAGATAGGCGTGCAATCGGGACAGCGTGGCTGTCAGTACAGAAGCAGCTTGCGAGTGGAGCGGTGGTAAGGTAAGTTCCAGTGTCCCCTGAGCATTTTATTATTCACAGGGAGGTGGGAATAAGCATTCTCGCCTCCCTGTGAATAATAGAAACAGATGGAATATACTTAAAAGGAGTTTAGTGTTCCTTTAGTACAAGATACAAATTAAGCAGCACTAACAACAGGCCTAGCTCTAGCCTACTTTTAATAACAGATGGAAAAAAAACTGTCCCAAATGCCTTCACTATAATGAAGTTATTTTTTGTATAGGCAAAACTAACAGAGAGACTATAGAGAAAATATGAGAGAAAACGATCAACAACAACAAAAAAGATGCAACAATTTCTGGCAGTTATGATAGAGAGGAGGCAATAAAAACTGGTGCAGCAGGAAATCTGGTGTACTGATACTGTACAACTACTAAATAAAGTGTCAAAAAATGGCTTTAATCACAGATAGAAAGAGCAAAACTCCCTGGTAGAGCAGGGTAAACTGACAGGCTCAGAGCCTTGTTAATTATGAGCTTTTAGGTGGAGCTAACAAATGCTTGGAACTTAAATAACTTAACCACATTAAAGGGCAACTGTGGTCTCCAAACAAGTTAGGGTTAAATGAAAGCCTGCAATATTTCCTTTATAATGAGCTGACAATCACATCTCTGGCTTCACCCTGTGAGAAATAATATTGAGGTGAATGTTCAAACTTCCTGCTTCCAGTAGGTTGAGTGACATCACCTTACCTCTGCTAGCCCCTCTGCCCCGGGGGAGACGCATGCTCAGTAAAGACTTAATGCTGGGGAAATCAGGAAGTACCTGGGGGGAAATTGACAGTTGAGATGGGGAGCCTATTAATACAGACAGGCTGGTCACATTACTTCAAGCTGGTCACATGGTTCAAAGCAGGAAGTAAGATTGCTGAACCTTTCCAGCAATAACTTCTCACAAATTTTATCTAGAGATGTGATTTCGGTTTTATTTTGAAGGTGTGATAGAAGGCTTTTTATATAATTCTAACTAGTTTGGAAGAATTGGAGACCACAATTACCCTTTAACCCTTTCAGCGCCACAGAACGTGAATACACGTTCTCCACTTAAAAGGCTCAAACTGCCACAGAACATGTATTCACGTTCTGTGGCTTCCCCTTTTAAAAAAAAAAAAATCCTAAAGTTCTAAGGGCAATCGGGGGGCAGTATTCAGGTGCCCCCTCGATCCCCCACCGGTTTCATGAAAATCGGAAGCTAGCACTCTTTGAAGTGCTTACCGGCAGAAGTGGAGATCAAAGCAGAGCAGGCAGGAAGTTCGGCTGTAAGGGAGACCCCGGTGGCATCACTGAACTTCCTCCTTCACCGGGGTCTTCCCTAAGAGTGGTAAGATTCTGCCCCTGGTGGTCTAGTGGAGGTACTGCACTGTGATCTCCATTCAGATCACGCTGCAGTACCTGTCATGCTGACAGCTTTACTATACTTTTTGTGAATGGAACTCAAAGTTCCATTCACAAATAGGATTTTTTCTAAGTCTTTACTACTTAGCAAAGACTTAGAAAAAAAAATGGGGACAGAGATCAAAATTTGGTGATCACTTCTGATCAACAAATTATTGATCTTTGCCAATGAATGTAAAATCACTTCCTGGAAAATGATTTCTGGGAAGTGATTTTTCCGATCGGATTTCGAATTGGGAAAACGGGCATTTATGCCCGTATTCCAAGTTCGTTATCATTCCCTAAGATGATTTGATCATCATCTTTGGGAATGATCCAAAAAAAAAAAGGGGGAAATGCACACAAAAAAAATCTTAAAGTGATACACACACCTTTTTTTTTTTTACCCTAAAACTATAAATTAGCAAAAAACTTTGTCATCTCTAAGCTTCCCAATGTCCCCGGTTATATCGGTAAAGTAAACGCAGATACTTATTTGTATGATTTCAAGGGAAACTAAGCCTATTTTATAAGGAAATTTTGCAGAGGTACCAAAAAAAGACCAGACTGAATTTTTAGGATCAGTAAAGTGTGCAAAAACGTGTGACTCTCCGTACTAACCGGTTTTCACTAAAATACCACTAAAATGGGGAGAGTGTGGGTGTAGGGGGTGGGTTGTGGTGTTTTTTAAATTTTTTCTTGTAACAGCACTTCTAAATGCGTCCCGTTTGATTCAGGAGATGTGGGAGATTGCTATTTAGTGGGTTTTTTTGCTTGTCAAGTGGGTTTAGGTAGTATTTCAACCTTTGAATCTTCTTTTATTTTTCACAAAATCTTCTAAAAGCACGGAGTTCTATGCATGACAGCGTCTGGAATTTTTCATGTATGTATGAAAGCTTGGCACCGTAATGTAGCTGAAGGTGCATAAATTCCAAAAATATATAGTTTGTGGGGGGTATTTCCAAGTTTAGGGCTGTTTCCTTTGAAAAAGGGTAGGCTGTTCAAAAAACAGAGCACTTTGATTTTTTTCTTGTATTTGCACTTATGCATGCTTCCCATTTGAGTTAGTTGGTGGCCACGTCTCTGAGTGCACCCACGCATACGGCATACCGTTTGATTCAGGACATATGGAAGATTGATATTTAGTGAGTTTTTTCGCTTGTCAAGTGGGTTTAGGTAGGATTTCAACCCTTGAATCATCTTATTTTATTTTTCACAAAACCTCCTAAAAACACGGAGTTCTATGGATCACTGGGTCTGGAATTCTCCATGTATGTATGAAAGCATGGCACCGTAACGTAGCTGAAGGTGTGTAGATTCCAAAAATATATAGTTTGTGGGGGGAATTTCCAAGTTTTGGGACTGTTTCCTTAGAAAAAGTGTAGGCTGTTCAAATTACAGAGCACTTTGATTTTTTCTTGTAATTGCATTTGTGCATGCGTCCCATTTGATGCCTGCGGCCATGTCTCTGTGTGCAACCACGCATATGGCATACCATTTGATTCAGGACATTTGGGAGATTGATATTTGGTAACTTTTTTTCATTACTTGGGGTTTTGGCAGGGTTTTTAACTTTGAAACTTGTTGTTTCTTTATTTTTTTCAGAAAATATGCTAAAAATGCAAAATTCTACGAAGATCTGCGCACACACAATTGATGGTATGAATGAAAAAATGGCACCGTTGCTTAGCTGAAGGTATGTAAATTCTGAGAATATATATTTTTGGGGGGTATTTTTGAGTTAGAGGGGTGTTTAGATTGTAAAATCTTAAAAGTTGCTATTATTGGGCCACTACGCATTGGCTCACTTTGTGACTAGTGGCTTTCATGTCCGTGTGTGTAACCATGCATATGGCATACCGTTTGATTCAGGGCATTTGGAAGATTGATAATTGACAAGTTTTTTTTACATGACATGGAAATTTGCCATGATTTTTAACTTTGAATTGTATTTTTATAAATTTTTCCTGAAAATCTGGTAAAAAAAGCAAAATTTTACATGAAACTGCGCCCCCACCTTTGGTGGTATGCATAAAGGAATCACACCATTGTGTAGCTGAAGGTGTGTAGATTCCAAGAATAGTTTTGGGGGGTATTTCTAATATAGAGGGGTGTTTAGTCTGAAAAGTTGCTGTAATTGGGCCATTGTTCATTGGCTCACTTTGTGGCTAGTTGATTCCACGTCTGCGTGTGTAACCATACACAGGGCATACCGTTTGATTCAGGACATTTGGGAGATTGATATTTGGTAACTTTTTTTTTACATTACTTGGGATTTTGGCATGATTTCTACCTTTGAGAGTTTTTTTTTCAAAATTTTTTAGAAAATCTGCTAAAACTGCGAACGTCTACGAAGAACTGCGCCCACACCATTGATGGTACGAATGAACAAACTACAGAATTTCGTAGATAAAGGTGTGTGGATTCGAGAAATACATGGTTTGTGGGGGTTGTTTTGTGGGGAAAAACTGCAGACTGTTCAAATTCAGATTTGGCTGAATATTTTTGCTGTTTCTGACCCATTGTGCATTGTCTTACTTCGTGGCCATTCGCTTCCACGTCCGCGTGTGTAACCGTGCATATGACATACCATTTGATTCAGGACATTTGGGAGATTGATATTTAATAACTTTTTTTTAGATTCCATGAGGTTTTGGCATGATTTCTACCTTTTGAAGTTGTTTTTTGTTCATTTTAGACAAATGTGAACTTCTCCGAAGAACTGCGCCCACACCATTTATGGTATGAATGAAGAAACTACAGCGTTACATAGCTAAACGTGTGTAGATTTCAGGAATATATAGTTTGTGGGGGTTATTTCTAAGTTATGGGGGTGTTTTGTGGAAAAAACTGCAGACTGTCCAAATTCGGAGTTGGCTAAATATTTTTGCTGTTTTTGAGCCATTGTGCATTGTCTCACTTTGTGGCTTTTCGCTTCCACGTCCGCGTGTGTAACCACACATATGGCATACCGTTTGATTCAGGACATTTGGGAGATTGATATTTAGTAACTTTTTTAGATTAAATGAGGTTTTGGCATGATTTCTACCATTTGAAGTTGTTTTTTGTTAATTTATTCAGACAAATGTGAACTTCTACGAAGAACTGCGCCCACACCATTGATGGTATGAATGAACAAACTACAGCGTTACATAGCTGAAGGTGTGTAGATTTCAGGAATATATAGTTTGTGTGGAGTATTTCTGAGTTACGGGGGTGTTTTGTGGAAAAAAACTGCAGACTGTTCAAATTCAGAGTTGGCTAAATATTTTAGCTTATTGTGAGCCATCGTGCATTGTCTCACTTCGTGACTATTCGCTTCCACGTCTGCGTGTGTAACCACACATATGGCATACCGTTTGATTCAGGACATTTAGGAGATTGATATTTGAATGTTGTTTGATGTTAATTTTTTTTGAAAATCTGGTAAAAGTGCAAAACTTCTACGAAGAACTGCGCCCACAGCATTTATGGTATGAATGAACGAACTACAGCGTTACATAGCTGAAGGTGTGTAGATTTCAGGAAAATATAGTTTGTGGGGGGTATTTCTGAGTTGGGGGGGTTTGTGGAAAAACTGCAGACTGTTCAAATACAAAACTGGCTAATTTTTTTTTGCTGCTACTGACATTTGGCACTGGTCACCCTCTGGGTTAGTTGGTAGCCATGTCTCTGGGTATACCCATGAATGTGGCATACCGTTTTATTCGGGAGGGGTTAGGCTTTCATATTTGAGATGCGTTTGAACTTTCCTCCACAGTTTTTAGCTGAAATTCGCATTTGATTTTGTCTCTGATTTTACAGTTAAGAAAAAAGGAAAATGTGAGAAAATAACTTACAATTGGACGAAGAGCTGCGTCCGGGTATCTGCATTTTGATCGAAACTTACTTAACGCGATAAAAAATCCTGCGGGTGTGTAGTTTCTAAAAATATCTCACTTGTGGGGATATTTTAGTTAATTTGGAAGATATTCTATGTTAACTGTCAGTAGTGGTTATACATTTCAATTTGGTGTAATATTCTTGAAGGTACAGTTTTAGTTTGGGGGGGGGGTCTCCTGTACAGGAAAAGTGGGGTACCTACATATATCTGGTATCATTGTACTCGGGAGTATCAGAGCTTTTAGAAACAGTACGATTTTTGTGCGTAACCTTAAGATAACTATAAATAAAAATGGGAAAAATCCATGAAAATTTGCAAATTTTTCATTCTTTTTATATATTTTACCCATAATTCCAGTAAAATTTCCAGAAAAGTTACAAAATTCTGTTACCGTGTTAAAGTACACTTTGTGCTGAAAAAAACAATGTATAATATTCCTGTTTTACTGCAAGGTTTCCTACTGTAAAATTAGTCTAAAGCGATTAAGGGCAAAATCCTGAAAATTCTTCTGGCAGTTAACGCAAAAAAAAATTAAATTCTTCTGGCACTGAAAGATGATCTATTTAGCGATTTGCTTGATTTTTAATGAAGTACAAATAATGCAAGAGCATAGATAACAAAGAATATACATATGTGTTACTCACCGAAATGAGGGAATCTGCATTACAGTTGTCACTGGAACATATCCTTGTCCACTTATAGCTTCATTCTGTTTTTTCTTCATTTTTTGTTTTTCACGCCCCCTTTTCCCAGCTCCCTTCTTGGAAGATTTACACTCCTCCTCTTTGTTAAGCTCATCCTCATCTTTTATTTCCCCTTCAGCAAACTGCAATAACTTCCTTCCCTGAGTCCCCGGGGGACAATGGTGTTCACAAAATGCTGTTTTACGCACTGTAAATGTTGTGCCATTCAGACCAGTCTCTCTTAGAGGTTCTACTTTCATGAAAAGTCCTGCCTTTTGCGCACATGTCACATGGAAAGCCGTGTAACAGTTTACCTTGTGGCACTGAATGGCTGCCCCTTGTCCTTTCTGTTTGCAAAGGTAACAAATTAATTTCCAACGAGCTGAAGGAATGTTGCTCACTCCTTCTATTGGCTCCAAAAATACAGTGTTAGCAAAGCAAACCTCTGGAATCCAAATCGCACACACTACATGTGCCCAACGACCATCAGTAGTTTGTTTGAAAGCGCCACCCTGGTTGGGACAAAGCACGCAAGTTATAGGCCTAGAGGGGGACTGGAGGCAGCATCTGCAAAGCCACTGGCCCTCTGGAATGTATGGTACACCATAACATTCCTGGTGAACTGCCAGGTTGCAGACATCACAAAATAAGATGGCATTACTATTGTGGCATTCATCATCTAAACATACACAACAAAATGCATCTTCATCAATAGAGGACTGTGGAGCCCCGCTACGACGGCTCTGAAAATAGGACTCTTTTTCAAATCTGTCCAGCAAAAGTTCAAAGGTGTCTGCAGATACCATAGACAATCCATCATTTGTACGTTTTTCATTAATCATTTTAAGCCAGGCTACATCCACTTCATCAAGATCATATTCAACATCCTTGTCTATCTCTTCTGATGTGCGTTCAACATAATAATAAAAGCAATCAGGCAAAGTGAAGGATTTATGTTCACTATCTAGCGTAATGTGCTCCAAAACTCTGAAATTTGGCTGGGGAAGATGAAATGTGGAGGAGGAAGTTGGATCCTGTTTAAAGCATAGCTCTCGTTTTTTTTCCTTAAAGACTATCTGGCGACATGGAAAAGAGAGGGGCAATTCACTGTTCTCTTTGTTACTATTGCAATCTGTAATGTCTTGAGCAGTTAATTCGTCCTCAGAGACAACCAGAAGGGGATCATAGATGTTTATTCTGTGAAGACGTCCTTCCATCTCTAATTCCACCATACGCTGTGCCTGCGCATAGGTCAATGTTTCTCGTGTTGGTGAACACTTCAGATTGTAAGGAGAAGGAGCTCGCCTTGCATCATAAGAGTGGTGACATTTACCGCGTGGTTTTCTCATGTCGTCAGCAGGTAGCCCCTAAAAAAAAAAAGGAACCTGTTGTTGGAGATTGGAGAACAGTAGGCAATCAGTCATCTTAAAGGGCATGTCCAGCCAAAAAAAATAAGTCAAGAGTTTTTAGCCTTCTTACCCTCCAAAAGCTTAGTTGCTTTTAAATCTTACCTTAATCTGCCGCTCCCACGCTGAAACACTTTTAGTGCAGCCGATCCCTCGCTAGATATTGAATGCAGGAGGCCGGACCTCAGATGAGGGATTGACTGAACTAAGTTTATCTCAGCGTGGGAGCGTCAGATTATGGTAAGGTTTAAACATAACTAAGCTTTTGGAGGGGGGGGGGGGTAAGGAGGATAAAAACACCAACTTGCTTTTTGGCTGGACCTGCCCTTTAATTTCAGACTAGAAAAACAAGAGCATAAAGAAAGAGATGAGAACTAATTTGAGAAAAATCAATAGAAAAAAATCCCATCGCCATCCAGAAAATGTTTTTGTTTTTTTTTTTAAAGGCAGAAACAGCTAAGAAATGTTGAATTTACTTTACAGATCTAGTAACAAATGTAGAACTGCTAAAAACCACATTTATTCATTCATCCACATTTACTTTATTCAATCATATCAGACCCTGCCCTAAAACGTTAAGTATCCTATCACACACTTACTATGTCTTTATAACTTTAAAAGAATCCTATGAAAGCAAATGGCTACAAAAGAGATTAGTATAATATAGTATTTTGAGGTTGAATAAAGACACGTGTTCATCTAGTCCAACCTACTCAGCAATACCTAGACCAATCGTGTACACATCGTGCAACGTGGGTCGGCCCCCTCGATCACACGTGTATGCAACTTAACCGTTGATCCAGAGGAAGGCAAAAAAGAAAAATTCATGACTCCAAGTGGCAATCAGAAATATCCCTGGATCAACTCCATCTTTATGTATCAATACTGGTAACATGCAACATTTTTTGTATTTAGAAACTCATCTAGCTTAATTTTAAAACTATCCAATGGACCTGCAATCACCAAGTCCAAAGGAAAACAGTTTGATAGTTTTACAGTTCTCACAATGAAAAGCATTCAGAACTTGAATTCTAGTCCATGTGTCCTTTGAAATGCTCTATTGGTGAACCATGCCCCAGATAGTTTATTGTATGGCCCATTAATATATTTTTACACAGTAGTTATATCCCCACGCAAGCATATTTTGTCTAGTCTGCATAATTGTAATTTATCCAATCTGTTTCACATTGAAAATGTATGTACCTTGACATACTCAGATCGACTTTTATTCGAGTGTATATGGTGCTTGAGTGTGCAATCTGGCCGCTCACTCCGTATCTGCCCGCCTGACTACTGACATCAGCCGGCAGATGCAGAGCGAGCGGCAGCCAGATTTACACTGAGGTAAGTGAACAGAGTATAAGGTTTTCATGCTATTTTTAAGCCTGAAACCCTCAGCTTATACGGTACATTTACTTGTTTCCAATAGAGGTAAATTGCCAGACAAATGTGAACACTGCCCAAGAAGCTTATTATTCAGCCTGATCCCTATATCAGGTATTAGCATACTCCTTTCAGTTCCTGGTTAAATAAGAGTAACAGCCAATGACTACTGAGTTACCTGGAGGTTTGTCCATTGAGAGCAGTGGAAAGCTCATCTGAGCATGCATGAAAGCTCTGACCTTTCCCTGCTCTCAGCAAATTGCCTGCAGGAATCGTGCTGAATAACTAGCTTTGTGTAGCGTTCTGTGCAGTGAGAGTATAAAGAGCTTAAGGTTTTGGGGGCTTCTCTATCATAGAATCAAATGTAATTTTAGGGGTGGAAATGCCCTTTAACTTTGTCTAATTGTTTCTGTACCATACCCTCTGTCAGTCAGAGTTAATATTCTTAAATGAGAACTAAACCCAATTTTTTTATACTCCAGAATCTGAAAACAACCCTCCTAAAGTCACCAATAAACTTTAAAATGCCACTTTAGTAAACTCTGTTAAAGTAAATCAAAGCCTGTTAAGAACTGGATGAAGTATCGGTGTGTATGTGCAGTGTCGGACCACACCTCCTGACCTCAGTCACATGCTTCCTTGCTTTATCTGTCCTGTGAAAGGATTGGCTAGATATTATTAATGGGTGTGACCAACTGTAACAAGTTTGTGCCATAGCTAAGGACTGAGCATGTGCAGAACATAATGGTCGTTGACCAAACTGTCTGATACTAGAATGCTGAGAAGTAAAGCACAACCCATATGTTATTTAGGTAAATTTCCCAGAGCCTGTATCAAAATGAGAGGTAAGACACAGATTACTGGTTTTATATCAAGGTGTTCTGCCTTCTGGTTCAGTGTTGTTCTGTGGCTTTAGTTGCCCTTTAATTTCCAGCCTACATATTATTATTGTCCCTGCTCGAAGGACTAGGATTCTCTATAGTGTATACAGAAAAAAACTGTTCAGCACATACCGGTAGGCCTTTACGGCATCCCCATATCCATTTTTTCCCCATTATTTAATGGTCCCACGTGCTTTCTCCTCATCTTTTTACTATTGATACACTTATACATTTTGGGGTTTGTCTTGCATTGTTTGTGATCAACCACTATAAGTTTCTGTAAAACGACAAATTCTATCTATGAACCATAATTCCATTACATTCTATGCCCTGCTACCATATTTATATACCAAAATACACCAAATCATAAACTTATCTAATCTATGTGTAGTACAGACAAACTGAAAAGCAGCACTTTTCAAGATAAGAAATGCATTTGTTGTGGTAATATCTAGTGCAACTATTGTAAAGATAGCCATTAGTCAACATGTGTTTAATCTTTGTTGTCAATCATTTACACTTTGATCACATTGTTAGAAAAGACAATGAAACTGAAGCTGGGTACACACAGCATCAGATCCGACAATATCGGTGCTTTATCGTTACTGTGTGTAGCGCATTTTCCAAACATTTGCGAGGCCAACAAACATTCCCACCAGCCTCACGGTTGTTTGGAAAAGACCGAAAATTTCCATCGTCTGTGGGCGTCTCCCTGTACTAAGTATAGGGGAGTTGGCTGCAGTCGTGGGAAACATGCAGTCCCGAACATTCTCCCTATGCTGTGTACAAGGAGAACGTTCAGGTTTGTGTGTACCCTGATCTTTGAAAAATGACAGACAGAATGGCAGATCCTGTCGGTCATCTTTCAAACATCTGTGATGTGTGTACCCTAAGACTGCATAACACAAAGAGTCAATTATGCTAGATTCTTTTTAAGTTACTTATTATGCATAAATGCTTGTTAATGCCCAGGAATATTTTTTTTTTTTTCAAAAACCTGTCAGGCACTTATAGAATCAAGTTAAATCTTATAACTTGACTTATCAATCGATAAACTAATCTACTTATTATGAATCACTAAAGGTCGAGGGGACTGTAGCAGGCTAGGTTACCATTACAAAAAAAGTACTTTCCTACAAAATCATATACTAAAATTCCCTTTAAATAGCTAGCTTGATTATTAACATTTTAAAAAAGAGCAGATGCACCAACTTCTTTCTGTGCTTCTTTGTGATTTTACAATGTAGCTCCCATTGTGATTCCTGGTGTGTGCCTAACTAAAAAAAGCACAGTTGCAATCTAATTAGCAGTCTAAGATTACAGGCCAAGTCCACCCCTGTATTTCACAACAATAAATTTTCTCCTGAAACCAGATATTTACCTTTAAGTCTGCTGGTCACTCTTCTGTGTGCAAGCCATGAGTCATCGGCCATGGAAGTGACATCACAGCTAATGACTTGCGTCAGCTGCACATGCCACCTGCTTTATGGCTGGGCGAGCTTGTAAAGTGCTCAAACAGCCATAAAGGGTGCAGTGTGATGAGGGACTGGCGGAATAGGAGGTAAATGTCTGTTTTAAGGAGCACAGAGGCAAAACCAAAGTACTGCAAAATAGATTTATGAGTGGGTATCCTGTTAGGGGGTAAAGTGTTTTTGTTAAGGGGGACAACATACCCTTTAAAGATTAGTGGGTTGAGAAGTGTGTATCCAATGTGATTATGTCAAGAGCCAAGAAAACAAACATAAAAGAAGGCAACAGAGCAGTAATCAGAAGGTTAAAAGGCATAGCCACCCCACAGTTGTGACATCCCATCTTCTGAAGGTTCATACCTCCTTTGGCGCATGTACGAGCATTTTACAAGCTTGTGCAACTACAGAGCAGGTGTCCTGGGAAGCAGCTTTATTTAACTGGCTGCGACATAAATGTCAAATCCCTGACTGAAACAGGTCGGGAGTTCATGCTAGTTCTCTCCCTGCAGGAATGTAAGGAGTAAATGCAGTATTGCAAACTTATGGTCCATGTGAAATTTCATGTAGGGGGGTGAAAATGCCATTCAAAGGCTGGATATGCATTAACAGATGCCAAGGGCTTTTTGTTCCTGGGTAAAAAAATGGACCAATATTTTGCCAGAAGGATCATTTGGCATGTCAAAATAAACAAAAATAATCAACATTTAAGGCTGGTCCACACAGTAAGATAACCGTGACAAATACCCGACCTGGACAAATTTTATGTCAGTCACAGATAAAATAGCCATGGATGTCAGTTCGCCATGCCCAATTTGCCTGTAATTTACAGAAAAGTCGAATTGTCCTTTTTTCTGATTTGGACAAAAGGACGTCCGTAGGCAAACACAAAATTACCACACATATTTCTAGCTGACCGGACAACATTTTTTATGTATTTAAAATATATACTTGCGTAGCCAGCTTTAGTAGTATATCCAATTGCCCCTTAATGGCCAATGATGGTAATAAAACATGGAGAAATGTTTTAGCTGCTGATTTTCCAGGCAATACGATTAAATTACTCGATTGCAGCTTAATCAAAAGTAAAATTGAACTAGCCAAAGGAAATAATGAAACAGAAGGAACGCAAAGTCATAAGTATATACACCTAGTCCCTCTTAATACAAATATATAGGACTTGTGTTCTCTTTTCAATAGGGACAATAATCAAAACAGGCAGCGTACAAATTTCAACTAAAATAATACAAGCTATTTTTCAAATAATTGCACATCACAATCTCCACCACTTCATGGTTACATGCCAATATATCTATATATACCAATATGTCTTCTCCATCCCCATACCTGCAGAGCAGGATTATCCACAAGGCAACCCTAGGCACCTGCCTAGGGCCCAGCTTTAGAAGCAGTAAGAATATTATAGTCTATACAATATATATAGCAAAAAAAGGGCCCCCTAAATGATTTCCCCGCCTAAGGCCCCATGTGATCTTAATCCATCTCTGCATACCTGCCCAGGAAGGTCAAGGAAAGAAAATGATTAGAGAACTGAAAATAATAAATTAGAATTACAAGCACACAACAGCATTTAAAAAAAAAAAAAATAGGACAAACACAAGAATAATAAACATTTTTTTTAACAGATACAATTTGATAAATACATGCAAATAGGGAGGTCAGATCGTGTTCATACAAACGGGCTGTTGAAACGCCAAAAGATACTGTACCAGTATAAAATGTCTCATGTAACTATGGTATATGCACAGGTGCAGTTATTTACGGAAGGATATGTAAGGGAGTAGAGAGTTAATGAGAATTCGCATGTCCCCTACAATGCAGAATCGACGGCCATGCAGGTATATTCTACGTCAGGTTTTAGCAAAAGCTATAGTTTAAAGAGGTAGGAAGGCTTGGTGCTACGATGGGGGTCAGCAAAAGGGCGGAGCTAGCGATAGCTGTAGAAAGCTGGGACAGGAAAGAGGGCGGTGATGTTCTAGTTTCTTTCCGGTTCCGTGCGTGTGCGTGAATCACGGCGGAATTTAGCCAAATACGGATGTAGAGAAGTGGTCAGTTAAGCTTTATCCACACGAGGAGGGTCAGACTTGAAAACGTTGTTTTTACCCATTCGTGGAGGGTAGGGGGTTATTGTGTGCTATATTCGTAAGCTTGTTGAAATCGTGCGAATTGACCGGATGTAAGGGTTTCTACTACACATCGTTTTCTAGAAGTAAATAAAATTGTATAGGTGCTACTTGCCTTCTGAGCTTATATGAAGTTGATACGAATAGTTGTTAAAAGGTCACAGAGTTCAACTTTTTCTATCTTGAGAGCTGGTGCACAGGCAAAATTAAAGGGCATTTATACCAAAAAATAGGTTATTTTAAATTGACCATAACTGGAAACTTTAATTCTTCCCAAACACAACTGTATCATTTTTTTGTTGATCTGCCCCTATTTCTTAAGATATTCAATCTAAAACTTCTTATATTTCAGCTGTCAATCAAGGTCCTCTCAAAAACTATTCTTCTGTGAGTAGATTTACTGTAGCTGGAATGGTGACAGAGTTTTGACAGTTGGAATGCTGTATGCAGGCTTGACAGTTGGTTTGTGGGAAAAAAAGTCAGGTCGGATGGAAGTGGGAGTGGTTAAAAGAGGGAGGGGGGATACTGCTCCTAAACAAAATGTGTGCTGGATTGACGGCATGCAGCAACACACGAAAATCAGTAAGTGCTACTTGCATGTATTCAATTAAAATGAGGCAAAATAATTTTTTCAGTAACCATACATTTTTGCCCCAGAAGGGGTACATATATTGTAATGTCTCCAGCGGGCAATATAATGTTTATCCAGCTATCTTGTCCTATTGACTTTTGGAGTCTTAAGGAGTTTTTTTCTTGCCTTCCTCTGGATTAACTGTTAGATAGGGCTCATGAGTAGGGTACAAAGATTGGACTGGATAAAGTAGATGTCTTTATTCAACCTTCAATACTAAAAGGCAAAGCGACTAAGTGCAATTATTCTTAACATGATCAGTTTTGCCTAAATAATGTACCAATTAACTCAAAAAAACCTTTCTGTATACTGATTGTTATATTGACCCATGTTTTCTCAGTCTTCCTACAAATTTGGACTGAGGGCTAGGCCACACTGAAGCGCTGTTAAAAGTGCACACTAGTGTGGCCCATTTGATGTGGGCACAATAGTGCGCTAGGGAGCGCAGTTTGCATTCCCCATTTTTGTGCGCAAACACATGTGCTCCGATTGGAAGTCACTGGGTAATATCGAGCGTGCACAAATGCGTGCTTTCATGAATGAGCGCAGTATAGTGTGGACTCAGCCTTAAAGGATAACTATCGTGTGTGTGTGTGTAAGTTTTTTTTGTTTTTTTTTTTTAAAAATTTCAATATTGTTTCTGTGAGGAGTATAATCCCAAAGAATTTGTATTCTGACTGTCTTTTCTGGCTTTAGCACAATCTTTAATACAGGACTAACCTGGTAAATGAAAACTGAACTTGCTGTAGCTCTAATATGATCAGTCCTATCTTCCCTGCCCCAGGTACTTTCCATTTTTAAAAAGTAACATTTTACACTTTTTTTTTTTTTTTTTAGACGTTTGAACAAATGAACACCAAATTAGCTTTAATATCTAATTCATTAGACATTCTTACCAGTGATGTAACATTGGTTGTATGCATGTTTATTTATCTAGCGCCACTTGGAGATGCAGTTCTGCACAATATTAGAATATTAAAATGGACAAGATGGATAATAAATATATAAAGAAGTATGTGCATCATGAAATATACAAGTGCTTGTAATATGAAGAAAGAGTTCCCCATAAAGCTTACAATCTAATTAAAGTTATTTGGGAGGTTGTGTTAAGTAGGAGTGGGCATTGAGTAGCAATTTGATGTTATACACTGCAATGATAGTGATTGTGAAGTCTAAGGCAGACATCTAGATTTGAAAACTACAACTCTGCATTCCTCAACTACATAGGGAAACCAGGGAATGCTGGGAGTTGTAGTTTGAAAACATCTGGAGGCACAGTTTGAGAATTCCGGGGCTAAGGCATGGCTGGAACCGCCAGCAATGTGGGAAAGCATTACCAGAAATAATATATCATCAGCCACATTACAAAGTACATTAGGTTGACTAGCTTCAGACTGGTGCTAACCGCACCAGTTACTGCTGTGATGAACCAGTATGGTGATAACATTGCTGTGTATCACAAGCTTAGGGCTTGGCCCCTAGGCTAGGCATTTTTTTGCAATCCTTTTGCGCTTTTCAATCCACTGGATCATATTGGGTATAGTATAGTATTTAGTAGTATAGTATTTGAGGTTGAATAAAGACATACGTCCATCCAGTCCAACCCATCTAGCAATATCCTCATTTCCTGCCTAACTGTTGATCCAAAGGAAGGCAAAAAAAACCCACCAAATTTATGAAGGGGGAAAAAATTCCTTCCTGACTCCAAGTGGCAATCAGAAATTTCCCTGGATCAACTCTACTTTATGTATCAATACCAGTAACTTGTAACATTCCTTGTTTGCAGAAACTCATCCAGCTTTTTTTGAAAATGACCAATGAACCTGCCATAACACTCACTGAAGAACAAGTTTTTCCAAATGCTTACAAATATACCGTTCTCACAGTAAAAACCCTTTCCGACTTGAAGCCTAAACCTTTTTTCTTCAAGTCTTAAGGGATGTCCTCGTGTCCTTTGACATGTTCTATTGGTGAACAATGCCCCAGATAGTTTATTGTATGGCCCGTTAATGTATTTATACACAGTAAGCATATCCCCACGCAAGCGCCTTTTCTCCAGCGTACATAATTGTAACTTTTCCAGTCTCTCTTCATATTCAAGCTCCCCCAATCCCCTTATTAATTTAGTTGCCCTTCTCTGAACCCTTTCCATTTCAAAGATGTCCTTTTTGTACACAGATTCCAAAATTGCACTGCATATTCCAAATGAAGCCTTACCAATGCTTTGTAAAGAGGAGAATTACATTTCTCCTCCCTTGAATCCATACCCGCTTTATACAAACAATACATGCTGGCTCTGGCTGTTGCCGCCTGGCACTGCTGCTACCTTTAAGTTTGTATCACCAAAACTCCAAGATCCCTTTCCAACAGGGATTCACTTAACACAGAGCCATTTATAGTATAAGTAGCACAAGTATTTTTAAGTCCAAATGCATCACCTTACATTTATCAACATTGAATTTCATCTTGCCACTTAGCACCCCAATGTGATAATCTATCTAGATCCCCTTGCAACGATTGCACATCCTCTGAGTTTTTAATGGTCGACAAAGTTTTGGTTCGTCGCAAACACAGAAACCTTGCTGACAATACCCACTTCCAAATCATTAATAAATAGTTAAATAGAAGCGGCCCCAACACAGAACCCGGTGGCACCCCACTTAGCACTTTAGTCCATATGATGAAGCCCCATTAACAACTACTCTCGCATCCTATTCCTAACCAATTTTCTATCATCATGTACAATATTGACTCCCCAGACCAACAGACCTTAGCTTATTCATTAGTCGCCTATGGGGACTGTATCAAAAGCCTTTGCAAAATCCAGTAAACTACATCTGCTATACCAGAGTATAAATTTCTACTTACTTCCTCATAAAAGCCAAGAAAGTTAGTTTGACAAGATCTATTCCTCCTAATCCCTGCTGGTTACTACTTATAATGTCAGTCCTTGAAACATACTCTAGAATATGCTCCCTTATTAAACTTTCCAGGATCTTCCCCACCACTGAAGTTAAACTGTAATTACCCGGCTGTGAACGACTACCCTTTTTGAATATTGGAATAATATCAGCCTTTCTCCAATCCAGAGGCACACCACCGGACATGAGGGAATCAGCAAAAATAAGAAACAATGGCCTAGATAAAACTGAACTTAGCTCCTTAAGTACCCGAGGATGTATTTTATCCGGTCCAGGAGATTTAAAATTAAAAAATCCTGCGGGTGTGTAGTTTCTAAAAATATCTCACTTGTGGGATATTTTAGTTAATTTGGAAGATATTCTATGTTAACTGTCAGTAGTGGTGTTATACATTCAATTTTGGTGTAATATTCTTGAAGGTACAGTTTTAGTTGGGGGGGGGGTCTCCTGTACAGGAAAAGTGGTGGTACCTACATATATCTGGTATCATTGTACTCGGGAGTATCAGAGCTTTTAGAAACAGTACGATTTTTGTGCGTAACCTTAAGATAACTATAAAAAAAATGGGAAAAATCCATGAAAATTTGCAAATTTTTCATTCTTTTATATATTTTACCCATAATTCCAGTAAAATTTCCAGAAAAGTTACAAAATTCTGTTACCGTTGTTAAAGTACACTTTGTGCTGAAAAAAACAATGTATAATATTCCTGTTTTACTGCAAGGTTTCCTACTGTAAAATTAGTCTAAAGCGATTAAGGGCAAAATCCTGAAAAATTCTTCTGGCAGTTAACGCAAAAAAAAATTAAATTCTTCTGGCACTGAAAGATGATCTATATAGCGATTTGCTTGATTTTTAATGAAAGTACAAATAATGCAAGAGCATAGATAACAAAGAATATACATTGTGTTACTCACCGAAATGAGGGAATCTGCATTACAGTTGTCACTGGAACATATCCTTGTCCACTTATAGCTTCATTCTGTTTTTTTCTTCATTTTTTGTTTTTCACGCCCCCTTTCCCAGCTCCCTTCTTGGAAGATTTACACTCCTCTCTTTGTTAAGCTCATCCTCATCTTTTATTTCCCCTTCAGCAAACTGCAAAACTTTCTCCCTGAGTCCCCGGGGGACAATGGTGTTCACAAAATGCTGTTTTACGCACTGTAAATGTTGTGCCATTCAGACCAGTCTTCTTAGAGGTTCTACTTTCATGAAAAGTCCTGCCTTTTGCGCACATGTCACATGAAAGCGCACGTGTAATCGTTTCTTGGCACTGAATGGCTGCCCCTTGTCTTTCTGTTTGCAAAGGTAACAAATATATTTCCAACGAGCTGAAGGAATGTTGCTCATCCTTCTATTGGCTCAAAAATACAGTGTTAGCAAGCAAACCTCTGGAATCAAATCGCACACACTACATGTGCCCAACGACCATCAGTAGTTTGTTTGAAAGCGCCACCCTGGTTGGGACAAAGCACGCAAGTTATAGGCCTAGGGGGACTGGATGGAGGCAGCATCTGCAAAGCCACTGGCCCTCTGGAATTATGGTACACCATAACATTCCTGGTGAACTGCCAGGTGCAGACATCCACAAAATAAGATGGCATTACTATTGTGGCATTCATCATCTAAACATACACACAAAATGCATCTTCATCATATAGGACTGTGGAGCCCCGCTACGACGGCTCTGAAAATAGGACTTTTTTCAAATCTGTCCAGCAAAAGTTCAAAGGTGTCTGCAGATACCATAGACAATCCATCATTTGTACGTTTTTCATTAATCATTTTAAGCCAGGCTACATCCACTTCATCAAGATCTATTTCAACATCCTTGTCTATCTCTTCTGATGTGCGTTCAACATAATAATAAAGCAATCAGGCAAAGTGAAGGATTATGTTCACTATCTAGCGTAATGTGCTCCAAAACTCTGAAATTTGGCTGGGGAAGAGAAATGTGGAGGAGGAAGTTGGATCCGTGTTTAAAGCATAGCTCTCGTTTTTTTTCCTTAAAGACTATCTGGCGACATGGAAAAGAGAGGGGCAATTCACTGTTCTCTTTGTTACTATTGCAATCTGTAATGTCTTGAGCTATTAATTCGTCCTCAGAGACAACCAGAAGGGGATCATAGATGTTTATTCTGTGAAGACGTCCTTCCATCTCTAATTCACCATACGCTGTGCCTGCGCATAGGTCAATGTTTCTCGTGTTGGTGAACACTTCAGATTGTAAGGAGAAGGAGCTCGCTTGCATCATAAGAGTGGTGACATTTACCGCGTGGTTTTCTCATGTCGTCAGCAGGTAGCCCCTAAAAAAAAAAGGAACCTGTTGTTGGAGATTGGAGAACAGTAGGCAATCAGTCATCTTAAAGGGCATGTCCAGCCAAAAAAATAAGTCAAGAGTTTTTAGCCTTCTTACCCTCCAAAAGCTTAGTTGCTTTTAAATCTTACCTTAATCTGCCGCTCCACGCTGAAACACTTTTAGTGCAGCCGATCCCCGCTAGATATTGAATGCAGGAGGCCGGACCTCAGATGAGGGATTGACTGAACTAAGTTTATCTCAGCGTGGGAGCGTCAGATTATGGTAAGTGTTAAACATAACTAAGCTTTGGAGGGGGAGGGGTAGGGAGAAGGAGGATAAAAACACCAACTTGCTTTTTGGCTGGACCTGCCCTTTAATTTCAGACTAGAAAAACAAGAGCATAAAGAAAGAGATGAGAACTAATTTGAGAAAAATCAATAGAAAAAAATCCCATCGCCATCCAGAAAATGTTTTGTTTTTTTTTTTAAAGGACAGAAACAGCTAAGAAATGTTGAATTTACTTTACAGATCTAGTAACAAATGTAGAACTGCTAAAAACCACATTTATTCATTCATCCACATTTACTTTATTCAATCATATCAGACCCTGCCCTAAAACGTTAAGTATCCTATCACACACTTACTATGTCTTTATAACTTTAAAAGAATCCTATGAAAGCAAATGGCTACAAAAGAGATTAGTATAATAAGTATTTTGAGGTTGAAAAAGACACGTGTTCATCTAGTCCAACCACTCAGCAATACCTAGACCAATCGTGTACACATCGTGCAACGTGGGTCGGCCCCCTCGATCACACGTGTATGCAACTTAACCGTTGATCCAGAGGAAGGCAAAAAAGAAAAATTCATGACTCCAAGTGGCAATCAGAATATCCCTGGATCAACTCCATCTTTATGTATCAATACTGGTAACATGCAACATTTTTTGTATTTAGAAACTCATCTAGCTTAATTTTAAAACTATCCAATGGACCTGCAATCACCAAGTCCAAAGGAAAACAGTTTGATAGTTTTACAGTTCTCACAATGAAAAGCATTCAGAACTTGAATTCTAGTCCATGTGTCCTTTGAAATGCTCTATTGGTGAACCATGCCCCAGATAGTTTATTGTATGGCCCATTAATATATTTTATAACAGTAGTTATATCCCCACGCAAGCATATTTTGTCTAGTCTGCATAATTGTAATTTATCCAATCTGTTTCACATTGAAAATGTATGTACCTTGACATACTCAGATCGACTTTTATTCGAGTGTATGGTGCTTGAGTGTGCATCTGGCCGCTCACTCCGTATCTGCCCGCCTGACTACTGACATCAGCGGCAGATGCAGAGCGAGCGGCAGCCAGATTTACACTGAGGTAAGTGAACAGAGTAAGGTTTTCATGCTATTTAAGCCTGAAACCCTCAGCTTATACGGTACATTTACTTGTTTCCAATGAGAGGTAAATTGCCAGACAAATGTGAACACTGCCCAAGAAGCTATTATTCAGCCTGATCCCTATATCGGTATTAGCATACTCCTTTCAGTTCCTGGTTAAATAAGAGTAACAGCCAATGACTACTGAGTTACCGGAGGTTTGTCCATTGAGAGCAGTGGAAAGCTCATCTGAGCATGCATGAAAGCTCTGACCTTTCCCTGCTCTCAGCAAATTGCCTGCAGGAATCGTGCTGAATAACTAGCTTTGTGTAGCGTTCTGTGCAGTGAGAGTATAAAAGCTTAAGGTTTTGGGGGCTTCTCTATCATAGAATCAAATGTAATTTTAGGGGTGGAAAGCCCTTTAACTTTGTCTAATTGTTTCTGTACCATACCCTCTGTCAGTCAGAGTTAATATTCTTAAATGAGAACTAAACCCAATTTTTTTATACTCCAGAATCTGAAAACAACCCTCCTAAAGTCACCAATAAACTTTAAAATGCCACTTTAGTAAACTGTAGTAAGTAAATCAGCCTGTTAAGAACTGGATGAAGTATCGGTGTGTATGTGCAGTGTCGACCACACCTCCTGACCTCAGTCACATGCTTCCTTGCTTATCTGTCCTGTGAAAGGATTGGCTAGATATTATTAATGGGTGTGACCAACTGTAACAAGTTTGTGCCATAGCTAAGGACTGAGCATGTGCAGAACATAATGGTCGTTGACCAAACTGTCTGATACTAGAATGCTGAGAAGTAAAGCACAACCCATATGTATTTAGGTAAATTTCCCAGAGCCTGTATCAAAATGAGAGGTAAGACACAGATTACTGGTTTTATATCAAGGTGTTCTGCCTTCTGGTTCAGTGTTGTTCTGTGGCTTTAGTTGCCCTTTAATTTCCAGCCTACTATTATTATTGTCCCTGCTCGAAGGACTAGGATTCTCTATAGTGTATACAGAAAAAAACTGTTCAGCACATACCGTGGCCTTTACGGCATCCCCATATCCATTTTTTCCCATTATTTAATGGTCCCACGTGCTTTCTCCTCATCTTTTTACTATGATACACTTATACATTTTGGGGTTTGTCTTGCATTGTTTGTGATCAACCACTAAAGTTTCTGTAAACGACAAATTCTATCTATGAACCATAATTCCATTACATTCTATGCCCACATATATATACCAAAAACACCAAATCATAAACTTACTAATCTATGTGTAGTACAGACAAACTGAAAAGCAGCACTTTTCAAGATAAGAAATGCATTTGTTGTGGTAATATCTAGTGCAACTATGTAAAGATAGCCATTAGTCAACATGTGTTTAATCTTTGTTGTCAATCATTTACACTTTGATCACATTGTTAGAAAAGACATGATGAAACTGAGCTGGGTACACACAGCATCAGATCCGACAATATCGGTCTTATCGTTACTGTGTGTAGCGCATTTTCCAAACATTTGCGAGAGGCCAACAAACATTCCACCAGCCTCACGGTTGTTTGAAAAGACCGAAAATTTCCATCGTCTGGGGGCGTCTCCCTGTACTAAGTATAGGGGAGTTGGCTGCAGTCGTGGGAAACATGCAGTCCCGAACATTCTCCCTATGCTGTGTACAGGAGAACGTTCAGGTTTGTGTGTACCCTGATCTTTGAAAAATGACAGACAGAATGGCAGATCCTGTCGGTCATCTTTCAAACATCTGTGATGTGTGTACCCTAAGAATGCCATAACACAAAGAGTCAATTATGCTAGATTCTTTTTAAGTTACTTATTATGCATAAATGCTTGTTAATGCCCAGGAATATTTTTTTTTTTTTCAAAAAACCTGTCAGGCACTTATAGAATCAAGTTTATCTTATAACTTGACTTATCAATCGATAAACTAATCTACTTATTATGAATCACTAAAGGTCGAGGGGACTGTAGCAGGCTAGGTTACCATTACAAAAAAAGTACTTTCCTACAAAATCATATACTAAAATTCCCTTTAAATAGCTAGCTTGATTATTAACATTTAAAAAAGAGCAGATGCACCAACTTCTTCTGTGCTTCTTTGTGATTTTACAATGTAGCTCCCATTGTGATTCCTGGTGTGTGCCTAACTAAAAAAGCACAGTTGCAATCTAATTAGCAGTCTAAGATTACAGGCCAAGTCCACCCCTGTATTTCACAACAATAAATTTTCTCCTGAAACCAGATTTTACCTTTAAGTCTGCTGGTCACTCTTCTGTGTGCAAGCCATGAGTCATCGGCCATGGAAGTGACATCACAGCTAATGACTTGCGTCAGCTGCACATGCCACCTGCTTTATGGCTGGGCGAGCTTGTAAAGTGCTCAAACAGCCATAAAGGGTGCAGTGTGATGAGGGACTGGCGGAATAGGAGGTAAATGTCTGTTTTAAGGAGCACAGAGGCAAAACCAAAGTACTGCAAAATAGATTATGAGTGGGTATCCTGTTAGGGGGTAAAGTGTTTTTGTTAAGGGGGACAACATACCCTTTAAAGATAGTGGGTTGGAAGGTGTGTATCCAATTGATTATGTCAAGAGCCAAGAAAACAAACATAAAAGAAGGCAACAGAGCAGTAATCAGAAGGTTAAAAGGCATAGCACACCACAGTTGTGACATCCCATCTTCTGAAGGTTCATACCTCCTTGGCGCATGTACGAGCATTTTACAAGCTTGTGCAACTACAGAGCAGGTGTCCTGGGAAGCAGCTTTATTTAACTGGCTGCGACATAAATGTCAAATCCCTGACTGAAACAGGTCGGGAGTTCATGCTAGTTCTCTCCCTGCGGAATGTAAGGAGTAAATGCAGTATTGCAAACTTATGGTCCATGTGAAATTTCATGTAGGGGGGTGAAAATGCCATTCAAAGGCTGGATATGCATTAACAGATGCCAAGGGCTTTTTGTTCCTGGGTAAAAAATGGACCAATATTTTGCCAGAAGGATCATTTGGCATGTCAAAATAAACAAAATAATCAACATTTAAGGCTGGTCCACACAGTAAGATAACCGTGACAAATACCCGACCTGGACAAATTTTATGTCAGTCACAGATAAAATAGCCATGGATGTCAGTTCGCCATGCCCAATTTGCCTGTAATTTACAGAAAAGTCGAATTGTCCTTTTTTCTGATTTGGACAAAAAGGACGTCCGTAGGCAAACACAAAATTACCCACACATATTTCTAGCTGACCGGACAACATTTTTATGTATTTAAAATATATACTTGCGTAGCCAGCTTTAGTAGTATATCCAATTGCCCCTTAATGGCCAATGATGGTAATAAAACATGGAGAAAGTTTTTAGCTGCTGATTTTCAGGCAATACGATTAAATTACTCGATTGCAGCTTAATCAAAAGTAAAATTGAACTAGCCAAAGGAAATAATGAAACAGAAGGAACGCAAAGTCATAAGTATATACACCTAGTCCCTCTTAATACAAATATATAGGACTTGTGTTCTCTTTTCAATAGGGACAATAATCAAAACAGGCAGCGTACAAATTTCAACTAAAATAATACAAGCTATTTTTCAAATAATTGCACATCACAATCTCCACCACTTCATGGTTACATGCCAATATATCTATATATCCAATATGTCTTCTCCATCCCCATACCTGCAGAGCGGATTATCCACAAGGCAACCCTAGGCACCTGCCTAGGGCCCAGCTTTAGAAGCAGTAAGAATATTATAGTCTATACAATATATATAGCAAAAAAAGGGCCCCCTAAATGATTTCCCCGCCTAAGGCCCCATGTGATCTTAATCCATCTCTGCATACCGCCCAGGAAGGTCAAGGAAAGAAAATGAGAGAAACTGAAAATAATAAATTAGAATTAACAAGCAACAACAGCATTTAAAAAAAAAAATAGGACAAACACAAGAATAATAAACTTTTTTTTAACAGATACAATTTGATAAATACATGCAAATAGGGAGGTCAGATCGTGTTCATACAAACGGGCTGTTGAAACGCCAAAAGATACTGTACCAGTATAAAATGTCTCATGTAACTATGGTATATGCACAGGTGCAGTTATTTACGGAAGGATATGTAAGGGAGTAGAGAGTTAATGAGATTCGCATGTCCCCCAATGCAGAATCGACGGCCATGCAGGTATATTCTACGTCAGGTTTTAGCAAAGCTATAGTTTAAAGAGGTAGGAAGGCTTGGTGCTACGATGGGGGTCAGCAAAAGGGCGGAGCTAGCGATAGCTGTAGAAAGCTGGGACAGGAAAGAGGGCGGTGATGTTCTAGTTTCTTTCCGGTTCCGTGCGTGTGCGTGAATCACGGCGGAATTTAGCCAAATAGGATGTAGAGAAGTGGTCAGTTAAGCTTTATCCACACGAGGAGGGTAGACTTGAAAACGTTGTTTTTACCCATTCGTGGAGGGTGGGGGTTATTGTGTGCTATATTCGTAAGCTTGTTGAAATCGTGCGAATTGACCGGATGTAAGGGTTTTCTACTACACATCGTTTTCTAGAAGTAAATAAAATTGTATAGGTGCTACTTGCCTTCTGAGCTTATATGAAGTTGATACGAATAGTTGTTAAAAGGTCACAGAGTTCAACTTTTTCTATCTTGAGAGCTGGTGCACAGGCAAAATTAAAGGGCATTTATACCAAAAAATAGGTTATTTTAAATTGACCATAACTGGAAACTTTAATTCTTCCCAAACACAACTGTATCATTTTTTTGTTGATCTGCCCCTATTTCTTAAGATATTCAATCTAAAACTTCTTATATTTCAGCTGTCAATCAAGGTCCTCTCAAAAACTATTCTTCTGTGAGTAGATTTACTGTAGCTGGAATGGTGACAGAGTTTTGACAGTTGGAATGCTATGCAGGCTTGACAGTTGGTTTGTGGGAAAAAAAGTCAGGTCGGAGGATGGAAGTGGGAGTGGTTAAAAGAGGGAGGGGGGATACTGCTCCTAAACAAAATGTGTGCTGGATTGACGGCATGCAGCAACACACGAATCAGTAGTGCTACTGCATGTATTCAATTAAAATGAGGCAAAATAATTTTTTCAGTAACCATAACATTTTGCCCAGAAGGGGTACATATATTGTAATGTCTCCAGCGGGCAATATAATGTTTATCCAGCTATCTTGTCCTATTGACTTTTGGAGTCTTAAGGAGTTTTTTTTCTTGCCTTCCTCTGGATTAACTGTTAGATAGGGCTCATGAGTAGGGTACAAAGATTGGACTGGATAAAGTAGATGTCTTTATTCAACCTTCAATATAAAAGGCAAAGCGACTAAGTGCAATTATTCTTAACATGATCAGTTTTGCCTAAATAATGTACCAATTAACTCAAAAAAACCTTTCTGTATACTGATTGTTATATTGACCCATGTTTCTCAGTCTTCCCACAAATTTGGACTGAGGGCTAGGCCACACTGAAGCGCTGTTAAAAGTGCACACTAGTGTGGCCCATTTGATGTGGGCACAATAGTGCGCTAGGGAGCAGTTTGCATTCCCCATTTTTGTGCGCAAACACATGTGCTCCGATTGGAAGTCACTGGGTAATATCGAGCGTGCACAAATGCGTGCTTTCATGAATGAGCGCAGTATAGTGTGGACTCAGCCTTAAAGGTAACTATGTGTGTGTGTGTGTAAGTTTTTTTTGTTTTTTTTTTTAAAAATTTCAATATTGTTTCTGTGAGGAGTATAATCCAAAGAATTTTATTCTGACTGTCTTTTCTGGCTTTAGCACAATCTTTAATACAGGACTAACCTGGTAAATGAAAACTGACTTGCTGTAGCTCTATATGATCAGTCCTATCTTCCCTGCCCCAGGTACTTTCCATTTTAAAAAGTAACATTTTACACTTTTTTTTTTTTTTTTTAGACGTTTGAACAAATGAACACCAAATTAGCTTTAATATCTAATTCATTAGACATTCTTACCAGTGATGTAACATTGGTTGTATGCATGTTTATTATTCTAGCGCCACTTGGAGATGCAGTTCTGCACAATATTAGAATATTAAAATGGACAAGATGGATAATAAATATATAAAGAAGTATGTGCATCATGAAATATACAAGTGCTTGTAATATGAAGAAAGAGTTCCCCATAAAGCTTACAATCTAATTAAGTTATTTGGGAGGTTGTTTAAGTAGGAGTGGGCATTGAGTAGCAATTTGATGTTATACACTGCAATGATAGTGATTGTGAAGTCTAAGGCAGACATCTAGATTTGAAAACTACAACTCTGCATTCTCAACTACATAGGGAAACCAGGGAATGCTGGGAGTTGTAGTTTGAAAACATCTGGAGGCACAGTTTGAGAATTCCGGGGCTAAGGCATGGCTGGAACCGCCAGCAATGTGGGAAAGCATTACCAGAAATAATATATCATCAGCCACATTACAAAGTACATTAGGTTGACTAGCTTCAGACTGGTGCAACCGCACCAGTTACTGCTGTGATGAACCAGTATGGTGATAACATTGCTGTGTATCACAAGCTTAGGGCTGGCCCCTAGGCTAGGCATTTTTTTGCAATCCTTTTGCGTTTTCAATCCACTGGATCATATTGGGTATAGTATAGTATTAGTAGTATAGTATTTGAGGTTGAATAAAGACATACGTCCATCCAGTCCAACCCATCTAGCATATCCTCATTTCCTGCTAACTGTTGATCCAAAGGAAGGCAAAAAAAACCCACCAAATTATGAAGGGGAAAAAATTCCTTCCTGACTCCAAGTGGCAATCAGAAATTTCCCGGATCAACTCTACTTATGTATCAATACCAGAACTTGTAACATTCCTTGTTTGCAGAAACTCATCCAGCTTTTTTTGAAAATGACCAATGAACCTGCCATAACACGTCCACTGGAAGACAGTTCCATAGCTTACCGTTCTCACAGTAAAAACCCTTTCCGGCTTGAAGCCTAAACCTTTTTTCTTCAAGTCTTAAGGGATGTCCTCGTGTCCTTTGACATGTTCTATTGGTGAACAATGCCCCCAGTAGTTTATTGTATGGCCCGTTAATGTATTATACCAGTAAGCATATCCCACGCAAGCGCCTTTTCTCCAGCGTACATAATTGTAACTTTTCCAGTCTCTCTTCATATTCAAGCTCCCCAATCCCCTATTAATTTAGTTGCCCTTCTCTGAACCCTTTCCATTTCAAAGATGTCCTTTTTGTACACAGGATTCCAAAATTGCACTGCATATTCCAAATGAAGCCTTACCAATGCTTTGTAAAGAGGGAGAATTACATTTTCCTCCCTTGAATCCATACCTCGCTTTATACAAGACAATACCATGCTGGCTCTGGCTGTTGCCGCTGGCACTGCTTGCTACCTTTAAGTTTGTATCCACCAAAACTCCAAGATCCCTTTCCAACAGGGATTCACTTAACACAGAGCCATTTATAGTATAAGTAGCACAAGTATTTTAAGTCCAAAATGCATCACCTTACATTTATCAACATTGAATTTCATCTGCCACTTAGCAGCCCAATGTGATAATCTATCTAGATCCCCTTGAACGATTGCACATCCTCTGAAGTTTTTAATGGTCGACAAAGTTTTGTGTCGTCGGCAAACACAGAAACCTTGCTGACAATACCCACTTCCAAATCATTAATAAATAGATTAAATAGAAGCGGCCCCAACACAGAACCCTGTGGCACCCCACTTAGCACTTTAGTCCATAATGATGAAGCCCCATAACAACTACTCTCTGCATCCTATTCCTTAACCAATTTTCTATCCATGTACAAATGTGACTCCCAGACCAACAGACCTTAGCTTATTCATTAGTCGCCTATGGGGGACTGTATCAAAAGCCTTTGCAAAATCCAAGTAAACTACATCTGCTATACCAGAGTATAAATTTCTACTTACTTCCTCATAAAAGCCAAGAAAGTTAGTTTGACAAGATCTATTCCTCCTAAATCCATGCTGGTTACTACTTATAATGTCAGTCCTTGAAACATACTCTAGAATATGCTCCCTTATTAAACTTTCCAGGATCTTCCCCACCACTGAAGTTAAACTTACAGGCCTGTAATTACCCGGCTGTGAACGACTACCCTTTTTGAATATTGGAATAATATCAGCCTTTCTCCAATCAGAGGCACACCACCGGACAGAGGGAATCAGCAAAAATAAGAAACAATGGCCTAGATAAAACTGAACTTAGCCTCCTTAAGTACCCGAGGATGTATTTTATCCGGTCCAGGAGATTTACTAATATTAACCTTATTTAGTTCTTTCTGTACCATATCCTCGGTTAACCAAAGTGAACTTGAATCTTGTATACCTTTATTGCTACTATACTCTATGATATCTGTACTTGGATCTTCTATAGTGTATACAGAGGAAAAAAAAATATTCAAGACATTTGCTTTATCACCATCCTCCGTAACTAACTTTTCCCCATTAATTAATGGTGCCACATTCTCAGTCCTCATCTTCTTACTATTAATATACTTAAAAAAATGTTTAGGCTTAGTGATGCTTTCTTCAGCTATCCTAACTTCATTATTAATTTTAGCTAGTTTGATTGCTTTCTTACACTCCTTGTTACAGTTTTTATACTCCCTGAGGGCTAGGCCACACTGAAACGCAAACGCAAACGCAATCGCAATCGCATGCGATTTCATGTGCGATTTTTTTGCGTTTGCGATTTCTTCAATAAGTATAGGAAATCGCATGCGATTGCGATTAAAAATGCAGAACGCAAAACGCAAACGCAAACGCATCGAAAAACGCGCGTTTTTTTTGCGTTGCCGCGTTTTCAATAATTTTGAAAAATCGCAAGCGCAATCGCAAGCGCAAACGCAAGCGCAAACGCAAAAAAAACGCAGCAGTGTGGCCTAGCCCTAAAGGCCCTTTCCGTTCCCTCGGCCTTAAAGGTTTTAAATGCCTTTTTCTTCCTTACCATTTGCCTCTTTACATCAGAATTCAGCCACATGGGCGCGGATTTATTTTTTTTACATTTATTTCCCAAGGGTATAAATTTAGATGTGAACTGGCTTTTTTTGCCCAAGGGTATAAATTTAGATGTGAACTGGCTTAAAATCCCCTTGAACACAGTCCACTTCTGTTCAGTACATTTACCTGATAATACGTTATCCCAGTTGACATTCTGAAGAGCTGCTTTTAACCTGGAAAAAATTTGCTTTCCCGAAATTAAATGTCTTTGTTAACCCAGCGCACTTTTCCTTTCGATAACAAAGTCCAAATGCCACTATTTCATGGTCACTATTCCCTAAGCCTCCAGTTACCTTTATATCTATAATGCGCTCCACAATGTTAGATATTACCAGATCCAACAGAGCTCCTTTTCTAGTAGGAACCTCAACCACCTGTGAGAGAAAACTATCCTGCAGCAAATTCAGGAACTCATCGCCTTTTTCTGTGATGGCAGTTCCACCACACACAATCAATGTCAGGGTAATTGAAGTCCCCCATAATGAGCACACTCCCCCAAACTTGCAGCCCTTGCCAATTGCATATGAAGTTGACTCACCTCCTCTCTGCTAGCATTTGGCGGCTTATAGCAGACACCAACAATGACATTACCCCCTTTCCTGTTGCTAATTCCACCCATATTGCCTCCACTTATCATCCACTATCACCAGCTATCTCTTCTTTTAAATTTGGCTTCAATTCTTTTTTAACATAAACACATACTCCTCCCCCTTTCCTTTTTTTTCTGTCCTGCCTAAACAAGGCATATCCTTCTATATTTACAGCCCAGTCGTGAGAACTGTTCAACCACGTTTCTGCTATACCTATTACATCATACTTTTCATTCAATGCCAACATTTCCAATTCACCCATTTTGTCAGCCAGGCTTCTCGCATTTGAAAACATACATTTTAGATTATGATCCTGTAATTTATTCGTACACTTTGATACACATTCCTCCCTATCCCCTATGCTAGCCCCACCCCCCTTTCCACCCACCACTGGCCTATCTACACCCTGCTTTCCTCCTGGAAAATCTATCCCAGTGAGACTGCTAATACCCTCCCCCCCCAAACCTAGTTTAAAATCTCCAACCCTCTAGCCATCTTCTCCCCTAAAACAGCTGCACCACCATCAGGGTAGTAAGAGGGGTAATGTTTAGGCCAAGTTATATGCTAGCCTAAAGAGATGGGTTTTAAGGTTACGTTTGAAGGTGTTAAGGGATGGTGAGTGATGGACAGACAAAGGAAGGGAGTTCCAGTCCTAAATGCGGGCATGGGAAGAGGTGACCAGGGGGCATGAGTGGAGGGTATCGTTTGCGGAGCGGAGGTTGCGCCTGGGACGGTATTGCTGGATCAGGTCTGAGATATATGGAGGGGCTGTGTTGGATAGTGCTTTAGAAGCTAAGGTAAGCAGTTTTAACTGGATCCTTTGCGTGATGGGCAACCAGAAATTTTCTCTCACAGACTCCTATGGGTTTGTTTTTCGAATTTCGAAAATTTGAAAACGGAACGAAACTCAACAGTTTTGAACATCTCTACTAGAGACCAAAAATACAATACATACAAAAAATTCTACAAACAATTCTAATTGCATAGTGGCTATATCTCCGTAAGGTTGTTGCTACAAACAGCCTGCTAAACCCTGGATAAATAAAAGCAATTAGTTCAATAAGTTGGCCAAATTATTTAAAGCCCAGTTACCATGTCAAGGTTGCGTTATATAACTGGGTTCTAACCTACTGGTACTTGCCTATTTGGCTGCATGAGCTGACAGTTTCTCCTGTGTGGCCTATGTGCTTGAAGCTGACTCTCTGGTAAGGCAAGTACCAGTAGGTAGCAGCAACCTTATGGAGATATTTTTGTATGTATTGTATTTTTGGTCTCTAGTTGCACTTGAATATGGATGTAAAACAGCCCAATTTTTTATATATTGTGTGTTCCATTGAAGGTTTGACCAAGGCTTCTGGGAGATTGTACTCCACCCAGAGTTAGTTCATGTAGTACTTGAGCAAAGTACTTTTAAACCAGAGAGTCAGTTTTAAACATATAGGTCACACAGGAGAAACTGTCAGCTCATGCAACCAAATAGGCAAGTACCAGTAGGTTAAATTAAAGTACCTTGACGTAGTGACTGGGCTTAAAATAATTTGGCCAACTTGCTTTTATTAATCCAGGGTTTAGCAGGCTGTTTGTAGCAGCAACCTTATGGAGATAAACAAAAAATTGTTTGTGCACTAGAATTCTATTTTTTGTATTCAAACTGCTCTATTTCATGGTCACTATTCCCTAAGCCTCTAGTTATTATTATTATTAATTATTATTATTATTATTGATTTATATAGCGCAAGCATCTTCCGTGGCGCTTTACAATTACATAGTCATACATTACATACAGGGTAATACATGTTATACGAAGTCATACTTATTACATACACAGGTAATACATAATATAAGTAAACAGAGTGAGGAGTTTCTTACAGCAATACCGTGATACAATAGGAAAGAGGACCCTGCCCAAAGAGCTTACAGACTAAAGGAAATGGGGTGAGACATAAGGTGACGGGAATCGGTAGGCTGTAAATAGATTGGCAGGTTGGATCATATTGGATAGTAAGAGGGGTAATGTTTAGGCCAAGTTATATGCTAGCCTAAAGAGATGGGTTTTAAGGTTACGTTTGAAGGTGTTAAGGGATGGTGAGTGACGGACAGACAAAGGAAGGGAGTTCCAGTCCTAAATGCGGGCATGGGAAGAGGTGACCAGGGGGCATGAGTGGAGGGTATCGTTTGCAGAGCGGAGGTTGCGCCTGGGACGGTATTGCTGGATCAGCTCTGAGATATATGGAGGGGCTGTGTTGGATAGTGCTTTAGAAGC
Organism: Hymenochirus boettgeri; assembly: GCA_019447015.1. Classification (NCBI taxonomy): domain Eukaryota; kingdom Metazoa; phylum Chordata; class Amphibia; order Anura; family Pipidae; genus Hymenochirus; species Hymenochirus boettgeri. Next base: position 122,753,810 of record CM033470.1, read on the forward strand.
TAAGGTAAGCAGTTTTAACTGGATCCTTTGCGTGATGGGCAACCAGTGGAGGGACTGACAGAGAGGAGAGGCATTAGAGAAGTAAAAAGAAAAATAAATGAGCCGGGCAGCAGAGTTGAGAATGGATTGAAGCGATGCCAGGCGGTTGTTTGGTAAACCACACAGGAGTCTGTCAGCCGGGATATGATTAGGGCATGGACCAAGATTTTTGTAGCTTCCTTCGATAGGAAGGGTTGAATGCGAGAGATGTTTTAGAGTTGGAGCCGACAGAAGTTGGGAAGCGAATTGACATGAGGTTTGAAGGAAAGATTGGAATCTAGCGTTATTCCCAGGCAGCGGACATGAGGAGATGGGGATATGGGTGTGTTGTTAATATTAATAGTAAGACTAGGGAGGGGAACATATTGTGAGGGTGGGAAAAGGACAAGTTCAGTCTTCAGTGGTTGAAGTTCCTACTAGAAAAGGACCAGCAGCTGTGTCTGTAGTTGGCTGAGAGGCAGCCAATCACCAACGTGGTTGCTGGCTCTGCGGGAGCAAAAGGCTTTAAGTAGAGCTCTGTTTTTTTTAGTAATTTGACATGCTGTTGAGGGTGGGCAGGGTAGCCTACACTACAGAAAAATCTTTTTAAGCAAGGTGGAAGGACAGCCTGGGGGGAGGGGGTTAGTGGGAGAGCTAGAGGGCTCCCCTGTGCATGTCACATTATCTCCCAGAGGCTAGATTAGAGGCAGAAACCTTTGGAGAGGAAGACAGCTCCTACTCTTCAGTTTCCTGGACTTTTTTGAGTCCACCCCCAAAACTAATATTTAACCCACTACTGGCCCCACTGTATACTGTTAAAAACTCCTTACCTTACACCTCTGCTCCTTTAATTAAGTTCTAAAATATCAGAGCACCTTGCTTGTAATTTTTGATAGCAAATACTCAAAAGCAAAAAAAAAAAAAAAAGAAAATGTAAAAAATGGGGAAGGGGCTTGGACATGGACCGGGATGGCAGTGAGAGACAGGCCTCCAGCCGTAAATAAGAGCACAAAAGCGACCCAAGAAGGGCTATGTCAGAACCTCAATTGCCTTACCCATCGGCGATCGATATGGGTAAGAGAAAGCCACAGACCCCAGACACTCCGGTACCAGAAACACCTCTGGACCACATTATAGCCCGCTCAGCTACAGCGTTTGAGGCCACACCACCTCAAAGCAGCCCCTCGTCCTACCCCTCCCATCGACAGGACCTGTGCTTCATAAAGGATCCCCCACTGACCACCTCAACATTGGCAGATGCCCTTAATATCTTCCATGACAGACTTTCCTCCACATTTCACATCGCCCTCAAACAAATGGTAAATAATTTAAGGGCAGAAATAGCTGGCTTGGGGGAGCACAGGGCCGAGTTGGAGGGCAGATTGGAGGATACTGTATAGTGACCCAGCATTGGAACATGCCAGACGACCTTACCTATTTAAGACAGGAGCTGTCCACCCTCCAGGTCCTTCATGAGGAATAAGAGGGGTACAATGTGATATCACTGACAAGGACCTAGGCACATATGCTATAGGCCTCTTTCAACACCTGAACCCAGACTCATCTAATGACATTTGGAGAATGGATCGTATACACTGTTCTCTGGGCCCTTCTCCATTAGGTTCAACACAGTCAAAGGTTGTTATACTCGGATTCCATTATTTTGAGGCAAGGGAATATATAATGCCGCTCACTAGACAACTGCCACAGATCCACTGCCAAAACCATTCTCTACAGCTGTTTGCAGATCTTTTCACAAGGACTTTGGCCAGATGCAGGGAACTCAGACTGCTAAGTAACTACGTAATCACCACATTCCATATTGTTGGGGTTTAAATTTTCTTCTACTAGTTACTAAAACTGGCCGCCAATAATAGAGACCTGGAAGACAGCCAAGCTTTCCTGAGTGAACTTGGCATACTCCAGAGGGAAAGCCCAAACCACTCACAGGCCTCATCACAAAGACCTTGATCTGCAACCACATGAGAGTCTGTTCCCCAACGCACCTTGCCTACAACTTACTGAATTAAAACTAAAAATAAATGGAACACTCAATAAATTATTAAAATCCACCAGATAACTAAAGAATTGGATGTCTAAATCAAGAAGGTCGAAAAGTTCCTTGCTGGATCTTTTATTGTAGAGGTTGATAGAGTTTTCCCCTATTTCTTTATAGATGGCTTTAATACTACAACAAACCAGGGCTGAATCGTAAAAACTACCCTTTCCCCCCTCTGAATATCTCTCCACCCCTCTTATTCCCAAACATTGATACAAGAGAAAAATACTTTTCTTCTTTTGTTTCTGAAAGGCAGAATTCCCAGGTTAATTCTGGTCCAATGGAGGACCAGCAGCCCCATGCTTCCAACAATATTACACAACTGTAGTTATAGTAACATAGTAATTAAGGTTGAATAAAGACATAAGTCCATCAAGTCCAACCTATTCACCCCAGCTAAAAAGGGGGAAAAAAATTCCTTCCTGACTCCAAACGGCAATCGGAAAGTATCCCTGGATCAACCAGACCTATATGCATTAATACCAGTAATTCTCAATATTTTTTAGTTTTAGAAACTTATCCAGGCCTTTTTTAAAGTTATTCAATGAACTTGCCATTACCACATCTGCTGGAAGACAGTTCCACAGTTTCACCGTTCTCACTGTAAAGAAACCTCTCCTAACCTGAAGACTCATTAGCATTAGCACACTGGCCACATCCACATAAACTAGCTATATGGGCATCTAATGAACAGGATTGGGCACCAGAAACTAGTCTAAATGGGGTAGTGTTGATCCTAGAACAAAAGTATAATGACAAAGCTCTTTTTTAGGGACATATTTTAAAGCCGTGGTATTATTGCTTTTTAGCGATACCACAGGTTAGTTGAATTACGGTCGTGGTCATCAATGTACGATCATGATCATACATTTAAGACCGAACGTACCCAAAGGTATTTCAATGTTAAAGCAATATTGTATAAGTACTATGATTTTAGTGTATAACTATTTGGTCTTTTTCCTAAATAGGTCTTAAGAATAGTAGACTGAGTATATTGTGAGATTGATAGCAATAGTTAAGGTTCGTACACATGTGCGATCATGGGTCCCGACCCTCGACACACGATGTGTAGGAGCGAGCGTTTCGGACGATAATCGGCCCGTGTGTAGGCCCTTTATAAGCCGACTGATCTCCGAACGAACGACCATTTCGGCCGATAAAGTGCCTACACACGGGAAACGTTTGTTCCTACACATTGTGCATCGCAAGTCGGGACCCACGATCGCATGTGTGTACTAACCTTTAGTTTGACAAGTTTGATATGGTAAATTCCCTTAATAAGCTACAGACAAGTAGATTGTAGAACAATGATTCAACAGCATTTATTTTATGCTAGACAGAATGTTTAATAATAATGGAGATTTTAAACTAGGTTGGGGGGGAGGTATTAGCAGTCTCACTGGGATAGATAGCTTTCCTAGGAGGAAAGCAGGATGTAAATGTGGTGGGTGGAAAGGGGGGTGGGGCTAGCATAAGGGATAGGGGGGCATGTGTAATAAAGTGTATAAATAAATTACAGGATCATAATCTAAAATATATGTTTGCAAAATGTGAGAAGCCTGGCTGACAAAATGGGTGAATTGGAAATTATAGCGTTGAATAAAAAGTATGATGTAATAGATATAGCAGAAAAGTGGTTGAAACGTGGTTCTCACGACTGGGCTGTAAATTTAGAAGGATACTCCTTGTTTAGGCAGGACAGAGAAAATAGGAAAGGGGGAGGAGTATGTGTTTGTTAAATAAGAATTGAAGCCAAATTGAAAAGAAGCGATAACTGGCAATATGGATGTTAAAGTGGAGGCAATATGGGTGGAATTAGGTAACAGGAAAGGGGGTAATGTCATTGTTGGTGTCTGCTATAAGCCGCCAAATGCTAGCAGAGAGGAAGTGAGTCGGCTTCATATGCATTTGGCAAGGGCTGCACGTTTGGAGAGTGTGCTCATTATGGGGGACTTTCCTTACCCTGACATTGATTGGTGAAGTGGAACTTAATAGTCAGAAGATGAGGACTGAGAATGTGGCACCATTAATTAATAGGGATAAGTTAGTTACGGAGGATGGCGATAAAGTACATTTCTTGAATATTTTTTCCCCTCTGTATACACTATAGAAGATCCAAGTACAGATATCGTAAAGTATAGTAGCAATAATGGTATAAAAGTTTCAAGTGCACTGTGGTTAACCGAGGAAATGATACAGAAAGAACTAAATAAGGTTAATATTAATAAATCTCCTGGACCGGATAAAATACATCCTCGGGTACTTAAGGAGCTAAGTTCAGTTTTATCTAGGCCATTGTTTCTTATTTTTGCAGATTCCCTCATGTCCGGTGGTGTGCCTCTGGATTGGAAAAGGGCTGATGCTTTTCCAATATTCAAAAAGGGTAGTAGTTCACAGCCGGGTAATTACAGGCCTGTAAGTTTAACTTACAGGCCTGGTGGGGAAGATACTGGAAAGTTTAATAAGGGAACATGTTTTAGAGTATGTTTCAAGGACTGACATTCTAAGTAATAACCAGCATGGATTTAGGAGGAATAGATCTTGTCAAACTAACTTGCTTGGCTTTTATGAGGAAGTAAGTAGAAATTTAGACTCTGGCATAGCAGTAGATGTAGTTTACTTGGATTTTGCAAAGGCTTTTGATACAGTCCCCCATAGGCGACTAATGTATAAGGTAAGGTCTGTTGGTCTGGGGAGGCACATTTGTACATGAATAGAAAATTGGTTAATGAATAGGATGCAGAGAGTAGTTGTTAATGGGGCTTCATCATTATGGACTAAAGTGCTATAATTGGGGTGCCACAGGGTTCTGTGTTGGGCCCGCTTCTATTTAATTTATTAATGCTTTGGACGTGGGTATTGTCAGCAAGGTTTCTGTGTTTGCTAACGACACAAAACTTTGTCGACCATTAAAAACTTCAGAGGATGTGTAATCGTTGCAGGGGGATGTAGATAGATTGTCACATTTGGCTGCTGAGTGGCAGATGAGATTCAATGTTGATAAATGTAAGGTGATGCATTTTGGACTTAAAAATCCTTGTGCTGCTTATGCTGTAAATGGCTCTGTGTTAAGTGAATCCCTGTTGGAAAGGGATCTTGGAGTTTTGGTGGATAACAAACTTAAAGGTAGCAAGCAGTGCCAGGCGACAACAGCCAGAGCCAGCATGGTATTGTCTTGTATAAAGAGAGGTATGGATTCAAGGGAGGAAAATGTAATTCTCCCTCTTTACAAAGCATTGGTAAGGCTTCATTTGGAATATGCAGTGCAATTTTGGAATCCTGTGTACAAAAAGGACATCTTTGAAATGGAAAGGGTTCAGCAAAGGGCAACTAAATTAATAAGGGGATTGGGGGAGCTTGAATATGAAGAGAGACTGGAAAAGTTACAATTATGTACGCTGGAGAAAAGGCGCTTGCGTGGGGATATGATTACTGTGTATAAATACATTAACGGGCCATACAATGTATGTATGTATGTATAATTTTATTTTTAAAGCGCCACTTGGGTACGCAGCGCTGAACATTATAAAATACAGAGTATACAAACAAGGGGATAAGTGCAAGCCATTATACAGATAGATAAAAATTAAATTAAGTTAAATACAATTTCATACATCGGTTAAGAAATTATGTATAAATTGATATAAGTGCAACAAGTTTCGACACATTAGGAATGAGATCCCTGCCAGGAATATGTTACAATCTAAGTGGGGGGGACAACATACAGTTACAAGTGAGGGGGATGGGTACAAAGTGCTTAAAAGGGCTAACAATCATTAGTTCTGCTGATGCTCAGAAAGGTAGGAGGACAGTCTAGATTTGAAAGCATTAATGGATGTCACCAGGCGAAGCGAGAGAGGGAGAGAGTACCAAAGGTAAGGAGCAGCAAGAGAGAATGGTTTAAGGCGGGAGGCAGCAGTGCTAGTTGGGGGTCTGTGGAAAAGATTTCCTTGCGAGGAGTGAAGGGCACGGCCTGGAGCATAAGGGACCAAGAGAGAAGATAAGTAGGGAGGTGCAGTAGAGCAAATCGATTTAAAGGTTAAAATGTAAAAGGGTATTGAATATGATTCTTTGTTTGATGGGAAGCCACCCTATGGACTAAAGTATCGGGGTTACGGGTTCTCTTTTGGAGGACTGCAAGATGATCCGAGCTGCAGAGTTTAAGATAGACTGGAGAGGAGAGAGATGAGAGGCCAGGAGTCCAAGCAGTAGAATGTTACAGTAGTTGAGACGGGAGATAATAAGGGCATGGATGAGCATTTTAGTAGTGGAGAAAGAGAGAAAAGGGCGGATCTTGGCAATATTGCAAAGGAGAAAACGTCAGGTCCTAGCGACATTGTTAATGAGATGATCACTCCAAGGCAATAATTAATGAAAATGATTAATTACGGAAGGAATTAATTCAGGATGGAATTTTTTTTCCCCTATTGTTTTTTTTTTCCTTCCTCTAGATCAACAGTTAGGCAGGAAATGAGGATATTGCAAGATGGGTTGGACTTGATGGACATATATCTTTATTCAACCTCAAATACTATACTATACTAAATACCTTACAAGTACCTTACTGTCTATTGTACATATTGCACCTTGGATGGCATGTGCTTCAAAAAGAGATCACAGCATACACAATGGGGATGCCCACATTGACATGCGCTCCTATTCTCAGAAGTGAATGAAACATAAGCTTATGTGGAAGACGAAGTCCTCTGACTTCACTGGGGTATCCCTTACCAATGCGTCTATGCATTTTCACATGGGACTGGCTCCATTATATGACCCAACAACAAAAAGGTTAATTTATCTTGATTATCAAATCATCTTTGCCAATGATAAATTAATAAATCGAAATCTGCTTGGAAAAATCACTACCCCCCCAAATCTTGCTCACTACTAAACTCTTATGTGTGAATAAATCACAGAAAGCAACGTTTTGCTGGTGCTGAAAGCGTTGTGGACTCCTTTTTAATTTGGATCTATTTTACTTGAGTACCATACCAAAAAAAATATTGCTCAGACTTTGTAAAAGCCAAGACATAGTGGGTGATTTTATAATCTGAGGTACAAAGAAAATTACTCTTATTTCACTGTGAAGTGCACACATCCAGCTTTACATTGGTTAAAGAGTAGAAGCTTGTTACATTTATTTAGACAGGTAGACCATGTTTGCCAGGTCAGTGATTATGTAAAGGGAGTAGCGGCACATTCAAATATTTATTCACTGGTTAAGATGGGAAACTGTCTTAAGTGTCACAGATTAAAATATCCAGATAAGGCACGTGTATGCCCAACCTGAGCCAAGCTGGGGGCTCACTAGTGGCCCCCAATGCAGTGACCGGGCCGCAGGTGGATAGATAGATGATAGATAACAGGGAGATAGGTAGATAGACAAGATGATAGATATATAGACATATAGATAGTTCAGAGATAAACAAATAGTATAGTATAGTATAGTATTTGAGGTTGAATAAAGACATACGTCCATCCAGTTCAACCCATCTAGCAATATCCTCATTTCCTGCCTAACTGTTGATCCAAAGGAAGGCAAAAAAAACCCACCAAATTTATGAAGGGGGAAAAAATTCCTTCCTGACTCCAAGTCCCCCCCCCCCCCCCATGCCCCACATAGTAGTGGTTGTGGTTGGTGGAAGCAATGGCTAGTTAGTCGTTTGTGAGGGTGGCACAGGAAGCACACCGACAGGGGATTCCACCACAATAGTACTGTGTTTGCCTTGTAGGGTAGTGCAGTTGGGGCATTTGTATTGTGGTGAGCAAATACATGGAGCGTTTTGAAAGTTATGTTTACTCCCCGAGCTTCTCCCCCACCCACCAGACATATAAAGTAGACAATTCCCGAATTTCACATCACAACATTATACATTAATAAATTGCAGATGACATAGCCCCTCTTCCCCCCCCCCGCAAGTTGAAGTTCCCCACTCCCCCCCTCCCACCAGCCCCCGGGTGGTTTCCCACCAGCCCCCGGGTGGTTTCCCACCAGGTGGTTCAGGTAGGGATCCATGAGTCCGTCTGCCATTAGTCTATAGCGTTTGTGATAATATTTTTGCGGCGGACTGTTTCCTTCGTTTATTTTTTAAATTGCTATTGGTTAGTGTCTCCCCTCTGTTTCAAGTGATCACACATATTTTGTCACGTTGGGGGTTTAAGGGGGGTAAGGATTCCATGGGTTTGTGACATCGGGGGTGCATAGGGGTCTAGGGAGGGCATGGGTCGATAGAATGGGGCCAGTCGCTTCGCTGCGTGTTAATGACCATTGCACATATGCGGGGGGGTTTGTTGTCGTCCGGCTAGGCTGGTGGTTATTGTTCTCAATAAAGTTATGCTAGTTCATGGTGCCGGTTAGCCAAACGCGGGGGGGGTGGCTAAGGGGGGGGGGGGCGGCGCGCCCACATTTCCACAGGGGAGCAGTTGTATCTGCGGTGTGCGGGGGGGGGGGTGGTGCGGCCATCACGTATATTCACTGAAACAAGGAGGGGGACCTGCGACAACAAGATAGGTAAATTCCGGTTGGTTTCATGGGGGTCAGGGGGGTGCGGGGGCCAGGGACTGACCCCTGTGTGTTACTTACGAATGTAGAGCAGGTCGATCTTGGTAGGGTTCAGGGGATCAGTGGCTTGCCGTTTTCTTCCTGTTATGCGGGTTTTTTTTTTTTTAATTCTGTTTTTTATTAATAACAGTTTTTGCATTGTACATAAAATTTTGGCATTGTGATATGTTTAACACTGTTGTTATTTTTTGTATAATTCCATAACATTGTAATAATAATGAAAAGTAAAGATAAATAAAATATCTGTGTTAATTACCTGCAAGCTTTTCGTTTCTTCTTTTGGGGGGGGGGGGGGGAGGGAGGGGGGTTTATGGGGTAAGGGAATCTACCTGGGTCGAATCGTTTAAACTGATTGTTACAGTTATAGCTTCATTGATTCATAATTCGTGGAGCCGCTGGATAAAGTGTTTCTGAGATTAAACAATTATTCACAACAATCCTATCTAGACATAACTAAATTGTTTAAACATTTCCCAATTCGTTCATTTGTCCCTCTTTCTGATATAATCGGTTTACTTTCTGTGCTGAGTTTGGTTGCTATAAGCATAGCGTAATGATTGGTTTCCATGAACACGATCCATGGTGACCATTGTGTTACAAATTTATTATTATTGTTTTGTAGTGATTGCTGTCAATTCTTCCATTCGCATGATTGATTAGTCCTATAATCCATTCTTTGTTGGGTGGCACGTTGTTTGTTTCCAGTATCTGGGGAGTACTGTTCTCCCGCTGTTAGGAAGAATCTTAGGAGGCTCTTTTTTGTATGTGCAATTGGGCCCGGGATCATTGATAGTATGATTTGGGGTTCTGCTGAGATATTAGTTGCTGTGATCATATTGTATACTTGATGATCCTGTCCAATATGGTTGGATGGTCGGGCATGTGAGCCAATGTGTGTCATTGAGCCTTTGTCTTTCATGCATCTCCAGCATCTGTCTGTTGTATTCGGGTATATCTTTTGCAGAATTGTTGGGCATTTATACCATCTGGATAACAGTTTGTAGTTTGTTTCTTGTGCTTTGCATGAGATTGATAGGCTGTGTGTTAGGGTAAGCTTGTTTCCCATTGGGGTTTAGAATTGAGTGTTTAATTCTTTTTCCCATTTAGTAACGTAATTGGGTGTGTTGGGTGTTTGCAATTTTGTAGGATCCAGTATAGTTTTGAAATTGAGCGTTGAGGTGGGGATGTTGCTATGCAAAGTTTTTCGAATCTGATACCTTTCTGTGTGCGGAAGTTTATTTTTTATAGATTTTATGTAGTGTGTTAATTGAATATACTGGAATTCCTTTTTCTTATTAATATGGGTATCTCCATATATTTCTTCTTGTTGTTATTGGATTGTTTTTTATTCCACAATGAGATAATAAATGATCATCCGTTTTTGTCCATTTTAGAAAGGTTTTGGAGCAAAATCCTGGTGTGAAAGATTTGTTGTTCATTATAGTAGTTAGTGGACCAGGATGGGTCGTCAGTTCTGCTGTTTTGAATTTTTTGTCCCATTGGTGCAGGATCTGGGTAGAAGTAGAAGGATGCGTTTGTATCTGCGGGTCTGTCCACTTTGGGCATGCCCGTTAGAGTTTTTTTAAGGATCGTTGATAGTTAGATATGATTTGAACCCATTGTTTATTTCTATATGGTGAATCCAGTCCAGAATGTGTGTTAGTTGGGCTTGCTTCATGATAGGTCTGGATATCTGGGAGGCCCATTCCTCCTTTTGTTTTAGTTTCAGTTAGAGTAACATAGTTTATCCTGTGGTGTTTCTTTGCCCATACAAAGTTTAATATTGTCCGTTTGGTTGATTGAAAGAAATTGTTGGGGGGGTGATTGGTATAGACTGAAAGATATATAAAAGTTTCGGAAGTATATACTTTTAATTATTTAAGTTCTGCCAAACCATGAGTAGCATTTTTTATTCAATTGTGTAAGTCGGAGGAGATAGTCCAAGGTTTGGTAGTATTAAGTTCGTATAGTCTCGATAAATCTTGGGTATTTTGGTACCTAGGTATGAGATGGCTTCTGTTGCCATTTGAACGGAAATTGGCTTGTATACGTGTCAATTCCTCTGGGGGAGTGATATGTTGAGTCCATCTGACTTGTTGTAGTTTACTTTAAAATTATTGACTCTGTTTATAGTTGTATTTCATGTAGTAATGAAGGAAGAGATATATTGGTGGGGTTAGAAAAAGAAGTAAATCATCTGCGTATGCTGCTATTTTATATTGGTGGGTGTTAAGTGTTATCCCTTTGATTCGGGTTTTTCGTATTGCATAGATAAAGTGTTCCATTGTCTATGTATAATAGAGGGGAAAGGGGACAGCCCTGGCGTGTGCCGTTATGATCGAATGATGTGGACGAGTTCCATTCGTTCGTACTCTGGCCGTGTTCTGTGTGTATAGTGCCATAATTTTTTGGATGCAATTATGTCCCATTCCAGTTTGTGATAGGGTTAATTATGAAAGGGCCAATCTACCCGGTCAAATGCCTTTTCGGCATCTAGTGCTGTTAGGCATGAGTGGGACTGATTTTTTTTTGCGCATACTATTAAAGAGACGTGTTTAATTATATTGTCCTGGCTTCTCTGTTGGGTACAAACCCACCTGGTCTGTGTGATCCAGGTAGTGATAAGTTCCTTTAGTCTTGTTGCTATTAACTTTGCATATATTTTGAGGTCAATATTAATTAATGAAATGGGGCGATAATTACTGAAGAGTGTCTGATCCTTCCCAGTCTTGGGAAAACTACAATTTGGGCTTCTAAGGATTGTGGGGGGATGGGTTGTTGGATGAGATGGCGTTAAATGATCTAGTTAAGGGTGTAATTTCTTTTTTAAGGCTTAGTATATAAAGTAGAGAATCCGTCCGGACCTGGGCTTTTCCCTGTGGGTAGGGATTTTATTGCTAATAGTAATTCTTGGTGGTGGAACGGAGTCTCCAGATTTTCTATTATTTGGGTCTTCGTGAGCATGGGAATTGGTTTATTGTTAATATAAGTAGCTTTCTCCTGTTGGAGAGAATTGTTTGTTGAGAGTTTGCTTGGGGATTAACTTATATAATTTGGCATAGAATTCTCTAAAAGTGGATGCGATCTCCTCCGACTTACAGACACATTGACCCCTTCATTTCTAATCTTTGCTATGTTTAGTTATTGCTTCGGGTATGTAGTGACCGAGCCAAGGATCTGCTGCATTTGTTGCTGAATTCATAATTTGTCGTTGTCTGTAGTTTCATTTGGTATTGTAGATTGTGTCGTGTGTCTTTAGAGTTTGCTTGCTTGCTAAGAGTAGGTTAGTGTAATCTTTATCGGATTTTGTGTGTTTGTGTTTTGTTTCTAGTGCCCATACTGTTTGTGTTAGTTTTTCTATGGGTTTTCTTTGTTCCTTTTTGATTCGTGATCCTTGTTGAATAAGTGTACCTCTTATGACGCATTTCATTGCTTCCCATTTGTACGGGGTGCTGTGTTATCTGAATATGTGTTTCTTTGTTCTGTTATCGTTTTTTGTATAGCTGCTATGCATGTGGGGTTATTTAGTAGTTTGTCGTTTAGTCCCAGTTCCAGCATCCTTTTGTGCTGTTAGGGATTGTGAGTTTTAAAAAGATGGTGCATGATCAACCATTTGATGAGGCCTATGGAGGTGGTTATATTCCAACTAAGTAGTGGTTGCGTTAATTAGCCACATATCATCCGGCTGTATGAGTGGTGGACGTGAGTAAAGGTATAATCCTTGTCCAATGGGAAAAGAGTACCCATGGATCTACTAAGCTGTATTCTTCCATTGTTGGTTTAAATCTCTTAAGATCTTTATATGGGATTTGTGAATGACCTGATGTGGAGTCATTTAAGGATTGAGAGTGAGTTTAAAGTCATCGCCAATCTGATCTGACCCTCGCTGTAATCTTGTAATTTGGACAGGTATGTTAATCCTGCGTTTATTTGTTTGGTGTTAGGGAGGTAAAGTTAGCTATCGTGATAATTTTGTTCTGTATGTTTATCTTAGAAATAAATATCGTCCCTCCTTGTCACTGAGGGAGTCAATTATTTGGATTTGGCATTTTTTGTGTATGGCTATAGCGACTCCTTTTGATCTTGTTATGGTTGTTTGCTGTAGTGCCATTTCGTGTAGTATTTGTTATGAATGGGTGGGATGTGTGTGTTTTGAAGTGGGTTCCTGGAGTAGTAGGATATCTTGGTTTTTTTATGCATTTCCCCCAAATTTGGTGTCTTTTCTTAGGATTGTTAAATCCTTTACATTATTGCAGATCCTTACTTCGTCATCTACTTTTCTACAATCATCCAGCGGCTCATTGAGAAGGGGAATATACCAGGTGGATTTTATAGGGTGGGGGAGAGGTTGGGGAAGGAAAAGTTTGTTAGTAATATACTGTAGTTATCATATACATTTTATATACATAACAGGTTTTAAATAACAAAACAATTTGGCATTAACATTAGAATTTCAACCTTGTAGCTGTTGAATTGTTTTTTAAATGGTTGTGGCATGGTTTCAGTCTTTATGCCAGTGGCTATTGGGGATATTGTCCAGTAGCCAGTTACCTTTGGGGGTAGGGACTTTCAGTTCACGAGGTAGTTACATGGGTTTCTCCCTTTAGGAGCTATGGTATTTCCATATATTGGTAAACCATTTATTGTATGGTATGGTTTTAGCTTGGAGCCATGGTTCTTTAGTTGGTTTGTTTGGTGGTGTTGTTAATGGCTGGTCCCATTCAGGTAAGTCCATGTGGGGGATATTGAATTTGGAAGGAATTGTTGTAGATCTTCTGGATCTCTTAGCGTAGAGCGTGTTCATCTTTCAGGCCTGTAAGGCGAAGGGGTATCCCCACCTGTATTTGATACCCTTTCCTTGGAGTTTTTGTAAAAGTGGTTTTAATGCTTTGCGTTGGAGGAGGGTGCGTCGGGATAGATCGGTGATAATTGTATTTTTGTTTCCATTAAAATCGTTTTCCGAACACTCTCTGGCTTTTGTCATAATGTTATCCTTTGTGTTAAAGTGATGTACAGCAGCATCCACATTTCTGGTTTTTGCCGTCCGAATCTTTTGGACGTAGGGCTCGATGTGCTCTGTCTATTTCTATGGTTGTATCGTCTGGTTGGCCCCAACGTGAGTTAAAGATGCGCTGTATGCAGCAGGTATTCGTGGTGGCTCAACAGACTCGGGCAGGCCTTGATCCTGATGTTATTGCGCCTGTTTCTGTTTTCAATATCGTCTATTTGGTTAAGTAGGGTACGTGTTTTTTTTGTTGGGTATATAGTGTCTGATTATTCTGTTATTTTGGTCTGTTGGGTGTCTAAGTTAGTTTCCATTTCCGTTACCTTTGCTGCCATTTTGTGTAAATCTGTTCTCAGGCTGGCTATCTCTTCCTTGCAGTCTGTTCCACTCTAGTTATTAGAGCTGCAAAATCTTTTTTTGTTTGGGAGTGAGGAGGATAGATTGCACGTCCTCCTGATCGTCTTCTCCCCAGTCTGACTCTGGTGCAGAGTCCTCCGTCTCCTTGCCGGTTTCCTCGGCTTTTGGCTGGGCGGGTCTCGCTCGCGCCATTTTAGTTTGTGAAGTGTGGCGTTTGGACTTTAAAAAGTCCGTTAGTCCTTTTTCTTCTGGGCCGGTTGGGAAGCGGAGAGCTTGGGGTTTGTTTTTACCCATGGTTGTAGGTTTGGGGTTGGTTTACTCGGTGCTTTCTGTGGTTTTCGGGAGTTGTGGTGAGCGCAGCTCAGTCCATGCGACTCTCCTCAGTGGCTGCTAGCTCCGCCCCCCTGTTATGCGTTTTGATGTGGTTCTGTAGGTTTTTTAGGGTAAAATCTTTTCTTTTAGAGGAGAGAACGGTTGCCCGATGGTGGGTATTTCGGTTGTTTAGTCTGGATCTGGGTCATTCGGGCCCGGGAGGTGGTACACACGGTCGCAACGTGGGGTGTGAGTTGGTAGTTTTGCGAGCAGTAAGTCAAGTCTCCTCAGGAACTCCTCGCTGTGTTTCAGCGATGAGATCGAGATCGGTCGGCATTTCGCACACCGACAGTCTGAAGGGAAATCCCCCCCTGTAGCGGATCTTGTGTTTTAACACAAGTCTGTAAGGGGCCTGAATTCTCTTCTTCTTGCTAGTGTGTGTCTTGAGAGATCCTGGTACAAATGGATCCGGGTTCCCTCGTGTGTCACTCCATCTGAGTTTCTGGATGCCGCCATTATAAGTTCCTTCTGTTTGTAGTAGTGAACTTACATATTACGTCCCTTGGTGATTCGCCTGGGGCGGGTTTCGGTCTCAGGGCCCGATGGGCTCTGTCAGAAGGATATTGCCGGTTTGGTCCTTCTGAACAGGGAGTTAAACAGGTTTTTAGGTAGCGTCTAGGTCTAAGGGTATCTCTCAGGGATCCCTCTCAGGTGCACTTTGTTTCGTCAGGACCTATTTCAAGTCTTTCTTAGCGTCTCTAATGAGCTGTATGTCCCTGGCTTATCTCCGTGTTTCAGCTTCGGTCTGCTGGCAGAAGGCCGCCGTGTGGTCGGAAGTTGCCTCCAAAGTGGCCACGCGTCACCCAGCGAGTAATCTCCATTTTAACCTCATGGATGATCTGGTCCTGAAGGAGCGTGTATTATTTTCTCGATATTATGGTATAAGTCTATAAGGTCTTGCTTTGTGCATGGGTTAGTTTCTGCTAGATCGTTTCCGCCTGTTTTGCCGCCACTTTGGGAAGCCGCCGGGGGATCGGGGTCGTGACATGTAGTCAGTATGTCTTTTTTGGTACTCTGCCTGCCTCTTCTGGGTCCCATCGGGTTGTGTTAGTGCAGTAGTTGGTTTTGACTGCTTTTTTGAGTTCAATTGTTGTTCTGGAGTTGAATTAGCATTGGTTTGGAGGAGCTCCTTTACTGCACGTCCACTCGCATGGCTGTCAGACTCCGCCCTCTAGGAGTTTTTAACACCTAGAGGGCCATAGTTTAAAGTCACACTTTACTGAAAAATCACTTTCCCTCATCTTAATCTATAACTGAATACATGTACATAGCACTTACTCTAATTTGTGTGTGTTTGCTGCATGCCTTCAACCCGCACATTTTGTTTAGGAGCAGTATCCCCCCTCCCTCTTTAACCATTCCCACTTCCATCTGACCTGACTTCTCACAGAAGAATAGTTTTTGAGAGCGGAATTTGATGGACACTGAGATATAAGAAGTTTTGATTGGATATCCCAACCACAGGGTTGGGAAGAAGAATAGTTTCCAGTTATGGTCAATTTAAAATACCTATTTTTCAGTATAGATGCCCTTTAAGGATGCCTGTCATAGAGGAAGAGCACATAGATTTGACTACTTATAATCCATTCCAGGAGGTAAAGGACTATGTCTTACCTTCCATTCCTCAATGAAACCATCAGGAGACCAGAGGGCCACAGCACCTCCCTACTTCATTTGACAGGTCCCAACTCATTAGGTCCTTTCTAAGTACGCACTTGCATTGACCGATTACGGATTAAAGTCAGAGAAGTAGCTATGTTCCCTCCTGTCTCATATCTCCTTTACCTCACGTTATTCAATTAAACTAAATAAGTTATGCCATATTTTTGTGGATATACCCTTTAAATTAATTAGGCCCACAACTCAAATCGTTTAAAACCTTTAGACCTATGGTTACCTATCAAACAGAAGAATGCAGGTTTAGGTGCAGTATTTAAATGCTAATTCCATTGGCTGGGTACACACGGAGGGACTTTTTGTAGCCAACGCCCGCCGGGACAAATGTCCATCGCTCTGGCAAATTCGTCCCATCTCCCTATGGGACCACACGATCGTTCCGAATTTTCCAACATGCCCGATCGTTAGTCGGATCTGGACGAACGAATGCCCGCCCCATACCACGAAATTTTCGAAAGTGCCGTGAATCGGCCGATCACCGAAAATATTGGCTGGTGTGTACCCAGCCTTAGGCTTTGGAGTAATATTATACAAATTACAGGCTGTCATTTCTTTGTGGTGCGAGTTAATCACCCCAAAGATCTGCTCTTTTGAGTTACGGACATTCTCATTGACGGGGCCAGTGCACCTTCATTGATTAATAATATGCAAATATTGTGGTGACTAGATTTCTACCAAAATTTCTGTTTCTAAGTATACTGTTTATAGCATTCACCACTACAGTAGCATTTCACAAGGGGCTGCAAAGATTCCAGCAGAGCTCAGAACAATTAAAGGAAACAAACAGTATGTTATGTAACAAACACAAAAACACTGTGAATCTGTGATTTAATATACCGTAAGGCCTCAAGTGTTCAATAACCCATATGCCTTTTTGATTAAAGAAAAGGTAACAGAAGTAAATGAGCTTTGTCTTACCTCCTGTTATTCAATTATTTAGACAGGACAGCAGGAAAGACACAAACCGTACACAATACTGTTAGAGGAAGCAGCGCTGGAGCGCGATTGAGGGTAAGGTCAGTGCCTTCCCTGTCTGCTCATGTCTAAATAATTAAAGAACGGGAGGTGAGTTAAAGCTCCTTTACATCCTGTTCTTCAATTAAAGTCATTTTTTCAGTGGAGATACCCTTTAACACAGTTCTGCTTTATGTAGTCCTAGAATTGCCCTCTGGAAATGTTGGTAGAATGTATCATAGTTAATGGAGATGATCTGCTCAAATTTATTCACATGTGCCTAATTTTTTTTATATGTCAATCCTACATTATTTTAAAATATTTCAATTGGCTTTTCAATAATTTCTCTGAATTTAAGCATGTTTAAATAAAAATAATCTGATACCATTACTCTACACAAAATATATTCCAATGCCCCCCTAACTGCGTAAGTTTACTGTAAAAAATGCATTCATCTCTCACATCCTGCACCTTTGTTGTAACACAAAAAAATGCAGGTGAATGCATTGGTAACATTTGCATCAAAGACAAAGTAATAAAATGGGACCTTGTTTGCTTAAAAACCCTGTATATAATGTTTATTTTTAAATAATGGTTTGGTTCGCCCATACTTTTACAACAAACATGTTTATATTCTATAAATATCAACTTTGAGTTCATGCTAAGTTTGATGACTTGTAACTTGGGTAGTAAACACCAATGTCTGACTTACATTAGGTTAGCGTATGAAAAGTCTTAGCCCCTGCCAGTCTAAAGTTCTTTTTCAGAGAATATACTTATACATCAACTTATTTTTATTTTTGGTGTCTTAAATCTAAATTTTAATTACTTACACTAAAGCTGTATATCCATTTTCATACAGTGAGTATTTTGTACCTTTCCAAAGCAGACTTTTTACCTTGTACTATTACACGACCCTGGAGGATGTCCCGACCACGAGAATTCTCAGCTTCACACTCATATGTTCCATATCTTCAAAGTAATGCTTGGGAAATGCAGAACTGGATCCACACTAACCATCGGTGGTGGCTGTGTACCCTCTACCTTGCGCCAACGATTTTGAGGAACAGGACTAAGAGAAAACAGTGTTTTTTGTAAACTCTTTAGGGGCTGATACAATAAAAGGTGCAAAGCTTGTCGTGTTTATTTATATTTATATATCTTTAGTTTAGATTTACAATCATCAATACTTTTTTTTTTTCATTTTAATAGCATTTTAGCGTTTTGAACCCACATAAAAGTCCACTTTGCAGAGCAATTCACTTGTAAAGGGATTTTTTTTTAAGAGGTGCCTTAAGAACAAAAGCGTTTAGAACAAGAAAGGGTTTAGAACAAGATTGCTGTCTGTTGTGTTTGTTTGCTGCTTCTCTGTGTTGTGTATGCTGTTTAGTATGGACAGGTATGTTGGGGCCATCCAATGTGCATCCTGTCGCATGCATGGAATCTAAGAGCACCGCTCCAGGGACCTATGAATGTTTGCAGCATTGCAGGGCTTGTCAAATCTGGGGGAAATGCAGTACTGGCAGGGCTGGGAGTGATCCAATAGTATAGTATTAAAGGTTTGAATAAAGACATACGTCCATCTCCTGCCTACTGTTGATCCAGAGGAAGGCAAAAAAAAACCCCACCAAATTTATGAAGGGAAAAAAATTCCTTCCTGACTCCAAGTGGGCAATCGGAAATTTCCCTGGATCAACTCTACTTTATGTACATACCAGTAACTTGCAACATTCCTTGCTTCAGGAATTCATCCAGCTTCTTTTTGAAACTGACCAATGAACCGCCATAACAACGTCCACTGGAAGACAGTTCCATAGCTTAAACCGTTCTCACTGTGAAAAACCCTTTCCGAACTTGAAGCAAAACCTTTTTTCTTCAAGCCTTAAAGGATGTCTGCGTGTTCTGACATGCTCTATTAACATGCCCCGATAGTTTATTGTATGGCCCGTTAATGTATTTATACACAGTAAATCATATCCCCACACAAGCGCCTTTTCTCCAGCGTACATAATTTAACTTTTCTAGTCTCCATATCTCTTCATATTCAAGCTCCCCCAATCCCCTTATTAATTTAGTTGCCCTTCTCTGAACCCTTTACATTGAAAGATGTCCTTTTTGTACACAGGATTCCAAAATTGCACTGCATATTCCAAATGAGGCCTTACCAATGCTTTGTAAAGAGGAAAAAATAATATTTTCCTCCCTTGAATCCATACCCTCTTCTTATACCAGAGACAATACCATGCTGCTCTGGCTGTTGCCGCCTGGCACTGCTTGCTTCCTTAAGTTTGTTATCCACCAAAACTCCAAGATCCCTTTCCAACAGTGATTCACTTAACACAGAGCCATTTACAGTATAAGCAGCACAAGGATTTTTAAGTCCAAAATGCATCACCTTACATTTATCAACAATGAATCTCATCTGCCACTTAGCACCAATGTGACAAATCTAGATCCCCCTGCAAAGATTGCACATTCTCTAAAGTTTTTAATGGTCGACAAAATTTTGTGTCGTCACAAAACACAGAAACCTTCTGACAATACCCACCCTTCAAAATCATTAATAAACAGATTAATATAAGTGGCCCCACACATAACCCTGTGGCACCCCACTTAGCACTTTAGTCCATAATGATGAAGCCCCATTAACAACTACTCTCTGCATCCTATTCGTTAACCAATTTTTCTATCCATGTACAAATGTGACTCCCCAGACCAACAGACCTTAGCTTAACATAAGTCGCCTATGGGGGACTGTATCAAAAACCTTTGCACAATCCAGTATACTACATCTACTGCTATGCCAGAGTCTAAATTCTACTTACTTTCTCATAAATCCAAGTAAAGTTGTTTGACAAGACTATTCCTCCTAAATCCATGCTGGTTACTACTTATAATGTTAGTAATTGAAACATACTCTATATATATTCCGGCAGTCTTGGTTCATGTTGGTGCCAATGACAAATATAAAGGTGGAGGTGAATCCTTAAAATGATTTCCTAGATGTAGGGCCAGGTTAAAAGTAAGGACCACAAGGGTAGTGTTTTCAGAAATACTACCCTTGAAGTGCTACCCTAGGGAGGCAACGGTAGCTTAGGAGTATAATTGGTGTATGAACTGCACCTCAATATGTGATGGTGCAGCTGTTTGGGGGAAGATGGCTAGAGGGTTGGAGAAGATTTTAAACTAGGTATGGAGGGGAGGGTCATTGGACTACACAGGGGTAGATAGAAGAATTTGGGATCGGGGCTAATAAGATAATGGAGGGTGGAGATGGGGAGGGAGAGCATAGAGGATAAGTAGGCATGTACGTCCAAGTTTGGAAGTAATTGACATGATAATCTAAAATGTTGTTTACCAATGCAAGAAGTTGTCTGGAAAACTGGAGAACTAGAAACTAATCTGTAAACAAACCCTTTCCCTGCCACAGATCGTATATTCACGATCTGTGCAGTTGAATCACAAACTGCCACAGATCGTGATATACGATCTGTGGCTTCCCCCCTCCAAAAAAAATTTCCCCACCCTGCTAGGGCCGATCGGGGGGCAGCATTTCAACTGCCCCCCTAGTCCCCTCGATCCCCCTCAGTTTCGTCGTCCAAATCCAGGGGGGGATCGGGAGATATCCTACCTTGAAGCCTGCCCTGCATATGAGCTTGCCGGTCCCACGTGGAGTTGGAGAGGAAGCTGAATGGGACCCCGTGACATCCAGAACTTCCTCCTTCACGGGGTCTTCCATATGGAGGTACCACTGCTGCCCCTGGTGGTCTAGTTGAGTGTACGCAGCCTGATCTACATTTAGATCATGCTGCAGTGCCTGTATAGCACAAGCTGTCAAGCTGACAGCTGTATATACTTTTGTGAATGGAACTCAAAGTTCCATTCACAATAGGATTTTTTCTAAGTCTTGGCTACTTAGCGAAGACTTAGAAAAAAAATGGGACAGAGATCAAATTTGGTGATCACTTCTGATCAACAAATTATTGATCTTTGCCAATGAATGAAAATCACTTCCTGAAAGTGATTTTTCGATCGGATTTCGAATTGGAAAACGGGCATTTATGCCCGTATTCCACGTTCGGTATCATTCCCTAAGATGATTTATGATCATCTTTGGAATGATCCCCCCCAAAAAAGGGGAAATGCACACAAAAAAAATCTTAAAGGATACAACACACACTTTTTTTTTTTTACCCCTAAACTATAAATTAGCAAAAACTTTGTCTTCTCCAAGCTTCCCAATGTCCCCGTGATATCGTAAGTAAACCGGATCATTTTTTGTTGGATTTCAAGGGAAACTAAGCCTATTTAGTAGGAAATTTTGCAGAGGTACCAAAAAAAGACCGTATTAAAATTTTAGGATCAGTAAGTGTGCAAAAACTTGTGTGACTCGCCGTACTAACGGGTTTTCACCAAAATACCACTAAAAGGGGGAGTGGGGATAGGGTTGGGGGGTGGGTTTGTGGCATTTTTTAATTTTTTCTTGTAATTTGCAATGGCGCATGGATCCATTTGAGCTAGTTGGTGGCCCCTCTCCGTTTGCACCCACCCTTATGGCATACCGTTGATCAGGACATGTGGAGATTGCCATTTAGTGGGTTTTTTTTTACTTGCCAAGTGGGTTTAGGTAGATTTCACCATTGAGTCCTCTTATTTTTATTTTTTCACAAAATCTCCCTAAAAGCACGGAGTTCTATGAATAGCAAGCGTCTGGAATTCTTCACGTATACTAAAGCATGAACCATCACGTAGCAGACGGTGTGTAGCTTCCAAAATATATAGTTTTGTGGGGGTTATTTCAAAATTGATCACTTTCAAATTACAGAAACCTTGTTTTTTCTTGTTATTACCTTGTGCATGTCCAATTTGAGCTAGTTTGTTGGCCACGTTCCTGTTTGCACCCACACATGGCATACCGTTTGATGCAGATTGTGGGAGATTGCCATTTAGTGGGTTTTTTTGCTTGTCAAAGGGTTTAAGGTGGATTTCAACCCTTGAATCATCTTATTTTTATTTACAAACCTCCTAAAAACACGGATTTCTTGGATCACTGGGTCTGGAATTCTTTTATGCATCATTGAAGCATGGCACCGACGTAGCTGAAGGTGTGTAGATTCCAAAATTAAAGGTTTGTGGTGGGAATTTCCATGTTTCAGACTGTTCCCTAGAAAAGTGTAGGCTGTTCAATACAGACACTTTGTTTTCTTGTAATTGCATTTGTGCCTGCGTCCCATTTGAGCTAGTTGGTGGCCACGTTCTCGTGTGTGCACCACGCATATGCATAACGTTTTATTCAGAACATGTGGGAGATTGATATTTAGTGGGGGCATTCCAAGTTTTGGGGCTGTTGAAATTACAGAGCACTTTTGATTTTTTTCTTGCAATTACACTGTGCATGCGTCCCTTGAGTACTTGGTGGCCACTTCTCTGGTTACATCCACCACATATGGCATACCGTTTGATGCAGGATCCGTGGGAGATTGACATTTAGTGGGTTTTTTTGCTTGTCAAGTTGGTTTAGGTAGGATTTCAATCCTTGAATCACTTATTTTATTTTTCACAAAACCTCCTAAAACACAGAGTTCTTTGATCACTGGTCTGGAATTCTTCATGTATGTATGAAAGCATGCACCGTAAACATAGCTGAAGGTTTGTAGATTCCAAAAATATATAGTTTGTGGTGGGAATTTCCATGTTTCGGGACTGTTTCTCTTAAAAAAGGGTAGGCTGTTCAATAACAGAGCACTTTGATTTTTTCTTGTAATTGCATTTGTGCATACTTCCAATTTGAGCTAGTTGGGGCCACATCTCTGTTACATTCCACATAGGGCATACCGTTTGATTCAAGAACATGTGCGGAGATTGATCTTTATGTGGGGGGGTTTTTATTTTGTGGGGGCATTTCCAAGTTTTGGGGCTATTGAAATTATAGAGCATTTGATTTTTTTTTGCATTACCTTGTGCATGCGTCCCATTTGAGCTAGTTGGTGGGCCACGTCTCTGTGTACATCCACGCATATGGCATAACCGTTTGATCAGACATGTGGAGAGTGAATATAGGGGGGGGGTTAAGTGGGGGTGGGGGGTTGGGGTTTGTGGTGGGGCTTTCCCGTTTTGGGCTGTTTTTGCTTCGTACCTTTGTTTTTTTCTTTATCCCTTGTTGCATCGCGTCCCTTTGCGCTCGGTTGGTGGCCACGTCTCTCTGTGCACCCACACAGATGGCATACCGTTTGTTGTCTAGGATACTGGGAGATTGACATTTAGTGGGTTTTTTTTGCTTGTCAAGTTGGTTAGGTAGGATTTCATCCTTGAATCATCTTATTTTATTTTCACAAAACCTCCTAAAAACACGGAGTTCTTTGGATAACTGGGTCTGGAATTCTTCATGTATGTATGAAAAGCATGGCACCGTAACATAGCTTGAAGGTGTTTAGATTCCAAAATATAAGTTTGTGGGGGGAATTTCCATGTTTCGGGAGCTGTTTCCTTAGAAAAAGGGTAGGCTGTTCAAATTACGGTACAGAGCACTTTGATTTTTTCTTGTAATTGCAGTTTGTGCATACGTCCAATTTGAGCTAGTTCGGGGCCACGTCTCTTTGTACATCCCACATAGGGCATATACCGTTTGATTCAAACATGTGGGAGATTGATATTTAGTGGGGGGGTTTATTTGTGGGGGGCATTTCCAAGTTTTGGGGCTGTTTGAAATTACAGAGGCACTTTTGATTTTTTCTGTAATATACTGTGCATGCGTCCAGTTTGAGCTAGTTGGTGGCCACGTCCCTGTGTGCATCCAGCATATAGCCTACCCGTTTGATTCAGAAAATGTGGGAGTTGACATTGAGTGGGTTTTTTTCTTGTCAATTGGGTTTTAGGTAGGATTTTCACCCTTGAAATCATCTTACTTTATTTTTCACAAACCTCCCTAAAAACGGAGTCTTCTTTGGATTAACTGGGTCTGGAATTCTCATGTATGTATGAAAGCATGGCACCCGTAACGTAGTGAAGGTGTGTAAATTCCAAGAATATATAGTTTGGGGGGATTTCTAATATAGAGGGGTGTTTAGTCTGAACAAATCGAAAGTTCTGTAATTGGGCCATTGTTCATTGCTCACTTTGTGCTAGTTGATCCACGTTTGCGTATGTAACATACATAGGCATACCGTTTGATTCAGGACATTTAGGAAATTGATTTTTGGTAACTTTTTTTACATTACTTGGGATTTTGGCATGATTTCTCCTTGAGAGTGTGTTTTTATTCAAATTTTTTAGAAAATCTGCTAAAACTGCGAACTTCTACGAAGAACTCCGCGCCCACACCATTGATGGTTACGAATGAACAAACTACAGAATTTCGTAGATAAAGTTGTGTGGTTTCGAGAAATATATGGTTTGTGGGGGTTGTTTTTGGGGAAAAATTGCAGACTGTTCAAATTCAGATTTGACTGAATATTTTTGCTGTCTGAGCCATTGTGCATTGTTCACTTTGGTGTCTTTGGCTTCCACGTCCCACGTCTGTACCACACATATGCATAAGCCGTTGATTCAGGACATTTGGGAGATGAATATTTAGTAGCTTTTTTTAACATTCCATGGGGTTTTGGCATGATTTCTATTCTATACCTTTTGGAAGTTGTTTTTTGTTCATTTTTTCAGACAAATGCGAATTTCTGAAGAACTGCGCCCACACCCATTGATGGTATGAATGACAAACACAGCGTTACGTAGCTGAAGGTATGTAATTCGTGAGAATATATAGTTTTTTTGCGGGGGTATTTCCAAGTTGAGGGGGTGTTCAGTTTGAAAATCGGGAAAATGCTGTTATTGGTCACTGCGCAGTGTTTACATTCTTGACTAGTGCGTCCAACTTCCGGTGTGTAAAACACACGTAGGGCATACCGTTTGATGTCAGGACATTTATGAGATTTATATTTGGTAAGTTTTTTTACATTACATAGGGTTTTGGTGTGATTTTGTAACTTTGAAATGTATTTTTCTCTATTTTTTTCCAGAAAATTGTGTAGAAACATGCAATTCTACGAAGAACTGTGCCCACACCATTGATGGTATGAATGAACGACTACAGTTGCTACATAGCTAAAGGTGTTGTAGATTTAAGGAATATATGTTTTGTGGGGGTTATTTCTGAGTTATTAGTGTTTTGTGGAAAAACTGCAGACGTCCCAATTCGAGTTGGCTAAATATTTCCGCTTGTTTCTCAACCATCATGCATTGTCTCACAATCGTGGCTTTTCGCTTCCAACGTCGCTGTTGTAACCACCATATGGCATACCGTTTGATTCAGGACATTTGGGGATGTATGTTAGTAACTTTTTTTTACATTCCGTCAGGTTTGGGCATGATTTCTCCTTTTGAAGTTTTTTTTGTTCATTTGTTTCGAAAAGTGTGAACTTCTACGAAGAACTGCGCCCACACCACCATGATGGTATGAAGGAACAACTACAGTGCTACATAGCTGAAGCGTGTAGATTTCAGGAATATATTAGTTTGTGGGGGTTATTCTAATTTATCAGGGTGTTTTGTGAAAAAACGCAGACTGTCCAAATTCGGAGTTGGCTAACTATTTTCGCTGTTTCTCAACCAACATGCATGTCTCACATCGTGGCTTTTCGCTTCCACGTCCGCGTGTGTACCCACACTAGGCATACCGTTTGATTCAGGACATTGGGAGATTAATATTTGTAACTTTTTTTAGATTCCATGAGTTTTTGGCATGATTTCTCTACTACTTTTGAAGTTGTTTTTTTTTCATTTTTTCAGACCAAATGCGAACTTCTACTATTGCACTTCACACGAAGACTGCGCCCACAAACCATTGCGTAGTGATGAACAACTACATTGTACATAGCTGAAGGTGTGTCAAATTTCAGGAATATATAGTTTGTGGGGGTTATTTCTAAGTTACGGGGGTGTTTTGGTGGAAAAAACTGTCAGACGGTCCAAATTCGGAGTTGGCCTAAATATTTTTGCTGTTTCTCAACCATCATGCATTGTCTCCCATCGTGGCTTTTCGCTTCCACGGTCCGCATTTGTACCACACACTATGGCATACAGTTTGATTCAGGACATTTTGGGAGATTGATATTTAGTACTTTTTTTTACATTCCGTCAGTTTTGGGCATGATTTTTTTCTACTTTTGAAGTTGTTTTTTGTTCATTTTTCCAGAAAAGTGTGAACTTCTACGAAGAACTTTGCTGCGCCCACACCATTGATGGTATGAATGAACAAACTACAGTGCTCACATAGCTGAAGGTGTGTAGATGCATGAATATATAGTTTGTGGGGGTTATTTCGTACGTTACGGGGGTGTTTTGTGGAAAAAACTGCAGACGGCCAAATTCGAGTAGTGGCTAAATATTTTCGCTGTTTCTCAAACCATCATGCTTGTCTCACATCGTGGCTTTTTGCTTCCACGTCCCCATGTGTAACACACATATGGCATACGTTTGATTGACATTTGGGAGATTGATATTTAGTAGCTTTTTTTTACTTCTCGTCAGGTTTTGGCATTTCTACTTTTCTACCTTTTGAAGTTGTTTTTTGTTCATTTTTTCAGAAAAGTGAAATACTAATCTTCTCAACGAAGACTGCGCCCACACCATTGATGGTATGAATGAACGAACTACAGTGCTACATAGCTGAAGGGTGTAATTTCAGGAATATATAGTTTGTGGGGTTTATTTCTAATTACGGTGGGTGTTTTTGTGGAAAAAATTGCAGACTGTCCAAATTCGGAGTTGGCTAAATATTTTCGCTGTTTCTCAAACCATCATGCATTGTCTCACAATCGTGGGCTTTTTTCGCTTCCATGTCCCGCATGTTAACCACACATATGGTCATACCGTTTGATTCAGGACATTTTGGAGATATTGATTTTAGTAACTTTTTTTTACATTCCGTCAGGATTGGTCGTGATTTTCTAACCTTTGGAATTGTTTTTTTTGTTCATTTTTTTCAGAAAAGGTGAACTTCTATGAAGACTGCGCCCACACCATTGATGGTCATGAATGAACAAACTACAGTGCTACATAGCTGAAGGTGTGTCTCTTCAGGAATATATAGTTTGCGGGGGTTATTCTAAGTTAATGCAGGGTGTTTTTTGGGAAAAACTGCACGACTGTCCAAATTCAGAGTTGGCTAAATATTTCGCTGTTCTCAACCAACATGCATTGTCTCACACGGGCTTTTCGCTTCCACGTCCTCGGTGTGTAACCACACATATATGGCATACCGTTTGATTCAGGACTTTTGGGAGATTATATATTTAGTAACTTTTTTTTAGATCCATGAGGTTTTGGCATGATTTTCTACCTTTTGAAGTTGTTTTTTGTTCATTTTTTTCAGACAAATGCGAACTTCTAACGAAGAACGGCGCCCACATCACCATTGATGGTATGACTGAACAAACTACAGTGTTACATAGCTGAAGGTCCGTGTCAATTTCAGGATATATAGTTTTGTGGGGGTATTTCTAAGTTATGGTGGTGTTTTGTGGAAAAAACTGCAGACTGTCCATTCAAGTGGCTAATATTTTCTGCTTGTTCTGAGCCATCGTGCATGTCTACTTTGTGGCTTTTTCTGCTTCCATGTCCGCATGTGTAACTAACATATGGCATACTGTTTGATTTCCAGGGACATTTGGGAGATTGATATTTAGTAACTTTTTTTTAGATTCCATGAGGTTTTGGTCATGATTTTGACCTTTTGCAGTTTGTTTTTTTTGTTATTTTTTCCGACGAAATCGAACTTGTACGAAGAACTGCGCCCACACCTTGATGGTATGAAATGAACGAAATACATAGTGCTCATAGCTGAATGGTGTGAATTTCAGGAATATATAGTTTGTGGGGGGTTATTTGGTAAGTTACGGGGGTGTTTTTGGAAAAAAAAACTGCAGACGGTGCATCCAAATTCGGAGTTGGCTAAAATTTTCGCTGTTTTCTTCTCAACCATCATGCATTGTCTCACATCGTGGCTTTCGCTTCCATGTCCGCATGTGTACCACACATATGTCATACCGTTTGATTCAGGACATTTGGGAGATTGATATTTGTAACTTTTTTACATTCCGTCAGGTTTTGCATGATTTCTCCTTTTGAAGTTGTTTTTTGTTCATTTGTTTCAGAAAGTGTGAACTTCTATGAAGAACTGCGCCACACCATTGATGGTACATGAATAACAAACTCCAGAGTGCTACATAGCTGAAGGTGTGTAGATTTCAGGAATATATAGTTTGTTGGGGGGTTTTTCTAAGTTACGGGGGTGTTTTTGTGAAAAAACTGCAGACTGTCCCAATTCGGAGTTGGCTAAATATTTTCGCTGTTTTCTGACATCGTGATTGTCTCACTTTGTGGGCTTTTCGCTTCCATGTCCGCATGTGTTAACCACACCTATGGCATACCGTTTGATTCGGACATGTGGGAGATTGACTATTTAGTAACTTTTTTTTACATTCCGTCAGGTTTTGGCATGATTTGCTACCTTTTTGAAGTTGTTTTTTTTGTTCATTTTTTGACAGAAAGTGTGAACTTCTACCGAAAACTGCTCGCCCCACACCATTGATGGTATGAATGAACGAACTACATTGCTACAATAGCTGGACGTGTGTAGATTTCAGGAATATATAGTTTGGTGGTGTTATTTCTAGTAACCACACCATATGGCATACCGTTTGATTCAGGACATTTGGGAGATTGATATTAGTAACTTTTTTTTACATTCCGTCAGGATTTGGCGTGATTTCTACCTTTTGAAGTTGTTTTTTGTTCATTTTTTCAGAAAAGTGTGAACTTCATGAAGAACTCTGCGCCCCACACCATTGATGGTTATGAATGACAACTGACATGCTACATAGCTGAAGGTGTGTAGATTTCAGGAAATATATGTTTGCGGGGGTTATTTTCCTACGTTATCATGGGTGTTTTGTGGGAAAACTGCGACTGTGCCAAATTCAAGTTGGCTAAATATTTCTCGCTGTTTCTTCCAACCACAGGCATTGTCTCACAATCGTGGCTTTTCGCTTCCACGTCCGCGTGTGTAACACACAATATGGCATACCGTATGATTCAGAGTATTTGGGAGATTAATTAGTAACTTTTTTTTTAGATCCTGAGGTTTTGGCATGATTTCTCTCTAAACCTTTTGAAGTTTTGTTTTTTTAGTTCATTTTTTCAGACAAATGCGAATTCTTCACGAAGAGCTGCTCCCACAGCCATTGATGGTATAAGAACAAACTCAGTGTTACATAGCTGAAGGTGTGTAATTTCAGGAATATATAGTTTGTGGGGTTATTTCTAAGTTTGGGGGGGGTTTTGTGGAAAAAACGCCGACTGTCGAAATTCAAAGTTGGCTAAATAGTTCGCTGTTTTGAGCCATCGTAGCATTGTCCTCCTTTGTGGTCTTTTCCTCTTCCCATGTCCGCATGTGTAACCACACATATGGCATACTGTTTGATTCCTTCAGGACATTGGGAGATTAATTTATATAAAAAAGTAAAAAAAATAAGTACAACAAACGTTAATATATAAATTCGTAAACTTTTTTTTAGATTCCAATGAGGTTTTGGATGATTTTTACCTTTTGAAGTTGTTTTTTGTTCATTTTTCAGACAAATGCGAACTTTCTAGCTACGAAGAACTCTGCCCCACAACTACACCATTGTGGTATGAAGAACGACTACAGTGCACATATCTGAAGGTGTTTCATGATTCAGGAATATATAGTTTGTTGGGGGTTATTTTAATTTAACGGGGGGTGGTTTGTGGAAAAAACTGCAGATGTCCAATTCGAGTTGGCTAATATTTTCGCTGTTTCTCAACCCATCATGCCTTTGTCTCACAATCGTGCTTTTTCGCTCCATGTCCGCATGTGTAACCACACAATATTGCATACCGTTTGATTCAGGACATTTGGGAGATTGATATTTAAGTAACTTACTTTTTTACATTCCGTCAGGTTTTGGCATGATTTTCCTAACCTCTAACCTTTTGAAGTTTGTTTTTTTTTCATTTTTTTGTCAGAAAAGTGTGAACTTTCTTGAAGACCTGCGTTTGCCCCACACTTCCCCAAACCCAACCATTGATGGATGAATGAACAAATACAGGCTACAACGCTTAAGGTGTGTAGATTTCAGGAATATATAGTTTGTGGGTGTTAAGTTCTAAGTTACAGGGTGTTTGTGGGAAAAACTGCAAGACTGTCCCAATTTTCGGAAGTTGCTAAATATGTTGCGCTGTTTTCTGATCCATCGTGCATTGTCTGCACTTTGTGGCTTTTTTCGCTTCCATGTCCGCATTATGTACCACACATATGGCATAAAGAGCACCGTTTGATTCAGGACATTTGGGAGTATTGATTTAGTCTTTTTTTTTACATTCCCGTCAGGTTTTTTGTTTGGCAGATTTCCTACCTTTTGAAGTTGTTTTTTTTTCATTTTTTCAGAAAAGTTGTGAACTTCTACGAAAACTGCGCCAACACCATTGATGGTATGAATAACGAACTACGTTCTACATACTTGAAGGTGTGTAATTTCAGGAATATATAGTTTGTGGGTGTTATTTCTAAGTAACCACACTATGGCATCCTGTTTGAATTCATGAGCATTTGGGAGATTGATATTTAGTACCTTTTTTTTTTTTAGATTCCCTGATGTTTTGGCATGATTTCTTTTCCTACCTTTTGAAGTTGTTTTTTTTTGTTCATTTTGGGTAGATCTTTTGCAGAATTGTTGGGCATTTATACCATCTGGATAACAGTTTGTAGTTTGTTTCTTGTGCTTTGCATGAGATTGATAGGCTGTGTGTTAGGGTAAAGCTTGTTTCCCATTGGGGTTTAGAGAATTGAGTGTTTAATTCTTTTTCCCATTTAGTAACGTAATTGGGTGTGTTGGGGTGTTTGCAATTTTGTAGGATCCAGTATAGTTTTGAAATTGAGCGTTGAGGTGGGGATGTTGCTATGCAAAGTTTTTCGAAATCTGATACCTTTCTGTGTGGCGGAAGTTTATTTTTTATAGATTTTATGTAGTGTGTTAATTGAATATACTGGAATTCCTTTTTCTTATTAATATGGGTATCTCCATATATTTCTTCTGTTGTTATTGGATTGTTTTTATTCCACAATGAGATAATAAATGGATCATCCGTTTTTGTCCATTTTAGAAAGGTTTTGGAGCAAAATCCTGGTGTGAAAGATTTGTTGTTCATTATAGTAGTTAGTGGACCAGGATGGGTCGTCAGTTCTGCTGTTTTGAATTTTTTGTCCCATTGGTGCAGGATCTGGGTAGAAGTAGAAGGATGCGTTTGTATCTGCGGGTCTGTCCACTTTGGGCATGCCCGGTAGAGTTTTTAAGGGGATCGTTGATAGTTTAGATATGATTTGAACCCATTGTTTATTTTCGATATGGTGAATCCAGTCCAGAATGTGTGTTAGTTGGGCTGCTTCATGATAGGTCTGGATATCTGGGAGGCCCATTCCTCCTTTGTTTTTAGTTTCAGTTAGAGTACATCTACCCCTGTGTAGTCCAATGTCCTCCCCTCCATACCTAGTTTAAAATCTTCTCCAACCCTCTAGCCATCTTCTCCCCCAAACAGCGCACAGTCCATCATCATTGAGGTGCAGTTTCATACCATTATACTCCTAAGCTACCGTTGCTCCCTAGGGTAGCACTTCAAGGTAGTATTTCTGAAAACACTACCTGTGTGTCCTTACTTTTAACCTGGCCCCTAACTCTGGAATCAATTTTAAGGATCTCCCCTCCACCTTTATATTTGTCATTGCACCAACATACCAAGACCTGCCGGAATATATTATAGAGTATGTTTCAATTACTAACATTATAAGTAGTAACCGCATGGATTTAGGAGGAATAGATCTTGTCAAACTAACTTACTTGGATTTTATGAGAAGTAATAGAAATTTAGACTCTGGCATAGCAGTAGATGTAGTATACTTGGATTGTTGCAAAGGTTTTTGATACAGTCCCCCATAGGCGACTTATGTATAAGCTAAGGTCTGTTGTCTGGGGAGTCACATTTGTACATGGATAGAAAATTGGTTAACGAATAGGATCAGAGAGTAGTTGTTATGGGGCTTCATCATTATGGACTAAAGTGCTAAGTGGGGGTGCCACAGGGTTATGTGTTGGGGCCACTCTATTTAATCTGTTTATTAATATTTTGAAGTGGGTATTGTCAGAAGGTTTCTGTGTTTGCTGACGACACAAAATTTTTCGACCTTAAAAACTTTAGAGAATGTGCAATCTTATTGCAGGGGATCTAGATAGATTGTCACATTGGGCTGCTAAGTGCAGATGAGATTCATTGTTGATAAATGTAAGGTGATGCATTTGGACTTAAAAATCCTTGTGCTGCTTATACTGTAAAGGCTCTGTGTGTTAAGTGAATCACTGTTGGAAAGGGATCTTGGAGTTTTGGTGGATAACAAACTAAAGAGCAAGCAGTGCCAGGCGGCAACAGCCAGAGCCAGCATGGTATTGTCTTGTATAAAGAGAGGTATGGATTCAAGGGAGGAAATTATTTTTCCTCTTTACAAAGCATTGGTAAGGCCCATTTGGAATAGCAGTGCAATTTTGGAATCCTGTGTACAAAAAGGACATCTTTCAAATGTAAAGGGTTCAGAGAAGGGCAACTAATTAATAGGGGATTGGGGGAGCTGAATATGAAGAGACTGGAGACTAGAAAGTTACAATTATGTACGCGGGAGAAAAGGCGCTTGTGTGGGATATATTACTGTGTATAATACATTAACGGGCCATACAATAACTATCTGGGCATGTTAATAGAGCATGTCAGAACACGCAGACTCCTTTAAGGCTTGAAGAAAAAGGTTTAGCTTCACGTTCGGAAAGGTTTTTCACAGTGAGAACGGTTAAGCTATGGAACGTCTTCCAGTGGACGTTGTTATGGCAGGTTCATTGGTCAGTTTCAAAAAGAAGCTGGATGAATTCCTGCAAGCAAGGAATGTTTGCGTTACTGGTATTGTACATAAAGTAGAGTTGATCCAGGGAAATTTCCGATTGCCCACTTGGAGTCAGGAAGGAATTTTTTTTCCTTCATAAATTGGTGGGGTTTTTTTTTGCCTTCCTCTGGATCAACAGTTAGGCAGGAATGGACGTATGTCTTTATTCAACCTTTAATACTATACTATTGGATCACTCCCAAGCCCTGCCATATACCTCGCATTTCCCCCAGATTTGACAAGCCCTGCAATGCTTCAACATTCATAGGTCCTTGGAGCGGCTGCCTCTTAGATTCCATGCATGCGACAGGATGCACATTGGATGGCCCCAACATACCTGTCCATACTAAAAACAGCATACACAACACAGAAACAGCAATAACACAACAACAGACAGCAATCTTGTTCTTAAACCTTTCTGTTCTAAACGCTTTTGTTTCTTAAGGCACCTCTATAAAAAAAATCCCTTACAAGTGAATTGCTCTGCGCAAAGTGGACTTTTATGTGAGGTTCAAACGCTAACATGCTATTAAAATGAAAAAAAAAAAGTATTGATGATTGTAATCTAAACTATAAGATATATAAATATAAATAACACAGACAAGCTTTGCACCTTTTATTGTATCACCCCTAAAGAGTTTACAAAACACTCTGTTTTCTCTTAGTCCTGTTCCAAATTCGTTGGCGCAAGGTAGAGGGTACACAAGCCCACACGATGGTTAGTGTGGATCCAGTTCTGCATTTCCCAACATTACTTTGAATGATGGAACATATGGTGTGAAGCTGAGAATTCTCGTGGTCGGACATCCTCCAGGTCGTGTAATAGTACAGGTAAAAAGTCTGTCTTTGTAAAGGTAACAAATACTCACTGTATGAAAATGGATTACAGCTTTAGTGTAAGTAATTAAAATTTAGATTTAAGACACCAGAAAAATAAGTTGATTGTATAAGTATATTCTCTGAAAAAGAACTTTAGACTGGCAGTGGCTAAGACTTTTCATACGCTAACCTAATGTAAGTCAGACATTGGTGTTTACTACCCAAGTTACAAGTCATCAAACTTAGCATGAACTCAAAGTTGTATTTATAGAATATAACCTGTTTTGTGTAAAAGTAAGTGGCGAACCAAACCATTATTTAAAATAAACATATATTACAGGGTTTTTTAAGCACCACAAGGTCCCATTTTATTACTTTTCTTTGATGACAATGTTACCAATGCATTCACCTGCATTTTTTTGTGTTCCAACAAAGGTGCGGATGTGAAGATGAATGCATTTATCACGTAAACTTACGCAGTTTAGGGGGGCATTGGAATATATTTTGTGTAGAGTAATGGTATCAGATTATTTTTATTTAAACAATGCTAAATTCAGAGAAATTATTGAAAAGCCAATTGAAATATTTTAAAATAGTAGGATTGACATATAAAAAAAAATTAGGCACATGTAATAAATTTGAGCAGATCATCTCCATTAACTATGATACATTCCCCAACATTTCCAGAGGGCACTTCTAGGAACTACATAGCAGAACTGTGTTAAAGGGTATCTCCACTGATAAAATGACTTTAATTGAAGAACAGGATGTAAGGAGCTTTAACTCACCTCCCGTTTTAATTATTTAGACATGAGCAGACAGGGAAGGCACTGACCTTACCCTCAATCTCGCGCTCCAGCGCTGCTTCCTCTAACAGTATGTGTACGTTTTGTGTCTTTCCTGCTCGGCTCCTGTCTAAATAATTGAATAACAGGAGGTAAGACAAAGCTCATTTACCTTCTGTTTACCTTCTGTTCTTTAATCAAAAGGCAATATGGGTTATTGAACACTTGAGGCCTTACGGTATAATTAAATCACAGATCACAGTGTTTTTTATGTTTGTTAATACAATATACTGTTTTGTTTCTCTTTATTGTTCTGAGCTCTGCTGGACTTGGCAGCCCTTGTGAAATGCTACGTGAGTGGTGAATGCTATAAACAGTATACTTAGAAACAGAAATTTTGGTAGACAATCTATCACCCAATATTTGCATATTATTAAATCAATGAAGGTGCACTGGCCCCGTACATGAGAATTGTCCGTAACTCAAAAGTCAGCAGATCTTTGGGTGTTAACTTGCACCACAAAGAAATGAACACCTGTAATTTGTATAATATTACTCCAAAGCCTAAGGCTGGGTACACAACCCCAATATTTTGCGGCTGATCGGCCGATTCACGGCACTTTCGAAAATTTCGGCTGGTATGGGGCGGGCATTCGTTCGTACCAATCCGACTAACGATCGGGCATGTTGGAAAATTCACGATGGTCTAGGAGTGGGATCGAATTGCCAGAGCAGATGGACATTTTCCCGCCCGCGGCTGGCTCAAAAGTCCCTCCGTGTGTACCCAGCCAATGGAATAGCATTTAAAAATACTGCACCTAAACCCTGCAGATTCTTCTGTTTGATAGGTAACCTATGGTCTAAAGGTTTTAAACGATTTGAGTTGTGGGCCTAATTAATTTAAAGGGTATATCCCCAAAAATATGGCATAACTTATTTTAGTTTAATTGAATAACGTGAGGTAAAGGAGATATGAGACAGGAGGGAACATAGCTTACTTCCTCTGACTTTAATCCGTAATCGGTCAATGCAAGTGCGTACATTAGAAAGGACCTATGATGTTGGGACCTGTCAATGAAGTAGTGAGGTGCTGTGGTCCCTCTGGTCTCCTGATGGTTTCATGGAGGAATGGAAGGTAAGACATAGCTCCTTTACCTCTGGAATGGATATTTATAAGTAGTCAAATCTATGTGCTCTTCCTCTATGACAGGCATCCTTAAAGGCATCTATACTGAAAAATAGGTTATTTTAAATTGACCATAACTGGAAACTATTCTTCTTCCAACCCTGTGGTTGGGATAATCCATCTAAACTTCTTATATCTCAGCTGTCAATCAAATTCCCGCTCTCAAAAACTATTCTTCTGTGAGAAGTCAGGTCAGATGGAAGTGGGAATGTTAAAAGGGAGGGGGAGTACTGCCCTAAACAAAAGTGCTGGGTTGAAGGCATGCAGCAACACACACAAATTAGAGTAAGTGCTTGTACATGTATTCAGTTATGATTAGATGAGGAAAGTGATTTTTCAGTAAAGTGTGACTTTAAACTATGGCCCTCTAGGTGTAAAAAACTCCTAGAGGGCGAGTCTGACCAGCCATGCGAGTGGACGTGCAGTAAAGGAGCTCCTCCAAACCAATGCCTAATTCAACTCCAGAACAACACTTGAACTCCAAAAAAGCAGTCAAAACCAACTACTGCTACTAACACAACCCGATGGGACCCAGAAGAGGGCAGGCAGAGTACCAAAAATAAAATACTGACTACATTGTCACGACCCACATCCCCCGGCGGCTTCCCAAAGTGGCGGCAAACAGGCGGAAACGATCTAGCAGAAACTAACCCATGCACAAAGCAAGACCTATAGACTTATACCATAATATCGAGAAAATAATACACGCCTCTCAGGACAGATCATCCATGAGGTTAAAAGAGATTACCTCGCTGGGTGAGCGCGTGCCACTTTGGAGGCAACTTCCACCACACGGCGCCCTTCTGCCAGCAACCGAAGCTGAAACACAGGAGATACCAGGGACATACAGCTCATTAGAGACGCTAAAAAGACCTTGAAAATGTCCTGACGAAACAACGTGCACCTGAGAGGGATCCCTGAATACCCTAGGACCTAGACGCACCTACCTAATAAACCTGTTAACTCCCTTGTTCAAGGACCAAACCGGCAATATCCTTCTAGACAGAGCCCATCGGGCCCTGAGACCGAAACCCGCCCCAGGCGAATCACCAAGGGACGTAATATGTAGTTCCACTACTACAAACGAAGGAACTTATAATGGCGGCATCAGAAACTCAGATGGAGTGACACACGAGGGAACCGATCCATTTGTACCAGGATCTCTCAAGCACAACACTAGCAAGAAGAAGAGAATTCAGGCCCCTTACAGACTTGCTGTTAAAACACAAGATCCGCTACAGTGGGATTTCCCTTCAGTGTCGGTGCTGCGAAATGGCCGACCGATCTCGATCTCATCGCTGAAACACAGCGAGGAGTTCCTGAGGGACTTGACTTACTTCTTGCTCCGCAAAACTACCACTTCACACTCCACGTTGCGACCGTGTACCACCTCCCGGGCCCGAATGGACCCAGATCCAGACTAACAACCGAATACCCACCATCGGGCAACCATTCTCTCCTCTAAAAGAAGATTTTACCCTAAAACCTACAGAACCACATCAAAACGCATAAACGGGGGGCGGAGCTAGCACCCACTAAGAGTCGCATGGACTGAGCTGCGCTCACCACAACTCCGAAAACCACAGAAAGCACCGAGTAAACCAACCCCAAACCTACAACCATGGGTAAAAACAAAACCCCCCAAGCTCTCCGCTTCCCAACCCGGCCCAGCAGCAAAAGGACTAACGGATTTTAAAGTCCAAACGCCACACTTCACAAACTAAAATGCGGCGCGAGCGAGACCCGCCAGCCCAACAGCCGAGGAAACCGGCAAGGAGACGAGGACTCTGCACCAGAGTCAGACTGGAAAAAGACGATCAGGAGGACGTGCAATCTATCCTCCGTTCACTCCCAAAACAAAAAAGATTTTGCAGCTCTAATAACTAGAGTGGAACAGACCTGCAAGGAAGAATAGCCAGCCTGAGAACAGATTTACACAAAATGGCAGCAAAGGTAACGGAAATGGAAACTAACTTAGACACCCAACACCAAAATAACAGAAATTATCAGACACTATATACCCAACAAAAACAACACTTACCCTACTTAACCAAATAGACGATATTGAAAACAGAAACAGGCGCAAAACATCAGGATCAGAGGCCTGCCCGAGTCTGTTGAGCCCACGAATACCTGCTGCACAAGCGCATCTTTAACTCACTGTTGGGCCAACCAACGATACAACCATAGAAATAACAGAGCACATCGAGCCCTACGTCCAAAGATTCGGACGGCAAAAACCCGAAAGTTGGATCTGCTGTATACATCACTTTAACACAAAGGATAACATTATGACAAAAGCCAGAGAGTGTTCGGAAAACGATTTAATGGCAAAATACAATTATACACCGATCTATCCCGACGCACCCTCCTCCAACGCAAGCATTAAAACCACTTTACAAAAACTCCAAGGAAAGGGTATCAAATACAGGTGGGGATACCCCTTCGCTTACAGCCTGGAAAGATGGACACGCTCTACGCTAAGAGATCCAGAAGATCTACAACAATTCCTTTCCAATTCAATATCCCCCACATGGACTTACCTGAATGGGACCAGCCATTACACACCACAACACAACACAACTAAGAACCATGGCTCCAAGCTAAAACCATACCATACACTAAATGGTTTACCAATCTATGGAAAATACCATAGCTCCTAAAGGGAGAAACCCATGTAACTACCTCGTGAACTGAAAGTCCCTACCCCCAAAGGTAACTGGCTACTGGACATATCCCAATAGCAACTGGCATAAAGACTGAACCATGCCACACCATTTAAAAAACAATTCAACAGCTACAAGGTTGAAATTCTAATGTTAATTGCTATAATTGTTTTGTTAAAAACCTGTTATGTATATAAATGTTTTATGATAAGCTACAGTATATTACTAACAAACTTTTCCTTCCCCAACCTCTCCCCCACCCTATAAATATCCTACCTGGTATATCTCCCATTCTCAGAGCCGCTGGATGATTGTGAAGTAGATGACAAGTAAGGATCTGCTCATATAAGTAAAGGATTTAACAATCCTAAGAAAAGACACCAAATTTTGGGGGAAATGCATAAAAACACATAGATATCCTACTACTCAGGAACCACTTCAAAACACACACATCCCCACCCATTCATAACAAATACTACACGAAATGGCACTCAGCAACAACCCCTTAACAAGATCAAAAGGAGTCGCTATAGCCATACACAAAAATGCCAAATCCAAATAATTGACTCCCTCAGTGACAAGGAGGGACGATATTATTTCTTAAGATAAACATACAGAACAAAATTATCACGATAGCTAACTTTTACCTCCCTAACACAAACAAATAAACGCAGGTAACATACCTGTCCAAATTACAAGATTACAGCGAGGTCGATCAGCATTGGCGATGACTTTAAACCCCTCTCAATCCTCTAAATGACTCCCATCAGGTCATTCACAATCCCATATAAAGATCTTAAGAGATTTAAACACAAACGGGAAGAACAGCTTAGTAGATCCATGGCGTACTCTTTTCCCAGTGACAAGGATTATACCCTTCTACTCCCACGTCCACCACTCATACAGCCGGATAGATATGTGGCTAATTACGCAACCACTACTTAGTTGGAATTAACCACCTCCATAGCCTCATCACATGGTCTGATCATGCACCCATCTTTTTAAAACTCACAATCCCTAACGCACAAAAGGATGCTGGAACTGGAGAACTAACGACAAACTACTAAATAACCCCACATGCATAGCAGCTATACAAAAACGATAACAGAATTCAAAAAAACACATATTTCAGATAACCAGCACCCCGTACAAATGGGAAGCAATGAAATGCGTCATAAGAGGTACACTTATTCAACAGGATCACGAATCAAAAAGGAAACAAGAACACATAGAAAAACTAACACAAACAGTATGGGCACTAGAAACAAAACACAACACACACAAATCCGATAAAGATTACACTAACCTACCTTAGCAAGCAAGAACTCAAGACACACGACACAATCTACTACAATCCCAAATGAACTACAGACAACGACAATTTATGAATTCAGCCAAATGCAGCAGATCCTTGGCTCGGCCCTACATACCCAAGCAATAACCTAAACATAGCAAATTAGAAATGAAGGGGTCAATGTTGTCTGTAAGTCGGAGAGATCGCATCCACTTTTAGAGAATTCTATGCCAAATTATATAATGTTAATCCCCAAGCAAACTCTCAACCAACAATTCTCTCCAACAGGAGAAAGCTACTTATATTAACAATACACCAATTCCATGCTCACGAAGACCCAAATAATAGAACTCTGGAGACTCCGTTCCACCACCAAGAATTACTATAGCAATAAAATCCCTACCACAGGGAAAAGCCCAGGTCCGACGGATTCTCTACTTTATTCTATAAGCCTTTAAAAAAGAAATTAACACCCCTTAACTAGATCATTTAACGCCATCCATCCAACAACCCATCCCCCCCACATCCTTAGAAGCCCAAATTTGGTTATCCCTAGACTGGGAAGGATCAGACACTCTGCAGTAATTATCGCCCCATTTCATTAATTAATATTGACCTCAAATATATGCTTAATAGCAACAACTAAAGGAACTTATCACTACCTGGATACACACAGACCAGGCTGGGTTTGTACCCAACAGAGAAGCCAGGGACAATAAATTAAACAGTCTCTTTAATAGATTATGCGCAAAAAAAATCAGATCCCACTATGCCTAACAGCACTAGATGCCGAAAAGGCATTTGACAGGGTAGATTGGCCCTTTCTATAATTAACCCTATCACAAACTGGAATGGGACATAATTGCATCCAAAAATTATGGCACTATACACACAGAACACGCCAGAGTACGAAGAATGGAACTCTGTCACATCATTCCCGATCACTAACGGCACACGCCGGAGGCTGTCCCCTTTCCCCTCTATTATACATACTGACAATGGAACACTTTACTATGCAATAACAATAACCGAACATCAAAGGGATAACACTTAACACCCCCATATAAAATAGCAGCATACGCAGATGATTTACTTCTTTTTCTAACCTCACCAATAATATCTCTTCCTTCATTACTACATGAATACAACTATACAACAGAGTCATAATTTTAAAGTAAACTACAACAGTCAGATGGACTCAACATATCACTCCCCCAGAGGAATTGACACGTATACAAGCCAATTTTCCGTTCAAATAGCAACCGAAGCCATCTCATACCTAGGTACCAAATACCCAAATTTATCGAGACTATACGAACTTAATTATCTACCAAACCTTGGACTTATCTCCTCCGACTTACACAATGGAATAAAAAATGCTACTCATGGTTTGGGCAGACTTAAAATTAAAAATGTATTACTTCCGAAACTTTTATATATCTTTCAGTCTATACCAATCACCCCCCCAACAGATTTCTTTCAATCAACCAAACGGACAATATTAAACTTTGTATGGGCAAAACACCACAGATAAACTATGGCAATCGGAAGTTTCCCTGGTATCAATCCTACTCTATGTATCAATACTAGTAACTTGCAACATTCCTGTTTGCAGAAATCATCCAGCTTTTTTTTGAAACTGACCAATTAACCTGCCATTACAACGTCCACGGAAGACAGTTCCATAGCTTTTACCGTTCCACAGTGAAAAACCCTTCCGAGCTTGAAGCCTAAACCTTTTTGCTTCAAGTCTTAAGGGATGTCCTCGTGTCCTTTGACATGTTCTATTGGTGAACATGCCCCAGATAGTTTATTGTATGGCCGTTAATGTATTTATACACAGTAATCTAACCCACGCAAGCGCCTTTTCTCCAGCGTCCATAATTGTAACTTTTCCAGTGTCTCTTATATTCAAGTTCCCCCAATCCCCTATAATTTAGTTGCCTTCTTGAACCCTTTCCCTTTCAAAGATGTCTTTTTTGTACAAGGATTCCAAAAGCACTGCATATTCCAAATGAGGCCTTACCAATGCTTTGTAAAGAGGGAGAATTACATTTTCTCCCTTGAATCCATACCTCTCTTTATACAAGACAATACCATGCTGGCTCTGGCTGTTGCCGCTGGCACTGCTTGCTACCTTTAAGTTGTTATCCACCAAAACTCCAAGATCCCTTTCCAACAGGGATTCACTTAACACAGAGCCATTTATATAGTATAAGTAGCACAAGGATTTTTAAGTCCAAAATGCATCACTTTACATTTCCAACATTGAATCTGTTGCCACTTAGCAGCCAATGTGATAATCTATCTAGATCCCCTTGCAACAATGCACATCCTCTGAAGTTTTAATGGTCGACAAAGTTTTGTGTCGTCAGAAACACAGAAACCTTGCTGACAATACCCACTTCCAAATCATTAATAAATAGATAAATAGAAGCGGCCCAACACAGAACCTGTGCACCCCCACTTGCACTTTAGTCCATAATGATGAAGCCCCATTAACAACTACTCTCTGCATCCTATTCTTAACCAATTTCTTATCCATGTACAAATGTGACTCCAGACCAACAGACCTTAGCTTATCATTAGTTGCCTAGGGGGACTGTATCAAAAGCCTTTGCAAAATCCAAGTAAACTACATCTAATGCTATGCCTGAGTCTAAATTTCTACTTACTCCTATAAAAGCCAAGCAAGTTAGTTTGACAAGATCTATTCCTCCTAAATCCGCTGGTTACTACTATAATGTCAGTCCTTGAAACATACTCTAGAACATGTTCCCTTATTAAACTTTTCAAGGATCTTCCCCACCCACTGAAGTTAAACTACGACTGT
The DNA here is from genome assembly GCA_019447015.1 of Hymenochirus boettgeri. NCBI lineage: Eukaryota > Metazoa > Chordata > Amphibia > Anura > Pipidae > Hymenochirus > Hymenochirus boettgeri. Next base: position 122,796,397 of record CM033470.1, read on the forward strand.
AATTACCTGGCTGTGAACACGACTACCTTTTTGAATATTGGAAACATCAGCCTTTTTCCAATCCAGAGGCACACCACCGGACATGAGGGAATCAGCAAAAATAAGAAACAATGGCCTAGATAAAACTGAACTTAGCTCCTTAAGTACCCGAGGATGTATTTTATCCGGTCCAGGAGATTTTTTAATATAACCCTTCTAGTTTTTTCTGTACCTATCCTCGGTTAACCAAGTGCACTTGAATCTTTTTATTATTGCTACTATACTCTATGATATCTGTACTTGTATCTTCTATAGTGTATAAAGAGGAAAAAAAAAATATTCAAGACAATTGCTTTATCGCCATCTCCGTAACAACTTATCCCATAATTATGGTGCCACATTCTCAGTCCTCATCTTCTTACTATTAATATACTTAAAAAAATTTTTAGGCTTAGTGATGCTTTCTTCAGCTATCCTAACTTCATTATTAATTTTAGCTAGTTTGATTGCTTTCTTACACTCCTTGTTACAGTTTTTATACTCCCTGAAGGCCCTTTCCGTTCCTCTGGCCTTAAAGGTTTTAAATGTCCTTTTCTTCCTTTTCATTGGCTCTTTACAATCAGAATTCAGCCACATGGCGCGGGATTTATTTCTTTTTACATTTATTTCCCAAGGGTATAAATTTAGATGTGAACTGGCTTAAAATACCCTTGAACACAGTCCACTTCTGTTCAGTACATTTACCTGATAAACGTTATCCCAGTTGACATTCTGAAGAGCTGTTTTTAACCTGGGAAAATTTGTTTCCCGAAATTAAATGTCTTTGTTAACCCAGCGCACTTTTCCTTTCGATAACAAAGTCCAAATGCCACTATTTCATGGTCACTATTCCCTAAGCCTCCAGTTACCTTTATCAGGGGCGTATCTAGGGTCTAAGAAGATCAGGGGCACTCCTGGGCACTCTATGCGCCGCGTGCAGCGCGCCGCAAAATTTTTTAGGCCACACCCCTTTCTCCGCCCCAATTAGGTCACACCCTCTAAGTACTTAATGAGATGGCCAAAAAGACACAGACAGACAGATAGATAACCACAAACATAGACACACAGCCCGATAGTGATAAACAGACAGAAAGACAGTGAAATAGACAGACAGAGATAGAGATTTGGATAGAGAGAACAAATTATGACACAACTGGCAATATCATATATACTGGTAGCAATCTGGTAATTTTAAACTTACTGTTGTGTTCAGTTGTAGTCAGTCGCTTGGCCATACCTTTGGCCAGGGAGACCTCTTGTACCTTTTACCATGGACCTCTGCCCTACTATTTTATCTTCTCTTCTTCTCTCGATCTATCTCTCTATCTACACTCGCTATTATCTATCTACTCTGCTATTATCTACCGTATCTCTAACTTGCTATATCATTATTCCCTGCTATTCTCTCTCTAGTAACAAGCGCTTGTTACTAGAGAGAGAATAGCAGGGAATAATGATATAGCAAGTTAGAGATACGGTAGATAATAGCGATAATAGATAGATAGTCGAGAGTAGATAGAGAGATAGATCAGAGAAAGAGGAAGATAGAAATATAGGGCAGAGGTCCAGGTAAAAGGTACAAGAAGGTCTCCCTGGCCAAAGGTATGGCCAAGCGACTGACTACAACTGAACACAACAGTAAGTTTAAAATTACCAGATTGCTACCAGTATATAATGATATTGCCAGTTGTGTCATTATTTGTTCTCTCTATCCAAATCTCTATCCTTCTGTCTATTTCACTGTCTTTCTGTCTGTTTATCACTATCGGGCTGTGTGTCTATTTTTGTGGTTATCTATCTGTCTGTCTGTGTCTTTTTGGCCATCTCATTAAGTACTTAGAGGGTGTGACCTAATTGGGGCGGAGAAAGGGGTTGGCCTAAAAAATTTGCGCGCGCGCTGCACGCGGCGCAAGAGGCCCAGGAGTGCCCTGATCTCTTAGACCCTAGATACGCCCCTGATAAAGGTAACTGGAGGCTTAGGGAATAGTGACCATGAAATAGTGGCATTTGGATACTTTGTTATCGAAAGGAAAGTGCGCTGGGTTAACAAAGACATTTAATTTCGGGAAACAAATTTTCCCAGGTTAAAACAGCTCTTCAGAATGTCAACTGGATAACGTTTATCAGGTAAATGTACTGAACAGAAGTGGACTGTGTTCAGGGATTTTAAGCCAGTTCACATCTAATTTATACCCTTGGGAATAAATGTAAAAGAAATAAATCCGCGCCATGTGGCTGAATTCTGATGTAAAGAGCCAATGAAAAGGAAGAAAAGGCATTTAAAACCTTTAGCCGAGGAACGGAAAGGGCCTTCAGGGAGTATAAAAACTGTAACAAGGAGTGTAAGAAGCAATCAAACTAGCTAAAATTAATAATGAAGTTAGGATAGCTGAAGAAAGCATCACTAAGCCTAAAAATTTTTTTAAGTATATTAATAGTAAAAATGAGGACTGAGAATGTGGCACCATAATTATGGGATAAGTTGTTACGGAGATGGCGATAAACAATTGTCTTGAATATTTTTTTTTTCCTCTTTATACACTATAGAAGATACAAGTACAGATATCATAGAGTATAGTAGCAATATAAAAAGATTCAAGTGCACTTTGGTTAACCGAGGATATGGTACAGAAAAAATAGGAAGGTTATATTAAAAAATCTCCTGGACCGGATAAAATACATCCTCGGGTACTTAAGGAGCTAAGTTCAGTTTTATCTAGGCCATTGTTTCTTATTTTTGCTGATTCCCTCATGTCCGGTGGTGGTGCCTCTGGATTGGAAAAAGCTGATGTTTCCAATATTCAAAAAGGTAGTCGTTCACAGCCAGGTAATTACAGTGCGTAAGTTTAACTTCAGTGGTGGGGAAGATCCTGAAAAGTTTAATAAGGGAACATGTTCTAGAGTATGTTTCAAGGACTGACATTATAGTAGTAACCAGCTGGATTTAGGGAGAATAGATCTTGTCAAACTAACTTGCTTGGCTTTTATGAGGAGTAAGTAGAAATTTAGACTCAGGCATAGCATTAGATGTAGTTTACTTGGATTTTGCAAAGGCTTTTGATACAGTCCCCCTAGGCAACTAATGATAAGCTAAGGTCTGTTGGTCTGGAGTCACATTTGTACATGGATAAGAAATTGGTTAAGAATAGGATGCAGAGAGTAGTTGTTAATGGGGCTTCATCATTATGGACTAAAGTGCTAAGTGGGGTGCACAGGTTCTGTGTTGGGCCGCTTCTATTTAATCTATTTATTAATGATTTGGAAGTGGGTATTGTCAGCAAGGTTTCTGTGTTTTGACGACACAAACTTTGTCGACCATTAAAACTTCAGAGGATGTGCATTGTTGCAAGGGGATCTAGATAGATTATCACATTGGGCTGCTAAGTGGCAACAGATTCAATGTTGGAAATGTAAAGTGATGCATTTTGGACTTAAAAATCCTTGTGCTACTTATACTATAAATGGCTCTGTGTTAAGTGAATCCCTGTTGGAAAGGATCTTGGAGTTTTGGTGGATAACAACTTAAAGGTAGCAAGCAGTGCCAGCGGCAACAGCCAGAGCCAGCATGGTATTGTCTTGTATAAAGAGAGGTATGGATTCAAGGAGAAAATGTAATTCTCCCTCTTTACAAAAGCATTGGTAAGGCCTCATTTGGAATATGCAGTGATTTTGGAATCCTTGTACAAAAAAGACATCTTTGAAAGGGAAAGGGTTCAAGAAGGCAACTAAATTATAGGGGATTGGGGGAACTTGAATATAAGAGACACTGGAAAAGTTACAATTATGGACGCTGGAGAAAAGGCGCTTGCGTGGGTTAGATTACTGTGTATAAATACATTAACGGCCCATACAAAAACTATCTGGGGCATGTTCACCAATAGAACATGTCAAAGGACACGAGGACATCCCTTAAGACTTGAAGCAAAAAGGTTTAGGCTTCAAGCTCGGAAAGGGTTTTTCACTGTGGGAACGGTAAAGCTATGGAACTGTCTTCCGTGGACGTTGTAATGGCAGGTTAATTGGTCAGTTTCAAAAAAAAGCTGGATGATTTTTCTGCAAACAAGGAATGTTGCAAGTTACTAGTATTGATACATAGAGTAGATTGATCCAGGGAAACTTCCGATTGCCGCTCCTTAAGTACCCGAGGATGTATTTTATCCGGTCCAGGAGATTTATTAATATTAACCTTCCTTAGTTCTTTCTGTACCATATCCTCGGTTAACCAAAGTGCACTTGAATCTTTTTATTATTGCTACTATACTCTATGATATCTGTACTTGTATCTTCTATAGTGTATACAGAGGAAAAAAAAATATTCAAGACAATTGCTTTATCGCCATCCTCCGTAACTAACTTATCCCCATTAATTAATGGTGCCACATTCTCAGTCCTCATCTTCTTACTATTAATATACTTAAAAAAATTTTTAGGCTTAGTGATGCTTTCTTCAGCTATCCTAACTTCATTATTAATTTTAGCTAGTTTGATTGCTTTCTTACACTCCTTGTTACAGTTTTTATACTCCCTGAAGGCCCTTTCCGTTCCCTCGGCCTTAAAGGTTTTAAATGCCTTTTTCTTCCTTTTCATTTGGCTCTTTACATCAGAATTCAGCCACATGGGCGCGGATTTATTTCTTTTACATTTATTTCCCAAGGGTATAAATTTAGATGTGAACTGGATCTATCTAACTCTGCTATCTATCTATCTATCTATCTATCTATCTATCTAACTCTGCTATCTATCTAACTCTGCTATCTATCTAACTCTGCTATCTATCTATCTATCTATCTATCTATCTATCTAACTCTGCTATCTATCTAACTCTGCTATCTATCTAACTCTGCTATCTATCTATCCTGTTTGTGATTACAACAGGTACAATACTAGAATATAGAAGTCCAGCTCACCCCTTTAACTTGAAGAAGAAAGATTAGTCTGCTTACTGCACACACAGCCCTGCACACATAGTCCTTAACAGTACAAACAATCCTTATTTTCAAACTTTCACACACACCATACAACCATCAAATGATTAAGTGTCCTTTTTCTATGTCCTTGAGATCAAGGTCCTTAAGAGAAAGGGTCACTCACAGGAAACTTCCTTTTGTTAGGTCCAAAAAACCCAAATAGATGATAGAAAGATACAGGTAGATGGATAGATAAACTGTGATAGACAGACAGAGGCATTGATCAGGTTCTCCCTCCAGATTCCTCAGTATTGCGTGGGACAGTTTAAATGCAACTGTGTGTATACACGTCTCAATGGTTGGTGGGGTCCTGATGTCTAGTTTCCTGCCCCATGTGCCAAGTCTGGTTTGGCAGACTTTTTGCATGTGTCTTTGTGCCAACCATTTAAGGGTATATATAATTTTATATGTTGTTGGCCATGATTCTAGCTTTAAAACAAGCCATCCCCCATTAAAATCCATTTAGCCAATTTAAAGATACACATGATTTTCCAACATGCTGTTTGCACACCAGGAGCAGCTTCACCGAAATCCAAGCTCTCTGACGTCACCTTTTCTGTGCCTTCAGCCTCCCTTGGCTCCCCCCCTCTCCCACCATCCGGATCCATCATCGGCCCGCCTGCAGTCCTAAAATGATTTCACGCTAGGATGCAGGGGGACCGAGGATTGATCCGGATGGTGGGAGGGGGGCGCCAAGGGAGGCTGAAGGCATGGATTGAATTACAGTGAGCTGCTCCTGGTCTGCAAAAGGCATGTTGGCTAAATGGATTTTAATGGCTGATGCCTTCAAGTCTAGTTGATCTAATTGAATACAACAGATATACCATGACCTGGATGAATGAGAACCTTCACAAGCATATTTCAAGAAAACCCTCAAACATGTACGGCAATATGAAAAGACAGCAAGAAAATTGGTAGACTACAGAAACCACCTGCGAATTAACCTCCGATGCAGACAACAAAGGCTAGTACCATGCAGCATACGTCTGGATTCCACAGTTAAAGGCATCAGAGACAAACAGATACTGCAAAAGGTTCAAACACAGCTAACTTTCATTTCTTGTCTTACAGGACCCTGACCCAGCCAGAAATGGAAGTCTTTGCTAAGGGCTTGAATTTTGCCATCACTCCTAAAGCCATCCCTGTGGTGGATATTATAGCAGCCACAAAAGCCTCAATCCACAATAATAAGGTACCACAGAGTGAGGCAGAACAACTTCGCCTTAAGGTATCTGCAGCCTTAGCCAGTGCTAAAACTCCTTCATCTGACCTAACCACACAGGAAAGAAGAGCCTTAACATCCCTCAAGAAAGATTCCAGTATCACCTTTCTACCGGCAGACAAGGGAAAATGCACAGTGGTACTCAACACCTCAGACAACCATGATAAGGTGACCATGCTCCTGGCCGATAACACATGAGGCTTTAACAAGGGATCCCACCAGCCGTTACAAGAAAAGCGTCATAGACTTACTACAACAGCTTCAAAAGGATAAAGCCATTGATCGAGCAATGTATCATCGCCTCTACCCTGGTGAGGCACATCCATGCATATATGGACTCCCAAAGATACATAAGGAAGGGGCACCACTAAGACCTATAGTCAGCAGCATCAACATACAAGGTGGCAAAATACCTAGCCAACATCCTAGGACCATTGGTGGGAAGTTCTAAGCATTACATCCAAAACTCTCAGGATTTCACCAACAAGATTGAAGATATAGTACTCTGTGCAGAAGAAACTATGGTGTCCTATGATGTGACCTCTCTTCACCTGTATACCCACCAAGGAGGCTGTTGACATGGTGAGAAAACGGCTAGGCCAAGACAGCACTCTTACCAGCAGAACTGATCTCAACCCAGAACAGGTGTGTTCCTTACTGGACTTGTGCCTGAATACCACCTATTTCAAATACAGGGATAAGTTCTATAAGCAAAAACACGGATGTGCTATAGGATCTCCAGTTTCACCCATTGTGGCCAACCTTTACATGGAGGAGGTAGAAAAACAGGCGCTTAATACCTTTAAGGGCATAGCACCCAGCCACTGGTTCAGATATGTGGATGACACCTGGGTTAAAATCCACCAGAAGGAAGTACAAGCTTTCACAGAACACATTAATGCGGTAGACCAAAACATCAAATTTACAAGGGAAGAGGTACAAAAACAACAAACTGGCTTTCTTGGACTGAAGTTAAGGAAAATGGTAAACTGGAAGTAGAGGTTTACAGAAAACCAACACACACAGATCAGTATTTGATGTTTGACTCCCACCACCCTTTAGATCATAAGCTGGGTGTCATCAGAACCCTGCAACACAGAGCTGAGAACATCCCCACTAGAACAGAGGTGAAGGCTAAAGAAATGAAACATCTCAGAGGAGCCCTTAAAAAACTTGTGGATATTCAGACTGGGCCTTTGTCAAAAGTAGAAGAAAAATAAAAAGAACATAAGTCGTGGCTTGTGAGGTACGACTTAAAGGGGCCACACCATAGCAGAGAGGTGCAACTTCAAAAACTGCTAATGGAGTTTTTTGCAAGGTTTTTTAGTGCTTTTTATTGTTTTTAATTGCTATAATAAAGTGTGTGGCAACCTTATCCTGTGTGCAGAGGTTTTTGGGAAACTATACCGACCAAGCAAGCATCAGAACAGCACAGAGTTAAGCCTGCATTACCCCTAGTGGTGGATAGACACAAGTGAGTGGTTGAAGTTTATTTTAATATATGGAAGTGTCATTTAAACTGGTTTGTTACAGAGATCTTGATCTTAACCTATTATTTTTACTTCTTGTTTTAACCCTTCCCTACCCATACCCCCAAGCGCAAGCAAGATACTTTTAAAGATTTTATAAACAATTCAGTGGACAACTTGCAGTGCAGCCACCCTACTTAAGGAGACATTCCCTACCACACCATAGCGCGGAAGTAACCCAATCTATTATTTAAACACATACACATTTTATTCTATTGACATAAACACTGGATTCTTGTGTCAAAAAAACTTGCCAACATTTATTTTCAACGATCATCTGTCACGCTTTGATTGACATTCCACTTCTTCGTTTGGAATCTTTTCTTGCAATTGGAGTATAATTAATAACCTCATCATACGTGTACTCTAAAAGAATGAAAAGAGAAATGTAACAACTATTAATACATTATTTAATAATTGTGTATTTTTAAAGGTTTTAAAAAGCATTAGTGGAGATTTAAAGAACTTCTCAACCCTTATTTTAATATCTTTTAGAAAGGCAGCTGGGGATTAGCATGTCAACTGTCTAATCCATAACTGACAGTTGCTAACTGGAAGAACCAGGAAGCAGAAACAGAGACAACAGGACATTGTGCAGGATTTCAGGTTAGACATATATATTTCAGATTTCAAACTATTACAGTTTGGGGGGTGGAGGTGGGGGGGTGATTTACCTGTATATAAGTTTTAATTTGAGGGCTGGACTTGCCCTTTAAGTTTTAATGAAAACTCAGACACAGGGAAATTTAAGGAGATGCACTGCTAAGCCGCAGCGCACTTTTAAGGGTTTACGATCAGTTAGCGCAATGTTAACCTGTAGTTTGTGGTTGTCACCCCAGCATCGGAAAAGTCACTTGCACAGTCTCTGGCAAATCTGCTAAGGGAGATTTGCCTAGAACGAGTGCGGGTCTGGGTTAGGGCTTGTTCACACTATGCTTGTTTTTTAACATTATAATGCAACGTATATACGATAATGCAGAGGCATTCATTTTTTTATACAATTCAATGTATCCTGTCCCCACCAGTGCATTGAATAACTATGCCATGTTGCACAGCTGCATGCATTTTTGCTTCTTGCAAAAAACAATAGAAGTCAATGGGACTGTGAATAAAATTGCACAAAAACGGTGCAATAAGCATTATTGTGCGATGATTTCACAATTATTACCTAGAAAAACACACAACGCATGTGTGCTAACATGCATTTTACAGCACTTAGGGAGCAGACCTCAAACAATTAGATTAAAAAAAAAAAAACGTAACCAATTTAAAGAGCAAACAGTTCTTAAAGGATAACTATCGTGAATACAGTTTATTTAAACAGTTAAACTGAAAAGTACATGGGACAGGGATATAGGATTGATAATTCCTAACTCCCGATATTGTTTCTGTGAGGAGCACCAGACCAAAGAAAACTGATTCTGCCAGTCTTCCTCCTGGCTTCAGCACTATCTTTAATACAGTCCAGGACTAACCTTGCAAATGAAAACTGTTGGTGCTATAGCTCCTCAACAAAATGATATTGTGAGGTATGAATAATCAATCCAAACTCCCTGCCCCAGGTACTTTCCATTTTTAAACGGTTAATTTTTATACCCTTTAAGTGGCTGCAGGAGAAGACGACTTCTGTGATGTGTTAGGAAACACATCAATTTATTTAATCATTGACTGCTATGTCACAGTTATAAATATAAAAATAATAATCTGCAGAAGAAAGGAAAATATACAGAAAGCATACTTTAATGTGGATGTGGCCAGCGTCAGACTGGCCCACAGGGTTACAGTGGGATCCCCCGGTAGGCACACAGCCCATTCATCCAACAAAACAGAGAAACTGCTAAAATTTAAATTCAGAGCCAAAGGGACAGTAAGAAATGCATTTCAATAGTTGTCAGTTGGAGTAAGATAGATTTGTAAATAAGTGATAAGATAAGTGATATGAAATGTTAGGTGGACCCCTAAACTCATCCTGGTGAAGCCTTGGTCTTAGATTTCAAAGTGGGCCCCAACAGTCTAGCCCGACACTAGATGTGGCTTGCGTTTTGGTGGTGCACTGCCCATAAAAACACTTTCAGGAATATCCACTCCTTGAAAATCCTGATCTTGCACCTGCTCGCTGACTATGGAATATTTACCAGGCTAAGGAATATGCATTAAAAAAAAAAAAAAAAAAAAGTTTTATTTTCCAGGATAATTTTCCTTTTTGCATTAATCTGCTTTGGTAAAACACTCTTAAAGGAATTGTAAACTCAAAAATTACTTTGCCTCATTTCAATCTATAAATGAATACATGTAAGCACTTACTCTGGTGCGTTTGTGTTTCTGAATGACTTTAAATACTTATATACACAAAATGGGGGCTGTGGGAGCACTCCTGTGGCAAAATTACTTTATAACAAATAGTGGAAGTGCTACTGATCTGACCAAAACATTAGAACAAAACAAGAAAAGAGATAATCAATGCACATTCCTGGGCTCCATATATCATAATATCTATGCTAGTGCAAACAGTAAAAACATGGGGGGTTTTAGTTACAATTTTATGCATAAAAGTAAAAAGCCTTCCAACCAAGTCAAGGTAACCCCAGAAGGTCCTAACAATTTACCTTGGGTCATTTATCTGGGCTAACACTCCCTGCTTGGTTGTATTTTCTTGGGAAGGTTGTCTCCCTGACCTTGCATTGGATTAGTATTAAAGGCTATCACTTCCCCCCGCCTACTGACTTTTAACAAGGAGGGAAGAGGCCTCTCATCCAATGCTTAGGATGATAGCCTTTAATACTAATCCATGCAAGGTCACCTTCAGCTAATCAATTCATAACATCATTGGTGTGTGCAGATCGCCTTAGAATTTCGCACTTTTAGCAGATTTTCTGAAAAAAGAAAAAAGTTTCCAAGCTATAAATCCTGCTAATCCCCCCAGTAATGAAAAAAAAGTTACCAAATATCAATCCCCTTCATGTCCTGAATTAAACAGTATGCCATATGGCCACCAACTAACTCAAATGGGAAGCATGCACAAGTGCAATTACAAGAAATAATCAAAAGTGCTCTGTAATTTCAAACAGCTTTCTCTTATTCAAATGAAATGGCCCCAAAACTTGGAAATGTCTAGCACAAATAAAGAACCCCACTAAATGTCAATCTCCCACATGTCCTGAATCAAACAGTATGCCATTTGCGTGGATGCACACAGAGACGTGGCCACCAACTAGCTCAAATGGGACGCACGCAGAAGTGCAATTACAAAAAAAATCAAAGTGCTCTGTAATTTGAACAGCCTACCATTTTCAAAGGACACGGTCCTAAAACTTGGAAATACCCCCCACAAACTAAATATATTTGGAATCTACAATCCTTCAGCTACGTTAAGGTGCCAAGCTTTAAGTACATGAAGAATTCCAGACGCAGTAATCCAAAGAACTCTATGTTTTTAGGGGATTTTGTGAAAAATAAAATGATTCAAAAGGTTGAAATCCTACCTAAACCCACTTGACAAGCAAAAAACCCCACTAAATGTCAATCTCCTGAATCAAATGGTATGCCATATGCGTGGATGCACACAGAGACATGGCCACCAACTATCTCAAATGGGACCCATGCAGAAGTGCAAGGACAAGAAATTGTTATGTAATTTGAACAGCCTGCACTTTTTCAAAGAAAACAGGTCCAAAACTTGGAAATACCCCCATAAACTAAAGATTTTTGGAATCTACACACATTCAGCTAGGTTACGGTGCCAAGCTTACATAAAGAATTCCAGACGCAGTAATCCAAAGAGATTTTGTAAAAAATAAAATAAGATGATTTGCATCAAAACTCCTTGAACGTCTTGTCTACACACATTACTAAATACCTCCATGCTAATAACTTATTGGACCCATTGTGATCAGGATTCCGACCGGGTCACTCAACTGAAACGTCCCTCTGCAAAGTCTCAAATGACCTACAAGCTGCCAAAGCCAAAGGACAGTTCTCGGGCCTCATTCTCCTTGACCTATCGGCTGCCTTTGATACTGTGGACCACTCTCTTCTTATGCAGATTCTATATTCTCTGGGGATCTGAAATCAAGCTACGGTGTAGGTGTCTTCTTATCTCTCTAACAGACCTTTCTCTGTCTCTTTTGCCAATAAGACTTCCTCTCTTGTTCCGCTTAGTGTGGGGGTCCCTCAGGGCTCGGTTTGAGGACCCTTGCTGCTCTCCCTCTACACTATCTCTCTGGGCGAAATAATCAGTTCTTTTGGCTCCAAGTATCACTTATATGCAATATTCGTCCATCCCTGTGCTAACCCCCGGAGTTCAATCCCAAATGTCTGCTCTTTACCTCTTCCTGGATGGCGCACCGCCGACATAAACTCAACCTATCAAAAACCGAAATAATAATTCCCCCTCTAAACTGGGACATAGTCCTCCCTTCTCCATCTCTATTGACAATATGGTCATTAACCCAGTTGAATCTGCACGCTGCCTTGGAGTTATCTCTGACTCCTCTCTCTCCTTCCATCATCACATTAACAATGTCGCTAGGACCTGTCGTTTTCTCCCTTGCAATATTGCCAAGATCCGCCCTTTTCTCTCTCTCTCCACTACTAAAATGCTCTTATAATCTCCCGTCTTGACTACTGTAACATTCTACTACTCGGCCTCTCATCTCTCTCCTCTCCAGTCTATCTTAAACTCGGCAGCTTGGATCATCTCACTCTCCTCCATAAAGAGAACCCGCAACCCCGATACTTCAGTCCATAGGGTGGCTTCCCATCACACAAAGAATCATATTCAATACCCTGCTTTTAACCTTTAAATCCCTTCGCTCTACTGCACCTCACTACTTATCTTCTCTCTTGGTCCCTTATGTTCCAGGCCGTGCCCTCCGTTCCTCGCAAGGAAATCTTCTCCACAGACCCCTAACTAACACTGCTGCCTCTTGCCTTAAACCATTCTCTCTTGCTGCTCCCTACCTTTGGAACTCTCTCCTTCTCTCGCTTTGCCTGGTGACATCCATTAATACTTTCAAATCTAGACTCTTATCCTACCTTTCTGAGCATCAGCACAACAAATGATTGTTAGCCCTTTAAGCACTTTGTACCCATCCCCCCACTTGTATCTGTATGTTGTCCCTCCCACTTCATTTGTAAGCTCTTCGGGGCAGGGTTCTCATTCCTAATGTGTCATGGCTTGTTTCACTTATATCAATGTATACATAATTTATACATATATGCTTTCCTAACCGATGTATGGAATTGTATTTAATTTTTATCTATCTGTATAATGGCTTGCACTTATACCCTTTTTTGTATACGCTATATTTTTTAATGTGCATCGCTGCGTACCCAAGTGGCGCTTCATAAATAAAATAATACATACAAAGGTTGAAATTCTACCTAAACCCACTTGACAAGCAAAAAAACTCACTTAATGTCAATCTCCCACATGTCATGAATCAAACAGTATGCCATATGCGTGGATGCACACAGAGACGTGGCCACAAACTAGCTCAAATGGGACGCATGCAAAAGTGCAATTACAAGAAAAAATCAAAGTGCTCTGTAATTTGAACAGCCTGCCTTTTTCAAAGGACACAGCCCTAAAACTTGGAAATACCCCCCAATCAAAAAATAACACAACGAACCCCCATGCACACAAACTCCCCTTTTTAGTGTATTTTAGTGAAAACTACTTGGTATTGAGATTCACACACGTTTTTGCACACTTTACTGATCCTAAAAATCCAATCCGGTCTTTTTTTGGTACCTCTGCAAAATTTCCTAATAAAATAAGCTTAGTATCCCTTGAAATCGGACAAATAATTATCTGCGTTTACTTTACTTTACCAATATCACAGGGGACATTGGGGAGCTTGGAGAAGACAAAGTTATTTGCTAATTTATAGTTTTAAAGTAAAAAAAAAAAAAAAAAAAGTGTGCATCACTTCATCTTAGGAAATGATAAACTTGGAATAGGGGCATAAATGCCCGTTTTCCAATTCGAATTTCGATCGGAAAAATCACTTCTCAAAAATGATTTTCCAGAAGTGATTTTTCATTCATTGGCAAAGATCAATAATTTGGTGATCAGAAGTGTTCACCAAATTTTGATCTGTCCCCATTTTTCCCTTAAGTCTTTGCTAAGTAGCAAAGACTTAGAAAAAATACTATTTGTGAATGGAGCTCTAAGCTCCATTCACAAAAAGCATAGTAAGGCCGTCATTTACTACAGCTTTACAGTTTCTGACAAAAGTCTTGTCGCTTGTGTACAAATAGACCTGAAGTGCCCCTTAACAATAATGCTAATGCAGACTTTGTTTCGAGAAATGGTTCATTTTACCCCAAACAGCTTTTGTAATAATGTTTCAATGCAAAATGAAACTAACAAAAAGTATTCTAATATTCACAGCTTGGTAAAGCCCATTGAGTCAATTTTTACAAAGTGTTGTCGCCTTGTCATATGGGCTTCACCTGTGACTAATAATGGATCAATTAGGTGTCAGGTGTGTATAAAAAGAACCCCAGTACACTAGACCTTCACATCAACTGCAAATAGACCTCTGCAAACATGCATAAGATTCACCCTGAGACTAAAGTGTTGCTTATCAAGAGGCTGAAGACCAAATACACTGCTGATGTGCCGCACACCTTCAATGTCTCTCAGCGTCAAGTTCAGAGGATAAAGAAAAGGTTTGAAGAGATTTTGATAAGCCCGGGTCAGGCAGACCCCACAAGACAACTGCGCAAGTGGACCGTTAGTTGGCTCGAAAAAGGACATACCTTTGAAGATTGTAATGTTAACATATTGGCAAAGGAACGTGACTGGTTCAAGAGGTGTCAAGGAGGCCATTTATGTAAAAATAAAGAAACCAAGCCCAAATAGAGGTGGGGGGGGTTAGACACCAACTGTCTGCCATGTACAATGCTGTTTTGACACCTTACCCTGGGTGTTCCTATAACACCTCTTAGCCACTATGCAATCACACCCTTAACATCTGGCTGTGATATGCTAATTGGTATTTTCCAGGGTACATGATGCCACAGATTCTTGAACAAGTCATTCTGAATTGAGAAAGCCAGTCGGATGACTAGCAAAACGTCTTCAAGAACTAAACTTCAAGTCCAGTTGATCTAATTGAATACAACAGATATAGCTATTCCTGATGATTTCATCAATAAATTGTATGAATCTTTGCCAAACCGCATGGATGCTGTCCTTCAAGCTCATGGAAGTCATACAAGATATTAAATTTGGATCTCACAGCACCACTACTTAATTTGCTGACATTTTTGGATTGGCTGTAAATTAGATCATTTTCTGTATAGGCAACTACACTTTCGTAACATTTTGACCTTTCTGTCTTGATTAAATGATAAATCTTTTTTCAGTGAAACTATTTTTTACCAGTACATTTAATATTATTTGGGAGGGTTTTATCTTTTCATATGAGCTATTTCTAACACCAACTGATCAATTAAAAATCAGGTTAATAGCAGGAGTTACTGCAAAATATACAGACGACAAGACTTTTGTCAGAGACTGTACTATAACTTGTACTGCACTGCCATCTGAATGAAGATCGTAGTGCAGTACCTCCACTAGACCACCAGGCAGCAGAGCACACATTGTAAGGGAAGATCCCGGTGAATAGGAAAGCCCTGTGACGTCACCAGGGTCTCCCTTACCGACGATTGAGGAATCCAGGGGGTGGGACCAGCAATAGGGAGGGGGCACCTGATAGAAGGACTGCTCTCTCCCGATCCCCCCCATTGGATTTTTTTGAAACCGAGGGGGGGTCGAGGGGGCTAGGGGGGCACTTAAATGCTGCCCCCTGATCGCCCCTAGCAGTCCACATTTTTCTGTGTGCAATATAGCAAGCAGGCACACATTGCCTGCTGCTATAGCTTAGTAGAAAACTGCTATCGCAACCGATCACAGTTTCCTACACTGAACACTAAAGGGAAGCCCCGGACATCCGGTGATGTCACAGGGTTTCGATTTACTCTGCGATCAAGTGCCGGGAGGTGGGAGGGATTCTCTATACAGTCAGCCACTTTGAGGGTTAATTTCTTGCAAATACAAATTCTGTGGCAGTTTGAGCCTTTTATCCACAGAAGGTGTATTAACGTTCTGTGGCACCTAGAGGGTTAAACCAAAGCTAGCCCATATAATATTGAAACAAAATAGTTGTTTTTTTCTATGTCAGACTGGGGTGTTATGGCCCACCAGGAAAAATTGCAGGGGCCCAGCATAAAACATTAAGAAGTCCACTCAACATTTCATCTATCTCACATATTTACATTATCTGTCAGTAATAACACTCGGTTTTCTTTAATTTGCAGCAAAGAAGGTTAAAACGCTTACATTTTGACTCAATTTAACTTAATCTGGAAAAAATCCCTAGGACAAGTAAAGGAACTAACAGGACGAAGCTATCAGTTATCACAACATTATTAATGGCTGGCATTAAAGTCCAGCAATGGTCAAACTGGATTGTGATTTACCTCTAAAATACCCAAATAATGTTATGTAAAACCAAAACTGTTTTTTACAATTGCTATAGTAATATGTCTATAATATATATAGGATTATGATTGACTGTTTAATATAGCCAGAAGTAAACTTTGATTGGACAGCCAATCAGAGTTTACTACTGCTCTATACTACCACTGCATGAATGGGGGAGTCTACAGGGACATCCTCTGACTTTAGAGAAAGTATTTTTCTGCTGTAGCTCTACATTTAAAGAGGAAGATTTCTTGTTGGGTCTTTTTGGGCAGTAATTTGTATGGATCCCTACACCAGTTTCAAACTAAAGGTGGACTGGAAGGCAGTTAGAATGTGCCCTGCAATCCCCACTGCTGGCAACCAGTTTATTTTTAAGTACTCCATTACTAGAGATGGGCGAAACTGCTAAAATCCGTTCCGCCTGCAGTGTGACATTCCTAAGGCTTCTCCTGCACAGTGCCGCCGGCAAAAACAGCCTCAGACTCCTTCAGTGTGTGAGGGAGACAGGAAGTCTCTCCTCCTTTCAGCTGTGTGAAGGACCTGCAGCTGCAGAGAAGGTAAGGGAATCTACAGCCCTTCTCTCTCACTATGTGAAAACAGTCTTTTCAGGCAGAGTTCTCATTCTGTTCTCACTCTGCCTGAAAAGGCTGTTTCCACAGAGCTTTTGGGGGGTAGGGGGGGCCAGAGTGGCCCAGAGCACCTGTGAGCTGGTGGGGCTTAGGCACCCGAGAGTGGGCAGGGCCACTGCACCCGCAAGTGGCAGGGGCCACATGGGGCTGTAAGGGAATGGGCCAAGGGGGGCTTGCAACTGGAGGGGACCATGGGGTCCATGAGTGGGAGGGCACAGGGGAGGAGACACAGGGCAGATTGACTGACAGGTTTCAGAGCAGGAAGCAGGAAGTGCAGGGGACCTGGTGATGCTGCTGCCAAATTCACACACAAAAATGTAATTATCTTCAAAACTATGTAAAATAAACAATGGAAATAAATTGCAAAAACTCTCAGGAGAGCAATTCCTATCAATTTACCTAAAGTCATTTTTGGACCACATTTCCTCTTTAAGGTAAAATAGCAATGGTAACTTATTGAACATGGCCCTGGGAAATGGTCTGGGGAACACGTACATATATCCAAAACTTTAAAAAAAAAATTCCTCAAGATAGCACTGTTTTTCGAGAGTTTCTGGCCAGGCTGATCATCCCTCCCTCTCCTCTTGCAGGTACTTGCACCCTGGACTGTCTCTAAACCCGGTACAGCTGTTGGAGGGTATGTTAGAGCGACTGACCCGAGTATAAACCGAGGTCGGCTTTTCAGGCTGATTTTACAGCCTGAAAAACTTGGTTTATACTCGAGTATATACGGTATTTCTGTTTGTTTCTGCATTAGTATTTGGAGTGGACAGTTTTGTTGATACCACGCAGTGTATCCTGCCACATGTATGAGATCTTGGAGACGCCGATCCAGAGGACCTACATTTGTGTCAGATATGAGTGGGTTGACAATTTAAAATCTGAGGTGGTTTGCAGAGCCCGGCAAGCCTGGGGGAGTGCCAGTCCTGGCATTGACTAGTAAACTGGAGGGTAGAAATGGGGCAGATAAGTTTGTGCATGAGGGTAGGTTTGTAAGAATCACCAGGGGACTGAAGAGTAGGGTCTCTTCTTCCCAGCTAATCCATCCCAACATATTTGCCATATTAAGGAAAGAACCAATAGCTTTAATAGAAAAGTTTGAGGTCATTGGTATATCAGAAACATGTCTACATGATATGCTAATTGGGATTTTCCAGGGTACATAATTGCCACAGATTCTTGTACAAGCCATTCTGAATTGAGAAAGCCAGTCGGATGACTAGCGAAACGTCTTCAAGAACTAAACTTCAAGTCCAGTTGATCTAATTGAATACAACAGATATACCATGACCTGGATGAATGAGAACCTTCATAAGCATGTTTCTTGGTATAGAATGGTAAAACTGTGGAACAGTATTCTAGCAGATGTGGTAATGGCAAGTTTACTGAATAGCTTTAAGTGTGGTTTAGAAAAGACTAAAGTGGAAATTAAGGCTTCCAAGGTCAGGTTGGCATTACAGCTATCATTTATGCTCTGTCCTGACAGATCTTCCCAGATCTCCAGATTAAGGAGAGAGAATAGGTAATTCACCCTGTCATCTATTACTTTTCCAGGGCATGTGCCAAATCTTTAGGATTGAATCTCCTAAGAGAGCAGACTGGACATTGTGATATCTTGCCATATTTGGTATATCCCGCCTGTTGTCTCCCGACCTAGGCTTCATTTTCCTGCATCCACCCACTTTCAGCTCAGAAAGTCCGCTTTTATAATTTTGTATTCCTCTGGTAAAGACTGCTGTTTGATATTACTTCTGGTTCAGTCAAAAACTAAAATCTTATAAGAGACCAACTCCTCATCCTTCCTGTCTTTGCTATGAAAGTAATGGCAGATGTACTTTTGTTTGAAACATGTTTTCCTTATAGACTTTTTTGGTAAGTACGGTAATGTAGTGGCGGTTTTATATCAATAAACTAAAATAATCTGTTCCTTGCCACCGGCTTTGGATTCCAGAAATGTACTCCCATTGCTCTGAGAAGCAGCCAATCACGGAATAATGAAGTAGAATAATAAATTAGAGTTCTGCTGCTTTTTTTTTTTAACAAACTAACCTGGCGGTTGGGGGTGGGCTAGGGTGCCCTTCAATATATTTATTTATTGAGGGAGAGGGTTAAAAGGGCTCCCCTGCGCATGTTACAGTCCTTACTGAGATTAAAGGGCATGTCCACCCCCAAAACTATAATCCCCCCCACTACTGGCCCCATTGTGTAGTGTAGTTTAATCCTTACCTCACATCCCAGCTCCATCTGGTTCTCCTGTAGTCCCCCCCCCAAAGTCCCAAAAACTGCCCACCAGGAGGATAGCAGAGTCCATATAGGACTCTGCCTCCTACCTGGCCTCCAGGAGAAGTTTGGCATGCGTACTGCAGCCCTTCTCCCCCTCTCTCCCGATTAGGATTCCCTCCCCCTAGTGTAAATCCCTTTTGCTATAATAATCCCCCTGTCCCCCCAGCCCCAACCGCTATGTTTATTTTATTAGAAAGTGCCGCAAACATTACTTACCTCCCCTCTTTCCTCCGCCGCACTGAATGACCGGCAGCCGCGTCCGTGATTGGCTGCCGCTCAGCCAATCACAGACATGACTGCCGGTCCCGCCCCTCTGCTTGCATTTTCTCGCAAGCAGAGGGCTGGCAGCGCGGCGGAGGAAAGGGGAGGTAAGTAAAGTTTGGGGAACTTTCTAATAAAATAAATATAGCGGTTGGGGCTAGGGGGACAGGGGGATTGATATAACAAAAATTTATTTCAAGGGTGGACATACCCTTTAAGTAAGCAGCAAAGACCGGATGACTCACAGACAGCTCCTATTCTTCAATTTTTTCAACTTTGAACAATCACTGCAGGAGAACCATAAGGAGCAGAGATACAAGGTAATTATTTTTTTACACAGTGGGGACAGTAGTGTGTTACATTTTAGTTTTGGGGGTGGACATGCCCTTTAAGCTCCTTACTCCCCACATTTTCCTGCCTAACAGTTGATCCAGAGGAACACGCAACATTTTTTCTCCTCCAGCTTCTTTTTGAAACTATCAAATGAACCTGCCATCACCATGTCCAATGGAATACAGTTCCATATTTATACCATTCTCACAGATGTCCTACTTGCATGCAGGATTAAAAAACAGCATATTCCAAATGAGGCCTTATAAGTGCTTTGTTAAAAGGGAGAATAATATTTTTCACCCTTGAATCCATACCATTTTTTTTATACAACACAATATCTTGCTGGCTCTAGATGTTGCCACCGGGCAGGGCTTGCTATATTTAAGTTTGTTATCCACCAAAACTGAACACGGACCTATTTGATAGTATATGCAGCACAAGGATTTTTAAGCCTAAAATGCATCTCCTTACCTGTATCATCCTTTAATCTCATCTGCCACTTAGCAGCCCAATCTGACAATCTATCTAGCCTGTAATAATTTCACATCAACTGAAGCTAATGGTCAAAACATGTCTATTTTTGTGTGTCTTTCGCAAACCCTAAGACTATCTTGGTGCCCTACACTCCAGCCCCCCCCCTCCTCAAAAAAACAAAAAACACTGACCAGCTAAACTATTGCATCTGGGTTTCCCCACTCAATTCCTTCTGAGAGACTGCCAATGCTGCTGTGGAAGTTGCTTTATAGTGGGACAGCTTTAGTAGTGGTTACGTGACGCATGTATGTTTGTACATATGCAGCGTCACTGGCCACCAATGTAAATAACAATTAGAAGGTCAGAAGGCCACACTAGAAAGGTCATGACTGTGCAAACGTGAGCGTTCATGTCTGCTTGTGCATACCATTTGGGCAATTTGCCCATATTGGAGCGCATGCGAATTGCACCAAAAATGGTGATCACATGTGCTCTGATAATTGGATCGCAGCACAGTGTGCACCAACAGAGGTCGTGTGGCCACCTCCATAGGCCAACATTTCTGTGTGCTTTTAAAAATGTGATCAGGACGCAATGTGCAGTAGTTATGGCCTAGCCCTCAAAGAGTATTACCATTAACCCTTCAGTGCAAGCAGACTTTCCTATTATTACTTTCAGTGACAGTACTTTGCCAGAGTATTTCTATTAACCCTTCAGGGTCAGCACTTTCCCAGAGTATTGCTATTAACACTCTGTGCCAGCAGAGTATTACCGTCAATCCTTTCAGCTGCCAGCATTGATATGATATACAGTATGTACCTGTTTTCCATGTCTCAATTGAATTGTTCACTCCTCACCTACTCCAAGTTCTAACTGGAGAGTTGGGTGGAAAGAAGGCAGGGATAGTGATCTCATGGCTGCTAGTCACAGGGGCAACTGTTAAAAAGTCTTCAGACTGCAGCAGGTTTTACTTGCCATTTTTCAACTGCTCCTTTTAGCCGAGCTCATCCTCCCCCTCCTTCCTTCACCTCCAGTTCATTTACAACATTGTTGCCAAGTAGAGTGATCTGAGTTCAGGCTCTCTAATCCCTACAATGTTGCATTTTACAGCAGCAGAAATTCAATAAGAGCAGTTCTAACACAGCAAGATAAAAGCTGGCAAGGAGATGCTAGGGAGAACATTGGGCACCAGGGGTTCCCCTATCATGAAGCAAACAAACATTTGCTCAGGGCGCACCCCTGCAGAACATTTAAAAGGCAGCAGTTAAAAAAAAATCCTCCTTCCTCCAATACTGCATTGTAGCACCAGTCCACGAATCAGTGTTAGTCAGCCCACAACACCCACCTCCAAAACCCACGCCTATTTTTCCTGATGAAGTCACGCCTACTTAACATGCCGCCACCCATCTGCCGATAGGTGCGGTTTAAAAGTTGTTTCAAGTGTCAAAAACCCTAGGAACACCCGTCGGGCACCCTAATTCAATATAGGTGCCCTAGTTCTTTGCCTAAGTGGCCTATGCCTAAAAACGGCCCTGTCCATCAATCACTTTTATATCCATGTACAAAACTGCCGCTAAAGTGCAACAGATCTTAGCTTATACACAAGCATCTATGGGGGACCATATCAAAAGCCTTAGCAAAGTTCAAGTAAACCATATCTACTGCTAAGTCAGAGTCAATAAAAGTGTTTACATAGTATTTCAATCTGGTTATTCAGGGTACTCTATTATATAATATGTTTCATTGTAATAATAAAACAACGATTAGGGGTCAAACTTCCCATAGTTTAAATACAGACAATTATAAAAACCCATATATTCCAACCAAGGATTCCGTACTTTTTTAAATTTATGGAGGGAGACATTATAAATAATTCAAATATACACCACATTGGCATATCCTCCAACTGGGTTAAGGTGATTGCTGTGTCATCCACCGCAGCACTATTATTTTCTCACAATAATTTAATATTCATTTTAGAACAATTGTTAATTCAGGTAGATAGAAACCATCTAGATACTAGCATGGTTATTTCTGATCTGTTGCCTTGGTCTCAGTAATCAGACCTCTTACTGTGTCTTTAATTGCTAGGATTGTGTTCTGATCTGCAGGACCATAGGCCAGTCTGGCCAACAACTTGGCCGACTGATTCCCATGTTCAAAATATTTTTGTCTAATAAAAAAGCCCTTCCCGTTTGCTTTTTTCAACCAACAAGTTTTTATATTGTGATTGCGCTATTTGCCATTCCCTTTTATTATGGGGAGTAGGATCTCGAATATAAGTAGATTCCACTGTTAGTAGAAGTCCTGCTACTATGTTTTCATCTTTTAGGGATTCTCTCTTCATTCGTAGAATGGCTGAGTTTAAGAATCCACGAAATTCTCAGTTGTCTAGTAACCTGGAAACCAGGGGAGATATTCAACACCATTGTCACTAGGGTGATCAAAAAGTCAAATGTGACACTGTTTTAAGGTCAGCAATAGTATTTTTGCTAGCAAATATATAGTCCAATCGGGATAATGAATGATGTGAACTGAAGTGGCAGGTATATTCTTTTTTTAAATTGGGAAGGTACATCTCTAGATATCTACCCAGTTCAATAACTTAATTATATTAACCAGTGGGGTATATCTACATATAATTTGTGGGAGTCTGTCTAATTCTCCATTCGTTACAAGTCTCCTATTGTAAATATCCTAGCCTGGGGTAACTAGAGTGCCTTCAAAGTGGTTGTAAGGTAGCTGGTGGGGGTCATATTTAGCTAGGATTATGTATATAGTAGATTTGATTTCAATAGCTATACAGATATACCTTCCATATTTATCCCTCAAGACTTTTATTACCTTTTTTCATACCAGTAAAACAGAGACACCACGGGAGTAAGATGAGTGTGTGCTATGGTCTGACCATCTGATCCATGGGTTTTGGGTTGTAGAGGGTAAGAGATGTGTCTCTTGTATGCACAGGGCCATATTTTTAAACCCACGGTATTGCTTTTTAGCAATATCGCAGGTTAATGTACAATCGCGGGTGTAAATGTTCGGTCATAGAATACCATGTGGTAGTAAACTACCGCAATGGTATTCTATGGGGATCGTAAATCTAAGATTTCATTATCATAGATTTACGATCAGTAATTTATGATCGTATGGTAATTTTACGATAATGATCGTTAAACCTCTCTTTTATAAAATATGGGACATACAATATCTGCCTTCGTAGCCCTTAGGGAGGGCCTATTTTTAAAGCCTGAAAACCTTCGGATTATACTCTAGTATATATAAGTGTATTTTATCTATTTAATATATGTTTGTAGCAGATTTTATATTGGATAAGAACTTTTAAAACAACTTGTTCCTTTCTTTTATTCTTTTTATCTTTTACATATATGCAACCAATTTTTGTGGACTTTTACAATATAAGTGGAAAATTATGGAGTGCTGCTCTTATCTTTTCCCCTTAGAACCACTGATGCTGGAAGTAAAACAAGCATTCCTTGTTTACCCTAGCCCACCCCAGCGACATGTTAGTTTTCTTAAAAAAACAGCAGAAATTTACTTATATTGGTTTGTTCCTCTGGCGCTCCTCATTGCAGACAGCAGTGTCTGTGATTGGCTACCTCTTAGCTAATCACAACTGCGGCTGCCAGTCTGGCACCAGCTTGCAACTTTTGACGATACCCTTTAATTATGAAAATATAAGGATTTATTGAGGTATATGTAAAATAAATATAAATATTTTATACTGAACATTTCTTTTAAGGCAGTGGTGGCGAACCTATGGCATCCGTGCCAGAGGTGGCACTCTGAGCCCTCTCTGGGGGCACTCATGCACCTCAGAGTTTAATAGAGTTTGTTACCAGAAAGACAGAGCTGTCTGTAGTAGAGAGAGATGATGTGCTATAACATTCAACTCTAATAATGTAGAGGTCAAAGTTTACTGTTTTAGATCTCAAACTCCTGTGTGGTAATGTAGAGGTTAATAGGTAATCTATAATCAATTCTATCTACTGTATTGGTCTGTGTCTATTTGAGTTGTTCTCTAAATTAAAAACTCCGTATTCAGGTTAAAATTATCACATTCACCATCACTGTTTTAAAGGATAGACAATATACCTCTTCATTTATGAAAGGCTAAAAGTATCTGCCAAAAGTCAAAAGCAATTATAAATAAGCTAAGACATTTTCTAAAGCAAGAGTCCATGTTTTCATATAAAAAGTTGAATGGGCAAACTGTCATTTCAACTGACAGTTAATAAGAAAGCAAATTTCTACCCTTAAAACAAAAAAAAAAAAAAAAAACCTTCCAGACACTTCTCAGTTCTGTGGATTTTTATTATCAGCCATCAGTCAAATATGTGACTAGGTGACGACCTTTATCGTAGCAGCCTCTTCTGCTGTGCATGCTTGTAACTAACCAAAAATGTTTTTTTGGACGAGTATTTTGTTAAAGCATTTGTTAATTTTTATTACAGCACAGGGTTGTCTTGGTTAAGTCAGTTTAGGAAATATGGACTATTTTTTTTTAGTTTCTATTCATAGAAACATCATCAGAAATGTTGACTAATGTCTGAGCACCATTAAGGCCTATGTTTTGCTAACCAACCCACAACCCTTTTAATGTTGTTGTAGGCCATTTTCTCCACTTGTTGATGTCTTTATTGTGATCTATAGATGGTTTAATCCTTTAGATACTTTTTTGTTTTCCTGTCTTGATAGATACCTTATAATGATCCCTTTAACGTTTTAAAGGTTCTTTACAGACTATCAGGGAGAGTCAATTAAAACCCTTCTAAATTTTTTTAAATATAATATTCCCCCTGTCCCCCCAGCCCCAATCGCTATATTTTTATTATCAGAAAGTGCCCCAAACATTACTTACCGTCCCTCTTTCCTCCGCCGCTCTGCCAGGCCCTCTGCTTGCGAGAAAATGCAAGCAGAGGGGCGGGACCGGCAGCCATTCACAGACGTGGCTGCCGGGAGTTCAGTGTGACGGAGGAAAGTGGGAAGGTAAGTAATGTTTGGGGCACTTTCTGATAATAAAAATATAGCGGTTGGGGCTGGGCTGACAGGGGGAATATTATATAAAAAGATTTTTACACTAGGGGGAGGGAATCCTAATCAGGAGGGAGAGGGAGGGGGGGAGGGCTCTTCTGCACATGGCAAAATTCTCCCGGAGGAGAGACAGGAGGCAGAGTCCTATATGGACTCTGCAGTACTCCTGGTGGGCATTTTGGGCTTTAGGGGGGGATAGCAGAAGAACCAGATGGAGTTGGGATGTAAGGTAAGGATTAAACTACACTACACAATGGGGCCAGTAGTGGGGGGATTATAGTTTTGGGGGTGGACATGCCCTTTAATATTTGAAAGCCAACATCTAATTGGTTAGGGCAAAATTAGCACCATTTTTAAAAATCAGAACTTTATTGAATAACCCTGTGTGTGTTTTTTTAGTATGAATCCAAGAGGAACAATCAAGGGGTGTCTGGTATTATAAAACATATTAAATTTTAAACAATTTTTTTTTTAGGGGGGCGTGACCAAGATGGTGCTGTAGATGGATGTGTCTGCTGGAGCGCCGCACCTCATTGATCCTGCAATAATATAAACAGGCCAACTAATATAGAGACCGGACACCGGTAATATGCCTAAAAAAAAAGGACAAGCAAAGGCAACAAGCAGCTGAAATGATCGAGTTTCTATATACCTCGGGAAAAAATCTGCCCCGGATCCCGCGCCCTCCCCCTCTACTCCACAGGCCATGTGTACTATACCCAATCCCAAATTGCTGAAAGATACTCAAATGGCTAGCACGGCGCCCACAATGACTCTCGAACTTAATGCAACTACAGACACAAAGCAATCCCTCACAACACTGCTTGAGGAGGTTAAAGTGGATGTTGGGTTGCTCAGACAAGACCTAAACAAGCTCTCACAGATAACAGGTGTAGAGGAATGTATCTCCCAAATCAAGGATGGCCTACCCTCAGTGATAAATGATGTTACAGAACTACAACAACAGGTGATTATGCCCAAAGAATGCCTGGATTGGCTGCCTCTCAGCCAATCACAGACGCGGCTGTCGATCCGACCCCCTGCTTGCAGTTCCATGCAAGCAGAAGGCCGGGCAGTGCGGCGGAGGATAGAGGGAAGGTAAGTAAAGATTGGGGGAATTTCTGGCAATTATAATAATGCGGTTGGGGCCGGGGGAGGAAGCCCTACAACATATAAAAAACATTTTTAGAAGGGTGGACATGCTCTTTAAAAGGGTATTTCCACCCAGAAAAAGGTTTTCTGTAGTGTAGGGCACCCTAGCAGAAATGTACTTTCTTTGCTGAATTTCCCCCGGCACCCTGCATTGCTGCCAGCGGAGCCTGTGATTGGCTGCCTCTTAGCCAATCACAGACGTGGGTGTTGGTCCAGCCCCTAGAGCAGCAAGAAGCAAAGATGGATACAGATGAATGTAGGGAGGGAGGCTTCCCTGCGCATGCTTGAGTCTCTCCCAGAGGACAAGGAGGAGGCAGAAAACTCCTGAACAAGCACTGCAGGAGAATTATAAGGAACAGAAATGTAAGGTAAGGATTTTTTCAACTACACAGTATATAGAAATCCTCCCTCCTACAGTATATAACCATGAACAGGTTATATTAATATACTAATATGGACAAAATACTGGAGGGGTCACTTCTCCAAAACTTACTGGGAAAGGACAATATACCTGATAATAATACACTTTCGCATTGGAATCTGTATGTGAAATATATCTTAAAATCTTATATCCTATTTGCATTAAGAGTGATGTTTATGAATACCCAGATTTACTTTACCAAAGGTCTCCTACCTGTGATCTGTTCTCCCTTATATTTCTCCTTCTATATATCTATTCAGCTAACCATAACTTTCTCCTCCCTTCCAACCTACCTGAGTTTTAAAATTTGGTAAATGATGATGCATAATGACTATAATACTCAAATAGTCACAGTACAAATACGTCTCTGAACACCCTACTAAGCCTATCGACTTTTCCCACAATATAACCTGTTCACCTTCTTCCTTTGTGCTTTACCTCTCTCTTAATTTAGCGCTACTCCTCAGTAGTATATACCAACTGGACATACAAATGAAGATGATAATGTAAGCTAATAACAGCAGAAATACCATATCCTATAACTGTACTATATTTGAGATATATATGTGTGTGTTTTGCTATGTGTGGCTATAGAATCTTTACATAGGTATATTTTAAACTGTTGCATCAAGGGGAACCAAATAAATAAACCTGCAGGTGTGACCCTTACAAACATCTCTCTGTGTAGTTGTGCATTTCTGTTTGGCTCCTTACTATATATCAGGTATATGAAGCTTGTGGCGCTTGAAAAGTTTGAGAACTACACCTCCCAGCATTCCCTAGGTGTGGAATGCTGGTCGTTTTAGGCGTCAAACATCTGGAGGGCCACAAGTTTAACATCCCTGCTATATATCAACTGTATAAAAATTTATATAATTGTAGTTTAACAGTAAATTAATGGAACTCGCATAACGATGGCAGTCACAGTTTTCTTGCAACCAACAATATATTTTTAAGCCAGTTCCCCCAACACCACACAGCATCTTGCAGCTAATGGTCTATGTTTCCCAATAAGTTTCCAAAATATCCCTGGACTACAACTTCCAAAACCCCTTGTTTTGATTGGGGTTTTACTATTGAAATAAAGCAGGGGGTTTCGGATGGCCAATGAAAAGGATTCCAATCCAATTAGTTCTACCAAGATAATCCCCTTAAAACTGAGCAAGTGAAAGACTTTCCCATAGGTGATCAGATAGAACACACACAGCTTTTAGGGACCAGTGCACATTGTACAGTCACTTTTACCACATAGGATTTAAAAGTCTAACCATGAGAACCCCTAGGTCATGCAGGTAAGAAGGTGCTTTGTAGTCATAGCCATATCAGAGTCTAAGTAGGGGGGAGACCTTTTCATGGTACTCCATTATTAGAAGGGTAGATAAGGTAATCTGTTGCCAAGACCCTACATGCCGAACAGTGTGTTGCCTGCCTGGTGCTAGGGTTCGGCATGTGGTGGATCGTGTAGACAGATTATTGGGTGGGGCTGGAAGTGACCCGGTGGTCTTGGTTCACATTGGTGCCAATGACAAAGTTAGAGGTGAAGGTGAGGTCCTTAAAAATATATTTCAAGAGTTATGGGCCAAGTTAAAAGTAAGGACCTCAAGAGTAGTGATTTCAGAAATACTACCACAGCCACGTGCTACTCTAGGGAGGCAACGGGAGCTTAGGAGTATAAATGCATGGCTTAGAGGGTTGTGTAAGGAGATGAGGTTTGGGCTTTTAGAAAACAGGGCTGACTTTTCTGTTGGCTACAGGCTCTTTAGTAGAGACGGATTGCACCTCAATGATGATGGTTCAGCTGTTTTAAGGGAGGAGATGGGGGAGGAGTTTTTAAACTAGGTATGGGAGGGAAGGTACGTTGAACTACACAGGGGTAGATAGAGAAGTTGCGGATCAAGGGGCTAATGACAATGGAGGGAGAAGACGGGGGAGGGGACAGCATAGAGGATAAGGAGGCATGTACGTCCAAGTATAGAAGTAAATCAATTGATAATCTAAAATGTATGTTTACAAATGCAAGAAGTCTGGCTGGAAAAACTGGGAACTAGAACTAATAGCTTTAAAGGAAAGGTATGTGATCGGTATAGCAGAAACATGGCTAAATGATTCACACGACTGGACAGTAAATATGAAAGGATACTCCTTATTTAGACAGAACAGAGTTAATAAGAAAGGAGGGGGAGTATGTATGTATGTATGTATGTATGTATGTATGTTAAACAGGAATTGAAGCCAAATCTAAAAATGGAACGATATGGCAGAAACAATATGGGTAGAGCTTTGTACAGGAAGCAAGAAGGTGGGTAAATTAATTGTTGGGGTATGTTATAAGCCGCCGAATGCTGGGGAGGAGGTGGTTTTGTAATCACTCCCCCTAGTGTTAAACCCCTTTGCCAAATATTAGCTTTCCTTTCCCCAGCCCCAACCGCCATAAAAGATTTTACTGGAACTCCCCCAAACTTTACTTACCTTACCTGGTGTTCTGTGTAGCTTCGCCCATGATTGGCTGCCTCTCAGCCAATCACGGACGCGGCTGCCAGTCCCGCCCCCTGCTTGCAGTTCCATGCAAGCAGAGGGACGGTACAGTACGCCGCGGGAAAGGGGGTAAAGTAAGTAAAGATCGGGGAAGTTCCAGTAAAATCTTTTATGGTGGTTGGGGCTGGGGGAGGGAAAGCTACTATTTGGCAAGTTTTAGCAAATGGGGTGGACATGCCCTTTAAATATAAATGGTAAAATGATGACTGAGAATGTGGGACCATTAAATGGGGCTGAGATGGTTGTAGAGGATGCCAAAAAGGCTTATCTGCTAAACCGATTTTTTACATCGGTTTTCACTATAAAGAATCCTAGTCCTTACAGCAGGGATTGTAATAATATGCGGGGGAGAAATGAAGAGTATTCATATTGGCTGGCGGAGGATTTGGTACAGAAACAATTAGACGAAGTAAATATCAATAAAGCCCCAGAACCAAATGGATTGCATCCCCGGATTTTATAAGAGCTTAGTTCAGTTCTATCTAGACCGCTGTTTCTCATCTTTTCAGATTCACTTTGGTCTGGGGGGGTGCCGCTGGATTGGAAAAAAAGCCAATGTAATATCAATATTCAAAAAGGTAGGTCGTTCACAGTCTGGTAACTATAGACCTGTAAGCCTAACAACAGTGTTAGGGAAGGTGCTGGAAACTTTGTTACGGGATCATATCTTTGACTGTCTCCAGATCTGATTTTATTAGTAGTAGTCAGCATGGATTTATGAGAAATAGATCATGCCAGACAAATTTAAAAGTGAGTAAGAATTTGGATTCAGGAACAGCAGTGGATGTGGTATACTTGGATTTGTCAAAAGCTTTTGATACTGTGCCACATAGGCGACTTATGTATAAACTGAGGACTGTTGGCCTAAAAGAAAACATTTGTTCATGGATAGAGACTTGGTTATTGGATCGCAAACAGATAGTGGTGGTAAATGGAGCTACATCTATGTGGGCTAAAGTTCTAAGCGGAGTGCCTCAGGGTTCTGTACTGGGGCTGCTTCTTTTTAATCTGTTTATAAATGACTTAGAAGGGGGCATTGAGAGCAAGGTCTCTGTGTTTGCTGATGACACCAAACTAGTGAAACTTTGGGGCATGTCTAAGATGGCGGCCTGAGGAGACGTGCTGGAGAGAGCTCCCGGTCCCGACTCCTACCGCAATATCCTGCACAATCTAACCCTCCCACCATGGGCAAAAAAGAAAAAGAAAGAAGGGACACCTTTCAGCAAATACGCACACCAGGTGCAGCGCGACCCGAACCCGCCGGATCCCGTCACTCCACCACGTGGCTTACAAGCAGACCAGGCCAGCGACCAGCAACCACCAACTCCATCCCACACTAAAGAAGCGGCTGCAAGGGAACTGGGAGAACCCACTCTGGCAAAGGTACACAGCAGCTTGCTAGCTGCCATAGGGGATATTAAGTCTTCCCTCACTGCATTAATAGAGGAAGCCAGGGTCGATATAGGGATCCTTAGGCAAGACCTACAAAAAGTACGCAACCGCGTGGGGGAGGCCGAGTCACGCATATCCAATGTAGAAGATACGCTACAACCTGTTCCAGAAAATATACAAACCCTCCAGCAGAAACTCATCATGTATAAAAGCAAAGCAGAGGATCTGGAGAACAGATCCAGGCGGCAAAATATTCGCCTGGTGGGCTTCCCGGAACGAGCTGAAGGACCTAACCCCACTGAATTCGTGGAGGAGTGGCTGGTCACAAAATTCGGCAGAAACAACCTCAGCGCGGCATTCACGGTTGAAAGGGCCCATCGAATGCCAAATAAGGCACCACCAGCATTGACCGAGGCCAATAATAGCCCGTCTACTAAATTCAAGAGATAGAGATGGTATACTGGCCATGGCCAGGAACCAAGCACCACTTAAACATGGGGACGCAACAATTTCCATATATCCCGACTACTCTCCAGATTTACAAAAACAAAGGGCATTTTGTGCAATTAAACAACGACTTCGAAAATCCGGTTTGATATCTTCCATGATGTTCCCGGCAAGACTCCAGATTATAAAAGATAATAATACATATTTTTTCATATCAGCTGCTGAGGCCACGGAATGGCTGGACACCAAAGGTGTGGCACCCTAAAAACCCTGAAAGATTTGCAAGGTATCATCCGACAAGTCAAGTGTGCAACAGACTGGTAAAGTATGCTAGCCATAACTCTCATTTACAATGAACCACTGGGTCCACCCAGTATGCAACAAAATACTGTAACAACTGTGCTCATTTACCCAGATGAACAAAACTGGTTATGCACTAAAATACTATACGGACATTGCCAACGGCACAGATAATGCCTGCCATTACAGTGGTCTGACTATAATCTCGGAAACTACCTTAATTTACCGTTTAAACCATATGTGTGCCCCCTTGAAACTCCATAGTAGTAATTGATTTACTAAAACTATGGAACTCTGCCCTAATACCTGAAACCTAAAATGTCAAATAGTTTCAAGCTATGGGACCTCTGTGACATACACTAATGCAAAATTGTCCGTTTAAGATATACAAACACAGGAGTGTAATATATATATAATAGAATGTCTTCCATATTTGAATATGCTTTAATTCTATATATACAATTAATGGCTTTTATAATAATTGAATTGACTAATCGTGACGCCAGCTGGGGTGCAGAATCCAGATAGATAAAGGCTATGCCACACGGCCACTATGCTAATATACACCACTATCCCTGCTGGTGAACTGGTCAGACCCCCCCTGCTCTCTGCACCTGTATACGGCTCACGGTTCTCAATACTAATCTAAGCCCACTCGGATGATGCAAATTGAACCATCCGCTAACGAATGTCAAACTATATAGTATAACTTTCTTTCTGATATACAAATGTCGGGACTGGGAGCAAAGTATCTCTCCCCATCCTATCCCCTCTACTCAGGGTATATAGTTACAGTAGTAACCCCTGATTTATAATGTTTATTGTTTATGTTGTTTTAATGTTCTCTTATTGGTTTAGTACTGTTAATGTTATAAATGATCTCTGCTTAGTAAATGAATATCTGCATGGTGTTATAAAGGACGGAACCGGCGGGAACCCACCCGGGGCTGCTTTAAACCCCTATTATACACTAATACACTAAAACATGAGCTCTCAAATTAAAATTATGACCTGGAGTATCAGGGGTATGGGGAATCCCAAAAAAAGAAGTATTATACAGGATGTAATACGCAGACAGGCTCCAGATATAATTTGCTTGCAGGAGACGCACTTTCTGACCCAAGACACCAAATATTTACAAAAACCATTGGTAGGGTGGACATCGCACAGCTTCCACTCAACATACTCTAGGGGTGTGTCAACGCTAATCAAAAACACAGTCCGCTACAAAATCTGGCAAAGCAAAACAGATACCAAAGGTAGATTTGTATTTACAGCACTTGAAATAAACTCTGCTCCATATATAATATTAAACTTTTACAACCCCCCCCCCCCCCTGCAAGTATCGCCCTCCTATCGCATGCTCTACCATTTATTGCTCAATTCCCTCAAGCACGGGTTATTAGTATCGGAGATTTTAACTTAGTCCTAAACAAATCGAGAGATAGACTACCAAGCCACCAACAAAGCAACACGCAATTATATCAATTTACCCAAGAATGGAAATGGGTGGACTCATGGAACTATATAAACCCAAACAAACCAGTGTTTACATGCCACTCAGCAACATACGGAACTTTATCTAGATTAGATTATATATTTGTAACTACCTCCTTAACATAGTAACATAGTAACATAGTAATTAAGGTTGAATAAAGACATTCGTCCATCAAGTCCAACCTATTCCCTTTTTTTTATTTTTTATTTTTTTTTAACCCTACCTAACAGTTGATCCAGAGGAAGGCAAAAAACCCCAGCTAAAAAAGGGGGGGAAAAATTCCTTCCTGACTCCAAACGGCAATCGGAAAGTATCCCTGGATCAACCAGATCTATATGCATTAATACCAGTAATTCTCAATATTTTTTAGTTTTAGAAACTTATCCAGGCCTTTTTTAAAGTTATTCAATGAACTTGCCATTACCACCTCTGCTGGAAGACAGTTCCACAGTTTCACCGTTCTCACTGTAAAGAAACCTCTCCTAACTTGAAGATGAAACTTCTTTTCTTCCAACCTTAAAGGATGTCCACGAGTCCTCTGATATGACCTATTAGTGAACAATGCACCAGAGAGTTCACTGTATGGGCCATTAATATATTTGTATAAGGTTATCATGTCCCCACGCAACCGCCCCTTCTCCAATGTAAACAGCCCTAACTTGTCTAATCTGCCTGCATATTCAAGCCCCTCCATTCCCCTTATTAATTTAGTTGCCCTTCTCTGAACTGCCTCAATTTCCAAGATGTCCCTTTTGTATATGGGATTCCAAAACTGCACCGCATATTCCAAATGTGGCCTTACCAGTGCCTTGTAAAGAGGGAGAATAATATTTTTCTCTCTTGATTCCATTCCCCTCTTTATACAAGACAATATCTTGCTAGCTCTAGCTGTTGCTACCTGGCATTGTTTGCTACAGCTAAGTCTGTTATCTACCAGAACCCCCAAATCTTTTTCCATTTCAGATGCACTTAACACAGAGTTATTTATGGTGTAGGTGGCACAGGGATTATTAAATCCCAAATGCATCACCTTACATTTATCAACATTGAATCTCATCTGCTATTCTGCTGCCCATTTTGATAATCTATCTAGGTCTGCTTGCAGCACTTGCACATCATTGGAAGTTTCCAAAGCTCTGCATAATTTAGTGTCATCAGCAAACACAGAGACCTGTGTCTTCCACGAGGACCCTCAGACCATACCCCACTCTTAATCCAGCTAACAGGAAACCCTTTAACTCAACACACATACTTTTGGAAAATTCACCCATTCTGGCTCTCGCAACTCCCGGAGGGGGACCAAACACTACGACGACTGCAGGATTACCTTGAAATAGACCAAGGACCCACATCACCATTGATACAATGGGATGCAATGAAAGCATTTTTAAGAGGCACTCTGAAAAGCACAATCTCACAGATTAAAAAACTAACTCGGGAAAAAGAAGAAGTCCAAAGACAAAAAACACAAAAAGCTGAACAGATATATATACAATCACCTGGGCCCGCAACCTATGAGAATCTACTGATGGAGCAACGAGCATATAACACGCTAGTACAGGATAAGGCAGAACAGAAACAATTTTTTAATAAACAAATGTTCTACGAATTAGGAAATCAGTCAGCCAAACTATTAACATACATGACAAGAAACATAAATACAACCAACACAATACTAGAGATACAGGACCCTATCCGGGGACGCTTACAGAATCCATCGGATATAATGCGAAGCTTCCAAGAATATTACTCCTAACTATACTCGTCTAACCTCACTGCTACTCGACAAGAAATAGCAGACTACATAACCCACACTAACCTACCACGCCTCACAACTGAACAGCGTAACTCCTTAGACTCCCCAATTACTACCGCCGAGATAAAAAGTGCAATTCAACAACTTCAAACAGGTAAAGCCCCTGGCCTGGACGGGCTACCAATAGAGGTGTATAAAAAATTTGAAGAAACAATGTCCGCACCGTTACTAAATATGTACAACGAAGCATTCAACATAGGTCACCTACCCAAATCACTCTGCAAAGCCAAAATTATAATTCTCCTAAAACCAGGAAAACCGCCTGAAAACAGAGACTCCTACAGACCCATCTCTCTATTAACGTGTGACTACAAAATACTAGCAAAGATATTGGCAAACAGTCTGCAAAGAGTTGTCACCTCACTAATGGCCGATGAGCAGACGGGCTTTATGCCCAACAAATCCACCTCCATAAATATTAGAAGGACTCTAATTCAAACCCAGTTAGATCATGACAATACAGGCCACAGGATAATGCTGTCTTTAGATGCTAAGAAAGCATTCAATTCAATTGAATGGATATATCTGTGGGAGGTTCTCAGGGGTTTTGGCTTTGGACCAACCTATATCACCTGGGTTCAACTGTTATATACTTCCCCCACTGCCAGGATTACTATACAAGGGTCTACCTCCGAACTGTTCCAGCTCCACCGTGGTACCAGACAGGGATGCCCAGTCTCACCATTCCTGTTCGCATTGGCGATAGAAGTCCTGGCGTGCACAATTAAATCTCACCCAAAGATTACAGGATTAAAACTTGGCCTATACGAGGAAAAAATTGGACTGTATGCCGATGATATGATCATATACCTAAACGCAACAAAGAACTCCCTACAAGCAACAAAACAAACTATAAAACGACTTTAGTCCAAAATCTGGCCTATATATTAATTGGGACAAATCCTATTTGTTCCCTATAGACAACAATGCGGTGACCCCAACACAGACATCACAAACGATTCCGGACGTCAGATCCTTTAAATATCTCGGAATACACATCACCAAATCACCATCAGAATTCCACAACCTAAACATCTCTCCACTGATCAAATTTATTAAAGATAAACTACTACACTGGAAAGTGCTACCACTAAACCTGATCGTAAAATAAATGTGATAAAAATCTTTATACTACCAAAAGTTCTATACATAATGCAGCACGCAATGAGCTACATTCCCCAAAGAATTTTCTCTACAATCAACAGTCTGCTTACATCCTTCCTATGGGGACAAAAAAGAACTAGGGTAAAATTCCTCCAGCTGCAAGCATCAAAAGAAAATGCAGGACTGGGCCTCCCAAATTTCCAGTTATATTACCTAGCCAGACAGTTGAAATACCAAAGGTGTTGGCTATCTTAAAAAGAACAACCAACCCAATCAGACTATATGCTTCAGCACTACCTCAAAAGCACATACTTTGCATATATGGGGGATCCTATAAAACACGTAACTGGATGTGTGACAACAATACACAGACAAGATATTAGCATCTGGAAACTAAAACAAAATCATTAACTACTCCAACATTCCATCAAATACCCCACTATGGAACAATTACGCCTACACCAGCCTTGCCACATTTCACGAGGCGGCACTGTGGGCAAAACATGGCATATGTAACTTTGGTCACCTATACATGAACAATGAGCTCAAAACATTTGATCAGCTTAAAAACCAATTTAATTTACCGAAATCTTTCCAATTCCGCTATCTACAGTTACGCCACTGTCTCAAAAATTCATTCCAGGATAACCCTGTAACTATAGAAGACCACGCAGTCTACTCAACCCTCCAATCATCTAATAAAAAAGGAATAATATCCCGACTGTACAAAATTCTCCTGCACATACCCAACCGAATGTCAAAAAACTAATTGATAAATGGAGACTATATATAAATAATAGACAGCAATGCAATAGACCTGATGCTCTCTAGCCACAATTAAGCTTCACCAGCAGCACAAAACAAATTGATCCAATTCTATATCACAAATCAAGCATATTTAACCCCCAAACAACTCAAACAACACAACAAGATATCTGCCCTAAATGCCAAACAAACAACGCGGATTTCTTATATGGGCATGCCCACGCCTACAACACTACTGGAGCCCGATTATAAAATTTATTAATCAACAACTAAACATATATATAGACCAACTACCGGAACTTTGTATACTGGGATGTATAGACGATGAATCGTGGCCTAAACACCAAGTCACACTACTAAACCAAATACTTTTCTATGCCAGGAAAAATGTCACAATCAAATGGATGGCACCGGAAGTGCCCACAGTACAAGAGTGGCTTAATCCAGTTAACAAAGACCTACCCTACCAAAAAAATTCTATACTAACACCGGCGCAGCCCCACCAAATACGATAAGATATGGGAAATCTGGCACTCCTCTCCAGCTACCCTACAATATCAGTGAGGTGATACCTCAATATAGACAGAGCACACTGTTTGTATTTAGGTCCCGCAACGGAGACGCCCCTGGGTGGGGCCTGCCGGTCTGTCTCAATACATTGAAGCAATAAATGTCTTTGAAAGAAGGTAATTGCAACACCAATTCAAAATATAAATACTTTTAATCCAATAATAACAATAAGCAGAGAATGTTCTTTTCCAACTGTTTAGTTCTGGCTCCAATGCCTAGTTAAGATATAGAGGTAATACACAGATACAACCTAAATAACAGTTCAGATGGGCGATGTGAGTCGCTATGCTACATGGATAGGCTAAAACGTTGAGTACAAAGCAATTGGTAATCGTGACAGAAATGTAGCAATCACTTTTCCCCTTCATCCTGCTTACAAACACTATGTAAAATTAAATAAAAAGATAAGATCTATATGTATACATGCTATGATAAAACTGGTTATATTGTATAAGCAATGTTAACTGCTGATTTGAACTGAAAAAAAAAACAAATTTAAAAAAAACTAGTGAAACTAAGTGCTGCAAGCAGACCTAGAAAGATTATCAAAATGGGCAGCAGAATGGCAGATGAGATTCAATGATGATAAATGTAAGGTGATGCATTTGGGATTTAATAATCCCTGTGCCACCTACACCAAAAATAACTCTGTGTTAAGTGAATCTGTAATAAAATGGTAGATAACAGACTTAGCTAAAGCAAACAATGCCAGGTAGCAACGGCTAGAGCTAGCAAGATATTGTCTTGAATAGAGAGGAATAGATTCAAGAGAGAAAAATATTATTCACCCTCTTTACAAGGCACTGGTAAGGCCTCATTTGGAATATGCGGTGCAGTTTTGGAATCCCATATACAAAAGGGACACCTTGGAAATGGAAGCAGTTCAGAGAAGGGCAACTAAATTAATAAGGGGAATGAAGGGGCTTAAATATGCAGGCAGATTAGACAAGTTAGGGCTGTTTACATTGGAGAAACATTTGCGTGGGGATATGATCACCTTATACAAATATATTAATGGGCCATAAAATTAACTCTCTGGTGCATTGTTAACGAATAGGTCATATGAGAGGACTCGTTGAGACTCTAAGGTTGGAAGAAAAGAAGTTTCATCTTCAGGTTAGGAAAGGTTTCTTTACAGTGAGAACAGTGGAACTGTCTTCCAGCAGATGTGGTAGTGGTAGAAGTTCAGTGAATAGCTTTAAAAATGGCCTGGATAAGTTTCTAAAACTAAAAAATATTGCGAATTACTGGTATTAAAGGGCATGTCCCCCCTTCCAATTTTTTTTTTATATAATATTCCCCGTCCCCCCAGCCCCAACCGCTATATTTTTATTATTAGAAAGTTCCCCAAACTTAACTTACCTTCCCTCTTTCCTCCGCCGCACTGCCAGGCCCTCTGCTTGCGAGAAAATGCAAGCAGAGGGGTGGGACCGGCAGTCGCATCTGTGATTGGCTGAGCGGCAGCCAATCACGGACATGGCTGCCGGGAGTCCAGTGCGGCGGAGGAAAGAGGGAAGGGTAAGTAATGTTTGGGGCACTTTCTAATAATAAAAATATAGCAGTTGGGGCTGGGGGGACAGGGGGAATATTATATGGAAAAAAATTTATGCTAGGGGGAGGGATCGCAAAGCGGGAAGGAGAGGGAGGGAGGGGGAGAAGGGCTGCAGTACGCATGCCAAATTTCTCCCGGAGGCCAGATAGGAGGCAGAGTCCTATATGGACTCTACTATCCTCCTGGTGGGCAGTTTTTGGGACTTTGGGGGGGGGACTACAGGAGAACCATATGGAGCTGGGATGTGAGGTAAGGATTTTATTACACTACATAATGGGGCCATTACTGGGGGGGGGATTATAATTTTGGGGGTGGACATGCCCTTTAATACATATACTGTAGATCTGGTTGATCCAGGGATTCTTTCCGATTGCCGTTTGGAGTGAGGAAGGAATCCCCCCCCCCCCTCCCCTTTTTAGCTGGGTTTTTGCCTTCCTCTGGATCAATTGCTAGGGTTAGGAAGAGTTGGGGGGAAAAAAGTGAATAGGTTGGACTTGATGGACATATGACTTTTTTCAACCTCAATTACTATGTTACTATGACCCTGCAGCACTCTGAGGGCCAGGTGGTAGGTTCTTCTCTGCAGAGCTGTGTGTGTCCCGAACCCCTTGGTGGGAGCGCAGAGCCGCCTTCCCAGACCTGTTTGTGTGTTCTCAGCCTGTTGCTCAGTGCATCAGTGTGTGTGCGGACTCCCCCTTCCTTCCTCCTCCCCATCTCCACAGTGATAGAGAATGGAGGTACACAGAGACTAATTTTGGAGGTGTGGCTAGAGCTTCCATTTTGCGCACTCCATTGAAATGTAGGGGGATTCTGTATGTAAGTAGTTTTTTTTATTTTGTGTTTCACACGACATATACTAACTTTTAGACATATATATGTATTTATTACTTAACAATAAACACAAAAGTGTTATAGGCGACGAATGTATAAGCTAAAGTCTGTTGGGCTGGGGTGGCACATTTGTACATGAATAGAAAGTTGGTTGATGGATATTGTGCAGAGAGTAGTTGTTAATGGGGCTTCATCAATATGAACTTAAGTGCTAAGTGGGGTGCCAGAGGTTCTGTGTTGGGGCCACTTCTATTTAATGTGTTTATTAATGATTTGGAAGTGGGTATTGTCAGCAAAACTTTGTCGACCATTAAAAAAAGGATGTGCAATTGTTGCAGGTGGATCTAGATATATTGTCATATTGGGCTGCTAAGTGGCAGATGAGATTTAATGTTGATAAAATTAAGATAAATGATGCATTTTGGACTTAAAATCCTTGTGCTACTTATACTATAAATGGCTCTGTGTTAAGTGAATCCCTGTTGGAAAAGGATCTTAGGGTTTTGGTGGATAACAAACTTAAAGGTGCCAGGCAGCAACAGCTAGAGACAGCATGGTATTGTCTTGTATAAAGAAAGGTATGGATTCAAGGGAGAAAAATGTTATTCTCCCTCTTTACAAAGAATTGGTAAAGCCTCATATGGAATATGCAGTGCAATTTTGAAATCCTGTGTACAGTATAAAAAGAACATCTTGGAAATGGAGAGGGTTCAGAGAAGGGCAACTAAAATAATAAAGGGAATGGGGGGAGCTTGAATATAAAGACAGATTGGATAAGTTACAATTAAATACACAAGAGAAAAATCACTTGCGTGGGGATATGATTACTGTGTATAAATACATTAACGGCCCATACAATACACTATCTGGGGCATTGTTCACCAAAAGAACATATCAGAGGACAAGCAGACATCCCATAAGACTTGAAGAAAAGAAGTTAAGTCTTCAAGTTCGTAAAGGATTTTTCACTGGGGGAACGGTAAAATAATATGGTATAATAAAATGGTTTCCCAGTCAGTCTGTAGGGCAGCATTCATCCATGGGTTAATCTCCATATCCACCTCCATGAACAGGAACTAGTTAATCTATTTAAGCCTCCCCCTCACTTCCTGTGATGTCTTCCATTCCAAGAGCTGAAAAACATAACTTTACAGGGTGGGTAGCAGTGAATGCTGCCATACAGACTGACTGGGAAACCAAAATCACGGTAATTATGATTTGATTTTTATTTTCCCCAGTCATATGGCAGAATTCATCCATGGGATATACATTAACATTAAAGGGCAATTATAGTGAGAAAATAGTTTTTTTTAAATTCCTTCTAATGTATCCTATAAGTCATCCCAACCACCAGGGTACCTTTAGTTTCTTTGAATTCTTCATAGTCCCAGAGATATAAGCCTTTGAATATGCTGTAGGAGCTGCTACACCTCTGTCACTCAAAGGCACACACCCACACAATCCAAAGCTCCCATGCAGTACTATCAACCACTCCTTCACCCATACTGTAAGTACCATGTGCAACACAGTCAAATGCTGTAGTGCTAAACACAATCAATAAACCATTAACCCAGCAATATGAGCATAACACACTATAAAACAGCCCCCCCCCCAAAAAAAAAATCTTATATACATATACATACAAAACCAGTGACTCAAATGGAACACTAATACAATATATGTAATAATACAGTAATACAGACTATATACCAAACAAGACATACAGTGCAATCTATGAAATATATAGACTAAAGCAAATGAAATGTATCAGGATAACAAGCAGTGTCACTGTGTTTGTGAAGGTTTCACTATAGCTGCTGTTACACTGACTCTTGTCTTCAGTGATTATGATCTCAGCTAAGCAGGGGAAGAGATATGATCTTTAGGTACAAAAATAAATAACAATTAGCAAACTTAGAGAACAGGCAGAATTCAGTAACTTACTTGTAAAGAATCTCAGCACCACTTGTCCTCTCTCCCCCTCTGCCCCTCCCTTCAGCATATTGCTACTTTATCCCACACTGTGATTGCTTGCAGTCTAGCTCTGGAAGGGAGGGGTCAACAGGATGTCAGCACTTCATTTAAAGTCCTTTCAACTGACAATGCTCGGACTCTGTATACAGCCCGTCACTGCTTGAGGGGGAGTAGACAGAGAGGGGAGAGGGACTACACAGCTTGGTACAAACTTCTGCCAGTGTGAAGAAACGAAGCCACACAGCAACATGAAAGTAAGGAAGCTTATACTAAGTGATCTATACATTGTATACAGACAAAGTTTTTTTTCACTATAGTTGCCCTTTAAAGAGGGAGGAAGACATGAATGATGCTTAAATTATAATAATTTTATTCCTGCAGAACAGCCTGCAAAACTCTCTTTCCAAATTTTGCCTCCTGGAAGGCCAAAACGTCTAATTTATAATGTTTCACAAATGTCCTAGCTGAAGACCATCTTGCCATTCGACAGACTTCATCGATTCCTGCTTCAGCCTGCATAGCCCACGAAGAAGCCAGGGCCCTGGTGGAATGGGCTTTTAGTCCTGA
The DNA here is from genome assembly GCA_019447015.1 of Hymenochirus boettgeri. Classification (NCBI taxonomy): domain Eukaryota; kingdom Metazoa; phylum Chordata; class Amphibia; order Anura; family Pipidae; genus Hymenochirus; species Hymenochirus boettgeri. The sequence continues at coordinate 122,838,586 of CM033470.1, forward strand.
GGGGACCTCCTTACCTTTCAGTGTATAGGCCTTCTTGATACAAGCAACAATCCAAGAGCTCAGCGTCCTTTTAGTAGGGGCCTGACCTCTCCTTGACCCATTAGGAATTAGGACTAGGCAGTCTGACTTCCTCCAATCCTTTGTACGGTCAAGGTAGATTGAAATTGCCCTGACCAAATCTAGAGCTTGTAAGGTTGATTCCCTTTCTGATCTCTGTTCAGGGAAAAAAGCTGGAAGAGATATTTCCATGTCCATATGAAAGTCTAACATGACCTTAGGAAGAAAGTCAAATGAAGGTCTGAGTCTAACCCTGTTTTCTAGGATGACTGTAACTGGGGCCTTAGAGGAGAGAGCCCCCAGCTCCCCCACACAACAGGCCAATGTTATGGCTACTAAAAAGACTAGCTTAATCGTCATGAACCAATCCGTAACTGACTCCAATGGTTCAAAGTGTGGAACAGTGAGTGCCTTGAGAACTAGGGGCAGATCCCAGGCTGGAAGACTCATCGGCCTCCTCGGTTTTACCGTTATCATGGCTTGAAAGAATTTCTTTATTAATCGTTCATGAGCCAGGGTTTTCCTGTTAGGGAAGTAATTGCTGAGACTTAAGCTTTCAAAGTACTAATCTGCAAATTCTTTTTAAATCCCGAGTATAGGAATTTTACCACATCTGCTAGTTTAGGATGAAGGCATGAAAAATGTTCTTCTTGCGCTACATTAGCAAACTTTTGCCACACTTTGTAATATTTGTAAGAGGTTGACTGTTTCCTTGCTCTCAAGTTCTTCCTCTCAAATGCCAAGCCATTAGTGACAGATGTTTGAGGTCCTGACACTATACCGGGCCTTGAGTCAGGCAACCTGGCAGGCACGGAATGGGCAATGGATCGTCTACTGCTAGAGCCATTAAAAGTGGAAACCAAGGTCTCCGAGGCCATGCCGGAATTATCGCTATAACATTCGCTCCCTCTTGCTTGATCTTGATTAAATGTAATTGAGACCCTGATTCCAATGTTGCTGAAGGGCATCTACTGCCAGAGCTTCCTGACAATACACTCTGGAGAAGAGCTGACATTTTGAATTGTGTTTCGTCACCATCAGATCTATTTGCGGCCGGTCCCACCTCTGACATAACATCTGGAATATGTCTTGGCTTAGACTCCATTCCCCTGTATTTAAAGGATTGCAACTTAAGAAATCCGCTACTTGGTTTTCTTTTCCTGGAATAAAAACTGCAGAGAGGGATCTTAAATGTCCTTCTGCAAAAGAAAAAATTGGTTTTACCTCTGCCAGAAGAGTTCCTCTTCTTGTGTCCCCTTGCCTTGTGAGATATGCTACTGCAGTCCTGTTGTCGTATCTTATAACAACGTCCTGATTCTTTATGTCTGCTCGGAAATGCCTTATGGCCTTTTTTATTGCTCTGACTTCCAGAATGTTTGAAGGTACTTCTTCTGCTTCCCACTGGCCTTGCTTTGCTTTTCCTAGACCAAACGCTCCCCAACCGGTCTCTGAGGCATCGGTGGGAATACAAATACTTTGAACGGGAGTCAAAAGGTAATCTCTTTTTAAGTTCTCGTCTATGAGCCACCAGCCTAGCTCCTTCTTTAACTCTCGAGGAAGAGTTAACTTCTTGTCCATATGTCGATGAGGTTCTCTGACATTCCTTATCAAAAACATCTGCAGTGGCCTCATATGCCATCTTGCCCATTGAATCAGATACCGTATATACTCGAGTATAAGTCGATCAGAGTATAAGCCAAGGTACCTATTTATACCTGAAAAATGTATAAAAACTGATTGACTCGAGTATAAGTCAAGGGTAGAAATTATGACCACTACTGCCTTCTGATTCAGTATTGTTTTGTTGCTTAAGTTCCCATACATTAATCCCATACATTAATAGCCAAATCCAGTACCAGTAACCTCCAATTCCTTGGCACTCCAGATGTTTGGAAACTACAACTTTCCTTTTGTTCTTTTGTTGCTGGGAGTTGCAGTTTCTAAACATGTGGAGTGGTTTAGTTCAGTAAACTTTTAATTAAGCTTACCATCATTTACAATTCTCCTGAACCCCATATTGTAAAGGGCCCTCTAACCCCCATATAGTAAAGGACTCTCTTATCCCAATAGTTACAAATGTCACCTGAGAGTTATAGTTTTAAGCTGTCATTTGCACTGAACTAGCAGCTGTTTTTTGCCCCAAACTGAGGAGACCCATCAGGTTTACAGCATCCAGATGAGCAGTGACAGTGCTGAGTGAGTCCAGCAGCCAGACTACAGGAAGCAGGAAGTGTAAAGGCAGATCAGCTCCTGTAACTTTCTATGCAGGTCAACACAGCGCCTGGTTATTATTCGCAATTGCAGAATTTGGATCTAAATTAGGATTTGACCCGAGTATAAGTGGAGGTTAGGTTTTCAGGCTAACTTTAAGCCTGAAAAAATTCGACTTATACTCTAGTACATACGGTACACTGCTGCTGCCATTACAACTAGGACTATTAGTAAGGATGCTACTGAGGCATCTTGCCGCTTGACTAAATTGTGCACTTATATTTTCAATATCAATATCTTGTTCGATGGAAGAGACACCAGATTCTCTCTTGTCTGAAACAGCTCCTAAGTACACAAGAGACTGGGACGGGGTCAGGTTGCTCTTCTGCAGATTTATGACCCAACCATGTTCCTCGAAGGTCTGCATTACTCTTTCAATGTGAAGGATAGTGCAACTACCAGTATGTCGTCTAAATAGTGGTAGACTGCTATTCCCTGCCACCACTGTCACCACCACCTTCGTGAATATTCTTGGAGAGTGTGACAGGCCAAAGGGAAGGCAGGTAAACTGCCAATCCCTCCCCTCGACCCGAAATCTCAGGAAACGTCTTGAGTCTGGATGTATCGGAACATGGAAATAAGCGTCCTTCAGGTCTATACTGGACATGAACATTCCTTTCTCTATTACTCTTATTACGGATTGTAAAGACTCCATCTTGAACTTCTGCTTCGACAGGAATTTGTTTAACCTCCTCAAGTCTAGCACTGGTCTTAAGGCTTTTGACGCCTTCTTTACCAAAAATAGTCTCAAATAAACCCCCTTTTTTCTTTGTAGAAGAGGCACTGGTTCGATAGCTGCTGACTCTTTTACATAAAGAAAAATTGCTGCTCGCCTTTCCATCTCCTCTGGAATGCGAGTGGAAACAAAAACGTTTTTTTCTGGGTAGGTCAAAAGGTGTATACAATACCCCTCTTTTAAAATCTTTAGGACCCAACGATCCTTTGTTGATATGGCCCAGACGTCTATGAACTTCGAAAGCCTCCCGGCTACTTGACTCTGGGCCTTCGTGTCCCTATGGTTGAGACATCTTGTTCTGGAAAGCTGCTCTGGTGACTGAAAAGGCCTGTCTGCCTGATTTCCAAGACTGTTGCCTTCCCGTCTCTCTTCCCGCTTTGAATGGTTTTGTTGGACGAAAGGAGTGATCTCTAGTTATACTCTATTCGGCCTCTCTTCATCCTTCTATCCTGAGGAAGAAAAAGACTCTTACCTCCAGAAGCCTTGGAGATTATGTCATCTAACCTCTCACCAAAAAGCATAGTCCCTTCGAAGGGAATTTGACAGAGGTTAGCCTTTGAGGCTGTGTCCGCCGACCATGGCCTTAGCCACAAGGCCCTTCTGGAAGCTACATTTAATGCTGAAGCCCTAGAAGCTAGCCTGACTAGGTCCACGGATACTTCTGCAAAAAATTTGATGCCTCTTCTAATGTCTTGAAACATCTCCTTGATCTTAGGTCTCTTCACATTCGAATCTATTGCTTGCTCTGTCTCCTGGGCCCAAAGTTTCATAGCTCTTGAAATGGACGTAAGAGCAATAGCAGGACGCAACGACGCCCCTGTAGCGACAAATGCCTTCTTCAAATTGTACTCTACCCTTCTCTCCATGGGGTCTTTAAAGACTGAGGCATCCTCCACTGGTAAGGTGGTTCTGTGGGCCAGATGTACAACTGCTGAGTCGACCTTAGGAGGCACTTCCCATAACTTTATATCAGCTTCAGAATATGGATATTTCTTTGCAAATTTTCCAGTAGTGACCACCTTTTTCTCAGTCTTCTTCCATTCATTGGCAACAATTTCAGCAATCGACTGGTGCACTGGGAAGGTAGTAGACTTCTTTTTAATTGACGGGAAGAGTTTATCTGCCGTAGAGACTTCTTCCGAAGTAAGAGACAAAGAGTGTCTGACTGCTTTTATCAAAGGTTCTATCATGGCCATCTCAAAACTGGACTCCGCATCTAAATCTTCTTCCTCATCCGAGAAATATTGAATGGATTCAAGAGACTCAAAAGATCTCTCCTTCTGACAATTCCGAATCCGACAGGCAAAAAGTATGTTTAGTGCGCTTTGACCTTTTCTTGGCCTTGTTAGAATCCTGCATTGCCTGAGTGACGGCCTGTTTCAACACTGAAACCAATGAATCCAGCTGAACGCCTGCATTGGTAGAAGAGGCTCCAGCTGGCTCTAACGAAGCTCTAGGCTCCGGTTTACTGGATTTCTTCAACTTTTCCGACACTGAAAGGCTGCAAAAGAAACAAGAAAAATCCATGCAGATTCCTTGCCATCTCTCAACGTAAAAAATATATGGAATCCTGCTTACCTAGGTCCCCTGGGGTGTCCCTTGCTCCCATTCCCTGATTCCATAGCTACAAAGCAAAAGAAGGGAATAAGGATCCAGGGGAAAAATAAAAATCACATAAAAACGAAAATTCACACAGATTACAAGACTCACCAGGCTCTGATACAGGCAGCACTAAGTGAGAGATCAAATCCAGGAAGGCACTCCGCACAGCAGCCGATTTTGCAGCAGCAGCGGTCCACCAGCATCTGAAAAATCCAACACTGGTAACTTGCGCGTCCGTCCTTTTAACAGCTGAGCGCCGCCGGGAAGAGCGTAATATCTAATATCGTGGAGCGCATTATAGATATAAAGGTAATTGGTGGCTTAGGGAATAGTGACCATGAAATAGTAGTGTTTGGACTTTGTTATCGAAAGAAAAAGTGTGCTGGGTTAACAAAGACTTAATTTCTGGAAGGCAAATTTTCCCAGGTTAAAAACAGCTCTTCAGAATGTCAACTGGGATAATAAATCCGCGCCCATGTGGCTGAATTCTGATGTAAAGAGGCAAATGGAAAGGAAGAAAAAGGTATTTAAAACCTTTAAGGAGAGGGAACGGAAAGGGCATTTAGGGATTATAAAAACTGTAACAAGGAGTGTAAGAAAGCAATCAAACTAGCTAGAATTAATAATGAAGTTAGGATAGCGGAACAAAGCATCACTAAGCCTAAAAAAAATTTTAAGTATATTAATAGTAAGAAGACGAGGACTGAGAATATGGCACCATTAATTAATGGGGATAATAAGTTAGTTACGGAGGATTGCGATAAAGCAAATGTCTTGAATACTTTCCCCCCCTCTGTATACACTATAGAAGATCCAAGTACAGATATCATAGAGTATAGTAGCAATAATGGTATAAAAGATTCAAGTGCACTTTGGTTAACCGAGGATATGGTACAGAAAGAACTAAAGAAGGTTAATATTAATAAATCTCCTGGACCGGATAAAATACATCCTCGGGTACTTAAGGAGCTGAGTTCAGTTTTATCTAGCCCATTGTTTCTTATTTTTGCTGATTCCCTCATGTCTGGTGGTGTGCCTCTGGATTGGAAAAAGGCTGATGTTATTCCAATATTCAAAAAGGGTAGTCGTTCACAGCTGTGTAATTACAGGCCTGTAAGTTTAACTTCAGTGGTGGGGAAGATCCTGGAAAGTTTAATAAGGGAACATGTTCTAAGTAATGTTCAAGAACTGAATTGTAAGTAGTAACCAGCATGGATTTAGGAGGAATAGATCTTGTCAAACTAACTTGCTGTGCTTTTATGAGGAAGTAAGTAGAAATTTAGACTCTGGAATAGCAGTAGATGTAGTTTACTTGGATTTTGCAAAGGCTTTTGATACAGTCCCCCATAGGAGACTAATGTATAAGCTAAGGTCTGTTGGTCTGGGGAGTCACATTTGTACATGGATAAAAATTGGTTAATGAATAGGATGCAGATAGTAGTTGTTAATGGGGCTTCATCATTATGGACTAAAGTGCTAAGTGGGGTGCCCAGGGTTCTGTGTTGGGGCCGCTTCTATTTAATCTATTATTAATGATTTGGAAGTGGGTATTGTCAGCAAGGTTTCTGTGTTTGCTGACGACACAAAACTTTGTCGACCATTAAAAACTTCAGAGGATGTGCAATCGTTGCAAGGGGATCTAGATAGTCACATTGGGCTGCTAAGTGGCAGATGAAATTCAATGTTGATAAATTAAGGTGATGTATTTTGGACTTAATCCTTGTGCTACTTATACTATAAATGGCTCTGTGTTAAGTGAATCCCTGTTGGAAAGGGATCTTGGAGTTTTGGTGGATAACAAACTTAAAGGTAGCAAGCAGTGCCAGACAGAGCCAGCATAATATTGTCTCGTATAAAGAGAGGTATGGATTCAAGGGAGGAAAATGTAATTCTCCCTCTTTACAAAGCATTGGTAAGGCCTCATTTGGAATATGCAGTGCAATTTTGGAATCCTGTGTACAAAAAGGACATCTTTGAAATGGAAAGGGTTCAGAGAAGGGCAACTAAATGAATAAGGGGATTGGGGGAGCTTGAATATGAAGAGAGACTGGAAAAGTTACAATTATGTACGCTGGAGAAAAGGCGCTTGCGTGGGGATATGATTACTGTGTATAAATACATTAACGGGCCATACAATAAACTATCTGGGCCATTGTTCACCAATAGAACATGTCAAAGGACATCCCTTAAGACTTGAAGAAAAAAGGTTTAGGCTTCAAGCTCGGAAAGGGTTTTTCACTGTGAGAACAGTAAAGCTATGGAACTGTCTTCCAGTGGATGTTGTAATGGCAGGTTAATTGGTCAGTTTCAAAAAGAAGCTGGATGAGTTTCTGCAAGCAAGGAATGTTACAAGTTACTGGTATTGATACATAAAGTAGAGTTGATCCAGGGAAATTTCTGATTGCCACTTGTGGAAGGAATTTTTTCCCCCTTCATAAATTTTTTTTGCCTTCCTCTGGATCAACAGTTAGGCAGGAAATGAGGATATTGCTAGATGGGTTGAACTGGATGGACGTATGTCTTTATTCAACCTCAAATACTATACTAAGAGAGAGACAAAGGGCTCCTGGACAACGCCACAATGGCAGGTAAGCATGGCGGACAGGAAAAACAGACATCACAGGAAGAAAGGGGGAGGCTTAAATAGATTAACTAGTTCCTGTCCGTGGAGGTGGATATGGAGATTAACCCATGGGTGAATGCTGCCATTTGACTGGGGAAAACTATGAAACAGTCTTCAACCCAAAGCTGGCTGAGCTTCTAAAAACAAAGAATGTTGCAGGTTACTGGATACATAAAGTAGAATTGATCCAGAGATATTTCCGATTGCCACTTGGAGTCAGGAAGGAATATTTACCCCCTTCATAATTCTAGTGGGTTTTTTTGCCTTCCTCTGGATCAACAGTTAGAAATGTGGGTACCGTATATACTCGAGTATAAACCGACCCGAGTATAAACCGAGGTACCCAATTTCAGCTAAAATTCCTAATAAAAGTTGTTGACTCGAGTATAAACCGAGGGTAGAAACTTGGCATTCAAGATGTGTTGGAAACTACAACTCCCAGCTAATAAAGCATGCTGGGAGTTGTAGTTCCCAAACATCTTGAATGCAACCCTCACTTGGCATTCAAGATGTTTTGTGAACTACAACTCCCAGCATGCTTTATTAGCTGGGAGTTGTAGTTTCCAAACATCTTGAATGCCAAGTGAGGGTGGCATTCAAGATGTTTGGGAACTACAACTCCCAGCATGCTTTATTAGTGGAGTTGTAGTTTCCAAACATCTTGAATGCCAACTCATGGCATTAAGATGTTTGGAAACTACAACTCCAGCTAATAAAGCATGCTGGGAGTTGTAGTTCCCAAACATCTTGAATGCCCCCCTCACCTCCCACCCAGTTCCGTTTGTACCTGTCTCTTTCCCTGTGGGCCGGTCTCTTCTCCCTGTGGGCTCTCCTCCATCCTTCCTGGCAGGTACGGTGCGGTATCCTGAGCATTCCGGCAGCCGCGCGATCTTTCTGTGCACTGTGCACTGGCGCGCCGGCTGACGTCACTGCCGGCGCCGGGCTTGGCGCGGGCAGTGCCGTCGGCCGGCGCGCCAGTACACAGAAAGATCGTGCGGCTGCCGGAATGCTCAGGTAAGCTGGTGACTCGAGATAAACCGAGTCCGAGTTTTCAGGCTGATTTTTCAGCTGAAAAACTCGGTTTATACTTGAGTATATACGGTATTTGGCGAGTAGGTTAGACTGGATGGACATGTCCTTAATCACTAACACAGTTAATGATATGCAGAACACCTAAAAGATCATCTTTCAAAAAACTACAAACCACCACTTACCACCATCCTTATTTGAAGCAAAATATCATACTGCTATTTGCCAGGTAAAGCCAGAACATAGCCGTATCGCCCCATCTCCCTTTTAATCACCAATTACAAGATACTCACAAAAATTCTGGCTAATAGATTGCAATCAGAAATTCACTCACTCTAGACCAAATAGGATTCATGCCTGGTAAGTCCACAACTATAAACTATATCCCTTGATACAAACCCAAATAGACCATGAAAACAATGGTGGTAGAGCCTTACTGTCATTAGATGCTCAGTAGGCATTTGATCTCCTGGAATGGCCCTTCTTGTGGGAAGTACAATAGTACAAAATATAAATACAGATTCGGAAACCACTTTATTAAATTAGTATAAGGGCTAGGCCACACTGCTACGTTTTTTTGCGTATTGCGCATTTTTGTGTGTTGCGATTTGCATTCCGCATTTTAAATCGCAATCGCATGTGCAAACGCAACGTGATTTTGTTTGCGTTGCAGTGTGGCCAAGCCTTAACTGCTGTATAAATAACCCACAGCTAGAGTATCTCTTAAAGGCACAACCTCAAGAACATTTCAATTGGGTAGAGGGACAATGCTGTAAAGGGTTTAAGGGAATTCAGTGTACATTTGTAATTGTGTTCAGAATGAAATCTTACAGGGACTTTTTAAAGAACCAAATGCAACTAAAATGACATTAATTGTTTTTGTAATACAGTATTACATTTTTTTTGTGATTTCTTCATTGACACATTTACTGGTGTTTTTACAAACATGGTGAAGTCAAGAGAATGGTCCAGGAAGACAAGAGAAGTGGTGATTACTCTTCACAGGAAGGGCAATGGCTATAAGAAGATTGCAAAGAAGTTAAATATACCAAGAAACACCATAGGAAGCATCATTCGCAAATTAAAGGCAAAGGGCACTGTTGAAACGCTACCTGGTCGTGGCAGAAAGAAGACGCTGACTTCGACTGCTGTGCGCTACCTGAAGCACAAAGTGGAGAAAAATTCCCGTGTGACTGATGAGGAACTGAAAAAAAAAAAGTCATGTGGACAAACCACAAAAGGAAGAACAAGGCCTATGAAGAAAAGAACACATTGCCTACTGTGAAGCATGGCGGGGGGTCAATCATGCTTTGGGGCTGTTTTGCTTCTGCAGGTACAGGGAAGCTTCAGCGTGTGCAAGGTACCATGAATTCTCTTCAGTACCAGGAGAGATTGAAAAAAAATGTGATGCAGTCCATCAAAAACCTGAGGCTTGGGAGACGTTGGACCTTTCAACAGGACAATGATCCCAAGCATACCTCCAAGTCCACTAGAGCATGGTTGCAAATTAAAGGCTGGAACATTTTGGAGTGGTCATCGCAGTCACCAGACTTAAATCCAATTGAGAACCTCTGGTGGGACTTAAAGCAGTTGCAGCGCGCAAGCCTAAGAATGTGACTGAACGGGAGGCTTATGCCCATGAAGAATGGGCTAAGATATCCGTAGATCGCTGCAAGACACTTGTGTCAAGCTATGCTTCACGTTTAAACGCTGTTATAACTGGAAAAGGATGTTATACTAAGTACTAAGAATGAATGTCACTTGGGGGTTGAATAAAACTGACAACGATGTGAGCACAGAAAAGACATTTGTGGTTATTTCAATATAAATGTTATGTTATATTTGTCTGACTCACAAGTGTCTCTGATTTAATTGTAAACAAGATGACTGAAATGATCAAAATCAATGTCAAACTGGCCAAAATACTCAATTTCAGCAGGGGTTGAATAATTTTGAACACAACTGTAGATATCACCCAAATATGAGGCCTACAGCTGGGCCCTTATACTGAACAAATAGGACTCTATGCAGATGATATAATCATCTTTCTAGATGCAACTGAAGTAACCCTAAATGCACTACATACCACTATCACAGAATATGGTCCAATATTGGGTCTTATTATCAACTGGTCGAAGTCCTCACTATACGCGTTGGATACTGACCCTAATGTGAACAGAGCTACCATTCCAAATATTGACTCTACAATCCTTTTAATATCTAGGTATCCATTTAACCAAAGACCCAAAAACGTTTTATAACCTAAATCTTAACCCACTCCTACATTGGGTCAAAGATATGACGCAATCCTGGAAACATTTAACACTAAACCTAATAGGATGGGTGAATCTGGTAAAAATGTTCTTCTAAATTTCAGAGAATACTATCTATGCAATTACTGATTTATGCCTGCAAAAATATGCCATATTTTTCAATTAGACTGTGCGAATTCCTATAAACGTCTTAATTATTTTATATAGTACCATATATACTCGAGTATAAACCGACCCGTGTATAAACCGAGGTACCTATTTTTACCTAAAAAAACTCGTACAAGGGATATTTCGAGTATAAAACCGAGGGTAGAAAATATGAACACTACTGCCTTCTGATTCAGTATGTTTTGAGGTGTACAACTGCATGGGGATTCTCTATGCTTTCCTACCTTATACCCCATTTTTCACACTTTCTCTTTATTCTGCCCCTCACTCCTCACACTGACCCCTTCTCCTTTCTCATTATGGGTCCCCCATCTGTTCCTATTCCTCCCAGCACCCCTTTTAAAGATTCATTGATTTCAGCTTATAATCCCTCCTAAATGAAAAATGGTAATGGTGAGGAGAGCAACTATCAGTTCTGCTATCTGCTGACTTTAATACTATCTTACACATGCTCCTCTCCTGGAAGTCACTGCTTAGCTGTTCTTAAACAGAGTGTGCTGCTCCTATCTGGCTGTTCCCTACATCTGCCTCTCCCCCTCCTGTGCAATGGCTGTTCCTGCTCTGCCTCTCCTGTCCAGTGGCTGTTCCCTACTCTGCCTCTCCCCCTCTGAACAATTGCTGGATCACGGAACTTCACAGAGGAGAGGGAAATACTGCCACGCCTCCTTACCAAGTCTGTAGCCAGTCCAGCACCCGGTTTCACGGAGGACCAGCACCAATTAAGAGTGTCTGGCCAGGCTGATCATCCCTCCCTCTCCTCTTGCAGGTACTTGCACCCTGGACTGTCTCTAAACCCGGTACAGCTGTTGGAGGGTATGTTAGAGCGACTGACCCGAGTATAAACCGAGGTCGGCTTTTCAGGCTGATTTTTACAGCCTGAAAAACTCTGTTTATACTCGAGTATATACGGTAAGTTAGGATTGATTTGTGGGCGGACATGCTGCAAATTGTAGAGCACACAATTTTGCCTTCATATTAACTGCCGATTTCTTGTTTTAAATAAAAATACAGTCTATTGCATTAACAAATTCTTAGCTTGCTTATAATTGCTTTTAACTTTTGGCAGCTATGTTTAGTATTTCATAAATGGAGCTGTGAATTTTAATCCCTTACATGTAAACTCACAAATAGCTTTATCACCACTATTCAAAAAACATTATAAAACTGTGGTTACAGAAAAAAAGTTGATAATTAGGTTGTGACAAAATGCTAGCTATTGCAGTTTTATTCCCAATGAAAAAAGTCTGTTATGGGTGATATAGAACACAATGTCTAAAACTAAAATAATGTTATTTTTTTTTGGTTAACAGCAACTTACTTCTCCATTCTTCCACAGATAACTTCTCTCGTTCCAAGGATTCATCGTAAGGTGGTGCCTCGGTCTCTTCATCAGCGTCATGGTATTCATTAAAATAAGGATGTGCGAGTGCCTCTGTAGCTGTCAGTCGCTTCTCCACATCCAGCTCCAACATTTTTTCCAAGATGTCTACAGCTTAACAACAGAAAAAAGCATAAGTATAACCCAACTATCTGGCAATATGCAGGGCTGGCCTTAGGATAAATAGCACCCTGTGCAAGATTTGTTACTGGCGCCTAGCACCCCCTCAAATACGACACACATGGCACACACAATACACGGCTGAATGCTGCTTGCCTTGGCCTGCTTCAAATCAAGTCTGCCACAAGTCTGTCACGCTTACTGTCTTTCAGTATCTGCAGTGCATGCTTGTATATATCGTGCGTACATCATTACGTAACATGTAACACACTAAATACACAGACAGAACAGTATACAGACATCTTAAGTAAGGCTTACTGGTGTGGGGGGTTGTCGTGGGGTGTTGCTGATAAATACACTTGATCTGCAGGACCATAACTGGGAGGGCTGTGGTACTGATGCACAACTTTGACCTACAGGTTCGTGACCTAAGACTCTCGGCTGGCGCCCCCCTTGTAATGCAACCTGTGTGACAGGTCGTCCATATCAAAGGCTGGCCCTGACAATATGTCAATAATAAGGATTTTTAATAATACACAGATATAAACAGATCTTGTTAAGGGTATTGCCATAATGAATCAATATGAATGTGCATATTTAAAACATATATGCATACTGCATTTTACCCTATACAAATGGAGCAAATCTGCATCCTTGGAAGAAAATGGTCACAACTTATTGTTGTAAAGACAATAATCAAAGTCTCTAGAAGTGTAAAGGGTATGTACACTGGACAATAATAATGTGTCCCTGTAACATTTTTTCATTGAGCTACCACTATTTCTTTAGATATCTTTTCTGATGCATAAGTTGCTTCAGCTGTGTGCAAGTACTAGATTTTGCTTTAACTGGAAGGGTGTAACTGTAACTTGATGGATGAAAGTTGGGGAATTCCATTTCTTAGGGCTAGGCCCCACTCACCCATTTTGGTGTGCGCTTTAGTGCAGCGCACACCAATAAAAGAGAATGGGGATGGCCCCATTACCTCCGGTGCCCTTCAGTGCGCTGCCGACACTTTTCGCAGCGCATGCGATCAAAATTTTTGGTGCGCATCGCATGTACTGCGATAGGGGTACATCAAAGAGATTGCAGCACACACGCAGGGTAGCACGCATGAATTGCACGATGTTACAATTTTGCTGCGTCACACGATTCCTGCTTGCTCCCTAGTGGGGCCCAGCCCCTCGTGCTAGATGATAGTGATTACAAAGCATGCTCAGTTTAAAAAAGTCAGTTCTGAGGAAAGGAGGAGTTGGTTAAGAGGGAAATTTTTCAGAAAATCTCTGCATTCTCTACAGTGTAAATTCTGCAAAAAAAAGGTGTCCTGAATTTTACAAGTATGTATGAAACTATTTTTAGTCCTTTTAGAAGGTCCATACGATTTCCATTAGGAATTACAAATAATCTTTCTGACTTTCACTATGGTTCAGTTCTCTGAAGATAATAAGAAATGGCACCTATTAAGTCCAATTCATGAAGCAAAAATTCTTGCCACATTTTGAATACCATAACCGAGGTACCTATTTTACCTGAAAAATTAGTAAAAACCAATTGTCTCAAGTAGAAGTTGAGGGTAGAAATTATGACGATTGCCTTCTTATTATGTTTTCTTTTGAGGCTTTAGTTGCCCTTTAAATAGACAGCAGAATTCTCATACAGTAATAGCCAAATCCAGTATGGCTATTACTGTATGGGACTACTATATGGTTTAATACATTAGTTGCCCTTTAAATGGGCAGTAATCCCATACAGTAACCCCAACTTGTTTGGAAACTTCAACTCCCAGTATGCTTTGGTTGCGAAGAGTTGTAAACATGTGGAGTGGCAAGGTTCAATAAAGAAAGCTTACACCATGAATTACAATTCTCCCGCCCACCTACTACTAAAACTACTGGTAGCTCTTACCAGCACATCTGACTTGATCCTTCCTTGCTGCTCCATGCCAGTGTTCAGAGGAGGTGCATAACAACCTATGTTGTGTGTATGTAGCTTCCTCTATCGGCTCTCCTGACTGCTCCGGACTTGCGGCCGATAGGTAAGGACTTGACCCGAGTATAAGCCCAGGTTCAGTTTTCAGGCTGTTTTTAAAACCTGAAAACCGGCTTATACTTGAGTATATAAGGTAACTAAATCCATATAGTAATTTGAAAGGACCTTAAGCAGGAATTATATGGCTTGTTTAAGATGTCTTTGTACAATATTGTTTCTGGCTTTCTAGTAAAAAGGGCTGACTGCAAGACCTTAAGGTTGAAGTCAGTGCTACCAAAAGGAGCACATTTCAGGTGAGATTTCATCTAGCAATTTCCTGCCTAACTTTTGATCCAGAGGAAGGCAAAAAAAAAACCCACAAAATTTATGAAGGGGGAAAAAATTCCTTGCTGACTCCAAGTGGCAATCGGAAATTTCCCTGGATCAACTCTACATATCTATAAAAGTAACTTGCAACATTCTTTGTTTGCAAAACTCTTTCAGATTTTTTTTTTAAACTGACCAACAAACCTGCCATAACGTCCACTGGAAGACCGTTCCATAGCTTTACCATTCTCAGTGAAAAAAACCCTTTCCGAACTTGAAGCCTTAACCTTTTTTCTTCAAGTCTTAAGGGATGACCACGTGTCCTCTGACATGCTCTATTGGTGAACAATGCCCCAGATATGCTTGTGAAGGTTCTCATTCATCCAGGTCATAGTATATCCATTGTGTTCAATTAGATCAACTGGACTAAAAGTTTAGTTCATGAGACGTTTCGCTAGTCATCCGACTGGCTTTCTCATTGAGAAAGCCAGTCGGATGACTAGCGAAACGTTCTTGAACTAAACTTCAAGTCCAGTTGATCTAATTGAATACAACAGATAATGCCCCAGATTGTTTATTGTATGGCCCGTTAATGTATTTATACACAGTAATCATATACCTACACAAGCCCTTTTTTCCAGTGTGCAGAATTGTAACTTTTCCAGTCTCTCTTCATATTCAAGCTCTAACCCCTTATTATTTTTTTTAGTTGCCCTTCTCTGAACCCTTTCTATTTCAAAGATGTCCTTTTTGTACACAGGATTCCAAAATTGCACTGCATATTCCAAATGAGGCCTTACCAATGCTTTGCAAAGAGGGAGAATAATATTTTCCTCCCTTGAATCCATACCTCTCTTTATACAAGACAATACCAATTTTCCTCCCTTGAATCCATACCTCTCTTTATACAAGACAATACCATGCTGGCTCTGGCTGTTGCCGTCTGGCACAGCTTGCTACCTTTAAGTTTGTTATCCACCAAAGCTCCAAGATCCCTTTCCAACAGGGATTCCAAGATCCCTTTCCAACAGGGATTGACAATACCCACTTTCAAATCATTAATGCGCAACGCACATGAAATCGCATGCGATTGCGTTTACGTTGCAGTGTGGCCGTGCCCTAAATAGAAGCGGCCCTAACACAGAACCCTGTGGCACCCCACTTAGCACTTTAGTCCATAATGATAAAGCCCCATTAACAACTACTCTCTGCATCCTATTCATCAACCAATTTTCTATCCATGTACAAATGTGCCTCCCCAGAACAACAGACCGTAGCTTCTACATTAGTCGCCAATGGGGGACTGTATCAAAAGCCTTTGCAAAATCCAAGTATACTATATTTACTGCTATGCCAGAGTCTAAATTTCTAATTACTTCCTCATAAAAGCCAAGCAAGTTAGTTTGAAAAGATGTATTACTCCTAAATCCAAGTAGGAACTTTTTCTAGACTTCTGCAATAATTGAATTCACCTTGATCTAAGCCTAAAGTTGACAATTAAAACCTCTCAACCTCCAGGCCATCTGATTAAAATTATGGGATGCTGGAAACTTCAGACGACCTTGACTCAACCACCCTAGGAATGTTGGTAGATGAACTGGGCAGGTGATCAATAAGGATTTTAGGGATAGTGTTAATCAGCTGCACCACCAATTTGAATATTGATATTTAATATATACATCATAGGGGTTAAGAGGTGGGATTTGAAATCACACAGGTGCTGAAAATGTAATCAAGGCAAAAGTACTGGCAGATAAGGGAAAATGTCTGCTTCACAGTTGGGGAACAAACAGAACATAAAATGAGCTCATAGAGGTAAAGAAAAGGCCCCTGAGTGGGATCTTCCATGCTGAGAAGGATGTTGAGGCAAGTACTTTCTAACAAACTTAGGTTTTTTGAGTTTAGTTCTCCTTTAAATATGTCAATATTTAGAAAGCATCCCTGCCCCTTATCAGTGCAAATTAATATCAGCTGGCTTTGTCCTAACTGATGAAATATAAAAGGGTTTCTCATTACCAAGGTCTCACACAAGAAGCATGTCATTATGGGTAAAAGCAAAGTGTAAGACATTTGCAAGCTTATTGTTGCAAAACATACTAAAGGCATGTGTTGCAGATTTAATTCTAAGCTTCTGAATATTACAGTGAGCACTATTTGGGCCAAAAATCTGAAAAAAAATGGAAAGAACCTAATTTCACCAGAACCCAAGTGTTCTTTGCAAGATTTCCACAGAGAGAAACAGAGAAGTCAAAAGTATAGTCAAAAGAGTATGGACAGCTTTAGAAAGACCAGGAAATATTGGCATTATAAATCATGTTCAAGCTTGTTTAAAGTTTGCTGCACAACATTTGGATAAGTCACTGAAATACTGAAAGAATATAGTCTGGTCAGAGGAGACCAAAACTGAACATGGATGACATACCATGTATGTATGGGAAATGACACAAACCAAAACATCATAGCAGTTACGTTTGTAGCTGAGAACATCATAATGTGGGGTTGTATTTCAGCATATGGCACCAACAACACTAGCATCGGGTCAGGTTCGGGTAAACCGCACAGTTTTCTATAAACAAGGAATGTTGCTGGTGGTTACTGGTATCCTACTAAAAGACAGCTGTAATGGATGCTGGAACCATTTGCTCGAGCGCAGCATTGCTAGTTGATAAAGAGTAGATCCAGGGGTATTTCCGGTTGCCACTAGGAGTCAGGAAAGAATAATTTTTTCCCCTTCATAATTCTGTTTATGTTTTTTTTTGCCTTCATCTGGATCAACAGTATCAGATCACACTTTTAAAAGCACACTAGTGTGGCCCAATTAATGTGGCAACGCGACTGTGCAAATGCAACAAAGTTGGAGGAGCACACTATTTCGTTTCCAGTGTTTATTTCAGCAAAAACATACAGCGTTTCAGGGGATACAAACACCCCTACCTGAGGAAGGGGAGTTTGTATCCCCCGAAACGCTGTAGGTTTTTGCTGAAATAAAAACACTGGAAACGAAATAGTGTGCTCCTCCAACTTTGTTGCATTTGCCATATTGCTGTGGCCCTTAAGGTGGAGGGCTGGGAGGATTGCACCTATCAACTAAAAGGCCTAGCCATTTAGGTGTGCTGGAGTGTACTGCACTGAAAGCTTTGGACAACGCGACTGTGCGCAGCTTCATGTGATCCGTTAATCGGTGAGCGTTAGCGTGCGCGCACATTGTAGTGTGGCCTCACCGTTAGGCAGGAAATGTGGGTATTTCTGATTAGTATAGTATTAGTATAGTATTTGAGGTTGAATAAGCACATACGTCCATCCAGTCCAACTAATCTAGCAATATTCAAATTTCCTGCCTAACTGTTGATCCAGAGGAAGGCAAAAAAAAAACCCCACCAAATTTATGAAGGGGAAAAAAATTCCTTCCTGACTCCAAGTGGCAAATTCCCTGGATCAACTCTACTTTATGTATCAATACCAGTAACTTGCAACATTCCTTGTTTGCAGAAACTCATCCAGCTTTTTTTTGAAACTGACCAATGAACCTGCCATAACAACATCCACTGGAAGATAGTCCCATAGATTTACCGTTCTCACAGTGAAAAACCCTTTCCGAACTTGAAGCCTTAGGGCACAGCCCCACAAACGCAATCGCACACGATTGCGTATGCGATTATGCTGCGTTTGCGCATGCGATTTCTTAATTTGAGATACGAAATCAAATGCAATTGCGTATCGCAAACAATCGCATACATTGCCGAAATTGCGGTTATGAAAAAAAAAATTTGCATGTGCATTTGCAAAAAAACCCAATCTCTCTCTCCCAATTGTCTTATTAATTTAGCTTTGGTCATGAACTTCCTACTGGGCTTGTTCTGTGGTAACCCATTCAGGAATCCCCGCCTTGAAAATCCTGCGCTTGCCCCAGCCACCATGGCTAGTGGTGCAAGTCACAGAATAATAGAATAGTTCGAACAGAGCACACCAGTCTTCTGCATAGCACCTTCATCATCTTCTGTTGAACTATTCTATTGTTCTGGGTATTGCGGATTAGGTTGGACTGGATGGACTTATGTCTTCATTCAACCTTAAATACTATACTAATTGTGGGTTCGGTTCGGGTAGAGAACTGAGGGTTGGGTCGGGTAGAATAATTCCAGTCTGTAAAATAAAACTTTTGCCCCTGTGTATGAAAAGAGAGGTCTGTAATAATGGAACTGAGAATACATTGTTAGCAATCAAAGCAATATGCATGGTACCACTATTTCACACTATGGCAGATAGAGAGAAAATATATCTTGATGCAAAAGCTGAACTGCAGCTCCCACCCTCTTATTAAGCAACCAACATCTCTAATGTCCTTGAAATCTAATACAGGATGCCATTGTGGATAGGAATACAGACTGCTATGTTGAACCATAACTTTTGTAGTGCCTGGGAAGGTTTTTCAGTGATCAATGGGTAAAAGATCAGTTCATGCTTGTATAGTGATGTTACATTTATTTATCTTGCTTAGTAGTTTTCTGTAAGTATCTGCACCATGCAATATGTAAATAGTTTTACACTGAGCTGTTAAATTAGTTCAGCCCAGATTAGTGATGTCATAACCCTGCTCGTTGGGAGAAGTTGTGGGTAATCTCCTCCCAGACCATGAGGAACTAAGAGATCAGGTGTAATCTATATCTGGATATGCCGCCCTGCTGCAGCATTGCAGTAAAAACCTACCTGCACATCCAGGGAATGTGTGAAGTTACATAACTGGACATTTTGAGATTTGTCAGTATAGCTGTGCTATAGTTACTGTGCTATTATTAACTTATTGCCGTCACATGTTTACTATGGAGCATTATTAAACACCCCCGATTCTTAAAAGAATCGGTCAACCCTGCATCTCTTAACCTCCCCCTGCACGTTCCTCTCCTGGTGTCTTGCGCGTGTCTCTGGTGCGCGAGCACCATGTCATCAACCCTCCTCCCACCGTGGAGTGCACGAGTGCATCTCGGATGCAAACGATTAAGTAGGGGGTCGACTTCTCCATTAGCGCATGGATAGTGGGAGGAGTTTTGGGCCATATGGTTTACAACTTTCTGTTAGTATATAGGATACATGGACTGTAAAACCAAAAAGCAGTGAATTATTGTTTTCCCATTGCAATATATATTCTCAGTTGGGACTACACTTGTTATTAACAAGATCTGATTGAGTGGAGGCACTGGTGCTTATAATACAACTTGTCCTGCACTCCCAGAACAAGCAGGTTCACCAGACCACCCTTATTGTTAGCACAAGTCAGAAAAAAGGTTACACTGGAGTAACTGAAAAAGCAGACAAACTTCTGTGACTTCTTTTAGCAGAGGTCAGAGACATCAAAGTAACATCTCCCACAGAACAAAGTAAAAAGCCTGTAAATTCGATCTGTACCTGCACTTATGCATGAGCATACCAGAGCAAGTGTCCTCATGAAAACAGGGGACATGCGATTTATTTGGTCAAAAAAATATTTTTTTTTCCTTTTCTTGCCCTAATGATATATGAGATGTGGATGATTCTAGTGATGATAATCTACCACACTTGTTGAAGAGATTCAGCTTTAACTACAGCAGGTGTGTGGACATCCAGATGATTGGCATTTAAAACTCCAAAGCACAGCAGAGTGCAGTCAAGGAATGCTAGGAGTTGTAGTTTTCACTTTTTTGTAATGTCCATATTGTAGATATTAATATGTAATTAATAGTATAAAGTTTACCTTCTAGATATATTTAGATATAAACTATAGAACAAGGGCAAGTTATACGAATACTGAATAAATGGGAATTACCGTATATACTCGAGTATAAGCCGAGGTTTTCAGGCTTTAAAAATAGCCTCAAAACCCGACCTCGGCTTATACTCGGGTCACTAACCTCTTTGAAATGCACGCTCCGTTTACATTACATCTCTCCTCGGCTGTCCATTGCCTGAGTATTCCTCCCAGCACCCCTTTTAAAGATTCATTGATTTCAGCTTATACTCCCTCCTAAATGAAAAATGGTAATGGTGAGGATAGCAACTATCAGTTCTGCTATCTGCTGACTTTAATACTATCTTACCCATGCTCCTCTCCTGGAAGTCACTGCTTAGCTGTTCTTAAACAGAGTAGTGCTGCTCCTTATCTGGCTGTTCCCTGCTCTGCCTCTCCTGTCCAGTGGCTGTTCCCTACTTGCCTCTCCTGTCCAGTGGCTGTTCCCTACTCTGCCTCTCCCCCTCCTGAACAATTGCTGGATCACGGAACTTCACAGAGGAGAGGGAAATACTGCCACGCCTCCTTACCAAGTGTGTAGCCAGTCCAGCAACCGGTTTCACGGAGGACCAGCACCAATTAAGAGTTTCTGGCCAGGCTGATCATCCCTCCCTCTCCTCTTGCAGGTACTGTGTAGGTGGCACAGGGATTATTAAATCCCAAATGCATCACCTTACAAGATCTTCCAATTGTCCTTTAAAGGGCATGTCCATCCCCAAATCTAAAATTTGCCCCAGTGCTGGCCCCTCTGTATAGTTTTAAAAAATCCTCACCTTACATTCCTGCTCCTTATGGTTCTCCTGCAGTCCATGCCCAAAGTCCAGAAAACTGAAGAGTAGTGGCTGTCTTCCTGTCCAAAGGTCTCTTGCCCATTGTCTTGCCTCCGGGAGGGATGCTGACATGCACAGTGGAGCCCTTCCTCCTCCCCCCCCTCCCGATTCCATCTGGCTGTCTTTCCTCCTAGCGTGAAACCAATTTAATATTGTTTCTTATGTTTGCCAACCACCATGTTAATACAAAAAAAAACACTTTCCGATAGTTACTTATAGCCCTTCGTGCCCACACCTATCTTTACAGTAGAGAGGGGTCTGGCCCCTCTCTGCTGTTTCTGGTTAGCACAGAGGGGAGAAGAAAGCCATGGGAGCAAAGGGACTAAGAACTGGAAAGGATTTTTTTTTTTTTAATTAACATGGCAGTTGGGGGTGGGCAAAACTAAGGAACATAATGCTAAAAGTTAATTTTTTGGGTGGAGATGCCCTTTAAACAATACTGTATATTATGACCCAATGATTTGTATTTGATGCTACAAAATTAGCCATCTGTTTTAGTGTGTCCCTTTTCCTAGTTGTTGTTCCAAAATCCTTGCTTCTGCTTTAATTAATAATGATTGGTCCAGAAATTGGTCAGTATAACCTTTGGCAAAAATTAACTGTTACTGCTTCACCTTAGGATCCAAGTTATTCCAGATACCCCTGCAAAATGAAAGATGGGTAAAGATTATTTTTTTTAATTTCTGGGTGATAACTTACAGGGTTATTCAATACAAGTTCTTTTCGTTAAAAATAGCGCTAATTTTGACCCAACCAATCAGAAGTTAGCTTTCAAATGTTAAATAATATCGGATTGGTTGGGGCAAAATTAACACCATTTTTACCAATAAGAACGGTTATTGAATCTCCCTGTTAGTGTAGTGCAGTACTGTATTTCTATCAGTTTCATTTAAAAATAAAAAGTATTCCAAATTATTTCCCTTAACTTTAATGAGCAAGTCTGAATATTGAGTTTGTATCTTACTGTATTTACAGGTAAATATATTTAAGGTATCCACCAGTTTTTTGTACTGAATTTTCAGAAGAATATCTTCTATAAAACTGTGGTTTAAAGGGCATGTCCACCCCCAAAACTCAAATTTAACCCCATACTGGGGTGGACATGCCCTTTAACAACAGTTAGTCACTATATTAAGACAAAATATGTTCATAATTATATATGTACATATTAGCGTATGCTGGCTCCATGGCCGGACTCATTGTAGATCCGGTCTTCTGTAAATAAACACATTTTCAAACCAACTTCAAAGTAATTTTGAGTATTTCAGTTAGGAACGCCCAGAAGCTTGGGGGTCTAAATTTAGACTCACTCAAGAATTTAACGACCACTTTTACTCTCCTCTTATGGGATATTGGTATATAAGCTGGCTACATCTAAAGTTACCAGCCAAACTTCCGAATCATCCAGTAATGTAATCTCTTTTAAAATACCAAAAATAAATAGTAAATAGGCATTAAAAATGTGTACAATGTGTATTACTTTTGTGACAGTTACCATAAACTATACAACTCAATTTTATTTGATAAAGTGATAAAATTACTATATAATATTGAAATAAACAATAGTGATAAGAAGTGAAATTAGTTAGATAAATAATACAAATACATACAATTACATACAAATATAATTTGGTTACTGCAAGAGTTAAGCTTAGGTAGACTTTGCTTAACAATGGACCCATTCTGACCTGTACCATAAAATTCAATGCTGGGGGAACCCGTTACAGCAAGGTCATTACCTTACAATCTGTTACTGCGACCCCATCACAAAGGCAGACACTTCCTCTACCCTGGGGTAAGGATAAGCTCTCCACAAAGTAAAAAATCCAGGTATTGTACACCCACCCCTTAATCCGGGTACCATACAACTGCCACATAAGGACAAGCATCATTTAGCCAGGTGCACATTACATAATAGGTATTAGTATTATTAGACTTCAAAATAACATCTGTTATACAACACTAACCTATAAATGATACACTATATTTGGTATACAACAAACCTTAGGATAACATAATGGGTATTAGTATTATTATACTTCAAAATAACATCTGGTTCACAATAACCCATCAAAGAGACATCTTCTTTAAAATTAAAATATTACCCGAAGCATCCTCCTTAATATATCTATTACTTTAACGCAGACTCCACTTTCAAATGGCAGTGTCTCTTCCCTTTTGGTAAATGTTAAAAACAAATTATATAATTAAAAATTCCTACTCTTATAACACCATCATACACAAGACACATCCTCCAGTGTCTAGCAAAAATGGTTCTAAAATTACAACACTGTCTTCACACTGAGCTTGAGCATAATCCAAATACTATTAAAACAACCATCCAAGTCACATACAGTATGTATAACAATGTGTCCTTCAATAAATTTGCCATGGGGATAAGTCCCATACATACTGCTCCATGAATTTTCAAATTTTTATAGCATCGGTATTTTTATAAACATTCATGGACATTATGATCTTTCTGTATAATCCAATATTATATGGTTACATTTATAAAGCTTTATGTTCAGATAATGACAAATTAGATGGTGCCATCTTTACAATTGTCGTTTTTTCGATATCTCAGACTGAACCATTTTTTGAAAGCATCTCAGTCAGGATCACACTTATAGAATAAAATGCATTCTTTAGGTAAAAAGTGTTCGCAGACTCTATTCTGTCTACGGATTTTATAAAAAAAATAAGTCCAGAGCTTTGAACCTAACAGTAGGAATAAATTAAAGTCCTGTTTGTAATAAATGTAGCTCATCTGTAGACAAAGCGTGCTTAGATAGGTTAAAAACAGGTATCAATCATATTATATGCCCACTTACATATTCAAATTAAATATTTAGACTTACTCATTAAAATTCAGGGTATTAAGTTGGAATACTGTATTTTCCAAAGAAACAGATAGAAATGCTCTACTGCACTACACAAATCATCACCCAGAAATTTTAAAAAAATCTTTACCCATCTCCCATTTGCAGGATTTTTATGGTGATACAACAATTGTTAAGCGAAACAAAGGAAAAACATTTAAAACCAGTGGATATATTAACCATATTATGGACCAAGCATTAATAAAACAGAAGCAAGGCTTTTGGAACAACAACTTGGAAAAAGGGGCACACACTAAAACAATGGAATCAGATGGCTTATTCAGTAGCATTAAATACAATACATTGAGACGTATGTTTGTGAAGGTTCTCATTCATCCAGGTCATGGTATATCTGTTGTATTTCGTTAGATGAACTGGACTTGAAGTTTAGTTCTTAAAGACATTTTGCTAGTTATCCGACTGGCTTTCTCAATTCAGAATGACTTGTACAAGAATCTGTTGGCAATTAAGTACCCTGGAAAGTCCCAATTAGCATGACAGCCAGGTGTCAGGGACCTTCGGAATGCATTGAGGCTATCAAAACTGCCCAGGGTAAGGTGTCAAAACAGCATTTGTACATGGCAGACAGTTGGTTTCTTACAAATAACTTAAAAGTTTTTTTATGGTGTACTTATCCTTTAATGAGAAAGGACATACCTTTGAAGATTGTAATGTCAACATCTTGGCAAAGGAACAGGAATGGATCAGAATAGAGGGGGGGGGGGTGTCTGACATGTACAATGCTGCATCAACACCCTGCATTCAGAAGGTCCCCAACAACTGGCTGTCATATGCTAATTATGACTTTCCAGGGTACTTAATCGACAACAGATTCTGTTTATATTAGAGAATGTAATAAGTAGAGATGAGCGAAATTCCGAAAATCCGTTCCGCTCGAGGATTCGCGGATTTTCTAAATAATCCGAAAATCCGCTTTTAGCGTTTTTTGGGGGTTTTTTTGTCTTCCTCTAAATAAACTGTTAGGTAGGGTTTAAAAGGAGGGTGAATAGGTTAGATGTGATGGACGTATGTCTTTATTCAATATCAATTACTAAGTTACTGTTAGGTTTTTTTTATATTCTCTATAATCACTTAGCCTAATAGCAGCCATTTTGTTTTCTAACTCCATTTTGTCTTATATTATTGTCGTGTTATTGCAGATGTTTTGTTTCCAAATGTTCTGAGCTCAAGGTCTTTTGCCTCCCACAATGTGTCAACCTGACTCTGTCCTTGCATTCCAATAGATGTTTTATTATATCATCTGTCGACACAAAGTCTGGCAATGCCCCTTTCTCTGGCAAAGCCCCTTTTTTTGGTCTGATATATTCCAATGTACGAAATGAATAAACTGAGAAACTGGGTTTTACTGCACCTAACGTGTTGTGTAAACCTTTCTCCCAGCACTGAAGTGTCTCTTAGTGGGTCTAAGACTGGCATCAGGGTCCGGCGTGACTAGTGCAGGATATTTATTCTAACAACTGGTGTCAGTAAGTGGGGATACAACCGACAGGACCGTAAGTATTGAACTTATTGATTTTTAATTCTGTCTCGCTTGTTCTGTAACTTGTATCAGCACATTGGTATAGATTTTAAAACGTGGGTCTGGAAGGGCGGACGCATGCCCCACGTCTTACAGACGGGGTCTGTAAGTAGAATGCCTGCAGGCTGGGACCTGTGATCGAGTTCTCTTAAGGAAGTTGCTCCGTGAGTGGAGTATTAAATTCTGAAAGAGTTTTATTTCCCGAGTGGAATATAAACCTGCAACCTGCACATAGAGCGTTAATGTTTTCTCCTTAACTAGGAGTTGCTTCCGGCATGAAGTGTAAAAAAGGGAGTTAGGGACGGGGACATAAAGAGTTAAGCTTAACCAGTTATAGAATGGACGGTGTGGTCCGGTTCATTTGAAGTTCGAACTTCTGAGATGTGTTTCTTTGCTAGCTAGCATTATACGGAACATTAAGAGACCCTACCTTTGTATGTCTTGTGTGTTTTATGTGTAACAGTTTTGTCTGTTAAATTTGTTAATTTGCTGAGCTTGCTTGCTTACTTTGCGCTTATTGATAACCTTCTTGCTTACAGGATGGAAAGTTTCACAGTAAGGTGTCTGACCCAAACATGATAAGTCTTTTAAAGTATATTAAAGTGTTTTAATTCTAAGTTTACAGGTTTCCTATGTGTGGGAAAATACTGATAACAAGACTGGTACAGAAGTTCCGAAGAATTTTCCTGGGAAACGCCAGAGGATTAGGTGATCCGTATTGGTGGTACAATTTATGGCAATCCATGGTTTGATAATATATTGGGTTGGATAAAAGATGTATATTCTCATTGAGAGCTCTTTTAGCGAATTTTATTATAAATCTAGTTATATTAATAAAAGTGAGGTTAAGTTAGGAGTTAACAAAATGATCAGTTTAATAATAGTAGATATGTTATTTGTAATAAATTAGATCATTAGTGAGACCCGTTATATCCATATAGCTAAGTAGGATGTGACAATACAGTCACAGATAGATATCCCCTATGATGGCAGTTGTAATGGATTTTCCCACAAGTGATTCCCTTGCTGTGGTACAGCTCATGGACAAAATTTGTAATCCTATTTGTGGTTCTCAGATATACAAGGTAACCTGTTTAATTTTTTTTAATGATACAGGGACTATGTGCTTCTCTATCAAAGCTTCCTTATATTAATGGTCCCTCAGCTGATTGTAAGTTTTTTGTAGAGATTTATTGGGGTACCTGCAGAGACTAAGAATACAAAATATTTGTCACTAATAGGGAAGATGGCCTATTGTTATTGTCTTATTTTTCCTTTAAATTATTACCAGATCACCCCATTAACTTGATAATACAGGATTTAGTAAGCAAATTGTGTACCTCAATTTTCTTTAGTGGCATAACTTGTTGGAAGTAAAAGTTGATGTATGGATTATTTTTAATGCCACTAACCCCCTTTTCACAAGATATAATTAATAGTATTCTGCCAATGGTTTGTACCTTTGTAAAGCAATGAGTAACTACAAAGACTATCTTCCTATTTTATACCCCTATTATAGCGCGCTCATAATACAGATAATTCCTATAGTTTCGGATATTTAAGCCCTTATTAGCATTTCTGCCAATACCCAATGTTATACAGTTGTTGATTTTAAGACATGCTTTCCTTTTGCGTGTCAGCTGGTGCTACGGCTCAGTCTTTTTGTATTCATTTTTTGAAAAGTCCCAATTTACGGGTCACGGTTTGACATAAAGACTTGGTGGACTTGCCAGTGACAGACTCTATGGCTCTCTGTGAAGTGTTAAAATAATAATGAGTTCAGCCACGTGGTTCAAGGATTATTGAAATGTATTAATTAATGATGATTATTGAGTATCCAGAGCATGGAGGTATGTAAAAAGGTTTCTCTCTCTCCTCAATTGTCTTGCATCAAAAGCTTCCAGAAAATACAATATTGCAAAGACTCCGTTCAATATTTTGGTTGTATAAGAACTAAGGGTGAACATCTGGTCAGCCCCGCCAGAGATAAAGACATTTTTGCGCTTCAAACACCCTGTAATAAAGCTGAATTGGTCAGCTTCATGAACTTTTAGCAACAATGAATCCCAGCCAGCTCCCACTGGGACCAAATGCTCCAAAAAGCACAATTAAAGACTGTCCAAACATTATTCTATGGACACCAAAAATGACAAAGAATGTTTAAATGATTGTAATAACATTTACCTCTGCCCCTGCTCTGAGCCTTCTGAATTATGATAAATCTTTTCATTTGTATTATAGAGAACATTGTAAAATCATGTTGGCGGGGCGTGGCCAAGATGGCACTCTAGGCAGACGTGGGTTAAGGAGGTCTCCCACACCACAACCTGCTAATGTTACCCTTCAACTCAACGGGTGATACTTAACACGCCAAACCTACTCAGATATACCACCTGACCCATGATGACCAAATACGGGAATCAGAGGAAACAAACCCCGGTTGCACATAGCTGGGAATGTTTGCCCGCCAAAACAAGGGACAGGCCGAGGTGGCAGCTGCATTCTCATTGGGGAGCCCCCCGGCGCGGCGAGCCTCCGCGACCAAGGCGGGAGCAGATACGGAGGCACCACCAGACTGTACTGAACCCTCACCTGCCCAAATCTTATCCGCGATCCACGACTCTAAGGCGGCGCTCACGGTCCTGATCGAGGAGGTCAAGGTGGACGTGGGCCTTCTCCGGCAGGATCTGCACAATGTAAGAGGCCGTGTGGGAGAACTGGAGGACCGGGTGTCCTCGGCTGAGGACACAATTAGACCCCTGCCAGAAGAGATGGCGGCCCTACAGCGTCAACTCCAGATACAGGCAGCAAGAGCGGACAACCTAGAAAACAGATCTCGCCGCCAGAATATCTGCCTGGTTGGAGTCCCGGAGGGCTGGAACCCGGAGGTGTTCTTGGACGCATGGCTAAGAGAGACATTCGGCTCCGATAACCTCTCCCTAGTATTTACAGTAGAAAGGGCCCACCAAGTTCCCACGAGGCCTCCCCCACCCGGATCCCGACCAAGACCCAGGATTGCCGATTGCTCAATGCAAAGGACCGGGACTCTATTCTCCGTATGGCAAGGGAGAAGGGCGAGGTCAGACTGAAGAACTCAACTATAATGTTCTTCCGGACTACTCTATCGACCTACAGAAAAAGCGCACCACGTTTCTGGCAGTGAAGCAGCGCCTGAGAGCTCTTAACTTACCTTACGCGATGATATATCCGGCACGTCTCAGGGTGCAGTTTAAAAACACCTCGAAATTTTTCGAGTCCTCGGTGGAGGCCTCCCGATGGATTGATGCCCTAGATGTGGACTCTGATTGTGGGTTTCGGGCGGAGAGCGCCCTGGACATAAGGTTTTTTTTTTCCCCCTGCGCCCCCCCTGGACCCCTTGATACCCCACGCCTATTTCCCCCTTGGAGTGCCCCTGGGGTCGTGGCTGCCTTGTAACTTGGCCCCTGTCTGTGTCCCCCTCTCTGCCCCTCTGTGCCCTGCACCGCTCTACCGTGGTTGGGCCCAGTGGGTTGATGTTGAACCTGTGGTGGGAGACCGCGTGAACTGGGGGGCCCCCGAGCTGGATGCGACACCGGGCCTACCCGGCACTCCCATATACAGACAGCCGTGGGCCGCTGGAGGGCCTCGACTCTAACCCCCTACCCAACCTTATGCCCAAACCCAGTGGGCCCAAGCCACGAGACCAATAACTCGAGCATAATCTATGTGCGAACCTGTTCTACCCACTGACACGGGACCATCACTGGGCCCTGGCCCCCTCCCCCCTATTCAGGCATACCTAGGGGACCTGGACTCAGGAGACAGTTCCAGCTTGACACCTACTGCCTCATCTAGGCGGCGCGTGATACCCTTCACCCGGGGGACATCGGTAGGATGCCACCTACTAGAAGAAAAAATATTACGCCGCGACCTACGGGCGAACTGCTATCTACCGATTGCTCGCCAAATTTTCGGACTGCTGGATAACTAAGAGTCTACGGGACAATGCCTGGATCTCTTTTCTATATGACAAATCTGCCCACTGCAGCTATATCGCCCACCGGAGGGGTTCTTCTAAAAATTATACAATGTAAACGATTGATGTTGTCTGTGGTTGGGGGGGGATGTGCTGGTGGGATAGCAGGGGGGGGGGGGTTGGTTACAGCTGTGTGTGGGGGGGCCTGGGGTCGTCCCTGGGCGGACACCCAAATAGATAGAGACAAACTTAAATCCCAACGCAAATGACAGGAGCCCCTGAGCCACCCTGGTATCCCGGACGCAATCATTCGGATGCACCCTGGGGCCACCGCCCATGTGGTGTCTGCGGGCCCTCCTCGCCCCTTTTCCCCCAGCTGGACACTAAATGCCCCGACAGTATGGAGTCACCTACAATGGTCATAAAGGTCTAAGACCGAGTCTTAGGGTACACACATGAACCAGAAAGAGACGATCCAATGGAATCACCCCCCCTTTCTCGGCAATGTATGTACCGCACAAACGAGCGTTCCTGCTGCTGGCAAACTGCCGGTGTCGGGATTGTTTGTTTTGTTCGGAAAATTTCCCTTGGCAGCAGTCGGCCTCCTGTACTTTAGTATATGGAGTCAGTCTCGATTGTAGCATGTCCCACACCAGTGGTATCCCTTTATGGGTCTCTACTCCCCTTTGCTCCGGTCCCAGCAGCAATTATGGCAATCAAACAGGGTTGGAAGGAGACTCCACACAGTGTTATAGAAGTAGTGCAAATCAGATATTTAATACTTGCGACGGCTGCAGGGCTTACAGTCGTGTTTACAGACTCCTAAAATCTGTACGGTTTCTTCTTGGTGCACTGCCACCAAGGCAAGTGGGATATAGTTTTATTTAGGACATGTGGGAGATTAATATTTTGTGGTACTGAACACATGCATTGATCACAGGACATAAAGGAAAAACTTCTCAGGATACTTCTCGAAGAATGCTGGGAGTGAAAAAATCTCTTTCTTTGATTTGTTGTGTAATGCTATTTTATTGCTGTTTAGTATCTTCAGTTTCTTAAAGGATTTATTTTTATTTCATTTTAGTTCTGTGGAGAGCTTAAGCAGTATTGCTGTTTGGTATCGTGTCCTACCCATAGGAGCCATGAATCCATATCTTACAAAAAACATTTCTACCTTTAGGCTGTATTGCCTGTTATGTCAGCAGTTCTGGAAACATGCATTGGAACAGGACATAAAGGATAAACTTTGCATGTTTTTGCCCACTTCCCTTGGACTAGAAAGGCATTGCTATTTTATATCACAAGGCTGTGAAGTACCTTCTGTTTTTAAGGGGGAACTGTGGTCTCCAAACAAGTTGATTTTACATACAGTAAAAAGGCCATGTTCCTACCTTTAAGATGAGCCACCAAATCACATCTCTATGAAGAAATCACTGATCAGAAGTTATGGGGTGGGAGGTTCTGAATCTGTGGTCACAAATACTAGTTCCTTCTTCTAATCTGCAGTTGGCACATGCTCAGTGCAGGAGAAAGCAGAAGAAACCAAGAAGAGTTAACAGTGACTAAAGGAGGAATGGGAGGGGCCACAGTGGGTTTCAATTTACCTAAAGCCATTTTTGGACCACAGTATGGTTCCATTTAATTTTATGCTCTGTGAGGGTTTTGTGCTACCTTAAGCCCACCTCGCCATAAGCTGTATAGCTTAATTAATTAATTATTTATCAAGGGAAATAAAGTTTCTAGACAACATTGCCTTAAAAGAAAGAGCACATTCGCAAAGATACCAAATGCTGAGTCTCACCTCTTCCTTTGCTGTGGCTGCTGGGTAATTTATGAGATTAACCTGTGGGTACTAGGGGTCAGCTCCCATAATTAACCTTGCTTCCTGGAAGCTGATAGAAAATCATGTTACAACTCTGAGATCATCCCTCCCTTTGACACAGAACACAAAAAAAATGAAAGTAATCTTTGCAGTTTATTTCTTAGCTAGCATGGATGAAAGAAACAGAACCTGCAACCTCATTTACCATGCCTTGCTTAAAAAAAAAAAAAAAAAAACTTTCTACCACTATCCCACAAGAGCTACCAAGTGAAATGTAAGTACATGTAAAGTCATCTTTTGCTAGGAACATAATGGAAACAAAAATAAAGGAAGCCTCGGGATTTGAACCTGTGACCTCATAGTCAGTGTTTCTATAACCAGCACTTTAGCAGTGAACCACCACTGCACATGTAATAAATGCAACTTACTAGAGAAGAACCATACAACGTATAGGTGTTCTGGGGAGAAAAACTTTCACAGTAGGATTTTAAAAAAATAAGTTTGGTTCATTTTTTAAAGGTAAAATTAACCCTTGACCTTTTCTTATATTTAAGAAAAAGTAATAAAAATATATGAGACTAAAAACCTTAAAATTTTTGCCAAAAGGTAAAAATATTTGTTTTGTAGGGGTCAGCTTTGGGTATGACAATCAGCCACTGGCCATGACATAAGCATCAAGGAGCTGACTGACTCAGAAGTTGCAGAGGAGGGGAAAGAGCGGTGGTGAGGGATTGTGCTGTGTAGAGCCTAAGTTTTGAAGGAAAAAAAATGTGTTAGGTGGGCCTTAAGCAATATATAAAATTAAGTTATAAGGGTGAACATGCCCTTTAAATATAGTTTCCATTTTATGTCAGCGTTAGAAGAGAGGCACAGTTACAGTTTGAAACCATGCATATGTTTTTCGACTTACTGCAAGATCTTCCAGCTTTTGAACAAACTCTGGTCCTGGAACTCCAGTAACTTTTAAAATTTGAGTGAGCTGATCCAAATCTATGTCCAAGTTAAGGCTTGTGTTGTACAGAGTACAAGAAGTCCTACAAACACTACTGTAAAAAAAAAAGGATACAGTCTTTGCCCTTAAACAGAGGTTTGCCTGTTAACATTTCTCCCATGATGCAACCGACTGACCAAATGTCCACTGAGAAAAAAAAGAGAAACATAATTTGTTATAAAACTATTTTGAAATTAATCAATTTTCTTCCTCACTTTTAGCTTAGTCATAGGTTAGTCAGGCCACACTACCAAATCATTTAAAATGCTATAGAAAGAAAACAGACATATGCTGGCCACACCCTAGTTTGACATTAAAGTAGATTCAAATTCAAAATGTCCAGCACCAGAGAATTTTTAGATAAAAAGGTCTTTTCAAGTTTGTCTAATATTATTGGCATAATGTGGAAAATACACCAAAACCATTTTTATTTTGCTCGAAGTGCAAGTGAATTAAAGGGCATGTCCCCCCCCCAAAACTATAATCCCCCCCCACTCCTGGCCCCATCATGTAGTGTAGTTTAATCCTTACCTCACATTCCAGCTCCATAAGGTTCTCCTGTAGTCCCCCCCCAAAGTCCCAAAAACTGCCCACCAGGAGGATAGCGGAGTCCATATAGAACTTCTGCCTCCTACCTGGCCTCCGGGAGAAGTTTGGCATGCATACTGCAGCCCTTCTCCTCCTCCCTCTCAATTAGGATTCCCTCCCCCTAGTGTAAATCCCTTGTCACCAAAGATTCCCCGTCCCCCCAGCCCCAACCGCTATGTTATTATTAGAAAATGCCCGAAACATTACTTACCTTCCCTCTTGCCTCCGCCGCACTGAACTCCCGGCAGCTGCGTCTGTGATTGGCTGCCGCTCAGTCAATCACAGACGCGACTGCCGGTCCCGCCCCTCTTCTTGCATTTACTCGCAAGCAGAGGGCCTGGCAGCGCGGCGGAGGCAAGAGGGAAGGTAAGTAAAGTTTGGGGCATTTTCTAATAATATTAACATAGCGGTTGGGGCTGGGGGGACAGGGGGAATCTTTGCTGGAAATTTTTTTTAAGGGTGGACATACCCTTAAAACATTTCCTGAAGGAATACCCTCAAAACCGTACTTTCGTTTTAATCCTACTTTCATCCAACACTCCCATACTATTAGAACTTACAGAACCACAATCCCTTACCGGTCTTCTCTCCTCTTCCCGGTTATGACTGTCAAGTCATGGCCGTGAAGGTGATGTCACACCCAATGGCTGACATAACCAAACAAGTGGTTACAGGAACAGAGGGACCTCTGGCAAGGGATTGTGGTTCTGCAAGTTCTAATAACTCTGCGTGAGAGCTTCAGATAAAGGTAAAAATAAAACGAAAAATGGGGGTTTGGGGGTTAATAAGGCTGGTGTTAGAATCCCAGTGATTACAATGTTCCACATTGAAAATGCATTGGACAAACATAAAAAAAACCCATATCCCTAAAAATTGCCACCAGACAGGAACGTCCTTTATAACACTTACTATTTGACCTCTGCACTGAGAAACACAGAAATAATATAATAATACAATAGAAAACAATAAGTAGTGTGAGAACCTGCTATAAAACCATCTACTGGAAAACTGTTCAACAGTTTTAAGTTTCTCACTGCAAAAAAAAAAAAATTTCCGAATGAAAACAAAACCTCTTGTTTGCATTCCTTTTTAAAGGGCATGTTCACCCCCTCAACTAAATTTTAACTGTTATGTTCAAAATACTTCCCTTTCTCTAAGTGCTCTTGGATTTACCTTGCAGTCCGCCATGCAGCACACTCACCTCCTTTATGGCTTTGTGAGCTCGGCAGCTGTAAATTATCCACATCCATCATAATACATTGGCAGTGACATCCCCATCATGGCCTTGACTGATGGTTAGCACATGGAAAAGCATGGAGGGACCATCAGACTTGCAAGGTAAATTCTTCAAGGAACACAGGGGGAAGGGTAAGTATTACGAAAATGGGGTTTTGGGGAGTAAACATTAAAACGGAACTGTGGTCTCCATACAAGTGGCCTTTATTAAAAAGGGCACACTCCTCCCTTTAAATTACTCCAGGATCATGCTTCTAGCTTCAGTCTATCCTAAGTTACAGCACTATAAAGTGTGTTTTTTCTTGCTAGTACTGTGAGCTGCTATATCATCAGGGTTTTGGTATCTGCCTCCAAGTTTAAGGTTGGAGCATGCCCACTGCTGGAACACAGCAACATCACCTACATTATATGCCCCGCCTCCAAATTTATAAATAATTTTTAAAGGGTATCTCCACTTATAATATTGACTTTTAGGAATCCAGTTCTATTGAAGAACGGGAGGTAAAGGAGCTGTGCCTTACCTTCCGTTCTTCAATAGAACAAACAGGAGCCAGGAGAGAAGGTAAAAAACTTACCCGCTCGCTCCCCCGGCACTTAGTCTGACAGGTCCCGACAGGTCGTCGGTACCTGTCAGACTAAGCGCCGGGTGAGCAAGTTTCTTACCTTCTCTCCTGGCTCCTGTTTGGGTAACTAAAGTTGTACTCTACCATTTGTCACAATTGACAGTTTACATTCACATTAAACTGAACCTCAAAAATGTGGGTAATCAGCGTCAGCTTCCATAGTACATTTTTTGCTAGGAGTTCAAGTATATACTGTACTCTTCTACACATAATCTCCAGTGCATCAAAACAAGGAAGCTTGCAGCCGGATTTGCCTTTTAGAAACAGACAGCCAAATAATGTTACAGCAGAGAGATCCCACCTTATTCAGACACAGAACAGAGATTTTACACTGTATAGTGGTTTTTGCAAACATTTCCCCCACACCTAAACATTCCTTTTATTTAATACAAAAGAGTAATATTTGCAGTTTCCCTAGCCAGCATGAACATCAGAAAAGATTTCTATAAGCAAGACTAGGAGTTGAACCTCACAGATTGCATCTTTCTAAAAGTAGAACATTAGTCCACTAATCCACTGGTGCTAATGCACAAAGAATAACTACATTTAGATATTTTTGCTAATTTTGTATTGTTCCTGATAGTATGTTATTTCTGCCATTCATGCAGAATGGAAAATAAACACAGCTTTCAAAGTCTTATCAGGGGCTTCCATATTGGGGTGAAGACATCTGTATAAAAATGCTATGTGAATAGAGACAGTGAATATTGGGGTCAGGGGATGTTGCCAATAGTTGAACATGCTCACAAAGGTGTTTTGAAGACTACATGCATGGACTACTGGCAACAACAAGTCATCCCAACCACCAGGGTACCTTTAGTTTCTTTGAATTCTTCATAGTCCCAGAGATATAAGCCTTTGAATATGCTGTAGGAGCTGCTACACCTCATCTGTCACTCAAAGGCACACACCCACACAATCCAAAACTCCCATGCAGTACTGTCAACCACTCCTTCACCCATACTGTAAGTACCATGTGCAACACAGTCAAATGCTGTAGTGCTAAACACAATCAATAAACCATTTACCCAGCAATATGAGCATAACACACTATAAAACAGCCCCCCCCCAAAAAAAAAAATCTTATATACATACAAAACCAGTGACTCAAATGGAACACTAATACAATATATGTAATAATACAGTAATACAGACTATATACCAAACAAGACATACAGTGCAGTCTATGAAATATATAGACTAAAGCAAATGAAATGTATCAGGATAACCAGCAGTGTCACTGTGTTTGTGAAGGTCTCACTATAGCTGCTGTTACACTGACTCTTGTCTTCAGTGATTATGATCTCAGCTAAGCAGGGGAAGAGATGATCTTTAGGTACAAAAATAAATAACAATTAGCAAACTTAGAGAACAGGCAGAGTTCAGTAACTTACTTGTAAAGAATCTCAGCACCACTTGTCCTCTCTCCCCCTCTGCCCCTCCCTTCAGCATATTGCTACTTTATTCCACACTGTGATTGCTTGCAGTCTAGCTCTGGAAGGGAGGGGTCAACAGGATGTCAGCACTTCATTTAAAGTCCTTTCAACTGACCATGCTCAGACTCTGTATACAGCCCTTCACTGCTTGAGGGGGAGTAGACAGAGAGGGGAGAGGGACTACACAGCTTGGTACAACCTTCTGCCAGTGCGAAGAAACGAAGCCACACAGCAACATGAAAGTAAGGAAGCTTATACTAAGTGATCTATACATTGTATACAGACAAAGTTTTTTTTTCACTATAGTTGCCCTTTAAGTTATAAAAAAAAACAAAACACTTCTTACATAAATGTAAGCGCAATGCAACTTATTGGAGTAGTATCTTACAACACATGTGTGTTCTAAAAAGGAAAGGTTTCACATTAAGGGTAAAAAAAACTTATGTTTAGTTTTCCTTTCAAATGACGGTGACCAATAAATGGAGGATTAGCATGACTAAGATAAAGGACGGCCATGCAGCTCCCGCAAGCAATTCAGATATCTCTCTGTATTTTTGGAGTGACAATTTAAAGTCACACAAACGGGTAAATTCAGATAGCCGCAAGTGAGATATTGAGTAACAAAAATCAGAGAGGATGGTGCTTTGTGCAAATCTCACCAAAAGTCTCTAATCTACTTTTCCAACAAGGATTCAACTAGCACGAAACCATTTATAGTTAAATGCACCACCTAACATTTGTCAACATTGAATCCCCTTTTGCCATTTTGCTGCCCATTTTAACAGTTGAACAACAGCTAACACAGATACCAATATCTAAATCGTCTCTGTAAATGATCTATCGACTAATTCTATATCCATTCACAAAAGTGTTTTTCACAGCGAACAGGCCTTTGTTTATACATAAGTTGCCCAATTATTAGTTTAGTATGTGTGGTCCACATGCGTATTAGCATATGAAAAGAGCACACTGTGGGCTACACACTATAAGCCAAAGGAGACAGAATCTCCTCATGATATAATTCAGGGATGTCCATCTTGTGGCCCTCCAGATGTTTGAAAACTACAACTCCCAGCATTCCACCGTTGCAGAAGAAACAATGGAATGCTGGGAGCTGTAGTTTTCAAACATATGGAGGGCCGCAGATTGGATATCCCTGATTTAATTAGTAGGTTGCCCAACTTCAAGGCCAAGAAAGTGCTTGTTGCTAACTTCAATAGATGAGCTCTCCACATACAACTAATAAACCCAAATGTGTACACTCTTATGGAAGAGTAGGTCCAACAACTTCTTTGATTTCCTTATCCTACAGTATAACAGGTTTCAATCGATAATCCCTCCATGTATGGTATCCACTGATGAAATTGTTCTGACAAAATCAGACAGTTTATTTTCAGACGTACAGAAATTGAATGCAATTTAGATTATCGCATATGATCGCACAATAATATTAGTCAATATATACACCATTAGCAGTAACTAGATCAATTCTTTAGTTTAGTTGATCTCCAGGGCACAGAGTTCTCACCTGTCTTATTGTAATGCATCCAGCTGAGTATGACCTCTGGTGCCCTGTACCAGCGTGTAACCACATATCCAGTCATTTCTGCATCTGCATGCCGAGCAAGTCCAAAGTCTAATATCTGCAGGTATTCAAATATTTAAAATCTTTATTACTTCTAAAGATTCTGATACTCTATCAGGGCAATGTAATAAAGTTTTTAGTTAAAAATGGTGCTTTTTTTTTTCTTTTCTCTAACGTTAATTATGTGTATCGTTTTACACATTTTTTTTTGTTGTTTTGATAAAAGAAAAAATTTACTAAAAATGAATGAACAACAAAAATTTTGCCCCAACCAATCATATGTTAGCTTTCAAATGGTAAATAACATCTGATTGGTTGGGGCAAAATTAGCACCATTTTTAGCAATAAGAACTTTTATTACATTGCCCTGTATATTGTTTAATTTGCAATATAACTGTATAAATTTGTCTATGAAATAATAAAAATGCACTCAAAAAAACTAAATAAAGCATGTATTTATGAACATTTTCTTTTAAAGTTCAATAAGGCAAAAAAAACCAAAACAGTACATAAATTAACTGCACACTTGATGCGTAGTTATGGAATATTTTATTTTCGACTCTTTTGGTTGCTTGCCTTGGAACCTCAACTTGCTTACTTAATTTCCTTCTGCTCAATCACTATTATGATTTGTGTCCACCCCCCTCCATTTCTTCCTGAGACAGCATATTAGTTGCTAATATGACAGCAATAACAGTCACATCTTTAAAAAAATTAGACAACTGCTGGTTTAATCATTTCTATACCATTTTGTTTTGATTACAAAATCCTTTCCCACCTAACTTTTTTAAGCATATGTTTACAGAAGGTAATTATTACAACTTAAACAGAAAAATTTGCCTAAACTTTTTTCCAAAAATCATGTCATGTAACAGACAGGGTTATCCAATAAAAGTTCTTATCGTTTAAAATGGTGCTAATTGTGCCCTGCCTAACCAATCAGATGTTAGCTTTCAAATGTTAAATAAGATCTGATTGGTTCGGGCAAAATTAGCACCATTTTAAACGATAAGAACTTTTATTGAATCTCCCTGAATGTTTTTTGTCTTTCCAAATTTAGGCTCAAGAACATTAATAAAGGGGATACTAGATAGAATATAATGTAGAACATGTAGATTTTAATATGAATACGAAAAGGCCATTACATTTTAATATGAAGACTAAAAGGTCATTAAAATATTAAAGTGCTCACCGCTCTGGGCAAAATTGAGTATATTGTGCGAAACCCCCCAAAATCTGGACTTCGTTTTGTTTGCAATCATTAAATCTGCTCCAAGCAAGAGATCTTACACTTACAAGCTCCACGATCCACTGCCGCTTCCTGTCTCTCCCCTGCGGCTGCTGCGGAGACTGCTCCGGGAATGACAGTCAGTGTCAGTGATTGGCTGTGATGTCACTGTTACGGCTGACAGTGACTGCCTTACCCGTAAGTAGCTTGTGAAGGTTCTCATTCATGGTCATGGTATATCTGTTGTATTCAATTAGATCCGCTGGATATTTAAAACCAATGCCCTTTCACCCAATGGCCTCAACGAAGAGCTACTATATAAGTGTTTTTTGTGAAGAATAATATAATTATACTGTATTGTGAATCTACAGTTTTATTAATGTGGAAACCTTAGTCATTGTAATACAAATAAGCCATCCTTGTAATCATCAGTATTGGAAACTTGCTATATGAATCATGAAAGTTATTTTCATGTGCTACATTGTTGTGTTATAAAGCACAGTGTGTGTCTGTTATTTGATAATATAATTGTATCCACTGAGTGTTTTCCTGAATGAGTAACCTCCCCCCTAAATTGACAGTCAAATTTGAGCTGATTACAATAGACAACTGGGAGGAGGAGTTCAATGTGGTTAAAACACCACTGGGATACGTCTAATACGAGACCCGGATGAAGGAGGGAGTGGCCTCCGAAACGTACGTCGGTCCACATGGCGGAATGGAGCTGAAGCAGTAACGTAACAAAAATTCAGTCACGGTGATCAAGTGAGAAAGGATCGGACTTACATCTTGGCACAGTATCAAGCGCTTACACATGAAGGAAGCAGCGACGGGTGTGTTTGGTCGGTCGTCCAGCTGAGTCTTGGTGCAGAAGCGTTCAATTAAGTATAAGCTTTACGGATATCTATTGCCAAACCTATTGCTTGACTGCTTTATTGCCTCTTCGCTTTTCTGCGTCCCCTGGGTTTCTTTGATCATATTCAGGTTTGGGTTACCCCGACTCCTGTGATGGGGGGGGGGTTGCTTTTTTGTGATGGGGTTTTTTTTTTGCTCCAGGATGCCCAGATACACACATTAGATAGATAGATTTATTATTTTTTAGACGTGTATTATGCTTGAAGTACTATTTACTATATGTTTTTAAATGTTAAATAAAAGTACAGTTTTACTCTCCTTATGTTGGAAGGTTCATTTATAAATACCCTTTGATCTACCTTTACCCCCTTATTTATATGCTAAGGGGGATGTGCATTTCCCTAGATATGGCTGTTAGAGTGCCTCTGGGGTTTCCCAGAGTCTAGTGGGTTTTCTGGTAATTATTCTGGTTAGCGTACTCTGTTATGGTGTATTTTGTATTATACCCACAGCACCAGCATTAATATATGTTTAAGCTTACAGGGTTGTTATACTTAATACAGTATTAGATAAATTAGTATTCAATTAGATCAAATTAAATCCCAATTAGCATACCACAGCCAGGTGTTAAGGGTGTGATTGCATAGTGGCTAAAAGGTGTTATAGGAAGCCCAGGGTAAGGTGTCAAAACAGCATTGTACATGGCAGACAGTTGGTGTCGAACCCCCCACCTCAATTTAGGCTTGGTTTCTTTATTTTCACATAAATGGCCTCCTTGACACCTCTCTTGAACCAGTCACGTTCCTTTGCCAATATGTTAACATTACAATCTTCAAAAGGTATGTCCTTTATCCTTAAGATGCAGGTACACAGCTGAGTCCTTACCCGAGGAATTGGCTCTTCTGTGCTGGGCCATACGTTGATGCAGTTTCAGTTTGGTCTCCCCCACATACAAATCACATATTTATCTCTGCTTGCTTTGTCATTAAATTATTAATGTTTAGCGAGTGCTCCTAATTGCCCCCACCTCCCTTACTCACTGCCTTCTTGTAGTGTCTGCGACACTTATAAGCTCTGCACAGCCTAACCATGGACACTGCCGATTCTCTTAATTGCTGCAGAAAGTGTGCTGGCAGGCAGCTAAAGATCCTAGTTAGGGGGTCAGGAATAGGCACATATTATAATTTTTGCTACTGGAGTGACAGGTCTTTCCCTGTAAATGTTGTGATTTCAAATGATGATTTCTCACGATCTACAGCTCAGATTTAAAATCCGAAAAAGTTTTGGAGCAGTGGGATCTTTCTGTATGTAAAGGTACAATTTTTGAAAATTCGATTTAGAGTATAGATACCCTTTCACTTTGTGTCCAAATCCGATCTTAAATATACTGGCCTTCTTTCGATTGGCTTTCTTCTGCTGCTTATTCCAATCGCAGGAGCAGCAGAAGGTTCCGGTCCAGCAGCCGTGTCAATGATTGGCTGAAACTTAATACGTAATTATATTAAGAATCAGATTTGCCCTAAAGGGAAATGTTGTGTGTTCTTTCTTACTTTTTTTCTTGTGTATGCAACATTAACAGGAAAAAAATAAAAATGTAGTTAACCAAAAAGAATAGGATTTGGCACAGTTAAATCTATCGAAGTCTAGGTTTAGGGAGATTTTTTGCAGGATACTAATTTTTTGGGGGGGTGGGGGTGGACATGCCTTTAAATAAATAAAAGGGGCCTTCCCTCTGCATGAGCAGGCCAAGAACATGGTTTAATTAAATAAAGTAGAGTTAGAGCTTAAACTAATGCACTAGTCAAATTCTATTTAATGACAACTGTTTTAACCTACCCAGACTGAGTATCAAACATCCAAGCAAAATTGCAAGAATTTGAATATAAGCTCAGAGGTGAGAACCTAGTAATTTTGGTCCTCACCCTGTGTACTATAATTTGGAGGGGTAGGTTGGACCAGTATTTGACACTATAGATTTCTAGTATACAATAAACCGGTAATGTTTACTCTAAATGGTATAAAATACTACAAATTTTACAATTGCACAAGTAAGCAGGCAGAAACAATCCATAAACGTTGTAGAAGCCAAACGTGGGATCTTCAGGGACATAAAAGAAAATGTTTTTAACATGGATTAACTGGGGTTCCCTGTGAGCAGGATGCCATATCTGCTGTGTCATCCTGCTCACTGCCCTGCATGTATCTATAAGCAGCAAGGTGGCAGTTTAAAGAAAATTTAGGATGAAAGAAGTACTCGTTTTCTTTACTGTAAATCAGAAAACAAAATTTTACCTTCAATTCACAATCCTCGTTGACTGCAAGGTTCCCTGGTTTTAAATCCTAAAAAAATAATTAAAAAACGATTTAGGCATTATTTCTTTTATTCATCTAGTAAGAATTTATATAAGCAAATCTAGCAAGCTAACTAAAATAAAAGTGTTTATGCAACTGCTCCATGAAGTATACATATGCCTAATCTTACCTAAGGTAAGCTGTAATACAAAGACTTAATGACCCATAAATAAATATGTTTCATGTATATTTTTAGGCTAGATGTACAAGTTCCAATTCTCCCAATCAAGTGCCACTATTGTATGTATTATTATTGTATGTTTATTTATATAGAACTAAATGGGGATGCATTGCTGAACAATATTATAATACAAAAAATTGTTCAAGGAGGACAACAAATATAAATCATTTTGCACAAAAAAAGTGCTTGAACGATGTGAAACTTAGGTGGGTAACTAGAATACATAGTGAAAGGTAGAAGTGCCGTAGGAGGAACGTGTGCACACCAATTCCATACAATTTATCAGAAGCTGAGTATGTTGATTAAAAACAAATTTATTGGGTTCCGTAAAAACTGAAGACATGTAAGATTATCAAGTCACTGCCAGACACATTTTGGACCACCTTTAAACCAAAGATTGAATAGGAGCACTGCTTAAAGGC
The DNA here is from genome assembly GCA_019447015.1 of Hymenochirus boettgeri. Classification (NCBI taxonomy): domain Eukaryota; kingdom Metazoa; phylum Chordata; class Amphibia; order Anura; family Pipidae; genus Hymenochirus; species Hymenochirus boettgeri. Next base: position 122,881,425 of record CM033470.1, read on the forward strand.
AAACTATAATGCGTATAGAGTTTTTTAAAAAAAACATTGAAATAAAAAGTACTTGAGGCAGGAAGTTAGGATTGATGTTTTTGCCTCCCAATCTTATTTCTATGAGGATCAACAGGACAAAGAAAACTGCTTCTGCCAGTCTTCCTGTATGCTTCAGCACTATCTTTAATATAGAATGGCCCTGGGCCATAACCTGGCAGATGAAAACTTTATGCGCTGTAGCTCCTCTACAAAACAATATTGGGAGGTGGGAATAATCATTTTTAAAAAGTTAATTTTTACAGTATAGTTGTCCTTTAATTGGTACACAAAATTGACTGGTTCAAAAACCACATGGGGGGGGTTAAGAGGAATAATGCAGTCACCTCTCACAGTCCAACAATCAGTGCTTGGTGTAATATCACGGGTCAAGGCTTGTACAAGTAACAGCACACCTACTAGTAGTCTCTAGCCAATCCTGTTACGGTTCATATTTGCAGTTGAGCATGTGATTAAAGAAATAGTTCGCTTGAAAAGTAAATTATTCCTTTAAATGTATTGATTGAAGTCCTGGAGGTAAAGGAGCTATGGTTATGTAGTACAACATATTTGGTTTTGTTCTCCTTTAAAGTGCAGGCAACATTTTGGTCCTTTTCTAGGTACCTTTAACAAGCCAAGGTACCTTTATCAAGCCAACACGTACAGACAGGAACAAAACAGTAAATAGTACAAAATACAGGTGACTGTAGCGTCTCACAGAGTTCCATAGTTCTAATTAGAGTATTCAAAGTTTCCTCAAAAATATTCACAGACAAAAACAGTAAAAAACAAAATGGAAGGAAAAGTGATACTGGATTCATTGTTACTGGATGAAGCTAAGGAAGTAGATTCTTTAGAGTCCAAAAAAGTTATCGGCCCTCAAAATATCTATGATAATAAGTATGGTAAAAGAATCAATTGAATTCTGAACGGTCAGGTTAGAAAGTTTTAGTATAAAAAAATGGAGGAATAGACTAGTAAATCAAGGCGTATATTGTGATTCACTTAAAACCAGTTTATCAGAAAAGTACTAAATAAAGTGCAGACATACAATACCAATATTACATATATAACACATAATAAAAAAACAGAGGAGTCAGGTGTCCCTGAACCTCTTACCATCTACTAGAGTGGGGAGTGCTAAAATCACTGTCCGTGAGCGTTAAGGCCGATAACGACAAGCTAACTTTACAACCAGAAGATCTAGAAAATAGATCTCGCCACCCACAATGCAACATTTTACAAATAAAGAACCATCATACTGCTCAACTCTCCTCATCTCTATCGGACATACAGGAATCCTTCTATTATAAAAAACCTTTATAAAGCCCAAAGAGCCATTCTCTGCCTCCCTGTCAGACGCTTACCTACAAGACACACATCTACCTCTACTGAACCCTGAAGAACACGAATTATTAAACAAAGAAATCCCCCAACAAGAAGTCAGTGCCACGATCACTCCTCCGGCAAATAACAAGTCCCCAGCAGAATATTATAAGCTCCTTAAAATATCACATCACACCATTTCTGACTGATCTATTTAATGCAATCCTGACACAAAGAATCACGTACTATTTTACTCTTGAAACCGAAGACCTTCTACTGGTGGAATCCTATAGGCCTATAACCCTATTGAACCAAGACTTCAAACTTCTAACCAAATGAATGGCCAACAGATTAAGCCAAATTATGCAGACTTTATTGACCGAGATACAAATGGGCTTTACAAAAAAACAGAAATACAACTAAGGCAGTTATGATATAACCTTAACCATGCATGCCAAGAACTAAAATACCCCAGAACTGCTACTAAGCCTTGATGCAGATATGGCATTTGACAGAGTTTCAGAGTTCCAAAAATTTGGAACCAATTTCCTCCGACTAATACAATTTACGCAAAAATCCACAGCAACTGCCCTCCTTATCAATAATGCCACTTCAAACTCATTCCAAACCCACGAGGTACCAGACGGGGCTGTTACCCCCCTCCCCCCCTCTTTTAACCTTTTAAACCCCAGCATCAATCCTCTTAACAACTTTCCAAAATAACAAACTTCAAGGGCTTTACCATAGGCACTGAGGATCTAAAAGTACTGGCTTATGCTGATAATTTAATGCTTTTTATATCTCGCAGACCCTACAAGATATCTACAAATATAGCGTAACCCCAATGATCCTTCACATCTCTACCATACTAGAGAGTGCATACCATGTAAGCACTCCTAGCATCATTAAGAGAAATTTTGGAACAGAGCAAATTGTCCAATATTGGAAACGCACTCCTTATTTGAATACTCTCATATGGTAGTGGCTTTGGCGCAAATTATATAGTAAAAACAATTATTTTATTAAATACCCTTAAAAACAATTAACCCAACAGCCTTAACACCAAAAAATATAAAGTGCCAACTATAACTAGATAAACAAGTCTCCACACCCATAAGTTAAAAATAATAGTAGAACCATCAAGGACTTCATCGACCCCCTGACACAACAGACCTACACCATAGCACAAATCCAGACTAAATTCCCAAGCCTCACTTTCAACCCCTTTATCTTTTTACAAGCCAGTACAAGCCAGTACTTATGCTTCAAAAGTCTTTCACTCCCTAAAAAAGTAAATCCACTTGACACCCTTCTTTCCTCCTCAAATCAAGCTACAAATAAACTCTCTCTATATTACAAACTTCTTAAAGGGCATCTATAGTGGGAAAATAGTGGAGAAATGTGTTCTATAATTCCCTACAACCCCCAGAGTGTCTTCACTTTTTTCAGATTCCCTCTCTGTCCTGAGATACACCAGTTAGAAGAATAGTGATTGCATTCCTCTACTCCTACTTGGACTGTCAATCAAATTCCTGTGACGTGATCCCCCCTCCCTGCTCTGTAATAAACATAGAGATAACAGCATTAGCAGGGGGAGAAAGGTAGCTTTGATGTTAGATATAAGGCTGCACTTGACCCCCCTTCTTAATAGCTTTCACTGATTGATGATGGGTCACAAAGTGAGAGATCGTAAACTGTAGTGTTCTCCTTCTTCCGTGTCTCCAGGACAGCTTACTTTCTATTGGCCACTGTGCATGGGTGTGTTTTTCAGGATGTTGAACTTTTAACTCCTACTGCACATAAAAAGCTTGTCGGTTAGCCGGAGCTGAGACATGGAGGAGGTAACAGAGGGGAGGGAGAAGGGGGGAGTGCTGCACATAGAACTGACACCGTGGTTAAACAGAGTCAGTGACAGATATAGGATTAAGGCAGCACAGAGTACATGAATTTAACTTTGCAAAGGGGCAATGTGTTTTTTTCACTATAGATGCCCTTTAAAGATCCAACTCCTCTGGTAATCTCTCCACAAGCTTTAACCAAATGGAAACACATCATACCAGAAGCCACTGCAGAAATTCTACTGACAGCACTCAAAACTCAATTAAAACTCCTATCCCCAACCCCCTTCCACGAAATGATGTTAAAAATATATTACAAGGGATATATTTCGCAATACAGACAGGCAGTAATACAAAGAAGCACCAACTTTTATTGTTTTATTGTCCTTAAGCTGATCTATTTCATTGCCTGTAGCAATGTTCACTTATTCAGCCCTTATGGAAATCAGTACATATTCAACAATGCACCTCTTAAAGGATATGTACACTAAAAAAACTAACTTAATGTTATCATTTAACTGTGGCTCTAATCTGAATGTGATCATTTTTTTGGGGGGCTATTCCCTTCCCACTCCCTATCTTCAGCGTTTCTTTCTTGCTGGCTTCCTCCTCCATAGTACTATGGCTCTTAGGACCGCCCCCACGAGATGTGGTTTACTCAACCAAATAGGGTGGTCAAGGAATGTAGATGCTGCTTGTGTCGTGTGTCCCTAGAGTGTATAGCCACCTTCACTATTTGTGATTTAATTAACTATGCACTGGATTGATACCCAAGAATTAAAATGCAATTAACTTAAAAGGATAACTATACTCTAGTACTGAACAAGTCCTGTATTAAAGATGGTGCTGAAGCCAGAAGAGAGACTGGCAGAATCAATTTTCTTTGGGCTGGTGCTCCTCACAGAAACAACATAGGGAGATAAGAATTACCAATCCTATATCCCTGTATGAAGGATAGGCAGGTGGTACTGGTAGGGGACTCCATTATTAGAAAGGTAGCTAGAGTAATCTGCTACCAAGACTATGCATGGCGAACAGTGTGTTGTCTGCCAGGTGCTAACGGTTCGACATGTGGTGGATCGTGTAGACAGATTATTGGGTGGAGCTGGGGGTGACCTAGCAGTCTTAATTAATGTTGGTGCCAATGACAAAGTTAGAAAAGGAGGAGAGGTCCTTAAAAATGATTACCAAGAGTTCGGGAAAAGTTAAAAGTAAAGAACTCAAGAGTGTTTTCAGAAATACTACTGCAGCCACGTGCTACGCTAGGGAGGCAACGGGAGCTTAGGAGTATTAATGCGTAGCTAAGAGGGTGGTGGGACCAATAACTACAATATAACAAAGGGGTTTGGAGCAAGGGGGGGCCAATAACTACAATATAACAAAGGGGTCTGGAGCAAGTTTTGGGGGTGTAAATGCCCTTTAGGAAAGCTAATGTTATGCTGTTAAAGGAATCACTCCTGCTCATTGTCTAGGTAAGGATATTAAGCAGAAGTGGACCACTTTTAAAGGAGTATAAAACTATTACAATACTAAATCTATACCTTTAGGGAACAAGTGTAAAAAAAATGTAATACATACAATACAAGAATTGTGGAAGCACTCCAATTAGGCTAATTTACAACTACATTTAGCGGAAGTGCAACTGATCTGGTCAAACATTTATACAAACATAGAAAAGATAATCAATGCACATTCCTAGGCCCCATACAATATCATTATCTGCACACTGGCATACTTTATAAACAAAGGGGTTTTAGTATACATTACTGTGATCACACGAATGAAAAGCCTTCCAACCATGTCAAGGTAACCCCAGTCTGGAAGGTCCTAACATCTAACCTTTTCAATTTCTTTTACTTCAATTACGATTAGCAAACTTTTGCATTTCACATTCTTACACACTGGATCCATATAACAGGCTCTCTCCCTTCCCCCTCAGCCCTTTGGCTTTTTAAAATGAGGGAAGAGGCCATCCAGTGCTTTATTTTAAAGGCATAGGACCTCCCATTAAAGGGGCCTGTTGGGGGTGCTATTACCACATGGAGGCTTGACCAAGCCTCCCAATAAATACATACAATACAAGAATTGTGGAAGCACTCCAATTAGGCTAATTTACAACTACATTTAGCGGAAGTGCAACTGATCTGGTCAAACATTTACACAAACATAGAAAAGATAATCAATGCACATTCCTAGGCCCCATACAATATCATTATCTGCACACTGGCATACTTTATAAACAAAGGGGTTTTAGTATACATTACTGTGATCACATGAATGAAAAGCCTTCCAACCACGTCAAGGTAACCCCAGTCCGGAAGGTCCTAACATCTAACCTTTTCAATTTCTTTTACTTCAATTACGATTAGCAAACTTTTGCATTTCTCATTCTTACACACTGGATCCATATAACAGGCTCTCTCCCTTACCCCTCAGCCCTTTGGCTGGGGTTTCCTTGACGTGGTTGGAAGGCTTTTCATTCATGTGATCACAGTAATGTATACTAAAACCCCTTTGTTTATAAAGTATGCCAGTGTGCAGATAATATGATATTGTATGGGGCCTAGGAATGTGCATTGATTATCTTTTCTATGTTTGTATAAAAAAAATGTAATGCCTGGTTTAATACTCAGGTAAAAAGGGATATGGAAAAAAGAAAAAGACTTTTTAGAATCATATGAGGGGTATAAATGAGAAAATCCTCACTCTGGCTGACAGAGGATATGCTACAGAAACAATTAGACAAAGTTAATATCAATAAAGCCCCAGGACAGGATGGAATACACCCTCGGATCTTAAGAGAGCTTAGTCCAGTTTTAGACCGCTGTTTCTTTTCAGATTCACTTTTGTCTGGTGATGTGCCGCAGGATTGGAAAAAAGCCAATTTAATACCAATTTTCAAAAAAGCCAGTTGTTCCCAACCTGGTAACTATAGACCTGTAAGCTAAACATTAGTGGTAGTAAAGGTGCTGAAAATTTGTTATGGGATCATATCCTTGACTGTCTCCAAAACGGATCATCTTAGTAGTATATTTATTTTTATTTATTTATTTCTCATGGATTTATGAGAACTAGATTGTGTCAGACACACAGGTAGGCTCAATAGGGACCTAGGGGGAAAAAATGTCCGCAAGCTTTTTTTAAAGCTGCATCTTACAATTAAGCTAAACTTGTTTTTACAGTGCACTTATCCTTTAAAATCATTGGACAATGCATTCTATTACAGAACCCAATTAGGAAATTGCTCAATTTAAGAATTTAGTAATAAAAGTGGCAGATCCTTAGCCAGATCGCTCAAAACATTTACCTAAACATTGTATATTGCAAAACGTAAAGACTCCCCAGGGGGTGATTCAAGTCGGAGAACATCTCAGAAACGTTCCAGAAATTTTATGCAAAACTATACTCAGTTTTACCCCCAGACTATCATTAACAATTATTTAGATAACACCTCACTACCACAAATTCCCCCCACAACAACTCACTTCATTAGACTCACCATTTATTCAACAGGAACAACTCACAGCAATAAAACAATCTCCCCCAGACAAAATCCCAGGTCCTGATGGCTTTACCTCTTTTTTGAATAAAAATCTCTACCCCCCCTTAGAATCCTGCAACAGAAATTCACCTACACACCCATTTCCCCCACAATCAGTTGCAGCATAACAGACATCCTAAAATCAAATAAAAGATCCACACCAATGCAACAGTTACAGACCAATTTTGCTCTTAAACACAGATGTTAAACTATATGCGAAAATAATAGCCACAAGTCTTCAAGACCTAATAGCAACTTGGATCTATACAGACCAAGCTATCTTCATGCCAAAAAGGGAAGCTAGAGACAAGAACATTTGAACCATCTCCCTCACACACTATGCTGGACAAAATCGGATACCCCTATGCCTTCTTGGATTAGATGCAGAGAATGCATTTGACAGAGTTAAGGTATACAGGGGCAGAGCTAGCAGGCAATGGAGTAATACATGCCTGTCCATAGCTCCTGCTCACATACATTAACCGAAGCCAACATTGGACAAACTAAGCCACAGAAAGTCATATACAAACAGGGTTATTCAATAAAAGTTCTTATCGTTTAAAATTGTGCTAATTTTGCCCCAACCAATTAGATCTTATTTAACAGCTAACATCGGATTGGTTGGGGCAAAATTAGCACCATTTTTAAAGATAAGAACTTTTATTGAATAACCCTGATTGTGCCAAACAGCATCCCATGACCAGAACAAAAGGCACTAAGAGGCCATGGCTGCGGCAGAGCAGTTGCAGAAATTCGCGTGAGAGAGTAACACGTGGTGATAGAGGTCTTACCTCCTCAAGCGCAGACAGTCTCTCCTCCGCCGTCCACGCTACAGAGCAGCAGAGAGACGAAAAGGTCTGGGAATGGGAGCAATATAAGGACACAAGCGGAACCGCCACATACTATATCTGGCCCACAATCCGTTGTGGCCTCTGAACCGGCGTGTAAGAGATATAGAGCAGCAGAAGGGAGGGGGGAGACGGGGAATCACACAGAGGAGAGAGCCTAGGCCATTAATCAGCACCAGGCCTTAGATCCAGGCTCCATATTACCCACACCCTGTAAATTCCAACCTGCTGAGCAAACCCAGAGCAGGAGGGACAAAAGGAGAAACAGAAAAAAAAAAAAAAAAAAAGATAGTGACGTACACCGGAAGAAGGAGGTTGTATAGTGCGAACAGCATTGGAGTTTTACAACAGGTTAGCAGGTCACACCAGGCCTTAGTGTTGCAAATAATATATGCGGCTCCCAAGGCACAATTCACGCTGAACAATAATACTTCACAGATGTGAAGTATGTGAACAATAATACTACCCACTATACCGAGGCACCAGGCAAGGATGCCCGTTATCCCCGCTGCTATTTGCCTTAGCTATAGAAGCAATAGCAATAAAAATTAGAGCAGATCCCTCCATCAAGGAAATATAACCGAAACACTGGGATTGTACGCTGATTACGTTATCCTCTATCTAGAAAATCCAAATACCCCACTTAAATCCCTGGTTCAACTGCTAGACGCCTTCGCACCTTATTCCGGCCTCAAAATAAAAGGGGAACTGTGGTCTCCAGACAAGATGACATTTAAAGGCCAGTTTCCTACCTTTAAAACGAACCATCAACCACCTCTCTACGTGCTCCACAGCCCAAGATATAAAGAAAAGACTGACCAAAAAGTAAATGGGTGGGAGGATGACATGTGACATTCCTAAGGCTTCTCCTGCACAGTGCCGCCAGCGAGCACAGCCTCAGACGCCCTCAGTGTGTGAGGGAGACAGGAAGCCCCTCATCCTCTCTGCTGTGTGAAGTCCTGACAGAGTAGGTAAGGGAATCTATAGCTCTTCTCTCCCACTGTGTGAAAACAGCCTTTTCAGCCACAGAGTTTTCTGTAGGGGGGTGTCTGAGTGGCCCACGGCAAACCACGAGTGAGAGGGGCTTATGCACCCGTGAGTGGGTGGGGCTTGTGCACTTGTGGGTGGGCGGGGCTTGCACATTTACAGGTGAGCGGGGCCACATGGGCTGTAAGAGAATGGGCCATGGTGGGCCTGCAACTGGAGGGACCATGAGGTCCATGAGTGGGAGGGACCAGGGGGCTGCAAAAGGGAGGAGGAGACACAGGGCAGATTGACTGTCACCCACTGACATGGTTCCAGAGCAGGAAGTGCAGGGGGCCTGGTGATGCTGCTGCCATATCACACACAAAAATGTAAATATCTTCAAAACTATGCAAAATAAACAATGAAAATAAATTGCAAAATTTTTCTCAGGAGAGCAATTCCTATCAATTTACCTAAAGTCACTTTTGGACCGCAGTTCTCCTTTAATTGGAACAAGTCAGTACTATACCCAATGGATGTCCCTGCTTCAAATCTCAGTGGCAGACCACTTCAAATATTTAGGAATACAGTATATATAACCAACTCTCCTTCATATTTTTATGGATTAAACATCCAATCTCTACTGGATATCTCGCAAACCAAATGTGGAAGCGCTCCCAACAAATTTACTGGGTCGTATCAACCTTTTAAGATAAACCTTCTCCCCAAACTACTATATACACACTACAACAGTCAATGAATCCCTAAATACTTTTTCCAAAAGTTAAACAGCATGATGACATCATTCTTATAGGGCAATGGCCGAGCGAGAATGAAACTAACCACATTGAAATGCCCTAAAACACACAGTGGTGTCGCTATGCCAAACTTAAATCTTTATTATTTAGCTGGACAACTCATACCTGCAGAATTGGATCAACCCCAAAATAGAACCCAAGGGCTCCAAAAAAATGCTACAAATATATTTGAAAGGCTCACTATTGGCATTCCTAAAAGAATCCCAAAAACACCTAATAGGACGTGGCACCACAATTTATAAACTAGTGTATAAGGTCTTGGAAACCACAAACAATATTTTTAATTACAAAGGTATTCCCCCTAAAACCCCTCTCTGGAACAATAAAAGCTTCCCACACCTAGCAGCACTACCATGTAAAATTTGGCGAAATAACAAGATCCTCACCTTTGCTGATGTTATAACAGACAATTCAATAACACCATTTGAAATACTACCGCAAAAGTTCAATTTACCAGACTCATTGCAAATGAAACACTGCTTAACAACAACATTTCCCAATTGCCAAACTATTGAACTCTCAAAACATCCCATTATTGGAATCGTACTCAAGGACTACCGTATATACTCGAGTATAAGCCGACCCGAGTATAAGCCGAGGTACCCATTTTTGCCTCCAAAATTAGAAAAACATGATTGACTCGAGTATAAGCCGAGGGTATACAGTAACCCTAATACCTTTCCACTGTAGATGTTTGGAAACTACAACTCCCAGGTCCTTGAGTACGATTCCAATTGGATGTTTTGAGAGTTCAATAGTTTGGCAATTGGGAAATGTTGTGTTAAGCAGTGTTTCATTTGCAATGAGTCTGGTAAATTGAACTTTTGCGGTAGTATTTCAAATGGTGTTATTGAATGGTCTGTTATAACATCACAAAGGTGAGGATCTTGTTTTTCGCCAAATTTTACATGGTAGTGCTGCTAGTGTGGGAAGCTTTTATTGTTCCGAGAGAGGGTTTTAGGGGAATACCTTTGTAATTAAAAATATTGTTTGTGGTTTCCAAGACCTTATACACTAGTTTTATAATTGTGGTGCCCAGTCCTATTAGGTGTTTTTGGGATTCTTTTAGGAATGCCAATAGTGAGCCTTTCAATATATTTGTAGCATTTTTTTGGACCCTTGGGTTCTATTTTGGGGTTGATCCAATTCTGCAGGTATGAGTTGTCCAGCTAATAATAAAGATTTAAGTTTGGCATAGCGACACCACTGTGTGTTTTAGGGCATTTCAATGTGGTTAGTTTCATTCTCGCTCGCGCCATTGCCTCATAAGAATGATTCATCATGCTGTTTAACTTTTGGAAAAATATTTAGGGATTCATTGACTGTTAGTGTGTATATGTTTTGGGGAGAAGGTTTATCTTAAAGGTTGATACGACCCATAAATTTGTTGGAGCGCTTCCACATTTGGTTCAGATATCCAGAAGAGATTGGATGTTTAATCCATAAAATATGAAGGAGAGTGTTGGTTATATTACTGTATTCCTAAATATTTGAAGTGGTCTGCCACTGAGATTGAAGCAGGGACCCCATTGGGTATAGTACTGATTGTCCAATTAAAGGAGACTGCGTCCAAAGACTTTAGGTAAATTGATAGGAATTGCTCTCCTGAGAAAATTTTGCAATTTATTTTCATTGTTTATTTTGCATAGTTTTGAAGATATTTACATTTTTTGTTGTGATATGGCAGCAGCATCACCAGGCCCCCTGCACTTCCTGCTCTGGAACCATTGTCAGTGGGTGACAGTCAACTGCCCGTGTCTCCTCCTCCCTTTTGCAGCCCCCTGGTCCTCCGTCAATGGCTTTGGCCTAGTAATCTGTAGGTGTAATCCTCCGCACCCCCTACCCAGAGGGCAAGGTAATCCAATATATATAGCAGCAAGAGGAGCACACTATTTCTTGTGAATTTTAATTTATTAAGTGCAAAACAAACCAGTACAAAGCTTTGGGGTGCTCGCTGCCCCCTTTCCTCAGGTAAATCAGTGCATTCATCCATCAAACATTTATACCCTTAAAAGGGAAGTTCAGTGCAAATACATATGCTTTTCAGAAAAAAGAGCAGTATTTATTCATCCCAATGGCCTTAATCTGCCCATTCAGCATTGTGTCTGTGTAAATAAATGCAACCAAAATGCTGATTCCTGTTGTAGGACCCCTAGTAGGGACCATTATGGTTTGCCCTTGACCGGGTTGATTCAGTTGCTCAGTAGAGATTGAGCATCTTTGACCCATCCAACCACCATCAGTAGAAATTACTGTTAGGAACATTCCAAGGATGTGGTGCATCCTGGGGAGAAGGACCGTTAGAACCTGAAATGGCAGCTCACTAATGTCAACAGCAGGGAACAGCAAAGAGTATGAAATCAAATGATTTTTTAAAATGGGAGAGAATATGTAGAATAACTAAGAAGGCATTACACAAACTAACAATTTAAAAAATATCGATAATTTCCACTGAACTGTCCGTTTAAGGCCTCTCCTACCGTGAGGTATCAAACTGAGTGATGGGCTGGGGACCAAAGAGAGGCTTCTAAGGTCATTCCTAGCCCTAGATGTGCAAACATATTAAAATACAATAAATATAAAGTGCTAGATTTTAAATTGCGATTTTACAAAACATATATCAATAATAATAAAGAACATAAAACCCATGTGATTCCTATTATATAAAAGATATCATTGGTTGTTTAAAACTATAATAAGTGCATGATCAAGTGCTTGATTAAAACAATGTGTACAATCATAAAAAATACAATATGCTAGTCATATACAAAACACATGGTTGTAGTGTAAAATCAGTGCCTAGTTATAATACTTAGTGCTATGCTAAAACTTATCTTATACATTGTTAAATCGAAATAAAAAAGTCCTTTCGGGATTTCCCTATTCATAGCATCAGATCCTTCTATAGATGGTAGTTAAAAGCCTTAGTAAAAACACAACGGGATTTCAGTATCTGAATATTGCAGAAAAATTTGAATATTGCATAATACTGCACCAATTTCACTCACTTTTTTTTTTTAATCCAGTTCTGATTATGTCGTGGGAGATGTGGTGGACCTGGGATCAAAGGAAGCTGTTAAGACCTGAGTCTTTATTCGCCCTTTGGGATTTCATGTCTGCAATTGTCAATCCATTTTGCCTCCCTTTCAATAAACTTTTTTTATAATTACCTCCATGTGTATTTTGTTTAACCACTTTAAGTACTTGCAACTTTAACATGCCTGTAAAAAATGTTTACTGACGAGTCTCATACCTAACCATAATACAATTGCAGAGCACTCTTGGGTCTTGTGCAACAAATACTTTATTACAGTGTAACAGACAGCAACGTTTCGGTCTTCCTCTGAACCTTTATCAAGTCATCAGGAGTCTCATACCTATTAGGTGAGCCTTTATAATTGATGATATCTCTCTTATGTTCACCTATTCTGTTTTTTACCTCCCTCTCTGTTTTCCAACGTACCCCCTATCGCAGGGGCATTTTAATAGGTATATAATACCTTTTGTGGACAAGTGGCAATGTCATATAATTTGATCTTATTACCCCCTGCTGGGATGGAATATTATATGCCAGGAACATATCCTGCGAAATTGTAATGCGTGTAACGCTATAATAACTGGCAATATAGTTACCAATAAGATCATATTATGTGACTTTGCCACTTGTTCCACAAACGGAGTTATATACCTTTTGAAATGCCTGCGGTTGGAGGTACGTTGGAAAGATGAGAGGGAGGTAAAAACCAGAAAGGTAAGAATAGAGAGATATCCATTATAAATAACTATAAAGGCTAGGTTTGAGACTCCTGTCGGTAACATTTTTTCAACACAGGCATCAGGTATCACAGTTGAAGTGGCAAGTACTTGAAGTGGTTAAACAAATTACACGTGGAGGTAATTATAAAAAAAAAATATTGGATTCATCCAAGGGGATGAATGAAGACTCAGGTCTTAACAGCTTCCTTTGATCCCATGTCACCACCTTCTCCATATATAATCAGAACTAGGATTAAGAAAAAAAGGGAGTTAAATAATGCAATATTGAATTTTCTGCTAATATTCAGGCTTGTAACTACAATCTAGATAGAAAAGGTATAAACACAAAGAGAGTGCAATACTAGAGGTTCCTCCACAGGTATGCCTAGGAAACCCACACTAGACCAAATAGGGAACCCCTAAATTGTACAAAAAAGATGCGATGATCGTCGGGGTGTCCACCCACATATATCAATAAAAATAGATAGAAAAGGATCTGATGCTTTGAATATAGGGAAATCTCGGATGGACTTTTCTAATTTCGATTTAGCAAGTGTATAAGATAAAAAGTTTTAGCATAGCACTAAGTAATTATAACTAGGCAGTGATTTTTACACTACAACCATGTGTTTTGCATATGACTAAGCATTTGTATTTTTATGATTGTACACATTGTTTTAATCAAGCACTTGATCATGCACTTAACCAGTGCACTTTAAATGTAGCACTTTATATTTATTGTATTTTAATGTTTGCACATGTAGGGCTAGGAGTGACCTTAGAAGCCTCTCTTTGGTTCCCAGAACCAAAAATTAAGACTCTGGCATAGCAGAAGATGTAGTATACTTAGATTTTGCAAAGCTTTTGATACAGTCCCCCATAGGCAACTAATGTATATGGACATGGGAGGCACATTTGTACATGGATAGAAAATTGGTTAATGAATAGAATGCAGAGAGTAGTTGTTAATGGGGCTTCATCATTATGGACTAAAGTGCTAAGGGGGTGGGGTGCAACTATTTAATCTATTTATAATGATTTGGAAGTGGGTATTGTCAAGTTTTCTGTATTTGCTGACGACACAAAACTTTGTCGACCATTAAAAACTTCAGAGAGGGGCAATTGTTGCAGGGGGATCTAGAAGATTGTCACATTGGGCTGCTAAGTGGCAGATGAGATTCAATGTTGAAATGTAAGGTGATGCATTTTGGACTTAAAAATCCTTGTGCTACTTATACTATAATTGGCTCTGTGTTAAGTGAATCCCTGTTGGAAAGGGATCTTGGAGTTTGGTGGCCAACAAACTTAAAGGAAGCAAGCTGTGCCAGGCGGCAACAGCCAAAGCCAGAGAGACTGGAAAAGTTACATATTGTACGCTGGAGAATAGGCGCTTGCGTGGGGATGGTTACTGTGTATAAATACATTAACGGGCCATAATAAACATGTGGGGCATTGTTCACCCAATAGAACATGTCAGAGGACACAAGGACATACCTAAGACTTGAAGAAAAAAGGTTTAGGCTTAAAGTTCGGAAAGGGTTTTTTTCACTGTGAAACGGTAAAGCTATGGAACGGTCTTCCAGTGGACGTTGATATGGCAGGTTCATTGATCAGTTTCAAAAAGCAGCTGGATGAGTTTCTGCAAACAAGCAATGTTGCAAGTTCCTGGTATTGATTCATAAAGTAGAGTTGATCCAGGGATCAGGAAGGAATTTTTTCCTGTAAATAAATTGGTGGGTTTTTTTTTTTGCCTTCCTCTGGATCAACAGTAGGCAGCAAATTATATTATATTGCTAGATGGGTTGGATTGGATGGACATATGTTTTTATCAACCTCAAATTTAATCTGAAAGCAGAGTTCCAGAAACACTACAGAGTTGCTTGTTTAAAAAACCTTGCCTCGGCTTATACTCGAGTCAATAGACACTTACCTTCAATCCAGAAGCAGCCGCGAGTCAGGCCGGCAGTTCCCAGTAGTTCTTCACGGTTGCGCGATGAGGTCATTGCGCACGCTGGCGGGATGACGTCATTGTGCACCGCGAAGCAGTACTGGGAACTGCCGGCTCTGCACAGACGGAGCGGCAGCCGGCAGAGAGATGAAGACTGAAGACCAGGTACGGTAAGTGAGCTGGAGGGGGACTGGGGGGAGGGCTGGGGGGACAGTATGCCATGCAGTAACCCCCAATACCTTTCTACTATAGGTGGTTGGAAACTACAACTCCCAGCAACCAAGCATGCTGGGAGTTGTAGTTTCCAAACATCTACAGTGAAAGGTATTAGGGTGGGGGACAGTATGCCAACAGTAACCCCCAATACCTTTCTACTATAGGTGGTTGGAAACTACAACTCCAGCAACCAAGGCAGGTACCGTATATACCCGAGTATAAGCCGACCCGAGTATAAGCCGAGGTACCCATTTTTGCCTCCAAAATTAGAAAAACATGATTGACTCGAGTATAAGCCGAGGGTATACAGTAACCCTAATACCTTTCCACTGTAGATGTTTGGAAACTACAACTCCCAGCATGCTTGGTTGCTGGGAGTTGTAGTTTCCAACCACCTATAGTAGAAAGGTATTGGGGGTTACTGTATGGCATACTGTCCCCCACCCTAATACCTTTCCACTGTAGATGTTTGGAAACTACAACTCCCAGCATGCTTGGTTGCTGGGAGTTGTAGTTTCCAACCATGGGACCAGCCACGCCCACGGCACTGTGTCCCGCCCAGAAGCCCTCAAAACCCCCAGGTGCACCCGGCCCCAAAAAAAGGCTCACATTAGGAAAATACCCGTAGGGGGACACAAGAAAGTGTTCTACATAATGCTTTTCCACGTCATCTAAGCAATCCAAGCAGACTGCGCGTGGGCCGGCGGGGGCAGGCAGTTCCCAAGTAGCTGGCTTAAATGCGTGGGGCTAAAACGTGGGCAAAAGTCAAGAATGACGTACATCAACCGGCATCGTAGCGTGATGTACAGTTCATGCGCACAAAGGAAAGGGAGCCGGACGAAGTCACTAGGCGTGGAACGCAGGCCGGTACTCGCGGCTGCCTCGGCATATAAGAGTAGAATTGCTGACTAAAAAAAAAAGGACTCGAGTATAGGGGGGGGGGGACGGCGCGGACCTTCAAACGGTATTGGAATTAAGAGTAATAAATTTTGACAGGGAACAAAACAACAACCAGGTCGGCGTTATACGCGGGCGGTATAGACGTTAGTAAAGTGGGAGATACTGGTATTAAGTGGGAGAAAAACTCATAAGAAAAAACTGTCATTCTGGTATGGTACGAGGGGGATACTAGTATGTAAAAAAAGATGAAAAAATATAACAGTGGAGTATTAAGGAAATTAGCCATATACTAAAATGTGCGTTGTGTCTGGTTTGTGGTAGGGCGTGTCAGGTGATGACTGGGAAGGGATCGTAGAATATGAAATTACTTACTGTATTAATACATATACTGTAGTTCTGGTGTGTTACACGGGATAGGGCTGATAGGAATGGGATTGAGGAAGTTGCTGGTATTAAGACACATAATAACTTCTAGGGGTAGGGCAATCATTGTGGTTGAATAAACAAAAAGGGATCAACTATTGGTAATGGATGAATAGATGCTGGATGTAGGGCATGAGAACGTATTGGGAGGGGAAAAAGGGGAAAGAAAAAGGGGATCTGTAGTTCTCGGTTGATGGGTGGCAGGTAAACAATAAAGGCTATCGGAATGGGATATTGCAAGGACTATAAGCTGGGGTAATTGAGATACATACGTATTATTCTGGTTGTATACGTGTATGACTAGTATAAGTCTTGAGAAGGTGTACGTGGTATTAATAACGGTGAATACTGTAGTCTGGTGTGGCTACAAGGGAACTTATATGAATTGGCTGGTATTAATACGATTGCTGGTAAGTTCTCCCGTGTGGTGAAGGGGGATAACTATGTTAACGATATTGAGAGATTGCTGATGATAATACGCACTACGTGGTGTAGTTTTTGAAGTTTTATCAGAATGGTATAGCTTTCCGATGCTAATTTGAGAGGGGGCAGTAAGTGGATTGTGCGCGGGTACCTCCTATGTGTGGTTTTGCTGTTTAGGTTTGGCACTTCCTACATGAGAATCACAAGCTGTAGTAAAAGAAGGGGGGGTTACGTACAGAGTGTGTATAGGTTGGCTAAAATGGCTATATCTTTATTCAACCTCAATTCCTATGTTACTATTAAGTCAAAATAATTTGAGAGTTGAGAATTTTTCTCCAAAGGTCAATGACTTATGCGGCTAAAGGTGAATGGGATTTCTGTCACCTCTAATAGTGTGGGTACAAATACAAGGCGGAGAAACGTCTAAACATGGAATCTTCAAAGTGAAAAAAAAGCGTTGAAAAAACTAAAAAAGAATGCGGGTCACAAGATAACACTCTTGGTAACTCTAAATGTGTGGGACAATCTCCAGGATATAAAACCGTATAGACAGGGTTAATCCATCCAAACAAACCAACGAAAGAAAAAAACAACAAGAAAAAAGAAGAAAGGAAAAAGGGCAAAAGAACCAAATCCAAGGACAGGTGTTGCCGTCGCACCTTCCAAAACAAAAAGATCAATGCCACGCACCAAATACAACAAACAAAAACACCTGTCGACAACAAGCGAATAGAGCTGGGCCTTAGTTATACAAAAGTGAATCACTCCGGTACCTAAGTCTGCCTTCGGGTGCCCCAGAAGAGGACAAAGAAAAAAATGGTTCATCAAACAGTCTTGGACTCAAGAACGTAAACTTAAGTGTCGGAGACACACAGGCGGCACTTCAAATGGAGGTCTCTACGATCAGTCGGATATGGCCGATACGAACCGGGAATAGACCTATCTAGGGGCTCTGCTCGACTAACTAGGCAAGAACCTCGATCCTAAGGGCGACTTGGTTCCCGATCTGGTGGGACAGGGCAGGAAAGCACCAAAGGAGGTTCTCCTATTCGCAGTAGGGAAGCGAGCCAATTTCATGTCCCGAAAACGTGCACTCAAAACAAGAGTTCGATGTCTAAGCAGGCGTACATGCCCACAGGGGGGGGAAAAAAACCGGAGTCTTCACTAAGGTAAGGCCTGTCAGGCCGCCATTATTCGCCTGTCAGGCTATCTTTATCACTTCCAGTAGCTTGAGCTGGAAGGGGTCGTAAGGTAATCACAAAAAGCACCCTTGGTAAATTCACGAAGATCTGGCCGTCAGCTCAAAGCTGCTGCCGAGGCCCTGAAACAAAATTATTGCACAATCGCCTTCATACGGACCCAAAAACACACTCGATGACTATTTTGGCATTCGTCGGAAAACAGCTAAAGGGGGGGGGAAAGGGGTCCACTAACCGAACCAAAAAATCCCCTCCCTCAGGAGAAGATCCAGCAGGAACCAAAACTGACTAGGCTCTCACAATCTCTAAATTCAGTAACTCCGCCATAATCTCAGCCCCGTCATAACCAGCGCTGTGGCGTAGGGGTAATGAAGCCAATACAGTAAAGGGGTCGAGCGAAGTGTCATTAGGGTGTCCTTTAACGTTAAAGATGTGGTTTGAACCAAATGAAATCGGGGGAAAAAAGGGAAAGGAAAAGAAGGAAAACTCCGCTAGAACTCGATGATCCACCATACGCCAATCCAAATCAGAACGGGAATCCCTGGGGGGGGAGGGGTATGGTGTAAGAACAAAGGACACGCAAAACTCAATCTCTCCAAAACAGGACATATCCTCTGACTATCCCCAGGTGGAAGCGCCGTGAAAATGTGCCGATGGTAACGAAACAAAGTCATCATATGGATAGAAAGTGGGCACGTACTATCAGGAAAACACGTCAGGAGGCAGACTCGTGAGTGAAAGGTGGGAGGCGATGTCAGGGAGGATGCTTCTGATCACAACAATCAAATAATGTCCTGGACATAAGGCGTCGTATCAATCTGGACTCTTTCTCACTGGAAAACCACACACCATAGAACTGTTTAAATTTCAGGAGGTACAGTCGGACAAAACCAAAAAACACAAAAACCACCAAAATGCGGTGGCAGACATCAACGGCCAAAGGGGTGGCAAAAAGGGTGTCTCTTCAAAACCATAGGAGTCTTCCAAACCCGTGACCCGTATTAGGGGTGGAACACGGGACATAAACATTGTGTGGCAAATCAAAAAACAAATTCTCAACCCGGGGCAGGTCCCGCGTCGTGTGCTGAGAGCCGAGCGGCATAAGGGGCAAAACATGGTGCAATAAAAAAAAAGTCTGAAACTAAGTCCATATGCTATACCGATCCGGAATCGCGCATGACTTTATTGAGATACCGGTTTCCTAAAGGAAGATCAAGCAGGAAGGAACCTCTGCGGATTATTCATAAAAAAAACCTAGCGCCCAAAAAGTGGACCAATAAAGGGCCCTGGTTCACGGGATGTCAAACAGAAAAAAGACTAAAGACCTGGGGGAGAACCGGTATAGCACAATAAAAAACAACCGGGCTGGCCACAAGGCCGAGACCCGGTGTGAAGCCCAACCAATGACGCCCGTACCACCCAGACACATCATCACTCAGGTCCCATTCTTGCCACCCAGAGGTCATAAAAACGTCAACACGTGCGAAATTTGTGGCGATGCACAGATTGATCCGCCGCAGAAATCAACTGAAGAAGCAGGGTAAAAAATATCCCAGCGGGCAAAGGTTCATTCAAGCAAGAAGAAAACTGTTTGGGTTCTTTTGCGGGGGGGTGTGCTTCACTTGCAAAATGCGCGACAGTCTTAAAAAGGGAAACCTAAGATATATCAACCGGGATAGTGGCAGAAAGATACAATCGAAATTGGGCCTCTGCCAGCGATGTTGTTCCGGCCTGATCAAGAAAAAAATGTTGTCCTTGAGGGAAATAATCTAGGATTCACTAGACGTTCCTAGAAAAATGAACTACAGAGTAGGAATTAAAAATAAGGACTCTCGCTCACCAATACGGAAGCGGGAACACTAAGTCCAGGATCTGCAGCACTATCGGGAAGTATCATAAGGGAGTGACAGTTTAATCGAGGCGACGTATGAAACGCGTGCGGCAAAGGGCGATAAGAGCAGCCTGCAGAGAAAGACACGTGCGAGATGGGAAAAAGACCTTCTTAGGCAAGGAGGTGCGTGCAAATATGTTTCGGCCCTAATTCAGAGTCAAATGCCTTAGGGGACAACCTTTGAGCTACTGCTCCATAGGTCTAATCGAGGTTCTCATAAAAAAAACTGACGACAAAACGGCCTTCTTTTGAGGGGCGACCTTCAATGTTCAATTGTGTCAAGTGACGGGGGGAAAAGCGGTCAAAAGGGAAAATAACTCTTACTCTCTAAATATCCTTGCTAGCCATGGGTGGATCTTCAACTGCAGCTCTGTCCAGTAGGACCTGTGTCCCTGTCTAACGCTACTTTCGTCAACACACTATCCAAAACAAGGACAAACAGGGTGGTAGAGCGGTGCCTAAAGTCAGAGCCTCAAAATGCCATCTTCCTCCGGGTCCCAGATGTTCGTAACATCTTGCCTTTCACCTGAATGGCTGAGGTAATCCAGTTCGTACCTGAAATTCCAATAGTGATGTGCCGTCGAACCCAAATACCTGCAAAATCACATGCGGTACAGAGGTCTTTCCGCACTCCCGTTAAAAGACGTATAATAGGAGTGGGCAGGCGTATCCCGATCGTGGATTACAATCGGGGTCCAGAAGACAAGAAAAGATCACCATGGGGTGCCGCATCTCAAAAGGCGGCCCTGGTGTGCATTCCTTCTCGGGGTCTCGGACAAAAAGGTGCAAAACGTTTTTCAAAAGAAGATGGGCATAATCGCTCAAACGGACCTCTGGCGATAGAGTGGACTCGGTATTGTCCTATGTGCTGTGATATAATAAGCCGGTATGAGACTATACGGAGGTGTCTTTGTCAAAAGCGTACATTCTAAAAGTGGGATCACCCAGATCTTTGCTAGGGTGTCTCTGTGGGAGCGGGTTCTGGGATGGACGGGGGGTCCGACTCCGGTGGAAAGTTGATGACCCTTCTCATCGGGAACCAAAAATTTGCTAAGTCATTACCCCGTCTTACAGGTGTGGAAATGAAAGTGAATTTGCACTTCGGGTCACAGAGAAACGGGACATAAGGGTTGGCTGGTGGCTGTACAATCAGCCGGAGGATTACTGTCTTCTCCCCCTTATGACTGGGCTCGGAAAAAAAGGGAAGAACTAGGAAAGATTGGTGACGGGGAAGTCCCCCTGTGGGTGGGCACGGTTGTGCCGCCCAATGCTGAAAAGAAGAAAGGGAAATTTTGTTTACTGAAAAAAATTCTTTGTTCTCATGAATACACTAAGGAGGGAGCCCATGCACTAGCCCAACTCCTATCCGTTAAGAGTAATTTAAGGCGAGTTAGACAAAATTGTCGGTTGTTTTTGCTATCACTTATTCTTAATTTAATTGATTGTTATTTTGTTACCATAAAAATTTGGTGTACAAGAACTCCTTCGGGCGGGGGGATGCCCGGAATAACGTTTGTGGGACAAACTGAAGCATGAAAGAGCTGTTGGTGCTGAAGTATAAAAAATAGGGTAGGAGCACACTGAGATTGAATAAAATTCAATGTTTCAAGTGTCCACTCCTGGAGTTGGATACTTTCTAACGCCCCTGTTGTGCCTGGGGTACCCGCTTCATACTTCAGAAGAAAAAGAGGTTTTAGCGTGGTAATGATAAATAAACCTCCTTTTCCCCACAAATATTCGCTTGTGCATATCATGAGCGAAAAAAACGAAAGCCTCATCAAATATTAACAGTGTTATTATCTCTCAAATAAGATAGCAAATAAAACGTTTATGGAATGGATTGAACCTTTGACTCATAGCTTGTGTAAAAAGGGGGGGGGGGGGGGGGGGAAAATTCTAAAATGAGCACTTTTTCGGAGGAGAAGGGGACCACAGCATAGGCCATTACAGGGCGCAAAGTAAATAGACTAGCTATGTTAAATGTATGTGTTGGAAGAAGGTGGGCGACAAAAATCTATCAGCCAAGGCACAGTAGCGTGTACAAATAGGGAACGGCAGGAGTGTCGAAAAGCAGCAAAAATGTCTTTCAGGGACTAGGTCCATATGGGTGTAGAGAGATTGTGATCCTGGGGTCTGGGGCATGAAAAGAGGGCTTTGTGTCAGCACATTCTTAGGCAATGCTCTAAGAGGCAAACAGGTAGGGTGTTGAGTTTTAAACTGGTAAGGGGGCACATGGAAGCCATAATATTTATACAAGTGGTATGTGTCCTGCATTACTAATTGCGAATTATTAGTGAAAATCTTACAAATTAAAACAAGGTGTTCTGTGGAGAGAATAAGCGTTCGACAATTACGTAAAAAGATAAAAACTTAATGTTAGTTTCTCCTTTAAAGGCTAGTACGTGCAACATATTGTTGTAATAGGCTCCAGTATGCGGGGGGGTTCGGGGGTCATTACGGGGTGTGCCCATCTCAACTGTCACAAAAATGCATATTTCAACACCTTCACTCTTGCTGTGCATTTGGAGGAGAGGAAGGACACGAGTACAGGGTCTGCCTGCCTGTACGGTTAATAAGGAACGTGTGTGATGACAAGGCGAATTTCAGGGATTTGATATACGGAATACACGGGGTGGGAGGGGGGGTCATGACTAACAGGAAGTTCTCAAACACAAATCAATAAGAAGAATAAATAAGACATCTGTACAGGTAGGGGAGGTTGGATAGTCCAACACAAACTAACACCACCACAATTATTGTCGACGTAGTAGTTTCAGCTACCACGACGTAACATGTTAGTACAAAAACAAAATAGCCAGTGTACTTATCTTTTTATCCTTAGTGTTGTTTTTGCCGGGAGGTGGACTTTTAGGTAAGTGGGTGTAATACCCTATGAACGGCGCATGGTAATAGCACCAAGACACTTTGCGTCGCCATCGGCAGCAAAGGAGAGGGAAAAAAAGGGGGACCCGATGAGGCACCAGTCGATCACCGTGGAATACCGTTTGGCAGAGTGTCTGTGGATGAACGCTACACTAAAGGTTGGAGACCAATGACGAGCTTCTACAAAACACCCTCGAAAGGGGAGATCACCATAGGTAATTTGGAAGTCATTCATATTGACCTGATATTAACCAAAAACGACAAAAAATTTATTCCCGGTGTGGGTTACAAAAAGAGGTAATATGGTCGGAAATACTAAATGTTGAAATAACATATATCATGACAAGAATTTTATGCTGGTAATTTCGCGCAGTCCAAACGGGGTGGTTATCTTCTTGTAGGCTATACGAACGTAACGGAGGAAAATTTGGGTAATATTTTTGTGATGTGTGGCGTAGAGGAGAATTAGTGACCCAACATCGCGACTAAGCGTAAACCATCCCGTCTGGATAACTGGGTGGTAAATCAAATGCAACGTTGCAGTGGTAAGACTGCTCCGGAAAACTAGAAAAACTTAAGACAGAGATGTTTTCGATTCTGTGAAAGGTTAGCACTAGGTGCCTACAGTAAATACATAAAGTTATGGTATAAAGCCAGGACGCGGGGAAAAACAACAAGTTAAAGGGGAACCAATGAAAATCTGTATCCGTTAATTACAGGGAGCATGAGAACAGCGTAGGGGGGAATTGTGGCTGAGCAAAAATGAGTTGTTAGTATAAGGGGATTGTGCACAAATAAAAAAGCTGATTAATAATGCAAATGTGAGAAATCTCATGTTTCATATGAAGGGGGGTGCTATATAATTCTAAGACATATATCCTTTGGTTACATGAAAGGCTCCGAAAATGTATTGAAAATTATTTCATACACAGTGATAACTCATTTCCTACGGTCCTAAGAGATGCATTTCCGTGAAAGTCCCCGTTGGTGTGGGGGTGTGTGAAAATGGGGGCATGAAACACGGGGAAAGAAAGGCAGGATAAGTCACGGGGCACGGCCAAGAAAGGGGAGAAAAAGGGGAAATCGGGTAATCAGGGAAGGGTGCGGCGGGGGGAAAAAGGGGGGGAAGAGGAGGAAATAATTCAGGGAAGCGAGTCAAACACAGAAACATAGTCTTGGTCCAGAGTAAGGGAAGAGCTTAAACGAGGGGGGGGGAAAGCGCTGCTGGGCAGAGTGCGAACTCGAGACAATCCCGCGCAACAACGGCGAGACATTGACATACCGCCTTAAGCGCATCAAACCATACGCACAAAACAGGCGCACCTCACATTCGCGAGTACAATGAAGGTACCATAATCCTAGTAGAGGTAATAGCTCTAGGTACATAGTGCAAGTTGTAGCTATAGCAGACCTAAAAATCCGCTCCCCGGTATAAACGATATAAATAGCTACACAAATTATAATGTTGTCTATGTATTCGCTGAATCGGATAAGGTCGACTAATGAAGAGATTGTGACGTGCAGTCAGTTAATCAATTCTCGAGCCTAGATAATCGGGTCGGCAGGATGTGAGTTATTGCGCTCACAAGTCCGGCCTGTAGCCAAAATATGCAGCAACGGGACACTTTCTTTTATACTGGGTGCAAGTAGATAGTCGATGCGGCTAGAACAGAACGGCAATTAAAATCTAACAATAACTCAAGGTGGTCTTTGAGCGTTAAGTAGGGGGGGAGGGGGGGGGGGAAAAAGAGGAAGGAGGGGGAAAAAAGAAGGGGAAGAAAAGAAAAGGAAGAAAGAGGGGGGGAGGGGAGGAGGGGGGGGGGTGGGGAAAAGGAAGAAAGACAAAAAAAAAGCGGGGAGTGGGAAAAAAGGAAGGCTAAAAAAGAAAAGAGGGAAGTGAGGGTGGCTGGTATACCTAGTTATCACACTGGTGCCACAAATCTCCTTGCGAAAGAGAAAGAAAAAAAGGGGGAATAAAACGAAAAGAAAGGGGGAGGAAAGATGGGTAAACATAAGAATATAGGAAGGAAAGAGTAGGTAGGTGAGACGAAGTGAGGAGTGGGTAACGAGTTTAGGCGAATCAGACAGAAGAAGTAGCAACTATGCGAAAGGGTGTCGGAAACCACTGGATACAATGTTTGGAATACCCAAATTCTTCCATGTTGAAGGGTAGCGGGGGATAAAGAGGATGCCGAGAACTTTGAACGTGTGACAAGGGGAAAGGGTGGATCGGTCAAACAATGATAAAAAGCGAGGGGAGTCAAAAACGTGAACGTTGGAGGGGCGAGTCGAGATTGACCCGCATGATACGGGAGTAAAAACAAAAAATCGAGAAAGGACGCTATATAAACAGCATTAGTTAAATGTTTTTAAGTTGGAGATGAAATATTGCGTCCAATATACCGTGGAAGGAGGTCAAAAGAACAAACAACAATACGCCCCCCAGAAAGGTGGAATAGCAGGATCCTCAATGCGCAGAAGATGAAAGGAAAACAGATCAAAATTTTAGAAAGGGAACAAGGGAGGATAAGTGATGTGGGAACTAATAAAGTACGCCTAGCAGATGATCCCACGTCAATAAAGAGAAGGGAAAGCATAAATAAGAATGGAAGATGAGGGGGAGATACTGTGTGAGAAATCGTGATAGGTGCTAGTTGGAAAAGGTAATAACGGGTAATAAGGAAGAAATTCACCTGGTGATAAGAAAAAAACAGCTATGATTTGAGAGCTATAGTTCTAAAGGGGATATACAAAGGTGAAGTCAAATGATCGGGAACGCATTTGTCGAAATATTATCCATAGAATCCCAGTCTCTGATTGGTTCCTAACAGGAATGGGTAACTAGTCGACCACTGTAATACGGAGATCAGTGATATGTTTTTGTACCAGTAAAATACATTTTGAGAATTGTAGGTTTACCCATCACCCTGTCAATAAATGTTGAATACATAAATTATATGTGAGTTAGAGCACATTATCAGGGACTATAACTGGACGGCAACGGAAACATCATGAAAAACAAATTCCGTCAATGAAAGATCTAAGCTGTAGGAAAAGACCGATAACGAGCGTAGCGTGAGTCGGTATGTGAGTGTTCACGGCTCCTACTATGAGAGCGATGAGATGCAGAGGGGCGAGGATACTAAGTGAACTTATGTTTGATCTTTTATAGTGTAAGTGGCGGTGTATTGTCTGACAATCAAACGCGGTTCTTGAGCGTGGATATTTCGGATAGCTTCGGTCATAGAATCTTGGAAGATTGGATGCCACCCAGTGAGGCCGAAGTACGGAACATTGCACAGTTTCACATCCAAAGTCAGCGAAACCAGATCTTGGGGGGCCATGTGCTAATCTATCGCGCAAGAAGGGAAAAAAGAATAGTGGTGCGCCAATGGGCGAAATGAGCCAACACCAAAATATGCTCGTTGTAGCCTGATTATGATACAAAAAGATGGAATCATTGGAGTGATACCTCAGATGGATGTGTAGGAAATTGATGAAAGATTGAAAAAGCGTGCCCAGGACAAGATCAAATGGAAGTGTAAAAGTGACAACCACGGACATTATGTTTTCCTGAAAACCATCTCCAGTAAAGGATGTAAGGTCAGTAAAAATGACTATAAAAATGAAGCCATGTGAACAAGAAGAAAGGAAGGATTTTATGACGACATCGTGTAGGGTTGTATACTGTCATAAATAACAAAACCCACAACGACAGCGGGTCCCTGAACTATTAACTCACTACCCGGAGCTCACACTGAATGTTGGGAAAGGCCTGAACACGTCAAATACATGTATGTGGCAGTTCAGTAGAAGGACGAAGTGGTACACAAAGAACTAACCTAATGACTATGCATCGACAGCCATCCACCTTTTTAGCATACGGAATGGAGTAATCTGAAAATAGCTACATGAACGACCCATTTGGAAGGACAGTGAAAGGAGGAAGGGGAAGGAAAAGAAAAAGAAAAAAGAAGGAATTTACCTTTACTGGTCTCACCCCTCACAAGCCGGGCCATCTGAAATCACAGGGCGGATGGGATTCCGCGCGATATTTTATATATTTCTCGTTGGTCTTCTAACCGCTCAGCGCACCTTTATCTCTTGTCTTTGACCTACGAAAGGTTTGGATTTGCGGTCTCCTACACAGTTAACAAAACCTCAGGGTACAAGACTTGTGTATAAAACGGTACAAGTCTGGTGTTCGAATGTAAGCACTCGGATTACCATAGTATAAAAAATGATTATATGACTTCTCTTATTTGGATGTGTGGGAGACTTCTAGTATTAACAGCACACCAAGTTTCCTATTAAAAATCTTATCACGCGAACTAACACAAAATAAATTGGTAAATGTAAGTCTGCAATACATTAAAGATAAAGGATCAACATAATAGGTACCCATAAAATGATACGTGAAGTATTATGTCAAGCAGAAGGACAGTTGTCAAATGGCTGAAATATTGGTCTTGGTTAATAAATGTACAAGCAAGTAGAGCTCGTTTCAATACACACAAGTAAAATATTGGGTGTCATAGGTAAGTCTCAAGTGGGACGACAGCGTTCACAAGCATGAAGCAGAGTCTCAGCTACAATATATGACGGAGTCCTAGGGGGTGACAGAAAGAATTGCATTAAATATGAAATAAGAAAAATGCCTATTGGCTTCCCAGAAAGCATTGCCGTATAAGTTTCAGTGCGAAATTTAAGGAGCCGCAATGATTTAAAGATATAGGACTGCAGATTGGCACTATAACAAGAGAACCACTCACATAAAATCATATAGAGCCGGTGTGCAGATATCGGTGTATCAAGAGATAGGATATGGTAGGCACCCCACATGATAGCCATTTAGAAAGAAGAACCGGGAATGCATCCATATAAAGGTGTCAGGGAGTCGGGCAACTACTCCCCTTTCGATGACCCATTCAAGGGGGCTAAGTAAAATTTTGTCAGGTAAGTCAAGTCTTAATTGCTTTAATAGTTTTGGTTGATATTTAAGGAGGCGCTGAAGTGTTTAATTTCACTTCTGGAATCAAACTATAGTCGATGGTCTTACAATTATAAGGAGTGGTGTTCAGGTCCAAGGGGACGAAACTATGAAGAGTGGACAGAATAGCAACAGGCAAACAGGCACGAAGCAAGGGGTGCCCGCACGTGGATCTGGTCGCTCAGAACAAACGAGAAGCATGGAGATATAGAAAGGTGGGGTTACAGTCTAATGGCAGGACTAATCTAAAATAAATACCTTTTCCTTGAAACGGGCTTTTGATATGTTGAAAAGATGAATGGGGTTCTATTTGTACACACATATTTAAACATCATATCTATGAAAGTAAATGATCCAGATTCTTTAGAATGCGTTTTAATGGTGGACTCTACAGGGAGGATGAAGACGAAGACTGGTGGCATCAAAGACGGGTTCGAAAAAAAGCATCATGTGGCAAGGAGGGAAAAGTGCGCAGGAGAGGCAACGAGGAAAAAAACTAGGGGGAATACAACACAAGAAATTATAGGAAAACATCCCGGTAAGGGAATCGGGCCGACAGGAGGTAAACCCGGGGGTATCTTGGACGAGGTGAATTTTAAAGTCTAAACGGCCTCCCTCCTAAGACAACGAGTGCTTGATATTTGCATGTTTGTTGTTCTTGAGTACTGTATTTGGTAAAGTAGGAAACCAGATCTAAAAACATTGTGGTCGCTCCTTCTCAATCACACTGTAATAATCAGCAATGTTAAAAGGAAGCTGTGGAAAAATTATCATAGTTACGCAAAGGGAAGGAAGATACACTATAAATAATTGTGGGTTCCTGTTAGAGTCACAATTTAAGCGTTAGCGCCATTTACATGCTGCATTAATATGAGAAAACAAACAGAACAAAAATATATGTTGGTCGTAAAGTTATCATTCCTATTAATATATTCTATCCAGAGTGTTCTGCACGAATTAAATATAAGGAAAGTCTCTTCCCTAGGACACATAGAGCCATGGGAAAAAATGCATAATGTGGGGGCGTTCTAAGTGTGTGGTTTGAAGTAAAAAGAAGACAAAGTTGGTGCCCACTTCGTGGTGTGTGCTCATGCTGTGCGGACCGGGAGAAGTTACCAAAAAGCTGATCGCGGCGTAGTCATGGTTGGAACCGTTATAAAGGAAAATTATTGACTAAAGCATCAGTGAATACATTATGTTTCTCTGAGGAATATTTGTTTTTCTGTAGAAGACTCTTTCAAGTGGTGCACCAACTTTCTTATTTAAAATCATGTGCAACATGTATAGGTTTTTCAAAGACACGCAACATATGTCCTGCACATTTCTGGCCACTGAAAAATCACGTTGAGAAAAACTGTCTTCCATATGTCAAATCGGGAGTGGCGGTCATTGTGGGTGGACAGTAGGGGGGCTGGTATTAACCAAAAAAAGAAAGTTCTCCCAAATCATCATAAGGTATGACATGGTACTGTGTCTTTATTGCCATCCACCCTCCCGGTCCACGAAAAAGCCAGGTTCTTATGGTCCTACTGCAAAAACCTCGGAATTCAACCCTAATAAGGAAATGAGGTTTTACACTTGTAGGTATTCAAATTGAATAAACTTGGAACATGTTTTGTGTAGGGTCGAAAGGAAATAGATGACGAGGGCGGACTTGGGTATACCTATCTCAGGTAAAGCTGGAAAATAATATCTTTTTGATGCGATTATAAGAAAACCGTTTGGAATTTATATTGGGTTAGATTTCTAGGCGGGGTGCGGCAAGTGCCTGTTGCGTGGCTAAGGGTTAAAGTGAAGAGATTTCCCAAGTCTCGGCTTCGATTTTTCTCTGCATCTGTTATTGGTTCGCAACTTGGCTAAAAGTAAGACAATCATGCCCTGTGGTTTTACAGGTCTTAATTAACTGAGCATCATGCAATGTCATATAACAACAACCTCCAATACGAGAAGACTTTACCAAAAAGCCTTGGTAACAAGAATGAAATGCAATTAAAACAAAACCAAGGGGTAGTCGTCTGGTGTGATAAACTAATACATATGTCTATAACCAGCAGTGCCAATCGGAAAAGAGAAATGCGCCCAATAATAAGACGAACAAGAAAGTCAGCGAATAAAAACTGCCCCAAACAGAACCTGTTAAAAAATGTTAAAAATCCTCTTTGACAAATGCCAAAAAGCAATAATTTGTAGCAAAAAAGAATAATTCAAAAAACAGAAAAGCTATCGCCTCTATCTCTTGATGGCTGTAAGACGTCAGAAAAGCCAAAGGGGGAATGGACAGCCAGGGAAATATACCGTAGTGCCCAACCATGTTTGACATTAATCCAAACAAGTTAACATCACCGAACCCGGCCAAGACTGTTAGAAAGTAATAGAGTGGCACCGAAGAAGAGAGTAGGGGTCAAGAATACGCCCACACACTCCTGCTTGCCCAAAACTCCCCTTGCAGAGAAGCCTGCTAAGTTTAGCTCGTATAAACCAAATCAAGAAAATGCACTCTGGAAAGAAGTGAGCACGAAAAGCGCCAACCAGAAAATACACCACCGTCCAGCTAACACCTCCTGATTGACACAAAAAAGTCCAACACCCGTGGCAAAAATGGTGAGCTCGCTGAGAACGAAGAAGGGTAAGCACCGATACGATTAGTAACTTCAATGAAAAATCCAGAATTGACGTAAAGTTTATGCTATGTAAACCAACTAGTCCCCACACGTACCAATATGGGAGAAGACGCTTTGGCCAATACTTGTAATCTGGGGAACACAGCGTGGGATTAAGTGGATGCTCCTCCAGGTAAAGGAAATAAAGATGCGAGGAGAATAGATTGGCCCTATTGTAGAATGCGGGTTTAATGCGTGCGTTTCCTGTGTTGTTTTTATCTTCAGCACGAGATAAAACTACATACATAGAGATACGTCGCTCCCCTTAACTACGTACAGAGAAGATGGCCGTAGTTCACTGCGGAGGTAAGTATCTCTCACCAGCTACAAATAGAATCCTAGTGAAACATCCAATTAATCACAATTGCCAACTCCCATTCCCCCCCCCCTGGCCAAAAAAATGTTTTCTTGTACTCGCTTAAAGCCTGTCCTTCTCTATCAATACAATTAAGAAAAATTGGGCCATTTATTTTAAGATTGGCCATCAAGTTTGCTTTCTTCAGCTGGGCACTAACCTCCATACTTCTGTTAAGGCAAAGTTTTATGCTATTAAGTGACTCAATATCTCGCTATGTGTAGGTACAATGTCGATATGTTTTTGAATAATTTGACTATTACTTTCTGCCATTCAGCTTTCCTCCTATTTCCCACCTTTTTCCTATAGGGTTCTCTCCTTTCACAATAAGCACCACTGGCTCCACCTCCAGGCTGCTAATCTGCTGGAAATCCCTCTCCAGTCTTCAGTAAATGTGCCCTCACTCTCTTCCGAACTCACAACAGAACAGCCTGCAAGGGGTAGTAACAGTATTAGGTGATCTTTTCTGGTAGTTTGGTCAACTCTGCTTTTTTCCAAGTACTTTTTACATATTCTCCCCTCCAGAGTCGCTTCTGCCACGAACTTACCTGTGCCGGAGACTTCCAGCAAGAAACATTCATCTTATCAATTCGATAAGGAATTCCTAAGTGGGGATGATCCAAGTTCAATGAATTTACATCGCTTTCTGGACCATTCAGAACAGGTATGCGATCCAAAAATAGCCAAGAGAAATAACTGCGGCCAACAATATCATTGTCAATCTATCACCTACCATATTTTGTCCTGGTGGTCATTATTTTGCTAATACAATTATAGGAATTACTTTATTATTAAAAGAAACTAATAAAGTATGTAATACTTACTTCAACTCTGTGTTTTCTGAGCTATTATTTATAAAATGTATTTAACTTTAATAGCAGTTTAAACGTTGTGCCATTGTCCTCTTGAATAGAAGGGGAACGAGTTTTAATAGTCGGTGTATTTGTAGATTTTTGCGTATAAGAATTAAAGGTAACTGTGGTCTCCAAGTCTTCCAACTACTATCAATATGTAAACGCCATCCATCACAACTTCAAAGTAAAACCTAAATCACATCTCAGAATAAATGTGTGAGAAGGTATTGCTGGAAAGGTTCAGTAATATACTTCCTGCCTGAACACTTCCTGTTTTCTCTGCCATGTGACCAGCCTGTCTGCTTAAATAGGCCCCCTTCTCGACTGTCAGTTTTCCCCAGGTACGTCTTGTTTTTCCAGAAATAAGTCTTTCTGAGCATGCTTCTCCCTTCTCCCCCGGGCAGAGGGGTAGCAGAGTCACTCAACCTAACTGGAAGCTTGAAGTTGAACATTTACACAAAATAATTTCTCCAGGGTGAAAAGCCAGAGATGTGATTGTCGGCTCATTATCGCAGGCTTTCATTTAGCCCTAACTTTTTGGAGACACAGTTTGCCCTTTAAGTGTACCATGTATAATGCTCAATATTTGTAGAAAATTTTATAAAGCCTGTTCAAGGAGATAAAAAGAATAAACCAAAAATCTACCATTAAAGCAACCCCACCCCCCCCACCAACCCCACCCACCATTTAATAATAACTCATATCTGTAGCTGTAGTGCAATTTCATTTCGGCCACACTCCTTTAGTATCCGACACGGGCCACCAAAGACACACTCTGCAAGATGTGTATACTGAATTGTTGAAAGGGTCAGTACCAAGGAGCATCGTAACTTTCCAACAACCTGCTTTACTGCAGGGGGGGAAAAAAATGACTAAATTGTTGGTCAGCAAGAATCAATCTTCATAAGCACAAATGTTATTCAAAATGAAAGCAGTAAAGTTAATTTTTAGCCTTATTTACTTTTTCCAACGTTTGATTACTCCCTAAAGGGCTTTTAATAATTTTCGAATCCCCTAAGATTTAATATTGATCCCAATTCTCTTCCGTGTCCTTTAGGGACTTTATCTGCGCTGGGTACATAAAAGCTCCACAGTTGCTTGGTGAGAACTTTCAGCAATTTTCAACGAACTGTTGGTCCTTCTGCCAACACCAATGCAAATCAGCAGGAACTTCCTGTCCTGCGCATCAGGAATGTGGGGCAGAGAAAACCCAGCTCAACAAATCCAAGACAACCAAAAAAACTGCTGGATAACGACTATCAAAATCTCTGAACTCTGCTGACTATTCTGTCTGCTTCCCAGCTGCAGCCAGGGTTGGCCTCCATAGACGTTGCATCCCATAAAAACTGCACCTAGAAGATCACGATTCCTCGCTCCAAGCAACCAACAAATCATCAGTTAAACATCTTTGAGGCTTTCAAGCTTTGTTTTGCTCTTTGCAGGAAGAAACGATACCAGTGATGTGTGTCATAAGATTGTGGAGAAGGGGAATGTTCATTTTGTGTGTGTTATATTAAGGAGATTTTCCTGCTCATAAAACTCTCATCAAAAAAAAAGTTTCCTTTATACAAATGAAGGGGCCTGTGCCAAGATAGTCTTTTAAACTCTGCTGTGCAAGCCTTGATCAGTCCCTCAAACTATGCAAGGGAGATTCAATAGATACTTTTGTACAAGTTTCTGTTTACAACATCTCAGCCTGCGATGTTTCCTGATGTGTGATTGTGCAATCATTCTCACAGAGTGCATGTTCTAAGAGGAATCTGCTCATCACGCAGAGAGCACAATGCATTCAAATAAAGGTGGGCTGTCCAGCCGTTTTTAAATGCGGCTGACCTACTTCCCATTATTCTCTTATGAGGAACAAGAATGGAATTTGTAGATCAGCCCATTGTGGCGGTCTGGCTAGAGTTGCTGTGTCTGTCCAAAGGTATTTTATACTATAAAATGCCCCAACCTATTTTGAAAGCACTTTTTGCAAAAGTCCTATCAGGGATCAATAAACGTTCTTATCGTTTAAAATGTGTGCTAATTTTGCCCCAACCAATCTAGATCTTATTTAACAGGCTACATCGGATTGGTTGGGGCAAAATTAGCACCATTTTTAAAGATAAGAACTTTTATTGAATCAACCCTGTATGTGCCTAAACATAGGAAAACAAAGTATATGGAATTTTCTAGTAATTGTTCAATATTATCGAACTTTCTCGTCTAAAATTTCGCATATCTTTGGGTGAAATTAACGATTGAAGTGATTTACGGTGGCAACCTTTGTACGGCTAGCACACTGTTAGTGTGTTGTGTTGTAGAAGCATAATGGGAAAACAAACATAGTTTCTAAAAATCCATATAGAGTTTATTATTTAGCTTTTACTTCTCCTTAAAAAAGTTTTTTTGTCGTTCTTAGCAAGGCCTCTTTTCAACTAATTGGAAGTTCTATTAGTGATATTACCCACAGCCAACTAACTAGGTTTTAAATATAAAAGTTTTAATTAAAATTAAGTTAAAATGTTATTAACTAACCAAAGGCACCTCTTTCACTAGCAATTGGAACTGCAGTTCCACCAGTAGAAATGACATCATTCTGCCCAGTCACATGACTCACGCCCTAGTTCTATCAGACAAGCAAATGCTGGCTTGCACCTATACTTGATTTAAATTACATGTAGCCAGATAATTGGACTAATCAATATTGCCCTAAAAAATTAACTGATTGGTTGCGGCAGAAATTAACAGACAATATTTTGGCGCCAATAGAAACCCACTTGCCTGCGTGTTCGATTACATAATCGTAATGTTGCTGGGAGAATCAGCCCCTTTTCATAGATATAGGGATTCTGTACCACTATTGAGGTTTTTTAAACACGATAATTTTAAATGTCTTTCACACACTTGGTATTTCTACTAAGCAGTGCGATGAAGGTTTTATAAATCCACCTTTTATAGTCTTCCATAAAAAATTCCATCTTTTCTAACAGTGTTAGTGGTTCACAAATTGCCAGGTTTAATTCAATTGCTTCATTACTGTTAAGTAAAGCCTCGTATACACTACGATCGGGGGTCCCGACCCGCAACACAATGTGTCCAGAACGTTTTCTTCTTTTGACCGATAATCGTCCCGTGTATGGGCCCTTTATTCGTCCCGAAACCGGCCATTCATTTGGAGATATCCGACAACACGGTCGGGTCGGAAGCAATATTCCCGACCGAACGGCCGTTTCGGGCGATAAAGGGCCCCTCACGGCAGACGAACGTTCGGACAACGTCATTCGTTGCAGGTCAGGACCCGCTAATCGCACGTGTGTTACGAACCTTAAGCGTGCTTCAGGCTGCCTGAACAATCATCTCTCCTAGTGTCTATAGGTGTTCAACAATAGCGAAAAGCAAATCCATGGATCTTCAATGATTGGCCATACATTGTCGAATTTCCCAATGGCAAATGGCCAACCTTGGTTTGCGTGTTGTGGTGGTGGTAATTGACACCTTTAGCCACAATGCCATCACTGATCAATGCTGGGTATGTTTTCACAGTTTAATATCAGACTTAGGCTTGAAGCCACACTGTGGCGGACTGGTTGGGATCACATCCCAAACTAGACAAACTGTTTAAATCAAAATCGTTTTTTCCCCTCTTTTGCATAATGTATCTGATTTTTTTTTGCTTTACAAAGGGAACAAGCGTAGGTTCTTATAAATCTATTTTTGAATTCTTGAAAAAAGATAAAATTGTCTTGAGCTTTCCATTTTGTGTCTTGATCTAAGGGAACGAATGCACAGCAAGCGAGTCACAGTAATCAAATGTATGCGGTGTGTGTAACGTAACTGGTGATGTAATCCAAGTTCCTTCATCTCTGCTAGCTCTAAAAGGAAAAATTAAATTGTGTGTCCCCTGGGTATGTAACAGAATTTGGATAATGTTTTACTGAAGAACGGGAGGGTAAGAGAGCTGTGACCTTACCTACCCTGTCTTCAATAAAAATACAGGAGCCAGGAAGAAGAAAAAATGACAGTCCTCCGGCACTTAGTCTGACAGGTCCGACAGTCGTCTGTTACCTGCGGCATCAAGTTGCCGCTGCCCGTGGAGCAGATTTTCTACTTCCCTCCTGGCTCTTGATTGTTTAATGGAAGAACGGTGAGTAAGAACACTGCTCCCTTTACCCCCCCGTTCTTTATCAGTGGGGAGATAACCCTTTAAATGAGAAAAAAGAAAATTCTATAATTAGTAAAAAAAAATCAGATAATGGGATTTATGCTATTTTTTTCGATTCGATTGTACCATAGTATATTTTTATGCAGGAATCATTTATTTAACCCATGTTCGAATTCAGTGCATTTGGACTTGTCGTAGTTCATTCCGTCAAAGACCTAGGGGTTTGCGGACAGCATATAAACTGCCAGTAGATCTGTTGTAAATTGATGCTTTTTAGTAAGCGGGATGATCAATTATATGATCTTCATTGGCCAGCCTCTCGCTGTGTTGCAATTCCACTGAAAGTTGTACCCAGAAAGTGTATTTTGTTTGATCAATTCATATTTCATTAGGTTTTGTTCGTTGAAGACCATAATGTCCTGTACAAGCTAAATGTATGTAAGCATTTATGTAAAGCCCTAAATGAAATCTTGGGTACTGCAACCGAATGGTTAAGTCAAGAAAATGATGTACGGGTTATACCTAACGCCTTAAACTTGACTATACCAATACAGACAATGTTGGGATCTTTTGTTTTAATTGCTGATTTATGACATTTTATAGTGGTTGTTCCTTATGGACTCCTAGTAGCTTGAGTTTTTATTCCTTATTCTTTATCTGTCACAAAAAAATGCACATTTTAGTTCAATTTAAATGAGGAAATGTGTTTTTTGTTTGTTTTTTTAAAATGAATAGCTGTTGTTGTTATTTGTCACTCCCTAATTAATGGGGACATTTTTCTGTTTGCTATCACTATAGTGGGCCATAGATGGTTGATTGCTGCTCATAGGTTTTGATTGGGAGTTCAATGTTACCAAACCACCAGCAGCTTTAATTAAAACTAAATCTGCCCAAAATAACGTCAGCTGCTGATTGATGACAAAGTTTTTCTGACTGGTCCAATCGGCTCCTGCTTGATAAAGTGACAATATCGGAGCTAATTTGAATGATCAATGGAGCAAACAAAATACCAACCGGTGGCTGAATACTATCCATCTGACAGAGTCAATTCTCTATTGTCATTATCTAGTGCACGTTCTCCGTACGTTCAGGTGTTTTATCATTTCTTTAGTGTATCCGTATATACTCGGTATAAGTCGACCCGAATATAAGCCGAGGTACCTTTTTACTGAAAGAGTAAAAAACTGACTCGAGTATAAAGCCTAGGGTAGAAATTACATCACCCTACTGCCTTCTGATTTAGTATTGTTTTGTAGCTTAGTTGGCCCTTTAAATGGACAGCAGTATTCCCATACATGAATCCCATACAGTAATAGCCAAATCCAGACCGTTAAAGGGTATGTCCACCCTTATAGACAATTTTGCCATAGAAAGAATATCCTGCCCCCCAGCCCCAACCGCTATAATATTATTGAGAAATGCCCAAGTTTACTTACCTTCCCTTCTCCGCCGCTCTGCCGGCCCTCTGCTTGCGAGTAAATGCAAGAAGAGGGGCGGGACCGGCAGCTGCGTCCTGTGATTGACTGAGAGGCAGCCAATCCGACGCAGCTGCCGGTCCAGTGCCGGGAGGCAAGAGGGAAGGTAAGTAATGTTCTGGGACTTTCAATAAATAACATAGCGGTTGGGGCTGGGGGACGGGGAATCTTTTTGACAAGGGATTTATTAGGGGAGGATAAGACGAGGGAGAGGAGGGAGAAGGGCTGCAGTAGCATGCCAACTTCTCCGGAGGCCAGGTAGAGGCAGAAGTCCTATATGGCCTCGCTACCTCCTGGTGGGCAGTTTTTGGGCTTTGGGGGGGGACCAGGAGAACCAGATGGAGTGGAATGTGAGGTAAGGATTAAACTACACTACATGATGGGGCCAGTAGTGGGGGGGGATAATAGTTTTGGGGGGGGGACTGCCCTTAACCCCCAATCCTTGGCACTCCATATGTTTCTAATACCTTTCCACTGTAGATGTTTGGAAACTACAACTCCCAGCATGCTTGGTTGCTGGGAGTTGTAGTTTCCAACCACCTATAGTAGAAAGGTATTGGGGGTTACTGCATGGCATACTGTCCCCCCAGCCCTCCCCCCAGTCCCCCTCCAGCTCACTTACCGTACCTGGTCTTCAGTCTTCATCTCTCTGCCGGCTGCCGCTCGCTCTGTGCAGAGCCGGCAGTTCCCAGTACTGCTTCGCGGGTGCACAATGACGTCATCCCGCCAGCGTGCGCAATGACCTCATCGCGCAACCGTGAAGAACTACTGGGAACTGCCGGCCTGACTCGCGGCTGCTTCTGGATTGAAGGTAAGTGTCTATTGACTCGAGTATAAGCCGAGGCAAGGTTTTTAAACAAGCAACTCTGTAGTGTTTCTGGAACTCTGCTTTCAGATTAAATTTGAGGTTGAATAAAAACATATGTCCATCCAATCCAACCCATCTAGCAATATAATATAATTTGCTGCCTAACTGTTGATCCAGAGGAAGGCAAAAAAAAAAACCCACCAAAATTTATGTACAGGGAAAAAATTCCTTCCTGATCCCTGGATCAACTCTACTTTATGAATCAATACCAGGAACTTGCAACATTG
This sequence comes from Hymenochirus boettgeri, assembly GCA_019447015.1. Lineage (NCBI taxonomy): Eukaryota > Metazoa > Chordata > Amphibia > Anura > Pipidae > Hymenochirus > Hymenochirus boettgeri. The sequence goes on from CM033470.1 coordinate 122,919,995, forward strand.
CTTGTTTGCAGAAACTCATCCAGCTGCTTTTTGAAACTGATCAATGAACCTGCCATATCAACGTCCACTGGAAGACCGTTCCATAGCTTTACCGTTCTCACAGTGAAAAAAACCCTTTCCGAACTTTAAGCCTAAACCTTTTTTCTTCAAGTCTTAAGGTATGTCCTTGTGTCCTCTGACATGTTCTATTGGTGAACAATGCCCCACATAGTTTATTATGGCCCGTTAATGTATTTATACACAGTAACCATCCCCACGCAAGCGCCTATTCTCCAGCGTACATAATTGTAACTTTTCCAGTCTCTCTGGCTTTGGCTGTTGCCGCCTGGCACAGCTTGCTTCCTTTAAGTTTGTTGGCCACCAAAACTCCAAGATCCCTTTCCAACAGGGATTCACTTAACACAGAGCCAATTATAGTATAAGTAGCACAAGGATTTTTAAGTCCAAAATGCATCACCTTACATTTATCAACATTGAATCTCATCTGCCACTTAGCAGCCCAATGTGACAATCTATCTAGATCCCCCTGCAACAATTGCCCATCCTCTGAAGTTTTTAATGGTCGACAAAGTTTTGTGTCGTCAGCAAATACAGAAAACTTGCTGACAATACCCACTTCCAAATCATTAATAAATAGATTAAATAGTTGCACCCCACCCCCTTAGCACTTTAGTCCATAATGATGAAGCCCCATTAACAACTACTCTCTGCATTCTATTCATTAACCAATTTTCTATCCATGTACAAATGTGCCTCCCATGTCCATTATACATTAGTTGCCTATGGGGGACTGTATCAAAAGCCTTTGCAAAATCTAAGTATACTACATCTTCTGCTATGCCAGAGTCTTAATTTTTGGTTCTGGGAACCAAAGAGAGGCTTCTAAGGTCACTCCTAGCCCTACATGTGCAAACATTAAAATACAATAAATATAAAGTGCTACATTTTAAAGTGCCACTGGTTAAGTGCATGATCAAGTGCTTGATTAAAACAATGTGTACAATCATAAAAATACAAATGCTTAGTCATATGCAAAACACATGGTTGTAGTGTAAAAATCACTGCCTAGTTATAATTACTTAGTGCTATGCTAAAACTTTTTATCTTATACACTTGCTAAATCGAAATTAGAAAAGTCCATCCGAGATTTCCCTATATTCAAAGCATCAGATCCTTTTCTATCTATTTTTATTGATAATATTGTGGGTGGACACCCCCGATCATCGCATCTTTTTTGTTACAATTTAGGGGTTCCCCTATTTGGTCTAGTGTGGGGTTTCCTAGGCATACCTGTGGAGGAACCTCTAGTATTGCACTCTCTTTGTGTTTATACCTTTTCTATCTAGATTGTAGTTACAAGCCTGAATATTAGCAGAAAATTCAAATATTGCATTAATTTAACTCCCTTTTTTCTTTAATCCTAGTTCTGATTATATAGTGGGAGAAGGTGGTGACATGGGATCAAAGGAAGCTGTTAAGACCTGAGTCTTCATTCATCCCCTTGGATGAATCCAATATTTTTTTTTTATAATTACCTCCACGTGTAATTTGTTTAACCACTTCAAGTACTTGCCACTTCAACTGTGATACCTGATGCCTGTGTTGAAAAAAATGTTTACCGACAGGAGTCTCAAACCTAGCCTTTATAGTTATTTATAATGGATATCTCTCTTATGCTTACCTATTCTGGTTTTTACCTCCCTCTCAGTCTTTCCAACGTACCTCCAACCGCAGGGGCATTTCAAAAGGTATATAACTCCGTTTGTGGAACAAGTGGCAAAGTCACATAATATGATCTTATTGGTATACTATATTGCCAGTTATTATAGCGTTACACGCATTACAATTTCTGCAAGGATATGTTCCTGGCAATATAATATTCCATCCCAGCAGGGGTAATAAGATCAAATTATATGACATTGCCACTTGTTCCACAAAAGGTATTATATACCTATTAAAATGCCCCTGCGATAGGGGGTACGTTGGAAAGACAGAGAGGGAGGTAAAAAACAGAATAGGTGAACATAAGAGAGATATCATCAATTATAAAGGCTCACCTAATAGGTATGAGACTCCTGATGACTTGATAAAGGTTCAAGAGGAAGACCGAAACGTTGCTGTCTGTTACACTGTAATAAAGTATTTGTTGCACAAGACCCAAGAGTGCTCTGCAATTGTATTATGGTTAGGTATGAGACTCCTGTCAGTAAACATTTTTTACAGGCATGTTAAAGTTGCAAGTACTTAAAGTGGTTAAACAAAATACACATGGAGGTAATTATAAAAAAAAGTTTATTGAAAAGGGAGGCAAAATGGATTGACAAATTGCAGACATGAAATCCCAAAGGGCGAATAAAGACTCAGGTCTTAACAGCTTCCTTTGATCCCAGGTCACCACATTCTCCCACGACATAATCAGAACTAGGATTAAAGAAAAAAAAAAGTGAGTGAAATTGGTGCAGTATTATGCAATATTCAAATTTTCTGCAAATATTCAAGATACTGAAATCCCGTTGTGTTTTTACTAAGGCTTTTAACTACCATCTAGATAGAAAAGGATCTGATGCTATGAATAAGGAAACCCCGAATAAATTTATATATTTCGATTTAACAAGTGTATAAGATAAGTTTTAGCATAGCACTAAGTAATTATAACTAGGCACTGATTTTTACACTACAACCATGTGTTTTGTATATGACTAAGCATATTGTATTGTTTTATGATTGTACACATTGTTTTAATCAAGCACTTGATCATGCACTTATTATAGTTTTAAACAACCAATGATATCTTTTATATAATAGGAATCACATGGGTTTTATGTTCTTTATTATTATTGATATATGTTTGTTAAAATCGCAATTTAAAATCTAGCACTTTATATTTATTGTATTTTAATATGTTTGCACATCTAGGGCTAGGAATGACCTTAGAAGCCTCTCTTTGGTCCCCAGCCCATCACTCAGTTTGATACCTCACTGGTAGGAGAGGCCTTAAACGGACAGTTCAGTGGAAATTATCGATATTTGTTAAATTGTTAGTTTGTGTAATGCCTTCTTAGTTATTCTACATATTCTCTCCCATTTTAAAAAATCATTTGATTTCATACTCTTTGCTGTTCCCTGCTGTTGACATTAGTGAGCTGCCATTTCAGGTTCTAACGGTCCTTCTCCCCAGGATGCACCACATCCTTGGAATGTTCCTAACAGTAATTTCTACTGATTGGTGGTTGGATGGGTCAAAGATGCTCAGATCTCTACTGAGCAACTGAATCAACCCGGTCAAGGGCAAGACCATAATGGTCCCTACTAGGGGTCCTACAAACAGGAAGTCAGCATTTTGGTTGCATTTATTTATACACAGACACAATGCTGAATGGGCAGATTAAGGCCATTGGGATGAATAAATACTGCTCTTTTTTCTGAAAAGCATATGTATTTGCACTGAACTTCCCTTTTAAGGGTATAAATGTTTGATGGATGAATGCACTGATTATACCTGAGGAAAGGGGGCAGCGAGCACCCCAAAGCTTTGTACTGGTTTGTTTTGCACTTAATAAACTTTAAAATTCACAAGAAATAGTGTGCTCCTCTTGCTGCTATATATATTGGATTACCTTAGCCCTCTGGGTAGGGGGTGCGGAGGATTACACCTACAGATTACTAGGCCAAAGCCATTGACTGTGTGCTAGAGTGGCTCTAAATCAGATTATAATGAAAACTCCCAAACCCCTAGCATGTATGAAGCTCACATCACATTAATACTAAAACCAGACAAAGACTCGTTAGATTGCGGATCTTACAGGCCCACCTCACTGCTAAATATCGATTATAAACTACTGGCAAAATTATTGGCAAATAGATTACAAAAAGTTCTACCCACGATAATACATACTGACCAGGCCGGCTTTATGCCTGGGAAGTCCACCTCCATTAATATTAGGAAAACGCTTATATACATACACAAATTGATAACGACAACTCCAGTTCCAGGCTCATGCTTTCTCTGGATGCTCAAAAAGCATTTGACTCAATAGAGTGGACGTATTTATGTATCCGTTTAAAAAAAAAATTGATTTGGTCCTTAATTCATAAAATGGATTCAACTTTTATACAAATGACCTACAACCACAATATACCAATGGAGCCTGCTCTTCACCATTCTCTCTAGAAAGAGGGACCAGACAGGGCTGGCCCATCACCTTATCTGTTTGCACTTGCCCTAGAACCAATGGGCAAGACTTTGCTCCTCCCCCAATATACCGGGTTTGACTCTAGGAGCCCCCACATCTTTACTTAGTCTATATGCAGATGAATTAATACCATACTTAGCAGACCCGATAAACTCGCTTAACTCAACATACAATCTTATAACTGAATTTGGCCCTTATTCTGGTTTACTAATAAACTGAAATAAATCATGTATATTCCCAATTGACCAATACACTATTCCGATAGTACAAGAATTCAAGTACTTAGGAGTAATAATCATGTTCCCTTGCAACCTAAACTATGCATGCTGGGTATACCTGAGATGGACTTGTGGTCACAATATCATTTAACATTATTTTATTTCAGAAAAAGTTATTTAAAATTGGATGACAACCCAAACCCCCAGGATTAAAGTATGGAAAGAAATGATTAATACTGCTATATCTTATAAAAGATTAATATAAATAGGGAGAGGCTGCCCTGATAAATTTAAGAAAGTATGGAGACCATGGTATGATTATATGGGACTGAATTTGCCCCAATAGGTATAAGTTTATGACAATGTAAAACTACCATCTTTATTGCAATGTAATGTTATTTTTAAAGTCAAACTAGTTTTATCTTTACTGAGTGCACCTGAATAACACAAATTGCTAATTTAACCTCCCTACACAACCCCCCCCAACCCAAAGTAGGTTTGTGTTCCCAATATATCTATTATATATTTGAGTTAAAATGTTAATATAGGTCAGAATATGGTTGTAAATAAGATGTATGAAAAAGTATAATGCAAACAGTTAATAATTGAATAATTATCTTTTACTTATATATGCTCTTATATATGTAAAATAAATAAACGAGTTTTTAAAAAAAAAACATCTCCGGTATAAACATTGGCCACAAACAATACACAAAGCATAACCAAACCACACATATCCTTACCCAATAGACCCATATGGAAAACTTTTTTTTAAAATTTTAAAATAAACATCTATAAATTTGAATGCCTTAACATTATTCTCCAGACCACAATGGTGAACCTAATAAAGTCCAATTTCCCTTTAAATGAAAGTCCACATCCCTTAGATACCTTGGTATACAACCAAATCCTAACCCAAATGAACTATACACTACCAATTACCTACCAGCACTACAGAAGCTGTCCTCTGACCTGGAATCACGATACCATGGTCCTCACACTTGGTTTGGCAAGGCAAACATTATTCAAATGGATGCTTTTCCCCGTTTTCTGGATTCATTTTAAACAATAACAATTACCCTACCCAACACTTACTTTGAGACAATCCAGAAAAAAAGATTCTACACTTTATAAGGGTTAAGGGCCCCCCACAGACTTAAATACTCAACTTTAATTCGAAGACACTGGTGGAATTAATCTTCCAGACTTCAGAAAATATCACCAAGCAGCGATGCTTATTCAAATAATAGACTGGTAATACAACAAACAAAAAAAGGCACGGATAGAACTGTTAGTAACATTATTTCCCTCTAATCTTCAATTAGCCCCCTGGCATATCCCAAGCTCTAAACCACCTACCACCACCAACTATTTTATACCTTTGATCCTAAGATCATTGGATCATGCTGTCAAAGGCCTTAAAATTGCTACAATACCAGGAAGAATTACACCCAGCTTTTCCTCCCAGACTCTGCACTGGCCTAATCATGATAACCCGAAAATTGTCCAAATAGTATTACCAACAAGATTAAAACCATTACAAGAAATAATTGTCAACAATGACACAAACTTATTTCATATTTCAATATATCCAACTCTCATTTTGTTAATGCTTTATTTCAGAAAAACAACCCAAAGACATCTCTACTCCATTTAAATCCCTATGTACAACCTCAATTCTCCCACAACACACAATCTCCCAGATCTACAAACTCCTACAATCCAAAGCATTATTATACCTACCATCAAATGCTCTAAAATGGGAACAATAATTACAAACAAACTTCTCACAAGACCAATGGACAAAAAGTTTTACACGTACACAAGTTATCTATAGCAAGTTATGCACAAGAAAAATAACTACAAAATACTCTCAAGATGGACACAAATATAAACATACTGGACCACCATCATTTCTTTCTATAACTAAATAACACTGACTGACATATCATGTACAATATCTATATTATTACTATCTATATTACCAATACTCAAAGAAATCTCCTTCGTTTTTTCCTAATTGGAGGATGAACAGTAATATCAATATATAGGAAAACCTCCAATCTCCATATGGATACAAGAATTTAACCATTACCGTATATACTCAAATATAAGTTGATCCGAATATAAGTCAAGGTAACTATTTTTACCTGAAAAATGAGTAAAACCAGATTGACTTGAGTTTAAGTCGAGGGTAGAAATTATGACCACTATTGCCTTCTGATTCTGTATTATTTTGAGGCTTTAGCCAAGTCCAGTATGGCTATTACTGTATGGGAATTCTGCTGTCTATTTAAAGGGCAACAAAAGCCTCATAACTTTTAGCTTGACAACACCAATATGTGTATTATATGTGTAAATGTGTTATACACTTATGTGTATAAAGAGAGAACTGTGTTAATAAAATCAAAAATTAAAAAAAAAATGCTAAGTCAAGTTGCTAGATCTGGTTGTTACATTACATACTGTACAAAGCCCCTAATTTAATAGTATATTCCATATGAATTGGTTATATTTAGTTACTTAAAAATTCATCAGACCAGGTTTACCCTAAACTGATCAATATCATTTTCAGTACTTACCCGATGAATTATTCCAGCTGCATGAATGTACTAAAATGACAAAAATATTTTGATTAGTTTCCCAGAGGCAACTTATCTTAATGTATTTATGCTTCTCATACATTATCCAACCACTGACAAAGCCTGGAGGGGGTTATCACCACTAACCTACTAAGGCCTCTTTATGGGGGGGGGGGGGGGGGGTAGCAAATCATATACTATCATATGCAAAAATTCCATTATTTCCTAAAACAGCAAATTTAAAGTAATTTATAGAGCGCTTGGCTTTAAGAAGGAATCTGCGACAGTTGCCAGACAAATTCATGAATTCATGAATGTCTGCATGGATCAAACAATGTAAGACTATAAGATATGGATAGCAGAAATTTAGCAGGGCTTTCTTATGCCAAAATCTGACCAGGACATAAAACACAGGAATCAAAATTTAAATGAGAAAGTAAATTACTTTGTCTTTAAGTTAGTAAAAGCTTATTAACTAATGAAATACACCTAATTTGGCACTGAAAAATGTTTAGCAAAGCTTAGAACAAACCAAATGTTTTTTATTTAAATCACACACATGTATATTTATGTTAAAGTGCTTATAAGCGCTACGGGAAATGTTGGTGCTATATAAACCCACAATAATAATAATGTAAATTCTAGACAAAAAAACAAGACTCACCTTGAGACCACATAGCATCTGGTAGACCAAGTATTGTATCTTATCTTCAGACAGATGATGTCCCATTATCTTCTGTAAATCAATCTGCATGTATGGCATCACGATATAGCTATAAGAAACATATATACAAATTATACCAGAACTGAAATTTTTCCAGAAGCAGAGTAACCTAAGCACCTAAACATGTCTGCCTGCCAACATACTGTACTTTTTAAAAAGTGTTTCTTTATCCTTTTTTCCATAAAACTAGCTACCTAAAAAAGAATTTCACCTAATAACTTAAGCTTGAGAATTAGAACTAATTTCTATTAAAGAAAAGTGTTGTCTCATTGGTATAACAGAAACATGGATAAACATGATTCACATGACTGGCCAGTTAATTAAGAAGGTTACTCAATTGTTTAGGTATGATAAGAGTAATGTAAAAGATGAAATAGCTGGTGGTAGATATCCTAAATTTGTTATGCATGAGCATATTCTGTCACAGATTGTATATGTATGTTCCTACTAGAACTAACCCTGAGCTCATTATGGAGATGAAAGTAGTGGAAAGCTTAGGAAGTAGCCATTGTAATATATTGTCTTTTAAAAAAAGGAAAAAATTGCAATGCGTTAAAGGCATTTAGCATTAGATAAGCACATGTTATTGCTATTTTAGAAATCCTTGAAACTCTTAGGCTTGGGTGGTATGTTCTCAGGTAAAGACACTGAACAGAAGTGGACTGCTTTTAAAATTAGGCCTGCATCTGCGTTGCTTAATGCCTAGGTAAAAAGGGAAATGGAAAGAAGGAAAAGGGCATTTTGAATCCGAGGGTACAGAACAATCCTTCGTAAATTATAAAAGCTGCAATAAGGATTGGAAAAAAAGCAGTTAAACTAGCTAAAATAGAAAATGATGTACAAATAGCTAAATAAAGCAAGACCAACCCAAAAATGTTGTTTAAGTATATCAATAGTAAACAGATGAAGAAAGAATGTGGACCATTAAATTGCAGGGCTAAGATGGTTATAGAGGATGTCGAGAAGGCAAATGTACTAAAGCAATTTTGCCCCCTCTGTATACACTATCGAAAACCATGGGGGGTTGATGGAAAGGTACTTAGTATATTCATTTGCCCTCTATATCTCTATATGCTCTGGTTGTTTACATTAAAGGAAAAGTTCAGTGGAAATTATCAATATTTCTTAAATTATTAGTTTGTCTAATGCATATTTAGTTATTCTACATATTCTCTACCATTTTGAAAAATCAGTTGATTTCATACCCTTTGCTGTTCCCTGCTGTTGACATTAATGAGCTGACATTTCAGGTTCTAACAGTCCTTCTTCCCAGAATGCACCACTTCCTTGAAATGTTCCTAACAGTAATTTCTACTGATTGGCTGTTGGATGGATGTTAGATCTCTACTGAGCAACTGAATCAACCCAGGCGCTGGGTGAAGGGCAAGAGCCAGCATGGTATTGTCTTGTATAAAGCGAGGTATGGATTCAAGGGAGGAAAATGTAATTCTCCCTCTTTACAAAGCATTGGTAAGGCCTCATTTGGAATATGCAGTGCAATTTTGGAATCCTGTGTACAAAAAGGACATCTTTGAAATGGAAAGGGTTCAGAGAAGGGCAACTAAATTAATAAGGGGATTGGGGGAGCTTGAATATGAAGAGAGACTGGAAAAGTTACAATTATGTACGCTGGAGAAAAGGCGCTTGCGTGGGGATATGATTACTGTGTATAAATACATTAACGGGCCATACAATAAACTATCTGGGGCATTGTTCACCAATAGAACATGTCAAAGGACACGGACATCCCTTAAGACTTGAAGAAAAAAGGTTTAGGCTTCAAGCTCGGAAAGGGTTTTTCACTGTGAGAACGGTAAGGCTATGGAACTGTCTTCCAGTGGACGTTGTAATGGCAGGTTCATTGGTCAGTTTCAAAAAAAAGCTGGATGAGTTTCTGCAAACAAGGAATGTTGCAAGTTACTGGTATTGATACATAAAGTAGAGTTGATCCAGGGAAATTTCCGATTGCCACTTGGAGTCAGGAAGGAATTTTTTCCCCCTTCATAAATTTGGTGGGTTTTTTTTGCCTTCCTCTGGATCAACAGTTAGGCAGGAAATGAGGATATTGCTAGATGGGTTGGACTGGATGGACGTATGTCTTTATTCAACCTCAAATACTATACTATACTAAGACCATAACGGCCTCTACTAGGGGTCCTGCAAACAGGAAGTCAGTATTTCGGTTGCATTTATTTATACTCAGACACAATGCTGAATTGGCAGATTAAGGTCATTGGGATGGAAAAAATACTGCTCTTTTTTCTGAAAAGCATATGTATTGTGCCTTGCTAAAAGCATAGCTCCTTCCCCTTATCCTAACAGAAATATTATTTGGAACACTAGAACATGTAGAAACTTTCATCTTTTGCTAGGGACAAAAAAAAAATTACGCAAGTCTGGAAATTTAAACTTGTGACCTTCTGGATTTCTGAAACAGGTGCATTGCCAGGTATGCCACCACTACATAATAATAAATCCAGGTACATTTAGAATCTAGTAAATATAAAAAATGGAATACACACCAACTTTGACTGGTAAATTAAAAAAAAAAAAATCCTATTACATGTCCACAGCTGAAATCACATTTACAACCATGCTCCCACAGCAGAATTTAGTGCTAAAAGCCTGCCTCCTAGATGGCCCAGGTTAACATAGCACTTGTCATTGGCTGGCGAGATTGTCTGTTAAAACCTCTCTTTTCCTCCCCTGCCAGTCAAACAAAATTGAAATGTCCTGTTGCTAGCAAAAAGCCTATATAATCATGCTGATCAAGGGTGACGGGGTGTTTTCTCGCATGCTAGCTTTGAGTGACAGAGGCAGACAAAATTGTTACGTGCCCTTCACTGCATGGATAATTGAAGGCAGACAGGATTGAAATGAAGGGGAAAATGCATACCTTTACTTTTTTTAAAAGCAATTTAAAAAAATGCATTGAGGCAATACAATTATCCTTTAATGACTTCATGTTCTGGCATCAGCATGGGAGCCTTTTTAGTTACAGAATCTATAATTTAGATGTACTAAATGCAACTTACTAGAGAAGAAGCTTACAATGTATAGTTGTTCAGGGGAGAATAGCTTTTAAAAGCTTTCGGTTTTCAAAAAAATGTTTAGTGCTCCTTTAATTCTTATTCATCCATGCTGCATGTATTTTTTAATAGATGTCCCTACATGTGCCACTGATATGAAATACATATTCAGAAAGACATATACTATAAACCTCCCAACAAGATGGCAAGCAACTTTAATTTAACTGGCACATATATATGAAACATTAAGAGCAGATCAATGCAGCTCTACATTTTTCTTATAAACCAAATCCAGCCGACAGGTTACTGACTGAGCAAGCAGTTTCCCAGTACAGGGGGGGGGAAAGAAAAAGGCAAAAGACAATATTAAAGGTAGAAGAAAGATATATGGCGAGTCAAAAAGGGTGTACATATTCTTTAATCTCACACCTTTATGGAAAGCTCTCCATCCACACTTATTCTATTTCTTTCTCAGATCTCACATGTTTTCCATAGCCAAAAGTGTTGTCCTTTCTCTGCCAATCACTTCCATGTGGCCACATTTGTACACAGCCAATCAAAACAAATTAAATGTAGAGACCAGAGCTCATAACTAACATTACTTAAATCACATGCCTTTTGTCAGCAAATTATACAATGTTCTACATGGGAAATGCTTGTGAAGGTTCTCATTCATCCAGGTCATGGTATATCTGTTGTATTCAGTTAAATCAAATGAACTTAAAGTTGTTGTTTTTTAAACATGTTTTATTTATTGTTATACAGGTCAACATACACTGTAATTCCAGTGTTGAAATAAAATTTACAGTTGGTATAATAGTTGAGCAATGCATTATTTCCCTGCATATTAATACAATTTCCCTGCATATTAATACAATTAACAATCAAAGGTGAGGTGGGAGGGAAGGGAGGGACTAGGTATTCCAAATTTTAATTGATTTGTGTTTTAACGTTATTATTTCGTCAACATCAGTCTAGTTGCAATATCAGAAATCATGTCATGCTTAATTTACACATTTCTATCAATTGTTGTTAGATTAGTCAGGTCTATACCCATATAATCATACCAGGGGGCCCATAGCTTGATAAAGTGGTTTAACTTGCCTCTATCTAAATATATAAGTCTTATCAGCGGGAGATCAGCTTTAATCATAGCCTCACAATTCCTGTATCTGGGGGCTCTTGGGGACATCCAGGATAACACAATTGTGCATCTGGCATAGAACAGGATATGACGCAGTAGTTTTAAGCATATTGTTACCATGTCCCCCGTCCCTTCCACTTCCAACATACAAAGTTCGGGTTGCAAAGGTATTGGTACCTGAAAAATATGTGTCAACACCCTTACCACTTTGTTCCAGAAAGATAGGACAAGTCTGCTGATGATTCACTACATTTAGGGCACTCTGAAGTATTAGCCGGATACATATATGACAGCCTATGTGGAGAGAGATACACCTGGTGTACTATATAATACTGCATTACCCTGTACTTGGCAGAGGGGGGTACCCGGATATGTGATTCAGCGATCTCCATCCCATCTGATTCGGATAAGTCTGGAATATACCTCCTCCATTTATGTAGAATGGGTAGTTTGGTGGTCTGGGTTATTTTGATCTAATAGTCGGGAGTATATTCGGGAGACTAAATATATTACACCCCTATCCTCCCATACTTTCGAAGCACTGAATGTCGATAGTGTTTGATATTTACTGTTGTGCCATATTGGAGCTTCACCCAGCACTCCCCAGACATCCAAACACTTAGACGTTTCTTGCCAAATATTTCGCATCTGCTTATGAAGGGCCGTCCCTCCTCCGGGGAGTATATTTTTAGGAGCTTCCAAGAACACGAACGGCAGCGTTGGCAGGTAGGCTTGGAGCATACACTCCATATCATATTCGGGGGCGGGGGTGGGGTGTCTTGTGGGTCTGGGGGAGGAGGGATTACCCAGTCTGTAAAATATTTGAGTTGGTTCGACAAATAATATAAGTAGAAGTCTGGGAGTGCCAGGCTGGCCGCCTGTTTAGACATTTGCAAAGTTTTAATTTTAGTTCTTGCTCTGCCTGAACCCCACAGCAAAGGGAGGATTGCACTGTGAATTGAGGCAAAAAACTTTTTGAGGATAGTGGTGGCGGAGTGCTGGAACACATACAGAAGTTTGGGTAATATAATTATTTTAATTAAGTTTATACGTCCAACTAAATTGATATGAAAATATTTCCATGTTTTGACTATTTTGTACCCATTCTAACAATGGAGAAACATTTCGGTTGACAAATTCCTCTGGTGTTTTGGTAATAATTATACCAAGATATGCTTGTGAAGGTTCTCATTCATCCAGGTCATGGTATATCTGTTGTATTCAATTAGATCAACTGGACTTGAAATGTAGTTCTTGAAGACGTTTCGCTAGTCATCCGACTGGCTTTCTCAATTCAGAATGACTGTACAAGAATCTGTGGCAATTATGTACCCTGGAAAATCCAATTAGCATATCACAGCCAGGTGTTAAGGGTGTGATTAGATAGTGGCTAAGAGGTGTTATAGGAACGCCCAGAGTAAGGTGTTAAAACAGCATTGTACATGGCAGACAGTTGGTGTCGAACCCACCCACCTCTATTTAGGCTTGGTTTCTTTATTTTCACATAAATGGAGCAGGGGTCTCCGAGAAATTAAGAAGAATTTTCAAAAAACATCGTATCCCTGTCTGCTTTAAACCGAACAACACACTGAGGCAGCAATTGGTACAATCCAAAGACCCAATACCAAAACACAAGAAGCGACATCATATATGCAGTGCAGTGAAGAATGCTCTGATTTGTATGTGGGGGAGACCAAACAGCAACTGCATCAACGTATGGCCCAGCACAGAAGAGCCAATTCCTCGGGTCAGGACTCAGCCGTGTATCTGCATCTTAAGGATAAAGGACATACCTTTGAAGATTGTAATGTTAACATACTTGCGAAGGAACGTGACTGGTTCAAGAGAGGTGTTAAGGAGGCCATTTATGTGAAAATAAAGAAACCAAGCCTAAATAGAGGTGGGGGGGTTCGACACCAACTGTCTGCCATATACAATGCTGTTTTAACACCTTACTCTGGGCGTTCCTATAACACCTCCCACTATCTAATCACACCCTTAACACCTGGCTGTGATATGCTAATTGGGATTTTCCAGGGTACATAATTGCCACAATTCTTGTACAAGTCATTCTGAATTGAGAAAGCCAGTCGGATGACTAGCGAAATGTCTTCAAGAACTACATTTCAAGTCCAGTTGATCTAATTGAATACAACAGATATACCAAGATACTTAAATTCTTCTACAATAGGGACTAGTTCTTTCACTCTTGGGGGTGGGTCAATTAAGGGGTCTTAGGGTAGGAGGGATGATTTCCCCCAATTAATATGTAGTCCGGACATTGTGCCAAATTTGGATATTATATTGTATGCTGATAGTAGATATTGTTGTGGGTCGGCTAGATAGAGAAGCAAATCATCTGCGTATATACTTAGTAGTGACTCCTTGCTTCCAAGCATAAAACTTTTAATATTGGGACTGGATAGCCAGAGGTTAGATGGCCAAAGTGAACAAGTATGGGGAGAGCGGGCATCCCTGTCTGGTGCCCCTGAAAAGATTGAATGATTTGAACATGTTCCATTGACCATAATTGCGGCTGTAGGTCGATCATAGAGTCTTTATCCAGTTTATATACTTAGGTCCGAATCCGAAGTGGGTCATACACTTCCACAGATAAGGCCATTCTATTGAATCGAATGCCTTTTGGGCATCCAAAGACAGCATTAGCCGACTACCAGCGTTATCATGATCCACCTGACAGTGGATTAATGTTTTCCTGATGTTGATAGATACTGACTTGCCTGGCATAAAGCCAGTTTGATCTGGATGTATAATTGTTAAAATTACATTTTAAGCCTGTTTGCTAAGATTTTTGTGATAATTTTATAGTCCGTATTAAGTAGAGAAATAGGCCTATATGAACCACAGTCCAATACATCCTTTCCAGGTTTAGGTAGTAGCGTAATATGCGTCTCATACATAGAGGGAGGGAGGGATTGGAGTTCTGATATATTTTGTATAAGGTGTAATAATTGTGGTAAAAGTGGATCACTATATCTTTTATATATTTCGGCCAGGATACCTGGGGATTTGTTGTTAGTTAGGTCACCTATAGCTTCTATAATTTCAGTTGTATTTATATCTTCTTCCAATTGGGCTCTCTGGGATGCAGTGAGCGTAGGGAAAGTTAAATTAGTCAGGTAGTCATTGAGTTGTGCCGGTGTTGTTTCTAATTGTGACATATATAGTTTCTGGTAGTATGATGTGAATGTGTTTAGGATTTCAGGCGTACTGGTGACTGTTTGTCCGCTAGTCTTTCTTATTTCTAATATATTATTAGCATCTCTTGGGCCATGTGCCAGCTGCGCCAGTAGTTTGGCTGATTGGTTCCCATGATCGAAATATTTTTGTTTGTTAAAAAACATTTTTCTATGTATCTTTTCGGTAATTACTGCATTATATACTGCCTGCATTGCATTCCAGTCTGTCCTGGTTGCCTCAGTTGGAGTTGCAGTGTATCCATTTTCAGTTTCTATTAATTTGGCGGTGATATTCTTTTCGTCTTGGGATGCCTTGGACTTAATATATTTAATAGTACTGTTGAGGTGGCCTCTAAGGTAGGCTTTAAAAGCATCCCACTGGATTAGGGGGGGATACCTACCGGGGCACGGTCCAAGGAAAAATATATTTCAATCTGGGTTAAAACAAGATCAGGTGAAGGAAAAAGCCTGAGCCAGAAGGGATGAATTCTTCCCAATCGAGTCAAGGACACTCCAGTGCTTTCTTTTAGTTTTAAACATATCGGTGAATGGTCTGAAATTCCTCTAGCTAAGTGGTATATTTCGGTGACCTGTGAGCAAATTGTTCTATTAACAAATACATAATCGATACGTGATAATGTGTTGTGTGTGGAGGAGAGACTGGTATACCCCTTCGTTGTTTGATTGCGGTATTGCCATATATCTATCCATTGTAATTCCGATATTAGGTCACCCAACGCGGCTGTTGGATTAGGTGTAAGTGGCGGTGGAAATCTGTCCAATATATATTATTCATTACAGCATTGAAATCTCCCATGCAAATAAGTTTGGCTTACGGGTATTTAGTTATAAAGGTGAGGGATTTCCGAAGAGGTTCCTGGGTAGCTGGGGGAGGGTCATATATGCCTATTATTACATACTGATTAGTTTCTATATACAAAGCTACACATCTCCCCTTGGCATCTGTCAGAACCTCATTTATTTGAAACCATATACTGTTATTGATTAGGATTGACACGCCCCTTGAATACACTGAATGGGTGCTGTGCGCTGCCCACTTGACCCATGGTTTCTGTAGGAAATGTGTGGTATCTGGTAACAGGTGTGTTTCTTGCAGACACACTATATCTGCTTTAGAGGTACGAATCAGGTCTGTGACTGCAAGGCGTTTTTGAGGGTTATTAAGTCCCCGTACTTTCCAGGAGAGATTTGTTATAGCTTTAGCCATTTGTTGCTATTGGGTTTAGATGGGTAGTCCCTTTCACGGTTACATGGAGAGAGGAATAGAATATACCAGTAATTAACCTTCATAACATGATATCGACAATCTATTAATAATACCAAATTTGCACATACATATATATGGAGATTACATTGATATACTATAGCATTCAACATAGCAATATACTTTATAGTCAGACACATCTGAATATATTGAACCGGTTCGGTTCTTCCATTTATCATCCACGGTGTTGCCCATATTTATCATGCAGTGTGCCTTGTTTGAGCATAGAATGAAATTGGTTTTCAGTATG
Organism: Hymenochirus boettgeri; assembly: GCA_019447015.1. Classification (NCBI taxonomy): domain Eukaryota; kingdom Metazoa; phylum Chordata; class Amphibia; order Anura; family Pipidae; genus Hymenochirus; species Hymenochirus boettgeri. The sequence continues at coordinate 122,936,620 of CM033470.1, forward strand.
GTGTACGTTTGGGGGTTTATATTGCTGGATAGGAATACCAATTAGGTGGAGGGGGATCAACTATTAACGTAACATAACTGAACAAAGCACCTTATAGGGTGCACATCCTTATTCTGGGCTAATAAGGGGGTGCACTTAAGTGCAGTAGCTGCGGAGGAAGGAATTTTCTTCCCTACTCCCGCACCATTAGTTATTAAAAGACCAATTTAGAGAATAGTTGAGGTTGTCTTGTATTTAAAGATTACAACCAACCATAGGTGAACGTCCGCTTCACATTATATTTAGGGAGTACCTATTATCAGCGGCCTGATATGGGTCTACCATTGATTGCTTCATACATATTTTGACCACCACCCAAGATTAGAACATAACATAACAGTTTACACATTCTTGTTTAGCATTTGCTATAATTGTGTTGGATTAGTGTAGTTCACATATCTGGCCCGATAGACCAATTGTAGAGTAGTCTTATACCCGTTGAGTTCAAATTATTAACCATGTCTCCGGTGGTTATCTATGTATTATCCATATGTTAGTTGTTGGGGATGCCCTCCAAACAGAGTTGGTTGCTACAGATATGGGGAGGACAGGTAAAGTATATTTATCAAAGGGGGATTCTCAGTGTGTGGGCGAGTCTCAGTACGGTAAAGTATGGGCAATAAGGGTATATTGTGCTGGATATAGTTCACCCATTGGGAATATCGTGCTTGTATGGGATCTTACCAGTACTTGCTGCAGTTTACCGCGTATCGAGCCAAGTACAGGCCTCGGCAGGTGTATCAAAGAAATGGATTTTCCCATCTTTTACAACTCGCAGCCTTGCTGGGTAGGCCATCGAGTAAGTGTATCCAGCGGTGGTTAGGCGCTTTTTGATGTCTAAAAAGGTGGCTCTTTTCCGCTGGAGTTCAATGGAGTAATCTGGGAATATTCGTATCTGGTTGTTGTAGGTTAATCCATCAGTCGTACGGGCCTTACATAGTAGCCAGTCCCGATCTCGTGTGTTAAGGAAACGTGCAATCAGCGGTCTTGGTTGGCCTCCCGGGATTGGGGCTCGGCCTGGGACACGGTGGGCTCTTTCTATGGCGAAGTGTGGTGAGAAGCCATCTGACCCAAGGTGCGCAGTAATCCACTCCTCTAGAAATTTAGTTGGGTGCTGGCCTTCGGACCTTTCCTCAAATCCAATAAAACGCAGGTTTTGCCGTCTAGACCTGTTCTCTAGGTCGTCTAGTTTGTTTTTGGTGGTTTGCAATTCCTTCTGTAGTTGGTATACCGATGCGGACATAGGCCTGACGGTGTCCTCCATTTCAGTTATCCGTACTTCTGCCTCCCCCACACTGTGGTTGGTTTTATGCAGGTCGTGATGGAGTAGCGATATGTCTACCTTGATTTCTTCCATCATGGACTTCAGTGAGCAGGTACTGTCCTGTATAGCACTCGGCACTTGTGTCCGTAATTCTTGTAGTGTGGGCTCTGTAGTGTGGGGTCCAGAAGCAGAGTCAGTCGGCTGTTCACCATGGTTCAGGCCCACCGCTGGCGAGGTCTGGTGTTGGGAAGCCATTTTAGTGGCCTGTTTCGCAGGAGAGCCTTGCCATGCAAATTGCTCTAGTTTTTTGCTGGCTCCGGTTGATTTTGTTCCCTTGGTTCTAGTCATCTGGTTCTCCCGAGGTTCTTTTACAATTTTGGTAAGAGTTTTCTAGTTAATAGATAGATACTTGCCTGTAATGGCGCGGGAGCAGTCCGGGAATGCGACCAACACCATGAGGATCCAAGCTCCGCCCCCAACTGAACTTAAAGTTTCGTTTTTGAAGACGTTTCTCAATACAGAATGTTGGCAATTAGTACCCTGGCAAGTCCTTATTAGCATTAGGGACCTTATGAATGCAAGGTGTTTATTACATAGTGACTAAGAGGTGTGCTCTAAAATGCCCAGGGTAAGGTGTTAAAACAGCACTGTACAAGGCAGACAGTTGGTTTCAAAACCCCACCACCATCACCTCCTCTATTCAGTCTTGTTTTTTTATTGTCACATAAACCGACACCTCGACACCTCTCTAGAACCAATCCTGTTCCTTTGCCAAGATGTTGACATTAAAATCTTCAAAGATATGTCCTTTTTCTTCTATATGCATATACACAGCTCAGTCCTGACCCGAGGAACTGGTTCTTCTGTGCTGGGCCATATGTTGGTGCAGCTTCTGTTTGGTTTCCCCACATACAAATCAGAGCACCCTTCAATGCACTGCATATATGTTGTCACTCTTTTTATGTTTCAGTATTGGTCTTTCAGATGCACCAGTTGCTGCCTCAGTGTGTTATTTGGTTTAAAGCAGACAGGGATGCTGTGTTTATTGAAAAATCTTCTTAATTTCGCGCAGAACCCTGCTACATAAATGACCACCATGTTCTTTTATGCGTGTCAGACAATCACATATGTGGCTGCCGGTTATTAAGAGAGCAGAAGGAACGAGGATGGGTAAATCTATTTCTAGGAACTTTTTAAATTTAAAACTATGATGTTTAAGGTTGGATTGTTTCCCCTAGACTACAGAAAACCTTTTTTCTTTTTTTTAACAGTATGGTAGTGATGAAAGGATCCAGAAGGGGCGGGGGGGGGGGGGTTGGCTCTCCCGTACATGTCCGAGTCCTCTAAGAGAACAAGGAACACTACAGTGTGGCCAGCAGTGGGTCAAATTTTAGTTTTGGGGGTGGACATGCCATTTAAATCTCTATCAGACACTTTAATGACCACTCTCCCCTTCCCAATCATTCACTACCCCTATTGACATTCCAATTATCCATCCCTTATCTTTCACTGTATACTCAGAGCTTTGGCACACGTTCAGAGGAGGAATTCCCTGTCAACTTTTATATCTTGACCAGTACATCTGTAAAGTAACCTCTATCACTAGCACCAACATTGACAAAAACAGGGGGGGGGGAAAGTGGTCCTCCACAACATATTTACTAAAGAGGACAAATCTGATGAGATGGGCTATGGTAATTTGGATAGTAATTTACTTTATTATGAAGTATGGTCAAAAGTGTAGCTATATAACAGGAAGGCAGTTATGAAAGCCTTATGAAAAAAAAAACTTGTCAAGGACAAACTGCAGTCTTTTACTTACAAGTCTTGGAAGTCATTAAATGATTTGGCTGATGTAAAGATGTCTAGAAGCCCAATAACCTTAAAAGAGAAAAAAACACTTCATTTAAACAAGAAACATCCTGTAGCAATTTAGAACACATTTTGTTTACAAATAAGGCTTGACTTTTTTTTCCGTGTGTCAGAAAATCTGCATTTTACTCAGAAAGGACGCATGGCAAAGTTTGTTTTAAATATTTCCTGATGTGTTATAATTTGATAGGAAGACTCATCCGTTAGTTGACTATAGTTGAAATGTGTGCAATCATCTATGCATAAAATATCCAGTGTGCAACAATATAGTACAAAAATGTCCCAACTCGATTATAGATTATTCATATTCAGCTACTTACATAACTCCTTGAAACAAAAGGGGTAAAATTGTGCATGCAACATTAAATCACGTAAAAAATTACATCAAAATTAGTCACTAAATCTCATAAATTACCTTAAAACGTGCACAGCCCTCGTGTATACTCTTTTCATCCCTTTAAGACAGTGATCCTCTACAACTACAACTTCCAGCATTCCTCAACTACAGAGGGAAGCCTAGGAATGCTGGGAGTTGTAGTTTTCAAACATCTGGAGATCCGTAGTTTGAGGATCCCTGCTCTAGGATATATGGTATATATGTTAAGTTTAATGAGGAATCTTTTTTCCAGTTTCTGTAACTTTCTCATTTTATTACCTCCTCTCCTTAAAGGATAACTGTATTGGCTCAATTAATTTTTTTTTTAAAAAAAACGGCTTTTAAAAAGAGTAAAGGTATGTAGCCCTCCCCATACATTTTTTTCCTGATTTCGAGCCTCTCTCTGTCTTCATTTAGCCTTCAATTAGCCCTGCTGTGAAGGAGGCATAACGATTCTGTCTGCCTCTGTCACTCAGAGCTAGCATGCAATAAAACACTCCTCCACCCACCCTTGATTAGCTTGATTATATAGGCTGTATTCTAGCAACAGGACATTTCAAGTTTGTTTGACTGGCAGAGAAGGAGGAGAGAGGTTGTAACAGACATTCCTACCGGCCAATGACAAGTGATACGTTAATGATGGGCCGTCTAGGAGGCGGGCTGTTAGCATTCATCTTTGCTGTGTGATATCTAAGGGAGTGTAGCACAGTTGTAAATGAGAGTAAGTGATTTCAGCTGCTTGAAGCGTGGACGTGTAATGGGGGAGATTTTTTTGGTGTATTGTTGTCCTTTAAAGATGGAACCTTATCAATAACCTGGAATTTTATTTGACTGACTGAGTCCTACTGTATAAAAATTATGTGTACTGGCAAATGTGTTAATTGTCTCTATATGGATGATTTGTGCCGGGTAATTTGTTTCCACTCTCCCTTTATTCTTCAACTCACGGTATCTGAAACTTTGGTTAGACCATACACAAGGTCTGTTTTAAAAAGCTGGCCATACACTAGTTTTTAAAGTCAACTTGAAATTTGTCCTAACGAACATCTAATCAGCTTTAAAGGGCATGTAACCCCCTAAAACTAAAATTTGCCCCACTGCTGGTCCTACTTTGTAGTGTTAAAAAAACCTTACTCCGGCATACGTGGTGGAGCTCTCCCCCCCCCCTTCATCTGGATCCATCTCCACGTCATTTTCTTTCCCTGCAACCCTAAATGACATGTTATTAAAAGGGCATGTCCACCCCCAAAACTAAAATTTAACCCACTATTTGCCCCACTGTGAAGTTTTAAAAAATCCTTACCTTACAACTCTGTTCCTTATGGTTCTCCTGAAGTGTTGGTCCAAAGTTCCAAATAGTGAAGAATAGGTGTCTGAGTCATCCGGAGCCTGCTACTTAACATTAGTAAGGACAGTGACATGCACAGGGGAGCCCCTCCCACCATCTGGATCCATCCTTGCATTCCACATAAAATCCTTTTAAATAAAAGGTAGATTTACTCCTTACCGCAGAGTTATTCTTTTAAAAAAAACAAAAAACTTACAGCCCTTCAATCCTGCTGCACTCTCCATTGAAGGCGGCCTGCAAGATTCTGTGTCATTTTCTTAAGATCCCTCTACACACAGTCCCAAACGTTCTATGTTAAAACACTAACTCAATGGTCCTCTGCACGAACACATTGTAACGGCATACACAATCTGGTTTTCACCCGCCTCTGCTCAATATCCAACTTCACCAACTCTACCTTTCCTCTGTAGGATCACAATCTTCTCCAATTTACTCTGTTGTCATCTGTCCAAAACATGACCCCTATCAAAAAACATACAGACGCAGGGACTTAAGTAATCTTGACCCCCATTGGCTCTATGGCCCCCTCCAACAAATTATTTCTATGCCCTCCTTCTCTGACCCAGACCTTGCAGCTGTCCATTACAATAACAGTTTCCAATGCCCTAGATTCTTTTAGTCCCATATCCACCCGCTGCCTTAATCGTAAAAACCCTCAACCATGGATCAGATTAAAAAGATATACTATACTCCCGTATAGCTGAACGATGCTGGTGCAAGAGCAACAAAACTAAAGACTTTCTAGAATTTAAAAGTACCCTTTACCGGATCAGAAGTGCTTTGTCCTTGGCCAAAAACTACTTCTCTTTACTCATATCCACACAATCCCATAACCCCAAAGACCTCTTCAAAGTTTGTAAATCCCTGCTCTGTCCGCCTCCTTCTCCGTCTACTCCCTGTTTATCGGCTGATTTAATAGGCTCATATTTCACAGAAAAAAATTGAAAAACATCAGAAATGGTTTTATTTCTTACCCTACCTCTTCCCTACAGCTTCCAACCCAGTGTTCTCCTTAGGGTCTTTTAGCCAGGCAGCCCACCCGGCTAATTTTTCATGCCACCCGGCTTGAAAAAATTCCTTGAGAGAATATTTAAAAGAATTTAGATGTAGGTTTAACAAGTGCCAATAGGTCAGTAAAAACTCCCGCCAACAGTGCCCAGTCCAGACCCGTTTTTTACACTTGTAAGATTATTTTAGCACATGTTAAATAGCTTTTCCAAAATCCCCAAGGCCCCAAAAGGGTGGCACATGTGCTTGTGCTGCCATGTTACATGGGTTACCTTCAGATGTTGTGAAACTGCAACTCCCTGCAGATGTTGACAAACTACAACTCCCTGCATTCTACAACCACGGAAAGCCGGGTACTTTTTCATGCCACCCGTCTGGAAAAAATTTCTGAGGAGAACACTGTAATCCAACAAATAACACTGCACCGCCTAACCTCTCTTCATTGCTCCCCCCCCTACCACTGCACTGTCTAGCCTCTCCATTGGGTACTCCCTAACAAACGTCACCACCATTCACCACCAGGAGGGATTCTTATCTGTCCTATCCAGGACACATCTCACCACCTGTCCCCATGACCCCATTCCCGCTTATCTCATTCCCCACCTCTCCTCTTTCTTCATACCAGCCCTAACCTCTCTCTTAAACTTGTCCCTATCCACTGGTACTTATCCCTATTCATTTTAACATGCCGTGTTACTATGGTAACACAAATGCTCCTGTTTCTTAGATTAATATACGTCAAAAGAGGCTGCCCTGACAAATTTGAGAGAATCTGGTTGGTGTGGCATACTAACACTGGTGATTATTGAAAGATTACGCATATTTAAAAGACAGCAATAATTCCTCTGACAGATACCATTCAAATAAACACGGAGAACCCACTGCTGCTGTGAGATCGACCACTAACACGTCAATGGGCATACAAAATAAAAATGGCCTACATACACAAGAATATAGCTAAACAGGTTATTAACCCCTTCCCAATAACCCATCCATACCCCCCCAGTTGTTGTTTTCATTGTTCCCTCTTTTATTATATATAACACTTAAAAGCAATAAGGGGTGCCTAGTGAAAACGAGAATAAAAGTGGAGTTGGGATACCTTGTATTGGCTAACTAAACAACAAAAATAGCAAGCTTTCTGGGGTCCTAAGCCCCCTTCATCAGGCTGGGTGTTACAAAAGAAACTGAGAAATCAAAAACATATATACATTGGAACAGTAAACATCAAATACTAGTGATAAGTTGAACAGATGACCAGGTACAGATACTGACTAAGGAGGGGGGGCAGTAGTGTAGGTGTGAAGTTGGCACAAGTAGATAGCTGTAATAATGGGAGAACAATGTCCTTTGAAAAGGAAAGTGTCCTTTGAAATGTATTAAACAGTACAAGACAGTGTAGAATAAGTTGATATTTGGCCATAAATCTCAGGTCCCTATTTAGTCCGCCATTCAGGAAATGAAATTTCTGGATGAATTTGTATTCCCACTTCCACTGTTTTTGATTATAACAATTGCCCATAAGAATGGTGATCTTGAGGTCTTTCATACTGTGGCCTATTTTACAAAAGTGCTCAGCCACAGGGGCATGATGTTGAATCTATGAGAGTTCATCTGTTCGCACAGTGTTTGTCCTGTTTCTCCCACATAGAAACCTGTGGTAGGGCACTTTATGTACATTATTAGATACACCACATTGGCGGATCCACAGGAGAATGATCCTTTAATTTGATGATTTTATTTCGCCTTAAGTGCTATCTGTCTGCCTTCATGTCCCCCCCGCTTCCTCAAACTAAACTTATAACTTGTATTACCTGCATATGTAGTATGCATGACTTTGTATAATATGTAATACCCTGTGTGTAATGTATATGACTATGTAATTGTAAAATGCTACAGAAGATATTTGCGCTACATAAATTCATAATAAAGATACACTAGAAGGCATTTCATAAATGTTTTAACAATGTATATTAACACCATGTAAATGAATGGCCTATGCCCTAATATTGAATGGAAATTAGCATCTGTTACGTTTTCAATCAATTTGATATTTGTCAAATCAAATGTATAAATCGATCAAAAAATGAGGATAATTTAAGGCCACATTTTCAAGAACAAAAACCTTTTTGTAAAGTTAAAACTTTTTCTCCACCTGATATGTTGTACAATAGGAAATGTTTGTAAAGCAGTAAATCAAACATTTTAATCAGTTTGCAAAGTCTCAAATGATAATGCTCACATTTTCATGGTTCATATGTTTGAGAAGTGTAAGTTCCCGGAATGCTCTCTTGGCAAATATTTCTGACTGGAAAGGCCGACACAACTTCTTTATGGCAATTTTCTCTCCAGTTTTCAAATTGATAGCAGAACTGACAAACAATAACATTGCTATCGTTAAATCAATGAAAATTTTTCTTAATGTAAAAAATTAATTAAAACGTTTGTGCTAATAAGAAGATGCTTTTACAAACTCACCACACTGATCCATATGCTCCACTACCAATAGGGCACAAATTGGTGTATTTTGGTGGAAGTTCCCACAGGGTTTTGTTCACTTCCTCTTTTCGAAAATTATGCTTTAGAGAGGAATTCATTATTGGTCTATTCAGTGTGACAAAGCTTAAAATTCCCCTTTAAACAGTAGAGACCAACTAGGTCAAACCAGGCACCAGATAACACAAGAGAATTTTATATGCCACATAATCCACAATTTACCAAATTCCTACAGGGGACACTTATACCACTACTAAAAAGCCCTGGTGCCAGTTACTTGTATAGCCACAACAAGTTAAGTGGGAAAGTCTACAAGCTATGGCGTACAGTAGACAGGAACTGTTCAGTAAATGGGTTGCTATGTTCTCTGGTGAACAGACCTCAATTACAAGCTTTCCTGACAGTCCACAAAATCCTCGGGAATGTGGGTTCCACTAGAATTAACTAGCCCAAACTAATTGCAAATAAAAAATGAAAAACTTTCCAATTATCTAGAGTTGCACTAACCCCCACCCGACCGGCCATGAACCTCCCCTGTCTAGCGTTTTAGAAACATTTGTTCTTGCCCAACTTCTCCTACTTCCGGGTAAAGTTACGTGAAATGGGGAGGGTGCGGCTTACAGGTGAGGAAGTGTTTGCGTCTAACCTGTTGCTCAAACGGATGTTGGAAAAAAAAGACCAAACAAGCTTTATTGCGACAAAACCCTTAAAGTGCAGGGTTTATGTTCAGGTTCAGAGTTTTAAGCAAATACGAGATTAATCCTGTAAACACATCAGACTATACTGTCAATTTTAGTGGGAGATGCAATAGCCCGTGCTGCCAGGGGCAAGTGACGGGTTTTCAAGGGGAGAGGCAGCCTGGCAGGGGTCCTGAATGGGTTACCACCGAATAAGCACAGGAGGAAGTTCTTAATCTAATTCATATTCTTTTATAATACATATCCATATTATATATGGATCATATAATTATATAGTCTAACATGCCATCCATCTCAAGTTGTTAAGTTGATGGTGTGTCTGTTTGAAGTGTCGGGCCACCAAACTGTCCTGTAGGTTTATGGGCCCCTATAGTAACATCTTTGTGTTTTTCTAATGGCTAGCCTGTGATTAGCTATGCGTTCTCGGATCGAGGTACTAGTTTTCCTCAAGTAGTAAAGTTCACATGGACAAGTGATGAAATACACTACGTGGGTACTGAGACCAGTAATTAAGCGATCCTTAATTTTAAATCGTACCCCACTATGGGATGAGGGAAGTCGGAGCCAACTATGACAGACTGACAAGTTTGGCACCCAAGACACTTATAGCACCCTGGTCTATTGGATGGCAACCAATTTGTCGTTTTTTTGTTGCTTTTTTAGGGGCTATGTCAGTTCGAACAAGGAGGTTATGCAAATTCTTGCCCCTTCAAGTAGCAAAAATAGGTTTGGAGTTGTTGAATGGGAGATTCCTCTCCGAACTTAGCACTCCCCAATGTTGTTTATCACTGTTTTTAATGCTACTAGACAGATGGGAGTATTGCATCACATATGGGACTAGATTTGGGCTATCTAGGTCTAGGGTATCTTTATTGCTGGCTATAATTGGCCTAGTAGCTTGGCACTTAATTGCCCTATATTTTTGATCTAGAATATTATTGAGGTGATATCCCCGTGCCAGAAAAGTTTTAATTATTTAGTTCAGCTGTATATTACATTTCTTCTGATCAGTGTTATTTTGTATAACCCTGAGAAATTGAGAATATATAACCCCAATCTTTTGTGGCCACGGATGGAACCTGTCAGCATGCAATATTGTATTGCAATTCGTGCTCTTTTTGAACAGTGTGGTACCCAGATGACCATTGGCCTTAAAGATCCGTAGATCTAAGAAATCAATGACTTGGTTGTGAGCTGTCACCGTAAATTTTATGGGGTTATCTAATCTAATTTCGAATGCCTCCATGTACATACTGGTAAAGGATGGGCCCACATTGGTGCCTATCACAGTGCCAGCCTATTGTTTGAAGAATGTATTGCCAAACCGAATATAGTTACTACTATTACTCAACATTAGGGTTAGTAATTCAATAAGAAACTCTATCATGGTCTATTTGGCACAGTACACCTGAGGGCCTCTCTGCAGATGTTAATGCCCTCCTCCTGAGGGATAACGGTGTAGAGGCTCTGGACGTTGCAAGTAACCAGAGTGGTGCCTTCTTCTGGCAGTACCAAACCATCAAGGATAGATATAAGTCCACCGCTATCCCTCAGGTAGGACTTCATCTCCCTCAATATGGGCTGGAGGAAGTAGTCCACAAACATTGATAGAGGCTTAAGTACTGAGCCGTGAAAAGCCAATATGGGGCGTCCAGTTGGGGCTGTCAGGGATTTGTGAATCTTAGGGACTGTGTATATTATGGGGTATTTGCCTGCACTAGTAGTGAGAAGTTTGAATTCAGAACTAGTTATCCACCCTGCCTGGACTGCCATTTCGACCTTAGACCTAATTGTTTTAATTAAAGTCCCTGTTGGGTCTCCAGATAGTTTCACGTAGGTCTTGTCATCAGCCAATTGGGAGAGCAGAACTCTGATGGCAGGTGCCACATTGGAAGGGTCAAATTTACTGGGGACCCAAAATGGTGACACTTTTTTAGGTACATCTTTTTGATTCCAAAAATGATCCTTTAGTTTTAATCATTGCTGTAAGCAATGAAGGTCTACTTCATCCTGATAAGCCGTAGGTATAAAGGAGAATCCTTTACCTAAAAGGCTGTATTCATCCCGTGTAAGGGGATGATTAACTGGAACCAAAACAGGTGCAGGGAGACACAAGCAAAACACAGTTTTGCAATCAACGTTATTATTTATTGCTGCTTTAACAGGGTCACAACATGTTTCGAATGCATCTCTATGATCTACCAGGTATTTGTCCAATTTCTGCTATAGAGAACATTACAATGTGAATAGATGTATTATGCAAGAACATTTTTCTGTATGTTTTATATTAAAGTAAATCACACCATGAAGGTAGATTGTGTTTGCAATAGTTCCAGAATGTAGCTTGTGTATCTTAAGTGCAAGATTGTTACATCTTTATAGAAAGCTATTCAGTTAGATAGTGAATTGATATTTTTTTAAAAAAGCTCTATTGTAACTTTTTAAATAGCTCTATTGTAATTTATTGATTGTTTTTTTAAATGGAATATTTGTATTGAAATTTTGCATTTTGCACTATGGCACTTTAAAATTCGGCACTTTATTTACAGATGTATATTCTGAATGAAGAAGAAACATTTTTTTCTGGACTTTAATTGGACACTGTGGTATCTTTAATTGAAGCACCTATTGGATTTGGAGGGTGGGGTTTACTAGTGATTTAAATGTCCACTGGGTGTAATGTTTAATACACTTGAGAAAGAACGCTTGGGCGTTCGAAACATGTTGTGACCCTGTTAAAGCAGCAATAAATAATAACGTTGATTGCAAAACTGTGTTTTGCTTGTGTCTCCCTGCACCTGTTTTGGTTCCAGTTGGAGTATAGCGTGCAGCGGACGCGCTGCAGGGATGGACATGCATGAGATGTGTTAGCCACACTTAACTAATCCCTTGTAACTAAGGGGATGATTACTTAAGTTGTAAATTATTTTCTCCTGGGTGGGCGAGGTGGTCGCCCCTTTAATCCTGTATCCCCCCGTCACGGGAGGTGTCGGTGTCTCTTTCTCCCCCTCTGTTGGGCGATCTGGTAGTCACCCCCAAAAAAGACTGTGTGGGATTCAGCTTATTTTGTTGGGCTCCAGTATCAGACACACAGTTCCCTTTCACTGTCTGAGGCTTGGGAATCCCTTAGACCTATCTATGGTGCGTACCCCTCTTCTAAAGCTTCTTGGTTTCCTTGGTCCTGTTTTCCAAAGAGTCAACTGTATACCTTTTACTCTCGATAGTCCGATTTTACTTTTTTTGAATGCAATGAGGTCCTCTTTATACTTGGTGACCTCCTGCTCCAGTTTCTCTATCCAGTTACAAGTAGGATCCGCTTTAAGGGCACTGGAATGATTCAGTTCCAATGTTTTAATTTATGCCTTCGCACTGTTCAATTCCCGTCCCAATTGTTCAATGACTAACACCATTAAATCGAATGAACACTTATTGAGAATGGCACACCAAAGTCCACAAAACTCTTTATCAAAGTGGCCGATTATTGGAATATTTCTTATCCTAAATCCTCTCTGGATTTTCTTGTTCCAATGATAATGAGACAGGAAGACTCCCTGTAGGTATAAGTCCTGTTCCTTCTTGTTCAGCCACAGAAATTGGAAGTACAAAAAGCACCATTAACAAATTGGTTGCCATCCAATAGACCAGGGTGCTATAAGTGTCTCGGGTGCCAAACTTGTCAGTCTATCATAGTTGACTCCAACTTCCCTCATCCCCATAGTTGGGTACGATTTAAAATTAAGGATCGCATTACTTGTACCCACGTAGTGTATTTCATTACTTGTCCATGTGGACTTTACTACGTGGGGAAAACGAGTACCACAATCTGAGAACACATGGCCAATTACAGGCTAAAGATGTTACTATGGGAGCCGATAAACCTACAGGACAGTTTGGTGAACAGTTGGTGGCCCAACACTTCAAATACGCACACCATCAACTTAACAACTTGGTGGCCATTGAAGTGATACACGATTGAGTAGGTATGGACTGTAATATAGTCTTATTACAGAGAGAGACTTGTTGGATACGCCAACTGGATACCCTTTCTCCCTGTGGTCTAAATGAGCAGTTATCATTTTCTAGTATCTTTACGGGGGTGTATTTTCCATATTGGTTTGGGTGTTTACCTTTATTAAGATCTTCTACTGAAACAAATTACATCCCCATGTAATTTTGTATATGAGATAAATAATCCTTATGTATGTTTTATTGTGGGTGGTTCTGTCTCGCTCTCCTAACACGCCCTCCGAGGGGGAGTGGTTGGGTGTGTGAACAGGTTGGGATCCTATTTGTTGTTTTAAAAAGGGAGGAAGTGATGTTGTTTGTATATCCTGATGACGACCTAGTTGAGGTTGAAATGCATCTATATGGATTTTAGCCTTAAATAAAAGTTAGGTTTTATGAGAAATTCCCAGGAGTGCTCCGCCTTATCTGACATATGTTACTTACCGTAGACTCTCCTTTATAGTCCTTCACAATGTAGGGTCCAGGCACACTCAGTGGCAAGCCAAAAAGGGAGTAGCCCTAAGAGTTTGAGTCTTAAAGGGAAAGGTGGCGACCCCAGCAGAATTGAACTGACCGCTTTAAAAGGTACACTTATAAAAGTGCATAAGCATATTGACTTGATTGGTCTTAGCACAGCTCTGTGGAAATCACCCAGGTGCTGAAAATGTAATCAAGGCAAAAGTACTGGCAGGCAAGGGAAAATGTCAGCTTTAGAGTTGGGGAACAAACAGAACCTAAAATGAGCTCATAGAGGTAAAGAAAAGGCCCCTGAGTGGAATCCCCCATGCTGAGAAGGATGTTGAGGCAAGTACTTTCTAACTTAAACTTTGACTTTTTGGGTTTAGTTCTCCTTTAAATAAAAGCTACGTTTTATGAGAAATTCCCAGGAGTGCTCCGCCTTATCTGACACACAGCCCTCCATGCTGTTCTGGCTCTCGCTGACAGATTAGTGTTGTTGCTCTGTTCTCAAGCCTTGTTTTTACTCATTGCTGATTCTGGTCTCCATATCTGCCAGTTTGCTCCTGCTTCCAGTTCTACCTTGGTCTCCATATCTGCAAGTTTGCTCCTGCTTCCCATTCTACCTTAGTCGCCATATCTGCCAGTTTGTTCCAGCTTCCACTTCTACTTTCGTTTCCATATCTGCCAGTTTGCTCCTGCTCCCAGTTCTTCCTTAGTCTCCATACCTGACAATTTGCTCCTGCTACTGGTACGTCCTTTTCTCCATGCCTGCTGCCCGATGGTCACTTGCCAGTTTTGTTTGCTCTCTGTTCCTGCTGCCTTTCCCACATTGTGCAATTGGCTATTGTGGAGCTCTCCTCTGGAGCTGTGACCTGGTGCCTGCTTTGCTGCGCAACATCCTCACCATTAGAGCCTCTGGGTAAGATGGGCAGGCACTTAGATCCGCATCCAAAGGGGGTCTCATAGGAGTCTTTTCCAGAAGAATCTTGACCTTAAAGTGGATTTAAAATTTCTACATACCCTATAAAATTTCAGGGTTTTCTACCATAAGTTAAAAATAAACAAGAAAAGTTTAATAAAGAAATCCTATAAAATCCTGGTTTTATTAAGTGTCACATCCCCTAAACTAATACTTTGTTAAAGCACTTGTTTTTTTGTTAAATGTTGCCAACATTCCCAAAAAATTTCTAGAGACTCATTTTAAAAATTGTTGTGTGCCACCACAAGTTTTAGCCACACACCCAATTTCACAAAGGTCACACCCACTTTAAATGGATAGCTAGATATAAAGAGAGAGAGAGTGTGTCCTAGAGTATAGGAAAATCTAATATTTGGTGTGGACACTGGTGTGTTTAGAGGGGACTACTGGTGCCTGGAATCCCCCTTTCTGACTGCTCAGTGCACTCTGCTTTTGTACATTTAGTGTCCACAGACTGTTGAATAGACTGTTGCATAGACTGTTGCATAGATTGTTACAATGTCAATGAAGCAGCATTCGTATGTTTCAAAAATCTATCCAGTGTACCATGTGATTGACAGCAGCACAACTGATAATATTTGATACAGAACTGTTTTAATATTAACCCTGTAGCTGCCTGAGTTGATTACTGACTGGGTTTATATACAGTACTTATTGCTACACTGTAAGGGAGCTTAGTGAGCAGGAATAGGGACATTAAGAAATCCTGGAGGTGGTTGTATAGCTGACTGTCAACATTGGATTATATATCTATATATAATAATATATATATATAAAGAATATGTCCTGAGCACACCTTAATCACTTTTTTTGTGTGTTTATTAATATTTCGGGGCTACACTGAGCACCTTCATCAGTGTAGCACTGAAACGTTAATAAACACACAACAAAAGTGATTAAGGTGTGCTCAGGATATTCTTTATTGTATGTAAAGATTTAGCATACTGAGACTGAGGCATTGCGTCCTTAGAAGCACCCACAAAGATTTATGGACTGTGCAAGTTTTGTAATATATATATATAATATATATATATAATATATATATATAATATGGAAGACGGAGCACTCTTAGGACTTGTTACAAAATAGGTTTATTATAGCTGCATCCTATCAACCGCGAAACGCGTTGATAGAATGCAGCTATAATAAACCTATTTTGTAACAAGTCCTAAGAGTGCTTCGTCTCCCGATTCCAATATATATATATAAGTTGGATAGGTGTGCACACAGTCTTTATGAACTTCAATTACCTGGTGCTGCCGACTATATCCAGGATATATAAATAAATGTTTCACAGTGTCAGCGCAACTCAGGTTCTTCAATCAGTGCTTTATTTAAAGTGCTTTTTTAGGCAAACATTCATAAAAGTGCAAATAATAAGCAACGTTTCGGCCGTTATCTATTGGCCTTTATCAAGCTCAAAACATTAGAGCATTTGTACATCATTATATATCCCTTCTCATTAGTGGTTAATTGTAAAACACACCTATACATGACATCTCCATAGTTTAAAGTGACAGTGCTATATTGACATATTAAAATTAAGTGATCTAGGAGGAATAGATCTTGTCAAAACTATTTCGCTTAACTTATGAGGAAGTGAGTAGGAGTTTAGACTCTGGCATACTAGTAGATGTAGTATACTTGGCTTTTGATACAGTCCCCAATAGGTTACTTATGATAGGTCTGTTGGGCTAGGGTGGCAATAGAAAGTTGGTTGATGGATAGGATGCAGAGAGAAGTTGTTAATGGACCTTTATCAATATGGAGTAAAGTTCTAAGTGGGGTGCCACAGGGTTCTGTGTTGGGGCCACTTCTATTTAATCTATTTATTATGATTTGGAAGTGGGTTTTGTCAGCAAGCTCTCTGTGTTTGCTGAGGACACAAAACTTTGTCGACCATTAAAAGCTTCAGAAGATGTGCAATTAAGCAGGTGGATCTAGATAGATTGTCGCTAAGTAGCAAATTAAAGGAGAACTAAACCCAATTTTTTATACTCCAGAATCTGAAAACAACCCCCCTAAAAACACCAATAAACTATAAAATGCCACTTTAGTAAACTCTGTTAAAGTAAATCAAAGCCTGTTAAGAACTGGATGAAGTATCTGTGTGTATGTGCAGTGTCAGACCACACCTCCTGACCTCAGTCACATGCTTCCTTTCTTTATCTGTCATGTAAAAGGATTGGCTAGATATTATTAATGGGTGTGACCAACTGTAACAAGTTTGTGCCATAGCTAAGGACTGAGCATGTGCAGAACATAATGGTCGTTGACCAAACTGTGTGATACTAGAATGCTGAGAAGTAAAGAACAAACCATATGTTATTTAGGTAAATTTCCCAGAGCCTGTTATTGTAACAGTCAGTGGTTATTGTGGCTAATGGGAAGTGTAGTTCAGCTTTGTTGGCTATTCCCATAAGAGACTCTGCATGCAAATCCCTGAAGACACTGTAACCTTTATTTTTTCCCAAATCATAAGGTGTAGCAGTTGTTTTGCTTATTGCCTGGTCTTTGTTCTTTTTGGTTTAGTACATGGGCAGTGCAATGTTACTGTGATTTGTGGGATCATCATTAATTTGGCTTGAAGTGACAAACTCTTGTTCTTTCTATTCTCTCTTTTATTGTTCTGCTTTTGTACTATATCTCCTCGCACAGTTTTCAAGCTAGAGTCTTGTGTGCCGTGTCTCTTCAATAAATTAAGTGCTTGTCTAATACCTTAGCGGTTGTGAGGATCCTTTTTCGGCCGGTCCGATTGCCCTTCTTTTCATCTTACCTTGACAGGAATCTTTAGCAGAGGGTTCTGGGCAAGTTCGCACCTGGACCATAGGAGAAGATTGGTGAGTAACGCCTGTTTTCTCTGTTTGGGCATTTCGCCCTGTTACTGTTTTGGCTGGAGCCTACCTCAATGGTGGGTAAGAGTGTGTTTACTTGGTTAATCCACGAAGGCCCGGGGCTGCGCTTTACCTGGGCCACCTCCATCATCGAGTAAGCACATAATGTTATAGTGTGTTTACTACATGTTATTAAGGGTCTCATCAAACTTTTTTGTAACTTTGAAAATACATTAACTTTACACATACAATTTCAAAATAAGGACTAGGTCCCACTATCAAGCACTGCAGTGCATGCAGGATTTTTGCAATGCGCTGCTGTGCATGATATGCTATGTGCACTGCGATCATGTACACATTTATGTTCTTGGAACGCATGTGATAAGCGCACAAAAAATTGTGCACACATGTGTATCAATTAACAATCGGAGAACAGCACACATAGTGGGAACACTGATAGCTTTGCATTGGCTAGTGGAATCTAGCTCTAAAAGTCTTAAAATATATACCAGAAAAGCATAATAATAAATATATGCAAACTACAATGTTTGTTTTATATATTTAGAATTAAAGGACAATTATACTCACCTTCCCTCCGCTCCTCTTCCTTAGTCAGTACTTCTTAGTCAGGATGAGGACCTGAACCGCTAGGTCCTCACCCCTGGGTTTGCTTAACTTGCGGCACATACTTAGTTACACTCTGCTCCAGTAGGCTCCGCCCCCTCCTCCCCGTCGGCGACGAGGCCAATAGGAAGACACGCTCTGCAACAAGCGTGTCTTCCTATTGGCCTCGTTGCCGACGGGTAGGAGGGGGCAGAGCCTACTGGAGCAGAGTGTAACTAAGGTCCTCACCCTGGATAGAAAGTACAGGCAAAGTGGAATCTAGCTCTAAAAGTCCTAAAATATATACCAGAAAAGCATAATAATAAATATATGCAAACTACAATGTTTGTTTTATATATTTAGAATTAAAGGACAATTATACTCACCTTCCCACAGCTCCTCTTCCTTAGTCAGTACTTTCTACCCAGGGTGAGGACCTGCTCATCCTATGGTCCTCCAGGTATTTGCAAACTACAACTCCCAGCATTCACTACTGCCATAGTTGTTGCACAGTTTTTCAAATAGTTGTTGCACAGTAATTTTCAAACATCTGCAGGGCCACAGGAAAGACATCTCTCTTTTACTGTCACAAACACAAAATCACACCCCCTAACACTACACAGACACAGGTACACACACCTACTGAAAGTCAACCTACTCTTCCATTTCCATGGCAACCATATATAAACCATCAAAAAATGTAGTTTAATGGTATAAAATGCAAAAATAAATGCCCTAATACCACACAGATATAGGTACACACCTATTGATACACCCACGCAACCCAACCAGCTACCATTCCATTTCTATAGCAACGGAATAGGTACACACACTTACTTACAACACTTACCCCACCTTACTGTTTCCATGGCAACCAAACACAATATTAAACAATATATGTATTTAGTCAGAATGGATTATGCAATTTATGTCCCTTTTCATTGCAAGATTATTGAGTTTTAAAACCTGCAGCACTCACTTTCCCTTCCAAAATGCAGATTTTCACGAAAAATTCAAAGCTTATACTTAAACTTTTCCTTTCTAGTTTTCTTTTGCTGATACCGCGTTCTCATATATTGTTGTTGTTAGACCAGATCACACTGTCAGTAGCTGCAGTTGCTGTGTGAATCACTGTTCACGAGTTGGCAATCAGAATATAAAGCAGTGGTAGAGTTAACTTACCCTTTAATATGCTCCTTTGCTTCAGCAAGTATATTGTCTACCTGTGCCACCTTAAAAATTGTGCTATTTTTAACATTGGTGCAGCATTAAGACAAACCTCATTGGTAAAGCAATGGCAGTCTGTATGCAATTTTTTCTTTACTTAGTGGCCCATATGTCATAGGCCTCTGTTAAATATTCTTGTATTTTTTAGTAAAGCTAAAGTTTATAGAAAAACAATAACTGACTTAACTTGCCCTTTATTTCCAGGCACTGCTTTCCCGGGTGTCATTTCTTGTGTAATGATAATTGTGTCTTCCCTTTGAATCAGTGCTATATGGGAAAGTGAAGGCACAGTTAACTTGCTAACTTGTTACTGTAATACAAAGAACTGCGCCAACAACATTGATGGTATGAATAAAGATTTCGAGAATATCTAGTTTATAGGGGGTATTTCTGAGTTGGGGGTTGTTTTGTGCAAAAAAACTGCTTATTGTTGAAATTTGGAGTTGGCTGAATATCTTTGCTTTCTTTGAGCCATCGTGCTTTGTCTAACTTTGTGGCTAGTCGCTTCGCCTAACCATGCATATGGCATACCTTAAAAATTTGGAGTTGTTGAAATTTGGAGTTGCATATTGTTGAAATTTGGAGTTAGAATATTTTTTTGAGCCATCGTGCATTGTCTCACTTTGTGGCTAGTCGCTTCCATGCCCGCTTGTGTAACCATGCATATGGCATACCTTTTGATTCAGGACATTTGGGAGATTGATATCTGGAAACTTTTTGTTTTTGCATGACATGGGGTTTTGGCCTTATTTTTACCTTTGAATGTTGGTTTTTGCTTCTTTTTAATGTTTTAAACTAATGTTTTAGTTTCTTTTTTTTTAGAAAATCTGCTAAAAGTGAGAACTTTTATGAAGAACTGCGCCCACAAAATTGATGGCATGAATGAACAAACTACAGAGTTACGTAGTTAAAGGTGTGTGGATTTCAAGAATATATAGTTTTGTAGGGGTTATTTCTGAGTTTGCTTAATATTTTTGCTGTTTTTAGGTCATCATGTCTCACTTCGTGGCTAGTCGCTTCCACGTCCGTGTCTGTTTACATGCATATGGAGAAACATACAGTTAGCAGCTCCAGCCCCCTACCTTAACACTATCTCCCACATACCTATTGATCGCTCCAACAATTAGTGTGTATGCATTCGGTTGTCCACTCCGATGTGTACAGGTAAGCAATAGAACTGCTGTTTCTGCCTCACCAGTAGTATATCGGAGTCCAGACTGGGTTAGTTAAAAGCAAACTTTTATTTCCAATTAGTTAAAAACACGACAAGCAGGCTGAAAGAAGTTGGGGTCAGTGTATAATCTAATGCGTTTGCCCCAACTTCTTTTAGCCTGCTCGGCATGTTTTAAACTAATATGAAATAATAGATTGCTTTTAACTAATCCAGCCTGGACTTCGATATACTAGTGGTGCAGCAGAAACAGCAGTTCTTTTATTTACCTTACCATGCGTATGGCATACCAATTGATTCAGGACATTTGGGAGATTTAATCTTTGTTAACTTTTTTTTTCCATTACATGGGTTTTTCGACTGAGTTATACCTTTGAAAGTTTTTTTAGTTCTTTTTTTCATAAAATCTGCTAAAAGTGCGAGCTTCTACGAAGAACTGCGCCCACAACATTGATGGTATGAATAAACGAACTGGAGCATTCGGTAGGTGAAGGTTTGTAGATTCCAAAATCATTTAGTTTGTGCGGGATATTTCTGAGTAAGGGGGGGTTATGTGGGAAAAACTGGAGCATTAGGTAGGTGAAGGTGTGTAGATTTTGAGAATATCTAGTTTGTGGTGGGTATTTCTGAGTTAGGGGGTTATTTTGTGGGAAAAAAATTAAAGATATTTAATTTGATTAGCTGAGGGGTGGTTGTTAGGTTACATGACATCACAAAAACTTTTTACATGAACACAAAATAATAATTTTTGCTCCTGACTTTCGAGGTGAGTGCACCCTCTATATTCATTCTGCTAAATAGATTAAAATAAAAATAGAGGGGGATAAATCACAAGGAGATAATCATCACAGATAAAGACTATAGGATTGGTTTAGATATATTTATATTTTATTAGTACTAATGATGTGGTGGAAAACAGAAGGGTGTATTTAGGGTTCAGTTACCTGGCCTATGGGATGTTTTAAATTAGTAGTGTTTATTTTTGCCTCTTACTACTAAATACAGTACCTGCAATTTGCTCCCTATGTCATTTCTAATGTAGCTCAGAATGCATTTTCTATTCTTTGTACGGTATATAAAAACATTAAAAAAAAAAAAATATTTTTAAGAAAAATGACAGTTGGTAACATCAAATGACTGGGTAATGCTAATGGCAGTTTGGGACATCATGTGACTGGGTAATGCTAATGGCAGTTGGTGACATCATATGACTAAATAACGCTCCTGATGTTTTGAACATCTCACAATTTTCCACCATGGGCATTGCTATCCGGGGTATGTAGCATGTTATTGTAACAGTCAATGGTTATTGTGGCTAATAGGAAGTGGAGTTTGGCTAGGGACAGCTTTGTTGGCGATTCCCATAAGTTGTTTTGCTTATTGCCTGGTCTTTGTTCTTTTTGGTTTAGTACATGGGCAATGCAATGTTACTGTGATTTGTGGGATCATCATTAATTTGGCTTGAAGTGACAAACTCTTGTTCTTTCTATTTCTTCTCTCTTTTATTGTTCTGCTTTTTTTGTACTGTATCTCCTCGCACAGTTTTCAAGCTAGAGACTTGTGTGCCGTGTCTTTTCAATAAATTAAGTGCTTGTCTAATACCTTAGCGGTTGTGAGGATCCTTTTTTGGCCAGTCCGATTGCCCTTCTTTTTGTCTTACCTTGACAGGAATCTTTAGCGGAGGGTTCTGGGCAAGTTCGCACCCGGACCATAGGAGAAGATCGGTGAGTAACGCCTGTTTTCTCTGTTTGGGCATTTCGCCCCGTGTACTGTTTTGGCTGGAGCCTACCTCAATGGTGGAGTAAGAGTGTGTTTTACTTGGTTAATCCACGAAGGGCCCGGGGCTGCGCTTTACCTGGGCCACCTCCATCATCGAGTAAGCACATAATGTTATAGTGTGTTTACTACATGTTATTAAGGGTCTCATCAAACTTTTTTGTAACTTTGAAAATACATTAACTTTACACATACAATTTCAAAATAAGGACTAGGTCCCACTATCAAGCACCCTTAAAATATATACCAGAAAAGCATAATAATAAATATGCAAACTACAATGTGGTTGTTTTATTATTTAGAATTAAAGGACAATTATACTCACCTTCCCTCCGCTCCTTTCCTTAGTCAGTACTTTCTACCCAGGGTGAGGACCTAAGCGCTAGGTCCTCACCCCTGGGTTTGCTTAACTTGCGGCAAATACTTAGTTACACTCTGCTCCAGTAGGCTCCCCCCCCCTCCTCCCGTCGGAGGACGAGGCCAATAGGAAGACACGCTCTGCAACAAGGTGTCTTCCTATTGGCCTCGTCGCCGAGGGGAGGGGGGCAGAGCTACTGGAGCAGAGTGTAACTAAGGTCCTCACCCTGGATAGAAAGTACTGACTAAGGAAAAGGAGTGGAGGGAAGGTGAGTATAATTGTCCTTTAAGTATGATGTTTAGTTTTATAGCAGGGGTGCTCATCCTAGCTCCAGGATTTGCAAACTACAACTCCAGCATTCACTACTGCCATCACAGTTGTAATTCAAACATCTGCAGGGCCACAGGAAAGACATCTCTCTTTACTGTCACAAACACAAAATCAACCCCCTAACACTACCAGACACAGTACACACCATACTGAAAGCCAACCTACCCTTCCATTTCCATGGAAACCATATATAAACCATCAAAAAATGTAGTTTAATGGTATAAAATGCAAAAATAAATGCCCTAATTAGGGATGGCATAGAACTCGAACCCGAGTTCGAGCCGAACTGTTCGAGTTCGAACGGACCCGGACTTCTCGAACTATCTCGGACGCGGACTTTCGATATTTCCCGGACTTTCGATGATTTATCGAATGTTCGAAGTGTTCGAACGTTGACTCGCGAGTTAAATGTACATGGTATCTAGGCGCGAACATCGAATTGCGAGTAAAGTCTCCATTACGCCTATACGGCGAACATCGACTCTGCGAGTAAAATGTACATGTTACACTCGAACGTTGGAACGCGAAAAGCTCGACAAGTAGCGCGGCGTGAGAGTAAAATCGATTTTACGAATCCTGGTATATGGAACATGCTCACCAACCATTTCCCAGGTCCCACAGCCATTTACATTAGTTACCATTAATATTTTAGTTGTATTTGACTCGAACTTTTCAAACTATTGCCTCCCATAGACTTTAATGGGTCCGTTTTCGAACTTTTACAATAGTTCGAAAGTTCGAAAACGGACCGAACTTTCAATAGTTCGACCATCTCTAGCCCTAATACCACACAGATATAGGTACACACCTATTGATACACCCTCGCAACCCAACCAGCTACCATTCCATTCTATGCAACGGAATAGGTACAAACACTTACTTATAACACTACCACACTTACTGTTTCCATGGCAACCAAACACAATATTAAACAAATATATGTGAATTAGCAGAATGGATTATGCAATTTTAAATGTCCCTTTTCATTGCAAGATTATTGAGTTTTAAAACCTGCAGCACTCACTTTCCCTTCCAAAATGCAATTTTCACGAAAAATTCAAACTTATACTTAAACTTTTCCTTCTAGTTTTCTTTTGCTGATACCGCATTCTCATATATTTGTTGGTTAGACCAGATCACACTGTCAGTAGCTGCAGTTGCTGTGTGAATCACTGTTCACGAGGTGGACAATCAGAATGTAAAGCAGTGGTAGAGTTAACTTACCCTTTATATGCTCCTTTGCTTCAGCAAGTATATTGTCTACCTGTGCCACCTTACAAATTGGGCTGTTTTTAACATTGGTGCAGCATTAAGACAAACCTCATTGGTAAAGCAATGGCAGTCTGTATGCAATTTTTTCTTTACTAAGTGGCCCATATGTCATAGGCCTCTTGTTTTTTTTTAGTAAAGCTAAAGTTTATAGAAAAACAATAACTGACTTAACTTGCCCTTTATTTAGGCACTGCTTTCCGGGTGTCTTCGTGTGTAATGATAATTGTGTTTTCCCTTTGAATCAGTGCTATATTGGAGTTAGATATACACTGAAAACCTTTGAAATTTTTAGTTCTTGTTTCATAAAATTGTAAGTGCGAGCTTCTACGAAGAAACTGCGCCCACAACATTGATGGTATGAATAAACGAACTGGAG
Source organism: Hymenochirus boettgeri (assembly GCA_019447015.1). NCBI lineage: Eukaryota > Metazoa > Chordata > Amphibia > Anura > Pipidae > Hymenochirus > Hymenochirus boettgeri. The sequence goes on from CM033470.1 coordinate 122,961,111, forward strand.
CATTCGGTAGGAGAGGTTTGTAGATTCCATAAATATTTAGTTTGTGCGGGTATTTCTGAGTAGGGGGGTGTTTGTTGGGAAAAAACTGCATTATGTTTGAAATTCGGGGGTTGACTGCCCGCTTGTGTACCATGCATATGCATACAGTTTGATTTTAGGACATTGGGGGATTGATATTTGATAACTTTTTTTTATAATTAGATGGGTTTTGGCCTGGAGTTACCTTGGAAGTTGTCTTTGTTTTTTTTCATAAAATCTGCTAAAAGCACAGGCATGCAGGCTTTTTGCAATGCGCTGCTGTGCATATTATGCTATGTGCACTGCGATCATGTTCACTTTTTGTTCTTGGAACGCATGTGATAAGCACAAAAAATTGTGCACACATTGTGTTAGAGAGGTCCGAACTTCGCAAATCGGTCCGCTCGAGGATCCGCGAATTTTCGAAAAAATTCGAAAATCCGCGAGCGGACCCGTTAAAATTAAAATACCCTTGAAAAACAAGATTTTCGTATTTTGGAAAATTTTCGAAATTACGAGTTTTCACGTATTTTCGTGAATTTTCGAAATTACGAGTTTTCGTATTTTCGAAAATATGTATTTTCGAAAATACAAGTATCCTCGTAATTTCGAAAATTTTCGAAAATACGTATGTATGGAATTAAGAGAAATCCTTGTATTTTCGAAAATGTTCGAAAATACGTGTTTTCCTGTATTTTCGAAAATTCACGAAAATACGTGAAAACTCGTAATTTCGAAAATTTTCCAAAATACGAAAAATCTGCGAATCGGAAGTTCGGAAGGCGGAAAATTCGGAAAAATCCGCCGTTCGTGAACGGGATAAATCGCGGCGGATCGGGTTTGGAACGACACCTACCCCACCTTACGTTTCCAGAATATTGGTTTGGCAACCAAACACAATATTAAACAATATATGTATTTAGTCAGAATGGATTATGCAATTTTAAATGTCCCTTTTCATTGCAAGATTATGAGTTTAAAACCGCAGCACTCACTTTCCCTTCAAAATGCAAATTTCACGAAAAATTCAAAACTTATACTTAAACTTTTCCTATCTAGTTTCTTTTGCTGATACCGCATTCTCATATATTGTTGCTGTTAGACCGATCACACGTCCGTAGCTGCAGTTGCTGTGTGAATCATGTTCACGAGGTGACAATCAGAATGTAAAGCAGTGGTAGAGTTAACTTACCCTTTATTTGCTCTTTGCTTCAGCAAGTATATTGTCTACCTGTGCCACCTTACAAATTGGGCTGTTTTTAACATTGGTGCAGCATTAAGACAAACCTCATTGGAAAGCAATGGCAGTCTGTATGCAATTTTTCTTTACTAAGTGGCCATATGTCATAGGCCTCTTGTTTTTTTTTAGTAAAGCTAAAGTTTATAGAAAAACAATAACTGACTAACTTGCCCTTTTTCAGGCACTGCTTTCCTGGGGTGTCATGTCTTGTGGTAATGATAATTGTGTTTTCCCTTTGAATCAGTGCTATATGGAAAAGTGAAGGCACAGTTAACTTGCTAACTTGTTACTGTAATACGAAGAACTGCGCCCACAACATTGATGGTATGAATAAAGAATTACGTAGCTGAAGGTGTGTACTTTTGAGAATATCTAGTTTATAGGGGGTATTTCTGAGTTAGGGGGTTGTTTTGTGCAAAAAAACTGCATATTGTTGAAATTTGGAGTTGGGAATAGCTTTGCTTTCTTGAGCCATCGTGCTTGTCTAACTTGTGGCTAGTCGCTTAGCCTAACCATGCATATGGCATACCTTTTGATTCAGGACATTTGGGAGATTGATATCTGGAAACTTTTTTTTTTGCATGACATTTGGCCTTTTGGTTTTTGCTTCTTTATAATGTTTTAAACTAATGTTTTGTTTCTTTTTTTAGATGAGAGATTCTACGAAAAACTGCTCCTACAATATTGACGGTATGAATAAATGAACTGGAGCATTAGGTAGGTGAAGGTGTTTAGATTGCGAGAATATCTAGTTTGTGGTTGGTATTTCTGAGTTAGGGGGTTGTTTTGTGGGAAAAAATTGCATATTGATAATAATTATATTATGATATTATATAATTATATATATATATATATATATATTATAGATATTTAATTTGATTAGCTGAGGGGTGGTTGCTAGGTTACATGACATCACAAAAACTTTTTACAACACAAAATAATAATATTTGCTCCTGTGCACCCTCTATATTCATTCTGCTAAATAGATAAAAATAAAAACAGAGGTGGATAAATCACAAGGATATAATCATCACAGATAAAGACTATAGGATTGGTTTAGATATATTTATATTTTATTAGTACTAATGATGTGGTGGAAAACAGAAGGGTGTATTTAGGGTTCAGTTACCTGGCCTATGGGATGTTTTAAATTTGTAGTGGTTATTTTTGCCTCTTACTACTAAATACAGTACCTGCAATTTGCTCCCTATGTCATGGCATACCGTGTAATTCTATTTCTAATGTAGCTCAGAATGGATTTCCTATTCTTTGTACGGTATATAAAAACATAAAATTTTTTTTTAAAGAAAAATGGCAGTTGGTAACATCCAATTGCACCTTTTATACTATTATTGCTAATATACTCAATGCTATCTGTAATCGGATCTTTTGCTTTATCAACATGGTCCGTAACTAACTTATCCCCATTAATTAATGGGGATAATTCATTTTCAGTCCTCATCTTCTTACTGTTAATATACTTTAAAAAATTGTTTATGGGTTAGTGATGTTTTGTTCAGCTATCCTAACTTCATTTTTAATAATTGGTGGTGGTGCACCATGTAAATGCCGTGTTTTTAGGAACACAAAATCGAAGAAGTCACAATTTCAAATGCCCTAGTTTACTTATGAAACAGTACAACATAGTCATCTGTCCATTTAAAGTTTTTACATCTTTGCAAACATTATATATAGCAGCTCCATTTTTATTTATCAACCAGCAGTTTACCAACTGCTGGCAGCCTTATTGGAGCAATACAATATAGTGAACTGATTTTACTGAAATGTACTTATGTCTTCTGCATGTGCAGGGTGGTACACTGCTAAAGTTCTGGTTTTGGAAACAAACAGACCATTATGACACAGGTTCCATGTTGATGGGGGTGGGTAAAAGTAATATACATAGGGACAGTGTTTATGTGTTCTTTAAACACTAAATAAATAGTTATATCAATATTAACAAATATGAAGTAATGACATTAAAGTATATAGAAATGTAATTAAGGCAAAATATGTAAATAAATAAAAGTACTTTCATAGTCCCCACTCCTGTTTTGTAATGGAATCTTCAAAATGGAGTGTTAAGCCACACCCCAGGAAATTTTACATGGAGGCAATGTAAGTTTACAAAGGAACATATTTACAGTATCACTTCCCTTTTAGTGTTATATCCAATGGTGTGCTTAATATTAGATGGCCAGCAGTGTTAGCCAATCAAAACATTTTCTGAGTGTTAGTAGGAGGTAGGAAGATAGTACGAAGTTGCAAGTGAAATATGTCACTTCCTTTGTAAACCATGTGATAGTCTTTCACCCCACCCCTTCCCTTCTCAATAGAAAAAAGGAGAGATGCTGTTTGCTGGAGAGTAAGTGAAATCTATATGATAGGGGAGGAGTCTCAGTTTCCCCAATGGTGCTGCTTGGTTTGAACTGCACAATGTGACAGAAATGCCTGGGTCTATTCTCAGACCTGCAGGTTTATTCCATTGACATTCTATGGATTATAGCTGACAGATAGGGGGTTGGATTATTATTATTATTATTGTGGATTTATATAGCGCTAACATCTTTCGTAGTGCTTTACAATACATTCACATCAGACCCTGCCCCGAAAAGCTTACAATCCAAGCACATTTATTCAACACAAACAACCTATCAGTATGTCTTTATTATTGTGGGGGAAACCGGAGTGCCCGGAGGAAACCCACGCAAATACGGGGAGAACATACAAACTCCTTGTAGATGTGTCCAAGGGTGGAATTAAACTCAGGACTTTAGCGCTGCAAGACATCAGTGCTAACCACTGATGACTCCTACTGCCTGAAGGGACCTGAATAATCCTTCTCTTAACCAATAGTGTAATTACTATGGAAGTAAGGGAAAGGCAGATGAATCCCTTACATGTTCAAAGCCTTGGGTAGGAATCACTAAAGCATGGGTTTTTAATGTCTGTAAGTTGGTAAAAGGGCTTTATTCCAGGGTGTATGAAAAATACATTTCCAGCATTCCGTGCTGGGAGTTGTAGTTTTTTAACAAGTTCAACACCCTATCGTTACACTGTATTGCATTTTAATACATTAATTAGCAAATGGACATAAAGAAGAAACTTACTGCTAACAGAGAATGCTGGGAGTTGTAGTTTTCAAATAAGTGCATATTCAAACCGTTTGGTAGGAATCGCTAAAGCATGGGCTTTTAATGACTGTAAGTCAGTAAAAGGGCTTTATTTTTAAGGATGTATGAAAAATAAATTTTCCAGCATTCTGTGCAGCCAGGGAATGCTGGGAGTTGTAGCTTTTAAATATGTGAAAAGTTAAACACCCATGCTCTATATCATTACACTGTATTGCATGTTAATACATTCATTAGCCAATGGACATGGGAGTTGTAGTTTTTTAACATGTTTGATCATATATTATGTGGTGGGATACAAACTACCATAGAATAGCCATAATGCAACACTCAGATATTAGATAATGTATAAAATCCTTTATTATAACAACAGGGGTATTAACATTAAAAACATTTAAAAACATTGTCTATCCTTCATTTATCTCAAGATATATTCAGTCTGTAAGTCTATGTATACCTATGCAAAAGTCCACCCTCCAGTCATATATCCAGTCCACGTAAGTTAAGTATAGAGGTCCAGCAATGAAGATGGTGATGGGCTAGGTATACCGAATGAAGGAAAAGACTAAAAGAAGGGCAGCCGGGTAGGATGCGTTTCGCTCCTTGTAGTGTACACAGAGCATCCTCAAGTGTTAGTTGAAGCTCCGTGTATGCTACCGTGTACATATCCAGGATAATATTATAGTTTTTCTAGCATAGAATAGGGCCCCTCTAATAAATTCCAGTTCATATTTGTTCCAGATATCTATATCTGGAATCCCTAATATACATATTTTAGGCTCTTGGGGTACTGGGTATGGCAGAGTAGATGATAGGTAATTTATAACTTTGGACCAAAATCTGGCTATCCTGGGACATTCCCATAATAGATGCCAATAATTTGCAGGGGTGTGGTGGCATTTGGGGCATTCGGGGGAGTAGGAGGGGGAAATACGGTTTTTGCATTAATATGTTTGGGGCAGACAGGGACACATGTAAATGAGTTTCATCTAATTCCTCCCAGTCCTCCTCAGAGAGAGAGGGGATCAATGCTTCCCACTTATTCTGGATTTTTGGTATCTGTCTTATTCTGGTATTTTTGATTGTGGTATCTGTCTTCAGTGTGGCATTAAGCAGACAGGTATATAGTTTGGACACTAGGCACCTCTCCCCTCCCGATACCAGAATTTGGATTACTGGGTGTGCGTTTAGGGGTATGGTATCACTCTGAAATTCAGAGATTAGGGAATAGCGGAGCTGGAGATATTGGGACACGTAGTCCCTCCCCTTATTAGTATCCTTAAATGTCTTAGGAGGCAGATAGTAAGTCTTTTTGGCAAAACATCCATGTTTCCATTCAGTGATATCCAATCCATCCATGTGTCCATACAATAAGTAAGTGTCCATAAAAATCTCCATACATTTAGGCATATTAAAGACATACATCTCCATATTTTAATACAGGCACTGTATAGTTACATCATATTAGTACTGCCCTCTAAGGGGCCTACCAGAGTTTGAAAAAGGAGGGAAGACCAGAGGTCATGAATCTGCCGTATTACTTTTACCTTTAGTGTAGATAATATATTACCTTTACCATAGATAATTATTCATATTCGTAAGTCATATTCTAATGTATTCTATGTTCGGCAGATAATCTGTAAAAAAGCCAGGGAAATAGGTAAGTATGCAATAGTATAACAGGTGATAGATTCACAAAAAACATTTTAAAGACCAGGCTGCATTCATGCCTTTAGGTGTTTGAGTGTTTAGATACCTTATCCAATAACATTCTCTCTGTAGGGATTTTTTTCTGATGTCACCTACTCTTGTGGGTGTTACTGCCCATCTGAGTTGATTATGTGTATGTTTATGTAAATGAAAATGTTTGGCTACTGTTGTGTCATAAAATATATCAAGTTTGTAGTCAGGGCCACATCTACCATTAGGCAGAGTGAGACACTTGTCTCAGGCGGTACCCTTGCACTGAACAACAAAGGTGGCAGACAGGCAGCGGTGGGGGGGGGGGGGGGGAATTCCCCTTGACCTGTCAGTATTCCCTAGTAATAGATATTATGTTTTTAAAATCCTTTTATATGGGTAGGTTAACTTTAGTTGGTTTGTGAGGCTATGTTGAACTACTGTAACTGTTGTACCAACATGTATAGCACAGGCTATAAAACAAGTTGATTTGAGCAACAAAAACCTGAGCAATATGGTAGTGGCACCACAAGTTATTTGAGAAAGGGATGTAATTTTACATTATTGCTAATTGACTGTCTGAGGAACTGTTTAAATACCTATGTGATAGGAAGCTCAAAATTGTAAAACTTTAGCCACGTCCATCTACAAAGCCACGGCCACGTGGCGGCGTGCGAAAGGGCAGCAATAAAAAGTTTGGCTCAGGCAGCTAAAACCCTAGAAGTGCCCCTGTTTATAGTTACCTTTATCTCTTTTCTGTTCTTTGATTAACTATTTCTCTGCTCTCTGTGTTTGTCCTAAATAACTTATACCACCACATGGGCATTAGAAAAAAAAAAACTATTTTAAGTTTGATGATACATTCTATTGGCAACGACAAGGAACCTCCATGAGTTCAGCCATAGCCCCTTCTTTTGCCAACATTTTAATGCATGTTATTTAAACTCAACTATTTTTGAATTCCACATATAAACATTATATAATGTAATATGTCAGGTTTGTACATGACATTCTGATATTTTGGCTAGGAACTAAGACTGAATTCATAGTAATGTTGGAAATAGCAAACAAAGCACATCCTACAATTAAATGTACGTACGAGATAGCAGAAACAAGTATAAATTTTCTAGGCTATTACAATATAAAACAATGAGATACAAACATTACTTTTACGAAACCCACGGACAGTAATAATATACTAAGGATAGACAGTTTCCATAACCCGAAAAAACCCAAGGGTCAACTAATATGGGCCAGACATATAGCCTCCAATGACCATAACTATCAAATATCTGCCAAGGAATACTTTGTGGGCTACCCACAAAGGGAACTTATTAAGACATCAGACATGGTAGGGAAACCCCCCCAAAGAAATCTCCTTATATATTAGGGTAAAAAGACAAAACAAAGCATACCATTGGTTACAAAATATAATGCACACAGAACTGAGATTAAGAAAATTATCCGTAGGTATTGGCACATTGTGAAATATGATCAGGAACTAGGATCCCTATTTAAAGATCCCCCGCTTTTTCGCTATCAAAGGGGTAGGACCATAAGGGACATGAAATATGTCGAGCAGACAATAACAAACCTGTCCAAAGATTTTTAGGCACACCCAAAAATGGTATCCAAATGTATCATAAACAGTCCATATGCACACTAATCCCCAGGTGGGTGCAGAGAGTCCAATTCCCCTACTTCAAAGGGAACAAGGAAATCAAATAGATACAAGGTGGACTGCACTCCAAAACAGAACGTTTATTATAAGCCAAACATCAAACAGCAAATACGACGTTTCTGAGGTAACACCCCCTCATCAGACATGATGAAGGGGTGTAACCCTCGAAACGTCGTATTTGCTGTTTGATGTTTGGCTTATAATAAACGTTCTGTTTTGGAGTGCAGTCCACCTTGTATCTATTTGAACACCCAAACATGGTATGTACCCTTGCATGCAATGTATATGCTGCTCCTCCATTATCCTCCACAGGGGATACAATAAGTCATCCACTGAAGGGCACAAAAGTCAAAGCAAGAGGTTATGCTACATGTAACCATGTAACACCCAGCAGGTTGTATATATGATTAAATGCCCACAGAGAGCAGTGAAAGAGGGAATCAAAGAGCATAAAAGAGATATACATAACTACAGACTTGATACATGACACAACAGTAGCCAAACATTTTCATTTACATAAACATACACATAATCAACTTAGATGGACAGTACTTGAAACTGTTTTAACATCCACAAGAGGAAGTGACGTCAGAAAGAAATTATTGTTATTGGATAAGGTATCTAAATACACAAATACCTAAAGACATGAATGAAGCCTGGTCTTTAAAATGTTTTTTGTGAATCTATCACCTGTTATACTATTGCATACTTTCCCTACCTTTTTTTACAACATAGTAATTGAGGTTGAATAAAGACATACGTCCATCAAGTCTAACCTATTCGCCTTCTTTTTTTTTTTAACCCTACCTAACAGTTGATCCAGAGGAAGGCAGAAAACCCCAGTAAAAAAAAAGGGGGGGGGGGAATTCCTTCCTGACTCCAAACTGCAATCAGAAAGTATCCCTGGATCAACCAGATCTATATGTTGTGAGGGATCAGCTGCAAATGGTGAGTACTCAGCGAGAGATAGCAACACAGACAGGTGTGATTTCCAAAGCAAACAAGAGTTTATTTGTCAGCAGGCTTTATAAACAACAGTCGCTTGGCAGTTTGTCAAATACAGTTCATACATAAAGCAAAAGAAAAGGCCAGTCCTGGCCACAAGCTTACATTCAGCTTGAAACACAGTCCAAAATCAGCTGCCGCTCAGCCAATCACAGACACGACCGGCAGTCGGCGAAAGCAAGAGGGAAGGTAAGTAATGTTCTGGGCATTTTCTGATATTACAAACATAGCGGTTGGGGCTAGGGGGACAGGGGCAATGTTTGCTAAAAAGGGTTTTACACTAGGGGGAGGGAATCCAAATCGGGAGAGGGAGGGGGAGAAGGGCTGCAGTATGCATGCCAAACTTCTCCCGGAGGCCAGGTAGGAGGCAGAGTCCTATATGGACTCTGCTATCCTCCTGGTGGGCAGTTTTTGGGACTTTGGGGGGGACTACAGGAGAACCATATGGAGCTGGGATGTGAGGTAAGGATTAAACTACACTACATGATGGGGCCAGTAGTGGGGGGGATTATAGTTTTGGGGGTGGACATGCCCTTTAATACCAGTATTTCTCAATATTTTTTAGCTTTAGAAACTTATCCAGGCCTTTTTTAAAGCTATTTAATGAACTTGCCATTACCACATCTGCAGGAAGACAGTTCCACAGTTTCACCGTTCTCACTGTAAAGAAATCTTTCCTAACCTGAAGATGAAACTTCTTTTCTTCCAACCTTAAAGGATGTCCACGAGTCCTCTGATATGACCTATTAGTGAACAATGCACCAGAGAGTTTATTGTATGGTCCATTAATATATTTGTATAAGGTTATCCTATCCCCACGCAAACGTCACTTCTCCAATGTAAACAGCGAACACCAATATGGAATACGGCGCACACCGGAAAGTAGGACACCTGGACTCTGCAATCCAACACGCTTTATTCAGAACAGTGCCATAACAAACAAAGGAGTCCCATAGCCTTACGCGTTTCGAGCGTACCCTCCGCTCTTACTCATAGGCTGGAAAAGGCTATGAGTAAGAATTGCGAGAGACTTTAAAGCATCGCTTGATCCCAGTCAGGTAAGAAGGAACCTTTTTAGTATTACATCGGTACCTTAGTGATTAATGTCCATTAATATTTACAATAAGGAGGGGACCATAAGAATGACTTGTACTTTCTACAAAAAAAATTTAAGAATAATTTTTCATTTCAATAGATTTTTATCGAGGTCATAAGAGTAGTCATAAGATATTGTTATGAAATACAGTTTGTATGCATAATATATCAATAGTCAATGTCTTAACAGTTTATAACCTCCTCATTTTCCTTGTTTACAGGGGGTAGCCCAATGGCTATTTGGGGTAGAAGTTGCAGCTACTGGGAACAAGTGGAGACGGGAATGGTGGGGAAATTGTAATGAATTAAAACTGCATTGTCAATCATATACGTTTATGCATTAAATCTGTATATCAAGTAAACTATTTGCATAACAATAAACTTACAAAAAACAAACTTGTCTGGTGTTGGCAAAAAGTTGAACATAATAATAAAGCAAAATGGGCCATATAGAAGGCATATAACATTACAACCTGCATCGGCTGGAAGCAGGTCACTGGGTCAATGAGGGTCTGGGTTATAATTGATACAAAGTTTTATTCTGTAAATATGTGTTATTGGTTGGGGGAGAGGGGGCAGGTCAATAAAAGTTATATAAAGTCTGGCTGGCAACACTGTTTTCATCCTACATGAGAATAATCACCCAGCGAGAATCTCTAGGACACCCTGCTAAGGAAATCTTTTCCTTCCCTCCCGCCCTGATCTACAGTATGCCTTGATCACTTTGCTAATTGCTGTTACTGTCACAGCCTGTTTTATGTGCATTTCCAGATGCTACATATTGCGATAAGGGATTACACGGTGAGTTAAGATGGTGGGAAGGGGTGCGGCATGTGGCTAACGGCGCAAATTGGCCTTGACACACCAGCAGGAGACTCCTGGGACTGCATATGTTTTAATTCATGCCAGTTGCTAAGCAACTGCAGGCATCTTGGTACTGTTATATTTTATAGTTCAAATAAAGAATGGTTTAAAAGAATAATGGTTGTATAAAGCAACGTCTAATAAATTTGTGGCCTTATATTTATCCAAAACCACTGTCGTAAAGTTCGGCCCTTTTTCAAACTTTCGAACTTAGAAGTTAGAAAGTTCGAATTGGACCCATTAAAGTCAATGGGAGAGTGACAATGGCTATGGGACTCCCTTGTTTGTTATGGCACTGTTCTGAATAAAGCGTGTTGGATTGCAGAGTCCAGGTGTCCTACTTTCCGGTGTGCGCCGTATTCCATATTGGTGTTCGTTGAGTATTACGGAGGACCTACAGCGACGGGTCCGGGGCGTGCTGCACCCGGACCACAGACCCACGTGGCAGGTGTCCTACTTTCCGGTGTGCGCCGTATTCCATATTGGTGTTCGTTGAGTATTACGGAGGACCTACAGCGACGGGTCCGGGGCGTGCTGCACCCGGACCACAGACCCACGTGGGTAAGTTTAACCCTGGTGAGGTTTGTGTGCAATTTTCGAACCTACATGAGTTAGGAAGAAGGAGTGTTTCCTGGTTGAGCGAAGGACCCGGGGCTTGCCTGCACCTGGGTCAAGCTACTGACAGAGTAAGTCAGTTGTTTTATATATAGCACTAATAGGTGCTCTATATGGGTTCAATATTGTATATAAGGGGAGTTGAGCACTGTATTTTGTGGTTCTGTATCCAATGTAAACAGCCCCAACTTGTCTAATCTGCCTGCATATTCAAGCCCCTCCATTACCCTTATTAATTTTATGAGATGATGTCCTCTGAGGACTGCTTTAAAGCGCATGCCCACCCCTGTAGAAACTTTTGCCACATAGTAGGGTTCCTTCCCCCAGCTCCAGCTGGGGAGGGAAAAGGTTTTTCATAAAGTCTCCCAAACTCTCCTTACCTTCCCTCTTTCCTCCGCCGTACTGCCCGGCAGCCACGTCCCTGATTAGCTGAGAGGCACGCCGGGGGAGAAAGGTAAGGTAAGTAGAGTTTGGGGGACTTTCTGAAAAATCTTTTATAGCGGTTGGGGCTGGGGTAAGGAACCCTACTATGTGGCAAAAGTTCTTTATGCTAGGGGGACGAACGAACGATCGAGGTCAGTCGCGGCTGGCAGACCCACACCAGCAGATACTTTCCGCCGACCGACCGACCGAAAGTGCAGTGAATTTGGCCGAAAATATCTGCTGGTGTGTACCCAGCCTTAGTGACTAGTCACATATACCATACATAATTAATATGCATAGAATGTTTGCATTCAGACATATGTAATACTGAAATTTATTTACGGTAGTGTTCACATCAGTTGGGTAGTTAATGTCATTGTTTGAGTGTTGGTGCGAATACAACCAAAGTGTCCAAAATTTCCATTCATTTGTGGGTAGGCACTTGGTATTTAAGTGTATATTTCAGTATATGCATTCTACAGCTCCACTCATCAAGGGAATATAGTAGTCATTTAATAATCTGGTTCACGATCAGTCATTGGATATCAAGACCGGAGGTGAATTTAGACAACATTATATTATATTTTAAAATGAAAAGGGATAGCAGTGAAGATAAGAGTAGGGGTAGGAGGGGGAGGTAAGTGGGAAGGGATATATGTTGAAGGTAGATGAAAACATTTCTCATATACTCGTCATCATGGAGATCAGGTTTATCAGATACCATCCTATACCTGTACATTCAGTATATACATTTTATAGTTTCATTGACATTGTAAAGTCATGGCATTTCTTAATTAAACCCTAGATTTTAGTTAGTATGACATAATTTCAGTAGTATTAACATACCATTGAGGTTAGATTAAAGGGATAGTGGTAGAGAAAGAGATGGAGGGGGGAACAGGTGGGAGAGGACAGAGGCATCATTTCAGACATTTATATTACCTTACATTTGTGCATAGATATTAGGTTAAAAGGGATAGCATTAGAGAGAAAAGGAGAGAGTGGAGAGGGAGAGAAAAAAGGGGGAGGGGGAAGGGAATAGTTTAGAGGTAGAAGAAAAAGTTTCCCACATTATATCAGAGGTTACTTAATATTTTTCACTTTGCAATCAGAGGTATACATTGGTTATTTAAGAAGTTAGTAAACTTAGCTTCCTGTTGAATATGTATGTTAACCAATGAGTTGTAATAGGAGGATTTTCGGACCGCTCAGCAATAAGGGTTTATATATATATTAATCGAATCCCATAGGTGGTATATTGGACTGCCATAGTTCGGTTGTACTTAATCCTTGAGTTTGATGACAGGAGTCTAGATTGGGGTGAATTAAACTGTCTCCTTGTCCATAGTTTCAGTATAGTTGGTAAGCAAAGTTTGTACAGTCTAATAAAGTCTCAACAGGGGTATAGTAGGGAGCCTTTTCTACTCATCCCTCATTCACAGGGGAACTATGTACTGCATTTCAGATATTTTGTTAATGTTGGGGGCATATTTATGCCAGTGTTCAGTGTTTCAGTTAAAGGTTTTATTATTGGGGGAGGCAATTATATAAGTTCAAAACTTGGGGGGTAAGGCCTCCATGTGGTTGGGGTAAATACAAACGGTTTACCTCATTCTTCATCTGGTGTCCAACCAGGTGGATGCATTGCTTGGAGTGTCAAAGAATTTGATCCGGCCATCTGTTTTCACTCTCAGTCGGGCAGGGTATGCCATAGAATATGCGAGACCAGCAGTTGCTAGTCTTCCTTTGACTTCTACAAAAGTGGCCCTGCACCTTTGGAGCTCCAAAGAGTAATCAGATAATATGCGTATATTGGAGTTATTGTGGGATAAATCCTTGGTTACGCAGGACTGGAGGAGGATCCAGTTCCTATCGTGGGGGTTAAGGAGGCGAGCTAGAAGAGGTCTTGGTGGGGCTCCTGGGATTGGAGGAATGTAGATGTATGTGTTTCCTCTGATCTTGCCTCTGTCTGCCTGTCCATCACCTGAGTCTTGGAACAGTAAGATCAAACTGAATGAACCAGTCACTGTGGACAAACTCATACACACAATTATATGGATACAGTACATACACATCAGGCCCTGCCCCGAAGAGCTTACAATCTAAGCACATACTACACATACAACCTATCATACTGATCTTTATGATAGTGGGGGAAACCGGAGTCCCTGAAGGAAACCCATGCAAGCACGGGGGGAACATACAAACTCTTAGTAGGTTGTCAGAGGGTGGAGTGCTAACCACAGAGCCACCGTGCTGCCCATTGTGCTATTTAGCAGACATACTGTACTCACTGTGGGAAAACATGTATGTACCATTCACTGTGGGCAAACTTGTAGGTTCCAGTACCATTCACTGTGGGCAAACTTGTAGGACCCACTCACTATGGGCAAACTTGTAGGTCCCAAAAAAGTGTACGTAGGGTAACTACTAGGTGTCCACTCTCTTTTACCAACCTCTTTGCCAAACTCACACTACTTAAAAGAGGAAAAAACTAGGGTGTCCAGTCGTATTCACAGGGGTAATCCCAATTTATTAGTGCACAAATACATAAACACCTTTATCAAGTGTTAGAGTCATGTTGTTACCCCTCATTTATAGTCCATCATTATACTCTTACATCATTACACCCATTAAACTTTTAAAGTGCTCCCCCCAGTGGTATCTTCCAAGTCATACAATTTGCACATAACCTTCACCATTTTTACAACTGGCAGCACTAGGGCCGAGGCCACACTGCAACGCACAGGAATCGCGCACACAATCGCGAGCGTTATCGCACAAGATTGTGTGTCCGATTCTTGTGCGTTTTGTGTTTGCGCATGCAATTTTGCCATTTCCATAATGGAAACACATGCGTTAATGCACCAAAAATGGTGAACGCATGCGTTACCAAAATGTGAACAGACGCACAATCGCATGTGCATCGGAAATCACGGGAATTTCGCATTCCCGCGATTTCCATTTTAGTGAAAATCGTGAGCGCAAACGCATGCAAAACGCGCTAGTGTGGCATAGCCTATTCCACCTAAGAAGCACAACCAAAATGACATATTAGTTACTATATACTCAAACGGCAACCACCCTTAAAGTGTCTAGTGCATAAATGAAGTGCTAAGTGCCTCATAAAAAACCTAGCGTACCATATATATAATGAACAAAATATGTCTTTTTGAAAAAAAAAAAAGATCTAAGGGATAGGCCACACTTGCACGATTTTAATATGTTTGGGCATGTGATTTTTTCTGATTATAGGAATCGCAGCAATGCACTGAAAATGCGCATGATGCATGCAATTTCTTATGTCAAAAGGAGAAATCATATTCGCAAACGCAACGGAATCATAACGGAATCACGTGCGATTTTGTGTACGATTGCGTGTGCAGCGCAGTGTGGCCATGCCCTCAAATGCTTTAAAAGTGCATTTCTGTCATATTATAAAAATGTAGTACTATCATTAATACATAAAAACATAAATAAACCTTATTTTACAAAATACTTGATGAAGGTTGAACGGCCGAAATATCATGTGTTTATGTTTATGTACGATTTAATGGAAATCGTGACAATTCGTTCCCACTGTATAATTTGCGTTCCGAATCTATGTGGTCCATGCGCGTGTTAGAATCACACTTTAATAATAGTCTATAGGAACTCAAAAAAAACCCAAAAAACCCCTTATTTTATGCATTTTTTTAACGTTTTCTCCAGTGTTCCCTGTTTATTTTCCAAAAATTGCACACACACGCAAATGGACTGCAAACGCAGACACACAGACAAATGCGTTTTTCTATGCATGTCTTAATATGCAAATGGACCGGAAGGCAGACAAAATGCATTGTCCTAAACACACTCAAAACGGACAGAGAAACGCACATAGTGGGACCTTGCCCTTACTCTATACAATGAAACAAAGCCCCATAGTGAAATCTACCTAAATCATCAATTTTCTATTCTTAAAATCCTATGATGTTGCTTACATATGAGAAATTTCTTTCAAATCCAGTTTACTTGTTACAAGTGAGGGAGGATGACTCTGATCCATATCTTATAATATTTTATTAGACAGCCCTTTCAGTGTATAGTATTAATCACAAATTTCAATATTGCTAGAGAAGACAGGAGTGGGGTCATTGCCAGGATCAAAGTCTGTGCTTTTTGGTATAAAACAAGGTTTCATTGAATAATATAAGAAAAAACAGAAAATCAGAGACAAGATCCTAAATAATTCCCAAAGGACGTATATAAGGGTCAAGACCAACTGGAAAGCCCATATCATCATACAAAAATGTATTTACTTGGCCCAAACATCCTTGGATTCCCCAAGGCCTTGGCATCTCCAGATCACATTTTCAGGTAGCACGGAAAAGACAGCCTTTGGGCACAATTTAACACACAGAAACAGGCAACAGCCTTTGGTTTGGTTTTGAAACTGACCTGTCAGGTTTATTCAGGGTATTAGCTCACACAATAAAATAATAAATCCTATGCCACACTGGCCTTACTAATACAAAATAAGTGTGACTGGTTGTACCCAGTCTCCTACTGGGGTTTACAATTCTGACACTCAAAGGCTCAGGTCTGCCTGCTTGCAGAACTACAGGTTACTTGTCTATTAATCTCACTGGGGTATAAACCTCTGGACCTCAGAGGTACTGAGGGTTTATACCTTGAGGGCCTACTTGCAGACCCACAGGTTGCTTGCCTGATCAGACTCTCCCCCCAAAACAGCCCTTTTAGAATTAATTGATCTAAACTGTGGACTGGATCAGCACTGAAACCCAGTTAACATTAGTGGCTTGGGTCACAGTAAAGCAAACTACTGTATATCACAATTTAAACCATTTTATGGCTCTCTTACATTTACATGTTTACATATCCCTCCCCTGTGATCAAGGCCGTAGGTCTTATCACTTTAAGCCATGAGGAGCTTTAGGGTTAACATGAAAGGCAAAAAGACATCACCTTTGTCTTTAAACCCATACTATCCCTTTAACATGTGCATACATCCATATTTTAACGATTGTTTAAGATAAAACTTTTTCAGATGTTTACATGTCTTATTAAAAATACATTGATTAAAAACAAAGCTTCTGAAGGGAAAAAAAAATTGTGATGAGTCATGATGTATGCTCACAACAGGGTTAGACATTTGCTGCTTTACTATAATTGTCCCCTTTTAGCCAATACCTCTTCTAAGGGAATCAGCTAAGGTTATGCAAATTTGTAGTTTTTCACCATTAATTATTATAGACCTGGAAATGACTGCACCAGTCTTCTAATCGAACAGGTATGTAACATATTTAACTAAATTGTCACATGCTGAGTTTAATATGGCCCCATGTGATATTAACAGTATCACATCCTGGCTCTTCCATTTCACTGAGTGCCCCTGCAACATAATGTTCTTTGAGTAAAAGGGAAACAGGTTATTTTACCCAACCTTTAGGCATCACAAAATTATCCATAACATTACTATCTGATATCAAGCCTGTATTATTACTCATAACTAAAGTAAGAAAGTCTGCTTTGTCTTTAACTGGCTTTGTTACAGAGGTTATATAATGTATAGGCCTTTCCACAGCTATCACTGCACCTTCCTCATTAAGATTTATCTCTTTGATTTCACATTCACCATTCATATCCACATTTTCAAACATTTTAGATTCCCTTTAGGAATCCCAGGTTGCTTTATCTATTACATTTTGCTTTTTCTCTGGCTCATCAGTGCCACACACCCATTCAACCCATTCACTCTGTTCAACTTCCCTATCTGGATTAAAGGAAACATTGTCTGTCATACTCACAGAGTCTGTCTGACAGGCAACATTTTCTTCACAAGCAAGCATAAACACTGCCTTGTTTTCTTTGCCCTTAATTGCAAACATTTTCTGAATGGATGGATGAGATGGATGGATGAGAAACTTCACAGGCATGAACTAGAATTTTGGTGGCATTCTATGAAAGGAAGGGGTCAAATGCATGAGATGTTTTTGAGCTGTAACCAACAGGAGTTAGACAGGGTATTAATGTGGTGTTTAAAGGAAAGTTCTCAGTCAAAAGTTACTTCCAGGCATCGCACGTAAGGTGTTAGGGAGATTGGTGTGTTATTGATGTAGATAGTAGTGTTGGGTAGAGGGCTAGATAGAGGGTGGGAAAATGACAAGTTCGGTCTTATCCATATTGAGCTTCAGGAAGTGTGAGTACATAAAAGCAGGGATGGCATTTAGGCAGTCAGGGACCAGGAATGTCAGAGTAACAAGATCAGGGGTGGAGTGTAAATTTGGGTTTGATCAGCAAATGGTATTGGAATCCAAAGGAACTAATGATTTAACCTATTCCAAAGGTATAAATGGAGAAGAGAGCCTAGTACTGAGCCTTGTAGTACCCCCACAGGGAGGGGGAGAGTGGTGAATTTGGAGCCAGAGTGGGAAACACTGAACGTCCTACCTGTGAGGTAGGAGGACAGCCAAGAGAGTAAAGAACCCTGGATACCTAGGGAGGATAAGATGCGAAACAGTAAAGGAGCAGAATAAGTAGGGAATAGTGGCCTTAGCATTAAGCAGATCATTAGTAACTTTGGTGAGAGTCATTTCTGTGGAGTGGTTGGGATGTAAGCCAGACTGTAGGTGATCAAGGAGGGAGTTGGCAGTGATTAACCAGTTCAGCATAGACATGTCATTCAAGCAGTTTAGATGCAAACGGAAGAAGAGAGACAGGCCGGTAACTGGATAGAACAGATGGATCTAGAGAAGGTTTCTTGAGAATATGGGATACAATAGCATGTTCGAACATGGAGGGAAAAGTAACCGTGGATAGGGACAAGTTAAAAAAAAACATTAGGGCTGGTGTAAAGGAAGATGAGAGATAAGGAACGAGAAAAAGGAGGGAATGGGGTCAATGAGTGGTGAGAGAAGGCTAGAAAGGTTATGTTCTGTAATAGTGGAAAAACTGGTAGACGGGATGTAGACGGGACTGGAAGCTGTGGCGATAAGCCAGAGCATGTAGATAAACCATTTCTTATATTGATGATTTTTTCTGTGAAATAAGAGGCAATTTCATCAGCAGATAAACAGGGAGTTGGTGCAGGAGGTGGCGGACAGAGCAGAGAGTTGAAAACTAAAAGCTGTTTTGGATTGTGGGATTGTTTGGGAGCAGAAATAGGTTTGTTTAGCTGAAGTCAAAGCTTTCCTGAACCGATGAAGAGCATTTTTTAAATGAAAAAAGTCACTGGTCTTGTTGCTTTTTAGCCATTGTCGCTCAGCTTCACGGGACTGCCTTTTTATCTTTTTAATTTGATCCGTGAGCTAAGGTTATGGGTTAATACGACTAAGGCGAGAGGTTGTTAAGGGGGCAACAGTGTCTAGGGCGAGGAGAGCGTGTTGTGGTAGTGGAGGGCAGCAAGCTCAGGGTCAGAGAAGGAGGCCATATTGATGAGTGGTAGGAGAGGAAGGGAGAGTGAAGAGGGGTCAAGGTTGCGCAAGTCTCTGCGTCTGTGTGCATATGTAGGGTTTGAGGTAGTGGCTGGGAAAGATGAAATAAGATTAAATTTGAGAAGGTTGTGATCAGATAGCGTAAACAGAGAGTTAGAAAAGTTAGATAAGGAACATAGCAGAGTGAAGATGATGTCAAGTGTGCGTCCATTATGGTAAGTCTCTGTGGACAACCACTGAGAGAGGTTAAGGGAGGAGGTAAGTGAGAGGAGTTTGGAGGTAGCAGTTGTTGGTGTCAATGGGGATGGTGAAATCCAACATACATCTAAACATCAAGTTGCCCCTCAGTCTACTGGGCCAGTCCTCCTCTGAGCTAGAAGCATTAACCTGGAGTCATGATGAAGGCAGGAGCATGCTCTTTTAATAGAGGGCATTAGTATGGAGACAACAATTTCCCTTAAAGCATGCTGTGTTTTAAGAAATGTTTTTGGAAGATATCACCACAACTCACGTTTTTTTTTTTTAAATTTAAACTCGCAGAAGAGACACCATCCCCATCTTCATCCATGCCCAACAGAAACACCATCACCACCAATGTTATCCCCACAGCCATAGGAATCACCCCCACCTCCACACTGGATGCATCTGGTGCATCTCCAACTTCCAACCTTCAGAGAGTGGCCACAATACAGTGTGGTATTTTTTTTTTAAAATATTTTTATTGAGAATAGAGATGGGAGTTTACAGAATAAACAGTAGGTAGCGCAAGTTAGCACAAATATTTGCATAGATATACTCAGTAATCACATAGAAAAAGACAGGTTAGGATATACATTTGTATTGGTATGTTCATTGGGGAGGGGGTTCAGATAAGGGAGATTCAAGATTTTCTTTGCAGTAGTCATGCCATTGTATATTCTCTATTAGCGACTATTGAACAGGTCATGTACAGATATCCACATTGATTCATTATCCTATTATTTGTGTCTTATAAAGTATTTTGGTCCACATCTCTAGCTCTATATTATTTTATTATTTTTACTTAACTTACCGCAACTAGTTTGCGGGTTTATAACATTACATTAACTTATTTAACTAGTTGCCTAATTCAAAGTTGTGACAACAATATCATTACTGTCGTTATTCTGTCACCAAAGATCGGGCGGGGGCCCAGTCCCGGTGGTTAGAGGAGGGGGCCGAGGGAGGGGGGGGAGTAAAGCGCAGGCTGACCATGCATCCATTCATGTTAGAGAGATTGGGGGATTATGGCTCAGGGTTTGTTCTGTGTACCATACTGTTATGTGGAAGCAGTTGTGAATATTTTGTTTGATATGCGTGGGTAGAATGTCAATAAAGCTTTCCCAGAGTTTGAAGAATTGTTTGACTTAGTTTTCTTTGTCTAATGTCGCTTCCACCCAATCCATTCGGAATAGGTATGACAGTTTGGTTTTGAATAGCTTTAGGGATGGTGGGGTGGGTGTTATCCATTGTTGGAGTATGGTTTTTCTGGCTGCTGCTGATATGTTGAGAAGTAACTTTTTAGCTCCTAATGTAATGGGTGTTTGTGTGTTCGTGTGTCCAAATATTGCCCAGAGTGGTGTTAGGGGGACATAATTGACTAAGTGTTGTGTGGAGAATGTAGCTACTTGTTTCCAGAAATCCTAGATAACCGGACAAGACCACATACAATGGAAGAGGTCTGGTTTGGGATCTTTGCATTTTGGGCACAGAGTCTGGGGCAGACCCCTGATCCTCCCCAACCTATATGGTGAGATGTAGCCCCTGTGTAATAACTTCAGAGTCATTTCATGGTATGAGGTTGCGGGGAGATGTTTTATGTGTAGATTGATGATTTCTTGTGTGATGTTTTCTGTTAGCGTGGGTATATCTTGTCTCCATTGGTTTATCTTTGGGTGTGTGGTTTGAGTGTTGATGTGGTGTTGCAGGAGTTTATTGTAGTTAGATAAAGAGTTCAGACTCTGTTCTGGGGATCGTAGTAGTGTGTCTAGTGGGTTATTCCAGTCTGCTTCTTTCAGACTGGAGATTGATTTTGAGACATAGCTGCTGGCTTGTAAATAGTGGAATAGATTAGGTCCCACAACTGGAAATTTATTCTTTGTCTGTGAGAAAGTCAGGGGTCTTTTAGTGGTCATATCTATCAAATCTCGAATCGTTTCTATCCCCCCCGTTCTCCATCTGTAGAATACCACGTGAGCCCTCCCCTCCTGGAAATTTGGGTGTTTAGTGAATGGCAGCCACAATGAGTGAAGCTGTTTCAGGCCCATCGCGGAGCGGGCTCTGTTCCATGCCTTCCAGCCTGACATCAGCAAAGGGTTATTCCTACTCTCCTCCGGGAGATCTGAGAAACGTGTATGCAGCATTGAGGATAGGGACTGGGAGTCACACAGTTGTTGTTCTAGGTCGGTGCGTGTGTAGTTCGAGGAGGCATGCAGCCAGTCCCTGACTATTCTGAGATGTGAGGCTATGTTGTAGAGTTCAATATTTGGGAAGCCGTTGCCTCCTTTATTTTTGGGAAGAGTAAGAGTGTTGTATTTAATTCGTGAAGGTTTGTTATGCCATATGTATTTGCGGAAAATGGTATTTATGTGTTTCATGTCTTTCCGGGATAGAAATATTGGTAAGGTTTGTAATAAGTAAAGCAACTTGGGGAACAATATCATCTTTATGAGATTAGCTCGACCTGTGAAAGAAAGGGGAAACTTTCCCCATGCATTTAATGTATCTGTCATTCTGGTTATAAGTGGTGGGATGTTTTTTGAGTATAACAGGTCTATTTGTTTGGGGAGGAGGGTTCCTAGGTATGTTATGGTTATGGTGGCCCATTTGAATGGGAAGTTATCTGACCAGCTTGGGGGGCCGCCTGTTCCTAGGAGAGGCGCTTCAGATTTGTTGTAATTGACCTGTAGTCCTGAGAGTCTCTCAAACCCTGCCAACTCATCCATTATGGCTGGTATGGATTGTAGGGGTCTGGACACGAATAGTAGGATATCGTCTGCGTAAGCTGAGAGTTTTAGATCTTCTTTACCAATTTTGATGCCTGTGAATTGTTTATTGTTGGATATAGTTCTGAGTAGTGGGTCTATGCTGAGGTTGAACAGCAAGGGAGAGAGAGGGCAACCCTGTCTTGTCCCTCTACCAGTTTGGAAAGTTTGTGAGTTGGTGTTGTTTATTAGTAAGGAGGTGTTGGTATTTTTATGTAGGAATGTGATTAACCTGATGAAGTTGGGTCCAAAGTTACGTGCGATGAGGATTTTATGTAAGAATTCCCAGGAAACTCCATCGAAGGCCTTATCTGCATCTAAACTTAACAGGATCTCTTGGGAATGGGGTCTGGTGGAGTGGGCTGAAATAGCCGCTATGGCGGTGCGTATGGCTTTGGTGGTGTTCCTGCCTTTGGTGAAACCTAGTTGTGAGTCAGTGATTAAGTCTGGCATAATTTGAGTCTGAGTCTGTTTGCTATTATTTTTGTTAAGATTTTATAATCTTGGTTTAATAATGATATTGGCCTGTAGGATTGGACCAGTAGTGGGTCTTTGTTTGGTTTGAGTAAGAGGATGGTTTGTGAGTCATTGAAGTTTTGGATATGAGTTTCTTGAGTGAGTATGTTATTGTATAGGTCAGTGAGGGTAGGGAGTATGTGAGGGTTAAGTAGTTTGTAGTATTCTGCGGGGAAGCCGTCTGGGCTGGGGGCTTTGGTGTTGTGAAGTGATTTAATGGCTTTGGAGATTTCTTGTTGGGTTATTGTGCGATTGAGAGATTCTTGTTGTTCCACTGTAAGTTGGGGAAGGGAGCATGTTTCTATATAGTTATCCGCCTCTTTAGCTGGTGAGGCGCGTGGGGCATATAGAGACCCGAAATATTGTAGGAAATATTGTTGTATCTCAGGCTGGGCGGTCATGGTTTGGTTTGTATTGGTGTTATGAATTTGTAGTATCGGGCAGCGGGAGCGTTGCGGTTTTGTTAATCTTGCTAGTAATGTGCCTGTTCGGTTTCCCCATCTGTGGTATTTGTTTCTTCTGGCGTCTACCGACCACCGTGCCTGACCCAGAAGATATGTGTCTAGTAGGTTTTTTGTCGATGTATAGTACTCTCTGTTTGTTTCAGTGGGGTCATTAATATACCGGCTGCATGCCTCTCGAAGGTCACGGTCGAGTTGAGAGAATTTCTCCCTATAGGCCTTTTTCTTGTGTGAAACATAAGCTATTATGTGTCCCCTCATCACCGCCTTGGAGGCCTGCCAGAAGAGAGCAGGGTCCTCCATATGTGTCATGTTGTCGTCTACATAGTTCTGCCATTGGGTGGTTATGAATATTCTAAAGTCTTCTGAGTCATAAAGGTATGCCGGAAATCTCCAATGGTTTGCTCTAGTAGATTGGGTGTTCAGGTTTATTGATAGCTCGATTGGGGCATGGTCCGAAATTAGGATGTTGTTTATGAACGTGTTGGCTGTGAGCGGGAATAGTTCATTGGATATTAGGATATTATCAATACGTGAGTGTGAGTAGTGAGGGTGGGAGTAAAAGCTGTATTGTCTGGTAGTTGGGTGTTGTAATCTCCAGGGATCGCAAAGTCCTAGCTGTGAGATTATTTCCAGGAGGGGGGAGGGTGTGGCGACAGGGGTTTGTCTAGGTCCCACTCTGTCGATGGAGCTGTCTAGAATCGTGTTAAAATCTCCGCCTAAGAAAATTTGGTGTTTTGGTTTGGCCAGCAGCTGTCTCAGAAGGGTGGAGTAAAAGTCTGTGTTAGTCCCATTTGGGGCGTAGATATTTGCTATGGTGTATGTTGTGTTTTTAATCTCCAGGTCTAGGATCAGGAATCTGCCCGCAGGGTCCCTCACCACGTCCAGTATTGTGACTGGTATATCTTTGTGTATCAGTATGGCTACTCCTTTTGATTTAGATGTATTTGAGGCTGTTATGCAGTGTGAGATCCATGGTGCCTTTAATGTTCCTTCTTCGGATTGTTTCCAATGTGTCTCTTGTAGTAGGACTATATGTGCGTGTAGCCTCTTTAAATGGGTGAGGACCCTACTGCGTTTTACTGGTGTGTTTAGTCCGTCAACATTCCAGGAGACCATTTTGACTTGGTTTAGTTTATCATGGTCAGTTAGTGTGTTGTTTTTGGTTTGAATATGTGTGAGATGTGTGTGGACTTGCCTGTATTCCCTGTCCCAGCGAGCAGGGAGGTATCAGGGCTTTTCTCTGTGGATGGGGTGTCTCCTGCGCGGCTCCCCCCCCGGCGACTTGGTGATGGCTGAAAAAGAAGAAGAGGTTAGGCAAGGCATAAAAACAATTTAAACTGGTTAAACATAACATTGAAATACATAATAACTTATTATTCATTAGGAAAACAATTAAGGTGGCTCTGTTAGAAGAGTGGGCTGGTCCGAGCCCCAGACATTGTGTAGGTTCCTTTTGGGTGTTGTAAAGTTTGTCAGTGGGTTTAATTTAGTTGTTTCGCAGGTAATGGGTTGAAGCTTCCTCCGGTGTGTTATATAGTTGGGATCTGCCATTGTCTGTTACTCTCAGTTTGGCAGGATACAGCATTTGGAATTTTATATTATGTTCGTGTAGGTATTGACAGACAGGGTTAAATGCTTTCCTTTTGGCACTTATCATTGCAGAGAAATCCTGGAACAGTAGTAGTTTGTGGTTGTTGACTTCAAGATTTTTCATTTTCCGGTATGCTTGTAGGATTAGTTCCTTGTCCCTGAAGTCCAGTAGTTTCATAATCACTGGCCTGGGTTTCTCGTTGTTTTGTCTATTCTCAGGACCAATTCTGTGGATTCTTTCAGTCTGCAGTTCATTGTGGTGTGGTGTTATTCCAAGCGTGTTTATTAGATCGTGGGTGATGAAGTGGGTTAGGGCTTGGCCTTTGTATGTTTCAGGTATGCCAATAATTCTCAGGTTATTTCTCCTTGTGCGATTTTCCAGGTCGTCCAATTTGTCTTGGAGTTGTTGAAGCATATTGTGTTGTTGTCTGGAGGAGTTTTCCATGGGGGTTAAAGAGTCTTCCATGTTGTTGATTCTGGTCTCCAGGGTTGAGATTCTTTGGGTATTATCCGTAACCTGGGAAAGGGCAGAGGAGATGGAGGAGTGTAGTACTTCCAGTCTCTTGTCGAGTAGTGGCATTATTAGATTAGATACTTCCGTTGCTATTTTGGCTGCTTGGTCTGTAAAAGTTGTTTGTGGGTCAGATGATACATCATTCTCCTCTAGAGGTGAGGCAAGTAGTTTGTTTGAGTTCTTGGGCATATCCTTCTGTCTTTGTGGTTTTGGGGTTTGTGGTTTGTCTTTATTGTTTGAGGTGTTGTGGGTAGCAGTGCCGGAGGAAGTTTGTTGGTCAGCTTTTTTGTTTCTTTTACCCATATCTGAGTTTGATTTATCTATGTATTTGTCCATACTATAAGTTAGTGGTTTTCCGTGGTAAAATAAATGTGTTTCGATGGTAGATGGATCTTGTAAGATAGATGTCGGGGGCTCTTAGGGATTGTCTATTTACATGCTTAGGTCATTCGATATTTGACATTCTTAATTGGGATTTGTGGGTTCAAGTTGAAGTATTTTGTGGAGAATATCCAGGGTTCTGGTGTAGCGTCCTTGTATCGGTATGAATTGTTTCAGTTGGATACAGATGGGGTGGTGACTGGAATTCAACGTGGGTATGTACTGTGGGGTGAGGGAATTGGGTTTAGTTATAGATGCGTTAATGGTGGGGGTTCAGCAGAGGTACCTTCAAAGGGTAGTATTCGGAGTTAGATGTAGGTGGTGTGGTGGTCCAGGTTTAGCAGTAGTGGGTATGGGAGTGACAGGTTATTATCACTTTGGTTCGATGTAGGATTCACTTGCGTATAGGTGATGGTGGAGGCGTCTGTTGCTCTTGAGGCAGACTCAGACCCGGCGTGGGTATGATCTGCTTGGCAGCCAGAAGGTAGGTATTAAGGGGTCTACTCGGGACCGCAGGTGCCTCAATTGGTTGTATGGCCACTGGTGTTATAGATGGCAGTCAGTCTTAGTATTGTTGTGAGGCCTAGACCGCGTGGGCTTGTTCCAGAGTTAGGTTTGGGCCTTGGTTCTGGTTTCGCTTTGGCTCCCACGTGGATCGCGACCCCCCAGTCTCCTGGGCGGGGTCGTGGGTGGGTCGCCCCGGGGCCTAGTAGTTGGGCCTTTGGATGGTTTGCGGTGGGGCGCCGCCTGTTGTGCCGGGGCCGGTGGCTGGAACCCCGCGGCGACTCCGGGTCACACGGACCCTCAGACAGTCTCAGTGTTCGTACGGGTGGGTCGGGTACTAAGTCTATGGGTTGCTGTCTAGGGCCCGGGTCCCACGTGGTCCCTCTTTGGTTGGTCAGAGTCAGGCCTTGGCTGGGTCCGCTCTGGGGGATCTGGCCACGTGGTTAGGGCCTGTGTGCGATGCGGCGAGTACCTGGATTCCAGCGGTGTGGGGTCAGTGTCGGCCGCGGGTCTCCCCCCGGGCCCGGTAATGCGGTTGGGTCCTCCTGTGGGATCCTCGTCTGATGCCGGTGGGGTTGTGAGGTCGGCGGGGTAATGGAGTTGGTGGTGGAGCTCCTTTGTGGCGGGCTCTGGCTGTAGGGCGGGTGTTAAGTGCGTTCTCCCGCTAGCTCAGCCTGACTTCGGGGATGGTGGAGGTTACAGCTGGGTGGTTATTGATGTTATCTGTTGGGGGGATATCACTTTTCGATCCCTTGCATTGGTTTTTGGCTGTTTTCACCTCTTTGTGCTCCTGGGTGTACGGAGCTCAGTTAAAATGCGTCCGCTCTCGGCGCCCCGCCCACGGAAGTCCATCATACAGTGTGGTATTACATATGTAATGCACCATAGGAAGAACATGGGGTGGCATATTTGTTTTATTAAATAAATTTAGGATTATTTTTTAAGGTGTCATTTTATTTATTTTTCATTTAATGATTGTCGATTTTTGTTATTTTACAATGAAGTTGTATTTCCACATGTACAGAATTGTACTGTATCAACTTCTAAAGTTACCCCTGATGATCAGTTACAGTCCTGGTCTGGTATTAGGAAAAGCTCTAGTTTGCTAGATTATTAAACTTAAAGGGGAATTGTGTTCTCAATACAAGTAGCTTTTATTACAAGGGGCAAACTCCTACCTATAAAATGACTCTATGATCATGCTTCTAGCTGCAGTCTATCCAAAGTTACATCAGTAGTAAAGGTGTTTTTCTTGCTAGCACTGTGAGCAGTGAAATCACCAGCACTAAGGGTCTGACTCCAAGTTTAAGGTTGGAGCATGCCCACTGCTGGAACAGAGCATCTTTATATGCATCATCAACCCCCTCCAAAACTAAATCATTTTTAAGTAAGTGTATAAATATTTTTTTTCATTACTTTAGTGTACATTGGTAGAGGAATGGATTGAGAATGGTTGCAGGTCTGTAACTAGTTTCAGAAAGATAACACATGACTGTCTCAGAGAAAACAGACAGGGCAGTCTGGAAAGTGTAACTTTACAGGTCTATATATTAAGATCTAGAGAAACTAGAAACATTTACAAATGACCCTATATGGTGTTAAAGGACAAATAAACTCACCTGAACCACTATCCACTGATGTGTAGTACCCAGGGTGAGGACCTAAACCATCAGGTCTTCACCGTTGGGATCACATTTTATCCTTGTTAATACTTAATTCGCTTTGTAGTTCCACCCTCCACTCAGTTTGGCCAATTAGAAGACATGCTTCTACAAAGCGGAAGTGGAGCTAGAGCCATGAAGCAAACTTCAAGTAAGTATTACAGAGCATAATAGGTGATCCCAGCAGTAAGGGCTTGGCGGGTTCCCCCCGGGTTCTACAGACTGCCGTGCTGGTGGAACTGGGTGGAGGTAAGTATAGTTCTCCTGTAATAGTGCCCAAGGGGTGTGTGGTCTGAACGATATTCAGGTGTGACACATTGTGCAGTAGCTTCACAACATTTCTCCCAACCCCTCAGATTTTACCTGACCAGGCAAACTTTTCATCTCCCTGGGGAAGAATCGAGCACTGTGAACCCCTACAGCCCACCAGAAGATGACAGCATCAGGCCTAACTGCATTATTTAACTTGCCCACAGAAATGGTGCACAATGCGACTCAGTCAGGGGGAAATACAGAAAGATACCTTTCTCCACCAGAGGGTGAGTCACACATGCCACAGAGGCAATCCATCCCCTCCTGCACTCCATCCCCACAATACAAGACTCCGCTGACTTACTTGTGAAGCAGACATGCAAAACGGAAATGGCAGACCTCAGAGCTTACCTCACTGAAATAGCTACCCAAGTCACAGAGCTAGAAACTAGCCCTTATTTTTGAATGGTCCCACATTCTCTGCCCACATCTTTTTACTACATATGTACATATGTAATGAATGTAAAAGGTAATGACTGAGAAGGGAAAATGTCAACTTTATGGAACTAGCAGAATCCAAAATTAGGAATATAAGCATAAATGAAATCTTTAATGCTGAGAAAGTTACTGAACTAAGTAATTTTTAACTCAAACTTTGATTTTTCGGGGGGGTTTCATTCTCTTTCAACAATGTTCGCAGATGCCTTTACATCCGAAATAGTAGCGCCAGCTCACCATGATATAAAATTTGTACAGTGCATTAGACATCTACTACTACAATGTGCTAAATATCTCTTGGAAAAAAGAATACATTTATCTTTTGACTTTCACACATCATAACTGATGTGATTAAGCTGACAAAATAAAATGCAGTCAACATTAAAGGGCAATTATAGTGAGAAATTTGTTTTTTTTAATTCCTTCTAATATATCCCATAAGTCATCCCAACCACCAGGGTACCTTTAGTTTCTTTAAATTCTTCATAGTCCCAGAGATATAAGCATTTGAATATGCCGTGATTTGTATGAACTGCTACACCTCATCTGTCACTCAAAGGCACACACATTCCAAAGCTCCCCTGCAGTACTGTCACATATTCCTTCACCCACACTGTAAGTACCATGTGCAACACAGTCAAATGCTGTAGTGCTAAACACAATCAATAAACCATTAACCCAGCAATATGAGCATAACACACTATAAAACAGCCCCTCCCCCCCAAAAAATCTTATATACATACAAAACCAGTGACTCAAATGGAACACTAATACAGTAATACAGACTATATACCAAACAAGACATACAGTGCAATCTATGAAATATATAGACTAAAGCAAATGAAATGTATCAGGATAACAAGCAGTGTCACTGTGTTTGTAAAAGGTCTCACTATAGCTGCTGTTACACTGACTCTTGACTTCAGTGATTATGATTTCAGTTAAGCAGGGGAGAGATAAGAACTTTAGGTAAAAAATAAATAACAATTAGCAAAGTTAGAGAACAGGCAGAGGCAGAGTTCAGTAACTTACTTGTAAAGAATCTCAGCACCACTTGTCCTCTCTCCCCCTCTGCCCCTCCCTTCAGCATATTGCTACTTTATCCCACACTTTGATTGCTTGCAGTCTAGCTCTGGAAGAGAGGGGTCAACAGGATGTCAGCACTTCATTTAAAGTCCTTTCAACTGACCATGCTCGGACTCTGTATACAGCCCTTCACTGCTTGAGGGGGAGTAGACAGAGAGGGGAGGGGGACTATACAGCTTGTTACAAACTTCTGCCAGTGTGAAGAAACGAAGCCACACAGCAACATGAAAGTAAGGCAGCTTATACTAAGTGATCTATACATTGTATAGAGACAAAGTTTTTTTTCCACTATAGTTGCCCTTTAAAATGAGTGCTACAAACCTAAAGTAGAAGTTCAGTGTTTATACTGTACATATGCTTTCAAGAATTTTTTCCCCCCTCATTCCACTAACCTTAAAGGGTATTTACACTGGCAAATTTGTGTTTTGTTTTTGCCCATTAGTGGAAACTATAATTCAGCTCAACTATCACTGTATCATTTTTTTGTTGATCTGCCCCCTATTTCTTTAGATAGCCAATCTGAAACATCTTACATTTCAGCATTTCTGTAATGCTGAAATGTTTTGATGTAGCTGGAATGGTTTGACAGTTGGTATGCTGTATACTGCGTGCAGTATTGACCGTTAGTAAGGGGGAAAATAGTCAGGTCAGTGGTCAGAGCCTGAGCAAAAAAAAATACTTTATTGAAGGCATGTAGCAACACTCCTCAGAGTAAGTGCTACACATATTTATTTATAGATTAAGATGACACAGTCATTTTTTCAGTAAACATACGCTTTAATCTGCCTATACAGTGATTTTTTATGTACATAAATTAATGCTTCACAAGTACTGACTTGCTGTATGCAGGACCCCTATTAGTTTCTGTTATGGCCTTTTACTCTGGGATGACCTGTTGCTCAGTAGAGAAATGAACATGTTTGACCCATTCAATGGACAATAAAAAAAATACTGTTAGGAACAATCCAAGTAAGCAATGTTCAGCAATACTGAACACTGCTGAGCAGGGCCGTTTATAGGCATAGGCCACCTAGGAAAAGAACTAGGGCACCCATGTTGAACTAGTGTGCCCAGTGTCCTCCCTAGAATCTCCCTGTCAGGTTTTACTTGCTGTGTTAGAACTGCTCTTTTTGTTCAACTGCTGTAATCTGCAACATTGTAGTGAGTAATGAGCCTGGCTGCCTCTACTTGGAAACAATGTTGCAAATGAACTGAAGGTGTAAGAAGGAGGGGGGGGATTGAGCTCAGCTAAAAGAACTGATGAGAGCAGTTTTAAAATGACAGTACAAGCTGCTGCAGTCTTGTTAACAGTGGCCTCTGTGACTAGCAGCCATGAGATCCATATCCGTGCCTCTTTCTTCCTTCCACCCAACTCTCCAAATTGAACTTAGAGTAGGTAAGGGGTGAACAATTCAACGGGGAGACATGGAAAGCAGGTACATACTTTATATCATGTCAGTGCTGGAATAAGAGAGGGTTAAAGGTAATACTCTGCTGGCACTTAAAGTGTTAATGGCAATAATCTGTTAAAATGCTGGAACTAAAAGTATTAATAAAAAAGTCAGCTGGCACTGAAGGGTTTAATGGGCATTTCCACGCTCAAAATTAAAATTGAACGCCCCACTGTGAAGTTCCTGCAAACTGAACAGTAGGAGCTGTCTGCCTTCAAAAATGTTTCTGCCTCCTCTCTTCCCTCTGGGATGTAGCCTGACATGCGCAAGGAAGCCCCTCCCCCCCCTCCCTCACCATCGCCCCCATGCCTGCCTTTCCACCTAGCGCAAGTTATATCATTAAAAATAAAAAAGTGAAGCCCTTCACTTACATGGCTGTCTTTATAGTGGTTAGGGGTGGGTTGGATTTAGCTACAATATATCAATAGTTTATATTTAGGGTGGGCATGCCCTTTAATGGTAATACTCTGCTGGCACTGAAAGTGGTAATGACAGTACTCTGAGGAAGTCTGCTGGCACTGAAGGGTTAATGCCAATACTCTTGGAAAGTCTGCTGGCACTGAAAGAATGAAACATGGGTGGCTAGAAACAGTCAATTGTAGAACCTAAAGGGCCATATTTATAAAGGTGCGGTATTGCTTTTTAGTTATACCGTGCCTTTAAAGATCGGTATGACGTTCGTTAATCTACAATCACTATCATTAAAGACAACTATACCAAAAAAATTTACTTTTTTAAAAATGAAAAGCACCTGGGGCCATGAGGTAGGATTGATTATTCCCACCTCCCAATATTGTTTTATGAGAGCTACAGTACATACAGTTTTATCTGCCAGGTTATTGGCCCAGGGCCATTCTATATTAAAGATAGTGCTGAAGCATTCAGGAAGACTGGCAGAAGCAGTTTTCTTTGTCCTGCTGCTCCTCATAGAAAGGATATTGGAAGGTAAAAAGCACCAATCCTACCTCCCTGCCTCAGGTACTTTTTATTTTAACTGTTTTTTGAAAAAACTTTATACGCACTATAGTTTCCCTTTAATCTACAATAGTGATCGTAAATTTATGATAACGATTTGTAAATCATAGTCCGCGATCATAGATTAACGGTCGTCCATAGAAATCATTGTGATGTTTTGCTACCGCTTTGTATACTATGAACATTCATAGAATAATAATTGTTCACCCTAAATGTAAGATTGTGGCCTGTACATTTACGTTCTCTGTCGTACATTAATGATAACCCAAAATATGGCAAACTTGCGATACAACAGGTTTTAAAATATGCCCCAAAATGGCA
This sequence comes from Hymenochirus boettgeri, assembly GCA_019447015.1. NCBI lineage: Eukaryota > Metazoa > Chordata > Amphibia > Anura > Pipidae > Hymenochirus > Hymenochirus boettgeri. The sequence goes on from CM033470.1 coordinate 122,993,511, forward strand.
TTTCACTATTGAACACAGCAGAGTATAGCAAAATATATAAATCATCTATTTTGTTTAAAAATTAAAATATATAGAATACCTAGTTATGTTTAATATAAATAATTAATTTAATATTTTTTTGTTATTTTGAAGCCTACAAAGAATACCCATTTGTTTGTGTCCTTGTATCTTTGTAATGAGTCAAAAGATACACAATAGTATGTTAACAAACCAAGCAATTTAGCATGTAGGAAAAAAAGATATTATAAAGCATTTACACATGGCTTAATAAGACAAACTTTTACAATTGTCATTAAAAAAGCACTGCTTTCTCAGCAATTATAACATATCCCGTTTTTCTGAAATTCCTGGCTCACTCCCACTGTGGAAAAAAGGTACGCTTAGTACTTCCATATGCTACAGTAAAATGCACTTTTTTTTGGGAAGGATAGTTTTTGTATTGTGGAGATGGCATACTCCTTCCTGAAGTCTTCAATATAAAGCTGCACTCAGACTTCTAAGAATCCAGCTATAATTATTACAGAAGCTAAAAAAGATTCCAGCAATTGAGATACTGAATGGGAAGCCGAGTTTTCCACCATCATGCTGGTACCTGTAAAAGTAACAGTAGGAAATAATTAACTTTCACTATTAAACAGCTACATTAAGTTCTAAAAATAAGTTAGTTTTTGATGCATTAATGGACAGATAAAAAATGGGTCAAATATTATATCTGCCCTCCTACCATTAAATACCGCAGGGAACTCACACCTGGGTTTAACTGCAATCAGCTGTTTTAATCAGCTTCTCTCGCTGATCCCCTCAATCTCTAACATTAATCTAACTGCTAGAGGTCAAACAGAAGGCTCCATTTAAAGGTGTGCTGTAATAGACAGGAGAGTACCACCAAATGTTGGTAGTTAATATTATATATATATATACACATTTTAACAATGTACATTTTTACCATATCTTAGTCTTACCATATATTTTAATAATATACATTTTTAACATATCTTAGGGGCATATTTATAAAGGATTGTCTTTTTCGCCAAATAATTAGCGCAGCACATCGCAGCGAAAATAGCGCCATTTGGGGCTTCGTTTCGCCTTATTTATAAAAAAGCGATAAAAACACACTTCGCGGCTGAAAAAGGCGAACGGGCGCGATAAAGAGCGAAAAGTATCGCAGCGAAAACTTAACGCATCTAAGAAGACTGCATTGCGAAAACCATTCAAAACCAGAAAAGCCCACTAGAAAATGATGTCAAGTTCAAAATGGCCACCTCACATTTACCAAGAAGCCAGCCATGTCTTATTTACTCAATTATTATTATAATTATTAGAGGTGGGGGGGTTCGACACCAACTGTCTGCCATGTACAATGCTGTTTTGACACCTTACCTTGGGCGTTCCTATAACACCTCTTAGCCACTATCCAATCACGCCCTTAAAACTTGGCTGTGATATGCTAATTGGGATTTTCCAGGGTACATAACTGCCACAGATTCTTGTACAAGTCATTCTGAATTAAGAAAGCCAGTCGGATGACTAGCGAAACGTCTTCAAGAACTAAACTTCAAGTCCAGTTGATCGAATTGAATACAACAGATATACCATGACCTGGATGAATGAGAACCTTCACAAGCATACCTATAAGCAGTGTTTTATATATTATTATAGTGTCGATTTATTTTTAGAAATTGATCCACATACACTGACCAAAAATTATTTTTTTACTCAAGAGACTAAAAAACCATAGGGAATTTACAGAGTGGCACAACCACAAATTTTTAGTCATGCTAAACCATTCGTAAATGGTTAGTGTGGCTTAATATGAGAATTGTGGTGTGTGTTAGTGTAACTAGCTGTTGTTAAAGTGACAAGGGTTTAACACCACACTGGAATTTACCCTGAGCCACAAGCAAGATAACAATACTGCACACAGGCTGTGCTTGCAGTTGGCATTAAAGATTGAGAGAGTGTAGGGTGTGGGCCCCTGATTTTAAAAGAACTTATTTCATAATTTATAGCCTATAAACTGTAGAGTGAAGTTATTTACCCGTGCTGACCATTCATCAAATAGATATTCAGTAGATTTTGTGCAAACGCATTTATTATAATTCACACTAATACATATATACATAGCATACATTAACTCAATTTATAATAAACAGAATAACTTTCACCGTATAAGCTTTTACTCCTTGTATATCAAGGTTATCCCACACTAGATCTAATCTGTTCCCAAGAATTCTTGCTTGCTTTGTTTTTTATTGGCTTCTTAATTATAGATACACCTGGTAAAACTAAAAAATCTTAAAGGACAACTATACCAAAATAATTAACATTTTAAAAAATGATAAGCACCTGGGGCAAGAGATAGGATTGATTATTCCCACCTCCCAATATTGTTTTGTTGAGGAGCTACAGTACATACAGTTTTTATCTGCCAGGTTATGGCCCTGGGCCATTCTATATTAAAGATAGTGCTGAAGCATTCAGGAAGACTGGCAGAAGCAGTTTTCTTTGTCCTGCTGCTCCTCATAGAAAGGATATTGGGAGGTAAAAAGCACCAATCCTACCTCCCTGCCTCAGGTACTTTTTATTTTAACTGTTTTTGTAAAAACATTTATAAGCACTATAGTTTCCCTTTAATCTATTACACTTATATTCTTGTGTATATTCTTGGCACTCACTATTTTTCAGTAATGATTTGGTTACAGACATCTGTAACCAAACCTCTAGATCGTGTGGAATGCTCTCTTCTAACAAAAACACAGAGATCAAATAGTGTTCTCCTTTTCTTACATCTATTTACAAGTACACAGTTTAGTTTTTACACCCAAAATATTATGTGTGTGTGTATGTATGTATGTATATATATATATATATAAATGCAAGGATATGCAGCTGAAACCTTTATTCTAAATTACTTTCAGGTGCAGTGCAAAGGAGGATCGGCAATTTATACATTTCACAAAAGACTCCAGCACTCAACTATAAATATAAGCATAAATTAATTAGATATAATAATCAAACATATATGCAAGCAATGAAGGGTAATCACCTGCACTAAAGTTAAAATGGATATATTTAGTTACATAAAGACATCGTTATGGAAGTGCCACTTACAAGGTACAATGTTAAAAAGTTAATTTTATTGAAGACATCATATTATAAAACATGCGGAGATGCACGGGCTCAGACAAAACCAAAGAGACGGCCCACCCGCCTGACGCGTTTCGTGGGTGTTCCTACTTCCTCAGAGGCAGGATGGAGCCTCCAACCAGAGCAATTTATAGGTAAGTGTCATAGAAAAGAGTACGTACCAACACCTCCCGGTCAGAGTAAAAGGGACAGAAAGAAAAAAAGGGATAGTCCAAGTAAAAAAAGAGATAAAGGAAGGGAGCAAAATACCCAAAACCAAACAAAACCAGAGTAAACACTAAAAGTAAATACAGTTAGGAACAAAGAAGAAAAAGTGGCCAGTGATACATAAGGAAATCGGGACTAAACATAGACCCAATCCGTCACTTGAAAAAAAGACAAAAGAGAGTTAAAAACAAATTAGCGTCCAATATACATTCGAAAGACATTCATGGAACAGCTGAAACAAGAACCATGGCATAAAGCGAAACACATATACAAATACACAAATAATATAAACAATAAAGAAAATATCTGAATCTCTGTAGACCGTATAAAGCTTTCTGGATACATTTGTTGCATTCTGGTTATTTACCTTACTGGATACATTTGTTGCATTCTGATTAGTAACTAAACATGACACATGTATATTAAAGTGTAATGCTTGCAGCTCCAATCCATTCTGCCTCTGTTAATGTAAGTGACAGTCCATGATCTGAGCATCTCCTCCTATTGACAATCAGGAAAAGGACCTGAACGGTGAGATAACCTTCTTGTAAGTATTAAAACTTATCTGTAAAGTACCCAGCGGTGAAGAATTAGTAGTTTGTGTCTTCATCCTGGGTCTTATTAATGGGTAGAAGAAGACGAGCGAGGGGGAGGATAGTATAGTTAGCCTTTTAATTTTTTTTCCAGCACAGGCATTTATTGTAAATGCTGGCTGTCAGTCCTATGGTGAGTGCCCCTGCCCATTTTATAACATAAAATTTGTGGCTACACCTCATGAGTGTCACATTAAAGACTACAGGGTTATTCAATAAAAGTTCTTATAGTTAAAAATGGTGCTAATTTTGCCCCAACCAATCAGTTGTTAGCTTTCAAATGTTAAATAATATCTGGTTGGTTGGCGGAAAATTAGTACCATTTTTAACAATAAGAACTTTTATTGAATCTCCCTGGAAATACAATGATTAAATTATATTATGACCCATGAAATGGCTTATATTTAAGAATCAAATTGGCAAGAATACGTTATGGCTATAAAGTGTCACTTTTATTAACTTGAGAGGTATGTTTTATTCATCTAGTATTTTTATGCTCTTTTAAATTGCTGATAAAGCAAAGTCAAATCACATTTTGGCCTTTGAAAACCAGAACGCATACAGCACCGTGTGAGAATAAAAAGGTGTCTTGGAATGTGATATTGTACAAAACTAGGGAAAGTTCCTTTAAAGTATTATCTTTTGAATGATGTGAAATACAAATAATGTAACACATAGATTTAATTAACATGCCCTTTCCTGGTTTCTGCATTTCCATCTCTATTTAAATGACACAAATATGGAAAGTATATTGTGTTGGGGATGCTAGGAATCTGCTAGCAACTTCCGCAAAATGTAGTTGTAATTTAGCCTAAGGAGTGCTTTCACAATCCTTCTATTGTATTTATTTATTAGGAAGCATGGTCCACCAAGCTTCCATGTGGTAATAGTATCCTCCAACATGCCCATTTAATGGGAGGTCCTTTGACTTTAAGCACTTGATGGACGGCCTCTTCCCACATTTTAAAAATCCAAAGGGCTTGGGGGAAGTGAGAAAGCCTGCTATATTGATCCAGTGCGCAAGTATAAGAAATGCAAAAGTTTGCTGATCATAATTAGTAAAAGTAAAGGTTAGAAGTTAGTTACCTTGATGTAGTTGGAAAGCTTTTCATTCATGTGATCAAAGTAATGTATACTAAAACCCCTTTGTTTATAATGTATGCCAGTGTGCAGATAAATATGATACTGTATGGGGCCTAAGAATGTGCATAGGTGCAGTCAAGGGATTGAATCAAAACAGATTTATCTTGTGCTACAGGTGCATAGCACAAAATAAGTCAGTTTTGATGATTCAAGCACTTACGTGCACCTATCTTATGTAGAATGTTTATGAATTTAGGGTAGCACCACAGTAATTATATGGAAGCTGAAGAAACCTCATGGTTATATTTTATATTTAGATCTCCTTTAAAATCTGTGATGTGGATAAAAACTTGAACACTGCAAACAGTACTATGAAAAAAATGGGATTTTTCCAGCAACGCTTTTTAAAACTGAAATAATTATTATCTTCAACCTAAAACCAAAAAAATCTTTTTATACATATATGGTGTGAAGCTTCCAATAATTTAGTACGTATTTAGAGAAGTGATACTTTATTTCACTAAAAGCATTTTTAATGGAATGTAGGTATTTTATAGATTATAGTTGAGTTATTTTGACAGTGTTGTCTAACGAAAATAAACCACTTACTTTTGTCAAGAAAAAAAAAAATCAGCCTGAACAACTTTAAATTGACTATAACAGCTGTAAATTATGGCATAATCCATCAAACATGCTTCAAGTATACTATAACTGCAATGAATAGAAAAATAGGTCTACAGAAACAGTTATGGAAGCACATAGCACATTCCATCCAACATTCTATTTTTTCAAAAAGAAAAAAAGATTCATTATAAAAATCTAGTAGAGGTCTCACAATATAACATAGTAACCACTTAAAGGGGATGTGCACCATTAAAACAAAACATTAGTCACCTGTCATTTATTTGACTACCCCCCAAACTGCTATTCTTAGCATTTTATTACATGTATTTCTAACCAGATATTTACTGATAACTATTGCCCCTGGTCATTCTCCTTTTCTGCCAGAGATTTTCCTCCCTCTGCTCAATGAGCTTTTAGTAGCTTGAGCATGTGCAAAAGAGACATCAGGGAAAAGTGCATTCAATCAATGCCTGTGATGTCAGAAGTCACAGCCTTGACTGACTGCATGAAGGAAGGAGCCATTTTCCCTCTACACTAATTATACTTACATCTAACAATATGCTGAATGTATAGGTTGAAAGTAGGTAACTGACCATTTTTTTTTGCTCTAAGGGTGGAGATGTCCTTTAACTGTGAAAAATATGCATTTTATTCTAGCATCAGAAAAAACTGAAGGTGTCAAAAATTCTGAACACTGTGCCACCTTAACAGTAAGTAGACGTTTCTTTGATTGGTTTGGCTTCTACTTAATGGAGTGTTGCCAAAATCTCCCTCTTAGTGATAGAGACAGTTCTGTTGGAAATGTGGTCAGGAAGATTTCCAGAATGTACATATTATAGAGCAGTGTGAACCTAGCCTTAGGCTGGGTACACACGTGCCGACCCTTGCCTTGTCAGAGAGGCTACACATTGATAAACGAATTTATTGGTCTTGGTTGGATGGATGGAAATAAAAATGGTACTACAGTGTGAACCATCGTGTAGTCTTTAATCGACAAAAAAACCCAAAAAGACAAGAAACATACGTCTGTGTGGATATGAGTATTTCATTGATAGGTTAAGACGTGGTCTCTGGCTTTTTCCCATGTTTCCTTTGTACCAGTGACAATGCAGCAGACTTTTGGCAGGGAGTTTTAAAAACAAATTAAATCACAGAAAAAAGGTTAAAAGGAGTATTTAATAAACAATCTGTAACAGAAGATTAAGCAGTAATGCAGCACTCTGCAAAGCTTTATTATTCTTGCTTAATTTGCAGTTTCTATTAGAAATCCATCTGGCAACTTTTTATCAGCGGTATCATCAGGGAGATTCAATAAAAGTTCTTATCGTTAAAAATGGTGCTAATTTTGCCCCAACCAATCAGATATTATTTAACATTTGAAAGCTAACATCTGATTGGTTGGTGCAAAGCGAGGCTTAACGTTGCACTAACCAATCGCAAATCAGTTAGTGTGATGTTAAGGGGAGAAAAAAGCGCTGCGTGGTTTCTGCGCTCCTCTGTGAATTCCCCTGAAGAACTTTTATTGAATAACCCTGATCTTTAACCTGATTGGGCCTCCAACCATTCAAATTCCAAGTCCCTGCCTTATTTTCATTTAAATTGCATTTTGTCTTCCCTCAGTCCGACCATATCCTGATATCCTATATCTAGGTTCTCAATTATGATGTATTAACAGTTCCATATAGTCTCACAGTATGTGTGCTATATGCATTTATGTTTTCATAAATATCTACTTTTTAGAAAAAGGATTTTGTTTCAGCAGTTTGCAGGCTTAGTTACGAATGATAGAAAAGACAAATTGCTAGCAAGTGTAACAAAGTCATGAAAATCTCTGTAGGCAAAAAGAATAAGGAGAAAGAAAAATATACGAAAGGGTTTGGCTGCCAGCGCTTCAATTTAATCTGGAGCCACTGACCAGATGAGTTCACAGTAATAAATTATACTAATTAATACTAATTAATATGACATGACTAATGGATACTTTAGCAATGCCAGCATTGAATCACACTCATAACTGTAACCTTGGTCCTCTCTCTCTTTAGTTAAAGGACAGTTCAGTGGAAATTATGAATATTTGTTAAATTGTTAGTTTGTGTAATGCCTTCTTAGTTATTCTACACATTCTCTCCCATTTTGAAAAATCAGTTGATTTCATACCCTTTGCTGTTCTCTGCTGTTGACATTAGTGAGCTGACATTTCAGGTTCTAATGGTCCTTCTTCTTCCCAGAATGCACCACATTCTTGGAATGTTCCGAACAACAATTTCTACTGATTAGCTGTTGGATGGGTCAAAGATGCTTAGATCTCTACTGAGCAACTGAATCAACCCAGGCGCTGGGTCAAGGGCGAGACCATAACGGTCTCTACTAGGGATCCGGCAAACAGGAAGTCAGTATTTCAGTTGCATTGATTTATATACAGACACAATGATGAATGGGCAGGTTAAGGTCATTGGGTTGAAAAATTACTGCTCTTTTTTCTGAAAAGCATATGTATTTGCACTGAACTTCCCCTTTAAAGCAGTGTTGATAAATGGAAAACACAAACTGAAGACATTACTGTTTGGTCAAAGAACCTGCCTATCTTTCTCATAAACTCCACATCCCAAAATTAGAAATTGAATAATATTCATCATAGAACAAGATTCTCACTCCTTTACATTTACTTTACTTTTTTTTAAAGATGTAATTGCGTGGTCTTCCCTGTCCCCCTACTTCTGTAAGGGGCCTTTCCTATAGGAAAATGTGCTGCAGGTTGGAAAAATGCAACTTTAACAAGGCATTCTTTGTGATAAACAAAGAATACCCCCCAGTAGACATGGTACTAAAAGAAAGACTGATCTGATAACATTTATAGGATTATTTCATTTTAAAGCATACTAATTTTACCTATTTTTCCTTTACACCCTCTAAATGGCTGCTGCTAACTAGATCCTGGTAATGATAGTATTTAGGTGCACCCCTCCAAAACCTATGCCACCACATGTCACCGCTATATAATATAAATTCACTGGAGGAGGCACAGAAATTTTAAAGTAAAAACAATAGTGCTGATTTAACACACAACATTTCCTCTAAATGGCATAATTTTCTCTATAACTGCCCTACTTTCCTGGCGTTGGATAGGTGAGATGATTTTTTCCAGCAACCTCAGCTGTTAACTTCACTGTTTTGGTTCCACTTTGGGTACTGCCATAATTTTAAGCACTTTGATCCTTACATAAAAATACCTGAAAAAGTCAGTTTAAAATAAAACAAAATCTTTATTACAATAAGAACTACTAAAATATATTTTTTCTAAAAAATAATAATTTGGTATACATTGAAAATTCATTTTGGAAGCTCAATGCTTCAAGCGTACTGCTCCTGAAACACAAGTTTAGGTAAAATCCAACATATAAGAAATGTATTTACAAAAGACAAAAACAGTACTAGACTTGGGAATTTCCTAACCTAATAAAACAGTATGGTGGTAGGTAGGCAGCAAATTCATTGATCTGAAGTAAAAGTTCCATCAGTAATAAATCTCCTGTGATTAAAGGGGAACTAAAGTCTCCTGACTACACTGTCCCAATAGACAGAACACATTCACAAACATACAACAAGCTGTGTCTAACCTCTCCATTTGCTGTGGCCATTTGGGTGATTTATGAAAATAACCTATGAGTACTAGAGGTCAGCTTCCACAATCCACCTTAGCTGGGTAAACCCCCAGCTAAGTGTCTGCATACAGGTATATGCTCTGTAGTGCTCAACAGATCAAAACAAGGAAGCTGCAGCCTTGCTTCCTAGAAGCTGACAGCCAATCACATTATAGCACAGAGATCCTCCCTCTTCCTGACACAGAACAGGGATTTCAGTTTTTTAGTTTCAAACACATTCAAGGCTCCTGTCCTAACAATGATATAATCCTTTTACTTTACATACAAAAAGAAAAGTAATCTTTGCAGTGTATTTCAAAGATAGCATGGAAGTAAGAAACGGAATACTTACATTTTAGCAAAAATAAAAGTCTGGGGAATAGAACCTGCAACTTGTACATTTACTATGTCTTGCTTAAAGGAGAACTTTTACCTCTAGGCTAAGAGAGACACGATATAAACCATTGGTACATGTAGAATATTGTACTAGGAACATAATGGAAACAAAAAATAAAGGTAAGTTTGGAGATTCAAACTTATGACCTTCTGAATTGTATGTGTCTAAACCTGGCATCTTACAAGGTGAGCCACCACTGAATAAGCTGAAAGCCTAGGTACATTTAGAAGCTTTATCTTTTGCATGGAATATAATAGAAACAAAAAAAAGTATATCTGGGTATTGGACTTGTGACCCTCTGAACTGTGTATTTTTTAAACCCAGTGACTTACCCGGTGCACCAACACTGAATAAGCAGAAAATCCAGCTACATTTGGAAGCTTTATCTTTCACCAGGAAAAGAATAATAAAAAAAAGGGGGGATATGGAAGTCCCTAATAAGATTTTGAAAGCTGCTTGTTACCCTGCAGTTTAATTTTCCAGCAACTCACACTGACTGGTAAATAAATTGCAGGGTAACAAGAAGCTTTCAAAGTTTTTTCAGGGACATTCATATTGGTGTGGAGACATCTGTATAGAAAATACTCTGTGCATAGAGACAGTGAATACTGGGGTCGGGGGGCGTGGTTCTTTAATTACTTCATGGGCTGTGGGTTGTACTAGCAACAACATTTAAACCTTCTTAGTTACATTATCTATTTCTCACATGTAAATGCAATGCACCAGAGAAGAATCTTACAATGTATAGGTGTTCTGGGGAGAAAAGCTTTCACGTTAGGTTTTTAAGAATGTAAGTTTAGTTCTCCTTTAAGGAATATCACAATTCATTACAGACTTCTTAGCAATAAAGAACAAAATTTAGCTGTGCTTGTATTTGCACTTGTAAAAAGACAGCAATCTTATCATAACTGTTTTGATGCGATCAGGGGGCATATTTATAAAGGTTTGTTAAACTTTTTGCCTCTTTATGGCCAATGGGTCCCTGGAGGTGTCAGTACATTGTGGATTGTTTCTCAATACTAATAAGTACCCAGGGGGGTGTTAGACTATTTTCCAGCATTTACTGTAATAAGATCTGAGATATCGCTTTTTAAGGTTAATTTTTCGCTTTTTTTATAAAAAAAACTTATGGTTCCAATTTTCTTTATTTACCAATAAAGTCAAATGGGGGTCTGAGGGACATATTTATAAAGGGGCATTATTTGTGCTTTTTCCCCCCACCAGCCTTTACCATAATTTTTTAAACTTTCAACTTTTCCTTTCATCCAAGTTACTAAAAAGGCGAATTTTCATGAAAAGTAAAAATTATCTAGCAAAAAGTAGCACTAATAATGCTGAAAAAGCTCAGCACATATGATGGTAAATAGGTAATACTCCCTGGTGGTTTTTCAAAGTAGTATTAAATTGGTTAATACACACTGAACACATATCTTTGTTATTTAAAAATAGCCTAGCACATTTGGTGTTTTTTTCAGCCAAAGATATAAATAGTATAAAACTCAAAAGGCGATTTTTCTCTATTTTATTAATAGGATGATAAATGGTGTAAAACAGAAAAGGAGAATTTTTTCAATTGTATTAATAGGACATGGTAAACAGTGTAAAACTCAAAAGACGAATTTTCTCTTTCATTAATACCGTATATACTCGAGTATAAGTCGATCCGAGTATAAGTCGAGGTACCTATTTTTACCTGAAAAATGTGTAAAAACTGATTGACTTGAGTATAAGTCGAGGGTAGAAATTAGTTGCCCTTTAAATGGGCAGCAGAATTCCCATACATGAATCCCATACAGTAATAGCCAAATCTAGTACCAGTAGCCCCCAATTCCTTGACACTCCAGATGTTTGGAAACTACAACTCATGCTTTGTTGCTGGGAGTTTCAGTTTCTAAACATGTGGAGTGGCAAGGTTCAGTAAACTTTTAATTAAGCTTACCATCATTTACAATTCTCCTGAACCCCATATTGTAAAGGGTCCTCTGACCCCATATAGTAAAGGGCCCTCTGACCCCCATATAGTAAAGGACTCTCTGATCTCAATAGTTAAAAATGTCACCTGAGAGTTGTAGTTTCAAGCTGTCATTTGCACTGTACTAGCAGCTGTTTTTTGCCCCATACTGAGGAGACCCATCAGATTTGCAGCACCCAGATGAGCAGTGACAGCACTGAGTGAGTCCAGCAGCCAGACTACAGGAAGCAGGAACAATTGTGAAGGCAAGAACAGCTCCTGAAACTTTCTATGCAGGTTAACACAGCGCCACCTACTGGTTACTATCCGCAATTGCAGAATTTGGGTCTAAATTAGGGGCTTGACCCGAGTATAAGTCGAGGTTAGGTTTTCAGGCTAACTTTAAAGCCTGAAAAATTTAACTTATACTCGAGTATATACGGTAGGATGATAGTGTAAAACTCAAAAGGCAAATTTTCTCTATTTTATTAATGGGACACATTTTTTGTTCCATTAATATGGGAACATACCATAGTGCTGTGTAAGAAATAGTCATGTTAATGGCTATTTGGAAATAGCTTTAATTTAAAAAAGTGACAAAAATAGCTCTGAAATTACACTAGAGAGCAATCTCTCTTTTCGCAGTGATACCACACTTAACACAATGAATAAGGCGAAAACTATCACCACACAGTGCCTCAGCGATACTTTTCCGCAAAGCGAAAATGATCGGTTTTATAAATAAGGTGAAAATAGCGCAATATGTCATTGCGATGTCCTGCGATAGTGAAATGGCGAAAATGGCGATTGTTTATAAATATGCCTGAAAGTAAGGCAGCTTATACTAAGTGATCTATACATTGTATAGAGACAAAGTTTTTTTTCCACTATAGTTGCCCTTTAAAATGAGTGCTACAAACCTAAAGTAGAAGTTCAGTGTTTATACTGTACATATGCTTTCAAGAATTTTTTCCCCCCTCATTCCACTAACCTTAAAGGGTATTTACACTGGCAAATTTGTGTTTGTTTTTGCCCATTAGTGGAAACTATAATTCAGCTCAACTATCACTGTATACATTTTTTTTGTTGATCTGCCCCCTATTTCTTTAGATAGCCAATCTGAAACATTACATTTCAGCATTTCTGTAATGCTGAAATGTTTTGATGTAGCTGGAATGGTTTGACAGTTGGTATGCTGTATACTGCGTGCAGTATTGACCGTTAGTAAGGGGGAAAATAGTCAGGTCAGTGGTCGAGCCTGAGCAAAAAAAATACTTTATTGAAGGCATGTAGCAACACTCCGAGTAAGTGCTACACATATTTATTTATAGATTAAGATGCACAGTCATTTTTTCAGTAAACATACGCTTTAATCTGCCTATACAGTGATTTTTTATGTACATAATTAATGCTTCACACGTACTGACTTGCTGTATGCAGGACCCCTATTAGTTTCTGTTATGGCCTTTTACTCTGGGATGACCTGTTGCTCAGTAGAGAAATGAACATGTTTGACCCATTCAATGGACAATAAAAAAATACTGTTAGGAACAATCCAAGTAAGCATGTTCAGCAATACTGAACACTGCTGAGCAGGGCCGTTATAGGCATAGGCCACCTAGGAAAAGAACTAGGGCACCCATGTTGAACTAGTGTGCCCAGTGTCCTCCCTAGAATCTCCCTGTCAGGTTTTACTTGCTGTGTTTAGAACTGCTTTTTTTGTTCAACTGCTGTAATCTGCAACATTGTAGTGAGATGAGCCTGGCTGCCTCTACTTGGAAACAATGTTGCAAATGAACTGAAGGTGTAAGAAGGAGGGGGGGGATTGAGCTCAGCTAAAAGAACTGAGAGAGCAGTTTTAAAATGACAGTACAAGCTGCTGCAGTCTTGTTAACAGTGGCCTCTGTGACTAGCAGCCATGAGATCATATCCTGCCTCTTTCTTCCTTCCACCCAACTCTCCAAATTGAACTTAGAGTAGGTAAGGGGTGAACATTCAACGGGAGACATGGAAAGCAGGTACATACTATATCATGTCAGTGCTGGAATAAGAGAGGGTTAAAGGTAATACTCTGCTGGCACTAAAGTGTTAATGGCAATAATCTGTTAAAATGCTGGAACTAAAAGTATTAATAAAAAGTCAGCTGGCACTGAAGGGTTTAATGGGCATTTCCACGCTCAAAATTAAATTGAACGCCCCACTGTGAAGTTCCTGCAAACTGAACAGTAGGAGCTGTCTGCCTTCAAAAATGTTTCTGCCTCCTCTCTTCCCTCTGGGATGTAGCCTGATGCGCAAGGAAGCCCCTCCCCCCCCTCCCTCACAATCGCCCCCATGCCTGCCTTTCCACCTAGCGCAAGTTATATCATTAAAATAAAAAAGTGAAGCCCTTCACTTACATGGCTGTCTTTATAGTGGTTAGGGGTGGGTTGGATTTAGCTACAATATATCAATAGTTTATATTTAGGGTGGGCATGCCCTTTAATGGTAATACTCTGCTGGCACTGAAAGTGGTAATGACAGTACTCTGAGGAAGTCTGCTGGCACTGAAGGGTTAATGCCAATACTCTTGGAAAGTGCTGGCACTGAAAGAATGAAACATGGGTGGCTAGAAACAGTCAATTGTAGAACCTAAAGGGCCATATTTATAAAGGTGCGGTAGTTCTTTTAGTTATACCGTGCCTTTAAAGATCGGTAGGACGTTCGTTAATCTACAATCACTATCATTAAAGACAACTATACCAAAAAATTTACTTTTTTAAAAATGAAAAGCACCTGGGGCCATGAGGTAGGATTGATTATTCCCACCTCCCATATTGTTTTATTGAGGAGCTACAGTACATAACAGTTTTTATCTGCCAGGTTATGGCCCAGGGCCATTCTATATTAAAGATAGTGCTGAAGCATTCAGGAAGACTGGCAGAAGCAGTTTTCTTTGTCCTGCTGCTCCTCATAGAAAGGATATTGGAAGGTAAAAAGCACCAATCCTACCTCCCTGCCTCAGGTACTTTTTATTTTAACTGTTTTTGAAAAACTTTATACGCACTATAGTTTCCCTTTAATCTACAATAGTGATCGTAAATTTATGATAACGATTTGTAAATCATAGTCCGCGATCATAGATTAACGGTCGTCCATAGAATATCATTGTGATGTTTTGCTACCGCTTTGTATACTATGAACATTCATAGAATAATAATTGTTCACCCTAAATGTAAGATTGTGGCCTGTACATTTACGTTCTCTGTCGTACATTAATGATAACCCAAAATATGGCAAACTTGCGATACAACAGGTTTTAAAATATGCCCCAAAATGGCATTTCACTATTGAACACAGCAGAGTATAGCAAAATATATAAAATCATCTAATTTTGTTAAAAATTAAAATATATAGAATACCAGATGTTTAATATAAATATAATTAATTTAATATTTTTTTGTTATTTTGAAGCCTACAAAGAATACCCATTTGTTTGTGTCCTTGTTATCTTTGTAATGAGTCAAAAGATACACAATAGTATGTTAACAAACCAAGCAATTTAGCATGTAGGAAAAAAAGATATTTATAAAGCATTTACACATGGCTTAATAAGACAAACTTTTACAATTGTCATTAAAAAAGCACTGCTTTCTCAGCAATTATAACATATCCCGTTTTTTCTGAAATTCCTGGCTCACTCCCACTGTGGAAAAAAGGTACGCTTAGTACTTCCATATGCTACAGTAAAATGCACTTTTTTTTGGGAAGGATAGTTTTGTGTATTGTGGAGATGGCATACTCCTTCCTGAAGTCTTCAATATAAAGCTGCACTCAGACTTCTAAGAATCCAGCTATAATTATTACAGAAGCTAAAAAAGATTCCAGCAATTGAGATACTGAATGGGAAGCCGAGTTTTTTCCACCATCATGATGCTGGTTACCTGTAAAGTAACAGTAGGAAATAATTAACTTTCACTATTAAACAGCTACATTAAGTTCTAAAAATAAGTTAGTTTTTGATGCATTAATGGACAGATAAAAAATGGGTCAAATATTATATCTGCCCTCCTACCATTAAATACCGCAGGGAACTCACACCTGGGTTTAACTGCAATCAGCTGTTTTAATCAGCTTCTCTCGCTGATCCCCTCAATCTATTAGCAACAAGACCTATGTCTTTGCATTGGCCAAGTCCTGCATAGGCGAAAGAGACAGAAAAGGACCGGTCTGGTAAGGGAAACTTTAAGTAATTAAAGGAATATTTCACTCTCAAAGTGAACTTTTCCTTTAATATATTGATTGAAGTCCAGGAGGTTAAGGAGCTATGCCTTACATCCCATTCTTCAATCAATAATGCAGGGTCCGGATGTGATGCCCGGAGTCCCCGAGTATACCTTCAGCGCCTATACCCCAATCTACAGCCAATGTCTTCACGTATAGACAAGCCCCTGATCGTTAGGAGACTTGTCGCGCCTCGCTGTACACGGTTACGACCCGGTCTTAAAGCGCAAGGTATAGACGCTGAGGCCGGGAAAACTCTGGAAAACCGGAACACCAATGAAGCAAAACAGGAACTGGAAGACAAGAAAAGGACAAATGCAAGAATAACAATGAGAAGAACAATGATAATATGACAAGACAAGAACAAGACTAGGCTACTAGGACTAGATATGGCTACTAGAACTAATAGCAGGGTCCACTAGCTTGGCAATACCAAAACTATAACAGACAAGGGAGAAATAACTGAAACAGGCTTAAGTAGAGCAAAGAAACCAATGCGGAATGGAGGACAAGGGTCTGATGCAGGGATTGGCCAGTTTAAACTAAATTGGATCTCCTCCGTCGAATCATAGGACTACAGGAACGGAGGAGATGAGAGGTGCCCACGTGCGTCACCAGAAGACAACTGGTTGGATGCGCAAGCAGAGGAAGAGGCGCTTGCGAATGAAGACCGAAGACGCGACACCAGCCGCGACGGAGCTGACCGAAGATCTCTGAGGGCGGCCGAAGGACTCGACGCGGGAGCTCAAGACGGGCGAATGACACGGGCTGACACTGGGAACGAAGAAACTTTTGCGTGATCCACCATGGCCACGCTAAAATCTCCGAACTGCTTCCCTCTCCTGTACAGCTATAGCGCGCATTACGCGCCTCTACAAAAAAGTATTACATTTCTAAAAAGAACTATGTGCAGAATTCTGCATGTATTTGTGAAAGCATGGCCTCATTACACAGCTGAAGGTGTGTAGATTCCGAAGTGGGTTTAGCTAGGATTTGAACCTTTAAATCATCTTACTTTATTTTTTAACAAAATCTACTAAAAGCACAGAGTTCTATGAAATTCTTCATGTATGTATGAAAGCATGGCACCGTTACGTAGCTGAATGTGTGTAGATATATACAGTATATATAGTTTGCGGGGGGTATTTCCAAGTTTCAGGGCTGTTTCCTTTGAAAAAAGTAGGCTGTTCAAATATACAGAGCACTTTTTTCTTGTAAGTGCACTTGTGCATGCGTTCCATTTGAGTTATTTGGTGGCCATGTTTCTGTGTTCTCCCACCCATATGGCATACTGTTTAATTCAGGACATGTGGGACATTGATATTAAGTAGGATTTTTTTACTTGTCCAGTAGGTTTAGGTAGGAATTCAACCTTTGAATACTTATATTATTTTTAAAAAAAATCTCCTAAAAGTTCTATGGATTACTGCTTCTGGAATTCTTCATGTACTGTATGTATGAAAGCATGGCAAAATTACATAGCTGAAGGTGTGTAGATTCCAAAAATATATAGTTTGTGGGGGTGTGACAGGGGGTCTCTTTATATTAAGAAAAATAGAAAGCATTATGAAAATCCGGAAACAGGTTTGGGGCCCTGGAGCATGGCTAGGGAAGGTGTTGGGTGGGTTTCTATTCAGGTTTTCACCTGTGCAGGTACTTAACAGGTGTGCTGTTTAATTAGGTAGTGTTGTTGGATTAGTGTGTTAAGTTAGTTCCCAGTGCTAAAAACCAAAAGGAAATGCTAGGCACACTCTAGATAGTGCAGTTAAAATACCTTTATTTTCAAATAGTATAAAGCTGGTTTAAAAAATTTAAAAATACACTGTGATACTAATGGACCCTAGATCATGCAGACATAATATTAAACTATTGATACCTACTCCTATACTTCATATGTTCTCTATGTATCATCATGGAGGTAATACAAACAATTGCAGCTATAGTATAGAGTATACATAGCTACCATCTCCAGTCAACATCAGCATCTGAGAGAGGGGTCTGCAGTTATACAGGGAGATTCAATAAAAGTTCAGTTTAAAATGGTGCTAAATTTGCCCCAACCAATCAGATGTTAGATTTCAAATGTTAAATAAGATCTGATTGGTTGGGGCAAATTTAGCACCATTTTAAACGATAAGAACTTTTATTGAATAACCCTGATAGTGTCCAAAAAGTAATCTGTGTAGACGTGTTTCATCCCGCTATAGTGGGTGGGCTTCCTCAAGTACCCAAATGATGAGGCTTACCGTCACTTCACGCAGCCTTTAAATAGCGTTCCAAATTCTAATTCCGGTAATACATAATGACATCATTACGGTGCAATGAATGTGCACAAATCTGCACGTTCACCCTGCCTTGTGTATAGCGCTGCTTGGTAACGGTAGGCTGTCAGTTTACCCTATTCCTTCCATAAGTCCATACATAGCAGGTAAGTATACTAGTAATCTAGTAATGGCAATATCAATATCCCTTACATATAGGGAAAGAGCAAGACTAAGAAAGAAAACAGAAAGTTTTAATGCAACACTCCTTGCATGTAATACTGGATTACACTCATATAGTGATATATTTGGATTGGGACTCCATTGTTGACCAAGGATTGATTATGGAACATGACAGTGACTTATTGAATTCTGGAAAATAAATCGATACCTGAATGGAATATGTTTAGGTGTATAAAGGATCGGGCACAAAAACGATGTCTAATTGTACATGGTTTATTGTACAGTAGAAATATGATTTGCAGAATATTGCATTGATATTGATTTCCTCTACATATCCCTTCTTATCTGACGTAAAAATAATGATTGTTTTGCCGTATTAATCCAATATATGTAGTAAAATGTAAAGTACTGTGATACTTTTAATGGACTAACAGTTTATTTTAGTAGATAAGCTTTCGAGGGATCAACCTTCTTCCTCAGGTCAGAGCAGTACTGATTGAAACAGGTTAACAGAAAGTAAAAAGCTATTACATAAGATAACAAGATAATACCTCCCCCCCCCAAAAAAAAAGTCCAGAATATACGGAGGAATGAGAGTTGATGCTGTGTAATGGAACTAAGGGGTAGTTCCATTACACAGCATCATCTCATTCCTTTAGCATTTTATGGTCTGTTTTGGAATATCTATCATCAATAATTACAGTGGGGGCCCCCCAAGGATTTCAATCTTGGAATCTAATATTAATATTTATATCATTCATTTGCAAAGTGCACTTCAGTGTATTATTCTGTATACCAATCATAAGGACTGTATTTTTAAGGGTGATTTAGAGATATATATGTATAGAGTTTTTATGTATTAGTGCTTATACATACCTACATCGTGACACTTTCCGAGAGGGAATAGGGGTAACAATAGAGGGGCGTAAGTGTGGGGTATGTGTGTGTGTGTGTGTGTACTTGGATATTACTCATGTTAATATGATTTTGATTATTGTGGGTTCATGTTTTTCTATATATACCTGTATACTAATAAATGTGTATTTAAGTTTAACATATATGAATACTATTTTGTTGTATATTAGCGTGGGATAGTATATGTGTTGTTTTTGAATTCAGTACAAAATCATACCCAGAGGGCTCAGAAACAACATTTAACCTTCTTAGGAACCCAGTAATTCATTTAAAGGAGAATGGGAAAATGCATTGACAAACTCTAGTTTAGTTTTGGGTTTTGGACCTAACAAAAGGAAGTTTCCTGTTAGTGAAACAAACTTGTGAGTGGCCCTTTCTCTTAAGGACCTTGATCTCAAGGACATAGAAAAAGAAGGACACTTAATCATTTGATAGTTGTATGGTGTGTGTGAAAGTTTGAAAATAAGGATTGTTTGAAAGTTTGAAAATAAGGATTGTTTGTACTGTTAAGGACTATGTGTGCAGGACTGAGTGTGCAGTAAGCAGACTAATCTTTCTTCTTCCAGTTAAAGGGGTGTGCTGGCCTTTTATATTCTAGTATTGTACCTGTTGTAATCACAAACAGGCTGGGAAAGGGTTAATAAGTGTTTTTTTTTTCCATCTCTTTCTGGCTCTTACACTAATTGGTGTGGGGGTTGGGGCCTATTAGTTAAATAGGATTCACAGTTGTTGGGCCTGTGGTTTGGACCTAACAAAAGGAAGTTTCCTGTGAGTGAAACGAACTTGTGATTGGCCCTTTCTCTTAAGGACCTTGATCTCAAGGACATAGAAAAAGAAGGACACTTAACATTTGATGGTTGTATGGTGTGTGTGAAAGTTTGAAAATAAGGATTGTTTGAAAGTTTGAAAATAAGGATTGTTTGTACTGTTAAGGACTATGTGTGCAGGACTGAGTGTGCAGTAAGCAGACTAATCTTTCTTCTTCCAGTTAAAGGGGTGTGCTGGACTTTTATATTCTAGTATTGTACCTGTTGTAATCACAAACAGGCTGTGAAAGGCTTAATAAGTGTTTTGTTTTTTTCCCCTCTCTTTCTGGCTCTTGCACTAATTGGTGTGGGGGTTGGGGCCTATTAGTTAAATAGGATTCACAGTTGTTGGGCCTGTGGTTTGGACCTAACAAAATGAAGTTTCCTGTGAGTGAAACAAACTTGTGAGTGTCCCTTTCTCTTAAAGGGCAATTATAGTGAGAAAATTGTTTATTTTTAATTTCTTCTAATGTATCCTATAAGTCATCCCATCCACCAGGGTACCTTTAGTTTCTTTAAATTCTACATAGTCCCCGAGATATAAGCCTTTGAAAATGCTGTGATTTGTAGGAGCTGCTACACCTCATCTGTCACTCAAAGGCACACACCCACACAATCCAAAGCTCCCCTGCAGTACTTTTACACACTCTCTCACCCACACTATATGTACCATGTGCAACATATAGTCAAATGCTGTAGTGCTAAACACAATCAATAAACCATTAACCCAGCAATATGAGCATAACACACTATAAAACAGCCCCTCCCCCCAAAAAAAATCTTATATACATACAAAACCAGTGACTCAAATGGAACACTAATACAGTATATATAATACAGTAATACAGACTATATACCAAACAAGACACACAGTGCAATCTATGAAATATATAGACTAAAGCAACTGAAACGTAACAGGACAACAAGCAGTGTCACTGTGTTTGTGAAGGTCTCACTACAAGCTGCTGTTACACTGACTCTCTCTTCAGTGATTATGATCTCAGCTAAGCAGGGGGAGAGATATGAACTTTAGGTAAAAAAATAAATAACAATTAGCAAAGTTAGAGAACAGGGAGAGTTCAGTAACTTACTTGTAAAGAATCGTATTGCCTCTACACACACAATCTACGTAATTGCAATCTCCAACAACATCTAAACGTATTGCTCTTACACACACATCTACGTTTGCATCTACACACACATCTACGTAATTCCCATCTACCACACATCGACTTATTGCATCTACACACACATCTACGTATTGCATCTACCACACATCTACGTAGTCCATCTACACAACACACATCTATTTATTGCATCTACACCACACATCTACGTTTGCAGATCTAACACACACAGCTAACGGTATTGCATCTACACCACATCTACTTCATACAAACAATTTTGCATCCATTCACCCATCTACACACACACACATCTACGTATTGCATCTAACACACCATCCTCGTATGGGCATCTTCTACAACCCACACATCTACTTATTTGCATCTTTACCCAACACCATCTACGTAATTGTTAGCACAAATTCTACTTCATCGCACACCAA
Organism: Hymenochirus boettgeri; assembly: GCA_019447015.1. Classification (NCBI taxonomy): domain Eukaryota; kingdom Metazoa; phylum Chordata; class Amphibia; order Anura; family Pipidae; genus Hymenochirus; species Hymenochirus boettgeri. The sequence continues at coordinate 123,015,149 of CM033470.1, forward strand.
TCTACGGTATTGCATTCCCTACACAACCACGCTATATCTCTAACAACACGTATTCCATCTACACACACATTACGTTTCATTCCATCTACACACACACTCTACGTAGTCTACTTCTACAAACACAGACCCTACTTATCTGTAATACGTCTGGAATTTTTAAATGGAGTACTAGTTACAAAAATTAGCCGTTAAATAATTCTATTTAATAAAAGGAATGTTGAAACATATTTCTACCTACCCCTGTGATTCATTATAATTAACAAATGGCAAGCTACGTCACCCCGGTATGAGCAATCTAGCGTACGGTAGCATAGCGTCACACCCACCGCAGGTAGATCATCTAGCGTCACCCCCCGGGTGAGCAAGTCACCCCCGGTACATCTAAGCATCACCCACATGCGTAAAGCATACTACCCTACCATGACTGAATGTTAATCCCCAGCATCTAGCTACCCGGTGACATCTACACACCCACCATGTAATAGCAATCTAGCACATCACCCCCGCGTGAGACGGCAATCACCACCTGGACAACCAACAGACCGGTCTGCACTTGGTCTGCTCATGCAACCCTTCTCTCTTGTACCATTCCTGTTTGAGAGCTGAGAAAAATAAGCTGTAGAGCAAATTTGGTTACAATCATAAAATAAAGGAAGGTTCACACCCACCCAACCAAAGTTGTCCAAATACTATGATCGCACTCAGGTCAGCCATTGTAAGTCAACTGTGTCTAATGTCACCCGGTCGTGACTGACGGCTATCACAAGATGTGCCAAGAAGCATGACGAGTAACCATGGCCTTCAGGTAAGATATCTGAATTTGCCGGGCTGTACGTTGGAAAAATGTGGTTTGGGGGTTATTACTCCATGTGTAAAAGTTTTGTAGTGTGAACATGCTTTTGGAAACTATTTCTGTGTACTGTAGATATGCCATAAGTTCCCTTTAAAGGACAACTCCCAAACCCACCCTCATAAAGACCATCTTTTTAGAAAAGATGGCTCTTTATACATATGTTTGATGTATCATGTTTTGTCCCATGAAAATTCATTACTGTATGCCTGCTAGCTTCTGATGTCTCATGGAAACTAGCCCTTTAGAAACCTGTACCTGGAGCCGTACTGAAGCCTGTGTGCCAATCGCTCAGTAAGAGGCGAACAGGGGATTAACATTCAGTCATTGGCCTGTGTATGTCAACTGTCCATCACATCCATAACTGACAGTTACTAACTGAGAGAACCAGGAAGCAGACATGGGAGAACATGACATTGTGCAGGTTCAGTTGGTTATGACTATATTTTCACATTTCAACTATTCCGTTTACGGTTTTGGGGGTGATTTCCCTGTATGTAGTTTTTTCATTTTAGGGCTGGAATTGCCCTTTAATAATTTCTAGTTTTCAGTTCTATTTTTTAATATACACACCTCATCCAATACCTGTGTTTCTTCGTGGGTGGTCTGCTGCCCCCGGTTCACATGCGACCCGATCGGGGGCAGGTCTGGGGTGTGTTTCCGTACATCTTCCATTTCTTTTATAATGGGCATTCACCTGTACTCAGAGAATATCCAAGATCCGGCGGGAAATCTTTTTATACCCTCTCCCCAACTCGTGTTGCGCTCCACACTGTTAATCCCGGGATTGTTGCAGTTTCCTTCCTCTTCATAACTCGAAATGTCGCTGGTCGGCTCCCCACTGCTAGACATTCCGTGCAGGGCATAATAACCCCCTTGCTGTACTTTATTGGCTGACAGCGTTATCTACTATTTCAATTGGCCATAACTCCGAAATCATCTGTATGCAACTCCGCAAAAAGTACAAAACACACACAACATGGAGAATAAAAGGAATTAGAATGCAACATCCCCTTTCTAATCTAGAAGGGTAGACACAATGGGTCGATTTCACCAGGACGAGGAGCATCAGAGCCCCATGCTCTGTCTGCCACACACCTCTCTGCAACAGATCCTTCCGCTTTCATGTAAACAAACTGTTCTTTCACAGGCCACGATTTCCAACACCCAGAAGCCATCGCCCCTTTATTACTGCAGGGATTTGGTAAGTTGTAGTTTTTTCACTGGCTTTCTAGCACAGTGATTTTTATCTACTTACTTACTACATATCCCATAGCCCCAAACATGCTGCTTAGCCTTAACCAACCAGAGAACAGTGCACTCAAACACATGTGAAGGCAACGTCAAGCAATGAATTATCTGTGTTGCTGTGCAAAACCAGAACAACTTGAAGCTGAATTGTAATACCTGATAATGTTTATTCTTTTTATCCCAAGTTATTAAAAAACTTTAATTAAAATGTTATTTATAATTGTATCATATATCATACTGAATGCCATTTTGTTATTTAGCAATGGCCCTACTATGATGTACACTACACATCATATGCAACTGTCATATCTGTTACTACACAGATATTATTATGTAAAATGGCGCTCCTTAAGTTTGTAACTGAGACTGGCTCGGTGAAGGCAGTACTACAAATCCATGGTGCACTCTTTTTTTTCTTTATTTTCAGAATATATTTGGGCAAAAAAAGTTCTTAATGTAACTGTATTCCTTTGACAAGTACAGAAACAAGAAATACATCCCTATGCACCACAATAGTCCTTTCAGGGTTATTCAATAAAGTCTATTTGTATAATGGTGCCATCTTTCAATGGTAATGACAACTGATGTGGTTTGGGGCAAAAATTAGCACACCATTTTTATGATAATAACTTTTTATTACATCAGGTCCACTTATCATTAAAATGGTGCTAATTTTGCCCCAACCAATCAGATCTTATAACATTTGAAGCTAACATGTTGATTGGTGGGGCAAATTAGCACCATTTTTAATGATAAGAGGAGATTCAATAAAAGTTCTACGTTTAAAATGGTGCTATTATTGCCCCAACCAATCAGAGTTATTTTCAATGTAAAATAAGATCTAGATTGGTGGGCAAATTTAGCACCATTTTAAACGATAAGAACTTTTTTGAATCTCCCTGATTTGGCTCAGTCTATATACATGTATCCTGCTTTTGTGCATGTTGTGGCACGCTTGTGATTGGTTAAACTGCACCTTCCCTATATGCGTCAGAGCTACCCCGTAAAGGTTCGTACACAACGAATCAACCAACACGCCCGACTTGGCGGATCCCCCCCGAACGACCGTCTGTTTCGGCCGATAAAGCCCTACACACGGGCTGATTATCGCCCGAAACAAACGTTCAACAACACATCGTCGTTGCGGAACCGGACCCGCGATCACATGTGTGGTATGAACCTTAACTTGTTGTTCTAAAGATAATTAACTCATTTGATGCCCATATGCAAACCTTATCAATGTTTTACCTAATTATATTACTTGAAGACTAATTCCTCCTTCTCTTTTATTCTCGCTGGTATTGTTTTGGACTGAATGTCAAGTTCTAAACAGTTTTCCAGCAAGAGCCAGAATCCATCCAGACGGGACACATAGATAAGCTATTATTTACCTAGCGAAGAAATTTGTTTTACCATTGGGATTTGGGCCATTTTTTTTGTACATACACTATACTTAAAAAAACCACATTCTTTCCCTCAGCGCTAGGCCATCACTAACGCTTTTTTTCCACCCATTGGTTCACACGATGTTGTTTGTGATTGAGCATGGGCGATTTCGGTTAGAATGGAAATCGCAAGAACGCAAAATTCACCTATTTCCAATATGCTTGGCGATTGGGGCATCTATTTTCCCGTTTGGGCGATCCCAGTTTCTTTTGTGCAATTGCATGCGTTTCCATCATGGAAAATAGAGAAATCGCATGGCAGTGTGGCCTCAGTCCAAATCTATATTTCTATATAAGGTCGGGAGCACGTTTTTCCCTACCTCTCATTCTGCTTACATTGCAATAATTAGCTTTAGAATTAGACACCGGTTCAAAGAAATTCTTGTTACAAAATATTGTTAAGATTTAAGACGTATTGTTTTTTCCCTAGAACTCCAGCTAAGGGGACTAAAAACTCAAAGGTTCCTAGAACTAATGAAGTAAACCAGAGGTAGGAATCATGGCCTACCTTTGGTAGGACCCCGCCCCACTCCTATCCCGATTTTTTGACCGAAAGATGCCCGTGAATTCGGTGCGGTTGGATTAAAATATTGGCTGGTGTGTAACCAGCCTTAGAGGGGTATAAGTGCCCAAACTTGACGGTTAGTATCAACAGTCCAACTGCCACTTTCTTAAACGAAATACACCTGGATCCAATGCTTAAGCTCAGGTGACAAAACCACAATGATCCTTGTATTTGTACGATCAGTACTGGCGATGAAAACATACAAATGTTACTAATTGTTGTAATCAACCACACGCCATCCGAGATCATACCATTGGAAATATTGCGTGTATGGGATCATAACTCACCTGTGTCTTCTGGCACAATCACACACACCCACTTTTACAAAACTAAAAATTTAGGAAATTTAGTTTTATGCCAATCCCAACCCTTCACAAACCCATGCAAATCTGCAAACCGTAATCATAAAAAAAAAAGTGAGTTTTTTTGCGCCATAAAAAAAAAAACCACATACCCCTAACACTACAGACCAGGTAACACATCTACTGCATAAGTTGCCAACATTCCCATGATTTTGCAGGACCTCACATTTTGTCCCACTATTTTTTGGCCTGCCCCTAAGAGTGACTTTGAAAATAGAAGTTGCCCACAACCGCTGTAAATACAAAGATGCCCCAGTACTGGTTGTAATAAGATACCACAAGTGGGACTGTCATACAAGATGCCCACAGTGACTTGTAAACGATGGTCCCATGAAACCCTAACCAACTGAACACTGCAAATAAAAATAATAGATTGCCTTAAAGTCAGAGATTCACGTGTAAATCCAGCCCCTTTGGGCTGTACATTAATTTTGCTTAATGTTCTGATATTCCATTTTTTTTTAGTCTTTTTGGACTGATGATTGGCTACTGGTTTACACTACTTCCCTTGATTATCTAATCAAAGACCAAATGGGGGGGATGTTGTTTAATTTGCATAACCATTTTGCCTGGGGCAAATGACTGATGTCCAACATTTTGGACATGTCCGAAAACCATGGTGGATTGTGCTTGTGTATAAACGATATCAACCGTGTCCATTAAAGTTGCATTGCCAACTGACGAACAGCCGTTTCGTCTGACCCTATCCTCATAGCGTGATAATAATGCGGTACAATCATTCGACATGTTAGTGCAATTTTTAGATGCTGTTGTAGAAAAAGTAAGCCCGTTGCTGATGTAACAGAAACCCCAAGTGTTAATTAATACAAACTTTGTATGGAGTCCTAGCATCCATTCCTAGTATGCTTCAATAAAGTTTGGTATACTATGATTGTGCATGATTAACTGTACTTTATATATTTTGATGCCAATACTACAACAAAAACTACCCGTGGAGAAAACCCATCCAAAACAATAATCCCCTTTCAATTGGTTTCCGCTTTAGAAACACCATAAGTGCAGAGAAGGATAATGGAAGTAGCCGCGAGTTTTAACCCAGCTCTTGGCACTATTATTTTTCAATTCAAACCATACTTGCCCCCGCCCCGCCCCCCAGCTCTGGCAATGACAGTTGGTTTTATCTGTCCATATGCATCTCCCAGTTTTATATCTGTGCTTGGAGCGGTTGTACTTGTGAAATCCCTACATAAGCATTTGCATGTAATATTGTCACCCAAGAAAAACCAAATCATAAACCGGAAACAAATTATAGGAATAGTGGGATTGTTATTAGCCGGTATTCCTGGTTTGATCAAAAACCACGTTCTCCCGACATAACCGAACAAGCTGGTTGGCACTCACATTTAGAACAATCACGTGTTTCTCCTTGTTGTGTGGACCAATGTGAATATTTTACAAAAACATTTATTTTACACAAATATTTTACATGGGAACATTCTGGCACAAACCTCCTGTGGGAAACAAGGTTTTGACTTCTGGTGAAACAATTTTTCCACCATTCATAGCCATGAATGTTTCTTCGCTTTCTGTGATCACTCGGATCTTAAAAATTTTGAATTTCAAAAGATTTCCTATATTCAAACAGGCAAATGGTTTCCTCTCCTGTGTGAATTTTTGCTGGTGTAAAGGTTTTGCTCTAATGTTTATCTTTATTTCCCGACATATTTACTTTAATAAGATTTCTAATATTCTTATCTACGATTTACGCCTTACATGTCTTCTATGTACAATGCGCGGTGTTTTATCAATTAAATTTCGCCACACTCCAGTAAACTCTTTGTTCCCATTTCCCCCCCCACAGAATCCAAGATGTGGTCTTGTTTGAAGATACATTTGTCGCAGACGCCAACCACAGAATTCCCTAAGTGCGTTCCCTCTAAGGAAAGCATGTTATCTACGGCTGACTCTTTCCACAGAAATGGACTCCTCCCCTTTATGATCTTTTGGCGTTGAAAGAGACCCTGACCTTCAGGTAAAACATTTTTCCGCATTCAGCAAAGGAAATCCCTTTTTTCTTCCCGTGAATTGTTACCACAAGGTTTCCCCTCCAGAGAGCCCATTGTGTATCTCCTTGGGAGGCACTAAGATTTGTTTGACCTTACAAAAATGTCCCACATTTCCACAGCATGAAACCTTTCTTTTGTGGGTCCAAAGAACATTTATTTCTTTTAGGAGTTTGACTCTTTTTTTGTGTACATTGTTCGTCCAATGATCATTGGGTCCTTCATGAATTTTGCTGGTCCTGCCCCACTGGCTTACATCGTCTGTAAAAGAGAGAACATCATTTACAAAACACAAAAGTCAGTTTTTATCACTGATCTAACTAGTGCTTTGTTTCAACCTCCAAACTGGCCTTCCTTAAGCCTTTCTTTTAATGTTACATTTAATATGAACAGCGTAAGTAAAACATGCCCACAAGATTCGCTTCCATATACAACAGCTGTTATCTTACCATGAGCAATCAGTTTAAACAGCACTGCTCAACAGTTGTCACGCAGATCAAATGGGAGGTTCAAACCGATGAAGTTTCTGCTTACAACCTAAGACAAACTGGAGGCAGTAGAGAAGGATCACACCATTAATCTTCTTTGAAATTTTTGTTTCTCTAATTTGTCAACAACAACACACACGTGTATTATTTTGAAAACCCACATATTGGCCCCCAGTACAAGACATGACACGCCCAATTCTAACTGGGTCAATACATTAATCAGACATGTAAATCAAGGAAGGAATATTGGGGCCTTACAATAAGTGGGCACTAGTCTACCACCAATGGTTGAGGGACAAGGGTTACTCACAGAGAGTAATGAAGCAATATGATGGGGACCGTACGAGCCAGACTTTTGGAACAGATCAAAGGGAAAGTCTCTAACACTCATGCACCTGAAAAGTCTCTCGCGATGTAAGATATCAAATGTACTTTCCAGAAAACCTACTTTGTTTTAATTACAGGCAAATATACTTCCTTACCTTGTGGGTTTTTAACAGTCACAGTAAGATTCCCAGTTCCTAGAAAGTATTTTCCACACGAAGACAAGGGAAAGGGGTTTTCTCGCCGGTGTGAGTCCTCATAATGTAAAACTAGGTTTTGAGTTCCTTCTAAAACATTTCCCCCACCCACCCCCCTCTGAGCAGGGAATATGGTTTCCCCTCCAATGTGAGTTTTCCAATCTTGCGTCGGTTTGATTTCCGAGAAAAAACATTTTGCCGCATTCAGGGAGCATGCTTTCACTTTGGAGCAAGCAGTCGGATCTTGGTCTATGAAGTCCTACCAATTCCGTCAAAGCTTTGGTTAATTCTTCATTTCTACCGCCTTCTGCATTAAAATCCCTCATCCTGGGGGTTACGAGACCCCTCGTACCTTTCAGTTAACATTCTCGTTATGGACTATCTCTATTTGACAAACTTCATGTGATTGATCATCTTCATTTTAACATCTTGACACATAGAAATATGGGCTTCCCCCAACATAACCTGTTACCTTGTCCAACCTGCACACAAAAATAATAAATGAAAGTTTCCCCTTCCACTTGGAAAAAGAATAAGGCATTTTTCCATTCAAACACCTTCATTCCTCCTGTTCATCTTTACACAATTCCCCCATTTTTGTGATCCTCTTGTACCAAACAATCCCCCTCCGAAACAATTAAGCCTCCCCAATCTACTTGTAATACAGAATTAAACCCTGGAACCTCTGCTGTCTATGCCGTGCCTTGGTGTAAATGTTATGGCCCCTCAAAATAACTTTTTGCTCAATTAGCCATTTTTCCAAGGTCAGCATGTATTGGTGCTCTCAAACTCTCTCATATGGACACTGGTAACATGGCACTATATGGTAAAAAGAATCTCGCTTCTAACATGAAGATGGCCTAGGCTATAAGAAAGTACTGCCGACACCCTGAACCATACTATCCCAAACCACACCTCTAAGATGTCCACATGCCTGTTAAGAAACTGAGGGTAAAGGTTCTGGACTGGTCAAGCTGCTCCAGACCTAACCCTATTGAAAATTCTGTGGGACACTCCTCAAAGGGAATGTGGAGGAGCCCAAGGTCATGGAGGAAAGGGAAGAAGATTCAGTGGCCAACTGTGAAACTCTAGTGAGCTGCCACTGGACCCCAGGAGAGTTGAGGAAGGGGAAATAATATTTGCCTATGACATTTATACTTAATGTGTGTGTGTTGGGGTTTTTTTTGAGGTGACACCACATTTACACTATGTACAAGCTGCTTGTAAAAGTTCTCATTGAATACAACAGGTATATTATGCACAACCGATTTACTTTACATTGTATCTAAGTGTGACATACCGTATATTGGTAAGATCTATTGGGCAAAAAGTGGTGTACCGTCCTCAGACCAGAAACTAACACTTAAGCCTGGGTACACACATTTAACGATAAAGCCCCCGATACTTTTTTTGGTGGCACTGTCGGATCCAACGGTATCGGGCTTTATTCGTTATTGTTGCGCTCGTTTCCCGACGAGCCGCGCGGCCGCCGAACGATCGTGTCGGCCGTACGCTCTTCTGGGAAAGGCCGAAAATTTCCTGTTCATTCCTACATATATACATATTCTATTATAATATATTTTTGAAAAAAATCAATTTAATGCATAACCTTTTGCAAACCCTACGGGTACCTGGTTTGGTGAGCTTGCCGCTCACTTCCAACAGCCAACCTCATTTGGGCCCCCCCCCTGTGTGTCAGTCAGGCCCATACTAAGAGCCTCTGCTGAGATCAAGGTGGGCAAGCTCATAACATACGCTATTAAATCGCACAGTATTGCCGTAGGTAGCCCCAAAAATGTGTTTTTTACCTACACGTATGATTTATATCTGGGGGGTACAACACCGCAACCGATAAAAAATATAAAGAACAATTGCTTGATACGCTTGCAAATAAGTGGCCACATCAATGATAAACGTAAAGTGCATTATAATTCCCTCTAATCACAATAACATTTCTATTTTAATGGCGTTACCCAGTTCTTTGTTCCTCTTCCTTAACCACTGACGTGTCAGACAGGCCCTCTAGCACTGCATTCTGGCCATGGGAGCTTGCGGTCATGATCACCGGGCTGCTAACGAAGCAATAAAACAGCTATTTGGATACAACTCACCTGGGGCAGGAGGTAGTGATTATTCCCCACCTAAATTGTTTTATTGAGGAGCTACAGTACATACAGTTTTAATCTGCCAGGTTATGGCCCAGGGCCATTCTAATTAAAGATAGTGCTGAAGCATTCAGAAGACTGGCAGAACCAGTTTTTTTTTTGTCCTGCTGCTTCTCTAGAGAAAGGATATTGGAGGTAAAAAGCACCAATCCTACCTCCCTGCCTCAGGTACTTTTTATTTTAACTGTTTTTAAAAAAACTTTATACGCACTATAGTTTCCCTTTATTACTGTAATTACAAGGGCGGTGGAAGATTATAAAATGGCTGCATTAATGTTTTTTTATTATTTATTTGATTTTTTTCTTTTACCCATGAACATTCAGATCCTGAACACAATCGTTTATTGTACGAACAGGTTTTTGTTCTTTATACTGCACAACGAATGTTATAATCTCCCCACCCCCATAGACCCCCCCCATACCAGTGTGCAATCATTGCACCAAAACCCAAGTGCAATTTAAGTGAACAGCGTCCAAAGTGCAGCGATGTAAAAAAACACGCACTGCATGCATCAGTTTAGTGGTGTTAAACGCCAGCGTTGCCTTGAAAATAATTCCCATCACCTACAGTGAAACGCAGGGTCCCCCATATACACAATACCATGAATATCATTACAATCTACATTACCAACACATGCTGATTATAATATAGTGAAATTCACCCCAAACTGTAATATTATAAGGATATTTGAGGAGTTCTGTGTCTATATAAGGTACAAGGACACAGACTGAGTTATCATGTGAACTCTGGGTACCACTCATGTCTTAATCTGATAATTATTCCTACTGTAAATTATCAGGATATTAGAATTCACTGAGATTCTGTGTCTATATAAGTACAAGACCAAACGAGTTCTACAGAATCTCTGGGTACCACTCAATGTATCTAAGGGATAATGTATCCCCTAAGTCATTATCATTATATTAGAAGTTCACTGAGGAGTTCTGTGTTCATATAAAGGTACAAGGACAAACAGACTGAGTTATTACAGGGACCTCTTGGGTACACTCCCTGTATTATAAGGATAATTATCCCCGAACTGTAAATTATAAGGATATTAGAGGTCACTGAGGAGTTCTGTGTCTATATAACGGTACAAGGCACAGACTGAGTTATACGGGAACTCTGGTTAACCACTCATTATATAAGGATAATGTAAATCCTCCCCCTACTGTAAATTATAAGGATAATCAGAATCACAGAGATTCTGTGGTCTATATAAGGTACAAGGACAACAGAACTGGAGTTATACAAGGGAAACTCTGGGTAACCACTCATGTATTATAAAGGATATGTTATCCCCTACTGTAAAATTATTAAGGATATTAAAGTCACTGAGTAGTTCTCTGTGTGTATATAACGGTACAAGGACACAGACTGAGTTCTACAGGGACTCTGGGTACACCTTAATTATAAGGGGATATGTATCCCCTACCTGTAATATAAGGAATTTAAGAAGTCCACAAGGAGTTCTGTGTCTATATAAGGTACAACGGACGCAGACTGAGTTATACAGGGAATCTGGGTACCACTCATGTATTCTAGGTAGAAAATGTTTCCCTACTTTAAATTGTAAGGATATTAGAAGTCACTGAGGGTTCTGGGTCTATATAAGGGTACAAGGACAACAGAACTGAGTATACAGGGAATCTGGGTACCACTCATGAATTATAAGATAATGTATCCCCTACTGATAAATTATATTATATAGAATCATGGGAGTTTCTGTGTTCATATAAATGTACAAGGCCCAGACTGATTATACAGGGAACGCTGGGACCACTTCAGCATATAGGGATAATGTATCCCCTACTGTTAAAATTATAAGGTATTAGAAGTCCCTGAGGGGTTCTGTGTCTATAATAATGTACAAGACACAGACTGATTTATACAGGAACTCTGGGTACCGACTCATGAATTATAATGATGATGTATCCCCTACTGTACATTATAATGATCTATATTAAAGTCCACTGAGGAGTTCTGTTTCATATAAAGTACAAGAACCCGACTGAGTTTACAGGGACTACTGGGTACCACTCATGCATTATAAGGGATAATGGTTCTCCCCACTGTAACTTATAGGAATTAGAAAGTCACTGACGGGTGTTCTGTGTCTATATCAAGGTACAAGGGACACCACGATTTATACAGGGAACTTGGGTAGCCACTCATGAATATAAGATAGTGGCTATGTTCCCTACTGTAAATTATAAGGATATTAAAAACGAAGTCACTGAGGATTTTCTGGTGTCCCTATAAAGGTAAAGGACCAACAGACTGAGTTATACAGGGAACTCTGGGTACCACTCATGTATTATAAGGGATAATGTATCCCCTACTGAAATTATAAGGATCTATGAAGTCCTGAGGATTTCTGGTCCATGTAAAGGTACAAGGACACAGTGACTGATTTATACAGGGAACTCGGGTACCCACTCCATAATTATAAGGATAATGTATCCCCTACTGTAAATTATAATTATATTAGAAGTCACTGAGGAGGGTTTCTGTGTTCATATAAAAAGGACAGAGGACCCGACTGATTATACATGGAACCTGGGTACCACCATGCATTATAAAGATAAGTACCCCTACTGTAAATTATAAGGATAATTTATAAGTCACGCGGAGTTCTGTGTCCATGTAAAGGTAACAAGGACCCCAGACTGAGTTCTACATGGGAAACTCTGGGTACCACTGCATGAATTATAAGGATAATGTATCCCTACTGTAAAATTATAAGGATAGTAGAATTCACTGAGGGTTCTGTGTCTATATAAGGTTACAAGGACACAGACCCTGATTTTACATGGAACTCTGGGTACCACTCATGTATTATAAGGATAATGTTATCCCCATACTTTAAAATTTAAGGATATTAAAGCACTGAGGAGTTCTCTGTGTCTATATAAGGTACAAGTGACACAGACTAGTTATACAGGACTCTGGTACCATCAATGTAAATATAAGGGATAATTGTTATCCTACTGTAAATTATAAGGCTATTAGAAGTCAACTGAGGGTTCTTGTGTCTATATAAAGGTACAAGGACAAGACTGAGTTATAACCAGAGGGTAACTCTGGGTACCACTCATGAAGTATGGATAATGTATCCCCTACCTACTGTAAATTATAAGGATATTAGAAGTCACTGGGAGTTTCTGTGTCCATATAAGGGTACAAGGAAAACAGACTGAGTTTAAGTTCCAGGGAACTTCTGGGTACCACTCCTGTAATTATCAGGGATCCTGTTCCCCTACTGTAAATTATAAGGATATTAAGAAGTCACTGAGAGATTCTGTGTCCAGTAAGGTACAAGGACCACAGAAAATTAGTTTTATACAGGGAACGCTGGGTACCACTCATGTTATAAGGAGAATGTAATCCCCTACTGTAATTATACGGATATTAGAAGTCACTGAGGAGTGTCTTGTCTTAATAAAGGTACAAGGACACAGACTTGAAGTTATACGGGAACCGTGGGTACCAATCATGTATATAAGGGAAATGTTCCCCCTACTTGTAAATTCAAATAAGGATATTAGAAGTCCCTGAGGAGTTTTTTGTGTCTATATAAAGGTACCAGGACACAGACTGAGTTAAATACGGGAACTCTAGGTACAACTCATGAATTATAGGATAATGTTCCCCTACAGCAAATTAAATAAGGATATAGGAGTCACTGAGGAGTCTTGTGTTCATATAAAGGTACAAATGACACAGACGAGTTATACAGGGAACTCTGGGTACCACTCATGCATTATAAGGGATAATGTATCCCCTACTGTAATTTATAAGGATATTAATAAGTCACTGAGGAGTTCTGTGTCTCATATAAAGGTACCAGGGCACAGACTGAGTTTATACAGGGAACTCTGGTGTACCATCATGTATTATAGGGATATGTCTCCCCTACTGTAATTAATAACGGATTACTTAGAGAAAGTTCACTGGATTTTTTTGTGTCCATATCAATGTACACGGACACAGACTGAGTTTTACAGGGGAACTCTGGTACCACAAACCCACCATGCATTATAAGGGATCATGTTAATCCCCTAACTGTCAATTATAAGGATATTATCAGTCACTGAGGGTTCTGGTCTATATAAAGGTAACACGGACACAGACTGATTTATACAGGGACTCTGGTAACCACTCATGAATTTATAAGGATAATGTATCCCCTCTGTAATTAAAGGATATTAGAATGCCCTTGAGGAGTTTCTGTGTCTATATAAAATGTACAAGACACGACTGAGTTTATACAGGGAACTCTGGGTACCACTCGCATTATAAGGGGACAAATGTAATCCCCTATTGTAACTATAAGGATATTAGAAGTCCCTGAGGATTCTGTGTCCATGTAAAGGTACAATACCAGAATGAGTTTACCGGGAACCCTGGGTACCACTCATGTATTATAAGGATAATGTATCCCCTACTGTAAATTATAAGATATTAGAAGTCACTGAGGAGTTCTTGTCCCCATATATAAAGGTACAAGGACCAAGACTGGGTTATACAGGGAAGCTGGGTACCATCTTATTATAGATAAGTATCCCCCTACTGTAAATTATAAGGATATTAGAATTTCACTGAGGAGTTTTGTGTCTAATATAAAGGTACAGGACACAGAACTGAGTTATACAGGGACTCTGGGTACCACCTCAGTATTGTAAGGGATATGTATTCCCCTACTGTAAATTATAAGGATTATAGAAGTCACTGAGGAGTTTCTGTGGGTCCATATAAAGGTACAAGGACACAGACTGAAAGTTATTCAGTGGCACCTGGGTACCTCTCATGTATTATAAGGATAATGTAGCCCCTACTGTAAATTATAAGGATATTAGAAGTCACGAGGAAAAAGTTTTTTTTTTTTTTTTTTTTTTTTCTGTGTCTAGATAAAGGTACAAGGACACAAAAAACAAAGGAAAAAACTGAGTTAATACCGGGAACTCTGGGTACCCATCGTATTTAAGATAATGTATCCCCTACGGTAAATTAAAGGATATTAGAAGTCACTGAGAAGTTTTGGTCTATATCAAGGTACAAGGACACAGACTGAGTGTATACAGGGACTCGGGTACCAATCATGAATTAGAGGATAATGTATCCCTACTGTAATTCATAAGATATAAGAAGTCCCACTGAGAGTTCTGTCCATATAAAGGTACAAGGACACAAGACTGATTTATACAGGGAACTCTGGGTAACCACTCTGTATTATAAGGGATAATCTAGCCCCTACTGTAATAATTAAGGATATTAGAAGTCACTGAGGAGTTATGTGTCCAATGTTAAAGGTCAGGGACACAGAATGGTTATACAGGGAAAGCTGGTACCACTCATGTAAGTCTAAGGTAATTATCCCCGCTGTCAATTATAAGGATATTAGAAAGTCACTGAGGGGTTCTGTGTCTATATACAGGTACAAGGAGCCAGACTGAGTTATACATGGAACTCTGGGTACCACTCATGACTTAAAGGATAATGTATCCCCCTACTGTAAATTATAAGGATATTAAAGGCACTTGAGGAGTTTCCTGTGTCATATCAAGGTAACAAGGATCACAGACTGTGATTTTATACAGGGAACTCTGGGTACCACTCATGTTTAAAGGTATAATGTAATCCCTATCTGTACATTATAAGGATATTAGAATCACTGAAGGAGTTCTGTGTCAGAAAAGGTACAGGACACAGAATGAGTTATACAGGGAACTCTGGTACCACTCATGTATATAAGATAATGTATTCCCCTACTGTAAATTATAAGGATATTAGAATCCCCTGAGGAGTTTCTTTGTGCTATATAAAGGTACAAGGACACAGCCTGAGTTATACAGGGAACTCTGGGTACCAATCATGATTAATAATGATAATTTCCCCTACTGTCAATTATAAGGATATTATAAGTCACTGAGGAGTTCTGTGTTCCATATAAAGTACAAGGACACAGACTGAGTTCTCATGGAACTCTGGTACCACGCATGTTATTATAAGGGATATGTATCCCCTACTGTAATTATAAAGGGAATATTAGAATCACGAGGAGTTCCCCTGTGTCCATTAAAGGTACCAGGACACAGAATGAGTTATACAGGGAACTCTGGAACCACTCATGTATTATAGGATACTTAACCCCTACTGATAAATTATAGGATATTAAGAAGTCACTGAGGAGTTCTGTGTCTATATAAAGGTACGAGGACACAGACTGAGTTATACAGGGAACTCTGGGTAACAGCTCATGTATTATTAAGGGAAATGTATCCCCAACTGTAATTATTAAGATATTAGAAGTCACTGAGGAGTTTCTGTGTCTAATATAAAGGTACAAGGACACATACTGAGTTATCAGGAACTCTGGTACCACTCATGTATTATAAGGGATAAGTTCCCCTACTGTAAATTATAAGGATATTAGAAGGTTTTCCCCCAACTGATGTTTCTGTGTCTATATAAAGGTACATGACCCAGAATGAGTTTTTAACAGGAACGCTGGTAACACTCATGTATTATAAGGATAATGTTATCCGCCTACTGTAAATTATAAGTATATTAGAAGTCACTGGGAGTTTTTGTGTCTATATAAAGTTACAATGGACACAGACTGAGTATACAGTGGGACCTGGGTTCAACTCATGTTTAATAAGGGATAATGTTCCCCAACTGGTAAATTAAAGGATATTAGAAGTCACTGAGGAGTTCTGTGTCTATAAAAAGGTACAAGGACACGACTGATTTTACACAGGGCAACTCTGGGTACCACCACATGTATTATAAGATAATGTTCCCTGACGTAAATTACTAAGGATAATTGAAGTCCCTGAGGAGTTCCTGTGTCTATATAAAGGGTACAAGGACACAGACTGGTTATCCAGGGAACTCTGGGTACCACTCGTTCTCTTAAAAGGGATAATGTATCCCCTATGTAAATTAAATAAGGATATTAGAAGTCACTGAGGAGTTTCTGTGGGTTCTTACTAAAGGTACAAGGACACAACGAAGTATACAGGAACTCGGGGTACCACTCATGTATTATAAGGGATAAATGTATCCCCTACTGTAAATTATAAAGGATCTCGAAGTCACTGATGAGTTCTTGTCCATATAAAGGTACAAGGACACAACTGAGTTTACAGGGACTCTGGGTACCACTCATGGTATTACCGGTATAATGTCTCCCCCTACTGTAAATTATAAGGATATTAGAAGTCACTGAGGAGTTCTGTGTCCATATAAGGTACAAGGACACAGATGAGTATACAGGGAACTCTGGGTTACCAACTCATGTATTATAAGGGATAGTTCCCCCTACTGTAAAATTATAAAGGAGATTTAAGAAGTCACTGAGGAGTTCTGTGGTCCATATAAAGGTTACAAGACAACAGACTGGAGTTATACCGGGACTCTGGGTACCACCCGTGTAATTAGAAGGGATACTCCCCTACTGTAATTATAAGGATATTAGAAATCACTGATGAGTTCTGTGTCCATATCAGGTACAAGGACACAGACTGAGTTATACAGGGAACTCTTTGGGGACCACTCATGTATTTAGGGATAATGTTATCCCTGCGGAAGTTCCGTGACCCATAGAAAACATGAGGGTTCACGGACTCTATTCCTTAGAATTTACAGTAGTTATTTATTATAACTACCCCTTTGGTGCTTCTGGTTTCCTTCCTCCTCCTTGAACTGTAAAAGATTATAAGGCTATAATCTTACAGTTCCTTCCCATAGAACCCCTACTACAGGGGAGTTTTATATATGATATTTGTATGGACATGATCTGATTGTGTTCCCACCTACATATAGCTTCCGAGTGCACAAACCCCGACAGATGCACAGTCAGACTCCCTTTCAGATACACTGACATGTAACAGATACAGAGCAATTAAGCATTGCACACACAAGCATAAACTCCACTTCCTGAGCTGAAAGGGGCAAGGGATCCCTCCCAGCATGCACTGCTTCTTCTGCGCCAATCTGCTTGTATTATTGGTTTACGCCCACAACCCCCCTGTTTAAGCTAATGTTTCTCCCTCTGTGGAGGGGGCGTCAGACATTTTTGTGGGGGCAATGCAAGTATAATTTTAATTATTTATATTTATTATTGACGCGGTTGCTGAGGATTATTCATTGGCACAAATAAAAATAGAGCAGAAGAAATCCGTTTCAGATCAAGCGTAGGGATCTGATGATAATAACGTTATAAACAGGTCCCTCTAGATGAACGCAAGCTATGCAAAGCTTTGGAAACTTCCAATGATGTGAAGTGGCTGCAAGCAGACCTGATCAGGATCCTCACTACGGGAAAACATGTAACTGATGGCGCAACTCCAAATCTTTATAAATTTTTTATAAACCACACATAACCACGTCACAACGTTTCGGGGGAATGCCCCCTTCTGCCACCTGAAGAGGGGGCATTCCCCGAAACGTTGTGACGTGGTTATGTGTGGTTTATAATAAATTTTCTAAACGATTTGGCGTGCGACCCTCAGTACATTTTTTTCCGTTGAATCTAATCGGTTTTCCTAAGGACAACCCACAGAGGTGTCTGCACCCTATTTTGGTAGATGCCCTCCACCATTGTTCACCTCACTACGGCCTCTCAGATTTTTTGAAAACTACAACCCCAGCATTCCTAGGTTCCCTCTGTAGTTGAGGAATGCTGGGAGTTGTAGTTCTCAAACATCTCGAGAGCCACAGTTTCAGGATCACCGACCTCGAATAGATTAATCACAATAGGCCGCAGAATAGCAGATGAGATTCAATGTTGATAAATGGAATGTGATGCATTTTGGGGGTTTAATAATCCCGTTGCCACCTTTGTCCTTTAAAGGAATTCCTTTTTCTTTAAATGTATGATTGCAGCCCGGGGTTAAGGTGATATGAGCGTATTTATAAAGCCGGAGTATCGCTTTTTAGCAAATACCGTTTTCGTGTTAGTTTGATGTACGAGATCGCGACACCTACCATGCCGGTAAGTAAACATATCGCGATGGTATTCTATGGTATCGTAAATCTAACCGTTAACTACCGATCAGATATTAATGCTCGTTAAAACCAATTGGAAATAATGACCACAGGTTACGTTTACTGATCGTTTATGGGCGCGTATTTGCCTACAAAAATGTCTTAACCTCATCCCTGGCTCCTGCTCAAATGTTGGAGACGGAAGTAAGGCTTCCTTAAAGCTCCTTAACCAATTGGGGCTTTTTCACTTTTTTACAAGCGAAACTTCCGTTCATACCTGAACCGTATGAAATTCATGAAAGGCTGGTTAGCACATTCTATAAAGCATGATGCAGACTGCATGGATTCAGTGTACCATCAGTGTGTCTTTTTATGCACTGGACTTATCACTTAGATTTTCATACGTGTTTTTGGGTCTAAGCTAGGTTTTCAAACCCTAGCGGCCTTCACCATAAATACCTCTGGTTTAAGTGAATCTGGTATGTAAAAAGATTTCGGGGTTCTGGTAAGCTTAGTCAAACAATGCCAGGCAGCCACGGCCTAGAGCTCTGTTTTGGGCCGTGTGTAGTTTCAGACATCCCTCCATTGTGGGACATACATTCCACTTTCCTTCCCCCCACCTCCGAACATCCCACCTGCCATAGTCGGCTTCCCGTGCAGGTGGATAAAGGGGGCCGTGGCGTGTGGTACAAGACGCTGGCATGTTCATCTAGGTTTGTGAAGGCAATCTCTGCAATCCGAGGATCCAAGGGGTGGAACCGGAAGCGGGGGTATTGTCATAACGGGCATCTCAGTAAAGGGGCATTCAGGGAGGGGGCGTCAGTTCTTTCAAGCCGCGGGATTTTTGGGTGGTCTCACGGGAGTGTGGGAGAAACCACCCTAGAACTCGGGAGGCCACTCCCGTGAATTCCAGGAGGGATACCTGCACCACTCAAATCACCTATGAGCAGCCCCCCGCACCCTCCTCAACCAATTTTATAGCATTTTCGTCCTCCCTCTCACTGGAGTATTTGCCAGGAGTTTTCCTATCAGTTTTTCCTGGGCTGTGCACATCGCAGCAGGTTTACCGATTCTTTCTCGCAAGTGTGGCTGGAGAAGCGAAGGGAGATACCTGTGGTTAGAAAGAGCCTAAGCCAACAACCTACAGATGCACAAACTGCTGCCTATCACATGAAATATACTCATTCAGCCTCTTATACGGTTTAGAATAGGGAAACACCACCAACCCACCACCTGCTGGCAATAAACTAACTATGAATTGAATATGAATAACGTACCGTGAAAAAGCAAAGTTAATTTAAGCGTTTGCTGATTGACCAACTAAAACTATGCATAGCGCGAAAACGCAATGATGTGCAAGTGCTTGCAAGCATACCTAGATAGAATTATCACAATGGGCAGAGAATGGCAGATTGGGATTTCATGTTGAAAAATGGAAGGTGAACTATATTTTGTTTAGGGGGGTTGGGGCTGCTTACTCCCCTCTAAAGAAGCAAACCGTTTTCATGGATATGATTCACGTTTTATATAAGGTTGGAGAAAAAAAGTTTCATCTTTCAGGTTCGGAAAGGTTTCCTTTTTACAGTGAGAACACAAAGATGAAACTGTAATGGCAACGCCGGATTACCTATGTACAACTGTTATACAGACATTATGGGTAGGGTATAAGGTTGGACTAGATGACATATGTCTTTATACACCCTCCAATACCTACTGTACTATGTAACTGTTATAATATCAGACATTATGGGGGGTGTAAAGGTTGGGACTAGATGGCGACGTATGTCTTTATACACTCCAATACTATGTTACATGTAACTGTTATACGACATTATGGGAGTAATAAAGGTTGGACTATATGGACTATATGTTCTTTATACAACCTCCCAATCCTCTGTACCATGTTAAACTTTTATCAGACATTATGGGTAGGGTAATAAGGTTGGACTAGATGAACGTATTCTTATACAACCTCCAATACTAGTTACTCGAGGATGTATAACTTGTGTGTCGTACAACATTTGGGTAGGGTACTCTTCAAAGTGTTGGACAGATGAGGACGTATGTCCTTTTATACATCCTCCAATAACTATGTTCTATGTACTGTTATAACAACATTATGGGTAGGGTTATAAAGGTTTGACCTAGAACGGACGTATGTCTTTTTAATACAATCCGCCACATACTAATGTTACTATGTACTGGTAGACAGACATTAATGGTAGGGTATAAGTTTGGACCTAACGGACGTAGGTCTTTTACAACCTCCAATACTATGTTACTATGTAACTGTTTATACAGACTTATGGGGAGGGTAATAAAGGTTGGACTAGTGGACGTATGTCTTTTAGATACAACTCCAATACTATGTTACTGATGTAACTGTTTTTATACAGACATTATGGTATGGTATCAAGGTTTTGGACTAGATGGACGTATGTCTTTATAACAACCTCCATACTAAGTTACTATTTAAACTGTTATACAGACATTATGGGTAGGGTAATAAGGTTGGACTGATGGACTATGTCTTTTATACAACTCCCAATACTATGTTACTATGTAACTGTTATACAGACATATGGGTAGGGTAAATAACGGTTGGACCGTAGATGGCTTATGTCTTTATACAACCTCCAATACTTAAATGTTACTACTATGTAACTGTGATACAGCATTATGGGTAGGGTAAAAGGTTGGAGCTAGATGGACGTAAATGTCTTAGACAACCTCCAATACTATGTTAACTATGTAACTGTTGATACAAGACATTTAGGGTAGGGTATAAAGGTTGGACTAGATGGACGTATGGTCCTTTATACAACCTCCAATACTATGTTTACTATGTAACTGGTATAGGCAGACATTATGGGTGGTTATAGAAGGTTGGACTAGGGAACGTATGTCTTTATACAACCTCCAATAACTATGTTACTGTGTAACTTTGGGGGGTTTATACATACATTATGGGTCAGGTCTTAAAGGTTGGACTTAGATGTGACTGAATGTCTTTATACAACCTCCAAATTACTATTTTACTATGTAACTGTTATATCAGACATTATGGGTTAGGTTCATTGAAAGGTTGGACTAGATGGACTATTTGGCCCTTTTTCGATCACACCTCCTAATCTAGTGTTCACGTTCATTTACCTGTTATACAGACATTATGGGTAAGGGTCATAACAAGTTGTGTGGACTAGATGGCCGTAAGATGGTCTTTATCTACCAACTCCCATACTATGTCTCATGTAAACTGTGTTATACGACATTACTGTGGTCAGGTGTATAAAGGTTGGAAACTATAGACGTAAGTGTTTCTTTATCTACTGAAGTCTTTCATCTCTGATTGAAACCATTACATAAGAGACATATAAGCTTCATTGTCATTAGTGTCACTTTTTGATTAAATCATCCAAAATGGATTCCCAGTTTACCCTCTCTGATTTGACTCTGGTTTTATCCAACAAAGTATGTGGTCTCAGCAGCGTTCCATTTCACCCATCAATTCCTTTCCTATGACCTACAGAATTTTTGCGAACAACTTCAACTATGGTTGCAGGGTGGGTTGAATTTTTGGTATGGGGAATTGATAGGAATCTATGCCATCTATAGAGATCCGTCCATGGCCCTACTCTCACAGTGTCTATATAAGGGGCCTCAACTGTTTCAATTTCAAAGCCCTATCAGTACGACTCACACGCTTTGTTAACTAGAGGGCCAGAATTACTAGCCTGAATATTAGACCCAGTTATATGCTGTGTCTCACTCGTCTTCATTTGTTGACATCGACGGGGTTGCGCCAGAGGTGGGAAATTTTATCTCCTTCGCCTCCCTTTAGTTGCTCTAATTAACATATGGTTTTGTGGCGTAAAAAATCAATAAAACACACTAGGTGTATACCCTGATGCCTACTGTTCCTACATGCTTCTCTCTCAGTGATTCTCTGCCTAAAAAGAAAGCAGCATTACTAGAGTGATCAATGAACACACATTAATACAAGGTTCTGCACATGCTCAGCTGGTCTCTCACACACATTTCGCATCGCTCAGAATCAGACAGAATATTATTCCCACCTGACTCACTGCACACGTCGCGCTGACTGCCACTGTGTGTGTAAGTTTAGTGTATGGATTAAATTGATAGCATTGTAGATTATGTGGGCCAAAGGAAGGTGAAAGGACCCTGGGGACAGACAACATGGCTCTAGAGGGCAAAAATCCCTCCTGCCCCACTGGCGATCGGATTAAGTCATCCCTGGACAACTTGGAAGAAAATCAATTTCTGGGAATTACATTGCAATGTAGCTTGGTAGTTCTCCTAAGCAAACGTACAGCAATGGGTGTCCTTTACACTTTACGATGGAGGAACAAGGCTGAAATAAGGGATCTGTCCAGATTTCGTCTCCTTGGTTTCCATCTTCATCCCCCCATCCAGTATGAAGCTCTCTCCAGTTATTTTCCCTTCTATTGTGGGCGCGTATAAACTTGCTAGTTGATCCCAGCTTTTATTTGTAATGTTTGCTTTCCCTAGATGGGTCCTTCTTATAGGCAGGTGGCCGTATAGGAGCCTACCAGACTCTTTGTACTTCTGGCTTGCCACCCCCATCTAGATAAATGAAAGTCTTTCTTGTCTTCCCGAACTACTTTCTTAATTACCGGCTGAGCTGGTTACTGGGGGATTTGTGAAACGCGCTGCTTCCCAGCCTAGTCAGCTTCATGATCCGTTCGAATGACCTGCAGTGAATTTTTTTGGTTTCATTAAGCTTCTCAATCAGTTTGTGCCTTAACTTTACCACCAGTTGTTTTGGGGCTGGGCAGAGTATCATTTATATTAAATACTATGTAGTCCTGGCATCTGGGTGGTAGGGTGAGGACTAACTTGTCCAATGGGGCCTTAGGCGGTTGAAGCCCAAACATTTTTGGACAATTCTTTGTTTTTTTTCATCCAACAGACTATTGTCGCGTAAATTGTCCGTAAAAATTCTGCCAGTCAGTAAGATACGGGTCGAGATTGACGCGTTTTAAAACACTGCCTGTAAGCCATTTGGGGAGTGACCCAACATTTTTAGCTGAATTTTCACCAGATGTCAGATAATTGACCGTGTAGGTCTGCCAGCCTTAAGACAGGGTCCAGTTTGTTGGATAATGGTTGCACTGAGCCGGAACATTGTCAATGAAAATTTTTCAACCAAATTAGTTGAATATTCAATTAAACCTGCTCGTCACATTTGGGCGATCGTGCTGCCTTCAATTGGCTCTTTGTCAGTTTGGTCCAGAATATTGGCAGTGCCAGTTTTTTTCAACCACAAACTATTGTCTGAAAATTGACCGGTAGTTTTGTCAGTTGTAGGACAAAGGTCAAGTATGTTGGACACGGTGCAACCTGAGCCTGAACATTTCGATGGAACCTGCTGGCACATTTTGGGTTAATCGTGCCTGCTTTCAATAGGCTGTTGTGATTCAGTTTTTGCTTCCAAAATATGGCCATCTTTGGGCAGTTTTTTTTTTTCAACCATCAGACTATTGTCCGATAAATTGACTGTAATCTTTTTGGTTGGGAGGATAGGGGGAAGTTTGTCTTGTGTTAATTGGACCTTGGGGCTTTTTTTCTTTGAAGTGAACCCTTTTGGCTGATTCTCTAACCAAATCGTTTGGAAACATTTTCAACCTTATTTGGCAATTTTTGGGTGATCGTGCCGCCTTCAATAGGCTGTGTGATAACTGCTCCGAAATCTCGGCATTGCCACTGAATTTTTTTCAACCCGTCAACTATTGTCCAATAAAATTGACTGGTAATCTTTTGGTTGGGAGGATAGGGAAGTTTGTCTTTTTTAATTGGACCGTGGGGGTTTTTTTTCGTTGAGTGAACCTTTTTGGCTGAATTCTCCTGCCAAATCGGTTGGAAAAGTTATTGAAACATTTTGGCAATTTTTGGGGCGATCGTGCCGCCTTCAGTAGGCGGTGATCCCCTGCCTCCGATTCTCGGCAGTGCAGCGATTTTTTCAACGTCAGACTTTGTCCGTCATTGAACTGGTAATCTTTTGGTTGTGATGATAGGGGGAGTTGTCTTGTGTTAATTGGACCTTGGGGGGCTTTTTTTCTTTGAGCCGAACCTTTTGGCTGAATTCTCTCACCAAATCGGTTGGAAATGTGATTGACCTTTTGGCAAATTTTGGACGTCGTGCTGCCTTCAATAGGCTGCTTGATCACTGCTCCGAAATCTCGTCAGTTTCGCATGGGGCTTTTTTCATCCAACAGACATTTCAATAGATTGACTTGGTAATCTTTTGGTTGGGAGGATAGGGGGAATTTTGTCCTTGTTTAATTTGGACCTTATGGGCTTTTCTTTGAGGTCTTTACAGGACTATTGTCCGCTAAATGGGCTGGTAATCTGTCGGTTGGGAGGATAGGGGAGGTTTGTCTCGTGTTACTTGGACCTTAGGGGCTTTTTCTTTGAGTCTTTACAGGACTATTGTCCGATAAAATTGTCCTGGTAATCTGTCGGTTGGGGAGGATAGGGGAAGTTTGTCTCGTGTTTAATTGGACCTTAGGGGCCTTTTTTCTTGAGTCTATTACATGACTATTGTCCAGTAATTGACTGGTAGTCTGTCGGTTGGGACGATAGGTTTCAAAGAGTTGACCGTTGGATTGGCCATAGGACACCTGTCACTATGGTCTGACTTTTCCTTTGAAATTGTCCACCAATCGGTTGTAATTCTGTAGAACCCTGTTGGCGATATTTGGCTTCTCGTGTGTCCTTCAAAAACCTGCGTGATCATTTCCCTTAAATATTGGCAGTGCCACAGGTCATTTCCAAACGACAGACTATTGTCTAAATGACTGGTAGCTGTGGGTCCTGTGTCTGATAGGTCGAATGATTGGCCCCGTGTTAAATGGCCATTGGGCACTGTGAACTTTTGCCCGAACTTCCGTCAAATTTGTTACAAACTCTTTAAAACAAAATTTTTTTATTTCTGCAAATGATGTTCTCCAAAACCTTCGCAGTGCCATATTTCCTTGTATGACTCGGCCAACGAGTCTTGTCATACTCACTAAGGCTGCGGCGGTTTCCCCATCATTTTGGTGAGCTCTGTCAGTCCATTGAAGGGGGATGGGCTGTGATGATGTCGCTGGAAATTCCTCTCTCTCCATCTCTGCACATGTGCATGCAAATATTTGTGAAGTGGGAAGCAGCTTCTTATCTAGTCGGTTGGTGGGATCACCATGACATCATCATGATACTAACAAGCTGTGGTAAATCACATTTCACAACCCTCTCACAACTAAAAACCTCCCCTGTATTTAGGTAGAAGTGTAACAATCCTGACCGTTAATTATTGAGATGGAATTCCATTTAACTATATTTCAAATATAACTGTCCACAATGCTTCTCCGCCCTGTTTTTACAGCTAATGGTGGCGAAAGGAAATATGTGACCATGAGAGGACAATGACCCAGATTAATGAGCCCATGACCATGAGATTTTATAGTTAGGATGTGTGTATGGGGGGTCTTATGGTACAGATGGGAACATATTTATAACCCGCGGTATCGCTTTTTAAGCAATAGCGCGGGTTAAGTTAATTTACGATCGCGGTTTGTAAATGTTAGGATGTGAACGTACTTATTTACGACCAATGTTCGTTAATTAACGCACGTCGTTTCATATAATCCCGTACGGTAGTAAACCACCACAATGGTATAATATGGGGATTGTAAATCTCCCGATCGGTTTAAATCATGTAATATTAACAATATGATCGTTTAAAGTCGCGGTTTACTTAAAAGCGATCCTGCGGCTTTATAAATATGGCGCCCATGTGACACCTGCAGGGGGAATACCAGTAAAGGAGGAACTGTCCAGGGTGCCAGGGAACATACAAAGGACGACCATCCCAGGATCCATTGTAGGTGAGGGGTCAGGTAGATACACATTAGCCTCCCGTCAAGGTGGTCTTGCAAGGGAGGGGCTCGCGTAGGATTAAAGGGGGACAGGAGAAACGGTTTTGTTGTCTTTCCCACCGCTTGGACGAAGCTGATTTGCGTTCACACACTCATCAGAGGTCACAAGGCTGCAGCCTGGGTGTTTAATTTTAGAGGGCGGAATGCGGTTTTATCTCCACCCCCTGGGAGGTGCCAGAGATTTGGGCCAACATGGCACCTGAGCATGCGGTCAGGAATGCACCTGGGGGAACCTTGGAGGTAACGATAAAGGGTTGCGGGGTCCCTATTGGTCCAAACTCCGACCGCCATCTGAAGTGCAGGGAACTAAGCTGGTATGTGCAAGGATTTTGGCCTGTGGTCAGGTCTTTTAAAAACAGCTGAGTACCACTGATATCAGCGTGCGCCTTACTGTACCACTGTAATTAACAGCGGGCCACTTACGGTACCCTGTCATATACAGCGTGCCACTTTACTGTACCACTGTAAATATACAGCGTGCCACTTACGTACCTACTGTATATACAGGGGGGCTGTGCCATCTACGGTACCATCACTTGTATAACAGCATGCCACTTACTGTACCATGTATATAAGCATGCCTCTTACTGTACCCTGTATATACAGCATGCCCACTTACTGTACCACTGTATATAATCATCATGCCACTTACTGTACCACTGGTATAATACAGCATGCCTCTTACTGTAACCACGGTATTACAGCATCGCACTTACTGTACCCCTGGTATTACACATGCCACTTACTGTACCACTGTAATATCAGCATGCCACTTACTGGTACCACTGTAATCTACGCATGCCACTTCTGTAACCACTTTATCCACAGCATAGCCATCTTACTGTACCACTGTATACACAGCATGCCACTTACTGTACCACTGTAATATAACAGTATGCTCTCTACTGTAACCAACCACTGTATATACAGCATGCCCTTACTGTACCAACTTATTACAGCATCCACTTACTGTTACCACCGTATATCAGTAATGCCAACGTTACTGTCTCTTTATCTCTCGATCTCTAGTAATCATTTTTAAATAAATGTTGGAGCTTAGCGGGGGTGTTGAAAAGACCACCTAAAATTTCTCCAGTCCTCCTGTTGCCCATTGGTTTCCCCGACCTTCCGACCCGAGGCTCAGCCGTCTTCCTCTAAATAGAAGGTAGCAGCAACAAAAACTTGCCCTTCAGTCCGTGGGTGATTCTGCTGGTACAAGCAATAACGGACCAAAGCTCACAATCCTCTTATATACCCTCCACACAGACACTCACAACAATTCCCCCCCAATGTTTGTTTTGCAACATTTATTTTAGGAAATACATTTTAAACTTTTTTTTTTACACATTCTTTTTTTTTCAAAAAAAAAAAAAAACAAAAGACTAGTTTTATTATATGCATATAATCAAATAACAAGGTCACTTTAGAAATCTGGGATTTTTTTTTTTAATTGTTATACCACAACAAAAAAAAACGTAATGAAAGGAAAACAACACAAAACACAGATATTTTATTTTTTAATAAAGGACGGCGACGGTAAAAACTAACGGACTGTTTGGCCGTGAATTCCAAGTGCATCAAGCGTCTTTCCTTCGCCGTTGTTAATCGTTTCTTCTTTCCATGATTCTATTTGCGATGGGCCATCAACTGTGTAGCAGGGAGGGGCAGAACTTTTCATCTTAACCCTCCATATGTTGTCAAATGACAACTCCCGCTTCCTACAACATCAGAAGTTATGGCATGGAATGCTGGGGTTGTAGTTTTATTACATAGTTTAATAACAATTGCTCTTTGTATCCTCGAGTCCTGTTTTACGCACCGGCCAAACCGTGTAAACGCTGAATATTGCATCAATTATCGTGCACAATATAACCTTTTTACTTGGCAGGATAGGCACAGCAGCTCGCCAAATATTTTAAGAACTACAACTCCCAGAATTTCCCTACAAGTACTCTCACTGTCAGATAAGGAATGCCTGGGTTTGTGTCCGAAGGGCTAATGGTTGCTGGACACAAATTCCCCATAGTTCATAGTGCTTGAATAAAGAAAAGCAGAATAAAGGAACACATAAAATAGCGCACAGGGGTGAAACAGAAAGGAATTCGATCAACAACGTCCCATACCCGGTCCTTGGACTGATATGAAACTGCCTAAATATTGAATTTCTATTCTACCTCTAAACCATGGCTCCCACCTCCCACTATCCCGCTACTACGTTTTCCATTCCTCTCTCGCCTCTTCTCGCCCTAAGCCCGCAGATTTACATACGACTTTCCTGTTGATCATCCGTCATCGTACAACCGCTTGCATGTGGTACACGGTTTCAACCTCCATTTTGGCACTGCAAATCCAGGTCATAACCTTTTTAATTAACCATTTCCATCCAATTGCTGCCACCCCCCCGCCCCCCCCCCCCCCCCGCACTGAACATCTTCTTTTCCCCGGAAGCTACCCATAAACATAATGTTTTTCCTCCACTTGGCTGCCCCCATTGAGCTACCATACATAATGTTTTATATTCCCCATCCAAATGGCTGCCCCCATTGGAGCTACCATCCTAATGTTTATTATTCCATCCATGGCTGCCCCATTGGGCTACCATACATAATGTTTATTTCCATCCAATGGCTGCCCCATTGAGCTACCATACATAATTGTTTATTCCATCCAATGCTGCCCCCCTTGGAGCTACCATACATAATGTTTAATCAAGTGACAGATGAAACCTTTAAAAAAAACCTTGGACGGAACCCAGTTTGCATTTTTTTTTTAACATTTGAATTCTCCTTAATAGTCAAAAAAACAACCAACCCCAAAACAATTGGCCTTGGTTTTTGCCTGTAAATTGTGAACACCAGAACAGACGAAGAATGGTGACAAAAGACATCCAAAGTTAAACCCTAATGGGAGTTCACTGCAGTCCTTGCTCCCAGACCCCCCCCCCCCCACCCCTTATTCTGCAGACATGGAGTAAAAGGCAGACGCGAAACGATAAGACAAAATGGGCGGCGGCGGTGCTGGAAGCACCTTTTACATTTCATTGCTTGTGTCGTCCTTTATCTGTTTGTGTCCGTTGGACATCAAATTCCCCTCCTGAAGCCTCTTCACCCGGTTAAGCTTCAAAATGAATACTGCTGTTTATATCCTTAATATTCTGCATTGTGTCCTGTGTGGGGGAAGATAGAACAAACAAGCATAAAACCACGTTTACAGAGCCGCTAGGTTATATATCTGCATTCGCCTAGACTAGCACTGCCCACACTATCTACCTGCAAGACGTAGGCCTCATAAGGGTTTTGATTTGCAATTTTAAAGACATTAAAACTCAAGTACAACTCTGAACAAGAGCACAGCACTTGACATACAAGCAGTGATTTGTGTTTTATTTCCCAGCATTCCAATATCATACAGCTTGTCCTGACCATTCTGTTCTTGCCCACGCCCATACGCGGAGCTACTGCAGAACCTTGAAACCTAGTCATGTCTACAACCCTATACAGCCAATCCTGTTACAGTCCAGAATTAAGCAAAGGGGCAAGTTCTCTAGAGGGGTTTACATTAACATAATGCCATTTACTGGAGTGGTTTATAAAGCTGGTGCTCATGTGGGAATGTTTTAAGTAGCCAGACAACTGTAGCCCCTGTATCCAGCCTCTATTTGGTTACAACTTAACCTTTAGCATCCACCACAATGGAAGGGAAATGATGTGATACTTGTCTTACCAGATGAGAAACTGCTACAGAGCCAACTGTTGGCCATCCCTGGCATATTTAATTGGCACGTAATTTAGGCATACATGTGATTATTAATAATATTACAGTGTGGAAAGGCCTGGCGTTCCATCTATCACTATGGTAAAGCCTCATAATATTTAACCGGCTGACCTGATAAGTAGATCCCGTAGGCATGGGCGAATTCACAATGAACTGTGTTTTTTCAACTATGAGGAAGAACAAAGTTACATGTCCGACTTCCTAGAATTCAACACTGGTATGGTACAATGACCAACAGGAACTGACCTCAATTCAGGAACATGGTACATTAGAGACAATGGGACTCTGGATCCTTAAGCAAAATTACAATATTGTAGAATCTCTCCATGTAACTGGCCACAAAAACACCCCCAACCCCCAAAGAAAGGATGATAATGGCACATTTCAGGGCCCCTATATATAATATTAGTACAAAATTCCAATTATTGGGGTTTTTAGTTACATATTAATGTTTCATGGATAATGTTTCCCTTTAATGTGCAAATACTTGAATTTTCATACAATCAGTAATTCTAATAACCTTAACCTGCCCGTTTGCATTTTTTGTCTTGGTATAAAATAATTTCTTCCGAAAACACTGACCTCCTGTATCCTGGGCACCGTTATGGTCTTTGCCCTTGACTCGTCCCTGGTAGATTTTTTGACTTTAGTTACCCATTAAGTATGGCTGCAGGGGAATGGAAGGTAGGTCAGTAGGTAATGTAATCCGTGTCCTGTTTGGGGGTTTTCAGTGTTTGTGACCATGAAAACGGTTTTTCATCATCACAGACCCTAAAGCCTGGAAATGTCCTTGTTTGGAGGATTGTACCCATTAGTCAATGGTGGAAAAAAACCTTGAGAAGTTACAGTAAGGAAACACACACTCTCCTAGCCTTACTCTGCATATCTGTACCGAGTGTCACTAGCATCCAAAACTGAAGAATAAACAGACCAAAAACTGAGGAAAAGTAAGGGGAATAGAAAGGACAGGAATTTTGTCTAAATAGGGTCAATGTATAAATACTGTGAAACATTGAATCACATTGAATGAAGGTCGGTAAGATACCTCTAAAAAATCTTCATAAACGGCCAATTGCGGCACCGACCAGGACACCCAATGCGTAGGAAAGGCCTTTCGTACACCAACGATCGACGTGGTTGAAATGGGCCTTTATAATGTAATTCACATCGGACTTTTTTTTAATGGCTTGAATCTCCTTTCTTATTATTAACCAGCAAGAGTCCGTATCTCCATGCATTGATGGTAATAATACGAAATTGGAGTGGTCTAAATGCTAGTGACATCTCATGGGATAGCAAGGACATAATTTAAATAGACCATAACAAAGTAGTGACCGAACATTTAGGATATCACGGTAAATACTTTTACTACCTCCCATTAAACAAAGGAATGTCTAGAGTTTTTATATGGGATATTCATTAATAGATATCTCACTCTTACATCTCCTATTAATACCTTTAGGCTGAGGCCACACTGCCGCAACAGGATCGCGCACAAAATCGGGAGCGCTATCACACCGATTGGTGCGCCGCTTCTGTGCGTTCGCGTTTTGGCGCATAGCGTCTCCGCCATTTCCGCGTTACGGAAACGCTGCGTTCACTAACGCACAAAAATGGTGAACGCATGCTGTTTACCAAAACGCGAACGGACCGCAATCGCATCGGAACATCTTCCGCGTTTCCCGCGATTTTCATTTAGCGGAAAATCGCGGGCGCAATTGCGAGCGGAAACGCCGTGGCAAAAAACACGCTAGTGTTTGATCTTTTCATATATACTTTATCGAGCCTTTTTTGCACATTGGCTATTTATGAACCTGTGTACCCAGAGGAAACATCAAATAGAGATGAATTCTTTCTAACCTTCATAGTGCCCCACTTGGTTTTCCGTCCCTAGTATCCTCCGACATTAACTTTGATATTCTGGTCACTACTTCCTCAACCACAGCAAAGGGATTAATGTCCTGTGGGAGAGAAAGATGATAAATGGGTTGAGTGAGCAATGGCGGACTGTAAGGGATAGTGGGAGGTGAAGTACAGCGAGGGTGTTGTATATGGGGAATGTAGGCACTATATGAATGTGTGGCTACATTGGATACAAATGGCCCCCATATGAGCTTTCCATAGCAATGCTCACCTCCTTATCGTTCTCATTCACAAGTCTGTCTCCTGCATCCTCATCAAACTCTTTCTGTGGATAGATAACGTACCATTGTTCTGGAGGTCGGTCCGCATCTAAAGGAAAGAAACACCTGATAAATTGGAGGGGGTGGGAACCAGCTGAGCACAAGGCTCTAATGGTGTATCGAACTCCGATTCCATTTAAGAGAAGCAGAAGGTGGGGTGATTTACACCTGAGGACAAAGCAACCACAGAGGGCAATTAACATATATCCAACTCGCAAAAGTTAACTATCCTTTCAAGTTTGGTTTGACCGGGAGGTTAAGGACTTCTGACTCCTCCCACAGTCATTGTCCTTTTGACACTCTCCCATCGTTAATTGAGGAGGGGAGGAGTAATAATTTTAATTGTCGAGTGTGACTTACCCTTTGTTTAAAAGTAATCTCTTTCCTCGTATCGTTAAAGTGTCTGTTTGGCAATGACTGAACGTATTGACAATTTCTCAGACGTCTCCAATGAATTCAATGTCCAAGGGCCGAAGTCTAAAATACAACAACTAATCACGTTTCTATTAGCGTTAACGCAGAACAAACACGTCACAACAAGTCCATTTTTACCAGAGAACGTAGAAAGAATGGATCAACGCTGGTTCGAACCCCGTGAGATTTACGCACCCCCCCTTCAATGTCAGTCACATGATACTAACTTACACACAGCATTTATTGCGCTGGCTGTCAAGGATTCTGGGAGAATGTGGTTTCTAGTTCTCCGTGTACTAGTCTATGTACTCGCTTCTTCAATAATGCCTCACTTTGATGGACGGTGGTCCAGACCCTTTGATTTATCGTTTCTCCCAAGTCGCTGCCGATACATTAAAAAACGTCCCACAATATATATATATATCTGTACAGGGATACGCTCACGCAATGTTTCACACTGGTCCGGTGTGCTGCTTGCCCTAGCTGGTATCACTCGTTCTCGCTCTTCGTTGTTCCCAGTAGAACCGATACAGATGAAGGCTCGCCTCACCCGGAAAGTGACACCCGCGTTAACGTCACTGCAAACTTTATTGGACGCATCACCAAATGCACACAACACTGTCCTGCGCGTTTTGCGTGCTTAAGGGGCTCTTTACTCATAGGCTGTAAAAGGTCCGAATGCTATTAAGAGAACATGTCATGATTGAGGTAACTGTACTTTATTTAATTGAAGTGGAAAAATGTTGAGGAATAATTAGGGGAGGGGGTAATAATAAAGCACCTAGGAATGACTTTGTACGAGCGTTGTTTTTTGCCGCGTCAGGCAGTGTTTCTGTGGATTTGGTGATGTGTCTGTATATGTTACTGTGGACCACATGGTGGTTGTCTAAAGACCAAAATAGACCCAATACTTGCTGACGCGAGTTAAAAACCATAGACTTGTGTGTCTCAGTGTTCATGACCATTGCTTTCCCAAAGGGTCACATAAGCCGATTATATTCTACAATAGCCACAGATTCTTCCAATCCCACAACAGTCGCAAAAAAACAGGACAGTCCATGAAAATGTGACTGCATGAATGTTGCAGTTACCCTTGCATTACGGAACAATTCCTTGGAACAACCACCTGCATTAACTGAACATTCTTGTAACACCACCTGCATTACGGAACATTCTTTAACACCGACCTGCATTAACGGACATCCTTGTAACACCACCTGCATTACGGAACATTCCTGTGTAACAACCACCTGCATTAAACGGAACATTCCTTGTACACCACCTGCCATTAACCGGAACTTCTTGTAACACCACCGCATTACGGACCCTTCCTTGTAACACCACCTTGCATTACGAACATTCCTTGTAACCACCACCTGCATTAACGGAACATTCCTTGTAACACCCCTCATTATAACGGCATTCCTTGTAACACCACCTGCATTACGGAACATTCCTTGTAAACCCACAACTGCCTTACGGAACATTCCTTGTAACACCACCTGCATTAACGGAAATTCCTTGTAACACCACCTCCTTACGGGAACATTTCCTTGTAACACCACCTGCTTACGTAACATTCCTTGTAACAAGGGGCGGGGCCACCGTGCATTACGGAACTTCCTTTGTAACACACCTGCGCTGTACGGATGGGCATTCCTTTTAACGAGCACCTACCTTCCCGTGAAGCGAGGGTCTTGGGTGAAGAGCCAGGGGATAACCGGGGGGGAGGGGGGGGGGGGGAGGACACCACTGCCTGTAGGGGACGGAACGGATTCCCGTGGGTTGTATCTCTGGGGGTACCACCTCCTAACGGAACATTCCTTGTAACACCACCTGCCTAACGAACTTTCCTTGTAACACCACCTGCCTAAGGAACATTCCTTGGTACACACCACCTGCCTTAACTGAACAGTCCTTTTAACACACCTGCTATTACGGAACATTCTTTGTTAACTAATAACCAATTAAACTCGCCAACCACACCACCCCCTTATTTCCACGTCCCATCAGATAATCCTCCATTTTAGGTTTTTATTAGTTGTGAATTCTTGAATTATTTGGCAACTCTAAAATAAAACCCGGCCGTACAGTTTTTGCTAATCAGGCAGGCAACAGGTTCGAGGAAAAAATTGGTATTGTTTTTTTTCCATATAAAAATCCGGAAGGATTCGATCTGATGATTTTATGTTTTAGTGTAGGAAAAAAAAACACACACACTGGAACATTGGAAGTCCATTAATTTAGACGGCAATATAGACAAGGACTGTGCACAGCTCGTACAAAGTATTAAATCATAAATAAAAATACCAAGCAGAAAAATTTCATATAATATAAAAAAATAAAACCCCTTTAAAGGGCAACTGTGTTCCTCTGAACAGTAGAGTAAAATAATGACTTAATAGAGGAAAAGACCTCTTAAAAGTAGCCCAAGTTAGCTCTCGCAGCCAATTAACAGAAACTATTCATATAGCCACCAATAACGGCCATCCCGTCAATGAATTGTATCTGCAGGTAACGGATGGAGCTATGTTTGCAATACTAGCTATACAACCATCAATATAAATCACATAGTGACCTTAAAAACCACATTTTTTTAACACATTAAAATTATCTTAGTCTTACTCAAGTGCAAACTACATTATACTACAAATACCCTAAAAAGAAATAAAAAAAGATGAAAACTCTTCCTATGTTTGTAATTGCTCCAATTATATATTAATAATGTAACCCACCCCAACTGTAAATTATAGGGATATTAGAAGTCACCTCTGAGTGCTTTATCAGGGCACAAACTCGTGTACCTTCTAATGCCATCCATTTCGTGGGGGTCATTATTCACTATATAACTGGAGCAATAAACATGGAAGTTTTCCATCTTTTTTTATCTTTTTACTGGTATTTTTTTATGTAGTAGGGACAAAAATTGTCAGGAGAATACACCCCCCAAAAACCCACAGAATCAGATGATAGAATAATCCTAGATGGATAATGGTATACACCATAATATGGCATCTACCTTAAAACAGTACAGTTCGTACACACAGATCAATGATAGAATAATCCTAGATGGATAAGTATACACAGTAATTGGCATCTACCATAACAGTACAGTCCCGTACACACAGATCAATGATAGAAATAAGCCTAGATGATAATGTTACACCCAGTATAATGGCATCTACCTAAACAGTACAGTCCCTACACACAGATCAATGAATAGAATATCCTAGACTGGCTAATGTTATACACCAGTATAATGGCATCTACCTCTAAGTACAGTCCGTCACACAGATCATGATAGAATAATCCCTAGATGGAATAATTGTATACACCAGTATATGGCATCTACCGATCACATACAGTCCGTAACACAGATTCATGATGAATAATCCTAGAGGGATAATGTATACACCATTATATGGCATCTACCTATACCAGTACAGTCCGACACACGATACTGATAGAATATCCTAGATGGATAATGTATACACCAGTATAACTTTGTCTGTATACAATGTATAGATCACTTAGTATAAGCTGCCTTACTTTCATGTTTCCGTGTGGCTTCGTTTCTTCACACTGGCAGAAGTTTGTACCAAGCTGTGTAGTCCCCCTCCCCTCTCTGTCTACTCCCCCTCAAGCAGTGACGGGCTGTATACAGAGTCCGAGCATTGTCAGTTGAAAGGACTTTAAATGAAGTGCTGACATCCTGTTGACCCCTCCCTTCCAGAGCTAGACTGCAAGCAATCAAAGTGTGGAATAAAGTAGCAATATGCTGAAGGTAGGGGCAGAGGGGGAGAGAGGACAAGTGGTGCTGAGATTCTTTACAAGTAAGTTACTGAACTCTCCCTGTTCTCTAACTTTGATAATTGTTATTTATTTTTTTACCTAAAGTTCATATCTCTCCCCCTGCTTAGCTGAGATCATAATCACTGAAGAGAGAGTCAAATACAGAACTTTGTCTGTATACAATGTATAGATCACTTAGTATAAGCTGCCTTGAGTTCGGTAAAACTACTTGAAAGAATCTCAGCACCACTTGTCCTCTCTCCCCCTCTGCCCCTCCCTTCAGCATATTGCTACTTTATTCCACACTTTGATTGCTTGCAGTCTAGCTCTGGAAGGGAGGGGTCAACAGGATGTCAGCACTTCATTTAAAGTCCTTTCAACTGACAATGCTCGGACTCTGTATACAGCCGTCACTGCTGAGGGGGAGTAGACAGAGAGGGGAGGGGGACTACACAGCTTGGTACAAACTTCTGCCAGTGTGAGAAAAAGAAGCCACACGGAAACATGAAAGTAAGGCAGCTTATACTAAGTGATCTATACATTGTATACAGACAAAGTTCTGTATTTGACTCTCTCTTCAGTGAATGATTCTCAGCTAAGCAGGGGAGAGATATGAACTTTAGGTAAAAAATAAATAACAATTATCAAAGTTAGAGAACAGGGAGAGTTCAGTAACTTACTTGTAAAGAATCTCAGCACCACTTGTCCTCTCTCCCCCTCTGCCCCTACCTTCAGCTATTGCTACTTATTCCACACTTTGATTGCTTGCAGTCTAGCTCTGGAAGGGAGGGGTCAACAGGATGTCAGCACTTCATTTAAAGTCCTTTCAACTGACAATGCTCGGATCTGTATACAGCCCGTCACGCTGAGGGGGAGTAGACAGAGAGGGAGGGGGACTACACAGCTTGGTACAAACTTCTGCCAGTGTGAAGAAACGAAGCCACACGGAAACATGAAAGTAAGGCAGCTTATACTAAGTGATCTATACATTGTATACAGACAAAGTTTTTTTTTCACTATAGTTGCCCTTTAAGGACCTTGATCTCAAGGACATAGAAAAAGAAGGACATTGAAACAAGAAGGGCAATTAACAAGGTTTGTGCATCACGTGTTGTGTGTGGTGTATTAGAAGGGAAGTTTTGTCGGTACCATGCAATGTGCATCGTGCCACATGTATAGGAACCTGGAGCAGACGTTCGGGGAACCTATGTCTGTGTCAGGTGTGAGTGGGTTGCCTGTTTGGAAGCTGAGGTGGAGAGTCTAAGGGGGCAGCTTGCAGCATTGCGGGGATTGGCAGAACTGGGGGGTCAGCAGGCACTGGCTGGGGCCAGTATAGAGGTGGGTGGAAGAGGGACAAGAAAGGATGAGGAAGGGGTAGTTTTTGTTAGGGTTACTAGGGAAGTGGGGGGCGGAAGAGTAGGGGGGCTTCTTCCCAGATTGTCCATCCCAACAGATTTGCGCCTTAGGTAATGAAGTGAGGAGGACACCTCGGAATTAGCGTGTATGGAGGGAGCTAGTCCCTTGAGCACCCAGGGACTGCCATCTCTGATACAAGGGAGGAGAAAAGGGTAGGAATGCAAGGCAGGTGGTAGTGGTAGGGGACTCCATTATAAGGAAGGTAGATAGGGTAATCTGCCGCCAGAGACCCTACATGCCGAACTGTGTGTTGCCTGCCTGGTGCTAGGGTTGGCATGTGGTGGATCGTGTAGACAGATTATTGGGTGTTCTAACGACTGGGCTGTAAATATAGAAGGATATGCCTTGTTTAGGCAGGACAGAAATAAAAGGAAAGGGGGAGGAGTATGTGTTTATGTTAAAAAATAATTTTTTAACATAAACACATACAAAAGCCAAATTTAAAAGAAGAGATAACTGGTGATATGGATGATAAAGTGGAGGCAATATGGGTGGAATTAGGCAACAGGAAAGGGGGTAATGTCATTGTTGGTGTCTGCTATAAGCCGCCAAATGCTAGCAGAGAGGAGGTGAGTCAACTTCATATGCAGTTGGCAAGGGCTGCAAGTTTGGGGAGTGTGCTCATTAGGGGGACTTCAATTACCCTGACATAATTGGTGTGGTGGAACTGCCATCACAGAAAAGGCAATGAGTTCCTGAATTTGCTGCAGGAGATATTTTCTCTCACAGGTGGTTGAGGTTCCTACTAGAAAAGGAGCTCTGTTGGATCTGGTTATATCTAACATTGTGGAGCGCATTATAGATATTATAGATATAAAGGTTACTGGAGGCTTAGGGAATAGTGACCATGAAATAGTGGCATTTGGACTTTGTTATCGAAAGGGAAAAGTGCGCTGGGTTAACAAAGACATTTAATTTCAGGAAAGCAAATTTTCCCAGGTTAAAAGCAGCTCTTCAGAATGTCAACTGGGATAATGTATTATCAGGTAAATGTACTGAACAGAAGTGGACTGTGTTCAAGGGGATTTTAAGCCAGTTCACATCTAAATTTATACCCTTGGGAATAAATGTAAAAAAATAAATCCGCGCCCATGTGGCTGAATTCTGATGTAAAGAGGCAAATGGTAAGAGAAAAAAGGCATTTAAAACCTTTAAGGCTGAGGGAACGGAAAGGGCCTTTAGGGATTATAAAAACTGTAACAACGAGTGTAAGAAAGCAATCAAACTAGCTAAAATTAATAATGAAGTTAGGATAGCTGAAGAAAGCATCACTAAGCCTAAACATTTTTTAAGATATTAATAGTAAGAAGATGAGGACTGAGAATGTGGCACCATTAATTAATGGGGATAAGTTAGTTACGGAGGATGGCGATAAAGCAAATGTCTTGAATAATTTTTTTCCCTCTGTATACACTATAGAAGATCCAAGTCCCCCATAGGCGACTAATAAATAAGCTAAGGTCTGTTGGTCTGGGGAGTCACATTTGTACATGGATAGAAAATTGGTTAAAGAATAGGATGCAGAGAGTAGTTGTTAATGGGGCTTCATCATTATGGACTAAAGTGCTAAGTGGGTGCCACAGGGTTCTGTGTTGGGGCCACTTCTATTTAATCTATTTATTAATGATTTGGAAGTGGGTATTGTCAGCAAGGTTTCTGTGTTTGCTGACGACACAAAACTTGTCGACCATTAAAAACTTCAGAGGATGTGCAATCGTTGCAAGGGGATCTAGATAGATTATCACATTGGGCTGCTAAGTGGCAGATGAAATTCAATGTTGATAAATGTAAGGTGATGCATTTTGGACTTAAAAATCCTTGTGCTACTTATACTATAAATGGCTCTGTGTTAAGTGAATCCCTGTTGGAAAGGGATCTTGGAGTTTTGGTGGGATAACAAACTTAAAGGTAGAAGCAGTGCCAGGCGGCAACAGCCAGAGCCAGTATGGTATTGTCTTGTATAAAAGCGAGGTATGGATTCAAGGGAGGAAAATGTAATTCTCCCTCTTTACAAAGCATGGTAAGGCCTCATTTGGAATATGCAGTGCAATTTTGGAATCCTGTGTAAAAAGGACATCTTTGAAATGGAAGGGTTCAGAGAAGGGCAACTAAATTAATAAGGGATTGGGGGAGCTTGAATATGAAGAGAGACTGGAAAAGTTACAATTATGTACGCTGGAGAAAAGGCGCTTGCGTGGGGATATGTTACTGTGTATAAATACATTAACGGGCCATACAATAAACTATCTGGGGCATTGTTCACCAAGAGAACATGTCAAAGGACACGAGGACATCCCTTAAGACTTGAAGAAAAAGGTTTAGGCTTCAAGCTCGGAAAGGGTTTTTCACTGTGAGAACGGTAAGGCTATGGAACTGTCTTCCAGTGGACGTTGTAATGGCAGGTTCATTGGTCAGTTTCAAAAAAAGCTGGATGAGTTTCTGCAAACAAGGAATGTTGCAAGTTACTGGTATTGATACATAAAGTAGAGTTGATCCAGGGAAATTTCCGATTGCCACTTGGAGTCAGGAAGGAATTTTTTCCCCCTTCATAAATTTGGTGGGTTTTTTTTGCCTTCCTCGGATCACAGTTAGGCAGGAAATGAGGATATTGCTAGATGGGTTGGACTGGATGGACGTATGTCTTTATTCAACCTCAAATACTATACTATACTATACAGATATCATAGAGTATAGTAGCAATAATGGTATAAAAGATTCAAGTGCAATTTGGTTAACCGAGGATATGGTACA
Organism: Hymenochirus boettgeri; assembly: GCA_019447015.1. Taxonomy (NCBI): domain Eukaryota; kingdom Metazoa; phylum Chordata; class Amphibia; order Anura; family Pipidae; genus Hymenochirus; species Hymenochirus boettgeri. The sequence goes on from CM033470.1 coordinate 123,056,109, forward strand.
GAAAGAACTAAAGAAGGTTAATATTAATAAATCTCCTGGACCGGATAAAATACATCCTCGGGTACTTAAGGAGCTAAGTTCGGTTTTATTCTAGGCCATTGTTTTTTATTTTGCTGATTCCTCATGTCCGTGGTGGTGTGCCTCTGGATTGGAAAAAGGCTGATGTTATTCCAATATTCAAAAAGGGTAGTCGTTCACAGCCGGGTAATTACAGGCCTGTAAGTTTAACTTCAGTGGTGGGGAAGATCCTGGAAAGTTTAATAAGGGAACATGTGGAGCATAGAGGATAAGGAGGCATGTACGACCATGTATGGAAGTAAATCAATTGATAATTTAAAATGTATGTTTACAAATGCAAGGAGTCTGGCTGGAAAAACCGGCGAACTTGAAATAATAGCGTTAAGGAAAGGTATGATGTAATTGGTATAGCAGAATCATGGCTTAATGATTCACACAACTGGACAGTAAATATTGAAGGGTACTCCTTATTTAGACATGACCGAGTTAATAAGAAAGGAGGAGGAGTATGTATGTATGTTAAACAGGAATTGAAGCCAAATTTAAAAGATGGAATAGATGGGGGAGCAAACGATGCGGCAGAAACATTAGGGTGGAACTGTGTACAGGAAGCAAGAAGGTAGGTAAATTAATTGTTGGAGTGTGTTATATAGCCGCCAAATGCCGGGGAAGAGGTGGAAATGAATCTCCATATGCAGTTGGCGAAGGCTGCTGGTATGGGGCATGTTCTGGTTATGGGGGATTTTAACTACCCTGAAATAGATTGGAGTAATGGAACTGCCAGCACCTCAAAAGGTATAAAGTTCTTAAATTTCCTATATGAGCATTTTCTTTCACAGATGGTAGAAGTTCCTACTAGAAAGAATGCGTTGTTGGATCTGGTGATATCTAATAACCCAGAGCTCATTTTGGAAATGAAGGTAATGGGAAGCTTAGGGAATAGTGACCATGATATAGTGTCATTTAATATAGGTTGCAGAAAACTAAAGTGCACTGGCTTAACAAAAACTTTTAACTTTAGGAAAGCTAATTTTATGCTTTTAAAGGAATCGCTCCTGCTCATAGACTGGGGGGAACTGTTTCTAGGTAAAGATACTGAGCAGATGTGGACCACTTTTAAAGGGTATTTAAACTATAACATTTCCAATCGGTACCTTTAGGAAACAAGTGTAAAAAATTAGGTCCACTCCTGCATGGCTTAATGCTCAGGTAAAAGGGAAATGGAAAAAAAGAAAGGGCTTTTAAATTTTGAAAGCAAAGGCACAGAACAGGCTTACAGGGACTTCAAATTGTAATAAAGAGTGCAAGAAAGCAATTAAACTAGCTAAAATAGAAATGAAATACGGATTGCCGAACAAAGCAAGTCCAACCCCAAGATGTTTTTTAAGTATATAAATGGTAAAAAAATGAGGACTGAGAATGTGGGACATTAAATAATGAGCTGAGGTGGTTGTAGAGGATGCCGAAAAGGCTAATCTGCTAAACCGTTTTTTTACATCGGTTTTTACTGTTGAGAATCCTTACAGTAGGGATTGTAACAATGTGCAGGGAGGAAATGAAGAGTTTTCACATTGGATAACAGAGGATATGGTACGGAATCAATTAGACAAAGTTAATATCAATAAAGCGCCAGGACCAGATGGATTGCATCCTAGGTTTTTAAAAGAGCTTAGTTCAGTTCTAGCAAGACCACTGTGTCTCATCTTTTCAGATTCGCTTTTGTCTGGGGATGTGCCGCTGGATTGGAAAAAAGCCAATGTAATACAATATTCAAAAAGGTAGTCGTTCACAGCCTGGTAACTATAGACCTGTAAGCCTAACAAGTGGTAGGGAAGGTGATGGAAACTTTGTTAAGGGATCAACCTTGACTTGTCTCCAGAGATCATCTTATTAGTAGTAGGCAGCATGGATTTATGAGAAATAGATCATGCAGCAAATTTAATTGGTTTTTATGAAGAAGTGAGTAAGAAGTTAGATTCAGCACAGCTGTGGATGTGGTATATTTGGATTTTGCAAAAGCCTTTGATACTGTGCCACATAGGCGACTAATGTATAAACTGAGGACTGTTGGCCTTGAAGAAAACATTTGTTCATGGATAGAGAACTGGTTATTGGACCGCAAACAGAGAGTGGTGGTTAATGGAGCTACATCTATGTGGGCTAAAGTTCTAAGCGGAGTTCCTCAGGGTTCTGTACTGGGGCCGCTACTGTTTAATCTGTTTATAAATGACTTAGAAGGGGGCATTGAGAGCAAGGTCTCTGGTTTGCTGATGACACAAATTATGCAGAGCTTTGGAAACTTCCAATGATGTGCATGTGCTGCAAGCAGACCTAGATAGATTATCAAAATGGGCAGCAAATGGCAGATGAGATTCATGTTGATAAATGTAAGGTGATGCATTTGGGATTTAATAATCCCTGTGCCACTACACCATAATAACTCTGTGTTAAGTGCATCGAAATGGAAAAAGATTTGGGGGTTCTGGTAGATAACAGACTTAGCTGTAGCAAACAATGCCAGGTAGCAACAGCTAGAGCTAGCAAGATATTGTCTTGTATAAAGAGGGGAATGGAATCAAGAGAGAAAAATATTATTCTCCCTCTTTACAAGGCACTGGTAAGGCCACATTTGGAATATGCGGTGCAGTTTTGGAATCCCATATACAAAAGGGACATCTTGGAAATTCAGGCAGTTCAGAGAGAAGGGCAACAAATTAATAAGGGGAATGGAGGGGCTTGAATATGCAGGCAGATTAGACAAGTTAGGGCTGTTTACATTGGAGAAGCGGCGGTTGCGTGGGGACATGATAACCTTATACAAATATATTAATGGCCCATACAGTGAACTCTCTGGTGCATTGTTCACTAATAGGTATATCAGAGGACTCGTGGACATCCTTTAAGGTTGGAAGAAAAGAAGTTTCATCTTCAAGTTAGGAGAGGTTTCTTTACAGTGAGAACGTGTGAAACTGTGGAACTGTCTTCCAGCAGAGGTGGTAATGGCAAGTTCATTGATAACTTTAAAAAGGCCTGGATAAGTTTCTAAAACTAAAAAATATTGAGAATTACTGGTATTAATGCATATAGATCTGGTTGATCCAGGGATACTTTCCGATTGCCGTTTGGAGTCAGGAAGGAATTTTTCCCCCCTTTTTTAGCTGGGTTTTTTTTGCCTTCCTCTGGATCAACTGTTAGGTAGGGTTAAAAAAAAAAAAAAAAAAAAAAAAGGGAATAGGTTGGACTTGATGGACTAATGTCTTTATTCAACCTTAATTACTATGTTACTATGTTACTATGTTCTAGAGTATGTTTCAAGGACTGACATTATAAGTAGTAACCAGCATGGATTTAGGAGGAATAGATCTTGTCAAACTAACTTGCTTGGCTTTTATGAGGAAGTAAGTAGAAATTTAGACTCTGGTATAGCAGTAGATGTAGTTTACTTGGTTTTGCAAAGGCTTTTGATACAGTCCCCATAGGCGACTAATGAATAAGCTAAGGTCTGTTGGTCTGGGGAGTCACATTTCTACATGGATAGAAAATTGGTTAATGAATAGGATGCAGAGAGTAGTTGTTAAGGGGCTCTCATCATTATGGACTAAAGTGCTAAGTGGGTGCACGGGTTCTGTGTTGGGGCCGCTTCTATTTAATCTATTATTAATGATTTGGAAGTGGGTATTGTCAGCAAGGTTTCTGTGTTTGCTGACGACACAAAACTTTGTCGACCATTAAAAACTTCAGAGGATATGCAATCGTTGCAAGGGGATCTAGATAGATTATCACATTGGGCTGCTAAGTGGCAGATGAAATTCAATGTTGATAAATGTAAGGTGATGCATTTTGGACTTAAAAATCCTTGTGCTACTTATACTATAAATGGCTCTGTGTTAAGTGAATCCCTGTTGGAAAGGGATCTGGAGTTTTGGTGGATAACAAACTTAAAGGTAGCAAGCAGTGCCAGGCGGCAACAGCCAGAGCCAGCATGGTATTTTGTATAAAGAGGTATGGATTCAAGGGAGCAAAATGTAATTCTCCCTCTTTACAAAGCATTGGTAAGGCCCTCATTTGGAATATGCAGTGCAATTTGGAATCCTGGGTACAAAAGGACATCTTTGAAATGGAAGGGTTCAGAGAAGGGCAACTAAATTAATAAGGGGATTGGGGGAGCTTGAATATAAGAGAGACTGGAAAAGTTACAATTATGTACGCTGGAGAAAAGGCGCTTGCGTGGGGATATGATTACTGTGTATAAATACATTAACGGGCCATACAATAAACTATTGGGGCATTGTTCACCAGTAGAACATCTCAAGGACACGAGGACATCCCTTAAGACTTGAAGAAAAAAGGTTTAGGCTTCAAGCTCGGAAAGGGTTTTTCCTGTGAGAACGGTAAAGCTATGGAACTGTCTTCCAGTGGACGTTGTAATGGCAGGTTCATTGGTCAGTTTCAAAAAAAGCTGGATGAGCTTCTGCAAACAAGGAATGTTCAAGTTACTGGTATTGATACATAAAGTAGAGTTGATCCAGGGAAATTTCCGATATGCCCCCTTCATAAATTTGGGTTTTTTTTTTGCCTTCCTCTGGATAAACAGTTAGGCAGGAAATGAGGATATTGCTAGATGGGTTGGACTGGATGGACGTATGTCTTTATTCAACCTCAAATACTATACTATACTATACTAGTTTTAATTACACTGCTCATTAATAATGACAAGGAGCTACTGACTACGACAGAGATTGAAGCTCTTACAAATAAACTGAGAAACATTACGCTCATGCGTGCTATACCTGTACAAGAGAGGGAAGCAGTCGGAGATTTCAGAGTGGCCATGGTGGATCGCGCAATAGGTACGTTTCTTTGTATCTTCATTCTCGGACCCTGCCTTATTGATTGAAGAACGTGAGGTAAGGCATAGCTCCTTAATCTCCCGGGCTTCAATAAATATATTAAAGGAATAGATGACTTTGAGAGTCAACTATTCCTTTAAAGTTACTGATATCTTTTCTATGGACTGCCCAAAACTGCAAAGCATAATCAAACTGTCTATACCCTATCCCACTTGGAGGAACTATAACAAATACTATCGGGGAGATCCAATATCTAAGTGCCGCGTTACTACCCTTAGCCCGATCCCGCGATACAATAATTGACGTAAACGAGATTACTTCAGTTATTGCATCGCGGGATCGGGCTAGGTAAGGAGCGGCACTTTAATGCTCCACAAGCCATAGTGTTAAGTTTCACAGTACAAAGTAGCGCAAAACTTAACGCTATGGGTTTTCGATCGTTAGCACAGCGCTATTTCCAAAAACATTCGGAAATGGCGCTTTAATGTCTTAGCTTTATAAAGTAAATAGTAAGAAATCACTAGGAATATGTGAACCGTCTTCCCCTTCATAAATTGGTGGGGGTGTTTTTTTTGGTTCCTCTGGATCAATAGTTAGGCAGAATGAGGAATGGGATATTGCTAGATGGGTTGAACTGGATGGACATATGTCTTTATTCAACCTCAAACTATATCTATACTATACTAAAAAAAACTAAAACCAAAACTGTTAGGTACCGTTAAAAAGGAGGATGAAAATGTTGGACTTGATGGACACATGTCTTTATTCAACCTCAATTACAATGTTAACATTATTCTAGTGATGTTTTAGCCGTGGACAACTGCAGCAACCCAGTATTGCTGAGGCCTTCCGTATTTTAAAACAAAACTTTTTTGGAAGACTCACATCAAGATAGCCACATCTGAAATGTAGGTCACAAGAAGTGTGTTAACATGACAACATTCTTTAAATTTTTCAGTCCCAGGCAAACCAGGCAGTTTTCCCACTTTCAACCATTCTCTGCCGGAAGAATTTCAGGAATTCGTACTTATATGCTGTAGTTAAAGGGCAAATGTGTTCTCTAAACAAGTAAGGTCAAATGAAAGCCTGCAGCCTTTACTTTAAATGAGTCCTAGATCACATCTCTGGCTGCAGCCTGTGAGAAATAATAAAAGTAGAAAATGGGGGGGACAATTTTAGTGTTCAAACCCCACTGCCACCCCCCCCTGTAAACTATTCAGTGGAAAGAAGTGCTGCAGAGTGTCTTCCCATTGGTTAGCTCAGGGCCATAAAATATAAACTACCACAATAACTACAGTTGCCCTTTCAATTATATCACATTTTTTGTTTAATTAAGGAATCATTTACCACCCGTAGCATTCCTTTTATCCCCTTATCATTTTAATTCTAATTACATTAGTCAATGGGAAATGCTAATCGGAACTGCCTCAGCACTTTCTCTGCCAAACCACATAACTGGAGAAGTACTTTTCAACTTTCAGTAAGTATTTCACATCCACTGCCCGTAAGGATCAGCACAGGTTATGAAAAAAAGATATACCGTTATACTCAAATATTAGTCGATTACCTATTTTACACGAAAAATGAGTAAAAAACTGATTGACTTGAGTATAAGTCGAGGGTAGAAAATTATGACCACACTGCCTTCTGATTCTCTATTGTTTTAAGGTTTTAGTTGCTCTTTAAATGGACAGCAAAATTCCCCTACAATTGTCCCATACAGTAATAGCCCAATCTCCTCAATTCCTGGCATGCTTTATTTGCTGGAAGTTGTAGTCTCTAAACATCTGGAGTGGCAAGGATCAACAAGCAACAAGCAACAATAAATCAATTTTAGCCCTATCCAGTCCAACCTACTCAGCAATCCATCTAAATGTTGATCCAGAGAAAGGCAACCCCCCCCAACCCCCCCCCCACCACCAGAAATATAAAGGGGAAAAAAGGTCCTTGTTTTAAACTTGGCCCCTAGCTCTCGGAAATCATGTTTAAGGACCTTTCCTCCTCCTCTAACTTTGTCGTTGGCCCCAATGTGTAGACTGCCGGATCACACCCAGCCCCACCCAGTAATCTGTCTACACAATCCACCACATGCCAAACCACCAGCACCAGGCAGGCAACACACAGTGGCGTATGGGTGCTTGGTGGCAGATTATACCTATCTACCTTTCTAATAATGTAGTCTCCTACCACCTGCCTAGCATTCATACACGCTGTCCTTCTCCACTCATCCCTTAAGGCGGCAAATCTGTGAGATGGGCAAGCTGGGAAGAAGCAACTGTACCCTTCCATCTAACACTTTCCCTATTAACCCTAACAATACCCCCCCAACCTTCCTGTCCCACTTCCACCCACCTCTATACTGTCCCCCCAGATTTGCCAAACTCTGCATGCTGCAAGCTGCCCCTTAGACTCTCCACCTCAGCTTCCGAATAGGCAACCCACTCACACCTGACACAGACATAGGTCCCCTGGAACATCTGCTCCAGGTCCCTAAACATGTGGAAGGATGCACATTGCATGGTACTGACAAAACTGTCCTTTTGAATACAAACATCAGCACACACCAACCTTGTTATATTGCCCTTTTGTGTTTCATGTCCTTAAGAACAAGGGACTGTAACAGCTTCCACTCAAGTTTGTTTCCACTCACAGGAAACTCTTTTTGTCAGGTACAGATTACTAATCAAATCAATGTGAATTCTATTTAACTACAGGCCCCAGCCCCCAAACAATTAGTGCAAGGCACAGGAAGAGAGGAAAAAAACCTAAACACTTTTAACCCTTCTAAAACCTGCTTGCATTATAACTGGTGCAATACTAGAATATAGAACCCAGTGCACCTCTTTAACTGGAAGAAAAAAAAAGTCTATTACTTACTGCACACCACGTGCTAATACGTAGATGTGTGTGTAGATGCAATACGTAGATGTGTGTGTAGATGCAATACGTAGATGTGTGTGTAGATGCAATACGTAGATGTGTGTGTAGATGCAATACGTAGATGTGTGTGTAGATGCAATACGTAGATGTCTGTGTAGATGCAATACGTAGATGTCTGTGTAGATGCAATACGTTTAACTACACAGGGGTAGATAGAGAAGTTAGGGATCTGGGGGCTAGTAACACAACGGAGGGAGGAGAAGGAGGAGGGGGGAGCATAGAGGATAAGGAGGCATGTACGACCATGTATGGAAGTAAATCAATTGATAATCTAAAATGTATGTTTACAAATGCAAGGAGTCTGGCTGGAAAAACCGGCGAACTTGAAATAATAGCTCTAAAGGAAAGGTATGATGTAATTGGTATAGCAGAATCATGGCTTAATGATTCACACGACTGGACAGTAAATATTGAAGGGTACTCCTTATTTAGACATGACCGAGTTAATAAGAAAGGAGGAGGAGTATGTATGTATGTTAAACAGGAATTGAAGCCAAATTTAAAAGATGGAATAGATGGGGGAGCAAACGATGCGGCAGAAACATTATGGGTGGAACTGTGTACAGGAAGCAAGAAGGTAGGTAAATTAATTGTTGGAGTGTGTTATAAGCCGCCAAATGCCGGGGAAGAGGTGGAAATGAATCTCCATATGCAGTTGGCGAAGGCTGCTGGTATGGGGCATGTTCTGGTTATGGGGGATTTTAACTACCCTGAAATAGATTGGAGTAATGGAACTGCCAGCACCTCAAAAGGTATAAAGTTCTTAAATTTCCTATATGAGCATTTTCTTTCACAGATGGTAGAAGTTCCTACTAGAAAGAATGCGTTGTTGGATCTGGTGATATCTAATAACCCAGAGCTCATTTTGGAGATGAAGGTAATGGGAAGCTTAGGGAATAGTGACCATGATATAGTGTCATTTAATATAGGTTGCAGAAAACTAAAGTGCACTGGCTTAACAAAAACTTTTAACTTTAGGAAAGCTAATTTTATGCTTTTAAAGGAATCGCTCCTGCTCATAGACTGGGGGGAACTGTTTCTAGGTAAAGATACTGAGCAGATGTGGACCACTTTTAAAGGGATATTAAACTATAACATCTCCAAATCGGTACCTTTAGGAAACAAGTGTAAAAAAATTAGGTCCACTCCTGCATGGCTTAATGCTCAGGTAAAAAGGGAAATGGAAAAAAAGAAAGGGGCTTTTAAAATTTTGAAAGCAGAAGGCACAGAACAGGCTTACAGGGACTTCAAAAGTTGTAATAAAGAGTGCAAGAAAGCAATTAAACTAGCTAAAATAGAAAATGAAATACGGATTGCCGAACAAAGCAATTCCAACCCCAAGATGTTTTTTAAGTATATAAATGGTAAAAAAATGAGGACTGAGAATGTGGGACCATTAAATAATGGAGCTGAGGTGGTAGTAGAGGATGCCGAAAAGGCTAATCTGCTAAACCGTTTTTTTACATCGGTTTTTACTGTTGAGAATCCTTACAGTAGGGATTGTAACAATGTGCAGGGAGGAAATGAAGAGTTTTCACATTGGATAACAGAGGATATGGTACGGAATCAATTAGACAAAGTTAATATCAATAAAGCGCCAGGACCAGATGGATTGCATCCTAGGATTTTAAAAGAGCTTAGTTCAGTTCTAGCAAGACCACTGTGTCTCATCTTTTCAGATTCGCTTTTGTCTGGGGATGTGCCGCTGGATTGGAAAAAAGCCAATGTAATACCAATATTCAAAAAAGGTAGTCGTTCACAGCCTGGTAACTATAGACCTGTAAGCCTAACATCAGTGGTAGGGAAGGTGATGGAAACTTTGTTAAGGGATCATATCCTTGACTTTGTCTCCAGAGATCATCTTATTAGTAGTAGTCAGCATGGATTTATGAGAAATAGATCATGCCAGACAAATTTAATTGGTTTTTATGAAGAAGTGAGTAAGAAGTTAGATTCAGGCACAGCTGTGGATGTGGTATATTTAGATTTTGCAAAAGCCTTTGATACTGTGCCACATAGGCGACTAATGTATAAACTGAGGACTGTTGGCCTTGAAGAAAACATTTGTTCATGGATAGAGAACTGGTTATTGGACCGCAAACAGAGAGTGGTGGTTAATGGAGCTACATCTATGTGGGCTAAAGTTCTAAGCGGAGTTCCTCAGGGTTCTGTACTGGGGCCGCTTCTGTTTAATCTGTTTATAAATGACTTAGAAGGGGGCATTGAGAGCAAGGTCTCTGTGTTTGCTGATGACACTAAATTATGCAGAGCTTTGGAAACTTCCAATGATGTGCAAGTGCTGCAAGCAGACCTAGATAGATTATCAAAATGGGCAGCAGAATGGCAGATGAGATTCAATGTTGATAAATGTAAGGTGATGCATTTGGGATTTAATAATCCCTGTGCCACCTACACCATAAATAACTCTGTGTTAGGTGCATCTGAAATGGAAAAAGGTTTGGGGGTTCTGGTAGATAACAGACTTAGCTGTAGCAAACAATGCCAGGTAGCAACAGCTAGAGCTAGCAAGATATTGTCTTGTATAAAGAGGGGAATAGATTCAAGAGAGAAAAATATTATTCTCCCTCTTTACAAGGCACTGGTAAGGCCTCATTTGGAATAAGCGGTGCAGTTTTGGAATCCCATATACAAAAGGGACATCTTGGAAATGGAAGCAGTCCAGAGAAGGGCAACTAAATTAATAAGGGGAATGGAGGGGCTTGAATATGCAGGCAGATTAGACAAGTTAGGGCTGTTTACATTGGAGAAGCGGCGGTTGCGTGGGGACATGATAACCTTATACAAATATATTAATGGCCCATACAGTGAACTCTCTGGTGCATTGTTCACTAATAGGTCATATCAGAGGACTCGTGGACATCCTTTAAGGTTGGAAGAAAAGAAGTTTCATCTTCAAGTTAGGAGAGGTTTCTTTACAATGAGAACGGTGAAACTGTGGAACTGTCTTCCAGCAGAGGTGGTAATGGCAAGTTCATTGAATAACTTTAAAAAAGGCCTGGATAAGTTTCTAAAACTAAAAAATATTGAGAATTACTGGTATTAATGCATATAATCTGGTTGATCCAGGGATACTTTCCGATTGCCGTTTGGAGTCAGGAAGGAATTTTTTCCCCCCTTTTTTAGCTGGGTTTTTTTGCCTTCCTCTGGATCAACTGTAGGTAGGGTTAAAAAAAAAAAAAAAAAAAAAAAAGGGAATAGGTTGGACTTGATGGACTAATGTTTATATTCAACCTTAATTACTATGTTACTATGTTACTATGTTCTAGAGTATGTTTCAAGGACTGACATTATAAGTAGTAAACCAGCATGGATAGAGGGATAGATCTTGTCAAACTAACTTGCTTGGCTTTTATGAGGAAGTAAGTAGAAATTTAGACTCTGGTATAGCAGTAGATGTAGTTTACTTGGATTTGCAAAGGCTTTTGATACAGTCCCCCATAGGGACTAATAATAAGCTAAGGTCTGTTGGTCTGGGGAGTCACATTTCTACATGGATAGAAAATTGGTTAATGATAGGATGCAGAGAGTAGTTGTGAATGGGGCTTCATCATTATGGACTAAAGTGCTAAGTGGGGTGCCACAGGGTTCTGTGTTGGGGCCGCTTCTATTAATCTATTAATTTGATTTGGAAGGGTATTGTCAGCAAGGTTTCGTGTTTGCTGACGACACAAAACTTTGTCGACCATTAAAAACTCAGAGGATATGCAATCGTTGCAAGGGGATCTAGATAGATTATCACATTGGGCTGCTAAGTGGCAGATGAATTCAATGTTGATAAATGTAAGGTGATGCATTTGGACTTAAAAATCCTTGTGCTACTTATACTATAAATGGCTCTGTGTTAAGTGAATCCCTGTTGGAAAGGGATCTTGGAGTTTTGGTGGATAACAAACTTAAAGGTAGCAAGCAGTGCCAGGCGGCACAAGCCAGAGCCAGCATGGTATTTTGTATAAAGAGAGGTATGGATTCAGGGAGCAAAATGTAAATTTCCTCTTTACAAAGCATTGGTAAGGCCTCATTTGGAATATGCAGTGCAATTTGGAATCCTGTGTACAAAAAGGACATCTTTGAAATGGAAAGGGTTCAGAGAAGGGCAACTAAATTAATAAGGGGATTGGGGGAGCTTGAATATGAAGAGAGACTGGAAAAGTTACAATTATGTACGCTGGAGAAAAGGCGCTTGCGTGGGGATATGATTACTGTGTATAAATACATTAACGGGCCATACAATAAACTATCTGGGGCATTGTTCACCAGTAGAACATCTCAAAGGACACGAGGACATCCCTTAAGACTTGAAGAAAAAAGGTTTAGGCTTCAAGCTCGGAAAGGGTTTTTCCTGTGAGAACGGTAAAGCTATGGAACTGTCTTCCAGTGGACGTTGTAATGGCAGGTTCATTGGTCAGTTTCAAAAAAAGCTGGATGAGCTTCTGCAAACAAGGAATGTTGCAAGTTACTGGTATTGATACATAAAGTAGAGTTGATCCAGGGAAATTTCCGATATGCCCCCTTCATAAATTTGGTGTTTTTTTTTTGCCTTCCTCTGGATAAACAGTTAGGCAGGAAATGAGGATATTGCTAGATGGGTTGGACTGGATGGACGTATGTCTTTATTCAACCTCAAATACTATACTATACTATACTAGTTTTAATTACACTGCTCATTAATAATGACAAGGAGCTACTGACTACAGACAGAGATTGAAGCTCTTACAAATAAACTGAGAAACATTACGCTCATGCGTGCTATACCTGTACAAGAGAGGGAAGCAGTCGGAGATTTCAGAGTGGCCATGGTGGATCGCGCAATAGGTACGTTTCTTTGTATCTTCATTCTCGGACCCTGCCTTATTGATTGAAGAACGTGAGGTAAGGCATAGCTCCTTAATCTCCCGGGCTTCAATAAATATATTAAAGGAATAGATGACTTTGAGAGTCAACTATTCCTTTAAAGTTACTGATATCTTTTCTATGGACTGCCCAAAACTGCAAAGCATAATCAAACTGTCTATACCCTATCCCACTTGGAGGAACTATAACAAATACTATCGGGGAGATCCAATATCTAAGTGCCGCGTTACTTACCTTAGCCCGATCCCGCGATACAATAATTGACGTAAACGAGATTACTTCAGTTATTGCATCGCGGGATCGGGCTAAGGTAAGGAGCGGCACTTTAATGCTCCACAAGCCATAGTGTTAAGTTTCACAGTACAAAGTAGCGCAAAACTTAACGCTATGGGTTTTCGATCGTTAGCACAGCGCTATTTCCAAAAACATTCGGAAATGGCGCTTTAATGTCTTAGCTTTATAAAGTAAATAGTAAGAAATCACTAGGAATATGTGAACCGTCTTCCCCTTCATAAATTTGGTGGGGTTTTTTTGTGTTCCTCTGGATCAATAGTTAGGCAGGAATGAGGAATGAGGATATTGCTAGATGGGTTGAACTGGATGGACATATGTCTTTATTCAACCTCAAATACTATACTATACTATACTAAAAAAAACTAAAACCAAAACTGTTAGGTACCGTTAAAAAGGAGGATGAAAATGTTGGACTTGATGGACACATGTCTTTATTCAACCTCAATTACAATGTTAACATTATTCTAGTGATGTTTTAGCCGTGGACAACTGCAGCAACCCAGTATTGCTGAGGCCTTCCGTATTTTAAAATCAAAACTTTTTTGAAGACTCACATCAAGATAGCCACATCTGAAAATGTAGGTCACAAGAAGTGTGTTAACATGACAACATTCTTTAAATTTTTCAGTCCCAGGCAAACCAGGCAGTTTTCCCACTTTCCAACCATTCTCTGCCGGAAGAATTTTCAGGAATTCGTACTTATATGCTGTAGTTAAAGGGCAAATGTGTTCTCTAAACAAGTAAGGGTCAAATGAAAGCCTGCAGCCTTTACTTTAAAATGAGTCCTAGATCACATCTCTGGCTGCAGCCTGTGAGAAATAATAAAAAGTAGAAAATGGGGGGGACAATTTTAGTGTTCAAACCCCACTGCCACCCCCCCCTGTAAACTATTCAGTGGAAAGAAGTGCTGCAGAGTGTCTTCCCATTGGTTAGGCTCAGGGCCATAAAATATAAACTACCACAATACTACAGTTGCCCTTTCAATTATATCACATTTTTTGTTTAATTAAAGGAATCATTTACCCACCCGTAAGCATTCCTTTTATCCCCTTATCAGTTTTAATTCTAATTACATTAGTCAATGGGAAATGCTAATCGGAACTGCCTCAGCACTTTCTCTGCCAAACCACATATACTGGAGAAGTACTTTTCAACTTTCAGTAAGTATTTCACATCCACTGCCCTGTAAGGATCAGCACAGGTTATGAAAAAAAGATATACCGTTATACTCAAATATTAGTCGATGTACCTATTTTACACGAAAAATGAGTAAAAACTGATTGACTTGAGTATAAGTCGAGGGTAGAAATTATGACCACTACTGCCTTCTGATTCTCTATTGTTTTAAGGTTTTAGTTGCTCTTTAAATGGACAGCAAAATTCCCCTACAATTGTCCCATACAGTAATAGCCCAATCTCCTCAATTCCTTGGCATGCTTTATTTGCTGGAAGTTGTAGTCTCTAAACATCTGGAGTGGCAAGGATCAACAAGCAACAAGCAACAATAAATCAATTTTAGCCCTATCCAGTCCAACCTACTCAGCAATACCATCTAAATGTTGATCCAGAGAAAGGCAACCCCCCCCAACCCCCCCCCCACCACCAGAAATATAAAGGGGAAAAAAGGTCCTTGTTTTAAACTTGGCCCCTAGCTCTCGGAAATCATGTTTAAGGACCTTTCCTCCTCCTCTAACTTTGTCGTTGGCCCCAATGTGTAGACTGCCGGATCACACCCAGCCCCACCCAGTAATCTGTCTACACAATCCACCACATGCCAAACCCCAGCACCAGGCAGGCAACACACAGTTTGGCATGTAGGGTCTTGGTGGCAGATTACCCTATCTACCTTTCTAATAATGTAGTCTCCTACCACCTGCCTAGCATTCCATACACGCTGTCCTTCTCCACTCATCCCTTAAGGCGGCAAATCTGTTGAGATGGGCAAGCTGGGAAGAAGCAACTGTACCCTTCCATCTAACACTTTCCCTATTAACCCTAACAATACCCCCCCAACCTTCCCTGTCCCACTTCCACCCACCTCTATACTGTCCCCCCAGATTTGCCAAACTCTGCAATGCTGCAAGCTGCCCCCTTAGACTCTCCACCTCAGCTTCCGAATAGGCAACCCACTCACACCTGACACAGACATAGGTCCCCTGGAACATCTGCTCCAGGTCCCTAAACATGTGGAAGGATGCACATTGCATGGTACTGACAAAACTGTCCTTTTGAATACACAACATCAGCACACACCAACCTTGTTATATTGCCCTTTTTGGTTTCATGTCCTTAAGAACAAGGGACTGTAACAGCTTCCACTCAAGTTTGTTTCCACTCACAGGAAACTTCCTTTTGTCAGGTACAGATTACTAATCAAATCAATGTGAATTCTATTTAACTACAGGCCCCAGCCCCCACACCAATTAGTGCAAGGCACAGGAAGAGAGGAAAAAAACCTAAACACTTTTTAACCCTTCTACAACCTGCTTGCAATTATAACTGGTGCAATACTAGAATATAGAAACCCAGTGCACCTCTTTAACTGGAAGAAAAAAAAAGTTCTATCTACTTACTGCACACACAGTGCTTATCACAGCACACTATCAGCACAAACAATCCTTATTTTCAAACTTTCAAACAAACCATTCAACCATCAGATGATTAAATGTTCTTAATAACAAGGTTCTTTAGAACAAGAGACTGTAATACCTTCCACTCACGTTCGTTTCCACTCACAGTAAACTTCCTTTTGTAAGGTATAACACCATCCCCATGCAAGTTCCTTTTTCTAGTGTACATAACTGTAACTTATTCAATCTGTCTTCATATTCTCTCTAATCTTCTCATATGGGGCAGGGACCTCCTTTCATCTTGTGGCAAAGCTGTAGCACTTATATTTATATCTTATATTAATATAATTTATTTATGTACTGAACTATCTATGTATTTATCCCCCTTGTATGACTTTATTGTATTTTGTAACTGTACAGCGCTGAGTCCCCAATTGGAGCTTTATAAATAAACTATACATTTTCAATCTCCCCCATTCCCTTTTTTAATTGCCCTTCTCTGAACCTTTTCCATTTTTAAGATGTCCTTTTTGTAAGCAGGATTCCAAAATTGGACTGCATATTCCAAATGAGGCCTTTCCAATGCTTTGTAAAAATGGGCAATAATCTTTAATACAGGTAACACTGTAGAGGCCTTATGGGTGGAGCTTTTGGAAGGTCAGAAGATAACTTAAGAAAGTCATAATTGATGTATGTTATAAAGCACATTTCTTTTAATGAGAAGTACAAGGCACAGTTACTCTTACTATTGGAAACTGCTTCCCAATATGGGACATTTTAAAAGGGAACTGTGGTCCAAAAATGACTTTAGGTAAATTGATAGGAATTGCTCTCCTGAGAATTTTTGCAATTTATTTTCATTGTTTATTTTGCATAGTTTTGAAGATATTAACATTTTTGTGTTTGATATGGCAGCAGCATCACCAGGTCCCCTGCACTTCCTGCTTCCTATTCTGAAACAATGTCAGTGGATGACAGTCAATCTGTCGTGTCTCCTCCTCCCCTTGCAAGCCCCCCTGGTCCCTCCCACTTATGGACCTCATGGCCCCTCCATTTGCAGGCCCCCCTTGGCCCTTCACTTACAGCCCCGTGTAGCCCGCCCACTCGCAGGTGCCTTAGCCACACCCACCCGCGGGTGCCATGGTCCCGTCCACTCGTGGGCGCAATGGGCCACTCAGACACACACCCCCTACAGAAAACTGTGAAAACAGCCTTTTCAGGCAGAGTGAGAACTCTGCCTGAAAAGGCTGTTTTCACATAGTAGGAGAGTAGGGCTGTAGATTCCCTTACCTTCTCTGTGGGGATATTTATACAGCAGGGAGGGGGAGGGACTTCCTGTGTTCTGTCCTGTCACTATAGTCTGAGGCTGTGATTGCTGGTAGCGAGGTGGAGGAGCAGCCTTAGGAATGCCACATGTCAGCCTCCCACCCATAAACTTTCTGGTCAGTAATTTCTTTATATCTTGGGCTGTGGAGCACGTAGAAAGGTGGTTGATGGCTCGTTTTAAAGGTAGGAAACCGGCCTTAAACTCAACTTGTTTGGAGATCACAGTTCCCCTTTAACATTGAGGATATTTACAGACATTGACTGGAGCAATGGGTAATACAAATCAATGGGTAATACAAATCTGTAAAAGCACACAGGTTTGTTAAGCATGTTGAATAAAAACTTATTCAATTACTACAAGAACCAACAAGAAAAGATTTTTAAATCTTTAAATGCATATTTGGAGAATAGTGATCATAATATGAGACCTTAGAGATTATGTTGCATAGACAACTATATAAAGGAGCAAGTAAATTATACAATTTTAGACAAGCAAATTTTACCAACCAGAAGAGAAGCTATGTCGTCAATAGGGAGGCTACATTCATGGGGCTTAACATAGAAGGTAAAAGTAGGTTTTAAAGTCTGCAAAGCAAATTAATTTCATAATTTATTCCCAGCAAAAGTAAACAGAATAAGTCAAAACTTTCCGATTTAGAACTGCTGGTTTTGAAAATCCATGTATTTTTCAACATTTTTGAAAAATTTTGAAATTCAAAATTTAAAAAATGCTATTGAATACTTGAATTTTGTGACAGAAAATTCCAAAAATTAGGATTTTATTGAGTTTGAATTGCCTTCTATGAAGAGGTGAGTCCTAAACCTAGATTTTGGAGGGTCAGTGGATGGGATTTATTTGGATTTTGCTAAAGCTTTTGATACATTAGAAAAGCTTATTACTTAAGATCCAGAGAAGCTAGCAACATCATGGTAGGCTTGTTTGAAAAGTATGAGATAGCTCTTTTAAATAGAGGGCACTTGTATGGAGACCACAGTAACCAATTAAAGGAGAATATAAATCTAACGATAAATTATGTTCAGGTGATTCCCTGGGTAATGCAGAACTCCTATATTTTAAACCTTAGAAATGTTTTCAGTGACCTAAATATTGACATGTTTGTGGATGCCTCTTCCTTTCCCCCAAGCTCCTCTGTTTTGGATAACTCTTCCATATCATTAGCCATATCATTATTTGGCACCAGCCCATAGACTTGAATGGGGCTTACATTTCTAATAGTGAATGTAAATGGGAAACAGTAAGAAATGAAGCACCAATAATTGCAATAGATTTAATGTATTTTGTAGCCTTAAAAATGAAAAAAATACAGGTAAAGCCCTCATTATAAAATGAATCCCCTGGACATGATGGGGTTGAATTGATAGACTATTGTCTTTTCCCAACCCAAAATTACCCGTGTAACTGTGTAATGGGAAGATGCAACCTTTTTTTTTTTTTTTTTAAATTCGCTTTATTTATGCCAAGGTGTATTCATAACATAGTAATAAACATTGTATATTATTGCACATTTTACATATTGATTGTACATTATTTTATACACTTAGTATATCGCAATTGTGTACAGTTTCTTTCTGTATCACCTTGACTTGCATTGCTAATATTTTACTTTTACAAAGCAACATTAACAATTGTAATAAAATATAACTTTTAATATATAACATCAAAAACGACTTTCTTTATTTGTCTTTATTTTGGTAGTTTAAATCACTATTTACATACTATTGTACTTTAGTCAGTGTCCAAAGAGGGCCTGAGTCTTGTTTAGATAGTGCTTTGGGTTGCGCTAGGGGATTCAAACCAGATATTCCAGACCTTATAGTACTTTTTTGGGCACCCTCTACGTGAATACATTACTCTCTGGTACGGTATTGTGTTGTTAATAAGTGCTAACCACTGGGATACCTCAGGTTTATCGGGCGACATCCATTTAGTAGTTATAGTTTTCCTAGCATAGAAGAGAGTTTCTCTTAATAACGTGGACTGATATTTATCTGGGGGTTCGTCTCCCAGGATACCCAGTACCAATAGCTTACTATCCAAGGGTATAGGGGTATTGAGTATAGTAGATAGAATCATGGTTATTTCGTGCCAGAAGCATATGACACTTGGGCAGCTCCATAGTAAATGCCAAAAATCTGCGTCTGGTGTATGGCACTTTGGGCATTCGCTTGTCCTATTGTTATCGAATCTATGTATTCGGTGGGGATGCATATAGGCTTGGTGCAATATATACAGCTGTATCAGCCTGTTGTTGGCTGCTGGTGATACCAGTCTGCATGCCTCTGTCATGTCCCACCAATCATCTAGTTGCAGATCTGGTATATATCTAGTCCATTTAGACATGGTTGCCTCTATGTAGGGCTGGGTTTTAGCCTTTATTAGTCTTGTATATAGTTTGGATGTCAAACCCTGGAGTCCCTGGGTTCGTAGTACGCCTATTATAGGGTGCTTAGTTAGTTGCACTTCCAGTGTGCCGAATTGGGCTTTGCAGCAATGTCGGAGCTGAAAATATCTAAAAAGGTAGTGTGGGGGCAGGCTATAGTTTGTTTGCAGGTGCAGAAATTATTGTTTTGGAATATCTGCCCCATGCTGGTTACTCCCACCCTGAACCAGTCTTGGGCTCCCTGGAAAGCCAGTAGTTCGAGGTAGACATGGTTCCCCCAGAGCGGAGTACTATTAAACGGGCCCTGTATATCTAAGACCCTCAGGGTTTCCCTCCACACCCTCCAAAATTGGGTTTGCAGCATTGTTCCTGGGCCCACCATATGTTGCTTTGGGGATTGTAGAAAGGATAAAAAATTACCTTTTATATAACTTGCCAGCATTTTTTCTGATATATTAAGAATGGGTGGATTGGAAGTCCAGCCCTGGATATATTTTAATTGGGAGGCCAAATAATATAGGCGCAGATCTGGGAGCGCTAGGCCTCCATTCTGCTTAGGTTGCTGCAGTGTGGTGAGCTTTATTCGGGTTCGTCCTGACTGCCACAGAAAGCTCGTTATCATACTATTGATTGTTGCAAAAAAGTGTTTTGGTATGTATACCAGTGAGTGCTGCATAATATATAGGAGCTTTGGCAGTATTATTATTTTGATCAAATTCACTCTGCCAATCAGGTTTAAAGGTAGACTTTTCCAGGCTTGGAACTTGTTTTTAACCATGCTTATTAATGGTTTTATATTGAGTTCGTAGAAATCTGTCACTTTGGCTGGTATCGTGATCCCCAAATATTTGAATGAATCGGCTATTTTGAGTTGGTATGTTGAGAGTATTAGAGCGGCTTGAGGGACATTGAGGGGGCATAATATTGATTTTTGCCAGTTCATTGTTAACCCAGAGTATCTACCAAACCCGGTCTATAAGACACATGGCTGTATTCAATGGGGTGCCCTCGCTCTCCAGGTATAATATCATATCATCTGCGTACAACCCCACTCGTTCTTCTAACTGGCCCAGCTGAAATCCTCTGATTAGTTGGTGGGATCGTATCTGTATAGCCAGTGCTTCAATTGCCACTGCAAATAGGTATGGAGAGAGAGGGCACCCCTGTCTCGTGCCCCTATGCAGCCTGAACTGCTTAGACATTGAGTTGTTAACTGTGACGTTGCCATCGGATATTATTACAGTATTTGGGCCCATGTTATGAATCTATCACCAAAACCAAACTTCTTGAGACACAACCAAAGGTAAGTCCATTCTATGGTGTCAAATGCCTTATGGGCGTCCAGTGAGACCATCACCCTTCTACCTACATTATCATGGTCTATTGTCAATTGCGTAAGGACTTTGCGAAGGTTGATTGAGGTAGATTTGTTAGGCATAAACCCGGTCTGGTCCTCATGTATGATTGTCTGGATGACATTTTGGAGTCTATTAGTCAATATTTTTGCAATTATTTTGTAATCGGTGTTCAATAATGAAATGGGCCTATAGGAGTTACAGTCCAGCAGGTCCTTATCGGTCTTTAAAATTAAATAATATTGGCTTCATATAGGGTGTGGGTAGGCATTTCGCTTCATATGAGGCCCATCATCTCGTGTAGCTGTGTTGTCAGGTGGTTGTATTTTTATAGATGTCGACAGGGATACCATCGGGACCGGGTGATTACCTGCTGTTAGGTCCCTGATAGCTGCCTGGATTTCTTCTGGTGTTATTGGTTGGTCTAGTTGTTGTTTGTGTTGAGCTGTGAGTTGTGGGAATTGTATTTCGTCTAGGTAATTGTTAATCTCTTGTGCAGAGCAGGTAGTCTGAGAGGTGTACAGGTTTTTGTAGAATTGCACAAATTCTGACAGTATTTCTGGTGTAGTAGTTACTGTTGAGTTGTTATTGGTTTTGAGCGCTATGATTGTTTGTTGGGGTTGTCTATTTTTGTCATATGTGCCAGTAGTCTTCCGAGAGTTCGCTGTGTCATAGTAGGATTGTTTGATGAAGAATTGTTTCCTAAGTGCTTTTTCCCGTAGCAAGGCAGTGTACTGATTGGTCTGTGAGTGCCATATCTGTCTGTTTATGTCTGTTGGATTGTCTATGTATTTGGCTTCGGTTGCTTGTACCTTAGCAGCTAAGTTGGATTCGTCTTCTGCTGTGTATTTTTTGATATGGGCCACAGTTGCATGTAGGCAGCCTCTCAGGTAGGCTTTAAGGGTGTCCCATTTAATGTCATGTGATACAGGGCCTTGGTCTGATTCTATATACATTTCCAGCTGTTCTATTATGGTGTCAGGGTATGGGAATAGACTAATCCAGAATGGGTTAAATTTCCAAGGTTTGGTGATGTTTTGCGGTTCTGGGTGGGTATAATCAAATGATTTGTTAAATAGAGGTCAATTCTGGAGTGTGAGTGGTGGGTGGGTGAATAGCATGTGTACTCCAGTAGTGAGGGGTGTCTTAACCTCCAGGGGTCTAGTAGTCCCAGGGTTTGTGTTGTTTTTTAGAGCTGTGTTTGTGCGTCCGTTGGGCGTGCGGGCTGTGTGGTTTTAGCCTGTCCAGTAGTGTTCATGATCAGGTTGTAGTTGCCCATGACTATGACACGGGCTCCTGGGAATCTGAGTGCAATATCATTATTTGCTGTATTATTTGCGTTGTTGGGGGAGGAGTGTGTACAGTCCTCCAATACATAGAGTATGTTATCCAGTGTGAGGGCTAGTATTATATATTTCCCCTGAGGGTCGGTTTGCACCTTCAGGTTTTGTATTTCAACCTTTTGTGTTTAGGAGTGATACACCTTTGCATATGTTGAGTAGTGACTGTTTGCTGCCCAGCCCACCCATCTTTTCTGCAGATACCTGGTAGTGCCTGCGTTAGGTGTGTCTCCTGTGGCAGACGATGCAGGGTCCTGATTTTTTAGGTAGTTTGTACTAGTATGATTTTAGGTGCATTTAATCCCGGCACATTCCAGTGATTATGCGTAGTTGTGTTTCCATGGTTGTTACTTGTCATATGTCATATGTTGTGTGTTATCTATCTGTGACACCGCTACAGAACAACATGTTATCATACATTGCATATTCATTATAAAGTCGTTTTTACTTACATTTATAACAGTACATTCCTTCCCTCCCCTCCCTCCCTGGAGGCGACTATAGGCCTCTCTTTTCCCTTAAAACATTCATTAAACTAAACAGTTGTAAACTCAAACGTTTAAACCTTAGAGGTGGCACTTGTAGTGCGATTTGTAAACAAGACTTTACTTTCATTTTGTGCACGGGACGCTAGCGGTCCACACCATTTATTGCTTACTTAATGATAGTAATTCTTTACCCTATGATGAATAAAGTTAGTTTACCCTTGCGATTTCCAGAGTACAGTCTTAGGTTCGCCTTGTTTTGTTATTTTACAGGTTAATAGTAGCCGATTCGGGGGTTGTGAGACAGTACATTGCAGTGGGTTTATTAATGTTCCGTTGCACTGTTGTGCAAGTCAGTTTTTATAGTTGTTGTCCAAGAGACAAGGTAGGGGTGTAAGTAGGGGGTATCCCAGCTTGAGGGTTAAGTTCAAAAACTTCTGTTTTAAATGGACGGTTCTGGGTAATGCCCATTTCTAGGCCCGGCAGTCACGTTGCAAAAGATTGTTAATAGTTTATTGCGGGGTTTTCACGTTTTGGGATTGAGGATTTGGGGTCTCATAGTAATGGGGCTCGATTTCTGGATAGGTGAAGGTGTGGTGCATAGGGTGGCGGTTAGGTGTATCAACATCTCTTGGGTAGGTAGGTATATCGGGTGTTTAGCAGTGTGTTATCTTACCAGACTCGTCAGCGGGGTAGAGTTTCCAGCCACTCCTGGGCTAGGGTAGGTGAGTCGAAGAAATGTGTACGTGCTGGGTACATCATAGAGTAGGAAATACCTGCGGCTTTAAGGCGTCTTTTGGCTTCCATATATGCTGTTCTTCTTTTTTGTAATTGCAAAGAGAAATCCGGGAATATTGATACAAGGTATTTTCCAAGCGCAATTCTCCTTTGTTTCTAGCCAATCGGAGGATTTGGTCTCTGTCCCTGCAGTTCAGCAGCCAGGCTATCAGCGGCCTAGGCCTTGATCCGGGTGGCAGGGGTCTTGCGGGCATTCTGTGGGCGCGCTTGATTGTAAATATGGGCGACATATTGTCACCGAATTGTTCTTTGACCCAGCGCTCCAGAAATACTTCAGGTTGTGTGCCCTCTAGTCCTTCTGGTATACAATAAATCAAGGTTTTGGCGGGGGAATGGTTTTTAAGATTGTCCGCCTTAGTTTGGAGAGTTTGCAGTTGTGCCTTAAGTGAGTCAAGGTCTGATGACATGCTGGGTAATTGGTCCTCCACCTGGGAGATACGGTCTTCTGTGTCGCTTACCCTGTGTCGCAAGGGTGTTGCATGTTCTTCAATGAGGTTAGTTAGTGTAACTTTGGTGTCAAGTATGGCCTGTAACAGTTCAGCATGTTGGTGCGGCGGTGTTTGCTCAGATTCAGGTAATGTTTCTATGTTTACCGGTTCAGTTTGTGGGTCATCTTGGCCCGCTCTTGGCGTAGTTGATTGGTGCCATCTTGTGTAGGGATCCTTTGGAACTTGGCTAGCTTTTCCGCCATATTTGGTGAAGCGTGGCTTCCGGGTTGGTAAATGCCGGTTCTCATTAGGTTCTCCTCTCGTTTTAGGGTGTTTCCGATTCGTTAAGTGCTCAGTGGGTTTTGCAGGATGCTGTTTAAGTGTGGAGCTCCTTCGCTGCACGTCCGACTACAGCGCCATCTTGCCACGCCCCCCCCGGGAAGATGCAACCTTTAACAGGTGGCACAACCCCTGACTCAGGTAAGAGGATGAATGGAAGTGGAAGTAGAACTTTGGATAAGTCTTTTAGGTCCATACCATATGTACAGCAAAAGGGATGCTTTCCGTTTTCCTACACTAAAAACCAAATAGGTTCAAGCAAGGGAATATAAAAACTAATCACAAAGAATTTAAAAAAGAATTGAATAAATTTTCTCATTGCTCTGTTGTCTGGTTAGTCAGAGGTAAGAATGGAAAATATGTGTTTAAAAACAAGCTTTACCCATGTGCTAGTTTCTGGCCTGAGCATGCTCAGATCATAGTTTGTTTTCACAGATCATTAGAAATATGTGTTATTACAGTATAATAACAGTATATAATACATAAGGCTAGGCATTTTCAATGGGAAGGTGCAGTGGCGAGAATCTATATTACAATCACTCAGTGATGTCACTGGGTGACTTCCTGTATTCTACTGCCCCACCCACTGTCTCCCCCTCCCTGTATTATTCATTTATATAGGAATCCCTGTTTATTCTTGACAGACAATGTTCGTTCCTTCTTTCTCTTTTCAATAGGAACGGTAATTAACTATATATACAGTAAACAGGGATTCCTATATAAATGACTAATACAGGAAGGGGAAGACACAGTGGTAGTGGGCAGGTTATTTTTTTTGGCTGGCCTTATCCTATATAATAAAATGCAAGTGTGCGTCCCTGTGTCCGTGTGTGTGGCTGCTCTGGAGTAAAAGAAGCAGCCAATCTACCTGATTGGCTGCTTCTTTTCCCTTCAGAGCAGAACAGCCAATCGGATCACAAGTTTGCATTAAGGGGCGGGACCACAGACCGGGACCTGAGAACTTACTGCATAGAAGCCAGGGAGAGAGGAGTGTGCGTCAACTTCCCTGTGATGTTTAACAGCCTGAGCCACTTCCCCTCACTGGTACGGGACTGGGGGTGAACGGGACAGGAATGAGCTGTTGATGGGCTGCTGGATGCTCTGGGTGGGTTGATTTCTTAAGTTAACTTCACAGTGTGAAAATTCCTGTCCATGCTGCATTACTGGGTCGACACCAATAAACGTACACACACCAGTTATGTTCTAAGATTCTGGGTGGGGGACAGTGAGGCAGGGGGTAGCTGGTGGGGTGTGTGTGGTTGTCCTGGACCCAATGATATTAATCATGTGTCTGTGGGGGGTTGTGAGGGAGAGGGTTGCACTAGACATCAATGTCTGGTGAGGGTGAGTCAGAACTGCTCACTGACATGACACCATGCTAAATTAACCTCCTATTAACCAAAGGTGTCAGGGGTGGCTGTAAAGCAGAGTGAAGGGGGGGGCTGGGTCTGGGACAGAGGGGCTGGGACAGAGGGGGTGGGACCTGGGTCTGGGACAGTGTGGGGGCTGGGTCTGGGACAGAGGCGGGGCTGGGACAGAGGGGGGGATGGGTCTAGGGCAGAGGGAGGCCATGGGTCTGGGTCAGACGGGGGACTCTGGGTCTGTGACAGGGGGGGGGGGGTCTGGGATAGAGGTGGTGTGACCTGGGTCTGGGACAGAGTGGGGGGCCCTGGGTCTGGGACAGGGGGGCCCCTGGGTCTGGGGCAGTGGAGGGACCCTGGGTCTGGGACAGACGGGGGACTCTGGGTCTGGGACAGAGTGGGGGACCCTGGGACAGAGGGGGGCCCTGGAGCAGAGGGGGGGCCCTGGGTTGGGACAGAGGGGGGCCCTGGGTCTGGGGCAGTGGAGGGGCCCTGGGTCTGGGACAGAGTGGGGGACCCTGGGTCTGGGACAGAGAGGGGGGCACTGGGTCTGGGACAGAGGGGGGCCCTGGGTCTGGGGCAGAGGGGGGCCCTGGGACGAGGGGGGGCCCGGGTCTGGCACACGAGGGGGGCTGTGCTGGACAGAGGGGGGCTGGGACAGAGGGGGGGCTGGGTCTAGGGCAGAGGAGGGCATGGGTCTGGGTCAGACGGGGGACTCTGGATCTGTGACAGAGGGGGGGGCTGGGTCTGGGACAGAGGTGGTGTGACCTGGGTCTGGGACAGAGTGGGGGGCCCTGGGTCTGGGGGGCCCCTGGGTCTGGGGCAGTGGAGGGGCCCTGGGTCTGGGACAGATGGGGGACTCTGGGTCTGGGACAGAGGGGGGACCCTGGGTCTGGGACAGAGTGGGGGACCCTGGGTCTGGGACAGAGTGGGGGACCCTGGGTCTGGGACAGAGTGGGGGACCCTGGGTCTGGGACAGAGGGGGGGCCCTGGGTCTGGGACAGAGGGGGGACCCTGGGTCTGGGACACTAAGAGGGAACTGTGGCCTTGGGACATGGCGGATGGAGGCACTCTGGGCTTCTAGCGCCTGTTATTGTAACAGGCTTAATGTTTAGTGTATTATAAGAAATAATACACTACCTACAGTGTAATATATGGATTTACTTCACCTCGGAGTTCCATGGCCTGCGGCCTCATGCTTCTATATGGTCATGGAACTCCTAGGTGGCGTAATATCCTTATATTACACTGTAGGTAGCGTATTATCCCTTACATATTATATGAACCCAAATCATACACAGAAAAACTGAAAATCTAACAAAGGGAAATTGAGATTAGAAAACAGAAGGTATTTGTTTTCGTGCATAACAAAATGTTAAAAATATATTACAAAAAAATCTGGTACCCGTGTCTGTGGGGATGTGTGCTTCAGCTGGCTCTCCATCACCTCCCTGCCCTGTAGTTCGTAACTGTATAGTCACAGTGCTGGTGCCCTCTGGAAGTGGAAGCTCCAGATATGTTTTGCTGGTTACATAGAGGGTAGGAGTAGAATGAAGGTCCAATCTGTAAAGAACCTGTAAAATAGGGGATATCGGTGCTTTATTATAATGCTACTAGACATTAAGCCTGTTATATTGAGCCCAGAGCCCCCCCTCTCTGACGCAGAGTCGGCATCCCTTTGTGGCAGAGTAGTCTCTCCTCTGTCTCAAGAGTCCCCCCTGTGGCAAAGTCCCCTCTGTGGCAGAGCCCCCCTCCCTCTGTGGCAGAGTCCCCCCTCTGTACCAAAGGAATCTATCTTATCTGCTGTTGGTCTCCATGCCTCTGTGTGTGTTTCTTACATTTCTCCCTCTATTGGTGAATCAATTGAAACAGCAGGGAATCTTCCTCGCTCTTAAGAACCAAATGGCCCTTCTCAGGGCCGCAAGGGCACTTTTAAGTGCTGCAAGGGCCCTTCCAAGGGATGCAAAGGCACTTATAAGTGCTGGGGAAGGGGGTCCTGGTTCGAGCTGCAGGAACTCCTAAGCCCCAAAAGACACTTCTCAGTGCACTGAGAAGTGGCGGGCCCCCCCCCCCCCAGCTGGGAAAGCGGTCTCTGCTGCGGGGGGCAAGTGTGTGGTGTATGCCCACCTCGCCCCTGCAACGGAGACCAACTGCAGCACAATACCCTTCCAGCAG
Organism: Hymenochirus boettgeri; assembly: GCA_019447015.1. Lineage (NCBI taxonomy): Eukaryota > Metazoa > Chordata > Amphibia > Anura > Pipidae > Hymenochirus > Hymenochirus boettgeri. The sequence continues at coordinate 123,083,662 of CM033470.1, forward strand.
CCCCTCCCAGCCCCCTGCATCTGGATTTGAGCCCTTCACATTGCGCTAAGTACAGTATCGTGGCAAAGAGAGTTCAAATTACTGTTGCACAGCACCGCAGCATTTCTTATCGCCGCAATGATGGTCGCCTTTATAAATATGGAGATAATATAAATGTGATAACAGCGATCCTTTATAAATATGCCCCACTGTCTTTACAAAAGGATTATACAACAGAAATTTTTAACACCCCTATGTGCTGATTTGTCATATTTATACACAAATGAATAGATTGGCACATTTCCCTAACAATATCAAGAAAAAAACTAACCTTGTACCCAGTAACAAAAGATTCATTTGGCAGAGATGTCACTGGATCCCACTTTATCCTGAGACTCTTACGAGACATTGCCCAGGTGATGTTTTCAGGCCGCCTATTTGGGGCTACAGTACATAATAAATTTTTTTTTAGCAAAGTATTTTTTCTTTGTGTAATCATTGTACTGTGTATTCCTACTTATGCTTCTCAATGGAAAGTATGAACCAACATTAGTTTTACATTCACACTGATCAAGTCATTTTGCTCAATTTACTAATACAGATACAGATTTCAGACTGTAATAGATATTACATAGCTATGCTCTACACATTGAACTAAGAAATGCAGATATGTATTCTAAGGGACATGTCCACCCTCTTAAGCACAGCCCCAAACACATTTTTCGCTATACTTATCACATAACTTAACATGTACAGAGGCAGAGGAGGCCTCTACCTTTGCTTAAGCAGTATGTGAAATTGAACCAAGATGTTGGGATAGAGTAGCTATGTCTCTTTAAAATGAGCATTAAAGGGCATGTCCAGAAAAAAAAATAAGTGAGTCTTTTTAGCTTATTTTCCCCCCAAAAGCTTAGTTTTGTTTTAACCTTAACTTAATCCGAGGCTGCTACGTTGAGATATACTTACTTTTAGTTCAGCTGAAGTCCTGCCTTCTTCTGGGTATGTACTGTCAGTCGAGGCCACAACGGTGACGTCAGGGCCAATGGCTGACAGTCCATACCCAAAAGAGCCAGTTACAAAACAGGAAGTGGTACTTCTGGAAAAAAGAATAGGCTGACCTAAAAGTAAGTATACTGTACCTTATTGTGGGAGCATCTGATTAAGGTAAGGTTAAAATGCACTAAGATTTGGGGGGGGGGGGGGTAATTAGGCTAAATAGACTCACTTATTTTTTGGCTGGACACTCTCTCAAATAAAAAATTATATACAGGTTAGTCACCCCCAAAACCCTAAACTGTAATTGTTTGAAATCTGAAATACACAAAAGTTTAACCTGAAATGCGGCTCCTGTTTCTGCTTCCTGGTTATTTCAGTTAGCAACTGTCAGTGATGGATTTGACCCCTAGCATGCTCAAGCTCAATACAGGTCACTAAATCGCTCAGTTTCCACAAGGCATCCAGAAGCACAACAGGCATACAGTAATGATTCCAAATGACAAAGTAGGATATATCAACATATTTCTTTCTAAAATATGTCATTATGAGGATGAAGTTGTCCTTTAATAAAGATTCTTTGTGGCTGATTAGTAATGAGAACATCTGCATTACTTATAGATACTACTTTACACAACATGATTATAATATGGTAAGTTAAATTAGACAATGCAGTAACTAAGGAATAAAATATGCTATTGCACTTTTTTGAAGAATCTATACTCACGAGCTTTGGGTGTGGTAACATTAGTAATAGGGCTTGAAGGCCCTGTTCCAGCCCGATTATAGGATCTGACTGTTATGTAGTAAGTGGTATCTGGCCTCAAACCACCCACAATAGCAACTGGAATCATGCCAGCTGACCTCACCCTGTCTGCAGCAGCTTCTTTGTCTCCAGACTTCCAGTACCGTATCTAAGTTTAAAGTAGTGGCACAAAAAGAAGAAAATATTAATGTTTTACAGACATACACAAATTAAAATTTACAACACTCTGTTATACAAAAAAATCACTAATACTTTACTTTATTAATTTTATAATAGTTGCATTGCATAGTGAATACATTATTAGAATAGTCACTAACCTACATAGCTAAGTGATTATTATAAGAACATGTAAGGAACACCATAGCATCCATAGGGCCAGAGGAAGAGCACATTCTGCATGTGACCTGCAGACAGGGTTGCCAGATGTCCATATTTGGACAGGACAGTCCTAACTGTAGGGAGGAAAATCCCAAATCCAACAGTCAGGGCCTAAAGGTTCATGTACACTGACGATTTTGCCTGCAATACCAAATGAACAAGTGACCAATGGACACTCATTTCAGGCGATAATTGCCCATGTATATGCGTTCAGTCAGGTAACACCCATTGTTGCTTAATAAAATGAACAATAAAACTTACCTCATATCCCAAAACAACACCATTTTGTGCTTCTGCAGTGTTCCATGTCACCTCTATGTCTGAGGAGGATTTTGCTCCAGCTTTAACTTCATTAGGAAAGACATTTGGCTCTGTATTAGAACAAAACAGTGATACAATTAAATATTGAATTTCAGATGATCTTTAAAGGGTATGTACACTAGGTATCGGCAAATTTATTTTTAAATTTGCCTATTAGTGAAAACTATAACTCATCCCAACTCTCGCAGTACCATTATTTTTGTTGATCTGCCCCCTATTTCTTTAGATATCCAATCTGAAATATCTTACATTTCAGCATTTCTGTAAGCAGTTTTTCTGTAGCTGTAATAATTTGACAGTTGGTGTGCTGTATGCAGTTTTGACAGTTGATATGTAGAAAAATATTCAGGTTATTCTATAAGCAAATATTCAAATCTTTACCAAATATAAAAAAAATCTTTTAAGTACTTTAAAACAAAAAACCTCCTAATTTAAGTGAAACAAGTTGCATAGCTTCACATAAATATACAGATATGAGATAAAAGATAAAAACAAAACAAGCGCATAAAGATTTTTACATTTGACGCTGATGGAAAAAAACACTAGACAGTTCAAACATTTTGGGGTTAAACTTACTGTAAAAGGGAACTGAGGTGTCCTCCATACTCTATTGAAAGTGTTCTCTCATGCCTTTCAAACAATCCTATGATTCTCTTCTCTTCCTACTATTCTTTCTCTTTGTCTCTGTGACAGGCATGTGTTTTAATGCATTATTCAAGTGCTCCCCTTTTCCCCTAGACCTGACATTCGTTTAGTCTGAAACTAATGTAATTATGGTGAAAATGTAACCCCTGTAATGCTAGATTGTATAGAAAGAGCAAGCCGCAGTGGTAAGACCCCGTAATGTTGTTGGACTTCCTCTGATGCTGGGGACCTCCCTTGGTCTACACTCAAACATTTCTGGTTGTCCAATGGAAGGTACTGCGCATGCAGATTACAGTTCAGTACCTGGTATGGTAAGTTGCCATGTACTTAGAAATTACTATAGTATTTGTGAATGGATCTCGGAGATCCATTCACAAATAAGACTGTTTTCCAAAGTCTTTGCTCACTAGCATATTTATGAATTATAATATTTTTTTTTTTGCTATCCCCGCACGTAACCATAGAAAAGAGCATTATTTCCATATTTATAAAGCTGATCATCAATATATTGCCATGAAGATGTGCGGCAGTAGTTTCTTCCTCACAGCGGTGCAAGTCTACTGCGCATGCACCGTCTATTGCTAATTGTAGGAGCCTTTCCAAAGTTTACCTCCGGTGCTAAAAACCCTAGAAGCTTTGCTGCACTGGAGCGTTGAGAAAATAAAGCATTTATTAACCGTGGTTTAAGTCAGTGTGAATTAAAGGGACAGTTCAGTGAAAATTATCAATATTTTTTAAATTGTTAGTTTGTGTTATACCTTCTTATTCTACATATTCTCTCACATTTTGAAAAATCAGTTGATTTCATACCCATTGCTGTTCCCTGCTGTTGACATTAGTGAGCTGACATTTCAGGTTCTAACTGTCCTTCTTCCCAGGATGCACCACATCCTTGGAATGTTCCTAACAGTAATTTCTACTGATTGGCTGTTGGATGGGCCAAATATGCTCAGATCTCTACTGAGCAACTGAACCAACCCAGGCGCTGGGTCAAGGGCAAAACCATAACGGTCTCTACTAGGGGTCCTGCAAACAGGAAGTCAGTATTTCGGTTGCAGTTATTTATACACAGACACAATGATGAATGGGCAGGTTAAGGTCATTGGGATGAAAAAACACTGCTCTTTTTTTCTCAAAAGTATATGTATTTCCACTGAACTTCCCTTTTAAATAACCTATCACTATTTTAGTGTGCCTGAGTATAAGTAAATAAAAATTATTTATTTTACTCCTTACTACTGGATTAAGGGGCATATTTATAAAGGGGCGAAAATAGCGGGCAAAAATTACCGCCGCACATCGCGGGCGCGAAAAAAGCGTTATCGACGTATTATAACGGCGAGCGCCATTGCAGCGATATGTATCGTGCCCGCGATGTCCTGCGGTAATTTTAAGTCCCTTTGCAGCGATACTGCACTTAGAGCATTGCGCTAAGTACAATATCGCCGCAAAGGGACTTAAAATCCCTTCCTGGCGCCTCCGCTCCCCGCCCTCGACCCCCGTGGCGGTGGCAGCCCCTCCCAACCCCATTCCCGCTCGCGGCGAAGATACGGAGCGGGAGGCTAGGATGGGCTGCTGGGAAGGGGCCGCAGCAGGTGGTTGCCACCACCCGCCGTGCACCCCCTCCGAGCCCCCTGCCCCGCCGCTGCCAGGGAGGGGAAGGGCCCTCTGGTAGGGGTGGAGGCACCCTCCAGTGGGGGCCCTGAGAAGGGCCTTTTGGGGCCCCGCAACTCGACCCGGGACCCCCCTCCCCAGCCCTTGTAAGGGCCCTTGCAGCACTGACAAGTGCCTATGGCGGGGGTCCTGCAGCTCGAACCAGGACCCCCAGTGAGCGGCTCTTAAAAGAGCACTTGGGCGGCCTCAACGAGGCCGATGTTGCCAGCGTCTTGATCTGTCGCAACGTCTTCGGGCTGGCGACACCAACCCCACTGAGGTCGCCGATGCCAGGCAGGCTCACCATGGCTGCCAGTGAGCCCGCTGGCACCGCCGGCCTCAGCAGAGCCGATGTTACCAGCCGCTTCTTTCTTTAGCCATCTACTGCAATGGCATCTGAGTTCCGCGGCGGAGTGCACCTCTTCATATAGGTTTGCAGAAAACCCTAATCCGTTCCTGCTCTGAAACCATGTCAGTCAATCTGCCCTGTGTCTCCTCCTCCCCTTTGCAGCCCCCCCTGGTCCCTCCCACTCATGGACCCCATGGTCCCTCCAGTTGCAGGCCCCCCTTGGCCCATTCTCTTACAGACCCATGTGGCCCCACCACACACACTGAGGGAGTCTGAGGCTGTGCTCACCGGCGCCACTGTGCAGATCACCCAGGTGTCAGCCTCCCACCCATTAACTTTCTGGTCAGTCATTTCTTTATATCTTGGGCTGTAGAGCAGGTAGAGAGGTGGTTGATGGATTGTTTTAAAGGTAGGAAACTGGCCTTTCGTTTAAACTCAACTTGTTTGGAGACCACAGTTCCCCTTTAAGGTAGAAACAGTATGGATGGAGCTGTGTACAGGAAGCCAGAAGGTGGGTAAAGTAAGTGTGGGGGTCTGTTATAAGCCACCAAAGGCAAGTCAGTAGGTGGAAATTCGTCTCCATTTGCAGTTGGTGAAAGCTGCTTGTATGAGGCACATTCTGGCCATGGAGGATTTCCATTACCCTGAAATAGATTGGAGTAAGGGAACTGCCAGCAAGTTCTAAAATTTTCTATACGAGTATTTTCTTTCACAGATTGTAGCCCTCCTAGAAAGGATGGCTTGTTGAATCTGGTAATTTTTTCTGTTGGCTACAGGCTCTTTAGTAGAGACGGATTGCATCCCAATGGTGATGGTGCAGCTGTATTGGGGGAGAAGATGGCTAGGGGGATGGAGGAGATTTTAAACTAGGTATGGGGGGGAGGGAACGTTGAAATACACGGGTAGATAGAGAAGTTAGGGATCAGGGGGCTATTAACACAACGGAGGGAGGAGAAGGGGGAGCACAGAGGATAAGGAGGCATGTACGACCATGTATGGAAGTAAATCTATTGATAATCTAAAATGTATGTTTACAAATGCAAGAAGTCTGGCTGGAAAAACCGGTGAACTTGAAATAATAGCTTTAAAGGAAAGGTATGATGTAATTGGTATAGCAGAATCATGGCTTAATGATTCACACGACTGGACAGTAAATATTGAAGGATACTCCTTATTTAGACATGACAGAGTTAATAAGAAAGGAGGAGGAGTATGTTATATGTTAAACAGGATTGAAGCCAAATTTAAAAGATGGAATAGATGGGGGAGTAAACAATATGGCAGAAAACATTAGGGTGGAACGTGTACAGGAAGCAAGAAGGTAGTAAATTAATTGTTGGAGTATGTTATAAGCCGCCAAATGCCAGGGAAGATGTTGAAATGAATCTTCATATGCAGTTGGCGAAGGCTGCTGGTATGGGGCATGTTCTGGTTATGGGGGATTTTAACTACCCTGACATGGAGTAAGGGAACTGCCAGCACCTCAAAAGGTATAAAGTTCTTAAATTTCCTATATGAGCATTTTCTTTCACAGATGGTAGAAGTTCCTACTAGACAGAATGCGTTGTTGGATCTGGTGATATCTAATAACCCTGAGCTCATTTTGGAGATGAAGGTAATGGGAAGCTTAGGGAATAGTGACCATGACATAGTTTCATTTAATATAGGTTGCAAAAAACTAAAGTGCACTGGCTTAACAAAAACTTTTAACTTTAGGAAAGCTAATTTTATGCTGTTAAAGGAATCGCTCCTGCTTATAGACTGGGGGGAACTGTTTCTAGGTAAAGATACTGAGCAGATGTGGACCACTTTTAAAGGGATATTAAACTATTACCTTTAGGTAACAAGTGTAAAAAAATGAGGTCCACTCCTGCATGCCTTAATGCTCAGGTAAAAATGGAAATGGAAAAAAAGAAAAAGGCTTTTAAAATTTTGAAAACAGAAGGCACAGAACAGGCTTACAGGGAGTACAAAAGCTGTAATAAAGAGTGCAAGAAAGCAATTAAACTAGCTAAAATAGAAAATGAAATACGGATTGCCGAACAAAGCAAGTCCAACCCCAAAATGTTTTTTAAGTATATAAATGGTAAAAAGACGAGGACTGAGAATGTGGGACCATTAAATAATGGGGCTGAGGTGGTTGTAGAGGATGCCGAAAAGGCTAATCTGCTAAACCGTTTTTTTACATCGGTTTTTACTGTTGAGAATCCTTGTCCTTACAGTAGGGATTGTAATAATATGCAGGGAAGAAATGAAGAGTATTCACATTGGCTAACAGAGGATATGGTACGGAAACAATTAGACAAAGTTAATATCAATAAAGCGCCAGGACCAGATGGATTGCATCCTCGGATTGTAAAAGAGCTTAGTTCAGTTCTATCTAGACCACTGTTTCTCATCTTTTCAGATTCGCTTTTGTCTGGGGATGTGCTGCTGGATTGGAAAAAAGCCAATGTAATACCAATATTCAAAAAAGGTAGTCGTTCATAGCCTGGAAAACTATAGACCTGTAAGCCTAACATCAGTGGTAGGGAAGGTGCTAGAAACTTTGTTAAGGGATCATATCCTTGACTTTGTCTCCAGAATCATTTATTAGTAGTAGTCAGCATGGATTTATGAGAAATAGATCATGCCAGACAAATTTAATTGGTTTTTATGAAGAAGTGAGTAGTAGAAGTTAGATTCAGGCCACAGCAGTGGATGTGGTATATTTGGATTTGCAAAAGCTTTTGATACTGTGCCACATGGCGACTAATGTATAAACTGAGGACTGTTGGCCTTGAAGAAAATTGTTCATGGATAGAGAACTGGTTATTGGACTGCAAACAGAGAATGGTGGTTAATGGAGCTACATCCATGTGGGCTAAAGTTCTAAGCGGAGTGCCTCAGGGTTCTGTACTGGGGCCGCTTCTGTTTAATCTGTTTATAAATGACTTAGAAGGGGGCATTGAGAGCAAGGTCTCGGTGTGCTGATGACACTAAGCTATACAGAGCTTTGTGCAAGTGCTGCAAGCAGACCTCTAGATAGATTATCAAAATAGGCAGTAGAATGGCAGATGAGATTCAATGTTGATAAATGTAAGGTGATGCATTTGGGATTTAATAATCCCTGTGCCACCTACACCATAAATAACTGTTAAGTGCATCTGTAATGGAAAAAGATTTGGGGGTTCTGGTAGATAACAGACTTAGCTATAGCAAACAATGCCAGGTAGCAACGGCTAGAGCTAGCAAGATATTGTCTTGATAAAAAGGGGAATAGATTCAAGAGAGAAAAATATTATTCTCCCTCTTTACAAGGCACTGGTAAGGCCTCATTTGAAATATGTGGTGCAGTTTGGAATCCATATACAAAAGGGACATCTTGGAAATTGAGGCAGTTCAGAGAAGGGCAACTAAATTAATAGGGGAATGGAGGGTCTTGAATATGCAGGCAGATTAGACAAGTTAGGGCTGTTTACATTGGAGAAGAAGCAACGTTTGCGCGGGGGACATGATAACCTTATACAAATATATTAATGGCCCATACAATGAGCTCTCTGGTGCATTGTTCACTAATAGGTCATATCAGAGGACACGTGGAGATCCTTTAAGGGGTGGAAGAAAGAAGTTTCATCTTCAGGTTAGGAACGGTTTCTTACAGTGAGAACGGTGAAGATGAAAATGTGGAAAGTCTTCCAGCAGATGTGGTAATGGCAAATTCATTGAATAGCTTTAAAAAAAGCCTGGATAAGTTTCTAAAACTAAAAAATATTGAGAATTACTGATATTAATGCATATAGATCTGGTTGATCCAGGGATACTTTCCGATTGCCGTTTGGAGTCAGGAAGGAATTTATTCCCCCTTTTTAGCTGGTTTTTTTGCCTTCCTCTGGATCAACTGTTAGGTAGGGTTAAAAAAAAAAAAAGGAGGGGGGGTGAACAGGTTGGACTTGATGGACGTATGTCTTTATTCAACCTTAATTACTATGTTACTATGTAATAACTAATAACCCTGAGCTCATTGTGGAGATGAAGGTAATGTTCTGGACAGGCCTTTAGCCTAGCCAGTCATGGGATGGGGGATGGGGACTGTACAGGCCTGGGGTTGCTGAGGAAAGTGGGTCCTCAGCACCCTTGGCCTCTATTGGTCATCTCCCTCCTGGCAGAAAATCAGGGTCCCCTAGTGATTAGATTGATTGGCTAGTCCCCTTCTAGGCAGAAGTTAGGGTTCCCCTAGTGATTAGGGATCATTGGCTCCCCCCCCATCACCTTCGCTACCGGGGGTGTGTTTAAAGGTATATAAGCAGGGGTCCGGTCCGGTCCCCTCAGCCAGACTCACCACAATCTTGAGGACTGCAGGACAGAGGAACAGGATGACGGAGATGATGTCCGAGTGGCTGCGTCGCTCCAGTGATCCAAGCGAAGCAGGACGGCGGTTGGCAGAGTTCCTGAACTTAGGACAGAGCGTGGGAGGCCCGGAGATGGAGTGGCTAAGCAGCGGAGGCGGATCCCAGGGGCGGAGTCCATTACTCTCAGAAGCCAGAAGGGGAGTGTCAGTCCCTATGGAGACCGGGGACGCGGTCTCTGAAGAAGCGGCCAATCCGGAGCCAGCAGGGGCGGAGCTTCATGCGGGGGCGGAGCTTCACGGCCGGTCAATCCAGGCACCGGCAAAAGGGAAAAATGCTCCGGCTGTGCAAGGTAAACCACGGCCGAGAGGAGAGCGGAGGTCAGCCAGAAATGGTCCTGGAAAAGCGGCAGGGGGGGCTAAGAGGCACAGGAAGACTGTAAAAGGTCCCCTGTGGCCTTCCATGTCTCCTCCAGCAGCAGTCCATAATAAAACTAATGCAAGCAAGCAGCATGGAAGTGCTGCTCACTCATTCTCCCAAGCAAGTCATACTGCTGTTTCAAGTGGGTCTGCTAGCAAGGGGGCTGTATCACATTTCCCTCCCCACCCCTTCCCTTCTATCGTTTTCACAGGGCCTTCAGTATCCAGCACCTCTTTTGCAGCTACCACAGCTACTGTTCCCATTGTACCTGCCAGGAAAGCACAAGATGACATCATGACACAATCACCTCAACTACCGGCTGGGTCCCCTTCTTCGCAGGTGGAAACGGATATGGCAAAAGCTGCAGGTAATTACAATGACACATTTGCATCTGTAAGGGAGGCATTTAATATGCTCTCTAATGTGTTTCTTCAATTTCAAGGGCAATACACCTCAAACACCGGTCAGGGTTCTAACACTCAAGTTACGGTCAATATGGCCTCCAATAATTTAGCCACTTCTAAAAAAGGGAAGGTTCAAGAGGAAATTAATACCTCTGAAGCCAACTCAGTTTCTACTGTTAAGAATGTACCAGAGGTTTGTCTTCGAGATGTAGTGTCGTGTGAGACTACCCCCCTGGGATTACATTTGCCCACGGCAGTAAGGGAAAAAAGTCATAAAAGGCGAATATGTTGAATTCTTTCCTTACTGCCATCGGTAAAGGAATTTAAGAGTGGAAAAGTCAGGTGACTTAGAGGAGGACAGAAGAAGGCCAGTGGCACGTACGCTGCCCAACTGGCTTCAGGCATTCTGTATTTATGCCAATGTGTTGACCACCTCAAAGCCGGATTTGGGCCCATCCCTATTTAAATACCTAGACATAGTGCTAGAAGCCCATAGAGCATATGGGGGAATCGGGTGGTTCGTGTATGATGAAAAATTCCAACAAAAGAAGTCAGTCCACCCACAGATATCTTGGTGCACAAAAGATGTAGACTTATGGCTCACCATGTTAGCCCCAAGACAAACATTATTCCCTAACCCAATTTTTCTCAACCCAGGAAAACCTGGCTCAAGCAACCAAACGCTCAAACACTTGTTGGGCCTTTAATGAATCATCTTGCAAATGGCAAGCCAACTGCAGATATAGGCACGAATGTGCATGTGTGTAACGGGGCCATCGGCCTTCGTTGCATTCGAAAATTCAACCCTGCAGTTAAAACAAGCCAGAGATAGTCAGCCAAAACTTGAATACCCCAGTGAGCTTATCAAAAATGCTGCAATGGCTAGAGCTCTACCCAAAGCAGCAGAAAGCTTCATTAATTAAAGACGGATTTCAAAACGGTTTTCGGATCCTGCTAGAAAAAATTAGACCCCTGTTAATAGTCCCAGATAACCTAAAATCAGCTCGCACTCAGCCAGAAGTAGTTAGATCCAAGATAAAAAAAGAACTCCTTAGGCAGAATAGTGGCCCCTTCACATAATTTCCCCTTTCCTAAATTAAAGTTTCTCCTTTGGGCTTAGTACCTAAAAAAGAAAAAGGGAGTTATCGTCTTATTCATCATCTATCATTTCCATCAGGAGACTCAGTCAATGATGGTATTAATGATGAACTATGTTCAGTGTCATATACATCATTTGACGCCGCTTTAGATCTGTTGCGCCAGTGTGGCAAGGGAGCCCTGTTAGCAAAATCCGATGTAGAATCAGCCTTTAGACTACTTCCCATTCACCCAGAGTGTCACTGGACACTGGGTTTCCATTTTGAAGGAGGCTATTATTTCGATAAATGCCTACCCATGGGCTGCTCGTTATCTTGCTTCTACTTTGAAGTATTCGCAAGTTTTATTGAGTGGGCCATTAGGTATGAATCAGGTTCTGTTAATGTTATACACTACTTGGACGATTTTCTATTCATCGGCCCTGCCACCACCGCCACTTGCGAGAATTTGTTAAATATCTTTCTGTGGTTAACAAAGCAATTTGGGGTCCCGGTCGCGTTGAATAAGACGGTTTCTCCTTGCACTAGTATCCAATTTTTAGGAATCGAGAAAAACTCAGTTCTGATGCAATTTAGGCTTCCTGACGAAAAACTGCTAAAATTAAAAAACTTAGTTAATAGAGCACTAAGCGCCAAAAAAATCCAGTTAAAAGAATTGCAATCATTATTAGGTCATCTCACCTTTGCTACCCGAGTCTTACCTGTAGGCAGAGTTTTTAATAGAAGGCTCATTGATCTAACCATGGGCGTCACCAATCCTTCACACCATATACAAATCTCTCATGAATGCAAGGAAGACCTGAGAGTATGGCAACAGTTCTTAGAACATTTTAATGGCCAAACATGTTGGCAACAGGAATTCCTTGAAAATGACTCCTTTCAATTCTATACTGATGCGGCTGCATCGGTAGGAATTGGGGCATTTTTTAACGGCCAATGGTCTGTTGGCAGATGGCCAAAAAGATGGATAGATTCAGGACTGACTGAGAACATAGTCCTATTGGAAATTTTCCCAATCATCTTTGCCATAGAATTATGGGGCACTCGGTTAGAGAACAAGAGAATCTTACTGAGGTGTGATAATATGAGCGTAGTTCAAGTTATAAATGGTTTGACATCAAGGTCCCCCTAGTTCTCAGATTGCAGGCACTTAGTTTTTAGATCGTTGCAGTTTAATTTATGGCTGAAGGCAAAACACATTCGAGGCATAGATAATAAGACTGCCGATTCTCTGTCTCGTTTTCAGTTTGGAGCATTTTGGGAACTGGAGGAGCAAGCAGAGACTCAAGGGTTACCATGTCAAGATATCTATGGGATTTGATTTAGAACCGCTTAAAAAAGTGCTGCTGGATTCACTGTCCACAAAAAACCTGGACAGATTACATATCGGCTTGGAATGCTTGGGTCCAATTCAAATCCCAGAGCAAAATGTCTGCCCATTTTTCTGATAGTAATCTCTTTGTTTGTTGGATACTGAATTATGTGTCAGCAAACTATTCCTTATCTTATATGAAAAAGAGAGTAGCGGGAATTCTTTCATCTTAAAATTATTAGGGGAAACGGATTTTACTCGTTCTTTCTTATTAAGCGTTCTTTAAGGCTAGCAAATCAAAAAAGTCAATAGACACTAGACGCCCCATAACCCTCCCCTTGTTAGAAAAATTAATCGTCATTCTCCCGAAATTTTGTTTTGGCGAATACGAAATTAGCCTATTTCGCTGCCTGTATTAGCATTCTTTGCTGCCCTACGAGTAAGTGAAGCAGTTTCGCCAAGCAAAAAATTCCCTGGGGGTTTAGAAGAGGATAGTATATACTTGGTGCAGGACAAACTGTGCATAGTGTTAAAACACTCTAAGACAGATCGTCTGGGTAAGGGTTTAGTCTCTTGGCTCGGCCCATTCGCCATTCCTGATCTCTGCCCGATCAAAAACTTCTTAGCATTTAAAGCTAACCGCCCACAAGTCCCCGGTCCCTTCTTCATCCACAAGGACAAATCCTTTGTTTCAAAGTTCCAATTTGCCAGAGTTCTGAGCCGCTCCCTAGTAGTGTTAGGGATCCCTGAGAAGAACTTCAGGACCTACTCATTCCGGATAGAGGCTGCCACCCATGCATCTTTGCTCCGGCTTGAGCCCTCTTCCATAAAACATATAGGACGATGGCAGTCAGATAGATACAAAAGTTATGTTCGCCCCGACCTTGTCCTTATGAATTGATTTATCTCTTACAGGTGGGGTCCTCAATATTTGGATAGTGGGTCATTCCTTTGTGTATTGGTCAAATCGCAGAGCGGAAAAGCGGGTCTACAGAGACAATCTAAATCTCGACAGATCAAAATATAGAATTTATTGGATGGGCTTGCATGGTCTGAATTGGGATAACCTAATCCCCGCCCTAACCAGGTTATTAGTTAAATGGGGTCATCCAGACATAGTGGTGGTTCACTTAGGAGGCAATGACATTGGAAAACGTTCAACCTTTTCCCTAATTAACAGAATGAAAAAGTATATCGCTCAAATTCGATTATTTATGCCCGATGTCATGTTTGTATGGTCCGAAATAATCCCCCGTTTAATATGGCTAACAAAATCTCTTAAGGCCCTGGAAAAGTCTAGACGTAAAATAAACTTTTCCATCAGCAAATTCGCAAGGTCCATACATTTTTGCAGATACCGACACAGAGAATTAGAAGGGGGAGAGTTAGGCCTGTATAGAGATGATGCTATTCACCTATCGGACATCGGCCTTGATATTTTCAATCTGGGCCTCCAGTCCGCGATTGAAAAGGCCTTGGCTTGGAAGGGGTCAAGCTCGATTTAAGGAATTAAACGAGTCTTGACTTGGCCGGTTTTTAAGTGAAGCAGGAAATTTTAGGCTCATGGCTTATTTGAATTAAAAGGCTGAGCCAAATCTTAAAAGTTTAAAGTTATTTACAGGGCTGCCCGCTGGGAGAAGAGCAGGGGCAGGCTGGGTAAAAGATAATAAATGGTTGAAGAAGTAAAGTGTTAAACATGTTAATTTAACTGTTAATTGAAATAAAAGTGTTGCGGCCTTTTTCTCCCACCTCTTTGTGTCGGTGTGAATTATTTAATGTCAGGTTAATTGGGTTCTCTATGGTTTATCACTGGGAGGGACTCCATCATCCCTTGACCATGGGAAGTTTAGGGAATAGTGATCATGATATATTGTCAAGTAATATAGGTTGCAAAAAAATTGCATTGGCTAATGAAAACATTTAGCTAATATATGCTCTTAAAAGAATCACTCCTGCTCATAAACTGGGGCTATATGTTCTGGGATAAAAACAGAACGGACTGGTTTGAAAGGGGTATTAAATTATTACTTTTCTAAATTTATACCTTTAGGTAGCTTAATGCTCAGGTAAAAAGGGAAATGCAAAGAAAGAAACAGTGTTTAGAATTTTGAAATCAGAGGGAACAGAACAAACCTATATGAAGCATAAAATCTGTAATAAGGAGTGCAAGAAAGCAAATAAACGAGCTGAAACAGAAAATGCATTTTAAATACATTTAAAATGAACAAAGCAAGACCAACCTTGAAATGTTTTTTAAGCATATAAATAGTAAAAAGATGAGGAGAGAAAATGTTGGACCATAAAATAATGGGGCGAAGATGGTTACAGGAGACCTAGAAGGCTAATGTGCTAAACCAATTTTCTCCTCTGTATGCACTATAGAGTCCATATAGCAGGGACTGTATTAATACGAAGAGTAAAAATTAGGAATATTCATTCTGGCTGACAGAGTATGGTAGGGAAACAATAAGACAGGACCACAGAATTGATTCAGGCACATAACTACCAAGGGAGAAGGGGAGCAACCGTAGGAGGGCAGGGAGAAGGGGGCCCCATCTTCTTATTTTTTTCTATGGCAGATATAGCCTCCTCCCAGAAAACCACTGTGGATGAAACACGTATAGGGGCCCCATCATAGATTTCTGGAGGGCCCAGTGATTAAACTGCATGGATTTATGAGAAAATATCTTGTCAGACTATCTTGCTTGATTTTTATGAAGAGGTTAATGAGACATTAGATTCTGGCATAGCAGCAGTGGATATAGTATACTTGGATTTTGTTAAAGCTTTTGATACTGTGCCACACAGACAACTTATGTAAAAATGTATCGGGGTTATTCAATAAAAGTTTTTATCGTTAAAAATGGTGTTAATTTTGCACCAACAAATCAGATGTTAGCTTTCAAATGTTACATAAGATCTGATTTGGGCAAAATTAGCACCATTTTTAACGATAAGAACTTTTATTGAATCTCCCTGTAAGTCTGTTGGCCTAGAAAAAATATTTGTACGTGACTAGAGAATTGGTTGTTGAATTGCATACAGAGAGTGGTGGTCAATAGAGCTACATCTATGTGGGCTTAGGTTCTAAGTGGAGTGCCTCAGGGTTCTGTAATGGGGCCACTTTTTAAAAATCTGTTTATAAATGACTTAGAAGTGGGTATTGAGAGCAAGGTCTCTGATTACAAAAAACTATGAGCTTTGGAAAACTCAAATGAACTGCAATTGCTGCAAGCATTTGGAGTTTAACATTCCTTGTGCCATCTGCACAGTAAATTGCACTGGGCTAGGTTAATCTCTAGGTTAATATTTGGGGGTTCTAGTAGATAACCAACTTAGCTGTAGCAAGCAGTGCCACATAGCAACCGTTAGAGCTAGCAATATATGTCTTCTATAAAGAGGGGAATAGATTAAAGGGAGAAAAACTATTCTCCGAGGCGTAGGAATCACTAAAGCAACCATAGCAGTTGCTATAGGGCCCAGAGCCAAAGGGGGCCCCATCCAGGTTCCCTCCAGGCATGTCCACCCTCCTAAGAAAAAATTTACCTCACAAAGTTTAGCCCTATTTTCATTTTACTTAAACTCTTCAAAGATGCCCCCAGGTTTAAGTGTGTGTGTGTGTGTGTGGGGGGGGGGGGGGGGGGTACAGTTCTAGCCTCTGCAGATATTTGGAAACTGCAACTCCCAGTATAGCATGCTGGGAGTTGTAAGTTCCAAACATCTGGAGTGCCGAGGAATTGGAGGTTAGGATTACAGCAGAATTCCCATACTGTAATAGCCAAATCCAGTATGGCTATTACTGTATGGGAATTCTGCTGTCCATTTAAAGGGCAACTAAAGCCTCAAAACAATACAGAAAAAGAAGGAGGATGGTATCCATACTGGATTTGGCTATTACTGTATGGGAAATCTGCTGTCCATTTAAAGGGCATCTAAAGCCTCAAAACAATACAGAATCAAAAGGCAGTAGTGGTCAAAATTTCTACCCATGATTTATACTTGAGTCAATACGTTTTTACTAATTTTCAGGTAAAAATAGGTACCTCGGTTTATACTCGGATCAACTTATATTAGAGTATATACGGTAGGTGAAGAATATTGGTGCCAATGACAAAGTTAAATAACCCTAAAAAGTAAATTACATCCAAAAGTTAGGAGACAAGTTAAAAGTAAGGACCTGGGGCGTGGTCTGGATGTGTAGCTGAGCAGACGTGTTACCGAGGGGCTCCCGCTCTGATTAAACCCACCAGTCACATTAACTTCCCTAAGAGCCACGGGAAGGCACTATGGGGAGAAGGAGAGAGGGTAAGCAACCCCCATGCGACAAAAAAACACCCCAGGCGGGGAAACAGAGAGACCTGGAGCAATACTTTGGCCACGAGGGCAGGGCCGCGGACCCCGCATCCGCCATCTTAGACACCATACAAGGCGCAAGAACTGATCGCGCACTCCGGGACCGGACTCCTCAGGAATGTGTTGAGGAGCTGCGACCCTCGCCCCCTCGCCGACCTTCGCTGGCACCTCCAGGGGACTGGAGCCCCGGCACGGGGAGCCTAGACGACTCACAGAGCGGACGCTCCGAAACACCGGGCTCGCCGACCGGAACACAGGTACCATATCCCACAACAACACAAACCCCCTCCGCCCTGCCCAGGGACCAGAGACCAAAAAGTAACTCTAAACCTCTGAATACTCTCCCCGGAGACCTTTATAAACCAGAACCAAACCATATGAGACAGCTCTACGAGCCCCCTCTCACTAGGCCGGATGACCCAGTAGGCCTCATGCCTCAGATATCTTACGCAACAATGGTAACATTGGAGGAAAAAATAGCCTCTCTACCTACAAAAACGGACTTTGCCCACCTAACACAGCAAATCCAACAAACTTGTAGGGCAGAAATAACATCCTTGAGAGACGATCTAAAGGCCTGGTCCTGGGTAGGGTAGAGGATTTGGAGGGGGAAAGTCAACAACAGAGCAGCCAAATGGACTCACTAATGGGAATTGTAAACGACCAATCAAAAGCCATTCGGACCCTCTACCGCCACATAGAAGACATGGAAAACCGCGGGAGACGTAATAATATTAGGATAAAAGGTCTCCCAGAGGCAATAAGTGACCCAGAGCTCAAAGAATCTATACAATCCCTCTTTAATACCATTTTGGGCCATGCCCCACCTAGACCAATTGAACTAGATCGAGTACACCGCACTTTCAGACCAAAGGGTCTTTCTAAGACACCGAGAGACGTAATCTGTAGAGTGCATTTTTACAGCCAAAAAGAGGATATCATGAAGGAATATAAAAACCTTTCAGACATCATACATGAGGGTGCCCATGTGCAACTATACCCAGATCTCGCAACGTCCACATTGGTCCGCCGCAGACAATTGAGACCACTCCTACACGCACTGAAAGAAAAGAATATACCCTACAGATGGGGTTACCCATTCCAGCTGATAGTTAGACAAGCGGGTATAACATACACTCTAACTTACCCAGAAGACCTACCAAGCTTTTGCGCAGACCTGAACTTACCAGAAGTCTCATTACCGGACTGGAAGGGTCTTCCTACAATGCCACAAAGACTTCAACACACATGGACCCAAGTCCCACCATGTAGTCCATCTCCAATGGGACCTCACTCCAAAAGACCTAGGGAGCCCATAACAAACTCTCCCTCATACAGTTCCCCTAAAGTATGATAACTAGGCCGCCAAACTAAATATGTACTGCACTAACTAAGGGGGAAGGATGCCTTAAAATCCCCGAGATGGCCTTAAAGGGACAACCCAATTGAACTCAATTTTCAAACCTAATCTTACACTATAATGCATATATGTGATAAATGTTAATAAGGTGATGTTTGCCTCGGTGTCCTCTCTCCCCGACCTATGCTTCACTACCCCTATCTCGGCTGTATCTGAAATGGTAAAGTAAATTCTTAAATGATGGAAACGGGGAAACCCACTAGTGCCAACACAGAGGATCTACTAAGTTTTACCTCTGGGCACTCTGATAAGAATTTCCTTATAATCCCAGTAAAAATGCAGCCTTACCCTATAGTTTCTAAAACCTCCACTCTCCTTACAAAGGTATACTAACATGTCAGAAAGCGAGGGCAATACTGTATAGGAGGTTACCAAAACTCTTAGAAAACCATTTTTGTTGAATACAACTCAGAAGATCTTAAAATCCCCCCTCCGCACGGAGTCTATGGAGGCTATATAGCAAACAATGGATGAGATAAACACAACAATAGCGGGAACTTTGAGTGTCCCTACCTTTGAAGTTAATACATGTTGGCCGATATGGGAGAGAGGACGCCGAAATGAAATGTATATATAGCTTTTCCACAATAGGAAAGGGTTGTATATCCAGAAAAGGGGAAGAGACTTAAATGTTGCCAGTCTACAAATGAACAACCAAGACATTGAAAATGGGATATATAATATTGGGGGTATGCTTCCCTCCTAATTTTGGGCTACTACACGAAGTGGGTGTTCGGAGCGGGGCCCCGGCGGGGGTAAGAACGTTAAAGGCAGAACAGACACCACCTCCCCAGTCGGGCGAGACTTGCTACTCGCAGTGGATTCACACAAATCCACAGAGGATGTCAGAATCCTCGAGTGGCAGCATAAGTCCTGCCCGAGCCGGGGAGAGCAGGTCTCTCTTAGGCAAGGTAGCTAACTACGTAATAGATAGCATTCTATCGTTTGTAAATATGTTGTGTTTTCTTTCCTTTCATCCCTCTATGTCCCCTACTCCTACTGGGGACAGTCTAGGAATGTTTCTAAAATGTTTTACCAAACCCAAAATGTTCATTTATCATTGCCAGCAACTTTCTCATCTCTTTTTCTCTATGTCCTACCCAGACAAATCGAAAGTATCTATGATTTATCAGGCCAAGACCGAAGTCTCTATCCCGAGGGCGACCGCTCCGCTGGAGGGAGAGAGGGGAAATACCAGACAGCCCAGATCGCGGTTACAAATTGATAAACCTACCTGCCCACGAACCCGTAAGCTATTATGGTTAGAATAATGACCTTGAACGTTAAGGGCCTAAGGTCCATTAGAAAGAGAAGGCTCTTGGAAAGGGAGATTAAGCAGTAACATTCGGATATAGTGTTCCTCCAGGAGACCCACCACACCTCCTCCGACCACTGGAAGTTCATTAAAAACACATATCCTAAGGTATACAAGGCGACCCATAGTTCTAGAAAGGCTGGAGTGGCAATATTGATCCACAAAAACTGCCCATTTCAATTTCTAAATCAGGAAATTGATATAATGGGAAGATATATCATTTTGTCAGCCACTGTCGCCTCTCGGGAGGTAACGCTGTGTAACTTATATACTCCAAACACTAAACAAAAATCATTCATAAATACCATTCTAACTAAACTACGGGCAATTTCTACTCCGCTTAAGATAATTGGGGGAGACTTCAATGCACACATGTCAGACAAAATGGACAGAATGACCCTGACAAACTCAAAAGCATCCCGTGAGTCGGCCGGCCTCTCCAGAGCCTTTCGAACTATGATTAGGAACAACGGGCTATATGACACGTGGAGAATTTCCAACCCCACAGCTAAGGCGTACACATACTACTCTCCTCCACATAAAACACACACTAGAATAGATTATATGTTCACCACATACTTGGGAGTCCGAGCCCTCACCGATGCTCAAATAACATCCCCAACCTGGTCAGACCATGGCCCAGTAATAATTGATATCACACTGACTAACCACCCCCCCAAACAATACCAATGGAGGATAAACGAAGGCCATCTTAAACACCCACTCCACAGAGAAAATATTAGGGAAGCAGTTAAATCATACTTTGAAAACAATGCAGGCTCAGTGACAACTCCAATGACACTCTGGGAAGCCCATAAAGCAACAATACGAGGCCATTGTATACAATTGGCCTCACGCCTTAAAAAAGACAAAGCTTTACAATACCAGGAACTTCAATCTACACTTAACAAAACAGAGACAGAGCTGTATCAACGCCCAACCATTACAACTCTCCGAAAAGTAGTCCACCTCCGAGCAGCCATAACAAACCTCTCTCTACTAAATGCTGACAAGGCAATTAGGTGGTCTAAACGGTCATTCTATGAAAAAGGAAACAAAGCATCCACACAACTAGCAAACCTACTCAGAGATCGTAGATCCCAGACAACCCCGACTACGATCAAAGACAAAAATGGAACACCAACACATGACCCTAGACACATAGCAGACTGTTTCAGACAATACTACGAAACCCTATATAACTCAGTCACCCCTACAACAGAAACTATAACCCCTGAATTTAAACAATATATGAAAGATTATATCGCAAGCACTACCATACCTCAGCTAACACGGAACCAACTAGACACCTTAGACAGGCCCATTACAATAAAAGAAATACAAGAGATAATTAAATTCCTCCCCAATGGCAAATCACCGGGCCCAGACGGCTTCTCCAACACATACTATAAAAAATACTCAGATATTCTTGGTACCCACCTACTCCAAGTATACAACAACATAATGCAAGGAGACTTAGTACCTACAACTTTCACCAATTCCCATATAGTGGTCATCCCGAAGCCAGGAAAAGACCCCTCACTATGTCCAAATTATAGACCAATCGCACTACTAAACTGCGACTATAAAATATTCACTAAACTACTTGCAAATAGACTGGCCCCTATACTACCGGAAATAATTCATAAAGATCAAGTAGGGTTCGTTCGCCATAGACAAGCAGGAGATAATACCCGGAGGATAATTGACATAATAGAAGTACTAAACAGACGTAAACAAGAGGCAGCAATCCTTAGCTTAGACGCGGAGAAAGCCTTCGATAGGCTGGGCTGGCCCTTCCTGTTTTCTATACTGGAACATATTGGCATGAGAGGAGAATTTTTAACAGCTATAACTAATTTATATTCCAAAGCCACAGCCTCAGTTAAATTTCCCATGGTCACCTCTCACTCATTTACAATATCTAACGGTACGAGGCAAGGCTGCCCCCTCTCACCGCTGTTGTATGTTCTCTCCATAGAGCCATTGGCAAATCGTATTAGATCAAACCCAAATATTTCAGGAATAAAAATAGGGCAAACCACTTACACTACTGCATTATTCGCAGACGACGTGTTGCTCTCCTTGACCAACCCAGCCACCTCCTTACCATATCTACACGAAGAAATAACTAAATATAGCCAAGTCTCAGGATATAAAATTAATGACAATAAAACCGAAGCACTACTCATAAATACATCACCATCAAACACGCAAATACTTCAACGTACATATAAATACATATGGAAAAAGGACTCCATTAAGTATCTGGGAACAAATATCACCCCTAACTTCTCTTCCCTGTTTACAGCCAACTTCACACCACTTTTAACAGAAACCAGACGTTTACTCAACTCATGGAAAACACACACTCTCTCATGGTTTGGGAAAATTACCACCATAAAGATGTCAATACTGCCAAAATGGTTATACTTATTTGAGACTATACCTATCCCACTCCCAAACAAATTTTTTCATACCCTCCATAAGGAAATGTTAGATTTCATCTGGGGGAACAAGACACACAGATTATCAAAACAGGTAATTATGACTGGGAGACTGGGAGGAGGCCTGGCTGTCCCCAACATGACTAAATATTACCAAGCAGCACAACTACGCCATACAGTTTACTGGTTCAACAGCCACCCCGGAGCTCTATGGACACAGCTAGAACAGGACTGGATGCTCCCTATACATCTAGCAACACTCCTCTTACAAAACACAGACTTCAAACACCACTCTAAACAAACAGAAATGCTAGGACCAATGTGCACAACCAAATCAATCTGGAAACGACTATGGAAATCACAAATGCTCACTGCAGACATTTCAACTTTAACCCCGGTAATCGGAAACCCTGAGTTTCCCCCAAGTCTACACACCCATCATATAACAATATGGACAAATGCCAAACTTACAACAATAGCAGACCTAGCAGACCCCACTACTCATACAATATATGACTTTGCCACACTAGTATCAAAAAAGAAATTATCCAATAAAATGTTTTACACATACCTACAAACACGTCACTACATCAACTCATATGTAAAGGGACCCAACCTTCCACCAAAAACTGCCTTTGAACAAATAGTTAGAAGAGGCCCTATCCAGCAAAAATTAATATCCCAAATCTACAACATCTTGAACTCTCCTCCTGCCACAATCCAAAAACCTATACATAAATATATGACCCATTGGGAACAGAACCTAAACAGACAAATAACTATGGAGGAGTGGAGGGCAATATGGGAACAAGCATCTAGGTCGTCCATATGCGTGATACATAAAGAAAATGCCTATAAGTTGATCTTAGAATGGTATTATACACCAGAAAAACTGCATAGGATATGGCCAGATACAACTGACAGATGTTGGAGGGGGTGTGGGAAGAAGGGGTCCCTGATTCACATATTCTGGACCTGCCCATTTATAATAAATATTTGGAACCAGGCCTCTAAGCTGATCCGGAAGGTGCTTGCATACAACCCCCCCCATGGACCTGATTCACTGGCTGCTTGGTCTCCCATTTAAAAGGCTCTCTAAGAACGCTACTAAGCTGTGTACCTATATACAGGTGGCTACAAGACGTCTAATTCCTAGATTTTGGAAACAGCCACAACCACCCTCTGAATCAGACCTATTACAAGCAATATTAGAAGTAAGATCCATGGAATACCTAACAGCCTTAGTATTAGACCAAATTGAAAAGTTTACAAAAGTTTGGGCCCCATGGGACACTGTGATGGAGTCGGACGGATCTCGCTCGCCCCCCCTCCCTTCTTCTCCTACCGTAAACACCCAGAGGGTGACGAATTCCCGGTGGTAGATATACTGAGAGGTGTAACAGCGGAGCGGTGGACCACTCAACCCATCTACAATAAAGTACAGTAGACAAGGAGAGTGAGACTCGGATTGGCTTGCGAGAAAATCATGGACTGGGTCCCCTTCTTCTGCCTTCCCTTCCTCATATCCCCCCTCCCCTCTTCTCTGCTTTCTTTACTTTCCATATATAAAAGTTAAGCAGTAAAGTTTATATTATACGATTCACGGTCAAATCATAGACAATGATATACAATACTCAACCTGCAGCTTTAATAACAAAGAGTCTTATGGTCCTTCCCTGTCCCTCCCCCCTCTTGAAGTTTAAATATATTTATGTTGGAACCATAAAAGAGATGGGTGGGACAGAATCACAAATGACTGATATACCCACACAGGGGATAAGTAACCACGAAAGGAGACACTAACAGTAATGACACTAGTGCACTATGTGGACAGTAATGATATCCTACAGTCCGCGGAACAACAACCACAGACTCTAAACCAAGAAAATACTGAAATGCTGCCACTGTTAAATTACGAATATTGTATTTGTTCTTTTCCTGTTTATTTTTTCTCTTATGGCTCAATGTCACTAGTTATTGGATGTTTTATGTACCATGATCTTTCAAGAAAATAAAAAAACAAAGTTTTCAAAAAAAAAGTAAGGACCTCCAGGGTAGTTTTTTCAGAAACACTTCCACAGCCACGTGCAACGTTAGGGAGGCTACAAGAGCTTACGAGTGTTAATGTGTGGTTGTTGAAAGGAGGAGGGGTTTGAGGTTTTTTGGGGGAAGAAGATGGCTAGAGGGTTGGAGTAGATATTAAACTAAATAAAGGGGGGTACAGTAAGGAAACAGGGTATAAATAACAATGGGGGGGAGGCATGTACATCAAAATGTATAAATAAGATAATGGGGGTGTATTTATATTAAATAAAAGTTAAGACCAAATTTATTACTATGGATATAAATAAATCAACACAGACTCATAATAAATAAATCTTGTCAACATAACTTGCTTGGTTTATATGAAAATGTGAGTAGGAATTTAGATTCTGCAGTGGTGGATGTGGCATACTTTGATTTTGCTAAAGCTTTAGATACTCTGCCACATAGATGACATTTGTATAAACTAAGGTCTATTGGTCTTAAAAAAAAGGTTGGGACCAAGGCAAAGTGTTAACACAGACACCCAGGGTTAGCCTCAGTCAATCACAGACGCAGCTGCTGGTCTGGTCCCTGCTTGCAAGTTCCGGCAAGAGCGCCACAGGAGCGAAGGGCTGTAAGTAGAGTTCTGATGTTTTATTTTAAAGATATAACTAGGCAGCTGGGGGTGGGCAGGGGGAGCTACAATATGTCAAAAGTTTATATTTTGGGGGGGGGGGGGGGGGGGGGGGGGCACGTGTGGGTGGGAGGGCTAGAAATGGCAATGCTACCTCTTTACAAGACACTGGTAAGGCCTCACTTGGAATATATTGTGCAGTTTTGGAACCCTATTTGTAAAAGATAAAATAGTTTAGAGAAGGGCAACTAAATTAATAAGTGGAATGGAGCTTGAGGAGGAAGTCAAATTAAACAAAGGTTTTACACTAGAGAAGCGGTGCTTTTATGGGTATATGATCACTTTATACAAATATATTAATGGGCCTCTCACTGATGCATTGTTCAACAATCATTTTAGATGACATGCGGATATCCTTTAAGATTACAAATAATTAGAAAATGTTGCTTTACAGTGAGAACAGTAAAACTGTGGAACAGTCTTCCATGGTTAGTACTGGTTAGTTCATTGGGTAGTTTCTAAAATTTTAAAATATTGAAAATTACTGGTATTAATATAAATAGTACTGACTGATCCAGGGATTCTCTCTGATTTGTGGTCAGGAAGAATTTCTGGACTCAGGGCTAGGCCACACTGAGGAGCTTTTAAGCGCAATCCGATCACACTTTTAAAAGCGCACACTAGTGTGCTACTGTGTGCAGCAGCACACTAGTGTTTGGGGGCATGGAAAGGATGTTTGTGTATGTGGGTGTGATTCGGGAACAAACCTGGGATGTTTGGAGGTGTGGCCATGATGTGTGGGGGCGGGACATGTTTTGTGGGGGGGGGTTGGGGAGTGAACACAATATCTGGTAGCGTGGTCACAACATTTTGGGGCATGGTTGTGATGTTTGGGGACATGGCAGTTATCTTTGGGGGCATGGCCTTGATGGCTGGGGTATGAGCATGACCGTGATGTTTGGGGGTAAGGCCATGACAGCAATATCTGGGGGCGTGTTCACATTCCAGGAGGCTCTGCTTTAAATTTCTTAGCATGACAATAACCGCAAATGTGATTCATATCACCAATAGCAACATTGTCTTTCCAGGGTTTATATTTGAAACCTTCCAGGAACAAATTGTAATGTCTTACAGACCTTAAGGGAAATGTCTTGTTCCCTCTGTTATAGAAGCTGTTGTTCTGTGTGTGCAGCTCTCTGAGTTGTGTAGCCGTACATAAAGCTGTTGTTTTGTTACTGAAGTATACTTGACGTGTGGACTCTGTGCTGTTGAAGTCGGGCAGCACACAGAGCCCAGGCCATTCATCTGAGTTGCTGAATTGGGGAATCGCACTCTGCAAGTAACATGCAGGATTTTTATTCGTCAAACTGGACTTCATGGGCGTCGGCCCTTTCAGAGGGTGTCACCATTATGTGGATGCATTCAAGGGTGCTTTACAATTACATGGTCATACATTACATACAGGGTAACACATGTTATATAAAGTCATACATATTACATACACAGGTAATACATAATATAACTAAACAGAGTGAGGAGTTTCTTACAGCAATATTGTGGTACAGTAGGAAAGAGGACCCTGCCCAAAGAGCTTACAGTTTAGAGGATATGGGGGTGATTCATAAGGTGATGGGAATCGGTAGGCTGTAAGTAGATTGGCAGTGGAGTGTGAAAGGCGGGTTGGATCATATTGGGTAGTAAAAGGGGTAATGTTTAAGCCAAAAGAGGTGGGTGCTAGCCTAAAGAGGTGGGTTTTAAGGTTACGTTTGAAGGTTTTGAAGTGGTGAGTGACGGACAGACGGAGGGAGTTCCAAACCAGAGGGGCAGCACGAGTTATGTCCTGAATGCGGGCATATGAAGAGGTGACCAGGGTGGATGAGAGGATGGTATCGTTTGCAGAGCTGAGGTTGCACCTGGGACGGTATCGCTGGATCAGCTCTGAGATATATGGAGGGGCTGTCTTGGATAGTGCTTTATAGGATAAGGTAAGCAGTTTGAACTGGATCCGTTGTGTGATTGGCAACCAGTGGAGGGACTGACAGAGAGGAGAGGCATTAGAGAAGCGAGAAGAGAAATGAATGAGCCGGGTAGCAGAGTTGAGAATGGATTGAAGCGGTGCCAGGCAGTTGTTTGGTAAATCACACAGGAGTGTGTTGCAGTAGTCTAGCCGGGATATGATTAGGGCATGGACTAGGATTTTTGTAGCTTCATTCGAGAGGAAGGGTCGAATGCAGGAGATGTTTTTGAGTTGGAGCCGAGAGGAGTTGGCAAGCGAATTGACATGAGGTTTGAAGGAAAGATCGGAATCTAGCGTTATTCCCAGGCAGCGGACATGAGGAGATGGGGATATAGGTGTGTTGTTAATATTAATAGTAAGACTAGGGAGGGGAACAGATTGTGAGGGTGGGAAAAGGACAAGTTCAGTCTTGTCCATGTTTAGTTTGAGGAAGCGGGAGGACATGAAGGCGGAGATGGCACTAAGGCAGTAGGGGACCTGGGATGTCAATGTAGGGAGATCTGGGGCAGAGATGTATATTTGGGTATCATCCGCATACAGGTGATACTGGAACCCAAATGAACTAATTAGTTCACCAAGGCCATAGTTGTAGATGGAGAAAATAAGAGGACTGAGTACCAAGCCTTGCGTGACCCCCACAGGGAGGGGGCGAGTAGTGGAGCTAATTTCAGAGTGAAAAACACTAAAGATCCTACCAGAGATAGGAGGATAGCCAAGAAAGTGCAGTGTCCTATATACCTAAGGAGGCCAGGATCTGAAGAAGTAGAGGGTGATCAACAGTATCAAAAGACCCAAGTTCAAAATAGATTATACCTCCTAAAAGTAAAGAAAGGTCTGGGCCAGTTGGAATCTATCCCAGGATTCTAAAGGAGATAAGTTTGGTAGTTGCCAGACTATTTATTTATTTGCCAGGAAGGGCCCCAACTTTATACTTTTCCTGGATGTGGCTGAAATTTATTAGGATTTCAGAAAATCATCTGATATGGTTCCACATAGAAGATTACTAATAAAACTAAAGGGTAACTGGGGTCCAAATATGACTTAAGGTAAATTGACAGGAATTGCTTTCCTGTGAATTTTTGTAATTTACTTTCATTATTTATTTTACATAGTTTTGAAGATATTTACATTTATATGTGTGATATAGAGCAGCATCACCAGATCTCCTGCACTTCCTGCTTCCTGCTCTGAAACCATGTGACAGTCCCTCTTCTGTGTCTCCTCCTCATCGTGGGCCACGTGGCCCCTTCCCTTGCAGCCCCCTTGAGCCTTTCCCTTGCAGCCTTCTGTGGCCCCTCCCACTCATGGGCCCTATGGCCCCTCCCACTTGTGGGCCCCATGGCCCGTCCCATTTGCAGGCTCCTCCCACTTGTAGGCCCCGTGCCCCTGCCACTCGCGGGGCCAGTGGCCCCTCCCCTTGCAGACCCATCCTGGCCCCTTCCCTTGCAGACTCCTGTGGCCCCTCCCACTCATGCCTCTGTGGCCCTGCCCACTCAAGCCCCATGGCCCCTCCAACTCACAGACCCCCCATGGCCCATCCCATTCATGGGCCCCATGGCCCCTCCCACTCATCGGCTCTGTGACCCCGTCCACTCACGGGTCCGGTGACCCCTCCCACTCATCGGCTCTGTTACCCATTCCACTCGCGGGTCCAGTGGCTCCTCCCCTTGCAGACCCATCCTGGCCCCTACCCTTGCAGCCCACTTGGGCCTTACCCTTGCAGCCTCCTGTGGCCCCTCCCACTCCCGGCTCTGTGGCCCTGCCAACTCGTGGGTCCTGTGACCCCTCCCCTTGCAGACCCATCCTGGCTCCAGTGTTCTCCCTAGGGTCTTTTAGCCGGGCGGCCCACCTGGCTACTTTTTCATGCCACCCGGCTGGAAAAAATTCCTTGAGAGAAAATTTAAAAGAATTTAGATGTAGGTTTATTAGGTGCCAAACTCCTGCCAACACTGCCCAGTCCAGACCTGTTTTTTACACTTGTAAGATTATTTTAGCACATGTTAAATAGCTTTTCCAAGATCCCCAAGGCCCCAAAAGGGTGGCACATGTGCTTGTGCTGCCATATTACATGGGTTACCTTCAGATGTTGAGGAACTGCAACTCCTTGCAGATGTTGACAAACTACAACTCCCTGCATTCTACAACCACGGAATGCCGGCTACTTTTTCATGCCACCCATCTGGAAAAAATTTCTGGGGAGAACACTGTGACTCCTTCCCTTGCAGCCCCCTTGGGCCTTTCCCTTGCAGCCTCCTGTGGCCCCTCCCCCTATCAGGCCCCAATGGAAAAGCAGCCTTTTTAGCAGAAAAAGAATCAGCAGTTTTAAACTTTGTCTAATTCTTTCTTTGCTGAAAAGACTGCTTTTACACAGTGTTCTGTAGGGGGTAGGAGGGTATTGTCCTGAGGTGCAAGTGGGGGAGGGGCCACAAGACCTGCAAGTGGGCAGGGCCACAGAGTCCATGAGTGGGAGGGGACACAGGGTCTGCAAGCGAAGGGGCAAGGTTGGGTCTGCAAGGGGAGGAGGCACAGGGCCTGCGAGTGGGAAGGGCCAGCAAGTGGGAGGCATTAAAAAAAGCAATGCTGTGGGCTGTGCTGTTCTTCCCACCCCCTCCAAGCCTTCAGTCATGCACTGAGCATGTGCCAACTGCAGATTAGAGGAGGAAGTAGTATTTCTGATCGCCGATTCAGAACCTCCCACCCCCTAACTTTTTGATCAGTAATTTCTTCATGTTTTTGGCTGTGCAGCACTTAGAGAGGTGGTTGATGGCTCGTTTTTAAAGGTAGGAACCTGGTCTTTCATTTAAAATAAACTTGTTTGGAGACCACAGTTCCCCTTTAAGGAACTGTTAGGCCCTTCCTCAGCTCCCTTACTATTCAGCCAACTGGGAGGGACTTCTGGGTAAGCAGTCTCCAGCTCTAATGGATGGTGTCCGGGAGTGCACGTAGGAACATCATGAGCTGCATGCTCATGATGCATGTTCCTTTACCTGTATTTTCCCCCTGTATTGACTCCAGTGTTTCTTTCCCTGTTGCATGTCCCTGTTTTCTTCACTGTTGGTGGCTCCTGCAGTTGTCTTGCTCCTGGTCTACTGCTGCAGTTTCATCTACCATATTCATTAGCTGCTCCAGGGCTATTCCTGGTCTCTTACTGCAGTTCTAACTCATCATGCCTCTCAGATGCTCCTGGTCTCGTGCTGCAGTTTCATCCACCATATCCATTAGCTGCTTATGCTTTCCTGTTGCATGGCTATTCCAGTTCTCCTACTGGAGTTCACACTCATCTTTCCTCCCAGCTGCTCCTGGTCTCCTACTACAGTCTCATCCACCATATCCATTAGCTGCTCCTGATCTCCTGCTGCAGTCTTATCAACATATCCATTAGCTGCTCCTTTTTTCCTGTTGCAAGGCTATCCCTGGTCTTATCCTGCAGTTTATACTCATCATACCTCTCAACCACTCCTAGTTTCTGATGCAACTTCGCCCTCCATATAATCTCAATCTCTCCTGGTCTCCTGTTGCAGAGCTACTCATCATATTCCATGTTACCCAGTGACTGTTTTCTAAGTGCCAGTTGCCTACATATGACTCTCTTATCTTTCTGAGTTTTGGGAGGCCTGTTGCCTATACAAGTGCGTACCTAAACTCAGGAAAGTAACTGCTGCCATTTTCACCACAAGGCTCTGCCTGCAAAACGTGACAGGAACAGTAAACTAGTACCTATTTGTTTGTACAGTACTTGGATTGAGAATTAGTATAGATTACAAAGATTGGTTATGTTTGGAACGTTTTCTAGTTGGACCAGTGCTGTCATAGGACAGGGTTCTGTCTTGTTCTGGTGCTTTTTAATGAGAGTATAGTCTTTAACACAAAAAGACTATAGTTATTACAATATTTGCCTACAGTATGTGGCACAGTACCAGTTTATCATGTCAGTTTTCAGCTTATCAAGGCATTTGATTATTAGTATTGTGTCCTTTAAATAGGAACAATTTATATCAAAATTTGACACTCTCCCAAATTCATGTTTCTATTTCTATCAAATATGGAGCCACAGGTATGCAGGTGGTATGCAGGTTCTACCAATGGGCTGTGTCCAAGGTATAGCCAAAAATAGAATAAATAAAAGTCACTGTCTACCCAAATTAATCCAAATTAGTGGAGGCTATAGTCCATGCAGCCAATTAGGACATAGGAGATTCCAAACACAAAGTCAGAAATGTTTAATAACCAGCATGGTACACATGCTACACTATAGCTGGCCAAACAGGAGTTCTTGGCACTATGCTAATCTGGGCAGCCAAGCCGGATAACAACCACACGGGCTCTACACGGACCCACTCACGTGTCACTTTGCAGCGTCCATGGAAAGATGCAATATGTGTGACCAGCTTTGTCCTTCCCCGCTGTAGTGCCTGCCTCACTCACGCTGAATGTCACATCCAGCAGTAAGTGTGCTCTATACGTCCAGCCAAAGGGAGGATAGGGACTTCCAATCTTACACACTCTGTGGCAACGGACCAAACGGACCAACGCGTGTTTTCACACTGTTAGCAAATCACAGGCTTACTTGTAGATGTAATTAATTTATCCCAAAAGGTATTTACAGAAACTGAGATATTCTTATTGTCCAGAGGTCTATCATTTTAATCTTTTCAACACGCTGTTTTTAACAAATTGGTATGAAACATAGTGTTGAAAAAACATTCCTTCTAATGGATAATAAATATTCGGTTGATAAATTCTTTATAGATGCAACATATGAAGATAATGCATGTGATGTCCATTCTCATGATGTTTTTGATTTTTAAGATCAATGTACAGTAAGTGAATTGCAGGAATTAGAGCCCACTAATGGACATCAGACTGTGTGTGGCATCACACACGATTAGTGGGTTGAAGAAAAAAAATCAAGCTTCTATCCTGTAAATGCAAGTACTGTGAAAGTTCATATCTTTCAGCAAGCAGTGGAGCTGTATTCCCAAAAAGGTAGGGATGAATACACATTTAATATTCTAACCAAGAGGGAAATGGCAGCTTTAAAACGTCTCAAGGTTGATGAGACAACATACATCAAACTTCAAGGTGACCCCTCAATTAGATTTAAAAATAAATTTGACAGTCTAATCAAGTAATTTACACATTTGGGAGTACTATCTAATGATGACAAAACTGTAGACTGTGACACCTCAATCATACCAATATTCCACCACTTGCCCAAGATTCACAAGAGCTTGGTGAATCCAGAGGGTAGGCCTATAGTTTCCAGTATAGGAGAAAATTTGGCCAAACTAGTGGATTTTTACCTCCAGCTATTGTTTGTGGGTTTAAATTCATACATACAAGACACAAAACAAGTGTAACAGAAAATGGAACAAGTAGATTGGAATTTTGTTGGTGTGTTGGTATGCATGGGATGTGAAGTCTTTATATTCCATCATAGACTATAACATGGGCCTTGAGGCACTGGAATGGTGTCTGAAGAGATTTTTCCAGATTTACAAAACTTAATTTTACACTCGATTTCATTTCTGTTGCAACATAATTATTTTATGTTTGATGGGGTCTATTACATTCAAAGGTGCAGGACAGTAATGGGTGTGGCTTTCACGCCATTGTTCGACATCCTCTTTATGGGGTGGTGGGAGGAGTCCCAATCTTTGGAGGTAATAACCCATACAGATCCAGCATCTTCTGGTATGTAAGATATACAGATGACTTACTGTTCATTTGGCAGGAGGATCCAAAATACATGCCATCTATCTTTTCTTTAGAGGGCAAGTCCAGTGTAAAAGTGACTTTAGCTAGGAATTTCACATTAATAAAATTTTCCTAAGATGCCCTGAACTCACCTACCTAACCAGGTCCCTCGCTCCCTGGGCAGGAAGTGGAGCGGCTGTCAGCCGCAGAGCAGATGAGAAGCGGTGAGGGACCGGGTCAGGTAAGGAACTACAGAGGCATCTTAGAAAAAATTTATTAATGCGAAACCTAGGTTTGGGGGGGGTTGATCTTCAATCCTAGTTATTAAACTAAAGTTATTTTTACACAGGACATGCCCTTTAACGGGGGATATACACAAGGATACCATTCAATAACTGGAGCTTAAAGGATAAGTGCACTGTAAAATCAAGTTATGTTCATTTGGAAGCTGCAGCTTTAAAAATACTGTTGCCATATTTTTTTTACCTATGCCCCTCCAGTGCCTACCTTTGTACCATGAAAGTTGCTGACATCTTGTTACTGGTTTGCTGAATGTTAAGCTCCGCCCCTCTGAGATTTCCTCTGCTTTCTCCTGCTTGAGTCTGAAACAGTAATGCCTGTGAGTTCCGTGCACTCTCCTGCTTGAGCCTCAAACAGAAATGCCTGTGAGTTCCGTACACTCTCCTGCTTGAGCCTCAAACAGTAATGCCTGTGAGTTCCGTGCACGTCTGTGTTTTACATGTGGTGTGCTTGAGAAAGGACGTTGGTCCGAAACATGTAGCACACATGTTTTGTTAAAATAAAGACATCTTGTTTTCACAGCTTGGGGTCTGTGCCATCGGTATATACCTCCATTTATTTGAATTGCTGAACCTGGACCAAAGATACCAGGAGGTGTAGCCTACAGTTTCTACATTAATCCTAGGTGTAGAGGATCCTCATCTACCCACACCCACAGGATTACTGGAGAACCTTTTGGAGCTGGGATGTAAGGTAAGGATTTTTATTCACTACAGAGTGTGGCCAGTAGTGGTGGGAATTATAGTTTTGGAGGTGGACATGCCCTTTAAGGTGGGTATATCGATATATTTGGCTGATCACAGCTAATAATATTGTTTGCAGAAAATTTCAGCAAGGCTGATAGCAAAAATGGGACGGTTTTGTCTGACAACGTAGTTAATCAACACCACACGGGTTTCTGTGGCCACTATAAGGCGTGCTCAGTGCTCTTTAATCATGAAGAAAGAGAAAACTGCCCAATGTTCACTTTGAAGTTGTACCCCCCTCAGCAAAGGGGAGCAAGTAAACAATTGTACTTATTATACAGTTATATACTTGGTTAGGAATTTATAAAAAGAGTGATTAATACATCATCTTAATTAACAGGATTTTTAAACAATGTATTTATTGCTGGTATCTAAATGTAGCTGTTCAATGTAATTGCATTTAAAAGGAACCACAAAAAGATCCCATCCCTTCTTAAGAGTTTACCTTCCTCTGCTGAATATACAGTTATTTCCCGGCTGTAAGGCCCCTGTCCTTTCTTGTTAAACCCTTTAATCTTGACATCAAAGGGAGTATATGCTGCAATGCTCTCATTCCGGTATACATATTGATGTGACTGCACCCCAGGCACACTGATTGTCTGCCATATGTCTTCACTTTTCTTCTTAAAGGCTATAACATATCCAAATCCATCTCCATTTTGGTACTGCCTTCCAATTGGCTGCAACAAAGAGGAATATGAGAGAGAAAATTAGCGCCTGTTGCTATTTTTTGTTGTTGCTATTATTGAAGCAAAAAATTATTATTTCAAAATAGGTACTATATACTGATAAGAATGACCTATTCACTGAACAGGAGCAGAATGCCTATAGTTAAGTTTTTTCCAGAGCACAGCACACATGACAATGCATTTTTTCATGTGGCCCAACTGTGTTCTTAATGTTTGTAATAACTCATATTCTATGTACATTTAGTAATTGTAATCAAATTTGTTTATAATCAATCAGTGATAAGTTACACCACATGTAATTTAAGGACATCTCCACACTCTTA
The DNA here is from genome assembly GCA_019447015.1 of Hymenochirus boettgeri. Taxonomy (NCBI): domain Eukaryota; kingdom Metazoa; phylum Chordata; class Amphibia; order Anura; family Pipidae; genus Hymenochirus; species Hymenochirus boettgeri. The sequence continues at coordinate 123,118,273 of CM033470.1, forward strand.
ACAATCAGCACCCTTTAGATTACAAGATGGGTGTCATCAGAACCAGAATCAGAGAACATCCCCATTAGCACAAATGTCAAGGCTAAAGAAATTAAACATCTCAGAGGAGCCCTTAAATTTTGTGGATATCCACAACAGTGAAGGAGGAAAGCAAAACAGGAGAAAGAACATGGTCATCCCATATGTACAGTCTTCAACACCAACTGTCTGCCATGTAAAATGCTGTTTTGACACCCTACCCTGGGCAGTTTCGATAACACCTCTCAGCTACAATGCAATCAACATCTTGCATTCAGACAGCACCTACCACCTGGCTGTCACAATGCTAACTGGGACTTTCCAGGGTACTTAATTGCCATAAGATTCTTGTACAAGTCATTCGGAATGTGGAAACCCAGTCAGATGACTTGCAAAACATCTTCAAGAACTAAACTTTAAATCCAGTTGACCTAACTGAATTCAACAGATATACCATGACCTGGATGAATGAGAACATTCACAAGCAGTTTTGAGTTCCATATAATAAAATGGAAGTTCCACTTTTTAAAAAAATCTTTACTGATACTGACACTCACTTGACACTGTCCAGCCAGTATGAAGTGAGGGAGATAAAACTCTAACACATGGGCACCACAAGACTGGAACCTCCCCCAGCTCAGCCCAGCTGGCACTGCCAGTAAGAGCCTGCAGGAGTGACCTGCTACAAAAGTATGTACTGATTTATGTTTGGGAGACACTAACTGACTGTTCTTTTTATGTGGTGCCTGGGGAATGGGAGGAAAGGCTGGTAGCCTGCACTTGTCTTTGAGACCCCCATTTTTTGGTCTGCTCTGGGCTCCTTTTAAAGTCCTATCAGCCCTCCAGCTAGTGTTCAAACCAGCCCTCCAAAGTGTTCCAACTTGCCCTCAAGCCAGTCTACCTGCTACCACTATATGATGGAATTGATGGAACTAGTTTGCTACCAGCATTTGATTAAAATTGCCATTTGCTATCAGTATTTGATGAAACTCCTATTAGCTACTAGTACATAATGAAATTGGCAGTTTGCTACCAGTATGTAATGAAATTCCCATTTGCTACCAGTATGTAATGAAATTCCCATTTGCTACCAGAAGGTGATAAAATTGCTAGTTTGCTACCAGTAAATGATGAAATTGCTAGTTTGCTACCGGTATGTGATGAAATTCCCATTTGCTACCAGTATTTGATACAATTGCCAGTTTGTTACCATTAAGTGATGAAATTGCCAGTTTTCTACCAGTATATGATGAAATTACCATTTGCTATCAGTATGTGATGAAATTATATTTGCTACTAGTATGTGATGAAATTGCCAGTTTTCTACCAGTATGTGATGAAATTCCCATTTGCTTCCAGCATGTGATGAAATTGCCAGTTTTCTTGTAGTATGTGATAAAATTCTAAATTGTCTACCAGTATGTTATAGTATAGTATCTGTGGTTGAATAAAGTCATACGTCCATCAAATCCAACCCATCTAGCTATATTCTCATTTCCTGCCTAACTGTTGATCCAGAGGAAGGCAAAAGCACTGCTTGCTTCCTTTAAGTTTATTATCCACCAAAACTCCAAGATCCATTTCCAACAGGGACTCACTTAACACAGAGCCATTTATAGTATAAGCAGCACAAGGATTTTTAAGTCCAAAATGCATCACCTTACATTTATCAACATTAAATCTCATCTGCCACTTAGCAGCGCAATGTGACAATCTATCTAGATCCCCCTGCAACGATAGCACATCCTCTGAAGTTTTTAATGGTCGACAAAGTTTTGTGTTGTCAGCAAACACAGAAACCTTGCTGACAATACCCACTTCCAAATCATTAATAAATAGATTAAATAGAAGCGGCCTCAACACAGAACCCTGTGGCACCCCACTTAGCACTTTAGTTCATAATGATGAAGCCCCATTAACAACTACACTCTGTATCCTATTCATTAACCAATTTTCTATCCATGTACAAATGTGCCTCCCCAGACCATATATACCCATTTGCTACCAATATGTGATAAAGTTGCCAATTTGCCTTTCCACTAAATCCGCCTGGACTCTAGCCCAGACCCTTTATAACACCATGATAAAAGATAAAATCGCCAGGAAAGAATTTTTTACTAAACAAACCTACTTCGAACATGGCCACCAAGCAGCCAAACTAATCGCGAGACTAGCACATGGCCCCCCAAGACCATAATGTATAGTATTCAAGACCCAGACAATGGACTATGCAACAAAACACCCGAGATCCTAAACTGCTTCACAAAATACTACACTAAACTTTATAAATCACAACTCAGCCCTGCAACCCCCAATATAACATCCACACTAAACCAAATTGCATTCCCAAAACTGCAACAAATAGATAGACTTGCCCTGGAGGCAGAGATCTCAATTTCTGAACTCCGAGAGGCCTTGGGTAACACAGCAAATAACAAGACACCGGGACCAGACGGAATCCCAGCCGACATATACAAAAGATATGACGAACTGATACTACCGACACTCCTAGATACTTACAATGAAGCCCTACAGAAAAAATCCCTGCCTGACTCTATGTACAGTGCACACATATCACTCATTCCTAAGCCTGATAAAAATCCACTCGACCCTGCCTCCTACCGTCCAATCTAACTGCTAAACGCAGACTATAAGTTACTGGCAAAAATTCTGGCCAACCGACTACAACAAATAATAACATCTATTATTCACCCTGACCAGACCGGGTTCATCCCCGGTAAGTCAACATCAATTAACATTAGAAAAACGCTAATCAACACATTAGTTGACCACGACAACTCCGGCTCCTGTATTATGGTCTCCCTTGACGCCGCCAAAGCGTTCAATTCCGTGGAATGGCCCTTTCTCTGGGAGTGTATGAGAAGGTTCGGAATCGGACCAAATTTTTGCAAATGGGTACGAATCCTATACATGCACCCGACAGCCAACATAAAAGTAAATGGCACAACTCTGACCCGGTCCCTTTGACCAGGGGAACGAGACAGGGCTGCCCCCTGTCCCCATACCTATTTGCCCTGGCAATAGAACCACTGGCAATCCAGATACGTTCCCATCCAGACATAAAAGGCCTCTCACTAGGCCAACACACTGCACTAATATCCCTGTATGCTGACGACCTAATCCTATACCTGAGTAATCCTGATAAATCCCTCAGAACAGCCTATGATTTGATAACCCAGTATGGTCCCATTTCCGGATTATATATCAACTGGACTAAGTCAGCCCTATACCCGATAGATAAACCCATCCATATCCCACCATTTGCGCGGAACCTCCTCCCCAAAGTAGACAACTTTAAATACCTCGGGATACATATTACTCAATCTCCGACCGCCTTCTATGATCTGAACATTGCCCCCCTTCTAAACCTAATAACCAACAAATTTAAAACCTGGCAAAGCCTACCACTAAACCTTATTGGCAGGGTTAACCTAATAAAGATCATTATTCTACCCAAAATATTATATATCCTACAACACAGTATTATGTATATCCCGGACCACTTCTTTAAAAAATTACAAAGCCTCATAATTCCCTTTCTATGGAACGGAAAGAGAGCCAGGGTTAAAATTAAAACTCTAATGAGACCAAAAACACAAGCAGGACTGGCCCTGCCAAACTTTCAACTTTACTATCTAGCAAGCCAACTGAAATATTTCAATCTCTGGATAACTCCAGAATTACTAGACGAAACAAATCCCAAAACACCAAACTCTTACGACACAGAAGGCATGCTATTGGCATATCTCCCGACACACCCACTAACCTTTCTAAATAGCCCCTCATATAATCTACCAGCTGGAGGCACTGAACTCCACAAACAACAGCATAAGATATGGAACAAGGCCCAAAAGATTATCAACTATATACAGATATCCCTGAAGAGACCCCACTATGGTACAATCACAACTACCCACATCTATACTCACTCAATGTTAATCATATAATGGAACAAATCGGTATCACTAAATTTTCGCCAACCATTATTATACCAACCCTTACTGCCCAGGACTGGGAGGAGTTAGCCGAGGCCCATCTCAAGGCATCACCGTCAGCTCCGAACAGACTCATACAGTTCTATATACTACACCAGTCCTATGTAACACCACTCAGACGATCCCGAATGAGCCCCAGATTCGATGCAGAGTGCCCCAAATGCAAACAGGATAACGCAAACTTCTGGCATATGATCTGGTCGTGCCCCAAAGTGCAGAGATTCTGGGGAAAAGTGTTGCACTATCTCTCTGGCATACTCCCATTTCCGATCCCCTCAGACCCTAAACTATGCTTACTGGGAATACCAGAAGTAGAAATCTGGAACGATACACACTTAGCTTTAATAAGAGAAACCCTCTTCTTCGCCAGACGACTTATAGTACTCCAATGGATGGCATCCACAGTGCCCACACTCAACACATGAAAGACATTAATCACCAACACACTCCCCATGATCAAGCTGATATATAAAAGCCGAGGTTCCTTACACAAATTCAACAGAATCTGGACGATCTGGTACGATGCTCTTTAACTACCCCAACCCCCAATATCGACCTCGAACATGAATACGACAAAAATGGCTCAGAAATCCAGGAGTATGATAGAGGTAACACCTGCAATCAATCACTTACCGCCTCCTTTGCCTACCCCTTTCCTGTATCTCAGTCAACCTGCTTCCTTTATATGACCCAGAATATTGCAAGGTATCCAACCTACAACCCAATCCAAATTACCCCCCCGTTCTCATTAAGTCAACCTGCGACTGTGCAGATATATATCTGCACCAACACAGGCTACGATCACCCTGGTTTCCTTAAATGTTAAATCAATCTATTTACTATAAGATTTTGGTTACAACCATTCCAATATTGTGATTATACAAATGCTCTGTGAAATATATCTGACTTTGTAAAAAATATATGTAAATCTGAAACCTGTGAGAAACAATAAACAAGTTTAAAAAAAAAAAAAAAAAGTTGCCAATTTGCTACCAGTATGTGATAAAACGGCCAGTTTGCAGGGGCGTAACTAGAACTCAATGGGCCCCCCAGCAAAATTTTGGATGGGGCCCCCCTCCTCACTCTTTGTCTATCTGTATATCTCTCTGTCTATCTATCTCGCTCTCTCTATCATCTACAGTATCTATCTATCTATCATCTATCTATATAATTTATCTCTTCCACATATCCATCACTGCTATCTATCTATCTCTCCTATCTATCGCTGCTATCTATTTATCACTCCATCTATCTATCTACCGTATATACTCAAGTATAAACTGTCCCGAATATAAACCGAGATACTTACCTTTTAACTGATAAACTAGGAAAACTTCTTGACTTGAGTATAAACCGAGGGTTGACTTTCTCCCATAGGCAGCCCCATAGATGGTTCCACAGACAGTGCTATAGAAAGTCCCATACACAGCCCCATAGAAAGTCCCATACACAGCCCTATAGAAAGTCCAATACACAGCCCCATAGAAAGTCCAATACACAGCACAGCCCCATAGAAAGTCCCATACACATCCCCATAGAAAGCCCCATACACAGCCCCAGAGAAAGTCCCATACAAACCCCCATAGAAAGTCCCATACACAGCCTCATAGAAAGTCCCATATACAGATGTGCCCTGCATACCTTTCTGTGCAGCCTGAACACTTAAATATTGTTTTTTTCCCCATTTGCCTGCAGTCTGGGCTGATCTGACTGAGCAGGACAACAATTGCCTAATCCACTGAAATCAAGAGGATTCTCTGTGCTACAGGGTACAGCTTTTTGTTTTCCCTATCTCTCCTATCTATCACTCTATCTATCGATATATATCTATCACTGTTAGCTATCTCAAATCAAATCAAAAAGAGCTTTACTGGCAGGATCAATTTACATTTTGCCAAAGCAAACAAAAATAATAAAACACATTAGTATAGAGGGGTTCACAGTAGGGGGTAATGGGTATCAATGGATACATAATATATGGACAGTACTATAAAGGGTATATTGGGTTTCAGTCCTGGGATGTAACGATTGGGGAAGGGATAATTGGGCAAGTAGTCCATGGACATTAAGTTCATGTATGCTCCTATTCTGTGACATGCCGTTACATAGTGTGCCCTGATATTTACTGTGGCATTCTCCTCTCCCAGCAGAATATAGAGTTTTCTCTCTTCATCTAAGCAGTTGAAGTCTAGGATAAAGTCAATTGCTTTGTATTTGGGGCAGTGTAGAAGGAAGTAGGTCATCTTCTAATGTTCCCTAGTCACAGTGCTGGCACAGTCTGTTCTCTCTTGGTTTATATGTTTGTCTGTGTCGGCCAGATTAGATTTATAGGCTGTGGGAACTCAGTCTGTAGAGACTCAGGACTTGTCTCTCTTTAGGATTTTTGATATTCTCCAGGTAGGGGGCCAGTATGTAGTCTCTGTCCAGTGCCTGGTATATAGTTAGTTTTTGGGACTTTTTTATTTCTTTCTTCCATTCATCCACATAGTTCAATTAGCTCTTGGTTATGGCTGCTGTGATATGTGGGTGTGGGTTTGATGTTAGTAAGGAGCTGATGACTTTTCAGTGCACATGTCTTTTCTTGGTCTTTGTTGTGTAGTGAGGCTTTATGAAGAGTTGGGGCTACTGTTCTGTAGGTGAGCCCAGAATGACAGCGCCCTTTTTTGCATCTCAAGCGGTAATGGAAATCTGCCAAGCTCAGCCCGACAAGCGATGTTTGATGTTCTGCGATGGATTTTGAGGAGGTGTTTACAGAATTCGAGATGGAGTATTTCTGGTGGGCATTTTGATTGGTCTGAATAGGTGACAGGGTCCCATACTTCACTGCCATAGAGTAGGATTGGGGAGTTGACTTTCAAAGATTTTAAGCCAGACTTTTACTGGTGGTTTTTAGGCAATACGGTTCTTTTCTTATAGCATAGAAGGTTCGGCACGATTTATGGGAAGTGCCCAGGTTGCGCTGAATTTCTCTAGGATGGCTCTAGGCCACTCTCTGTTGGTGATAGCAGTAAGAGGTCATCTGCGTAGAGCAGGGACTTTACATTTGTGTCATGTAGATTAAGTCCTGGTGTTGATGAGGTTTCTAGAGCTGCTGCCAGTTCGTTGATGAAGATGTTAAAGAGAGTTGGACTCCTTGTCTGACTCCCCCGACCTTGCAGGAAGTATGAAGTTTTTTTCCCATTCACTGTTACACTGCATTTATTACCAGTATAAAGGCTCTTGATGACATAATACAGTATGTTTTTCCACCTATTCCACTCCCCAGAAGTTTTAGGAATAGGCCTGGGTGCCAGTCAAGCGCCTTTTTAAAGTCCACAAAGCAGGCAAATATTTTCCTATTCCTTGTGTTGTGGACATGAAGTTTTATGAGGCTGTGCAGAGTATAGATGTGATCAGTGGTATAATGGTTTGGTAAGAACCTAGCTTGGCTTTTACTGAGAATGTTATTTTGTGTGAGGAAAGTAATGATAATCTTATTTAGAATGCTGTTATACAGTTTTCCCAGTACACTGCCTCTGTAGTTGGCTGGATCATAACGGTCTTCACTTTTGTGCATTGGTGTTATCAGACCTTGGTTCCAGACTTCAGGTATCTATCTCTCTATCACTCTATTTATCTTCTATCTGTCTATTTATCTATCTGTGTGTCTGTCTATCTATCTTCTATCTGTCTATCTACTGTATCTTCTATCTATCATCTATCTATCTTCTATCTGTCTGTCTATCTATCTTCTATCTGTCTATTTGTCTATCTATCTACCTATCTTCTATCTATCTATTTATCTTCTATTTGTCTATCTATCTATCTATCTATCTATCTTCTATTTGTCTATTTATCTTCTATCTATCTATCTTCTATCTGTCTGTCTATCTATTTTCTATCTGTCTGTCTATCTTCTATCTATCTACCTATCTTCTATCTATATCTATCTATCTATTTTCTATCTATCTATCTTCTATTTGTCTATCTATCTATTATTTGTCTACCTATCTTCTATCTGTCTATCTATATCTATCTATTTTCTATCTATCTATCTATCTTCTATTTGTCTATCTTCTATTTATCTATCTATCTGTCTATCTTCTATCTATCTTCTATTTGTCTATCTATCTTCTATTTGTCTATCTATCTTCTATCTATCTACCTATCATCTATATATCTTATATCTATCTATCTACCTATCATCTATCTATCTATCTATCTTATATCTGTCTATCTTTAATCTGTCTGTCTAAGTCTATCACTGTAAAAGACAAATGATAAGAGACAAGACAAAGATATTTCATTTTCATTCATATTATAGTTATAGTAGATATCCTCTTAGAGGCCCTTCAGTTCATTCCAGGGTCACAGAATTTGCAGACAGCAGAAGCCAATGGCATGGTGGATGGTAACTAGCTTACACAGCACAGACACCAACACAACCCACACACACCCCAACACTCCACGGACGGCGCAAGTAAATTAAAAAAAAAAAAAAGGGGGAAATGAAACCAGGTAACAAAAAAACACAAAACAGCTGCTTAACCAGAACTGGCCCCGGGCCCCCTTAAGTCCCCGACCCCCCCCCCACGGGGTTGGCGGGGGTGGTAGTTACGCCACTGCCAGTTTGCTACCAATTTGGGATGAAATTCACAGTTTGCTACCAGTATGTGATAAAAGCCTGGCTTATTGCACAAATGTCTAAATTGATTCACCCCACTGTATAGTGTTAAAAGATACTTACCTTTCTCTTATGTTTGTCCTGCACAGCCTGATGAAAGCCTCTCTGTGTGTAATCTGCACACTAGCAGGGAGATTCAATAAAAGTTCTTATCATTTAAAATAGTGCTAATTTTGCCTCAACCAATCAGATCTTATTTAACATTTGAAAGCTAACATCTGATTGGTTGGGGCAAACTTAGCACCACTGTTAACAATAAGAACTTTTATTGAATTTCTGCTTACTACCTCCCTCATGAAAGCCAAGCAACTTAGTTTAACAAGATCTATTCCTCCTAAATCCATACTGGCTACTACTTATAATGTCAGTCCTTGAAACTTACTCTAGAACATGTTCCCTTATTAAACTTTCCAGTATCTTCCCCACCACTGAAGTTAAACTTACAGGCCTGCATTTGTTGTATTCAATTAGATGAACTGGACTTGAAGTTTAGTTCTTGAAGACATTTCGCTAGTCATCTCACTGGCTTTCTCAATTCAGAATCTTTGGCAATTATGTACCCTGGAAAATCCCAATTAGCATATCACAGCCAAGTGTTAAGGTCGTGATTGGATACACAAGCTTACAGGCCTGTAATTACCCGGCTGTGAACGATAACCCTTTTTGAATATTGGAATAACATTAGCCTTTTTCCAATCCAGAGGCACACCTCCGGACATTAGAGAATCTGCAAAAACAGGAAACAATGTCCTAGATAAAACTGAACTTAGCTCCCTAAGTACCTGAGGATGTATTTTATCTGGTCCAGGAGATTATTATTATTAATATTAACTTTATTTAGTTCTTTCTGTACCATATCCTCGGTTAACCAAAGTGCACTTGAATCTTTTATACCATTATTGCTACTATACTCTATGATATCTGTACTTGGATCTTCTATAGTGTATACAGAGGGAAAAAATATTCAAGACATTTGCTTTATTGCCATCCTCCGCAACTAACTTATTTCCATTAATTAATGGTGCCACATTCTCAGTCCTCATCATCTTACTATTAATATACTTAATTGTATATTGTGATTGCTTTCTTACACTCTGTTGTTACAGTTTTTATTATCCCTAAAGGCCCTTTCCATTCCCTATGATCAAAGTTTTAAATGCCTTTTTTCCCTTTCCATTTGCCTCTTTACATCAGAATTCAGCTACATGGGCACGGATTTATTTTTTTTACATTTATTTCCCAAGGGTAAATTTAGATGTGAACTGGCTTAAAATCCCCTTAAACACAGTCCACTTCTGTTCAGTACCTTTACCTGATAATACATTATCGCAGTTGACATTCAGAAATTAAAAGTCTTTGTTAGCCCAGCGCACTTTTCCTTTCGATAACATAGTCCAAACGCCACTATTTCATGGTCACTATTCCCTAAGCCTCCAGTTACCTTTATATCTATAATGCGCTCCACGATGTTAGATATTTCCAGATCCAACAGAGCTCCTTTTCTTTTTTAAATTCCTTTTTATTTATTAAGCAATGTAGTTATAATCATACAGTAACAGTTGTATCGTGGGTATCAGGATTAAATACATAGATTTATATATAGATCTTAATAATGATCCACATTGCTTGGTAGATCAGCTGGTTAATAGATTGGAACAACATAATTAACCTTGAACCTTAACTTGGTCTGCCTCGTCCATCCATCCGCCCGGCCGTCCGTCCCAGTCCCGCCGGTGAGACCACCTTGGTATCGAGTATTAGGATGATTTAGTATCCTGGAATGTTTAGTCAGTTAGTTATATTTAATGTGTTGGGGGAGTCCGTCCACACCGACCAAATCTTCTTGTATTGTTTTCGCATCCCCTATGTTTGTATACCATTTTTATTAGGGGAAGATCCTTGTTTATCAACCCGATCCACATTTGCAATTTGGGTCTTTTGTGTAAGAGCCATCGTAGGACTATAGTTTTCCTTGCATAGAGTTGCCTGCAGGAATAAACTCTCTGAAGTTGACATATATCTGTGTCCATTTTCCCGAACAGGCACACCAGTGGGGTTGGCTGGATCAGGTGGGGTGAGAGGAGACTTAAGAATTGTGTCACTTTTTCCCAGAACGTTATTTATTACTTTTGGGCACTGCCAGAGGAGATGTACAAAATCTACATCTGGCTGGTGGCATTTGGAGCAATTTGTTGTTTGGGTATTTCTGAAGTGAGTCTGTCTAGGTGTGTAGTAAGCCTGGTTTGTGATATTAAATTGTATCATTTTATTATTGGTTGAAACAGAGACCTGCGTGTGTGCTGAGGCTATTTCCAGCCATTGTTCGTTGTGCAAATCTCCGAGGCTGGGAGTCCATTTGTCTTGAATGGTATTTATGTTTGATTGGGCCTTTGTCTGTATCATGTATGCGTAGATTCGGGATATTACTCCTCTTGGGCCTTGAGTGCGAATCACTCCAATTATTGGGTGCTTGGTGATGGTTAAATTGTTTAGGTATGGTCTAAGTGCATGTCGTAGTTGGAGGTATCGGTAATGCATTGAGTTGGGGAGTTGTTTAGTTTCTTGGAGTTCGGTAAATGGGATCAAGTTGTTATTTATTGTGATCGATTCTAATGTATTTATATTGTATCGTCCCCATAGTTGGCCTGCTTAAAGCGCTCTTAGTTCGGGTAGCAGTTTATTGTTCCATAGTGGGGTGTGGTTATATGGGCCTTTTATACCTAGCAGTTTGTTTGTTAGTTGCCAAGTCTTATATGCCTGTTTGTGTAATGGTGTTCCCTTTCCAATCATATATAGTTTGGGGGTTTCGAGGTATGCCATATAGGGGCCTGACAGGTATGCTGCCACCATGTGGTCAGAAGCAGTAGGTGTATTATTGTTGGGCGTTGTCCAGCATTTTATATATTGTAGTTGAGATGCCCAATAGTATAGTTGTAGGTTGGGTAGGGCCAATCCGCCCATCTGTTTCGGGGATTGGAGTTTGGTGAGTTTAATTCTGGGTTTTTTATTGTTCCAGATGAAGGAGGTTATTATACTATTTAGTTTGTGGAAGAAGGTCTGTGGTATATAAGTTAAAGAGTGCTGTACTGTATATAATATTTTGGGGAATAAGAAGATTTTAATGAGTTGTATCCTTCCCCAGGGGTTAAGAGGGACAAATTTCCATGCCTGGGTTTTGGTACGGGCGAGTTCTAGTAGTGGGGTGATGGCTAGTGAGTAAAATTGTTGGTATGATTTTGTGATAGTTATTCCCAGGTATTTAAAGTGGGTGACTATAGGTATTGGGGCAGGGCATTGTAGGGTATGAGGTGGGTTGTCGTCCATTGGGTATAGGGCAGATTTATCCCAGTTGATGGTCAATCCGGAATATAATCCTAACTTGTTGATTAAATTAAATACTGTGTTAAAAATATGTGGGCCTAATCCAAATCCTCTTATTTGATTGTGTATGCGCAGGTTGGTAGCTAGGGGTTCAATAGCTAGGGCAAATAGGTTAGGAGATAAAGGGCACCCTTGGCGAGTACCTCTGTGTAGGGGAAATGTTTTGGAAAGGGTGCTGTTTATAATGATTTGGGCTACAGGTTCAGCATACAATATTTGGATCCACTAAATAAAATAGGGGCCGAATCCAAATCGGTGTAGTACTTTTATTAGATAGGGCCATTCCACTGAATTAAATGCTTTGTTAGTGTCTAGTGAGATCATTGTTCGGTTTCCACGATTGTCGTGATCTGTCTGTGTCTGTATTAGTGTGTGTCGTAAATTAATGGATATTGATTTGCCGGGCATGAAGCTGGTTTGGTCTGGGTGTATTATGGAAAGGATCACTGACTTGACTCTGTGGGCTAGTACTTTTGCTAGAATTTTGTAGTCTGAGGTCAGCAGAGAAATCGGCCTGTATGATCCGCAAAAAAGTGGATTCTTACCAGGCTTGGGTAACACTACTATTGTTGCTGTGTATAGTGATTTCGGTAGAAGACCGGTGTAGTGGGCGTGGTTGTACATATTTAGTAGTGGTTTAAGAATTTGAGTTTGGTAACGTTTATATATTTCTATTGGGAAGCCGTCCGGGCCAGGGGCTTTATTATTGGGCATGGAGTCGATAGCGGCTTGAATTTCTTCCAGTGTGTTAGGGGATTCCAATACTCTTATTTGTTCTGTGTTGAGGGTTGGGAGTGGGGTCTGATCCAAATATTCTGCAATTTCTGTTGGTGTATGGTTAAGGCGGGATTTGTATAGCTTTTGGTAGAATTCGGTTAAAGCTTTGAGTATTTGGGGGGTGGAGTGTAGTTGGGTGCCTTGTGGGGTTTGAATTGTAAGTATAGTGTTGGACTTAGTGTGGTCTTTAACTAAAAAGGATAGCAGTTTAGTGGAGTGATTTACATTTTCAAAGACATTCTGCCTAATAAAAAACTGTTTGCGCTTGGCTTTTTCTGTGATCATATTGTTGTATATGCGTTGCGTTTGGAGCCAAGTTGTTTGTGTACTAATTGTACCTTGTTGTATGTAGTTTTTTTGCGCTTGTGTTAGTGTCCTTGTTAGTGTATTTTCATCGTGTAGGGTGGTGCGTTTAATGTAAGAGATGGTTGAGTGTATTCGGCCTCTTATATATGCCTTATACGTGTCCCACACTACCCTGGGGTTGTGTGACGGGGCGTTAAATTTGATAAACTCTTCCAGTTGTTCATGTAAGGGGTCGGGTTGCGGAAATTGTGTTAGCCAGAAGGGATTGAGTTTCCAAGTCCTTTGAACTGGGGATTGTGTTGATAGAGCTATATTAAGCATTACCGGGGAGTGGTCGGAAATACCTCTGGGGAGGTGTGAAATTTGGTGAGTAAGTAGCATAGTTTTTTTTGTGAGAAAGAAGTAATCTAGTCTTGAGAGTGTATTATATGTTGCCGAGTGGCAGGTGTATTCGGATGTGTCAGGAAACCTTTGTATCCATGTGTCTATCCATCCCCATGATTGGATGATGGATGCCAGTGGGGTTGTTTGCTCTTTATCTTGTATGGGATTTGTGTTGTTTGGTGGTTTGTATCTGTCTTTTTTGATGGACATTACTTGATTGAAATCTCCCATGCATATGATATGTGCATCTGGATGTAAAGTAAGTAGTGGTGCTATATTTCTTAGGACGGCCAGGTTGGTTGTTGGGGGGCTATATATACCTATTAATACCACTGGGAGAGAGTCTATCTCGGTTGCTACATATACATATTGGCCAAGAGGGTCAGTTTTGACTTGTATAATTTTATATCGTAGGGATTTGCGAAATATGATGGAGACCCCTCTTGAGTAAGATGAGCAGGTGCTATGAGCAGCCCACCCGACCCAGGGTTTTTGCAGTAAGGAGGTGGTTGTGGAGAGGAGATGTGTTTCCTGCAGGCAAATCACATCTGGGGTATATTTAGCTAGGTAGGAGAAGACTTGTATGCGCTTGGTGGTACAGTTTAATCCTCTAACATTTCATAAAATTAGTTTGACATATTTAGGTGACTCACCCATTGTCTAGGACCAAATAACGGAGAAGTTGCATCTCGGAGGCGGAACGGTAGACGACCGAGCCAAGCCAGACCACCAGAACGGACAAACAGAAAACATCAACAAAGATTATTCTATAAACATACATTTTAACATTGCCCAACAGGGGCATACCGTGATGACTCAATAGAGTCATAGACTCGGTGAACTTGGGGGGATCCGAACAGGTGAGTCGGAGAAGGAAAAGAAACGTCTATGACGCCTTTTTTGGGGGGGAGTCTCTCAAAGTTATTTGGGGTATGGGCAGGATACCGGGCATTCCGGTTCCAGGGTTTTAAGGGTTTGTTTGTTGTATGGCGGGTTTACTTACACCCTAGCTGGCATTTGTGGCATCAGATTTGCAGGGGTATGTTATCTTGTCAGGTAACATTCCAGCAGTTGTGTTCATCATTTGCCATACCAGGGATATATATATTTATTTTGATATACCTTTTTTATGGGGTGTATGGAATGGGTATAGATTAGAGTAGATAAGGGGGGAGGAGTAGAAAGGGGTCGGGGAGGGTAGTATCGTGGTAACACTTTTATAGTAGCATTATACATTCTTAAATAATTAACAGTTATTTATTAGCCATACACATCCCAATTATACAGAAGAGTCAATTTTTACACACCGCTTATCTCTTTCCATTTAGGGACCTCCACTTGGAAAATCGTTGTGTATATGTCATTCATGTAGAACCCTATTATTTTGCGTCCCTGGGACCAAGCCCGGCCCATCCTCCATGGTACTATCAATAGTGGTCCACTGAGTTCTTAGAGCACTGATTCCAGGGAGGCAAAACATGCAACATAACATGATACAGGGAAGAGAGAGAGAAAAAAACATAAAGCTGAGTAAAGTTAAAGGTGAGCTTCACTTGAGATGCTGGATATTTGGTTAGGCTCGATGTTGGATTTACTCATTTGTATTATATTAGTGGTCTAAGTATTGTGCTCGTATTTCCCTTCCTACATATCTGAGGGTGGGGAGCTAGCAGATGGTGGCTGGGGGGTGGAAGGGGTAGGGAAAGGAATAGGGTTGGGGGGAGTTAGTTCAGTGATTAACCATACAGTGTATCATTACATAGTTTAGTATAGTGCCACCATCTCGTTACCTTCTATCATCATCTATCATCTCAGGGCACCGTTTTTTCCACATATCGGTTTTACATTTTATGAGACGGTGGCTTAGATAGTTTGTAATTTGGCTAGTAAAGATTTTTTGTGTATAGAGCAGTATGTTTCTCAAGATGTGGTCTAGAGGTGCAGAATGGGAAGGGGGGAGGAAGGGAGGGGGTGGGAGGGTAGATGGATAGGAGGGGTTAGGAAGATAGAACATAGATTTAGCATTAAGCATTGGATTGTTTCTCTGCTTGGCGTGTTATTGCTGATTTTGTGTTGCCATTCACTTCGGGTTACCCTGTCAGTTAGTGCCATCATCTCAACCTGCTAGTGAGTGTTAATTTAACTCCAGTGCATACATTTAGATATTTTATAGCTACAACAATAGTTTATCACATCCCAAATATATTTACGTTTACCTTCATTTAAGTTATAAACTTACATCGGTGGGGAAGGGTGGGGGAGCCAGGAGGGGTAAGAGGGGGGGAGGGAGAGAGTTCAATATTTAACAGCAGATTATTTCCCTATATAACATAACATTGCCAGCTTATTGCATTACTGTTTAAATCCAGTCCTGTCTTTCATTAGATCAACAGTTTTATAGGTTATTCATCAAAAGTCATCAACAGTTCGAATATTAGATCTGAACTTATCTGCCATTCGTGTTGATTCTTTGCTTTAGGTGGGGATCATCTGCATGAGGGAGAGGAGGGTGTATTCCAGGTGTGCTTTCTAATTGATCTTGTTTGGATGGGCTATCTTGGCACCCGGGGGAGTTTTTTAGGTTTTTCCTTGGGTGTGAGTGCTGCCTGCTGCTTCCGTGATTCCAGGATTACCGGGTCGTGTTGGTTAGAATTACAGGTTCAGTTGTAGGTAGTGCGGGTACTGAGTGGCCCCAGATATTAGGATTCCAGCGGTTGTATGTTGACCTCCAGGGAGTTGGGGAGAAGGCCCCAAAGACTTTGTTTGTCCTGTAGCAAGGGCTTGGGTGGTTCCACATGTTATGTTCGTGCATTGGTGGGGCACATTATGGTTTCAGCAGTCCTTAGTGGGTTACTCAGGTAGTCTCCGGAGGACCCCGCTTCCCCTTCCGTGAGGTCATATTGTTTATGGGTTGTCGTGGGGTCTTTTTTTGAGGGGTGTATCTGTTGTGAACATCTGTCTTGGTCTTGTGTATATGTTAAGGTGGTAGCCCAAGTGTCCATCTGGAGTAGGGTTCTTGGGGCTGGGGTTTCTTAACCGGTGGAATCGTATTTTTAGTATTTGGCTAGTGGTACCTTGTTGGTCGGATGTCCCGGGGCTTATATGTTGGCTTGTTGAATTCTGCCTGGAGGTTGCTGTTGGAGGGCGGCGATCTTGTTCGGTATGGGGTGTATTACATCCTCTGCCTGAGCCACGCGTCCCTCCAGGTCTCCCACCCTGCCCCTCAGGTTTTGTATGTCCTGCCTGAGTAGCCCAACGTCAACCCTTACCTCCTCAATTAGCACTGTTAAGGTTGCTTTAGAGTCTTGTATGGCTGAGAGGAGTTGGGACGACGTCATCTCCGGCGGGTCTGTGGGCACTGGTGCTGCCTGGGTTGGGTTCGGTGCCGCTGCTCCTAGTGATTCAGAAGGAGAGTCCAGTTTCCCGGGCGAGGCAGGGGGGGCCTGGTCTTTAGCCTAGCGGGCGAATTTACCCAGTCTGTCAGCATATGGGGTATTTCTGTTTTGTTGGTTGCCTTATTTCGTCATTTTAATAGTTAGTGTCTCACACTTTGATGTATTTTGGTGTGATCGGGTTAGGTATCCGGCAAATATGTTCAGCTGGTTGTTGTATTGGGAGAGCTCCTTATCCCCACGTCTGTTCAGAACGCCATCTTGGCCACGCCTCCACAGAGCTCCTTTTCTAGTAGGAACTTCAACCACCTGTGAGAGAAAATTATCCTGCAGCAAATTCAGGAACTCATCGCCTTTTTCTGTGATGGCAGTTCCACTACACCAATCAATGTCAGGGTAATTAAAGTCCCCCATAATGAGCACACTCCCCAAATGTGCAGCCCTTGCCAACTGCATATGAAGCTGACTCACTTCCTCTCTGCTAACATTTGGCGGCTTATAGCAGACACCAACAATGACATTACCCCCTTTCCTTTTGCCTAATTCCACCCATATTGCCTCCAATTTAACATCCATATCGCCCTTAACTTTTTTCACTGTCCTGCCTAAACAAGGTGCTAGTCTTTTTGTGCCTACAGGGTCCTGAGGTGTAAATCTGCCCCTGCTCCCAGTACATCTGCCAACTGATGTAGATCAACAGCTTTGTAATAATAATATGGTTACCTTAGAGATCATATCACACAGATAATATAAAGACAACAAAATTATTACATTTCAGACAAGCAATGCAGTCAATTGGGGAGCTGTATTCATAGGGCGTAACAAAGAAGGTAAATGGAGCATTTAACATTCTACTAAACAAGTATACACCACAATGTATTCTTCTTGTAGAAGCAGAAAAAAACAACAGTTCTAAAATCATTCATTTCACCTGAAAGACGGTTCAGTTCATGTTAATCTTTTCTCTCGTATCCAAACATAGCAATGTTACTTTCCCTATGACAGAGATACAGTTGGTATCCAAACATAGCAATCTTACTACAGAGATAAAGCCTCTCCCAGAATCCTTCAGATGATGCAGGTAGAGGGCCCCATCATAATATTGAAATCAGTGCATGGCAGATCTCTAGGTGCTCATAGCTGACATCACATGCACAATGGTTTGTAAAAGAGGTAGCAAAACTTCTCTGCCTAGCATACACTACTTTTTTATCAATGGTTAAACCAGCCTTCCAGCTAGTGTAAAGTCAGCCCCACTGTTCAAAAACCAGTGTCTATCAACCCTTCTGTTCAAAAACCAGTGTCTGTAGGTCCGCCTGTTAATAAAGCAGTGTCAGCTCTCCTGTTAAAAAAACAGTTTTCAAATGCAAGAAGTCTATCTGGAAAAACTGGAGAACTAGAACTAATAGCTTTAAAAGAAAGGTATGATGTTATCAGTATTGCAGAAACATGGCTAAATGGTTCACACGACTGGACAGTAAATATTGATGGATACTCCATAATTAGACATGACAGATTTAATAAGAAAGGAGGGGGAATATTTATGTATGTTAAACAAGAATGAGAGAGCAGGGACATTTGAGAAGGTATACGCAAAATTCTGTGTTGCAATTGTAGTATCCCTTAATGTTATAGTGTTTGCCCGTGTATGGATGATGGAAAACAGGCCCCAATATAAGGGAATTGTACATGTTGCAATTAAAACATCGGAAACAGCCTTTTTTATGGGAAAAAACAAACTGGGGTGTTTTGTATTTAGATGTAGGGTCAGCTTGGACCAGCTGCGAGTAGAGAGATTGTCCCTTTTTATAGACACACCGGGGTTTGATCTTAGTGAGAGCCCCTAAACTGGGGTCTCCTTGTATGGTAGGCCATAATCTGTCCAGATTCTTTTTAATTGCCCCTGACTTACAAGTGAATGATTGAATGAATGGGATACCCACCGTGTCCTTCTGTTTGGGTCGTGCTTCCAAGGCTTCTACCCTCGCTTGTTTTAAAATATTCTCGGGGTAGTGGCGAGATCTGAATTTAGATATCATAATATCCAGTTGTTTCTCTAGATCTGCGGGGTCACTACAGATACGTGTGACCCGCATAAGTTGTGATTTGGGGAGACCCTTGAACACATGTGGTGGATGGAAGCTGTGCCCAGACAGCAAGGTGTTCCTATCAGTGGGTTTAACATAGATGGAGGTATGTAATGTACCTTCGACAATCTTAATAAGCACATCTAGAAAGTGTGCTTCAGTTTTGGAAAATTCAGGTATGAAGGTCAACTTATTGTCCAAACTGTTCAGTAGGGAAATGAAATCATGGGCTTCCTCCAAGGTCCCTTCCCAAATGATAAAAACATCATCAATATAACGCAAAAAAGTTTTACAATGCATTGTAAATAAATCATTCGTATACACAAAGTTTTTTTCAAGGAAGCCAATATATAAATTAGCGAAGGAGGGTGCTACCGGGCTACCCATCGTCGTACCGACAGTTTGGAGAAAATAGTCCTGTTCAAATTTAAAGTAATTATTGTTCAAAATGAAGTCAAGGCAATCAATAAGGAATTCTGTGGGGAGCGGGCATGCATTATGTATGGACAGAAAGTGTCTTATAGCTTCAAGACCTTTAGGATCTTCAATGTTAGTATAAAGAGATGAGATGTCAGCTGTAATAAGAAGCCAGTCGTTATTCCATGGGCCGACAGAGGAAAGATTGGAGTATGGGAACTGCCAGCACCTCAAAAGGTATCAAGTTTTTAAATCTTTATGAGCATTTTCTTTCACAGATGGTAGAAGTTCCTACTAGATAGGATGCTTGTTGGATCTGGTGATATCTAATAACCCTGAGCTCATTTTGGAGATGAAGGTAATGGGAAGCTTAGGGAATAGTGATCATGATATAGTGTCATTTAAAGTAGGATGCAAAAAACAAAGGTGCACAGGGTTAACAAAAACTTTTAACTTTAGGAAAGCTAATTTTATGTTGTTAAAGGAATCACTCCTGCTGGGGGGATTTGTTCCTAGGTAAGGATATTGAGCAGAAGTGGGCCACTTTTAAAGGGATATTAAACAATTACATTTCTAAATGTAAACCTTTAGGGGACAAGTGTAAAAAAAAATAGGTCCACTCCTGCCTGGTTTAATGCCCAGGTTAAAAGGGAAATGGAAAAAAAGAAAAAGGCTTTAAAAATTTTGAAATCTGAGGGAACCGAACAGGCTTAAAAGGGAGTAGAAAAGCTGTAATAAGGTGTGCAAGAAAGCAATTAAACTAGCTAAAATAAAAAATGAAATATGGATAGCAGAACAAATCAAGTTCAACCTCAAAATGTTTTTTAAATATATCAGTATATCAACTTTTTACTATACAATAGTAAAAAGTTGAGTACCGAGAATGTGGGACCATTAAATAATGGGGCTGAGATGGTTATATGGTTATACCGAGAAGGCTAATTTTTTTTCATCTGTACTCACTATAGAGAATCCTAGTCCTTATAGTAGGGACTAATAGGTAGGTAATAATATGAAGGGTATAAATGAGGAATATTCACTCTGGCTGACAGAGGATATGGTGCGAAAACAATTACACAATGTTAACACCAGGACCGGATGGAATACATCCTTGGATCCAGCTTAGTTCAGTTTTATCTAGACCACTGTTTCTTATCTTTTCAGATTCACGTTTGTCTGGTGATGTGCTGCTGGATTGAAAAAAAAACAATATAATACCAATATTCAAAAAAGGTAGTCATTCCCAACCTGGTAACTCTAGACCTTTAAGCCTAACATCAGTGGTAGGGAAGGTGATGGAAACTTTGTTACAGGATCATATCTCCAGAACTGATCTTATTAGTAGTAATCAGCATGAATTTATGAGAAATAGATCATGCCAAATGTACTTGGTTTTTATGAGGAAGTAAGTAAGAATTTAGACTCTGGCATAGCAGATGTGGTATACTTGGATTTTGCTAAAGCTTTTGATACTGTATAAAATGAGGACTGTTGGCCTAGAAAAAAACATTTGTACATGGATAGAGAATTGGTTACTGGATCGCAAACAGAGAGTGGTTGTCAATGAGGCTACATCTATGTGGGCTACAGCTCTAAGTAGAGTGCCTCCGGGATCCGTACTGGGGCCACTTTTTTTAAAAATCTGTTTATGAATGACTTAGAAGAGGGCATTGAGAGCAAGGTCTCTGTGTTTGCTGATGACACTAAACTATGCAGCTTTGGAAACTTCAAATGATGTGCAATTGCTGCAAGCAGACCTAGATAGATTATCGAAATGGGCAGCAGAATGGCAGATGAGATTCAATGTTGATAAAGGTGATGCATTTGGGGTTTAGCAATCCTGGTGCCACCTACATAACAAATAACTCTGTGTTAAGTGAATCTTGACTGGAGAAAGATTTGGGGGTTCTGGTAGATAACAAACTTAGCTGTAGCAAACAGTGGCAGGCAGCAATGGCTACAGCTAGATAGATATTGTCTTCTATAAAGGGGGGAATGGATTCAAGAGAAAAAAACATTACACTCCCTCTTTACAAGGCACTGGTAAGGCCTCATTTGGAATATGCGGTGCAGTTTTGGAATCCCATATACAAAAGGGACATCTTGGAAAAATGGAAGCAGTTCAGATAAGGGCAACTAAAATAATAAAGGTAATGGATGGGGCTTGACTATGCAGGCAGATTAGACTAGTTTGGGCTGTTTACATTAAAGAAGCGGCATTTGCGTGGGGATATGATCACTTTATACAAATATATGAATGCGCCATACAATAAACTCTCTGGTGCATGGTTTACTAACTGGACATATCAGAGGAAACGTGGACATCCTTTAACCCTTTCAGTGCCAGAAGAATTTCATTTTTTTGCCCTTAATCGCTTTAGACTAATTTTACAGTAGGAAACCTTGCAGTAATTCAGGAATATTATACATTGTTTTTTTCAGCACAAAGTGTACTTTAACACGGTAACATAAATTTGTAACTTTTCTGGAATTTTGACTGGATTTATGGGTAAAATATTTGAACATTTTCATGGATATTTCCCATTTTTACTTATAGTTATTTTAATGTTACACACAAAAATCTTACTGTTTCCAAAAGCTTTGATACTCCCGAGTACAACAATACCAGATATATGTAGGTACCCCACTTTTCCTGTACAGGAGATCCCCCCAAACTAAAACGGCACCTTCAAGAATATTACACCAAATTGAAATGTATAACCACTTCTGACGGTTAACATAGAATATCTACCAAATTAACTAAAATATCCCCACAAGTGAGATATTTTTAGAAACTACACATGTGCAGGATTTTACGAGTGAGGTAAGTTTCGATCAAAATGCAGATACCTGGGCGCAGCTCTTCGTCCAAATGTAAGTTATTTTCTCATATTTTCCTTTTTTTCCTCAACTGTAAAATCAGAGACAAAATCAAATGCGAATTTCAGCTAAAATTTGCAGAGAAAAGTTCAAACGCATCTCAAATATGAAAGCCTAACCCCTCCCGAATAAAAGGTATGCCACATTCATGGGTGTACCCAGAGACATGGCTACCAACTAACCCAGAGCGTGACCAGTGCCAAATGTCAGTAGCAGCAAAAAAAATTAGCCAGTTTTGTATTTGAACAGTCTGCAGTTTTTCCACAAAACACCCCCCCAACTCAGAAATACCTCAGACAAACTATATATTCCTATATATAAATCTACACACCTTCAGCTATGTAACGCTGTAATTCGTTCATTCATACCATCAATGGTGTGGGCGCAGTTCTTCGTAGAAGTTTGCACTTTTACCAGATTTTCCAAAAAAATTAACATCAAACAACAATCAAAAAGGTAGAAATCATGCCAAAACCTCATGGAATGTAAAAAAAAGTTACTAAATATCAATCTCCCTGAATAAAACGGTATGCCATATGTGTGGTTACACGCGCAGACGTGGAAGCGAAAAGCCACGAATTAAGACAACACACTATGGCTCAGAAAAAGCAAAAATATTTAGCCAACTCCGAATTTGAACAGTCTGCAGTATTTTCCACAAAACACCCCCGTAACAACATTACACAAACTATATATTCCTGAAATCTACACACCTTCAGCTATGTAACGCTGTAGTTTGTTCATTCATACCATCAATGGTGTGGGTGCAGTTCTTTGAAGAAGTTTGCACTTTTCTGAAAAAATGAACAAAAAAACAACTTCAAAAGGTAGAAATCATGCCAAAACCTGATGGAATGTAAAAAAAGTTACTAAATATCAATCTGCCAAATGTCCTGAATCAAATGGTATGCCATATGTGTGGTTACACACGTGGACGTGGAAGCAAAAAGCCACGAAGTGAGACAATGCACGATGGCTCAGAAACGGCAAAAATATTTAGCCAACTCCGAATTTGGACAGTCTGCAGTTTTTTCCACAAAACACCCCCGTAACTTAGAGATAACCCCCACAAACAATATATTCCTGAAATTTACACACCTTCAGCTATGTAACACCGCAGATTGTTCATTCATACCATCAATGGTGCGGGCGCAGTTCTTCGTAGAAGTTCGCATTTGTCTGAAAAAATGAACAAAAAACAACTTCAAAAGGTAGAAATCATGCCAAAACCTGATGGAATGTAAAAAAAGTTACTAAATATCAATCTGCCAAATGTCCTGAATCAAACGGTATGCCATATGCGTGGTTACACACGCGGACGTGGAAGCGAATGGCCACGAAGAGCCATGGCTCAGAAACAGCAAAAATATTCAGCCAAATCTGAATTTGAACAGTCTGCAGTTTTCCCCCCCTTTACCTATCCTGTGGTTCCGGTCCCTGTTATTTGAGCCTGATACTCTGCACTATCTGATTGATAACCGTGCACGGACGGACTTGACTTGACTGACATACTATATTACGATAAGTATATTGATTTCTTGTGCTTAGTTGTTGGCAGCAGGTTATTTAGACAGATCTACTGGTTGAGGTTTTTACATCTGTGAGGGGGGATATATATGTGAGGAGGTGTTGGTTTTACTTATTGTATACTATTTATGATCACTTATTATCTATTGATGAATTTTAGAGGTTATTGAATAAAATATATATCTTTTAGCCATATATCCTTGCTTTTTCTTGTTTTAGACTCATTATATTATAGGATTGGCTGCTATAATTAAGAGGGGTTTCTATATTTGAAATATGAATGGTTACACACACGGACATGAAAGCCACTAGTCACAAAGTGAGCCAATCCGTAGTGGCCCAATAACAGCAACTTTTAAGATTTTACATCTAAAGATTTTAAGATTTTATCTAAACACCCCTTTAACTCAAAAATACCCCCCAAAAATATATATTCTCAGAATCTACATACCTACAGCTAAGGAACGGTGCCATTTTTTCATTCATACCATCAATTGTGTGTGCGCAGATTTTCATAGAATTTCACACTTTTAGCATATTTTCTGGAAAAAAATAAAGAAACAACAAGTTTCAAAGTTAAAAACCCTGCCAAAACCCCAAGTAATGAAAAAAAGTTACCAAATATCAATCTCCCAAATGTCCTAAATGAAGCACACAGAGACATGGCCACCAGCAACTCAAATGGGAAGCATGCATAAGTGCAATTACAAGAAAAAAATCAAAGTGCTCTGTAATTTCAAATAGCCCCAAAACTTGATAATGCCCCCCAAAAATAAAAACCCCACTAAATATCAATCTCCCACATGTCCTGAATCAAACGGTATGCCATATGCGTGGATGCACACAGAGACGTGGCCACCAACTAGCTCAAATGGGACGTATGCACAAATGCAATTACAAGAAAAAATCAAAGTGCTCTGTAATTTGAACAGCCTACCCTTTTTCTAAGGAAATAGTCCCGAAACTTGGAAATTCCCCCAACAAACTATATATGTTTGGAATCTACACACCTTCAGCTACGTTACGGTGCCAAGCTTTCATACATACATGAAGAATTCCAGACGCTTTCATACATTCATGAAGAATTCCGACCACGTAATTCAAAGTTTTGTATGTTCTAATTTTATTTTTTGCAAAATAAAATTAGATGATTCAAAAGGTTGAAATCCTATATAAACCCACTTGACAAGCAAAAGCTTGGAGAAGACTAATTTTTAGTTTTAGGGTAAAAAAAAAATGGTGTGTGTATCACTTTAAGGATTTTTTGTGTGTGCATTTCCCCTTTTTTTTTTAGGATCATTCCCAAAGATGATCATCAAATCATCTTAGGGAATGATAATGAACTTGGAATACGGGCATAAATGCCCATTTTCCAATTCGAAATCCGGTCGGAAAAATCACTTCCCAGAAATCATTTTCCAGGAAGTGATTTTTCATTCATCACCAAATTTTGATCTCTGTCCCCATTTTTTTTCTAAGTCTTTGCTAAGTAGAAAAAATAGAAAAAATTCTATTTGTGAATGGAACTTTGAGTTCCATTCACAAAAAGTATAGTAAAGCTGTCACACTGACAGCTTTACTATACCAGGTACTGCACTGTGATCTGAATGGAGATCGAAGTGCAGTACATCCACTTCACCACCAGGGGCATCTAGGGGGAAGCCTAAGGGAAGACCCTGGTGAAGAAGGAAATCCTGTGATATCACCGGGGTCTCCCTTATCGCACGGACTTCCTTCCTCCTGCTCCCGGCTCTGCAGGTAAGTGCTGCTATCTCTTGATCCCCACCTCAGATTTGGATGAAACTGAGGGAGGGTCGAAGGGTTAGGGGGGCAGTTGAATGCTGCCCCCTGCTTGCCCCTATCACTTACAATTTTTTTTTTAAAGGGGAAGTAACAGATCGTATATTCACGATCTGTGGCAGTTTGAGCATTTCCTGCAAAGATTGTGAATATACGATCTGTGGCAGTGAAAGGGTTAAGATTGGAAGAAAAGAAGTTTCATCTTCAGGTTAGGAAAGGTTTCTTTACAGTGAGAACGGTGAAACTGTGGAACTGTCTTCCAGCAGATGTGGTTATGGCAAGTTCATTGAATAGCTTTAAAAGTGGGCTAGATAAGTTTCTAAAACTAAAAAATATTGAGAATTACTGGTATTAATACATATACTTTAGTTCTGGTTGATCCAGGGATACTTTCCGATTGCCATTTGGGGTCAGGAAGGAACTCCCCCCCCCTCCCCCCTTTTAAAGCATTTTTGTTTGCCTTTCTCTGGATCATCTGATAGGTAGGGTTAAAAAGAAGGGTGAAAAGTTTGGACTTGATGGACACATCTTTATTCAACCTCAATTATTATGTTACATTGTTAGTCAGCCCTCCTGTTCACAAACCAGTGACTGCCAGCCCCCTGATCGAAAACCAGTGTTGTCAGCCCTCCTTTTCAAAATCCAGTGTCTGTAGGTCCTCTTGTTTAAAAACCAGTGTCAGCTCTCTTTTTAAAAAAACACTGTCAGCCCTCCTATTCACAAACCAGCTTTACATTTAACACTCAGAAGACTTTATGATGATAAGGCACTTGACTGTCAGCTGAAATGTAATTCTAAAAGAATATGGGACAGACCTCCAGTTCAAAAACAGTGTCTGTCAGTTTTCCTGTTTAAAAAAGTGTTAGTCAGCCCTACTGTTCAGAAACCAGTGTCTGTTATCTCTCCTGTAAAAAAAAAGTGTTAGTTAGCCCTCCTCAGGGGAGGACTGGGACCTTTTGGCCTGGGGGGGCAAATACAACCAAGTGACCTTTTCACAGTAGATCGCAACATTTTTGACCAGGCTCACTTTGCTAAGGTCACAAACTTTTGTTTTAGTTACACCCATTTTTAAGACCACTATACCCATTTTACATTGTTGCCTGCAATATTTGCAAGTGTAGGACAATTATAGTCCTAAAATCTTCCCCCTCCCTCTTACAAGTACCCGGGGTGAGGACTGTGCCTTTCAAGCACGTAACTTCTTATAGCTTCTGGGACAGCCCACATTTTTCACTGGAAATCAGCCTGAGGGCATAGCTCCCAACCGTCCCGTTTTCCGCGGGATTGTCCCGTTTTCGGGTGATTATCCCGGTGTCCCGGCACAAACAGTGAAATCCCGCACTGTCCCTTTAAGTCCCGATAGGTTTCAACATAGCAGGAAGAAAAAAAAAGGAAGTGGAGTTGGGCGGGACTTCCGCCCGTTTTCAGCCAATGAATGATTCCTGTAAGCCACTCTGGGTTCCCGGCAGAAGTTATGCAGAGTGGGAGCCTTAACTTAAGCAGCTGTAACCTGTTCATTCATGGCATGTGACGTCCTCCTTTCTCACTGCAGCACAGTACAGTGCTGGAGATAAGAAATACATAGCGGCTGGAAGCACAGAGGTCAGTGTCTGCCTCTGTCACAATAAATCATGACAAGCTCTGCTTTCGGCTGCTGGTGAGGTGCCTGGTTACATTCTTCAGTGATTTTTTTGTGTGTATATGGTTAAAGGGCAAGTGAACCCTCATGATTAAAATGTACCTCCCATGATTAAATCCCCCTCTCTCCCAGTGTTTCTATCTCCCTCCCTTCCCTATATTTAAACCTCCTCTCAGTCTATCTATCTATCTATCTATCTATCTATCTATATCTCTTATCTATCTATCTATCATCTATCTCTGTCTGTCTATCTCTTATCTATCTATCATCTATCTATCTATCTATCTATCTATCTATCTATCTATCTATCCATCTATCTATCTATCTATCATCTATCTCTGTTTGTCTATCTCTTATCTATCTATCATCTATCTATCATCTATCTATCATCTATCTATCTCCTATCTATCTATCTATCTATCATCTATCTATCATCTATCTATCTCCTATCTATCTATCTATCTATCTATCTATCTATCTATCTATCTATCTATCTATCTATCTATCTATCTATCTATCTATCTCTCTTATCTATCTATCTATCATCTATCTCTGTCTGTCTACCTCTTATCTATCTATCTATCTAACTATCTATCATCTATCTATCTATCATCTATCTATCTCTTATCTATCTATCTATCTATCTATCTATATCTCTTATCTATCTATCTCATATCTATCATCTTCTATCTATCTATCTATCTAACTCTGCTATCTATCTATCTAACTCTGCTATCTATCTATCTAACTCTGCTATCTATCTATCTATCTATCTATCTATCTAGGTAAAGGGAAGATAACATGGGATGAGGTAGAAAGGCTGATTGCAGACATATAGATAAAAAAGTGAAACATGTAGGCTTTATTGTGTGTTACCTAGTCGTTTTGACAGTGTTAAATGTAAGAGTTAATTCAGCCCTCCGTTTCAGCAGCCAGTGTTTGTCAGCTGACTTAACACTGGCTGGTGAATTGGAAGGCTAACTTAATTCAGCCCTCCAGTTCATCAGCCAGTATTATGTAAGCCTTCCAGATCACCAGTCAGTGTTAAAGTCAGCCCTCCAATTCACCAGCCAATGTTAAAACAGGCTGATGAACTGGAGGGCTGAATTACCTCTGCCTGATGAACTGGAGGGCTTAATTACCTCTGCCCGATGAACTGGAGGTCTGAATTACCTCTGCCCGATGAACCGGAGGGCTGACTTAACATGGCCGATGAAGTAGAGGGATGAATTAAGCCTTCCAGTTTACCAGCCAGTGTTTAGTCAGCCCACCAGGTCACCACTCAGTGTTAAGTCAGCCCTCCAATTCATTAGAAAGTGTTGTTGCCCCTCCAGTTAATTAGCCATTGTCCTTCAGTTCATTAGCCAGAGCCTTTAGTATATTAGTCTGTTTCTGCTGTCTTAATCACATCATACACTTAACAATGTAAAATAGGAATAGTGGCCTTTAAAATGGGTGTCACCTAAAAGTGGGAGTGGCCTTAGAAAATAGGCATGGCTTAATAAAAGTGGGCGTGGTCAAAAATTTTCGCGCATTTGCCCCTCAGCCTACTGGGCCAGTCCTCCCCTGGCCCTCCTATGTTCAAAAACCAGCGTTTGTCAGCCCTCTTCTTCTAAAACCAATGTTGTCAGCCTTCCTGTTAAAAAAAGCAGTGTCAGCCTTCCTGTTTATAAACAAGCTTTAGTCAGGCATCTAGTTAACAATTCCTTGTTAAATCAGCCTTCCAATTCACAAACCAGCTTTATTCAAGCCTCCAGTTCACAAATTAGCTTTTTAGTCAGCACTTTATTTAAGTCATACTTCCAGTTCACAAACCAGCTTTACATTCAACATTCAGAAGACTTCATGATAACAGCACTCCTGTTCACAAACCAATGTCTGTCAGCTCTCCTGTTTACAAACCAGTGTCTGTCAGCCCTCATGTTCAATAACCAGTGTCTGTCAGTCCTCCTGTTCAAACACAAGTGTCTGTCAGCTCTCCTGTTAAAAAAAACAGTGTTAGTCAGCCCTCATGTTCAAAAAACAGTGTGTCAGCTCCCCTGTAAAAAAATAAATACAGTGTTAGTCAGACTTCCTATTCAAAAAACAGTTTCTGTCAGTCTTCCTGTTTAAAAACAAGTGTATGTCAAGGGGCGGAGCCTGACCGAGCAGCATGGCAGACGTGCACTAGGAGAGCTCTGCACTACAGAGGCCCTAAAAGCTATATTTTCAAGCCAAAAAGTGAAACTACAAGAGGGGGAAAGAGGTTTTGACCTTACAGAAATGGCTCCACCAAGAAAACAAACTGAAAACAAGGGAGAATTGACAAATTACTCAAACCGGACTCTCC
This sequence comes from Hymenochirus boettgeri, assembly GCA_019447015.1. Lineage (NCBI taxonomy): Eukaryota > Metazoa > Chordata > Amphibia > Anura > Pipidae > Hymenochirus > Hymenochirus boettgeri. The sequence continues at coordinate 123,147,889 of CM033470.1, forward strand.
CCGGGGCGACACACAGGCCGCACAGCCCAAGAAGCAAGGCGCCGGCGTCGCTTCTCAACAGAGCCCTGTAACAAGGGAGGACATCACCAAGCTGTATAAAGACCTAGAAACGGTGATCAAAACTGCCCACACAAATACAGTTTTGGAGATGAGGCGAGAAGTGGTGGCGCTGGGAGAGCGGGTGTCGGAACTAGAGCACTCACAGGGCCACGTGGCGAGATACTGCGGCCAGGCGGAGGCCGATATCAACGAGCTCCGGACGCAGTTACAGTCCCTACAGGACGCACAAGAGGATTCCGAGAACCGATCTCGCAGGCACAACATTCGTATTAGAGGCATCCCAGAGGATGTTAAAGATCTCGTGCCGTACCTGGAGGCGATGTTCCACATGCTGGCGCCGCAACTCTCATACAACGACCTAAAGATGGACCGCGCACACAGGGCCCTACGCCCCCCATCTGGTCAGGACCAACCACCCAGGGACATCATAACGTGCCTCCATTATTACACCACGAAGGAAACTATACTGAAGGCCGTCCGCAATAAATCCTCAGTGGAATATGAGGGCCACACTTTGCAGTTCTTCCAGGACCTTGCTCCCAGAACCCTGGCGCGAAGAAGGAATATGCGGCCCCTGACGGAAATACTCCAGAGCAGAAAAATCCGATATAGGTGGTGTTTCCCCTTCAGGCTGCAGGTTCAACATAATGGGAAAACCCTGTATGCTACCAACATGGAAGACGCACCCGAAATGGTGAGATGGGGAAACCATAAACTCTACTACAACAAAAAACATGAGAATCTCCCCACCAAAGGACAATTGGACTCATGTACCTTCCCCCCATGATGCGCCTAAATAACGACAGAAGAGGACATGAGATCGGAGGACACAGGGGATCAGGTACCACTAGCACCAAACCCCCAAACTTAAGAGGGAACCTAACTCTGCACGATCCACACCTCTAGAAGGCTGCAGGGAGACATCTGTTTCTGGGACGGAGGGATCGGGCCCAGATGGGACAGCTACTGAAGTATATCCGGGTGCACCAACAAATCTGTAAGATTCAAAGTGATTAAAACCCGCGGTACCCGCGGCCAAAATGATCCTGACGAGACGATCTATCATCTTCTGGAAGGGGACTCGTGAACAATCTATATTTGGACATGGGCACAGCGGGATCCAACACAGGTGTATCTGCACCTACACCCATTCTGAACATGGGAGACACGGAGTAAGGAAAAAGACTGAACTCTGTAACCCACCATACAGCTCACAAAAAGGACCTACAAAGAACCTACATAACCACCCTAAAACTTTTGAGATTCCGATTCTATGAGGCCCCAGAGAAGAACTTCAGATTTCTACAATAGCTAAGTCTACTACCGAGTTACATTGATGTTTAAGTTCTGAAATAATTACTGTGCCTTATATCTTTAAATGTTTGAGTAGAGAAAATATTTATGTATAAAGTTTTGAAACGCCATACCAATAACAAGATTATAGCAGCATATCAGGCCTGCATATAACACAGACAGCGGTGATGGAAACCGTAAACCTGATGTGCTATGGTACAACCAAATACCAAAGATATATTTGTCGCTATCCCCACTTTTAACCACCCGAACGTATTTCCCATAACATCCCATATATATATCCCCCCCTATATAGCGACGGGCCTATTTATGTCTATAACTTCTGTAGAGTTTACTTAAAAATTGTTTAATTACAGTGAATTTACCCTTTAAAATGTTAGAATAACAGTGGCAAGAATAATTGGAATAGAACAGCTATGCATATTTTAACTTTAGAATTAAATAACTATATAGAGGTTAGAAGATCTGTTAAATGTTACATAGTCAACCTGATTAGTATGTCTTAAACCTTTCACAAACCAGATATGTTGAATTGTTATGTGAATATATGACTTATGAATAATTTATAACATATGTCTCTGTTAAATTGGCAGCCCTGTAAAGCTATAACACCAAACAATAAGACTTGATATGATAACTGAAAAAGGGGGCTGGATAATGCGCCAGATGTGTCTCTTTTGATAACCTCTTTTGACCCCTGCAATCTTTGGGTCTTCCTCTCTGTCTTACCTATAACCCCCACAATTTCCCCAAGACAAAAGCTTGTAAATGTTTATTAAAAGCCTCTGTAGGCCCTCTCTAGTGGTTAAACCACTCAAACACGTGGCCTTACCAACTTTGCCGCAGACTCACCCCCCAGATCTGTAGCTAACTTTGCTACGCATAATTACCTATTGAGACACACTTGATGTGTACCCCCAGTTACTGTTCTTTTAATTTTATAGTTATTACCGCAGCTTTAGTAAAAACTCAATGTCCTGACTCCACAATTGGGAAAACCATCCCACAACAACTTGTCTCTAGTAACTCTGAAAACAATAAACACTACATCTACAAATTGGTACCAAATAATCCGTCAACCCTAGATATCAAAACAGAATGGTACCCACCATGAAAAATAACAACTCTGACAAAAAACCCATAGAAATGAATATTGTGACACACAATGTGAAGGGAATCAACAGCCCTGCTAAGAGAAAAATGGCCCTGCAGCAGTACGAACGGGAGAGAGCCCATATAATAGGTATTCAGGAGACCCATTTTATTAGAGGCAAGGAACCAAGGTATTGGGGCAAACAATACTCCTCACATTTTTTTGCTTCTGACGTTACAAAAAGAGGAGGGGTAGCGATCCTAATCCACAAATCTATTCCCTTCTTATTACACAGCAGTATTAGAGGATCTAGGGGTGACTACTTAATCTTGACAGGCCAAATTTACACGACAAAATTCACCCTAGTGAACATCTACGCACAGACAACTAACGTAAAAGCCTTTTACAAAAAAATAGAAAACCACCTACTAAACATGGACCTAGGTAAACTGATTGTATTAGGAGACTTCAACACCAGCATAAACACACAAATAGATAGATCAAAACCCTCCTCAATTACGTCCCCTACTTCATCCTCTAAACCGTTGTCTTCTTTTCTGAAATTGTTTAACTTGTGGGACTCCTGGCGTATTAGACACCCATCAGAACGAAAATACACATTTTATTCGCACCCACACGTAGTATACACCAGGATCGACTATATATTCATCGACTATATATTCTTGTCAGCACAGTTGATCCCCCTACTTAAAGATTCAGAAATCTCACCAATTACGTGGTCAGACCATGCACAGGTAACTACTTCATTATTGGGCCTGCTTACCGCCAAACCCACCTATACTTGGCGTCTAAATGAAGCCATACTCTCAGACGAAGCAACTACAAAGAAACTAATAACACACATTAAAGAATATTTTGAACTCAATACCACAGAAGATTTGGATTTCTCAACTATATGGGCCGCCCATAAGGCAGTCATAAGGGGACAACTAATCAGTATAGCAACGCACCGCAAATGACAAGAATCTAAAACACTAACGGACAAACTAGACAAACTATCCTCCCTAGAAAACCAACACAGCCAACAACACAACATCACACTAGAAAGAGAAATAACGAACCTCAGGGGCGAAATTAACCTACTACTTTCAGCCAAAGCCGAAAAAGCAATTCGCCTCACTAAACAATTCTACTTCATACGGAAAAACAAAGCCGACACAATGCTTGCACGCAAATTAAATAACCGCATGACACAAAACCGCTTATTACCACTCACCAACCCACAAGGCACAACCATATATAACCCAATCGATATTTTAGCAACATTTTCCACATATTACAAAACACTCTACAAGGGAGACACAGTAAACAGAGACAAAATAAGGGAAGAACATATACATCAATACCTAACAGAGGCTCATCTGCCACAACTAACACCACAGAACAAACACACCCTGAACTCCTCCATCTCCCCACAGGAATTGACAATGGCTATTAAACTTATGAAAACTAACAAAGCCCCAGGCCCAGATGGGCTCACAATGACATACTACAAGAAACTACACGAACCCTTACAGACCCCACTTCTGACCCTCTTCAACAGCATGTTAACAAGACAAAAACCTATTCACAAAGATCTACTAAATGCACATATAGTAGTTATACCAAAGGAAGAAAAAGACACAACAAATTGCGGCAACTATAGACCGATATCATTAATAAACTCAGACATGAAACTATTCACCAAAATACTAGCCATGAGACTAGCAACAATACTCCCCTCCCTAGTACATCTTGACCAGACCGTATTTGTCCCCGGTAGACAGACCACAGAAAATGTAAGACGGACACTACAAGTACTTCATTACGCCAGAACTAACAACATCCCCTCATTGGCACTTTCTATTGACGCAGAGAAAGCCTTCGATAGGGTGGACTGGAGATTCTTAGAATTGACGTTACAACACTTTGGTTTCAACAATGCCTTTATGAACGCTATTAAATGCCTTTATTCCTCCCCCTCAGCAAGGGTAACAAATATGGGTTTCCTGTCTGCTTCCTTCCCTATCCACAATGGCACTAGGCAGGGATGTCCTCTCTCCCCCCTCCTGTTCGCGCTCTGTATGGAGCCAATGGCCTGCCATATTAGAAAAGATACAAAAATAAGTGGGATATCGATAGGGTCCCAAGAATATAAAGTGTCGTTATTTGCTGACGATACACTATTTACACTCAGCAAACCCCAAATGTCTCTCACATTCCTATGCAGCCACCTAACCAGATATGGAGATTTAGCGGGATTCCGCATTAATTATTCGAAATCCACAATATACCCCGTCAATCTTACACCAAACGTTTGTAAGCTACTACAATTGAACTTTGACTTCTAATGGAACTGCACATCTTTCCCATACTTAGGTATACACATCACTGCTGACCCATCCCAACTATATAAACTCAACTATACTCCATTAATCCAGAAACTGATCACACAGATGAAAAGATGGACGGCCTACGATATCTCCCTCTTTGGCCGAATAAACTGTGTCAAAATGACCACACTTCCACGAATCCTGTATCTGTTCCGCTCACTCCCAATAGACCTACAACCAGGTGACATCAACAGATTAGATAGGCAGATCACCAAATTTATATGGAATGGTAAAAGACCTCAAATACGTCTTAAAACTTTACAGATGTCCAGAAACATGGGAGGAGCAGCCCTACCCTCTGTTAAACTATATTATGTAGCGGCTAGACTGGCACAGACTATACAGTGGCACAATGACACCAAAAGGCCCAGATGGGTGGAACTAGAGTCTCAACTTCTGAATAATCCAAGGAAGGAAGATCTCCTATGGCTACCCTCATGTACAAACATTATCCCGAAATGCAATAATAATCCTTACCTCATCCACACCATAAGAACCTGGTTCAACGCAAAACGCACCTACAATCTTTCCAACAAACTATCACTAATGCTACCAATATGCGACAACCCAGACTTTCCTCCAGGCACACAGCGCAACACTTGGGCAGCCTGGTCAGAAAGAAAACTATATAGAATCATCCAATTAACCTCAGGAAATAAGACGATTCCATGGAATATAGCCCAGAAACAACTCAAGCTAACAGACTCAGAATGGTTCCAATTCTCTCAAATCCAACACTACACAGATAGTATTCTGTCACAACAAGAACCAAAAGGGCTCACCGACTTTGAAACAATCTGTTACAAGAACCCACTAGGACCAAATAAGATCTCAGCGATCTATACCATACTAAATAACGCAAGACAAACCTCTAAGCTTCCATGTATGAACAAATGGGAGGAATGGCTGAATGAAACACTAGATATTTCACAATGGACGGAGATCTGCAAATCCCTAAGGAAATGCTCCCCTAACATTATTATACAAGAAAAGAATTTCAAAATCCTCCACCAATGGTACCTTGCACCAACCCGAATCACAAAAATCTTCCCAGGAACATCATCACTGTGCTACAGAGGATGTCAGATGCAAGCCGACCTTAAACACTGCTGGTGGGAATGTGTAGAGACACAAAGAATATGGTCATACTGTGAATCCTTAATCACAAAGACAACATGTTCACAAATAACCCTTACCCCTTGGACAGCACTCTTTGATAGGCCAATTGCTTATCTTTCATCACCAACCAATAAACTAATACATAGAATATGCGCAGCTGCCAGAACTTTGATAGCCCAAACTTGGAAGCAACAAGCTCCCCCCATCACTCATCTCATAAACAAAATATGGTGGATGTGTGAGAACGACAAAGTGTTAGGAAGAATCTGTGGATCTCTCAAACAATTCGACTTAGTTTGGACCCCCTGGATTTATGCCATGTCAGATGACGCAACCACACACCCTGCCTGATACAATAGATAAATATTTAACGGTTCTTTAATGGGTTCCTCAAAATAAGCCTTCAATAATACCAGATTGCTAGAGCAAAGAGTCAGTACCACCACTCCCCATATAATTTTTACTGTCCCCTCTATACTCCCCCCCCCCTTTTTTTCCCCTACTTTTCTTCTTTTCTCTGTTATTTAAAATAAATATGTTTGTTAAGAATCTCTATATCAAAAACATAAAAACAAGGATGTCTATTTTTGTCACTGAAAGAAACTGAGAGAGATATACAAATGTTAAACTGTCGATATATAATGATAATCGTATTTGTATTGTAAAGACATTCAATAAAAATGTTGGTAAAAAAAAACAAAAAACAAGTGTATGTCAACCATTCTGCTAAAAAATCAGCATTGTCAGTCCTCCTGTTCAAAAAACAGTATCTGTCAGCTCTCCTAAAAACAGCTCTTTCCTTAAAAAAAGTGTTAGTCAAACCCTCATTTCACAAACCAGTGTTAGTTAGCCCTCCTGTTCACAAACCAGTGTCTGTCAGCTCTCCTGTTCACAAACCAGTGTCTATCAGCCCTCCTGTTCTAAAACCAGTGTTGTCAACCCTTCTGTTCAAAAACCAGTGTCTGTCAGCCCTTCTGTTCAAAAAACAGTATCAGTCAGCTCTCCTGTTCAAAAACCAGTGTCAGTCCTCAAGTTCAAAAACCAGTTTCAGTCCTCCTTTTTTAAAAACCATTGTTTGTCCGTCCTCCTGTTCAAAAACCAGCGTCTGTCAGCCCTCCAGTTCAAAAGCCAGTGTCTGTCAGCTCTCCAGTCAAAAACAATGTCTGCCAGTCCTTCTGTTCAAAAACAAGTGTCTGTCAGCCCTCCTGTTCAAAAAAGTTTGTCAGGCCTTCAGTTCAAAAACCGGTGTTCAGCAGCCCTCCAATTAAAAAACCAGTGTCTGTCAGCCCTCCTGATCAAAGAACAGTGTTTGTCACCCCCCCCCCCCCGTTAAAAAAAACAGTGTCTGCCAGCCCTCCTGTTTATAAACTAGTTTCACAGTCAGCCATCCAGTTAACAAACCATTGTTAAATCAGCCTTCCAGTTCATAAACCAGATTTATTAAGGCCTCTAGTTCACAAAAATCAGTGTTAAGTCATATTTCCAGTTCACAAACCAGCTTTATGTTTCAAAAACAGTGTTAGGTCAGCCTTCCAGTACACAAACTAGCTTTATAGTCAGCCCTCCTGTTCAATTAGTGTAAGACAGCAAAACTGTTTTTTGATAATAAGGCACTTGACTGTCAGCTGAAATGTAAATCTAAAAGAATAGGGGACAGATTTTGAAAAAAATTATAGTTGCCAGCAATGGGCAATTCAAAAACACATTTTATTTTCAGTATAGATACACTTTAACAGTCGGTTTTCTCTAGGATAATCATTAAAGGGGGGAATGGCTTGGGTATGCTACTAGCTCCACCCCGTCTGTGAAAAATCTTGGGTGTCCAAGAATTTTTGCCCTCTTGTCCATAAAAATGTTAAAATTAGGTTGGCAAACCTGTTGTCTTATCAAAGCAAAGACTCATGCCTTCAAACACTAGCGAAAGGCACATGGCAATGGGGTAAGCAATAGGATCTTCCAAAACTATAAACGTATTCTAGTTACTAATTACATGAATTATCTAAAGATATAAAGTAGTAGCTACATAGGCAAAGGTTCACATTTAAAAATTTTCATATGTAAAAATATGTAATCCAATTCCAGACCTATATATTATTTAAGGCACTGTGATAACAAATTAAGGAAAGCACTGTAAAGTAAATTGTTCTTTAAATCCTTAGGGGACTGTTGGGGAGATGTTAAATCAGTTACTTATGGACAAATTAAAAAAAAAAAGTGTTAAACCCACACTTCCTGATGTAATATTAGGTTAGCATGAGTTTAGCATGAGTTTAACTCTTATATTGCGGGGCCTGAGCCATTTCCATTAATAGTGACAGACACTAGATTCAAAGAATTTGTTTTTTCGCTACTTTATAATGCAAAAATCAATGCCTTCTCCATAACCTTCCGGGTACTAGCGATGCAGTATATTTCACTCACTGATTATTGCCTTACAGAATGTAAGATGATCGCTAAGATAAATATTACATCTCCCCGAGGTAATACTGTGTCCATACTCAAATAAAGAACACTTATTAACCACACCATCGCTGATCATTGACTGGAGTGCACAGAGAAATACCCATGTGATTATAATTTATAGAAAGGCCTATTTTTATATCTGTGCAAAGTGACCATAACCCTGGCAAGTGCCTTTTCTCTAATGGTAATAAATATAGCTTAGTTATATATTATAGATGAGCTTCTCTATTTAACTTATTTTATTAGTTGCCTTGTCTCAACCTACTCCAGTTAAAAAAAACAAAAACAAATATTGGATTTGCCAACTGCAGTTTTTAAGTTTATAAATTTAAATATATAATAAATTAGTACATTAACCAACAGGAATGGGGGGGGGGGGGGAATCTAAACTGTCAAAATAGCAAACCAGTAATTAATGTATAAGTAATTTTCAGTTACTTACCATCCAGTTTATAATTAATTCATTTGGGGCTCCTCCTCCTCCACTTACTCCTGATGGAGCCACATTGGGAGCTGTAATCACACAAGGTTTAAGTAATAAGATATGCTCAATTTTACCATAAAAAATGTGCAAAAGGAAACATTTGCACAACTGAAAAGAAAAACCTAGTCACTTGTCAGTTACCTGACCCCAACGCCAACTGATATATACAGCACTTTATTAGATGCATTACTAACCAGAAAATTTAAAGGGGAACAAAATCTCCCAAACAACATTGTCCCAATAGACAGAGCACATTCACAAACACACAAGCTGCATCTCACCTCCCCCGTTGCTGTGGCTGCTGGGTAATTTAGAAAACTTACCTGTGGGTACTAGGGGTCAGCACCTATAATCCGATTGAAATCCAGCTAAGTTGCGTGAAATCCAGCTTAGTGTACCCAGTACACATTAAATGTTCTGTAGTGCTAACCAGATCAAAACAAGGAAGTTGCAGCCTTGCTTCCTGGAAGCAGACAGCCAATCATATGACAGCACCCATATGACACAGAACAGGGATTTCAGCTTTTGCTCCTGCCCCTAATAATAAAATCCTTTGCATTTCATAGAAGAAATGCATACAAAAAAGAAAAGTAATCTTTGCAGTATATTTCTTAACTAGCATGGATGTAAGAAACAGAATATTAACACTTTAGTTAAAGTAAGCCTGGAGAATTGAACTCTGTTCTGATAAAAGTAGAACTAAGCTATCTAGCTGCTTTGTCTGATAAAAGTAGAGCTTTCACCCCTAACCCACCAGACTTTCTGTATGGAATACCACATGTAGAATTCTTATCTTTTGCTGGGAATATAATGGAAACAAAAAATAAAAGTAGGTCTGGGAATTTGAACCCATGACCTTGTTGCCTGTGTGATTCTAAAATATGTGCAGGTGAGCCTCCACTTAACATCCAAGCTAAACAGGTACATTTAGAAGCTTTATCTGTTGCTAAGAACCAAATAATCCAAAATAATTAGCTGACTATTTGCATTGCCCCAGGAAGGTTGTTTGCAATGCAGCTGGCTGTTAAATTAACTGCAAGGTAACAAGCAGCTTTTAAAGTGTTATCAGGGACTTCCATATTGTTGAGCAAACATCTGTATAAAAATACAAATGCATAGAGACAGTGAATACAGGGGTCAGGGGCGTGACTCTTTGAAGACTACATGAGCAGGGAGTTTTACTGGCAAAAACATGGAAGTCTTCTTAATTACAGAATCTATTACTTACATGTACTAATTGCAACTTACAATGTATAGGTGTTCTGGGGAGAAATGCTTTCATAACAATTTCAAACAATTTCCCTGGTGGCCAGGCTCCTGATGGCCAGGCTCCTGATGGCCAGTTTTTTGCACATTTGGAGCTGGGATGTAAAGTAAGGATTTTTATACACTACAGAGTGGGGCCAGAAGTGGGGGAAATTATAGTTTTGGGGGAAGACATGCCCGTTAAAAGCTGATTTAAATAAGCCTATGTTTACTGAATACAAGAAAATGAAATCCTGGTGGATTGAATGACACCAATGAAGTATGCCAAAATGTGCTTTATTGTACTATCCACACAACATGTTTCGGATCTGACCGATCATTTATCAAGTATGATAGTGAGTGAACATGCTACCAAAGTTATACACACAGGAAGTGACAACATAGTGAGGTAAACAACGCTTTAGATCCCTCCCACCCTTCAGTAGCCATCTTGGTTGAGTGCATCCAAACGTGATATGATAAGTCCATAGTGCAGGTTTAAGGCTTGATGTTACATGTAGTGTCTAATGCCTCCTGTCAATCAATAAAATTATTTAAAAACCACCATAAGACATTGTTGTGGAGTGACCATTATTAAAATTTTATTGCAATAAACAAACAAATAATGTGAAATATCTAAAAAAGCTAATAGTGTAAAAAGTTTAAAGGGTAACATTAAGCAAGAAATTTTCGGACACTGCATTAAGGGCATCATGTGCAATATAAAATATATCTATAAGAATTAACAAGTATATTATATATATATTTAGAAGGAACTATCAAAATCCTTCTAAATATATCTACCCCTATATAAAAATACATGATAAATGACAAAATTGTCACCTTAGATACTAGCAATTGTTTACTTAAATAGCAATAACTACAATCCACTGATTGCTCTAACTACGTGGTACCTTTATGGTGTGTGTGCTTGCAAGACATTCTCTATGAACTGAAAAAAGGGTAAAGAATGGTGTTTATATGTGTAACATATCCTCAATTTAAAATAAAGTATTGTTAGTTATGGAAGAACCAAAGCAGGTTCACAAATAACATTTAAGTGAACATGAATCATTTAAACCTTTGGGTTGCTATGTGTCCAATCTCCTGATCCAGAAACTTTCTCTTTGCAACCTTAACTTGTCCATATTGCTACCTCATAATGGTCTACTTATGGTTTCCAAGTTAAGGTTGCAAAGAGAAAGTTTCTGGATCAGTAGATTGGACACATTGCAACCCAAAGGTTGCAGGATCGGTCAGATCCGAAACAAGTTGTGTGGATAGTACAATAAAGCATGTTTTGGCATACTTGATTGGTGTCATTCAATCCACCAGAATCTTTATTTTCATTGTCTTCAGTATTGGATGCAGGAGTAGAGCGTGCCAGAGAGACCTGGTGGTAGCACGTATGTAGGCAATATTCTTATCTTGTTTAAAGCCTATGCTTAGTTCTCTGTGTGATTCTGTTCATTAGTACTATGCAGAGAGCTTGTAACACAAATGTGGGCCTAGGCACTCCTTCAGGCAATGTGCCAGTAAATACCAGGTGCTGCTTCCCTCAGTCCTCTACCTTCAGGACTCCAAGCTATAGCACAAGCATAAAAAGTTTGATGGAAGCGCACTCTGTTTATCAGAAAATATTCTGTTTTATTGCATCACACAAAAAATACACAACGTTTCGGAGAACGCTATGTCTCCTTCATCAGGTGTACACCTGATGAAGGAGACATAGCGTTCTCCGAAACGTTGTGTATTTTTTGTGTGATGCAATAAAACAGAATATTTTCTGATAAACAGAGTGCGCTTCCATCAAACTTTTTATGCTTGTGCTATGCAGAGAGCTTATCAAAGGGCAGTCTGAGCACAGCATTGAGAAATGTCCCTAAGCCCATGGGCTGATCAGGGCTTTACCACAGCTACTGCCATTTGATACATAGAGGTAAGTGCAAATGGTCAAGATTTACCAACATGTCTATATACTTATAAACAAACTGAAAAGGGAAAAAATTGGTTATAAGCAGCAGGTAAGAAATTTTGGATTGTGTTTACAAGGCCTTATTAATTTTACAATGTGTTGCTCAGGATCTCTCCTCAGATTGTAAAGAAATCTTAAAAAAAAAAACATATCTGCATTATCTGCAAATATCTCCTGAACTATATCACAGAGAGGCAAGCTTGTCTTAATATTTTTTTGTGCTTATTAGAATTAATGTTGAAATGGAAGAGAATATGTAGAATGACTAATATAAACAAAGTATTTAAAGGGACAGTTCAGTGGAAATTATCAGTATTTGTGAAATTGTTAGTTTGTGTAATGCATACTTTATTCTACATATTCTCTCCCATTTTGAAAAATCAATTGATTTGATACCCTTTGCTGTTCCCTGCTGATGACATTAGTGAGCTGACATTTCAGGTTCTAACAGTCCTTCTTCTTCCCAGGATGCACCACTGGCTGTTGGATGGGTCAAAGATGCTCAGATTTCTACTGAGCAACTGAATCAACCCAGGAATTGGGCCAAGGGCAAGACCATAACGGTCTCTACTAGGGGTCAGTATTTAGGTTGCATTTATTTATATACAGACAAAATTCTGAATTGGCAGATTAAGGACATTGGGATGAAAAAATACTGCTCTTTTCTTTGAAAAGCATATGTCTTTGCACTGTACTTCTCCTTTAAGGCCTTGTTCACTCTAGGAAAGTTTTTGTCTGTTTCTGGACAGAAACTCACGCTGTAGTTTTAACGGATCGGATTGACAAGTCCATCCCTCAAATGAAAACTTGTATACAGTTAAATCACCCCCCAAAACCCTAAACTGTAATAGTTTGAAATCTGAAATACATAAGTTTAACCTAAAATCCTGCACAATATCCTGTTGCCCCTGTTTCTGCTTCCTGGTTCTTCCAGTTAGCAACTTTCAGTTATGGATTGACAGTTAACATCCCAGCCAATGACTGAATGCTAATCCCCTAGCTGCCTCTTCTGAGCATGCTCACGCTCAGTACAGGTCACTAAAATGCTCAGTATCCATGAGGCATCCAGAAACATAGCAGGCATACAGTACTGAATTCAGAGGGCAAAGTAGGATATATCAACATATTTTAAAAGGCCATTCTTTCTAAAAGATGTTATTATGAGGGTGAAGTTGTCCTTTAATATGTATAAATAGAAACTTGTAACATGCAAAGAAGCTTTGTTTGGAGATTCTTGCATAACTTTTCAAGAATTCATCTTGTCCCCTGTTCAGGGACTGATTGATCTTTTTTAGCACTAAAGCCCCCCCCTATGTGAGGCCAAGAAGACTTATTCTCTTTTGGCTATTTGTTATTAGGAAAGTAAAACGTTTTTTTAACTTCTCTCTCCAAATGATTGCTGCATCAACTATTTGTGCAATTACTGAAACAGAACGTTGCGCAACATTGTACAATTGCTAAAACAGAACTTTAATGAACCCTCTCTGACCACATCACTTACCAGCTTCTTTTGTACGTATCAAAGCAGAAGGACAACTGGGAACTCCAACTCCCAAAATATTGCTGGCCTCTACTCGAAATAGGTACTCTGTCCAAGGGCTTAGACCAACTACAAGTGCAGTCTCTGCATTACCCTCCACTGTAGGTGGATCTGCATAGAAAACATTCAATTAGTTAAAATACATCTAGAGGAGCCTCTAAAGAAAACATTTTACACTTTTAAAAGAGCTTGAAAACAAAACAAAAAAAATATATAATATTTCATACAAATACCACAAACAAATAAGATACTTCTCTGCTATAAAGGCCGTTTTCAATATACAGGTATGCAGTAAGCCACAAAATGAAGAAAAGCTAAACTGTATTAGGATGAGTTTCTAAAGCAAATACACAGTTTATACAAGTCTAAAATAAAACTAAATTATATATTACTGTAGAATTCTTGTTCACCCCCAACAATAAAATTACCCCACCCAAATCCACAGACCAAAAAACTTACTTAAAGGACAACTCCACCCTCATAAGAACATCTTTTAGAAAGAATGGTCTCTTTAAAATATGTTGATATATCATATGTTGTCCTATGAATTCATTACTGTATGCCTGCTATGCTTCTGGATGTCTCATGGAAACTGATCAATTTAGAAACCTGTACTGAGCCTGTACTGAGCCTGGGCATGCTCAGAAGACGCAGATAGGGGATTAACATTCAGTCATTGGCTGTGATGTCAACTGTCAAATCCATAACTGACAGTTGCTAACTGGAAGAACCAGGAAGCAGAAAAAGAGCAACAGGGCATTGTGCAGGATTTCAGGTTAAACTTATATATTCCAAACTATTACCGTTAAGGGTTTTGGGGGGTGATTTACCTGTGTGTAAGTTTTCATTTCAGGGTTGGACTTGCCCTTTAAGCAGATATTCTTCTAGATCCTATTCTCCCCAGCTCCTGATCCTATTCTCCCCAGCTCCTGCACTTACAGGTTCTTTAAATTATTTAGCTTCCTCATGTTGGTTACTGACCTGTTCGTGCTGTTCTCCATATCTTTGTCTGTGGCTTTCTCACTTGTACCACATATCGACTTGTTGGGCTGTAATTGTCAAATCCGCGACTCCAGCTCAGCTGAACTGTTGTTTCCCAAATATTCTTTACTACCACTCCACCTGGAGGACCAGGTGGTCCTGTAACAAAGAGGATACAATTTATTAAAGAGGATACATTTATTATTTGTGTATGAAAGTAGTCTAAATAATAACATAGCACAAGCAAAAGTTACTGAATTTATACTGAATTATATATATATATATATATATATATATATATATATATATATATATAATTGGAAGTGTTGTATAGGCAGAACATTGAGAAGAACAGCAGAATTGGTCTAATTACAGAAAGTTGCTGCACATGAAACAAAATGTTTGATCATGGAATATGTATAGGTCAGAAAATGTTCAAGTTTGGAAACAAATAAGCATGCAGAAAAAGCCAAGGTATCCAGCATGATGGATCAGGGAACTAGTAATGTCCTCAGCAAATTTCTTTGTATTGAAAGCATGCGCCAAACATATTAAGCTTTCATAGCATTTAACATTTGCTGAAAATGCAGAATAAAAAGTGTGTAAGGTGTACGGATAAAGCCTTTCTTTTACTTTACACTAAATTCAGTGTATGAATACATTATGTATCATTTTATAATACATAAGGCTAGGCATTTCCAATGGGGAGGTGCAGTCTATATTACAATCACTGAGTGACTTCCTGTATTCTACTGCCCCACCCACTGTCTCCCCCTCCCTGTATTATTGATTTATATAGGAATCCCTGTTTATTCTTGACAGACAATGTTCGGTCCTTCTTTCTCTTTTCAATAGGAATGGTAATTAACTATTTATACATTAAACAGGGATTCCTATATAAATGACTAATACAGGAAGGGGAAGACACAGTTGTAGTGGGCAGGTTATTTTTTTTTGTCTGGCCTTATGTATTATAAGAAATAATACGCTACCTACAGTGTAATATATGGATTTACTTCACCTCGGAGTTCCATGACCTGTATAAAAGCACTCGGCCTGCGGCCTTGTGCTTCGATATGGTCATGGAGCTCCTCGGTGGTGTAATATCCTTATATTACACTGTAGGTAGCGTATTATCCCTTATATAATCCACACCTTCATTGGACTGTGGCTGCCAGGGCTCCTCCTTGTCCTTTTACATCCTGAACAGTGCTGATAAATCATGCAAGTGTTTCAGAAGTCACTCGTGCAATTATGCAGGCTCTATGCAGGATGTAAAAGGTAGAGGAGGAGCTGTGGCAGCCACAGTGGTGCAGCAGATGCAGAATGGAGTGGGAGGTAATGAAAAAGACAGTGAGCCTAAAGGGGGTAAAAAAGGAGGTGGGGGAAGTTTACCAGGGGTAGAGGAGAGGGGAACCCACTTCTAGAAAGTTATAATTGTAGTAGTGTGCTGATTATAAGGTTATTGTTTAAAGATGGGGAAAATTATGTGTGTGCAGGTGATGCTTGCTTTCATTAGTTTAAGTGATGGGACCAGTACCCCCAGCACTGCCCTCTCCTGGCCGTTTTAGCCTGCACATTGAAGATTTACTACTGGGAAAGGTAGGAAGCCTTGCTAAATTAATGACAAACTGCACAATTTCACTTCCTGCCTGCTCGCTATTTAATGCTTTGTACAGAATTACAAAGGGTGATTAAGGGCTTGTTTTGAAGGTAAGACAATGACCTTTTACCTAAACATGCCTTGTTAGAAGACCACATAGAGTGAGTGGCATGATGTTGAAAGTGACGTGGTTAGTATGGTGGAGATGAAATGGGGAGTAAATCACGATAAAACTACATTGTAATACTACAATGCAGACATGCAAACAGTTTAAAAAAAAGTGATAATGTTTACCTCGGATAAGCAGAGATGTTGAGGCTGAAATTCGGTCCACCACAGTTTGCGCTGTGCATGTGTATTTCCCAGCATGTCTCAGTTGGGCATGGATAATGTGTATATCACCAATGGCATTATTCTGAAAAAGTATTAAATATATGTTTTGTCAATATGGAAGAGACTTTGAAACAAGTCTTAGAGCAAATACATATGCTTTTAAAGGATAAGTGCACTGTAAAATCAAGTTATGTTCATTTGGAAGCTGCAGCTTTAAAAATACCGTTGCCATATTTTTTTTTTACCTATGCCCCTCCAGAGCCTAGCTTTGTGCCTTGAAAGTTGCTGACATCTTGTTACTGGTTTGCTGAATGTTAAGCTCCGCCCCTCTGAGATTTCCTCTGCTTTCTCCTGCTTGAGTCTGAAACAGTAATGCCTGTGAGTTCCGTGCACTCTCCTGCTTGAGCCTCAAACAGTAATGCCTGTGAGTTCCGTGCACGTGCGTTACTGTTTAAGGCTCAAGCAGGAGAACATAGTAACATAGTAATTAAGGTTGAATAAAGACATACGTCCATCGAGTTCAACCTATTCACCCCCCCCTTTTTTTTTTTAACCCTACCTAACAGTTGATCCAGAGGAAGGCAAAAAACCCCAGCTAAAAAGTAGTAAAAAATTCCTTCCTGACTCCAAACGGCAATCGGAAAGTATCCCTGGATCAACCAGATCTATATGCATTAATACTAGTAATTCTCAATATTTTTTAGTTTTAGAAACTTATCCAGGCCTTTTTTAAAGCTATTTAATGAACTTGCCATTACCACATCTGCTGGAAGGCAGTTCCACAGTTTCACCGTTCTCACTGTAAAGAAACCTTTCCTAACCTGAAGATGAAACTTCTTTTCTTCCGACCTTAAAGGATGTCCACGTGTCCTCTGATATGACCTGTTAGTAAACAATGCACCAGAGAGCTCATTGTATGGGCCATTAATATATTTGTACAAGGTTATCATGTCCCCACGCAAACGTCGCTTCTCCAATGTAAACAGCTCTAACTTGTCTAATCTGCCTGCATAGTCAAGCCCCTCCATTCCCCTTATTAATTTAGTTGCCCTTCTCTGAACTGCCTCAATTTCCAAGATGTCCCTTTTGTATATGGGATTCCAAAACTGCACCGCATATTCCAAATGAGGCCTTACCAGTGTCTTGTAAAGAGGGAGAATAATATTTTTCTCTCTTGAATCTATTCCTCTCTTTATACAAGACAATATCTTGCTAGCTCTAGCCGTTGCTACCTGGCATTGTTTGCTATAGCTAAGTCTGTTATCTACCAGAACCCCCAAAACTTTTCCATTACAGATGCACTTAACACAGAGTTATTTATGGTATAGGTGGCACAGGGATTATTAAATCCCAAATGCATCACCTTACATTTATCAACATTGAATCTCATCTGCCATTCTACTGCCGATTTTGATAATCTATCTAGGTCTGCTTGCAGCACTTGCACATCATTGGAAGAAATGAGAAAGCAGAGGAAATCTCAGAGGGGCAGAGCTTTACATTCAGCAAACCAGTAACGAGATGTCAGCAACTTCCAAGGCACAAAGCTAGGCTCTGGAGGGGCATAGGTAAAAAAAAATATGGCAACGGTATTTTTAAAGCTGCAGCTTCCAAATGAACATAACTTGATTTTACAGTGCACTTATCCTTTAAGAAAAAAAGCTGTATTTTTTACAGATGCCCGAACTTCCTAAAGTTCAGTTTGTTTTAGAACTAAAGAACTTAAGTAAAAGTTCTATAGTTCAAAAATGGACCCATTAAAGTCAATGGGGAAAAATAGTTTGAAAAGTTCTGCTAAAATACAGTTAAAATAGCAACGGTAACTTTCTGTAAATGGCTCTAGGACCTGTAAAATGGTCTGGGGGAACACGTACAAATAACCAAAACTTGTTTAAACACTAACTTTCCCTTATGTATGTATGTAATTTATTTCTTATATAGCACTACATATAGCACTACATACAGGAGCTTTACAATTATTTACTCAATTCACATCAGGCCCTGCACAGAAGACCTTACAATCTAATCACTTTATGTACATATACAAGCTATCAGTATGTCTTTATTATTGTGGAGGAAGTGCCCAGAGGAAACCCATGCAAACACGGGGAGAACATACAAACTCCTTGCAGTTGTGTCCAAGGGTGGAATCGCTGCAAGGCATCAGTGCTAGCCACTGATAAGGCAATTGTCAAACTTCCACATTGATTTTTCGAGGGTTACTGAAATCCATCAACACATTCAAGGGTTATGGCCGCACTCAAAGGTTATGGCCGAATTCAAGGGTTATGGCCAAATTCAAAAGGTTAGTGAACGCTACATTTGCAGGTTATTGCCCAATTCGAGGGTTAGAGAACGCTACATTTGAAGGTTATAGCAATTAGCTAACCCTTGATTTCGCCCGTATCCCTCGAATATGATATTTGGTTGGTGATTCAGTTGCTCATTAGAGATCTGAGCATGTTTTACCCATCCAATAGCCAATCAGGAAAATTATAAATCCGCATTCTGGGAAGAAAAAGGACTGTACAGAACCCGAAACGATGGATAATAGCAAAGGGGATGAAATTAATCTTTTTTTTTAGAAATGGAAGAGGATATGTAGAATGACTAATATAAACAAAGTATTTACAGGGACAGTTCGGTGGAAATTATAAATATTTGTTAAATTGTTGGTTTGTGTAATGCCTTCTTAGTTATTCTACATACTCTATACCATTTTGAAAAATCGGTTGATTTCATACCCTTTGCTATTCCCTGCCGCTGACATTAGTGAGCTGACATTTCAGGTTCTAACGGTCCTTCTTCTTCCCAGGATGCACCACTACCTTGGAATGTTCCTAACAGTAATTTTTACTGATTGGCTGTTGGATGGGTCAAAGATGCTCAGATCAACTGAATCAACCCAGGCGCTGGGTCAGAGGCAAGACCATAATTGTCTCTATTAGGGGTCCTGCAAACAGGAAGTCAGTATTTCAGTTGCCTTTATTTATACACAGACAAAATGCTGAACTGGCATATTAAGGTCACTGGGATGAAAAAATACTTCATATGTATTTGCACTGAACTTCCCCTTTAAAAAAATATTTTCCCCTGAATTCCCTCTTTAAAGCGTCCTCCATGAAGCAAAGGAGGGAAAACCCTCTGGTGAATCCTGACATAAAAGGTTACAGAAACATAAATACATTCTCTATATGCTTTTGAAAGGTTCTTATTCACCCAGGTCATGGTATATACACCACTGTGAACAAGTCATTCTGAATTGAGAAAGCCAGTCGGATGAGTAGCAAAACGTCTTCAAGAACTAAACTTCAATTCCAGTTGAATACAACAGATATACATTTTCTATAATTTCCTGTTTTCTATAGTCACCCCCTGGGAGCCATTCACCTAAATAGGATTTATCAAAGCTAAATAGTGGGAGATTTTTAAAATGCCAGAAAGAAAATACAATTATTTACAAAGTTCAATTAAGAATTTTTTTTTGTAATAATCATCTGACAAACCAGGCCACTTCTGACATTACCTTACAAATGTTCAGATTTCAACCTTGTCAATCTTTTAGAGTATATATGTATAAAAGAGTTAAACAAAGTATCAACTTAAAGGGGAACTGTGGTCCAAAAATGACTTTAGGTAAATTGATAGGAATTGCTCTCCTGAAAATTTTTGCAATTTATTTTCATTGCTTATTTTACATAGTTTTGAAGATATTTAAATTTTTGTGTGTGATATGGCAGCAGCATCACCAGGTCCCCTGCACTTCCTGCTTCCTGCTCTGAAACCATGTCAGTCAATCTGCCCTGTGTCTCTTCCCCTTTGCAGCCCCCCTGGTCCCTCCCACTCATGGACCCCATGGTCCCTCCAGTTGCAGGCCCCCCTTGGCCCTTACAGCCTCATGTGGCCCCGCCCACTCGTGGGTGCCATGGCCCCTCCCACTCACAGGTGCCTAAGCCCCACCCGCTCACAGGTGCTGTGGGCCACTCTGACACCCCCCCTACCCCCCTAAAACTCTGTGGCCTTTTCAAGCAGAGTGAGAACTCTGCCTGAAAAGGCTGTTTTCACAGCGAAGGGCTGTAGATTCCCTTACCTTCTCTGTCAGGACTTCACACAGCAGAGAGGAGGAGGGATTTCCTGTCTCCCTCACACACTGAGGGAGTCTGAGGCTGTGCTCGCCGGCGGCACTGTGCAGGAGAAGCCTTAGGAATGTCACATGTCTGCCTCCCACCCTTTAACTTTCTGGTCAGTCATTTCTTAATATCTTGGGCGGTGGAGTACGGAGAGAAGTGGTTGATGGCTCGTTTTAAAGGTAGGTAACAGGCCTTTCATTTAAACTCAACTTGTTTGGTGACCACAGTTCCCCTTTAAGAAGAATAGTTGATACTTAAAGTCTCTCCCAATAGAAAGAGCACATTCACAAAGATACCAAAAGATTTGTCTCACCTCTCCATTTGCTGTGGTTGCTGGGTGATTTATTAACCTGTGGGTAACTAGGCGTCAGCTCCCATAATCCACCTTTGCTTAGCACACCCATCTTAGTGTACACAGTACACTTCTCAGAAAGATGAAGCCTTGCTTCCTAGAAGCTCACAGTCAATTGTGTTACAGAAATCATCCCTCCCTCTGACAAAGAACACATATTTCAGTGCAGTTGTTGTGTTAACGTATTACAAATGCTCCTGACCCTAACAATAATAAATTCTGTTGCTTTTCATACAAAAAAGAAAAGTAATCTTTGCTGTTTATTTCTTAGCTCCAAGAATGTAAGAAACAGAATATTAACATTTTAGTAAAAAAATAAAAGCTTTCTATCACTATACCACAAGAGCTACTAGTTGGAACATAGATATATGTAGAATCTTTTAGGGAGATTCAACCAGAATCACCTGAATCTCACCCTGGCGTAAGTATTTAACGCCAGCTATTAGTGGCGTTAAATACTTACGTCTTAAGAGCTCTGCAGCCTCTGGTAAATAGGTTTGTAACGGCTGCGCAAGTTCCTGTTCCGGATCTCGCGCAGCCGACACAAAGCAAGCCATAATGTCTCGCTAACTGAGCGTAAAACAGTTAGCTCGACGTTATGAAGGGGCAGGAGCACTACGCGTCGGCAGCGTGCAGCGCTCCTGGGTAAATCGCCCTTTTCATCTCTTAATAACAAAAAAAAGTCTGGGGATTCAAACCAGTAATCCAATGGTCTGTGTGTTTCTAAAACGAGGACTTTATCATTGTAAACCACTGCACATACAGAAGATATAGGTACATTAAC
This sequence comes from Hymenochirus boettgeri, assembly GCA_019447015.1. Classification (NCBI taxonomy): domain Eukaryota; kingdom Metazoa; phylum Chordata; class Amphibia; order Anura; family Pipidae; genus Hymenochirus; species Hymenochirus boettgeri. The sequence continues at coordinate 123,169,758 of CM033470.1, forward strand.
AGGGAGATTTGTGCAGAGGCACAAGCGCACTGGGCAAATCTCCCGCAGAGGATTTACTGGAGGCTGGTGTGCAAACAGCCGTGCACCTCTGGTACCTATGCAGCCGCAGCCAACCGAGACTTGTACCGATTTGTTTTCCGATTGTAAAAAAAATCGTTAAAAACAGATCTGCGATATAAGTTTGTACATGTAGAAACGTATTATTTTTCTAGAAATTTAATGGAAACAAAAAAAAAAGCAAAGAACCCATGAAAGTAGACTATTTTGTATTATTTCATAACCTTTGACTTCTTGGGCTATATGTTCCTAAAAACATTTAAATGATGCACCACCAGAGATACAACAAAGAATACAGGTACATTTAGAAACTTATATCTTTCGCTAGAAACAAAAGCTAGAAACTAAACATAAAAATAGTGAAATCAGTGAGCGTGGCACTTTGATGACTACATGGGCAATGCGTGTACTGGCAACAACATGGAAGCCTCCTTAGTTACAGAATCTATATCTCACAGGCACTAAATATAACTTACGAGAGAGGAATCTTACAATGTAAAGGTGTTCTGGGGAGAAAAGCCTTCACATTAGTATAAAAAAACTGTGTATTATGTATACTGTATATAACAGTGGTGTAACTAGGAATCACTGGGGCCCCCAGCAAAACTATGATGGGGCCCCCATCCATGCTTCATCCACAGTGGTTTTCTGGGAAGATGGCTCCCTGCGGTTGCTCCCTCTGCTCTCCTGGTAGTTACGCCCCTAGTATTTATTCATATTAAAACTTTACATAACTAAGTACTTTACAAAAGTTTGCACTTGTAGCACTTTGTGAAAATGTTCTAGTTCTCACAAGCATGCACACAAACATGCTCTTATATACACACACACACATTACACACATAAATATGTATATATATATACACAAATGCTCTTATACACAAACATACATACGTTATATACCCTTATGTTATATACTCTTATATACCCACGTCTGCTTTTATAGACACACACATGCTTGTATACATTGTAAAGGTGTAAATGTAAGAAAGTCATAAAATGATTTAAATTGTGATATAGTTTGCTTTACTGTGGCCCAAGACACTAATGGTAAATGGTCTCAGTGCTGGTCCAGTCCAGTATAGATCAATTAATTCCCTGTGGCTAGAGCTCACTAATTAAAAGGGCAGGTGTAGCCAGCTTTGGGAGAAGAGTTTTGATCAGGCAAGGAGCCTGTGGGTCTGCAAGCAGGCAGACCAGTACCTCTGAGTGTCAGAGTTGTAAACCCCAGTAGGAGACTGGGTCCAACCAGCTAATTCTCCAGGGAGAGACACAGAGCTGTGTGAGTACTGGACTGTGAGTGTTCAAACAGTCAGGGACACTTATTTTGTATTAGTAAGGCCAGTGTGGCATAGGATTTATTATTTTATTGTGTGAGCTAATATCCTAAATAAACCTGACTGAGGTCAGTTTGAAAATCAATCCAAAGACTATTGCCTGTTTGTGTGTTAAATTGTGCCCAAAGGCTGTCTTTCCTGGGAGACAACGGTCCTTGCTACCTGAAATGTTACAACATACATACATGCTCTTTTACACATACATACACTTATATGCTCTTATACACATACACACGTGCTCACATATATATATATATATATATATATATATATACACACACACACACACACACACATACACTTTTACACATACACACACTTGCGCATTACTTCTAACATAAAGTGGAGTCCATCCACATGCAGATCTCTGGTCCTAGGGATGACTCTCAGATTATGTTGCCCAGAGATGGATTAAGATCATATGGGGACCTAGGCAGGGCCATCAGTTAGGGGGCCCTTTTTTGCTATATATATTGTATAGACCATAATATTTTTACTGCTTCTGAAGCTGGGCCCCCATAAGTTTTCTGGGCCCTAGGCAGGTGCCTAGGGTTGCCTTGTGGATAATCCTGCTCTGATGTTGCCCTTGCCTCCTTCTGCTACTCTTGGATCCTTTACTCCTGTGACCCATTCAGTCTCTGAAGTCTCTCGCCTGCTTCTCTCCTGTCCACTAACGACATGCCCTCTTGATCCCATGCCCTCTGTATTACTGAAGCACTGCAATCATGTGCTTACCCCTATACTAACCCACATATGCATCTACAGTGGGAAAATTAACTTTTTTTCTTTCTTTTCATGTGTTCTATAATTACCCATAACCTCCAGAGTGTCCTGACTTTCTTCAGTTTCCTCTTTTCCCCTGAGATACACAAATTAGAAGAATACATGATTACAGTCCTCTACTCTTAGTTATGTACATGTCATTCAAATCCCTGTAACGGGCCCCTCTACCCTGCTCAAATCTCTCCCTCCTACCGGCTCTGTTTCAAGCTCGGCACAAACACAGAGATAAGAAAGTTAGCAGGGGGAGAGAGGTAGCTATAACAGCACTCGCAGGGGCGTAAATGCAGCCCCCCCCCCGCGAGATTGGAGGCAGGGCCCCTGACACAGACACACACCACTTTCCTGATAGCTTTCACAGTTCGATGATTGGGCTCAAAGAGGGAGATCGTGTTGCAGAGGTAAACTGTACTCTTCACCTTCTTCCGTGTCTCTAATACAGCTTGGTTTCTATTGGCCACTGTGCATGGGTGTGTTTTTCAGGAGGTTGACTTGAAGGAACTTTTAACTCTTACTACGCATTATTAGTACATCCTGCAGAGAGATCTGACACCATTAAAAAATTGGAGTCACTGACAGAGATAAGAAAAAGGCAGAACATTGTACATTAATTAAAAGTTTGCAATGGGACAATGTTTTTTTCACTATAGATACCCTTTAAGCTTGCACATGTTAAACCCATACTAAAAAAGCCCTCAATAGACCCCTCTTGTTAGAGGGCTTAGTGTCTCTCTTACCGATGGCCTCTAAACTGTTGAACGATTAGTCTTCTACCGTATTACTAACTACCTTCATGCTCATAACCCACTGGATCCATTGCAAACTAGATTTCGTCCTGCACATTCCACTGAGACATCTCTGTGTACGGTTGTGAATGACCTTCAGGTTGAAAGGGCCAATGGTCACTATTCTTATCCTTCTTGACCTCTCCTCTGCTTTTGACACAGTTTGAACCCTCCTAATGCAGATACTTCACTCCTTGGAAATTCAGAATGAAGTGGCATTCTGGTTTCTATCCTATCTTTCTAACCAAAATAAATCTGTATCTTATGCTAGTAACACTTTTCTCTGGTTCCTCGTAATGTGAGGGTGCTCCAGGGGTCTTTTCTTGAACCCTTATTATTCTACCTCTACACTATTGCCTTGAGAGATGTAATTAGCTCTTTTGGCTTCAAGTATCACTTATATGCAAATGATACACAAATCTACTTATCCACCCCTGCATTTACTCCTGACATTCAATCATGTGTCTCCAACTGTTTCCTTCCCAGTCCTTTCTGGATGTCGCAATGCTCCCTCAAATTGAATCTGTCTAAAACTGAACTAATCATTTTTCCACCTAAACCTGGTCCTATCCTATCTTTCTCTATTTCTGTTGAGAATACGCCCATTTTCCCTATCCAATCAGCATGCTGCCTAGGGGTAATAATTGATTTCTCTCTCTCCTTTTCTAACCACCTATATTGCACAAACCTTCCGCTTTTTTCTTCACAAGCTAAAATTCACAGGTTCCTTTCCTGATTACAGCTATTCTTATGCATGCTCTTATCCTATCACACCTGGACTATTGAAACCTACTACTTACAGGTCTTCCTCCCCTTCAGTCGATACTAAACTCTGCTGCATGTATTGTTTTGCTCTCTAATAAACAGGATCCCAAATATCCTCTGTACCGGACAACAACCTGGTTCCCCATTAAAGAGCACATTGAACACAAAATCCTTCTCCTAAGATTTAAATCCTTTTGCTCCACTACGCCTCCTTATATTTCCTATAGTTTCCCCATATGTTCCCATTGATTATCACAGAACCATCTCCTGTACAGATCCCCCACTCGTACCGCTTCCTCTCACCTAAAACCCCTCTCTCCTGTGACTCTGTCAAGAAACCTCTATTAGCAGGTTTAAAGCTATCCTTACATCCTACCTATCTGGTAAACAGCGCGATATATGATTATTTATAAAAGAGCAGAAAATCGTGAAAACCTTTTTGCTTTCGCTTTTCGCATTGTTTTTCGCAAAAAAGCCAGTTAACGCGATTTAACGAATGGCGAAAACGTTTCCGCGAGCTATCGCTAAAACCCTTTTCGCCTTACTTCCTTCGCTATACATCGCAATGGTAATTTTAGCGAAAAGGGAGCGAAAAGGCATAACGCGATTTATAAAAAGCAAAAAGTGTGTTTTCGCTTTAAATGGAGCGGAATATTAGCGCGACCCTGAAGGTGGCGAAAAGGCAAGTTTTTAGCAAAAAGGCATGTTTTTAGCATGTCTGTTGGGATTTTGGATTTGTTCATGATTTTTAATGCACAAAAAACTTAAAAGCCATTCATACAAATCGTATTACATGTTTTTGAACACATCTATGAGAGAAATAGATTTTTCTTTTTTTGTCTTTTTAGGAATATTTTTAGCTTGTACGTTAAATGAGGTCTGCTATTTTGTCTTTCACGTGAACGCACCCTCACCCCCTTATTTCTTGGTGCGTTTTAGCGTTTGCAATGTTTGCTGATTTTTTCATTTACAATGCGAGGACAATTGTTAGCATTCAGGGTGCGTGCTTTATGCTCTTCTTTTTGGTAGTGTTAATAAGGGCTAGGCCACACTAGCACGTTTTTGCCACATTTGCACTCGCAAATGCGTTTTTGGAAAAATGGAAATTGCGGGAACGCATCAAGTCCCTCAATTTCTGATGCGCATCCAATTTCGCATACGTTTCCCTTTTGGTTAACGCATGTGTTCACCATTTTTGATGCGTTAATGCATGCATTTCCATAACCGAAAAAGGTGAAATCGCACGTGCAAATGCCAAATGCACAAGGATCATGTGCAATATCGCTCGCGATTTGGTGTGTGATGCAACGCATCAGGAATCGCACACAAAATTGCAAGCGATATTACCCGCGATTGTTGTGCGTTTTTGCTTTGCACATGCGTTTCTGCCGTCTTGCATTATGGAAACGCATGCGTTAATGCACCAAAAATGGTGAACGCATGCATAAGCAAAACGCAAATGTACGTGCAATCTGAAATTCCCGCAATTTCCATTTTAGCAAAAACCGCAGACGCAAACGTGAAAAACGTGCTGGTGTGGCGCGCTCGCCTTTTGAATGCACTTTCGTCTTGCTAATTGGCGATCGCCTTTGGAATGCGCGTTCGCCTTTTGAATACGCATTGGTCTCTTGAATGCGCTTTCATCTTGCTAATCGGTGATCGCCTTTGGAATGCGCGTTCGCCTTTTGATTGCACGTTTACATTGTTAGTAGGCATGTTGTCAACTTTCTTATTTTTCTTTCTGTCTTCTCCCAATTTTAGAAAAATTTAAATATAGTGCCAAGAAGCCGGTAACAAAGATTGGATGTGGTTTTCACTTCTTTTGCTACAAATTTCACATTATGAAAAAAACAGGAACAATAAATTTTGTTTGCTACCAAACACTAATTAAACAAGCAGTTTAAGCTGATCATTGTGGCTAGAGAAAATGAGTGTGGAGGGGCTACTTTTGTGTGTCACTTTCGCCTAAATCACCCAGCCATACAGGAGTTGTACGGCAACCTGCCATCCAGTGAGTCACAGTGGCAAAACAGATAGAGAATGGAAGTTTATCTTAATAGAAAACACTTCCATTCTCTTAATGTTCAGGTGGTGTGTGATTCCCACCTGCGCATTATGAGTATAAACAGTGCGTTTCCTGGAAGTTGCCACGACTCCCATATTTTGCGCCAGTCAGCTCTCTACCGCAAGTTTACCAGCGGACGGATGCCAGAAGGCTGGCTTGTGGGTAAGTGGTTCTTTTCCTACAATTTCAAGGTAATGTGTATAAAAATGACTTAGGGCTAGGCCACACTGCTGCGTTTTTATTTGCGTTTGCGCAAAAAAACGCGGTTTTCTGTGCGATTGCGTTTTGCGTTCTGCATTTTTAATCGCAATCGCATGCGATTTCCTATACTTATTGAAGAAATCGCAAGCACAAACGCAACAAAATCGCACATGAAATCGCATGCGATTGCGATTGCATTTGCGTTTCAGTGTGGCCTAGCCCTTACACAGATTTGTTTGTGTCTCAAAATAGTAGACACAGGGTATGGGATTCATTCAAATAAACCGGAAACCCAAAAAGCGAAAAAGCAACAAAATTAAGCGAAACATGAAATTAGGAAAGTGAATAAAAGACCCTATGCTGTGAATTTATGTTTGATGCACAATATTGTCTCAATGTGTATAAAGGAATATTTTTACATTGTTCAGAACAATACAGCATTTCTATCTATTTAATGACACTCCTATTTTCAACGTCAGATAGTCCTATTTTCGCATTTCGCCTTTGCGGACGCCAGTTTAGTGCCAAAAGAAGGGGGCGTGCCGTTTTGGCACCATAAGAAGAGGGCGTTTTTGCGCTAAAAAGCGGCAAGACAAGCAAATATGACTTTCTACTGCTCATCCAGCACAGCTGTATTTACCTGAAAAGAAGGACAGAATATGTCCTTTTTTTATGCACAAGGCATAAAATGGATAAAGGTACTGTGTATTTCTCTAACATATTATCAGGCATCTCACCTTTCCCTGAAGTTCAGGGAATCTCCCTGATATTAATTTGAGATCCATGACTCCCATGACATTATATACAATCTCCCTGAAATGTGTTAAATTAGAGTGAGAGAGCATTGTGCTGTCAGACTTATTACATGTTATGTAGTGAAAACCACTTATGGTGACATTGTTTGTATGCAGGTGTGTGGAAATGCTTTCACAACTGTGTTTGTTTGTATGCAGGTGTGTCTGAGTCTATGCATGTGTGTATCTGTATGCATGGATTATGCTTCAATCTTGGGGTGGGATGTGTATTATAAGGTTAAAATATTGATGTTACCATTGTTATTGAGCAATAAAAAATAACAATTGAATGTAATGATGCAAATCGAATAAGTCCATTAACACACTAATCTTTTGACTCCATGCTAATGTACAATTTCATTCCAATTGTGCTATTTTTTAAAGTCAAATGTGGATTGCAGTCTTTTAATAGCTGCTTTGCAGCTGTGTGTAAATCACAAAAGGTATTTTAGGCCAGTGCCATTTTAACAGCAGACATTAGCTAGCTGGTCTTAAATAGTGTAGTTAAAAGCAGGGGCATAACTAGAGGGGAGCAACCGCAGGGGGCCCCAGTGATTCCTAGTTACGCCACTGGTTAAAAGTGTTGCAAATGATTGATTAAATACATTGCTCCAGTTGCATATATGTCTTTAGGAATACACCTGCGGCAGGTGCTAATATGTAATGAAACTTGCAGTATCCAATGAAATATTGTTTAGCACAAGTTTAACCTCTATATTTAGCACAGCGCACGTATGCTAATCCACTATATGCTGATCCACTATCTATTAATGAAATATACCTTACGTCAGCTAACATGACATTATACTTAAAACATTGTATCTCCTAAATCCCAGATGATGAGAAGCAAAGAGCTGAGGAAGAGGAAAAGACAGATGACCTGAACCTGCTCCCTCACCAACAGACTCCCCACTACCGCTGATGTCCCCACACATCGATCTGGACATCGACTTTACCAGAAGACAAATGGCAATCAAATTTTGGGTAAATAAAAGGACATTTATTCATGTCACAACAAACAAACAAAAAAAAATTATTGAGTGGAAGCCAATCTGTTGCTTCTTCTAGCAGGTTTAGATGGAATTTTGGACTGAGCCATTTTTTTTTTCAACAGGGGCTGGAATAGCCATGGAACATTCTCCAACCTCTACAGAATGGAACTCCGTGGGAGTTGTCTTGTCCCCCATTGTGGCTTGATTGGTCCTCAGAATTTGCAGCTCTTGATTGACTTCATCTCCCTTAAAATGTCAAGTTGCTCCCTTTTTAAAGCCAACATTTGGTCCTGGCATTCTTTTTGTTGGTCTGTAAATTGAGCTAGCTTCAAATAAATGTTGGTCAGCATTTTATATTTGCGGATGCTTTGTTTCCGGCGTTCAGAGCTTACTCTGCTCATTATAACGTTGCATGATGCGATGTTGTCTGTTAGACTCCTTTGTGCTGGTGATGTGGTTGGAAGGCTGGGAGGATGTGGCAATGGAGTCATGCTGATCAGGGGATTCGGCTCAATGTTTGCTTCAAAAACAGGCGAAACCTGTCTCAATAGTATGGGGGTATCCTCTCTACTTGTAAAAAAACAAAACAAACAAACCATAAATTAGCCACATTAGCTTGGAAGACGTTGGATTGAACATTGCTTTTAATTCAAAATTAGATTTACTATTATCATCTGGTTCATAAGCCACTGCTGCCATGTCTGGATCTCCATGACCCTCAGGTGTTGCTGGGGTCTGAGGAACATCTGATAAGAAATGTTAAATATATAAATAATGCAAACACTACTCCACAATCATGGTGGTCAATCTAAAATATTTTTTTTTTTTGAGAAGTCTGTCTGTCTTTGTCCATGTGTGTATATCTTTGTGTGTCCGTCCGTGTCTCTGTCTGTCCGTGTCTCTGTCCCTCCGTTTTCATCCGTGTCTCTGTCCGTCCATGTCTGTTCATCCGTTTGTCTGTCCAATTTCCTTATTTTTTTTTATCTTATTTCTGGCCTTTATCATTAATAATGTCATAATCTAATTGGTAGATAATAATGGATGTAACATTTAATATTGACCTTCTCTGTCAGTGTCAGCATATGGTCTGTCCAAACCCCTTACGACTTCGGGTCCCATAGCTGCATACAGTTTCTGCTCGTACTCCATTAGGGCAATCTCCTCATAGGGTCCTCCCCCAGTTCGTTTTCCCAAACTTTAGTTTTTGGAGATATTTTTCTTGATGGACCTAAGTATAAAGACCAGATTTGGGCCAAAGGGATTCATATATTTACATCACAATTTTATATTGATTGACTATACAGTTGTTCCAAATTTTGATAGCTTAGTAATTATATAAAATGAGTAAGATATTCAAATAGCTTCACCTTAATTGTTCGTATAGTAACATAATAAACATTTACCCCTTAATATCGTTAAATTCTTTTTTTGACCAGTGATATATGCCGTATTGGCTGACCGCATTTACTTTGTTGGTCACTTCAGTCCATAGATGATTTTTCGTGCTGGACGATAATTTGACAGACTGGGATCATAATAATCTGTCCCATTTTGTACCTTCCACCAGCGCCATATTATCTTCATACGTGAATCGTACAGTTCTGATGCCTCCGCCTAATATATTACAAATGTCAAAGCATTTAGAATGTTATAATTCCAAACAATACTGTTGTGTTTCCGCCTCTTCCAAAGTAGGCTTCTTTATTGTTTTTTTGGCTTTAGGTGGGGATGTGGGAGGTGTAATTGAGACCTCTGAATGGGAGGCATGTTTAGGTGGAGCTGATTCCTGAGGCTGCTCCGTTTCCTGATCTTCCTCTGAGCTCACATCAAAGTCAGAAATGTCTTTCAACATTTGTTTGAAAAAAATTTTAAGCGTGCAGCAACCCTAGAGCGTCGCATAGAACGCGCGCTAGAAAGGCGATTGCGCATTATAATGGGGAATATGCCATTAGGCGAACGCGCATTAGAAAGGCGATTGCGCATTATAATGGGGAATATGCCATTAGGCGAACGCGCATTAGAAAGGCGAATGTGCGGTGGAAAATTGAATTGTATTCCAAATTAGAATTTATAAATGGATTTGATAAATAAGACATGGGTTACTTGTTTGTAAATGTGAGGTGTTGTGTTATCGTGGCCTTTTCGCGTTTCGAATGGTTTTCACAATGCAGTCATCTTAGATGCGTTAAGTTTTGGCTGCGATACTTTTCGCACTTTATCGCGCCCGTTCGCCTTTTTCAGACGCGAAGTGTTTTTTTCCGCTTTTTTATAAATAAGGCGAAACGAAGCCCAAAAACTTCGATGTTCGGCGTTAATGATTTGGCGAAAAAGTCAGACTTTTATAAATATGCCCCCTAGAGTGGCAGTTCAGCAACACCCTTCCTCCAACATATGCCAGGGCCTACTCCTGATATATAAGAGTCTTGTGCATAGAATTTGGATAAGGCTGACAGTCTCTGACAGTGCCCCCATTATACTATCGCCTTACATAAGTATATACAATAATAGAAATGTTATACTGTTCAATAACCTCCTTTCAATAAAAAAACATTGAAACAAAAAAATCTAAAATAAATATTTATTAGCAATAAATGTAAAAATAAACACATTTTAAAATTCAATTAACATGCATTACGCATGCGACTTAGGAAAGCATACAAATGAAGGGAAACAAGAAAAGTATTGAAGCTTAGATTGTTAGACTACAACTTCCCCTTTAATACTTTAATGGTAGAAAATAATAAGAGGAAACTGTGGGTGTGACAGTATTTAAACCACTAACTGCATCTATACATAGTCTGCACTGTGTCTGTTCTATCCTGATAGTGACATAGTGACAGTGAGATATTTTAACTCTTAACCAGTTTAGTGCTGAGCTCATGATCTGACTCTCCTATTCTTTTATTTCAAGCCTTAATGATACACAGGCGTCTGATCTCATATCACACACACACACACAAACACACACACACACACACACACACACACACACACACACACACACACAAACATTGGATTTCCTAAATCCCAGATGTGAGAAGCAAAGAGCTGAGGAGGAGGAAAAGACAGATGAACTGAACCTGCTCCCTCACCAACAGACACCCCACACCGCTGATGTCCCCACACATCCATCTGGACATAGACTTTACCAGAAAACAAATGGCAAATTTTTTTCAACAGGGGCTGAATAGCCAGGGAACAATCTCCAACCTCTACACCCTCCAACCTCTACACCTCCAACCTCTACACCTCCAACCTCTCACCTCCAACCTCTACACCTCCAACCTCTCCGTTGGAGTTTGTTGTCCCCCATTGTGGCTTGATTAGTCCTCAGAATTTGCAGCTTTGGAGCTGATGACTTCATCTCCCTTAAAATGTCAAGTTGCTTCCTTTTAAAGCCAATATTTGTCCTGGTATTGTTTTTGTTGGTCTGTAAATTGAGCTAGATCACATTAATGTCGGTCAGCATTTTAATTCGCGGATGCTTTGTTTCTGGCGTTCAGAGCTTACTCTGCTCATTATAGTGTTACATGATGCAATGTTGTCTGTAACTGGTACACACCTAGCGATTTTTCCTCCTGACCGACCGTTCGATACTTTCGAACGGTCGGCCAGGAGGAAGACTGTCGGTCGCGGCAAAAGCAGCCGCGTCCGATAGTCACCGCGACCGATCGTGCGGTCCTTAGAGGACCGCACGATCGGACGAGGTTTTCCACCTGTCCGATCGTCCGATTCGACGAACGGTCGATCGGACATGGGCACATTCGGATTCGATAATTTCGGTCCGATCGACCGATACACTGAACTATCGGTCGATCGGACCGAAATATCTAACGTGTGTACCCAGCTTAAGACTCCTTTGTGCTGGTGATGTGGTTGGAAGGCTGGGAGGATGTGGCAATGGAGTCATGCTGATCGGGGGATTCGGCTCAATGTTTGCTTCAAAACTAGCGAAACCTGTCTCAATAGTATGGGGGTATCCTGTCTCAATAGTATGGGGTTAATCCTGTCTCAATAGTATGGGGGTATCCTGTCTCAATAGTATGGGGTATCCGTCTCAATAGTATGGGGTATCCTGTCTCATAGTATGGGGGTATCCTGTCTAATAGTATGGGGTATCTGTCCAATAGTATGGGGTATCCTGTCTCAATAGTATGGGGGTATCCTGTCTCAATAGTATGGGGGTATCCTGTCTCAATAGTATAGGGGTATCCTGTCTCAATAGTATGGGGGTATCCTGTCTCAATAGTATAGGGGTATCCTGTCTCAATAGTATGGGGGTATCCTGTCTCAATAGTATGGGGTATCCTGTCTCAATAGTATGGGGGTTATCCTGTCTCAATAGTATGGGGTATCCTGTCTCAATAGTATGGGGGTATCCTGTTCAATATTATGGGGTACCTGTCTCAAGTATGGGGTATCCTTCATAGTATGGGGGTATCCTGTCTCAATATATAGGGGTATCCTTCTCAATAGTATGGGGGGTATCCTGTCTCAATAGTATGGGGGTATCCTGTCTCAATAGTATGGGGGTATCCTGTCTCAATAGTATGGGGGTATCCTGTCTCAATAGTATGGGGGTATCCTGTCTCAATAGTATGGGGGTATCCTGTCTCAATAGTATGGGGGTCCTGTCTCATATATGGGTATCCTGTCTCAATAGTATGGGGGTATCCTGTCTCAATAGTATGGGGGTATCCTGTCTCAATAGTATGGGGGTATCCTGTCTCAATAGTATGGGGGTATCCTCTCTACTTGTAAAAAAAAACAAAAACAAAACATAAATTAACCACATTAGCTAGGAAGATGTTGGACTGAACATTGTTTTTAATTCCAAATTAGATTTACCATTATCATCTGGTTCAGAAGCCACTGCTGCCATGTCTGGATCTCCATGACCCTCAGGTGTTGCTGCCATGTCTGGATCTCCATGACTCTCAGGTGTTGCTGCCATGTCTGATCTCCTGACTCTGGTGTTGCTGCCATGTCTGGATCTCCATGACTCTCAGGTGTTGCTGCCATGTCTGGATCTCCATGACTCTCAGTGTTGCTGCCATGTCTGGATCTCCATGACCCTCAGGTTTTGCTGCCATGTCGGATCTCCATGACTCTCAGGTGTTGCTGCCATGTCTGGATCTCCATGACCCTCAGGTGTTCTGCCTGTCTGGATCTCCATGACTCTCGGTGTTGCTGCCATGTCTGGATCTCCATGACCCCAGGTGTTGCTGCATTTCTGATCTCCATGACTCTCAGGTGTGCTGCCATGTCTGATCTCCATGACTCTCAGTGTTTTGCCATGTCTGGATCTCCATGACCCTCAGGTGTTGCTGCCATGTCTGATCTCCATGACTCTCCAGTGTGTGCTGCCATGTCTGATCTCCATGACTCTCAGGTGTTGCTGCCATGTCTGGATCTCCATGACTCTCTGTGTGCTGCCATGTCTGGATCTCCATGACTCTCAGGTGTTGCTGCCATGTCTGGATCTCCATGACTCTCAGGTGTTGCTGCCATGTCTGATCTCCATGACTCTCAGGTGTGCTGCATGTCTGGATCTCCTACTCAGTGTTGCTGCCATGTCTGATCTCCTGACTCTCAGGTGTTGCTGCCATGTCTGGATCTCCATGACTCTCAGTGTTGCTGCCATGTCTGGTCTCCATGACTCTCAGGTGTGCTGCCATGTCTGGATCTCCATGACCCTCAGGTGTTGCTGCCATGTCTGGATCTCCATGACTCTCAGTGTTGCTGCCATGTCTGGATCTCCATGACTCTCAGGTGTTGCTGCCATGTCTGGATCTCCATGACTCTCAGGTGTTGCTGCCATGTCTGGATCTCCATGACTCTCGGTGTGTTGCTGCCATGTCTGGATCTCCATGACTCTCGGTGTTGCTGCCATGTCTGGATCTCCATGACTCTCAGGTGTTGCTGCCATGTCTGGATCTCCATGACTCTCAGGTGTTTGCTGCCATTCTGGATCTCCATGACTCTCTGTGTTGCTGCCATGTCTTGGATCTCCATGACTCTCAGGTGTTGCTGCCATGTCTGGATCTCCATGACTCTCAGGTGTTGCTGCCATGTCTGGATCTCCATGACTCTCTGTTGTTGCCGCATGTCGGATCTCCATGACCTCAGGTGTGGCCTGCCATGTCGGATCTCCATGACCCTCAGTGTTTGCTGCCCATGTCTGGATCTCCATGACTCAGGTGTGGCTGCCATGTCTGGATCTCCTGACTCTCAGGTTTGCTGCCATGTCTGGATCTCCATGACTCTCGGTTTGCGCCATGTCTGGATCCATGCCTGCCAGTGTTGCTGCCATGTCTGGATCTCCATGACTCTCAGGTGTTGCTGCCCATGTCTGGATCTCCATGACCCTCAGGTGTTGCTGCCATGTCTGGATCTCCATGACTCTCAGTGTTGCTGCCATGTCTGGATCTCCATGACTCTCAGTGTTGCTGCCATGTCTGGATCTCCATGACTCCAGGTGTTGCTGCCATGTCTGGATCTCCATGACCCTCAGGTGTTGCTGCTGCCATGTCTGGATCTCCATGACTCTTGGTGTTGCTACCATGTCTGGATCTCCATGACTCTCTGGTGTTGCTGCCATGTCTGGATCTCCATGACCCTCAGGTGTTGCTGCCATGTCTGGATCTCCATGACCCTCGGTGTTGCTGCCATGTCTGGATCTCCATGACCCTCAGGTGTTGCTGCCATGTCTGGATCTCCATGACCCTAGGTGTTGCTGCCATGTCTGGATCTCCATGACTCTGGTGTTGCTGCCATGTCTGGATCTCATGACTCTCAGGTGTTGCTGCCATGTCTGGATCTCCATGACTCGGGTGTTGCTGCCATGTCTGGATCTCCATGACTCTCAGGTGTTGCTGCCATGTCTGGATCTCCATGACTTCAGGTGTTGCTTGCCATGTCTGGATCTCCATGACTCGGGTGTTGCTGCCATGTCTGGATCTCCATGACTCTCAGTGTTGCTGCCATGTCTGGATCTCCATGACCTCAGGTGTTGCTGCCATGTCTGGATCTCCATGACTCTCAGGTGTTGCTGCCATGTCTGATCTCATGACTCGGTGTTGCTGCATGTCTGGATCTCCATGACTCTCAGGTGTTGCTGCCATGTCTGGATCTCCATGACCCTCAGGTGTTGCTGCCATGTCTGGATCTCCATGACTCTCAGGTGTTTGCTGCCATGTCTGGATCTCCATGACTCTCAGGTGTTGCTGCCATGTCTGGATCTCCATGACTCTCAGGTGTGCTGCCATGTCTGGATCTCCATGACCTCGGTGTTGCGCCATTTCTGGATCTCCATGACTCTCAGGTGTTTGCTGCCATGTCTGGATTCTCCTGACTCGGGTGTTGCTGCCATGTCTGGTCTCCATGACTCGGTGTTGCTGCCAGGTCTGGATCTCTGACTCGGGTGTTGCTGCCATGTCTGGATCTCCATGACCCTCAGGTGTTGCTGCCATGTCTGGATCTCCATGACTCTCAGGTGTTGCTGCCATGTCTGGATCTCCATGACCCTCAGGTGTTGCTGCCATGTCTGGATCTCCATGACTCGGGTGTTGCTGCCATGTCTGGATCTCCATGACTCGGGTGTTGCTGCCATGTCTGGATCTCCATGACTCTGGTGTTGCTGCCATGTCTGGATCTCCATGACCCTCAGGTTGTTCTGTCCAATGTCTGGATCTCCATGACTCAGGTGTTGCTGCCATGTCTGGATCTCCATGACCCTCAGGTGTTGCTGCCATGTCTGGATCTCCATGACTCTCAGGTGTTGCTGCCATGTCTGGATCTCCTGACCCTCAGGTGTTGCTGCATGTCTGGATCTCCATGACTCAGGTGTTGCTGCCATGTCTGGATCTCCATGACCCTCAGGTGTTGCTGCCTGTCGGATGTCCATGACTCTCAGGGTGTTGCTGCCATGTCTGGATCTCCATGACCCTCAGGTGTTGCTGCCATTCTCGATTCCATGACCTCAGGTGTTGCTGCCATTTCTGGATCTCCATGACTCTCAGGTGTTGCTGCCATGTCTGGATCTCCATGACTCTCGGTGTTGCTGCCATGTCTGGATCTCCATGACCTCAGGTGTTGCTGCCATGTCTGGATCTCCATGACTCTCAGGTGTTGCTGCCATTCTGGATCTCCATGACTCGGGTGTTGCTGCCATGTCTGGATCTCCATGACCTCGGGTGTTGCTGCCATGTCTGGATCTCCATGACTCGGTGTTGCTGCCGGTCTGGATCTCCATGACCTCGGTTTGCTGCCATGTCTGGATCTCCATGACTCTCAGTGTTGCTGCCATGTCTGATCTCCATGACCTCGTGTTGCTGCCATGTCTGGATCTCCATGACCTCGGGTGTCTGCCATGTCTGGATCTCCATGACTCGGGTTTGCTGCCATGTCTGGATCTCCATACTCTGGTGTTGCTGCCATGTCTGGATCTCCATGACCCTCAGTGTTGCTGCCATGTCTGGATCTCCATGACTCAGGTGTTGCTGCCATGTCTGGATCTCATGACCCTCAGGTGTTGCTGCCATGTCTGGATCTCCAGGACTCTCAGGTGTTGCTGCCATGTCTGGATCTCCATACCCTCAGGTGTTGCTGCCATGTCTGGATCTCCATGACTCATGTGTTGCTGCCATGTCTGGATCTCCTGACCCTCAGGTGTTGCTGCCATGTCTGGATGCCATGACTCTCAGGTGTTGCTGCCATGTCTGGATCTCCATGACCCTCAGGTGTTGCTGCCATGTCTGGATGTCCATGACCCTCTCATGTTGTTGCTGCCATGTCGGGATCTCCATGACTCTCAGGTGTTGCTGCCATGTCTGGATCTCCATGACTCTCAGGTGTTCTGCCATGTCTGGATCTCCATGACTCGGGTGTTCTGCATAGTCTGGATCTCCATGACTCTCGGTGTTGCTGCCATGTCTGGATCTCCATGACTCTCAGGTGTTGCTTGCCATGTCTGGATCTCCATGACCCTCAGTGTTTGCTGCATGTCTGGATGTCCATGACCCTCAGTGTTGCTGCCATGTCTGGATGTCCATGACCCTCGGTGTTGCTGCCATGTCTGGATCTCCATGACTCTCAGGGTGTTGCTGCCATGTCTGGATCTCCATGACTCGGGTGTTGCTGCCATGTCTGGATCTCCATGACTCTCAGGGTGTGCTGCCATGTCTGGATCTCCATGACTCTCATGTGTTGCTGCCATGTCTGGATCTCCATGACCCTCAGGTGTTGCTGCATGTCTGGATCTCCATGACCCTCAGGTGTTGCTGCCATGTCTGGATCTCCATGACCCTCAGGTGTTGCTGCCATGTCTGGATCTCCATGACCCTCTGGTGTTGCTGCCATGTCTGGATCACCATGACTCTCAGGTGTTGCTGCCATGTCTGGATCTCCATGACCCTCAGGTGTTGCTGCCATGTCTGGATCTCCATGACCCTCTGGTGTTGCTGCCTGTCTGGATCACCAGACGCGGCTGCCGGTCCCGCCCCCTGCTTGCATTTCCGTGCAAGCAGAGGGCCTGGAGACTGCCGAGGAGGATAGAGGGAAGGTAAGTACATATCGGGGCACTTTCTAATAATTTTATTACGGCGGTTGGGGCTGGGGGATCAATATGTATGATATATGAAAAGTTTAAAAAAAGGGTGGACATGCCCTTTAATGATTGTAGTATATGAATTAAAACATAACTTTTTTTAAATTTAGTTTTTTATTTAAACCCACATATTAGAAAAATCTTTAAAAGTAGCAAAAACCACAGTCTGCCGTACAGTGAAGAGAATTGGATATGCAGGAAAAGACCTATTAAATACCCTAGCTAATTCTAATAGGAAACCTTAGCACTCGGTGCTCTCCTGAACTCAAATAGAGGAAAAACTCTCTGATGTTCTATTTTTGTGTCAGCCTTGAATGCTATTTAAAAATGTGAGTGATGGGAATCAAGCATTGAGTTTCCATATGCATGTATGGTGATATTCCACACTTGTGCATAGCTCGCAAAACCTCCTACCCTCAAGCCCGGTTGAGATACTAACATTAGTCTGCTGTTCCCATATCATTACAAAAGTTTAAACAAAGAGATGCCCTGATGCGTTTTGCACTCCACGAGGGCTTAGTCATAGCCTATACCTAGGTAAAATGATTAGATTCCAAGCCCCATAGACTTGAATGGAGTATACATCACCAATAGCAAAGGACCATGTGAAACATGAAGAAAAGGAGAATCATTGATTTAAATGATTTTAAAAAAGAACAGCAATTAGGCAGTTAACCTAGATAAGTGTCTGACCTCACTAAAACAGGAAAAGCTATGGTCACTATATTAAAAAGTACAACAAAACCTCCTAGCTCCCACAAGTATGAAAATACAGGCACGGGATGTCACTTCCACAGATGGTCAGTACAGTACAAGCTACTGAGCCATGACAAACTTTTGTGCTGCTGATGAGTATAGAAAATGGTTTTCCTGTTTTTAGATTGGGATAACTTTGAGAGTTAACTATTCCTTTAAAGACTTTATCTATAAAGACAATCTTTTAAGATACATTACTCTTAGTTATAGGGTTTAAAGGGTTGAACATTACAATGTCATTTGCATCTTTACACCCTTTTCCATTCTGCTCCTTTTCAAGATCTTACTCCAGTGTACTGGCTCTTAAATTACAATAAAATCTGTTTTTTTTCTTACCACTGAAATTCTCTTGTAAAACTCTGCCTCTTTCTCAAAGTCTATAGGAATGCCATTCAATGTCCAGGTGAAGGTGAGGTCCATCGAGGGGTCATGGAAGGCATGGCACTGCAGAGTGACATTTTCTCCTTGGTTAATGTCTGAGCCGGATGGGGCCAGAGTGATCTTTGTTGCCTCTGAAAAAAACAGAGAAAATAAAGTAATGTATTAACCTACATGGTTAGGCCAAATCAAATACTTTGAAAAAATCCTGCATGATAGAGCTTGATCCATCAAAATGAATTTGGAGCATTATGTTTAAACCAATTTAAAGCCATTATTACACACATTGAATGGCAAAGCTATGCACCCATACAGTTTATCCACACATCTCCCAATCTAAGGAGTTACATAAAACCTAACCCAACGAAAAACTGGCAAGCAGAGTTGAGAACATGTATATCTCTGAAAAATAGCTAAAATGTTCTAAATGTTCTAGACATAGAAACCCCCCAGGAAGCCACTATTTCCCCTTTACACAGAAATAGTCAACTTATTCATGCTCAGCAAAGGCAAGACTGGGAATGATTTGGCCTCTAGCTGCACTCAGTGTGGATGTATACTATCCCATCTTTTGCATGCATTTTGCTTGTTGGATTGGAGGTTTGACCAAACCTCTGGGAAATGTGTGCTCCACCCACAGTGGCCCATGTGTTAAAGTACTTAAAGCTGGAGAGTCAGTCCCTAGACAGTAAGCGAACGAGCGACAGGGATTTTCATCTCATTAAAGGCAGGTATTGTTACTAAGATAAAGTTTGAGATTTACGTTTCTTATGAAGATAAAATTTACTAAGATTAAAGGTTAGGACCCAGCAGAATAAAGCAAACCATGACGTGGTTGCTGGGCTTAAAATATTTTGGCCAAATTAATGAACTTGCTTTAAACTCACTGGCAGGCTTTTTAAGTCGCAATTCACTGGTAACGTTAAATGTAAGCAAATTAGTTGAATGTGCACTAGGCTTCTATTGTTTGTATATATTAAATTGATTTGGTCTCTAGTTGCACTGTGTGGATGTATACTATCCCATCTTTTGTATGTATTTAGCTTTCAACATGTCCTGTTGTCCAACCTCTTGCACCACACACTTTAAAAGTGGTAGTATTTGGGAAATCCCATTCCATCATATCTATTTAATCTATATAACAATAACAACATTCATAGACAAGATATCCAGACATATAAATACCTGTAATGTATTGAAGTGTTTTGGGTTTACTGTTCACATCTATGAGCTGCGTTGCAAACAATGCACCACCTACAGCAGTTTGCTGCATTAATGCATTAGCATTCACAAAGATTCAACAAGCTGTGTCTCAACCTCTCTCAGCTAGATGATTTATAAAATTAACCTGTGGTTACTAGGTTACAACTGCTTTGTTTTGGTAGAAGTGTATGTAGTACACTTCACATGTAATATAATGCGCAGCAGATCAAGACAAGGAAGCTGCAGCCATGCCCCATAGAAGCTGAAAGCCAATCATGCCTCTCAGAACAAAGATATTTCAACACTTTCAACAAATTATTTTGCTTTTCATACAAAAAAAGAAAAGTAATATTTGCTGTTTATTTCTTAGCCAGCATAGATTTGCAGACATATATAAATACCTGTAAAGTATTCTTGGTTTTCCAACAAAAATATGCTAAAAATGTGTTCCTTACCTACCTTACGATTCGTTCACACTAGGGGGTGTTTTGGTGCGATTTTATGTGGTGTAATCGGACTAAAACACTCTGCTCTTAGGAATGAACATTATTGTTCACACCTGTGTTGCAGTGTGTTGCGAACAATGCACTTCTACAGCACTTTGCTGTATTAACGCATAGTGGTGCCATTGAAAGCAATGGACACCACTATATATTATAACACAGGGGAACATCACAATGCGCCACTGTGTTAGAAAAATGCATAGTGTGAACAAAGCCGTCATTTCCTTATATCATTGTTTTGCTAACTTGAATGTTTAGCTACTATATTTTTTTGATCCAACTCTTGCCCAAGACTTTATACTGTAATTACATGGGAAAATGTGATAGGGAATGGCTAGAAAAATTAGCAGAGGGATACAAGTGGGCTGGGGTAGGTTTGAGACTGAAAAGGGCAATAAGTATTTCAAATGCACAACAAAATGTCAGTTTACAGGGGAACTAAAATCACAATATGGCATTGTCCCAATAGACAGAGCACATTCACAAAGATTTAACAAGCTGTGCCTCACCTCTCTCTTTGCTGGATGATTTATAAAATTAACCTGTGGTTACTAGGGGTCAACTACCATAACTAACCTTTTTTGGTGGAAGTGTATGCAGTACACTTCACAAGCACTTGCATGCACAGCAGAGACAAGGAACAAGGAAGCTGCAGCCTTGCCCCATAGAAGCTAAAAGTCGATCATGTTACAGTTCAGAGATCCCACCCCTCTCTGACACAGAACAAACATATTTCAACACTCTGTCCCTGACAATAACAAATGATATTTTGCTTTTTATAGAAAAAAAAGTAATCTTTGCTGTTTATTTCTTAGCCATTTCCTTAGCAACTATTCTGTATTTAGGCTGTTCTTGTGGCACTCATGATGACTAAAAACTAAACTTCAGGGGCTTCCATTTTGGTGTGGAGATACCTGTGCAAAACAGGAAAAAAACAGGAAAAAGGAATACTGTGCAACCAGCGAATACTTGGGTCAGGGGGTGTAGCCTTTAGGTGCACATGCTGACAAGTCATATTTGAAGACTACATGGACTGAAACCTGAACTGTCTACAAGCCATCTTAGTTACAGAATCTAATTATTACATGCAACTTACTTGAACAGTATCTTACAATGAATGGTGGTTCTGGGGAAAAATTTCACATTAAAGGGTATCTCCATCCCCAAATGAAAAAATGTATATAATGTAGAGGACCCCATCCCAACGCTAAATGCCAGCTTAGAAATAAAATAAAAATCTGCACAGAAATAGACTTACCCACCTTGGTTCCCATGGCCTCTGCCTCTACTGCTACTTCTGGGAACGGAAGAGTGGTAGAGGCCGAACCGGCAGCCGCGCCTGTGATTGGCTGAGAGTCAGACAATCACAGACACGCCTGCTGGTCAGTAGAGGGAGTCAAGGGAATGAGGTTGGGTAAGTCAGTGTATGCTGCTTATTTAATGTATTACAGCAAGATGCAGCATCGATGGATTTGGAGGGAGGAGAGCTCCACTGCACATGCCAGAGGACAAGGAAATAGGCACCGGATTACACACAGACAGCTCCTGCTCTTTACTTTTCTGGACTTTGACCAGGCCCTGCATGACAACCATAAAGAGTTGAGGAGAAAGGTAAGGATTGTGGCCAACAGTGGGGCAGATTTTAGTTTTGGGGGTTGACATGCCCTTTAACGGTAAAGAAAATAAATTCAGTTCTCCTTTAATATGTTATATTTAGTACATTAACTTACAGCAAACTGTAAAAAATATTGCAGCTGTACAGTATTTGTCTCCTTTTTGGTTCCCAGTTTTGCTTCAATCCTACTGTCTCTTGAGTTGTCATTCAAACCTCCAACAAAGTAGTTTGTGGTTAGAAAGCTTTATTAGGTATCAAGATAAAAGTAAAGAAACACACTTACAGTGCCCCCCCCCCCCCCCATACTGTGTCATCCACAGATCAAAGCATTTTGCTGCTTAAATAATTTGTAGCTTTTCTCAGTAGTATCCCACTGGAGTAAACACCATAACACCCCATTAGCTACAGTATCATGAGCCTTTAACCAGCATCAGGGACTAAGTAAAAATCATTACCAAAAACAGTAAAACAAATGCTTTCCAGCAGCAGAAAGCATGCATCACTTCCAGTTCTGGCAAATAGCACCAACGTTTCTTTACAAAGTAAGCCAACAGAACTATGGAAAACTAAGAAAGGTGCAAGTTATTTCAGCAGTAAATGCACTGCTCTATGCTCTAATATTTCTAAAGAAGAAGCCCTTTTATTAGGGCTACTGGAGTTTTAAAGTACAGCTTACTATAAGTTCATTAATTTATTTAACATATTAAACTGACATTTTGTAGGACTTTTGAAATACTACACTTACAGTAAAATCAACCAATGGTTTAATGATTCCCTGTGCCACAAAAGAGGGTGTTACCCAATTAGGGAAAAAAAACACCTTGAAGTGGCCATAACCCTTCTGAAAGCCCTTGACCATCAGCATTAACACCAACATTTACAAACTCTTTCTATTCAAACTAATTTTTGGTTATGTTTGGGTAAGACTTGAATCCTATCAGATGCTATATATATTTTTAAACAGTAAATGTAAACCGGTAAATCGGTGAAAGCTTGCGTAGAAGGGGGACTTCTCCTTCCGTTTTTTTTGTATCGGGGCCATGTTTTAAAATCAGGAAATTGAACTTTTTACAGTCTTGAGAAAGCTACAGCAAGCAGTGAAACGTGTTGACTATATATTCCTGGCCCCTGCTGACTAAGAGTGTCAAAGGGGATCCTGATAAACATTGCTGAGTGCCATATTTTATTTTGCACTAAGCACTTTGTATTTTTGTGTGCAACTTCAATAAAGCTATCTTTGGAAAATCTTACAATTGACTGGACCTGCATCCTTACTCAAGGAAGTAAGTGTATTTTTAACCATTCAATGTATGTTTTAACTGGATTTTATACTATTTAAGACCTTTTAAAACAACTTTTTATATCTTGAAATAATATTTTGTTAAGGAACATTTTTAATGCCAGCTAATGGATGACTTTATGGTCTTTCAGTGAATCACAATGAAGTACTATTGCCCCCCTATGCCATCAGACTGCACTGTCACACAAAGGGGCATTGACCAGTGGCAGTCCCACTGAGTAGCCCGACAAACTTAATGATATATTCCCCCTCCCCACCAGCTAGTGTTGTAATGATCGGAGTCTTCGACAGCAGGGGGCCCTAGGACTCAGAGGGCCCACAATCATCTTTTTTTAAATTGTTGATCCTGCCCATACCGTAAAGATATGAACAATCAGCTGTTTAAAAGACCAGTACCGAACCAGCAGAAGGTTTAAAGGGCATCTCCACTGAAAAAAAAATTGGGGCATTTAGTTTTATTGAAGAGCGGGGGGTAAAGGAGCTGTGTCTTACTTTCTGTTCATCAATAAAAACCTGCAGAAGCCGGGAGAGTCCACTTTTTTGGACTATTTTCTAGCAGTATCTCTGCCTGTACTAAGGGGGTACTAGTTAATTCATAAAACAGACTGAAGTTTAGAGGGCATTTTATTTCTGGGGTTTTTTGGTCTATGTTTCTGTGTGCACCTACACATGTGGCATAATGTTTGACTCGTCACTCTAACTTGTACACAAAAAAAAAACTCCGTATGTAAGCCTGTAGAGAGGAAATTTCTCCGTTGTTCTGAAGATAGTGCTATTTAAGGAATGGGAGGGGGGAGTTTGGAGAGACCGGGTCCTGAATCACTGCAGCCCGTTCTCCTTTTGACAGGCAATAAATCGATGAAAAGCTTGCGGAGGAGGGGACTTCTCCTTCCCTTTACTTCTGTTTTTAACCCAGTATTTGCCAAGCATTTTTGAGAAGGAAGGAGTCATTGGGAGACATGCTGTAAGTCCTGTGTAAGCCTACACACTATACAGGCATGCTGTAAGGGGATTTGATTGACAGCTCAAGCAGGAGTGGTGTATTGAAATCTTCACTTCTTTTAACTTGTATATTTCAGGACAGAGGTGAAATCTGAAGAAAATAAAGATACTCTAGGTAGTTGGGGGGAATTATAGAACACAGAGAAAGAAGGAAAAAAAATATTTTCCCACTATAGATGCCCTTTAACCCTTTCAGTGCCACAGAACGTGTATTCACGTTCTGTGCATTAATGACTCAAACTGCCACAGATCGTGAATACATGTTCTGCAGCACTTCCGGGTTCGGGTGCGGAATGCCAGCAGTTACAGCAGGGAAACCGCTTCCCCGCTGTTCTAAAGCCCCAGGCAACGAGCAAAGTCGGGTCTCCTACCTGGTACCGGACCCGATCCTTCCAGGAGCCAATAGGAACACACTGACATCAGCAGTCACATGGGCAGTGACACTGCTGATGTTCAGTGTATAGATTCTGCCCCCTGATGGAAACCTCTCACTTGAGACTTGGTGGATTACATCGCTGGACCCCTCCTGCTGTGATCTACTGACTTCTTGTGGGATTTTATCTTTCTGCCTGCTGCTGATCTCCTGTCTGCTGGACTGGTATAATATATTACACACACAACATACATATTTTTAGTTTTTGACTTTTTAAAAAAAAATGTTTATATTACACACATCTACACACTTTAGCACACACTAACACACACTTACACTTACAGATTTTCACTGTAACACACACACACACACACAAATACACATAAAATCAACACAAAAATATTTTTATATTTTATTCATTTTGATTTTGACTGTTTTAAGCCCAAATCATTTTTTTGGGTTTTTTTTTTTTGCTGTTTTCAGTTACTTTGGTGTTTATTTATAATATTTCTTACATTTTGTTTGGTATTTTTTGCCTTTTTCCCCTCATATATCCCTATATACCCCTCTACCCCTTCCCCACCCCAGCCCCTCTTATTGATTACCGTTGGTATATTGTATTTAGTAAAAACACATTATTACACATCCAGACTGGTGGGTTTATCATTTTGACCCCCAGTCTTGCTGTGCAGTAAAGTTATTTTGCTGTTTTTATGCATTTTTTGTGTTAAAGTGTTTTTGTGGTAAATTGCTGCAATCTGTTTTTTATATATATTTTTGTTTGATTCAGTTACCCTTGGTTTGGTTTACACAACAAGATTAGTGGAGCTGTAATTCTGACCCCCAGCCTTGCTGTGTAGTAAAGTTATTTTGCCAATTTTGTGCTAAATTTCTGTTTTATAAAGTTTTTTTTGCTTGAGTTACCCTTGATTTCTTGATTACACAACAAGACTAGTGGATCTGTAATTCTGACCCCCAGTCTTGCTGTGTAGTAAAGTAATTTGCCATTTTCATCTTTTATTTTAGAATTTTACTGTGTAAATTTCAGTTTTGTGTACTGTTGGTTTATTGGGTTTAGTTTTGTAGTGTTGTGTTCTAGTGCTTTCTAGAAAGTGCAGGTTCAAAAGTTGAGAAATAGCTACTTAGTTAACTTTGCCTTGTTTGTCTGAAGGGGTTAACTTCAGGTCTTTTTTGCTGAAGGGGTTAACATGACGGAATATTAGGGCCTCAATCTAAATTGCAGAGGTTTACATCCCTTCCCAGAATATCTGTATTGATGAGTCCCTTATGCTCTACAAAAGGCGCCTAATATTCCGTCAGTACATGCCAATTAAGCGTTCTCGCTATGGCATCAAATTATATAAGCTCTGCGAAAGTAGTACCGGGTACACTAGCAAGTTTATGATATATGAGGGCAAGGACTTACAGTTAGACCCCCCCCTGGTTGTCCACTGGATTTAACGGTCAGTGGCAAGATAGTCTGGGAGCTCATTTCTCCATTGCTGGGCCAAGGTTACCACTTATATGTGGATAACTTTTATACAAGTATTCCCTTGTTTAGATGCCTTTATTCTTTGGACACCCCAGCCTGTGGCACCATAAATCGTATTCGAAAAGGGTTGCCCAAGGCTTTACTGGATAAGACACTAAAGCGTGGAGAGAATTTTGCTCTAAGAAGCGATGAGCTCCTGGCTATCAAGTTTTGTGATACTAAGACTGTATTCATGCTGACGACCATCCACGTTGAGTCAGCAAGTGTAGATCACAGAAGTGGTGGTAGGCCCCCCAAAATTAGACCACTCTGTAGCAAAGAATACAACAAGTATGCGTTGACAAAACTGATCAGATCCACTACTACTACAACGCCACCAGAAAAACAAAGGCCTGATACAATAAATTAGCCATTTATCTTTTGCAAACGGCCCTATATAATTCGTATATTGTTTACAGGACAGTGGTACCAGAGCCTGTACTGTCCTATCGTAAGTTCCAGCAGCAGCTTTTTCCAGCTATGATGTTTGGTAGTGTAGAGGAGATCCCGGAGATGCCTAGGAATGATAATGTAGCTAGATTAGAAGGAAAGCATTTTTTAGATACCATTCCACCCAGGCCTAATAAGCAGCATCCCCAGAGAGCCTGCAAAGTTTTCCGTAAAAAGGGGACTAGGCGAGATACAAGGTATTTTTGTCCTAAGTGCCCTAGCAAGCCTGCTTTATGTCTGAAGCCCTGTTTTGAGCTCTACCATACTTTTGTGCACTAAGAAAGATAGATAGGATTAGGAGGCTCTCTGGATTTGTGGGTGTCCTAGGCCCTTATTTGGCATGCTCCGGGGTTCATTTGCCGTTTCTGAAATAGCTTTGGGGTTGGGACAGGTAAGGTTTCCTTCTAGTTAAAATAGTTATTTACTGTAAAGGGGACACAAGATACAATGCATTTTATTGTTCAATAATGTTATGATAACAGCTGGTTTATTTTTCCAAAGGATTTTTTGAGGTTCCTGTAAAATACACCAGTAACAGGGTGATGCGTTATGGTGTATGAACAGTAATTGTATAAATGGTTATATGTATTGTACCTAACATCTGCTTTTATCCTAGTTGTGCCAAAAAACACTAAACACCAAACTGAAAGCACCTAGTCTTGTGCTGGGACAGAGCTTGTAGGTTCAAGGGCGCATGTGGCAAATGATGAAAAAAAAAGTGAATTTTATTATTCATCTTTCGATCTGATGCTACAAAACTTTTTTCACCGCAAAAGCTCAGCTTCCATTGCACTCACTAAAGCTATCAGTATTTTCTCAGTAATGCAAATAGGCAATGACACAGAGACAAAGATTTCCAGCAAGGTAGGAAGATTTGAAAAATATTTTCCAGGTTTACCAGGCACCGGATCAAGTGAGAGTTTTGTCTGCTAAAATTTCGAAATACTACTATGAAATGCGCGTACAAGATGTGAACAAGGAAATGGCACTGTTGTATAGCTAAAGGTATGTAGATTCCAAAAATATATAGTTTGTGTGAGGTATTTCTGAGTTGGAGGGTGTTTACCGTGAAAATTCTGGAACATTGCTGTAATTGAGCCACTGCGCATTGTCTAATTTGTGACTAGTTACTTCCACCTCCTTGTATGTAACAATGCATGTGGCATACCGTTTGATTCAGGATATTTAGGAGATTGATATTTGATTAGAAATGCAAAATTCTACGAAGAACTGCACCCACACCATTGATGGTATGAATGAACGAACTACAGCGTTACGTAGCTGAAGGTGTGTAGATTCTGAGAATATATAGTTTTGGGGGGTATTTCCAAGTTAGAGGGGTGTTCAGTTTGAAAAATCTGAAAAAATGCTGTTATTGACCCATTGCGCATTGTCTCACTTTTTGACTAGTTGCTTCCACGTCCGTGTGTGTAACCATGCATATGGCATACCGTTTGATTCAGGACATTTGGCAGATTGATATTTGGTAACTTTTTTTTTTACATTCCATGAGGTTTTGGCATGATTTCTACCCTTTGAAGTTGTTTTTTGTTAATTTTTCCAGAAAAGTGCAAACTTCTACGAAGAACTGCGCCCACACCATTGATGGTATGAATGAACAAACTACAGCGTTACATAGCTGAAGGTGTGTACATTTCAGGAATATATATATCGTTTGTGCGGGTTATTTCTGAGTTACGGGGGTGTTTTGTGGACAAAACTGCAGACTGTTCAAATTCGAAGTTGGCTAAATATTTTGGCTGTTTCTGAGCCATCATGCATTGTCTCACTTTGTTGCTTTTCACTTCCCCGTGCGTGTGTGTAACCAAGCATATGGCATACCGTTTGATTCAGGACATTTGGGAGATTGATATTTGGTAACTTTTTTTTACATTCCATTTTGGCATGATTTCTACCCTTTGAAGTTGTTTTTTGTTCATTTTTTCAGAAAAGTGCGAACTTCTACGAAGAACTGCACCCACACCATTGATGGTATGAATGAACAAACTACAGCGTTACGTAGCTGAAGGTGTTTAGATTTCAGGAATATATAGTTTGTTGGTGTTATTTCTGAGTTACGGGGATGTTTTGTGGAAAAAACTGCAGACTGTTCAAATACAGAGGTTTTGACATGATTTCTACCTTTTGAATGTTGTTTGATGTTAATTTTTTTAGAAAATCTGCGAAAAGTGCGAACTTCTACAAAGAACTGCGCCCACACCATTGATGGTATGAATGAATGAACTACAGTTTTACATAGCTGAAAGTGTGTAGATTTCAGGAATGTATAGTTTGTGGGGTATTTCTGAGTTACAGGGGTGTTTTGTGGGAAAAACTGCAGACTGTTCAAATACAGAGTTGGCTATTTTTCTTTTGCTGTTACTGACATATGGCATTGGTCCCGCTCTGGGTTAGTTGGTAGCCATGTCTTTGGGTACACCCATGAATGTGGCATACCATTTTATTTGGGAGGGGTTAGGCTTTCATATTTTAGATGCGTTTGAACTTTCCTCCACAGTTTTTGACTGAAATTCACATTTGATTTTGCCTCTGATTTTACAGTTGAGGAAAAAAAGGGAAAAGGGGGAAAATAACTTAGAATTGGACAAAGAGCTGCGCCCAGGTATCTGCATTTTGATCAAAACATAACTCACTGCGGGTGTGTAGTTTCTAAAAATATCTCACTTGTGCGGATATTTTAGTTAATTTGGTAGATATTACAGTAAGATTTTTGTGTGTAACCTTAAAATAACTATAAATAAAAATGGGAAACATCCATGAAAATTTGCAAATTTGTTTTACATATTTTACCCATAATTCCAGTCAAATTTCCAGAAAAGTTACAAAATTCTGTTACCGTGTTAAAGTACACTTTGTGCTGAAAAAAACAATGTATAATATTCCTGATTTACTGCAAGGTTTCCTACTGTAAAATTAGTCTAAAGCGATTAAAGGCAAAATCCTGAAAATTCTTCTGGCACTTAACGCAAAAAAAAATATGAAAATCTGCTGGCACTGAAAGGGTTAAACTATCGTGTTGGCACTTTGCAATATATAAGTGGGCTTTGTGCTGCAGTTTGGGGGGGGCACTCTGTCTCTAAAAGGTTCGCCATCACTGATGTAGGGAGATGGAAAGCAGTGAACGGACTTGCCTTGAACCTCACTGTTACAGCACTTTATGGACTTACTTATTGCATTGGGACACGGTTAATTGATTTTAATACAATCCCATATAGTAGTAGATTATTTAATTTGGGATGGGGGGAGCCAGGGGAGCCCCATCTTCTTATTTTGCCTATATAGCCCCATAGTTTGCTGGGGGGCCAGTAATTCCTTGTCATACCACTGGATCTAGGTATGCAGTGCTTTCTTTTAAAGTGTATCTATACTCCAAGTTTTCAAAAATATATACATTTAGATACAAGATCCCACTAAAATTCAGATTTTAAATCTGAGCTGTAGATTCTGAGAAATGATCACTTGAAATCACAGCATATCACAGTTAGAAGAAGGTTCTGCTCCAGCATTTACAGGGAAAGACATGTCACTCCAGAAGCAGAATAATATGTGTCCCATTTCTGACCTTACTAGGATTTTTGGCTGCCTGCCAGCACACTTTCTGCAAAAATTGGAAGAATCAGCAGAGAAAAGATAGCAGGGAGGAGGAAGTGTAAGCAGTGTAGTGTCCATGGTGAGGCTGTGTAGAACTTAAGTGTCACAGACACTACAAGACGGCGGTGAGTAAGGGAGTGGGGGGGCAATTAGGAGCACTCACTAAACATTAATAATTTAATGACAAAGCAAGCACAGATAAATGTTTGAGTACCACCATTTTACCTCTCATAAGTTGTAGTTTCAGATAATGTAAAGTTGTTAAAAGTAGTATAGTGGCCATTTAAACATCTATCTGTGGAAAGTGATTTTGGTTCCCCCTCCCTCCCAAAGTGGTCATGTATGTGAGGAGGGATTATTAGGCAGATTTTTCAGCCCAATCGATACTTCAGTGGTTCAGTTGGTCGGCCTGAAAAATCTGTGTTGGTTTTGACCGCGGGTGCGACAGATGGTTGCCCATTCTGCCGGGTCGGACAAATGGGATGATCCAACAGTAGTGCAAACTGTCGGCTGAGACTGACAGTGATTTACACACAAAGGGATTTTTTGTCCCTAGCGAGCACTCTGCTGGGAATAAAAAAAAAAACATTTATAGCAAATACCAGCAGAGTAATGCTGGAGGGAGGTGGACAAAAGTATTGCAAAGTGTTCCATTTAACTAACTTTAAGACAAGCCTATCCAGACATGTGGCCCTAATCCCATATAAACTGCACTATAAAAAACCCTAAGGTACTTACAGGTAAATGTACTGTTGCTCGCTACTCTAAATAGTGGTCTTCATGGTTATCTTGACTTTAAGTTAGGGTTTGTGGAGGCTGCATGGGTATCTCAAAAGACATTCCACAAAAGTGAAAATAATATTTGCTTTGTAGTAGTTACTTTAACTCCGAGCGCCAAAAGATGTTCAGGGAACTGTGTAGCAGCACTCCAAAATTCTGCATTGGTTGCGCTCATATAAAAAGATATATATCAGGGAGATTTAATAAAAGTTTTTATCGTTTAAAATGGTGCTAATTGTGCACCAGCCAATCAAATCTTGTTTAACATATGAACGCTAACATCTGATTGGTTGGGGCAAAATTAACACCATTTTTAACAATAAGAACTTTTATTGAATAACCCTGCAAGTTGTTTTAAAAGTTCTTAAATAGTATAAAATACAATTAAAACATACATTAAATGATTAAAAATACACTTACTTTCTTGAGTAAGGATGCAGGTCCAGTCCATGGTAAGATTTTCCAAAGATAGCTTTATTGAAGGTGCACTTACACACAAAAATACAAAGTGCTTAGTGCAAAATAAAATATGCAATAAAAACAGGCATAAAAACAACCAACAGTGTTTATCAGGATCCCCTTTGACGGTAGGGGCCAGGATTATATAGTCAACACGTTTCACTGCTTGCTGCAGCTTTCTCAAGACTGTATAAACTTAAATTTCCTATTTTCACTTTAAGACGCGGCATTTCGTGCCTTTTTCGGACTTCTGCGAATGCATTCCACCATGCGTTCCAGCCACCATGTTGTAAAATCGCATCTGTAAATAAAGTCCGTTTTCGGCTTCTATTGGGCGTAATTAGATGCGTTTTTTTGTATCGGGCCACGTTTTAAAAGCAGGAAATTGAACTTTATACAGTCTTGAGAAAGCTACAGCAAGCAGTGAAACGTGTTGACTATATAATCCTGGCCCCTGCTGATCAAAGGGGATCCTGATAAACATTGCTGAGTGCCATATTTTATTTTGCACTAAGCACTTTGTATTTTTGTGTGCAACTTCAATAAAGCTATCTTTGGAAAATCTTACCATTGACTGGACCTGCATCCTTACTCAAGGAAGTAAGTGTATTTTTAACCATTCAATGTATGTTTTAACTGGATTTTATACTATTTAAGAACTTTTAAAACAACTTTTTATATCTTGAAATAATATTTTGTTAGGGAACATTTTTAATGCCAGCTAATGGATGGCTTTATGGTCTTTCAGTGGATCACAATGAAGTACTATTGCCCCCCTATGCCATCAGACTGCACTGTCACACAAAGGGGCAGTGACCAGTGGCAGTCCCACTGAGTAGCCCGACAAACTTAATGATATATTCCCCCTCCCCACCAGCTAGTGTTGTAATGATCGGGCCCGCAGGGTCTTCGACAGCAGGGGGCCCTATGACTCAGAGGGCCCACAATCATCTTTTTTTAAATTGTTGATCCTGCCCATACCGTAAAGATATGAGCAATCAGCTGTTTAAAAGACCAGAACCGAACCAGCAGAAGGTTTAAAGGGCATCTCCACTGAAAAAAAAATTGGGGCATTTAGTTTTATTGAAGAGCGGGGGGTAAAGGAGCTGTGTCTTACTTTCTGTTCATCAATAAAACCGGCAGAAGCCGGGAGAGTCTACTTTTTTGGACTATTTTCTAGCAGTATCTCTGTCTGTACTAAGGGGGTACTAGTTAATTCATGAAACAGACTGAAAGTTAGAGGGCATTTTATTTCTGGGGCTTTTTGGGTCTATGTTTCTGTGTGCACCTACGCATGTGGCATAATGTTTGACTTGTCACTCTAACTGTAAACAAAAAAAAAAACTTTGTATGTAAGCCTGTAGAGAGGAAATTTCTCCGTTGTTCTGAAGATAGTGCTACGTAAAGAATGGGAGGGGGGAAGGGGGGGAGTTTGGAGAGACCGAGTCCTGAATCACTGCAGCCCGGTCTCCCTTTGACAGGCAATAAATCGATGAAAGCTTGCGGAGGAGGGGGACTTCTCCTTCCCTTTACTTCTGTTTTTAACCCAGTATTTGCCAAGCATTTTTGAGAAGGAAGGAGTTATTGGGAGACTTGCTGTAAGTCCTGTGTAAGCCTACACACTATACAGGCATGCTGTTAGGGGATTTGATTGACAGCTCAAGCAGGAGTGGTGTATTGAAATCTTCACTTCTTTTAACTTGTATATTTCAGGACAGAGGTGAAATCTGAAGAAAATAAAGGTACTCTAGGTAGTTGGGGGGAATTATAGAACACATAGAAGAAAGAAAAAAAATTTAATTTTCCCACTATAGATGCCCTTTAAACTATTGTGTTCGCACTTTGTGGGTTTTGGGTTGCAGTTTGGGGGGGCACTCTGTCTCTAAAAGGTTCGCCATCACTGATGTAGGGAGATGAAAAGCAGTGAATGGACTTGCCTTGTACCTCACTGTTACAGCACATTGGAACATGGTTAATTGATTTTAATACAATCCCATACCCATATAGTAGTAGATTATTTAATTTGGGAGCCCCATCTTCTTATTTTTCCTATATAGCCCCATCATAGCTGGGGGGGAGAGACGGTACCCAGAAATCCTTTGGAAATTTTGCCAACTGTGCATACAGTATGTTGGTCATACTCTGTGAGCAGTTTTGGGGCTGTGCATATTGACATTGATATTGGGATTAGAAATCTAGGTACTGAATATGCAGGATACTGAGATGGATAACATGATGCTGCACTCATGAGGCACTTTAAAAACATCTGCTCAGGTCCATGGCACCCCATCATTGTATCTCTATGGTCTTAGCACCACTGGATAAAAGGTAACAGGAACGCAAAGAGGATACTGCACCCTAGAAGATGCCATGGTAAGCAGCATCAGCAGAACCCCTAGAAGATGCCATAGTAAGCTGTATCACAACATCGTCAACGTCACAAGTTGTAATGACATCATGCCCCCCGGCTAAACCCATGGAGCACTGCTGGAACATGAAAGCAGGTAAGTAAGTTACAATAGTACAGTGTGACCTTGAGC
Organism: Hymenochirus boettgeri; assembly: GCA_019447015.1. Taxonomy (NCBI): domain Eukaryota; kingdom Metazoa; phylum Chordata; class Amphibia; order Anura; family Pipidae; genus Hymenochirus; species Hymenochirus boettgeri. Next base: position 123,203,643 of record CM033470.1, read on the forward strand.
TAAATTTGCACCTGCCTAGTGTCAAGAAAACATCAAAGTCCAAGGTTCAGTAGCAGTGACAATATTATTGTCCATAAAATATATACTGCTTATGTGACGCAATACCCAAATATACTAAATCTCATTGTTTACTATATTGTGGGATCATTCTTGGGCAGGTAAGTAGGAAGGAAAAAAATTATTGCACTCCCTCCTTGTCTCTTGTTGCTCTGCTCAATCACTCCAAACTGTATAACCTGTGACATGAAACATTCTTCCACAACCTCACCATGGTAGCAGAGTTTGCCTGCTTCTCCCCAGTTTTTAGCCCGCACACAAAGATGTTTTTGTTTCAGTTAAAGGGCATGCCCACATATAAAATAAAAATGTACATATAGCTGCAGCACCCACCAAAGCACAGCTACGTTTTACTCACCTTCACCAAAGATGCACCTAAACATACTTGCAAGACCCAGTCCCTTGCCACTCTACTGCTTTTACTCTCTGCTTCCTGGTCGCGGCTGTCAGTCAAAGGTGTGCTGGTATCATCACAGCCAATAACTGACAGCTGTGACTAGGAAGTGCCTCGCGCTGCTGTGTATGATAAAAACGAGCTTGCAACAGCAGGAAGCGACACCCAGGCGGCAAAGAATGGGTCTTTTAAGTAGGTTTAGGTGCATCTTTTGGGATGCAGCTATATGTATATTTTGATTTTATGGGTGGACATACCCTTTTATGTCTTCATTTTAACCCATATATGAGGTTTGTTATAATTGGTTTATCACATCAATGTACAGTATGTATATAATCCTGCAAGTTTTTTACTTTTAGGAATTGCTTCCGGTTTGAAGGCAAAGGGTAATGACAGCAAATATGGTTTTGTTCTAGAAATGTATTTTATAAAAGCATTCTTACTTTACAACAATTTTTTTTCACTTGTAGGTAGATGGTGATTATACTTAAAGGACAAGAATATAAAAAAAAATCAACATCACTCCCATTACATGTCCACACTTCTAGCAGCTGAAATCACTGACTCACATTTACAACCGTGCTGCCCTCCTTTAGATATCACACAGCAAAGATGAGTGCTAAAAGCCCGCCTCCTAGAGGGCCCAGGGCCTTGATTAATATAGCACTTGTCATTGGCTGGTGGGAATGTCTGTTACAACCTCTCTCCTCCTCCTCTGCCAGTTAAACTTAAAAAGTCCTGTTGCTAGGATACAGCCTACATAATCAAGCTAATAAAGGGTGGGTGGAGCAGTTTTTTTTCCGCATGCTAGCTTTGAGTGACAGTTAGAGGCAGACAGAATTGTTAAGCCCTCTTCACAGCATTGCTAATTGAAGGCAGAGAGAGGCTTGAAATCAGGAAAAAAATGTATGGGGAGGGCTGCATACCTTAACTCTTTTTAATGCAATTAAAAAAATAAAATGCACTGAAGCAATACAGTTATCCTTTAAGGTATATATTCCTCATCTGAAAGTAACCTGAGTAATACGCTAATAGCTGGCATTAAGCCAGTGAGTAAATCCCTCACTAGAATCGGGAAAGGGACATTTATCTAGAGCGATATCGACTCGAATTACCCCACTTGGGGTAATTTACCTGGGAGCACTGCGGTTCTTTTCAGGTCGCGCTAAACGATTTGTGATTGGTTAGCATGACTTTAAGCCTCGGTTTGTGGTGGCTGTGTGAGTGCCAGATGAGGCACTCACACAGCTGTCGCAAGCCTATTTACCAAAGGCTGCTGATAGTTGGCATTAAATAATACTTACGTGCAGGTGTGATTCACCTCAGTCATGCAGTCTCTGGTAAATCCACAACGGGAGATTTGCCCAGAACACTTGTGGCTCTGGGTGAATCTCCCTGTGAAAGCTCTGAATAAATTTGTTACAGCCCCTTACCACATCCAAGGTAAAATTTATTCCATCATATGTGATATACCAATAGAAACTGTATTACAGATATACAACATTTTGGGTGCCATACCCTTTTTGAAGCCATATGAACAGTCTAAATGCAGAAATAACAAACATCATTGTTATAGTTTCCAAAGAGGAAATTGATACATTTAACAAAACAATATATCGTTATCCCAGTGCCCTTCCATGGTAGATTACGTGAAAAACAGTCTCCAATATTATAAATATAAAGATTGTAATTTCTATTATGGCCCAATTATGGATGATTATCTCAAGGGAGTAACAAGCTAAAACTAACTGAAGAATGTAAAAGGGTGAATTGTTGACTTGCCTGATAGTGTTTCTTTACTCTGTTAAAAGTTGGTATGACAGCAGCATGACTTGCATCTGCACCAGCCCTTCTGAAAGTGTGACATGATGGAGTGCCACTAGCAACCAGGCCATGCGACATAGCCACGAGTGACATGTCTTTGTCACTTACCTGCGTGGACAATATCACTTGTGAGACAAATTAAAGCTATTTGACTCTCTGCTTATCGCCCCAGTCCGTCGATGGTGAACATATTTAATGCGAAATGTAGAGTAGTCAATAATGTCAGCAAGTCTGCTAGATTATTTTTATATTTAATTTACAGGTTACATCTAAGGAACCAGATTAAATATAAAGTCATGTAACACACTGTTATATTACCAAAATATGGATAATAAACATAGTAAAACTGCTTTCTTTTGACATATCCTATTTTACCAATTATATGACACTTTGATTTTCGATTTACCTCTCACATTAAGGACTCCGGTGCTGTTAGATTTTCCCATAATATTTTCTGCAAAACAAGTGTATTTTCCTTCATCGGAACGAGAAATGTTTTTAAGTATTAATGTACCATTAGCAGTGATAGTTACTCTGTAAAAAAGAAGAGAAGTGTATTCATGTGTATTCATTTTATTCTCTGATATTTGAAGTTGTGCGCTTATTTGACTCATGCTACTGGTGATCTGGTGATATCTAATAACCCTGAGCTCATTTTGGAGCTGAGGGTAATGGGAAGCTTAGGGAATAGTGACCATGATATATTGTCATTTAATATAGGTTGCAAAAAACTAAAGTGCACTGGCTTAACAAAAACTTTTAACTTTAGGAAAGCTAATTTTATGCTTTTAAAGGAATCGCTCCTGCTCATAGACTGGGTGGAACTGTTTCTATTTAAAGAAACTGAGCAGATGTGGACCACTTTTAAAGGGATATTAAACTATTACATTTCCAAATCGGTACCTTTAGGTAACAAGTGTAAAAAAATTAGGTCCAGTCCTGCATGGCTTAATGCTCAGGTAAAAATGGAAATGGAACAAAAGAAAAAGGCTTTTAAAATTTTTAAAACAGAAGGCACAGAACAGGCTTACATGGAGTACAAAAGCTGTAATAAAAAGCAATTAAACTAGCTAAAATAGAAAATGAAATACGGATTGCCGAACAAAGCAAGTCCAACCCCAAAATGTTTTTTAAGTATATAAATGGTAAAAAGATGAGGACTGAGAATGTGGGACCATTAAATAATGGGGCTGAGGTGGTTGTAGAGGATGCCGAAAAGGCTAAACTGCTAAACCGTTTTTTTACATCGGTTTTTACTGTTGAGAATCCTTGTCCTTACAGTAGGGATTGTAATAATATGCAGGGAAGAAATGAAGAGTATTCACATTGGCTAGCAGAGGATATGGTACGGAAACAATTAGACAAAGTTAATATCAATAAAGCGCCAGGACCAGATGGATTGCATCCTCGGATTTTAAAAGAGCTTAGTTCAGTTCTATCTAGACCACTGTTTCTCATCTTTTCAGATTCGCTTTTGTCTGGGGATGTGCCGCTGGATTGGAAAAAAGCCAATGTAATACCAATATTCAAAAAAGGTAGTCGTTCACAGCCTGGAAACTATAGACCTGTAAGCCTAACATCAGTGGTAGGGAAGGTGATGGAAACTTTGTTAAGGGATCATATCCTTGACTTTGTCTCCAGGGATCATCTTATTAGTAGTAGTCAGCATGGATTTATGAGAAATAGATCATGCCAGACAAATGTAATTGGTTTTTATGAAGAAGTGAGTAAGAAGTTAGATTCAGGCACAGCAGTGGATGTGGTATATTTGGATTTTGCAAAAGCTTATGATACTGTGCCACATAGGCGACTAATGTATAAACTGAGGACTGTTGGCCTTGAAGAAAACATTTGTTCATGGATAGAGAACTGGTTATTGGACCGCAAACAGAGAGTGGTGGTTAATGGAGCTACATCTATGTGGGCTAAAGTTCTAAGCGGAGTGCCTCAGGGTTCTGTACTGGGGCCGCTTCTGTTTAATCTGTTTATAAATGATTTAGAAGGGGGCATTGAGAGCAAGGTCTCTGTGTTTGCTGATGACACTAAATTATGCAGAGCTTTGGAAACTTCCAATGATGTGCAAGTGCTGCAAGCAAACCTAGATAGATTATCAAAATGGGCATTCAATGTTGATAAATGTAAGGTGATGCATTTGTGATTTAATAATCCCTGTGCCACCTACACCATAAATAACTCTGTTTTAAGAGCATCTGTAATGGAAAAAGATTTGGGGGTTCTGGTAGATAACAGACTTAGCTATAGCAAACAATGCCAGGTAGCAACGGCTAGAGCTAGCAAGATATTGTCTTGTATAAAAAGGGGAATAGATTCAAGAGAGAAAGGTATTATTCTCCCTCTTTACAAGGCACTGGTAAGGCCTCATTTGGAATATGCGGTGCAGTTTTGGAATCCCATATACAAAAGGGACATCTTGGAAATTGAGGCAGTTCAGAGAAGGGCAACTAAATTAATAAGGGGAATGGAGGCGCTTGAATATGCAGGCAGATTAGACAAGTTAGGGCTGTTTACATTGGAGAAGCGACGTTTGCGTGGGGACATGATAACCTTATACAAATATATTAATGGCCCATACAATGAACTCTCTGGTGCATTGTTTACTAACAGGTCATATCAGAGGACACGTGGACATCCTTTAAGGTTGGAAGAAAAGAAGTTTCATCTTCAGGTTAGGAGGGGTTTCTTTACAGTGAGAACGGTGAAACTGTGGAACTGTCTTCCAGCAGATGTGGTAATGGCAAGTTCATTGAATAGCTTTTAAAAATGGCCTGGATAAATTTCTAAAACTAAAAAATATTGAGAATTACTGGTATTAATGCATATAGATCTGGTTGATCCAGGGATACTTTCCGATTGTCGTTTGGAGTCAGGAAGGAATTTTTTCCCCCTTTTTAGCTGGTTTTTTTTTGCCTTCCTCTGGATCAACTGTTAGGTAGGGTTAAAAAAAAAAAAAAAGGGGGTGAATAGGTTGGACTTGATGGACGTATGTCTTTATTCAACCTTAATTACTATGTTACTATACTGTACAAATCGTGTGGTGGGTAAAATCCTTTCCAGTCCCACCCTAACCACTCCACAAAAACTGCCCTCACTAAAGTGACCAATGATCTACTTAGTGCTAAATCTAAGGGTCACTACTCTTTGCTTATACTTCTTGATCTGTCCTCTGCTTTTGATACTGTTGATCACCCTCTACTTCTTCAGACCATGGCCTCCTTAGGTATCCATGATACTGCACTTTTTTGGCTATCCTCCTATCTCTCTGGTAGGACCTTCAGTGTTTTCCATTCTGAAATTAACTCCACCCCTCGCCCCCTCCCCGTGGGGGTCCCACAAGGCTCAGTACTCAGCCCTCTTCTTTTCTCCATCTGCATCTATGGCCTTGGACAACTCATTAGTTCATTTGGATTTCAGTATCACCTGTATACGGATGATACCAAAATTTCTGCCCCTGATCTCACTACACTAACATCCCAGGTCTCCGAGTGCCATCTTTCACTTAATATCCTCAACTAAACATGGACTAGACTGAACCTGTCCTTTTCCCACCCTCATGATCTGATCCCCTCCCTAGTTTTACTATTAATATTAACAACACACCTATATCCCCATCTCCTTAGGTCCACTGCCTGGGAATAACGCTAGATTCCAACCTTTCCTTCAAACCCCATGTCATTTCACTTGCCAATCTCCCTTCCTTTCGAAAGAAACTACAAAAATCCAAGTCCACACCCTAATTATATCCCGGATTGACTACTGCAACACACTGCAACATTTCTTAATTTGGCTCTATCAGCAGCAAAACACTCCTACTTAAGCACACTTATCAAAAATAACCCATGTCATCTATTTTCACTATTTAACACCCTCGTCTACTGACACTTCATTCCATTAACGCTCCTCAGGATTTTGCAGACTTTAGAAATAAAATTGATGATATCCACACTCAAATCCCCATACCCCAGGAAAACTCTCACTTTCTTTTGCCTGCCTCACCACCTACAGTTCTAGAATCTTTCACCCGTCACCCATTCTGAAGTCTTTGACCTCCTGATGTCCTCACCACTTGTGTACCCTTGATCCCATGCCCATCTTCTTACTTAAACACTGTGCTAAAATCCTTTCCCTTGCTCTTGCTCACATTTTTAATTCCTCCCTGACGTCTGTGATTTTTCCTGCTGCCTTTAAACATTCATACGTCAAACCTCTTCTTAAAAAACCCACTCTGGACCCTACCTGTCTCTCAAACTACCGCCCTGTCTCCCTTTTACCGTTTGCATCAAAACTCTTAGAACATCTCCTCTCTACACGCATTACTAAATCCTCTATGCTAATAACATATTGGACCCATGGCAGTGAGGATTCTGACCTGGTCATTCAACTGAAACGGCCCTCTGCAATGTCTCAAATGTCCTCATTTTCCTAGACCTATCAGCTGCCTTTGATAGTGTGGACCAGTCTCGTCTTATGCAAATTCTATATTCTCTGGGCATCCCAAATCAAGCTGCGTGCACTTGTCTTCTTCAGATATTTCTAAGTCTCTTTTGCTAATAAGACTTCCTCTCCTGTTCCGCTTAGTGTGGGGGTCCCTCAGGGCTCTGTTTTAGGTCCCTTGCTGTTATATGCTAATGAAACCCAAATTTACTTGTCCACCCCCACACTAAGCCCTGAAGTTCAATCCCAAATGTCTAAATGTCTGCTCTCTATCTCTCCCTGGATGGCGCACTGCCGCCTTAAATTCAATCTATCTAAAACGGAATTAATCATTTCCCACCCTAAAGTGGGACCTAATCCACCCTTCTCCAGCTCTACTGACAATATGGCCATTAACCCAGTGGAATCGGCACGCTGCCTTGGAGTAATCTTTGACTCCTCTCTTTCCTTCCATCATCACATTAACAATGTCACTAGGACGTGTCGTTTTCTCCTTCACAATATTGCCAAGATCCGCCCTTTTATCTCTCACTCCACTACTAAAATGCTCATGCATGCCCTTATAATGTCTCGTCTTGACTACTGTAGCATTCTGCTACTTGGACTCCCGGGCCTGTCATCTCTCTCCTCTCCAGTCTATCTTAAACTCGGCAGCTCGGATCATCTTGTTCTCCTCTTATGTAACTGTAAAGCGCCACGGAAGATGTTGGCACTATATAAATCAATAATAATAATTAAATTACCTTTTATTATTCTGCAAAAGTTCAGTGCCTTTGGTCCACAGTATTAATGGAGTAGGTGCTGCTTGTGGGTTACACTGTATAATGACTTCCCCCCCACGAGCTGCAGGTATAAGTCTCTTCACTGGTGAGAGGCTAAAATCTGGAGCTAAAGCTGAAAACAAGAAAACAATCAAAAAGCAGAAAAAAACTATTCAGAAATTTTTAAAAAATGCAACGCTATAAAGAACTTTGTTGGATCAATTGTTATATAAGATACAGGTTCTGATGACAAGGCCCAGTCATAAAATGCATTAAAACACAACATATCAATATATATTTTGATACAACTTCTGCACTGTTTTATATTATATTTATATATGAATGCTAACCCCCATGGCACAGAAGGGTAATGCTCATTATTTTTTTTTTTTCATTTTTGTCTAATAAGCCAGAAAGAGAAACAGCATGGGTAATACTTAAAAATAAATAATAAAGATGTGGCAAAAATTTTTAACACTCTTAACTCACCCTGAACGGTGAGCTCAGCACTTGTGTAGATGGTACCGTGCTTGTTTCCTGCAACACACTGGTACATGCCTGAATCCGATAAACTAAGATTGGTAAATTTCAGCTGTCCATTGGTAACAATAAGGTGCTGTGAGAAGAAAAGATAAATATAAGTGACCTGGAGTAAAACATTTACCAAAACTCAGAAAAACATGTTTCCTAGAAGTGGCTTCCGAAGAGTACCGGTATGTGAAAATGGGCATGTGAATATTGGTGATCTATGCAGTAAATTTCTTCTAATTTGTGCAAATTATATTAATCAGTTATGCCAAAATAAATCCCCATGTAATATAGTAACATAGTAATTGACGTTGAATAAAGACATACGTTCATCAAGTCCAACCTTTTCCCCCTCCTTTTTAACCTTACAGTTGATCCCGAGTAAGGAAAAAAAACAGCTAAAAAAAAGGAGGGGGGGAAAGAGAGATTCCTTACTAATTTCAAACGGCAATCGGAACATATCCCTGGATCAACCAGAACTACAGTATATATATATATTAATACTAGTAATTCTCAATATTTTTTTATTTTTGAAACCTGTGTAGGCCACTTTTAAAGCTATTCAATGAACTTGCCATAACCACTTCTGGAAGACAGTTCCACAGTTTCTCCATTATTACTGTAAAGAAACCTTTCCTAACCTGAACATGAAACTTCTTTTGTTCTAATCTTAAAGGATGTCCACATGTCCTCTGATGTGACCTATTAGTGAACAATGCACCACAGAGTTTAAGGTATGGACCATTAATATATTTGTATAAAGTAATCATATCCCCACACAAATATCGCTTCTCCATTATAAACAGCCCTAACTTGTCTAATCTGCCTGCATAGTCAAGCCCCATCCATTCCCTTTATTATTTTAGTTGCCAAAGATGTCCCTTTTGTATATGGGATTCCAAAACTGCACCACATATTCCAAATGAGGCCTTACCAGTGCCATGTAAAGAATGAGAATAATATTTTTCTCTCTTGAATCTATTCTTTATACAAGACAATACTTACTAGCTCTAGCAAGCATGCATAAAATCCCTCAACCTCCTCACAAAGGCAACTTGTCTTAAGCTCACAGCTTTGAAGAAAAGTAAGGAGAAAAGCATTAGTAGTTCAGAGGTTCGTAAGCAAAGCTACATTTGATACCGGAAGATTCAAATAAATTGGACTGGCTTACTGATTGACTGGTTGGTGGACAGGCTTTTGCACTCATTGGCTAGTGGACTGGTTGGGAGGAGTAACAGGTCCTGCAGTGGTATGCACAAACAGAAAGAAGGCGGAGCTCCCCGGACAAAAACACGAACCGGTCCCGTATAATAAAATTTACAAATTTATTGAAATCTACACGATACACAAAGACACGCCGATGCCTGACGCGTTTCGTGTTATATAAACACTTCATCAGAGGCAGCCTGATGAACAAACCTTGAGCTTTACTTGAAGCAGGTTGATAACTATGGTTAAAAAAGGGATAACTTAAAGGACAACTCCACCCTCATAAGAACATCTTTTAGAAAGAATGGCCCTTTTAAAATATGTTGATACATCATACTTTGTCCTATGAATTCATTACTGCATGCCTGCTTTGCTTCTGGATGCCTCATGGAAACTGAGCAGTTTAGAAACATGTACTGAGCCTGGGCATGCTCAGAAGAGGCAGACAGGGGATTAACATTCAGTCATTGGCTGCAATGTCAACTGTCCATAACTGACTAACTGGAAGAATCAGGAAGCAGAAACAGGGGAAACAGGACATTGTGTAGGATTTCAGGTTAGACTTATATATATTTCAGATTTCAAACTATTACCGTTTAGGGTTTTGGGGGAAGATTTACCTGTATGTAAGTTTTCATTTTGGGGCTGGACTTGCCCTTAATTTATGCTACCACATTTAAAATAGATAAATAAAAGTTAAATGTAGTACGCTAGATTCAATTCATTGTAGAATGGGGAAAAATGGACGGTAAATTAAAAGGATATATTCTTATTAGAGGGGCAACATTTATATAAATAATATAATCTCTCTAAAATCAGAATCATTGGTGAATAATTACCAACTATAAACCAACTGCAGTTCGTAAATACACAGAGTTTTAAATACCAGTTTGTTACATTCCTTTTAACCCTTTATTTCAGTGGTGTAACTAGGAATGAATCTGTTCTCTAGCAAAACTATAGTGGGGCCCCTATCCCTGCTCAGGGGTGTTCCTAGGGTTTTTGACACCTGAAACAACTTTTAAATGCAGCCTATTGGCAGACAGGAAGCAGCATGACAACTGGGTGTGGCTTTATTAGGTAACATAGGGGTGACTTGTGGAGGTGGGTGTGGTGGGCTGACTAACACTGACTGGTGGACTGGAGGGCTGACTAAACACTGATTGGTGGACTGGTGTTAAAAGGATTATTTTTTTAACTGCCACCTTTTAAGTGTTCTGCAGGGGCGGGCTCTGAACAAATGTTTCAGTTTGCTTCATGGTAGGGGTATCCCTGTCCCTGCTTCATATACAGGCGATTCCTTGGAGGAGGCTATATCTGTCATAGGAAAAATAAGAAGATGGGGCCCCCCCTCGATCCCGGTCAAACCCCTCCACCACCCCTGCAGTTGCAGGATCTGCTCCCCTGGTAGTTACGGAGCTGCTTTATTTTCTTTTTCATCAGAATGATATCTAATATAACATAACATAACAACAAATTGATACCTGTGAGGTCAGCGGTTTTCCATCCCCAAGCCAGCGAATGGTAGGACGTGGTTTACCAGAAGCTGCACAGCTCCAGATAAGATCAGAACCAATCTTAGCCTCTGTGTTAGTAATAACCTGAAGCCATTCTGGTTGAGCTATAGAAAAATAAATAATCATGAATTGGTATTAGGTCCCATTTTTATAATCCTAATTAGTAATAGCCCTGCAGGTAGATGCTCCTGCCAGAGAACACGTGAGTTCAGTCTCAAAAGTACCCTGGGCAGCGCACCCTTTCCAGCAAAAAATGTGGAAATAAGCAACCGGACAAAATGCCCAGGGAATGGTACCTATGGAATATGATTTTGAAAATGCCCTCTTTATTAAGTTTACAGGTTAATATCCTAAATTTCCTCCTCATTATCATCACATCTTTGGCTAGATTGTTCACACGTCTCCATGTAAGCATGATTAGTGAGACTTATGCTGTTTATTTTAGCAGGGTAAATGTATATAACATAAGGTAAATAAAGTGTATGAATGTTTGGGAAATAGTCTCCTGCAGATGATAAGATCCTTTATTTGGCACTTTTATACGTTCAGTTTGTGTTCAAGCTACATAAGGGCACAGATGCCTTTACTAGGTGTTGATGTTGATTCAGTATCGGTTAGCATGCCTTTAGCTCCTTGCTTCCACACGATACATCAGTGGCTGTGCAGATCTTACTATGTAAGTACCAGCTAATAGCTGTTAAGCTGGTAAGATCCTGATAAACTGACTTGAGTTGGGGGAAAATAATTATCATTATAGAGCTCTAAGAATGTGGGCATGATAGCCACCCCTAGATATCTGATATCAAATCAGATGTCTAGGGGTGAGTGGGTGTTACCTGATAAATGATTCAAGTGGGCCCATGCTCAAAATTTAGGGAGCACTATAAAAATGCTTTACTATCTGCAGAAACTCAACATAGATGCAAAATGTGTTTAAGTGTCTAAGAATTTCTAGTCTAGATGGTAAAAGGCCATTTTTTGCCTCATGTATCACCAAATGCACTCTAACAAACACCTAAGTTAACACTTTTTGGTAAAACCTTCCCAAGCTTATTTGCTAGTAACATAGTAATTAAGGTTGAATAAAGACATACGTCCATCAAGTCCAACCTATTCACCCCCTTATTTTTTTTAACCCTACCTAACAGTTGATCCAGAGGAAGGCAAAAAAAAAACAGCTAAAAAGGGGGGGGGGGAAATTTCTTCCTGACTCCAAACAGCAATCGGAGAGGTATCCCTGGATCGACCAGATCTATATGCATTAATACCAGTAATTCTCAATATTTTTTAGTTTTAGAAACTTATCCAGGCCTTTTTTAAAGCTATTCAATGAACTTGCCATTACCACATCTGTTGGAAGACAGTTCCACATTTTCACTGTTCTCACTGTAAAGAAACCTCTCCTAACCTGAAGATGAAACTTCTTTTCTTCCAACCTTAAAGGATGTCCACAAGTCCTCTGATATGACCTATTAGTGAACAATGCACCAGAGAGTTCATTGTATGGCCCATTAATATATTTGTATAACGTTATCATGTCCCCACGCAAACGTTGCTTCTCCAATGTAAACAACCCTAACTTGTCTAATCTGCATATTCAAGCCCCTCCATTCCCCTTATTAATTTAGTTGCCCTTCTCTGAACTGCCTCAATTTCCAAGATGTCCCTTTTGTATATGGGATTCCAAAACTGCACCGCATATTCCAAATGAGGCCTTACCAGTGCCTTGTAAAGAGAGAGAAAAATATTTTTCTCTCTTGAATCTATTCCCCTCTTTATACAAGACAATATCTTGCTAGCTCTAGCCGTTGCTACCTGACATTGTTTGCTATAGCTAAGTCTGTTATCTACCAGAACCAACCAAAACTTTTTCCATTACAGATGCACTTGGCACAGAGTTATTTATGGTGTAGGTGGCACAGGGATTATTAAATCCCAAATGCATCACCTTACATTTATCAACATTGAATCTCATCTGCCTTATCCTAGTGTATAAGTACATTGCTTAGTACAAGTTCCTCAAACAATGACAAACATTGTTTGAGGAACCTGTTTCCTGTGCCTAAATACATTATAGAGAGCAAACAGTTCAATTAGTTTTGAAAGATTTTGAAAGGTTTTGCAGTACTGGTAAGGATGTGCCTTCCCACAGGAAGGGACAATGGCACCAGAGACCAGAGGGCTAAAAAATGGTCATGCAAATGGCTGTTGTGGACAGTAAAACAGCAATTTTGCTTCCTGTGCCAGCAATATTATTGTCTCACCTTTCTCATTTTAAAACAAATGGGTTGGATCCTGCACACCTTAATCCATATATGCACTGGGTGCATAGTGGCAATTGACGCTGAATGAGCAATAAAACTGATAATTTGGGATGGATTCCACCGCACACCAGATTTGACATGCAATAATCTTTATTAAGTCAACGTTTCGGAGTCCACAAGACCCCTTTCTCAAGACAAATCAACACATCAAATCTAGTGTGCAGTGGCATCCACCCCAAACCTTTCTCGGTTTGTCAGCAATTTTACCAATCTCAGATTGCTAGCCATATCACCAATGTCAGATTTCCAGTCAAATTAACTCAATAGTTTGTTTTTTCAAAGCCGCAATTTGAAAGGCATTTACCCATCTCACTTTTCCAGCTATATCAACAATGTCAGAATTTCAACCATTTCACCACTCTCAGTTTTCTGGCTATTTTACCAGTCTCAGTTTGCAAACCATTTTTCCAGTCTCAGATTGGTAGACATTTGACCAGTCACAGATCGCCATCCAATTTACCAGTTTCAGTCAAATGTTTAACCAGACTGTTTGACAGACATTTCACCAATGTCAGTTTGCAATGTATTTCACCCATCGTAATAGTAAACAAGATCTGGTTGCGCAGGTAACTCAAGCAATTGAGGTGTAAATTGTTTGTACTGATGGGGATAAAGACAAAAACATAAAGAGCCTCTAGTTAGAATCAAGGGGTCATTTAAAAATGACATACCAGTATATTAAAAAACACTTACTCTTTTGCTGGTAGAGTCTTGGTGTTGTTAGTCCTCTAGTGTGTTCCTATTAATCCCAGTTAGGTAGTTGATAAGACACCTTATGTGTTTCCTCTTAATCCACTGTTTCAAAATGTGGGATGGTTCACACTCACATATTAGCATAAACCATTTTATTGATATAATATATAAGATAGTGATATTACTTTAAAAGCAGTTTAAAAAGCAGTAAATATCACTTAAAAACATATAGGTGAGATAAAATGTTATTGATCAACACGTTTCGCCTAATAAGGCTTCCTAAAGATCATAAAAACTGTATATTTTAAAATACTAGGTACTGTGCCTTTTATATGCATAGGTCATGCGTTCCAACCATGGAATGCATGCCCATTGACTGCGTATTTGGCTGTTATTAAAGGTAGTATCAGCTCTTTCATGAAGTAGTTACCAACCTCTGAGGCTGGAGCAGTGAACTGTCATCCTTTGGGGGCTTAAAAACAGCAAAATGCAGAGTTTGAAATGGAAAAACGGCACTATACCAAAGGCAATCATTCTTAAAGGGCATATATGGTTGTCATTGGTATTAAAGGAATTCATAAGAAAGAGACTTGCAAGAGAATATTGGAAGTGACAAAACAAATTTAAAGCATGTTTAAGGCATGTATAAATATATTTCAATTATATTTAAATTGTATTTAAAACAAACCTATTTTAAACTATAAAAAAACTTACTTAGAAGGGGGGGATATTAGGTTCAAATGATAATAAAATAGTCATGTGATATCAAACATAAAAATCACGAAATATAAAGGTATAAAAACGTACAAAATAATATATCATGTAATACAAAGATATATATTGTGGATAAGGGTTATGATAAGGGCTATGATAAAAAGGATATAAAGGATCACACATGAACTTTACGAAGAATATGAATAAACAATATGAATATGCTTTTAAAACGACTTATGACAGAAAGGAAAAAGAAATCAGAGACAAATCAACAAACACTGGCACATATTACGACAAGACACAATACTCTACCCATTTATTCCGGTCAAGCCATCATTTCTCTTCAATAGAAATAAAAACATTAAAGAAATTGTTGCCCCAAGCCATCTAAGTTAGAAGAATACAAATGATCAGGAGAAAAACTGGCTACAAAAAGGACTACAAAGCTTCTATCCCTGTATGAAATGTATGGACTGTACTACCTCCAAATCTCTAAAAACAAAGATGTTTACAAGCACAACCACCAAAAAAGACTAAACAATCAAGAACTCCATAACATGGAATTCTAAAAATGCCATTTATGTGATTCAATGCAAATGTGGAAAATAATATGTGGGAAGAACAGGAAGGCCCCTAAAAACCAGATGAGAGAACATTTGAATAATATTAAGAAGAGAAAAATTTTTAATTTCAAAACATAATGACTGCCAAGCTACCGTAATGGGCCCTCCAATGTTGTTTTTACTTTTTGGGCCATAGACATTCTGGAAACCCCAGAAAGAGGTGGAAATATACAAGCAGCATTATCTAGGAGAGAAACAAAATGGATATATGAACTGAACACTCTAGATACCCATGGAATAAACAAAGGAAACTGTGGAGTTTTCTGTGAAATTCGGGACACTGTTAGCCATAGCTAGAAACTTTGCTCGATAAAAAAAAAAAATATTTTATTATTTTTTATATATCCTTTTTTTAATATATATTTTTGTATTTTGTGACATATTATTCTTGTAAGTTTTTATACATTTCATGATTCATATGACTATTTTAAAGGACAACTATACTCACCTCACCCTCGCTCCTCTTCCTCCATAGCTGCATAGTACCCAGGGTGAGGACCTAAAATCGCTAAGTCCTCACCCTGGGTACTTTCCCTACTCCTGCACTCCTTACCCCCAAATCTGCTTCGCCGATCGCTCCATTCCTCCGCTCTTCCTGCTTCAATGACAGATCGCGAGGCAGCCAATAGGAAGATACGCTCTGCAGGAGGCGTGTCTTCCAATTGGCTGCCTCGCGACTGTCACTGACAGTAGGAGAGAGGTGGAACAGTGTGGATCGTCGAAGCAGATTTGCGGTAAGTAGTGCAGGAGTTAGGGAAAGTACCCAGGGTGAGGACTTAGCGATTTTAGGTCCTCACCCTGGGTACTATGCTGCAGTGGATCGGGGAAAAGGTGAGTATAATTGTCCTTTAATATCATTTGAACGTAATGCCCCCCCTTCTAAATAAGAAACAAATGAGTATATTTAAATACAAATTTAAATATATTTATACATGCCTTAAACATGCTTTAAATGTGTTTTGTCCTGTGCAATATTTACCTTATGGTATATCCGGTAATTCCATTAACACCAATGACAACCATATATATCCTTTAAAAATCATTGCCTTTCATGTCCCCAATAGATACGGCCCCCATAAACTGACAGAGGCAAAAATATGCATTGTAAAAGCCAGTTTCCAAATCACTTGAAAATCCAAGATGGCGTCCGCGACCGGGTGCGTTCCAACTATGGAATGCATTTCATTAACTTCCAGTATACTGCGTTTTTTTCATTTTAAACTCTGCATTTCGGTGTATTTAAGCCCCAAAACAATGACAGTTCCCTCCTCCAGCCTCAGAGGTTGGCATATACTTCATGAAATAGATGATGCAACCTTTAATAACAGCCAAATATGCAATCAATGGACATGCGCTCCACTGTTGATGTATTTCCGGTCCCCAACCCGGGAAACTAAGAATATAAAAGGCACAGCACAGTACCTAGTATTTTAAAAAAAAAAAAAAAAAATTTAAAATTTACAGTTTTTATGATCCTGAGAAAAACTTAGGCGAAAAACGTTGATCAATACCATTTTATCTCACCTATATATTTTTAAGTGATATTTACTGCTTTTTAAACTTCTTTTAAAGTAATATCACTCTAATTAGTACATAGTAACTGAGGTTGAATAAAGACATACGTCCATCAAGTCCAAACTATTTACTTTTGTTTTTTAACCCTTCCTAACAGTTGATCCAGAGGGAGACAAAAAAAAACAGCTAAAAAAAAGGGGGGGGGGAAATTCCTTCCTGACTCCAAACAGCAATCGGAAAGTATCCCTGGATCAACCTGATCTACAGTAAAGTATTTATACCAGGAATTCTCAATATATTTTAGTTTTAGAAACTATCCAGACCATTTTTAGCTATTCAATGAACTTGCTATTACCACATCTGCGGGAGGACAGTTCACGTTTCACTGTTCTCACTGTAAAGAAACCTTTCCTAACCTGAAAATGAAACTTCTTTTCTTCCAACCTTAAAGGATGTCCACGAGTCCTCTGATATGACCTATTAGTGAACAATGCACCAGAGAGTTTATTGTATGGCCCATTATATATTTGTATACAGTTGCATATCCTACACAAACGTCGCTTCACCAATGTAAACAGCCCTAACTTGTCTAATCTGCCTGCATAGTCAAGCCCCTCCATTCCCTTATTATTTAGTTGCCCTTCTCTGAACTGCTTCCATTTCCAAGATGTCCCTTTTGTATATGGGATTCCAAAACTGCACTGCATATTCCAAATGAGGCCTTACCAGTGCCTTGTAAAGAGGGAGAATAATATTTTTCTCTCTTGAATCTATTCTTTCTTTATATCAAGACAATATCTTGCTAGCTCTAGCCATGGCTGTCTGGCATTGTTTGCTACTTATACGTATATAAGCAATATCTTATATATATCACTGGAGGACTAAAAACACCAAGACTCTACCAGCAAAAGAGTAAGGGGCATATTTATAAACGAGCATTATCTTTTCGCGGCTGCTTTTCCCTGACATTTTCGCAAAAATCACTAATTATAAACGGCCGGAAAGTGGCCGCGAAAAGTTTACGCCTTTTTAACTTTTTGCACCTATTGCAACAGTTACCGCCGCTTCTATTTATAAAACGTGGGTAACTGAAGTGTCGTGCTAATCTCCACCTTGAGGGTGGCGAAAATTGCAGAGATTACAGGGGGCTGGGAGGGGATGCCGGGAAAGGATCGCCGCGGGTGGTCGCGTTCCTCATAGGGGCGTGGCGGGGTGTAACCACCCGCCCTCACCCCCTCCGCCGTGACCCCTTCCCAGCAACCCCTCCTAGTCCCCCACCCGGTACTCTCCCTGGCCTTGTCAGAGCCCTTGCAGCACTTACAAGTGCCCTTATGGTCCTGAGAAGGGCCTTTTGGGCTTAAGGAGTCCCGCAACACGAACCGGGACCCCCCTCCCCGGTCCTTATAAGGGCCCTTGCGGTACTAACAAGTGCCTTTGGCGGGGGTCCCGCAGCTCGAACCGGGACCCCCATTGAGCTGCTCTTAAAGGGTATCTCCACTCGTTTTTGGAAACCAGTTCTATTGAAGAACGGGAGGTTAAGGAGCTGTGCCTTACCTTCCGTTCTTCAATAGAACACACAGGAGCCAGGAGAGATGGTAAGAACTTGCTCGCTCGCTCCCCCGGCGCGTAGTCTGACAGGTCCCGACGGACCTTGTCTTCTATCGCATCGCGATCTATGCCATAGAAGACAAGTCCGTCGGGACCTGTCAGACCAGCGGGTAAGTTTTACCTTCTCTTCTGGCTCCTGTGTGTTCTATTGAAGAACGGAAGGTAAGGCACAGCTCCTTTACCTCCCGTTCTTCAATAGAACTGTTTCCAAAAACTTCCAAAAAGGAGTGGAGATACCCTTTAAAAGAGCCTTTTGGCAGCGTCTTCTTTCTTCCAGCCCTGGCAACACCAGCTCCGCTGAGGCCCACGACCCCTGAGAGGTACCCCTGCGGCTCAACGAGGCGTCTTGATCCTTCTCGACGTCTTTGGGATGGTGACACCAACCCCACTGAGATCTCTGATGCCAGGCAGGCTCACTGCGGCCAACAGTGAGCCTGAAGGCACCGTCGGCCTCAGCGGAGCCGATGTTGCCAGCCGCTTCTTTCTTCAGCCATCTACTGCGATGGCATCTGAGGGCCACGGCGGAGTGCACCTCTTTATATAGTTTTGCAGAAAACCTTAATCCGTTTCTGATTGGTCAATTTTTTAATGCTTGGTTTACATGTTTTACATTTTTTCCCGGCATCCCCTCCCAGCCCCCTGCTCCAGGATTCGAGGTGGTAATGTACTCAGCGCTCGCCATTATTAATATGCCAGTCATTTCACCAGTCTAAGCACTAGCCCTTTCATCTGTCTCAGTTTGATGGGGTAGCAGATTGGATGAAGGACAAAATAAATAAAAAGGGTAGCAGATTAAAAGAAGTTAGATGATTAGATGGAGGAAGGAGTAGTTTATAAAATAAGGTAACAATTCTATAATAAAAAAATTTATATATTACCTGTGTGCCTGCTAAAACAGACTGTCCGTCTGTTTTTTGCTTTAGCTATGTATATCTATATTTTAAAAATATATGATTTTATAGTATTGCAAAACTACACTATCTTTCAAAACTTTTTTTATATTTTTAAAGTAATGTAACTTTCCAAAAGTTCCACACCCATTTTCTGAAATAGAGAAACAGGATAGTCTAGCTTTATTTTCAATGGGTGCGTATATTAAAACAGCTGTGAAGCCTTATTCTCTCCCTATCTTATTTAATTTATTGATGATGTCACTTCACACTGCAAAACCAGCACTACACAAATGATGGCTCAATAAAGCGTAAATTAAATAAAGTCTGTAGTTGGCGCTCTGGTCTTGCATTTAGCTTGTGGAATGCTGTAAAAGTATTTTTAAAGGTATAGCTTTCCTTAGAGATGCCATGGAAATATGGAAATTACCCAGAAGTCTCTGGTCCCTATTTATATTAAAACACACACTGAAAATACTGTAATCAATGACAATATTATAGGATGACCTGTGTACTGTATATGCAACAACAGTTAAGTTCAGATACTAGTCTAATTCAAGTTAAACACCCTAAATTGGCCATTTTTCTATTCCTACAGGCAGCCCTTCTGCTGCATCAATTTTATAGAACATGTTGCATAACCTCCAAATTTACACCTTTAATTGGTAAAATTATAGAAGCAACATTTTGCAAAGCTTTTTTGTGTATATTTTATAAATACACTAATAGAATCAACATGGTTATTAACCCCGATATTAGCAAAGTTCTGAAAGATTTATTTCTCAATACTGTTTAAAGGTTGGAGGGTTTGAAGTAGAAGATAATGAAGTGAACCTGATCCTAGCACAGCTCACTGTGACGCATATTTCAATTACGTATTAATTTTAGAATATTTGAGGGTATGACATAAACATAGCACTCTCCTTTTAAAAGGTACACTTTCCACTTTAGGAATGTAATATTGCTGCAGCTGACAAGGAGAGCTAGATCTTCAAACTGCAATTAGGAATGTGCAAATCAGTGAATTTCGGTAAAGCTCTCTGTACCTCCCAGGGCGTTCTTCAATTTTAATATCTTTTATTTAATATATTCATGATCATCACAAGGGCTATGAGGTGGGGGTTGAGACCACATAAGTGCAGAAAATACAGTGAAGTCTGACAAGCTACTGGCAGACAGGAAATGGCAGAATTAGCTACCGTATATGGAATCAGATCAGGGATCCTCAAACTGTGGCCTTCCAGATGTTTAAAAAATACATCTCCCAGCATTCACTGATTTTAAAAATGAACTTTTTTTTCTTTCTTTCCATGTGTTCTATAATTCCCTACAACCCCCAGAGTGTCTTCACTTTTTTCAGATTCCCTCTCTGTCCTGAGATACACCAGTTAGAAGAATACGTGATTGCATTCCTCTACTCCTACTTGGACTGTCAATCAAATCCCTGTGACTTGATCCCCCCTCCCTGCTCTGTAATAAACATAGAGATAACAGCATTAGCAGGGGGAGAAAGGTAGCTTTGATGTTAGATATAAGGCTGCACTTGACCCCCTTCTTAATAGCTTTCACTGATTGATGATGGGTCACAAAGTGAGAGATCGTAAACTGTACTGATCTCCTTCTTCCGTGTCTCCAGGTCAGCTTGCTTTCTATTGGCCACTGTGCGTGGGTGTGTTTTTCAGGATGTTGAACTTTTAACTCCTACTGCACATAAAAAGCTTGTCGGTTAGCCGGAGCTGAGACATGGAGGAGGTAACAGAGGGGAGGGAGAAGGGGGGAGTGCTGCACATAGATCTGACACCGTGGTTAAACAGAGTCAGTGACAGATATAGGATTAAGGCAGCACAAAGTACATGAATTTAACTTTGCAAAGGGGCAATGTGTTTTTTTCACTATAGATGCCCTTTAATCTATAGTTGCAGAATTCTAGGAGGTTTTTTTTTTTTGTTCAAATCATTTTTTTTTTTTAATCTTGTTTCTTTCTTTAACTTTTTTTGATTTCTTATCAAAGTGTAACAATTGACAAACAGGTTGACAGAGTTAAATAACAATAAACATATTTTGCAACATCTTGTTTTACATTCTTTGTTTGAACTATCCACTGTATTTTTATACTTAATTGGTTTGCTATACATCTACTTTCGGTCTGTCTTCCTGATGCTTTTCACTTAACTAATTTGTTGTACATATTAACAAATAACACAGATTATACATTAATTACCCTGTATTGGGTCTAGCACCGTGGACGCATCGGCACCTCACTAACATAAATAGTAAGGGATTTGTTTTCTATTTTGCTTGGTCTTGGTCGTTCCTCTCGACCTTGTTGAGCAATTTCTAGGTTTTTGAATGGCTAGGCCTCAGAGGTTAGCCTGGATAGAGGGTAGGGTCCCCTAAGGGGGGTCCATGTGCAGAGCTCAGACGTCCCACACCCCCGACCATTGTTTTAAATTATTTTTTAAATTGTAGGCCAGATATTCATTGTCATGTATCCACCAAATCCGCTTAATTAACTTATCTCTACTGGGGCTGGGTTGCTTCCAATTGGCTGCTAGTAGACTTCTGGTAGCAGTACAGATATGAAAGACCAGTTTGTTTGCTTTACTGTTTAAGTTGCTTATAGGTAGGTTAAACAATGCTGTGAAAGGCGAGAGCTCTATGTTTTTGGAGAATAATTTAGACAGTATGGCTTCGGTTATGTTCCATAGCTTTGTTACTTCTGGGCATGACCACCAGCAGTGATGTTGGTCTGCTGCTGCGTTGCAGCCTCTAAAGCATAAGTTTGGTAGGTGTATATTGATGTGTGATATAGATGCTGGGGTTTTGTACCAGGGGGGGGGGGGAAAGTAAAAGAAAGGAGAGTAAACCCAGCAGATAAACCCTGCATGATTCTCCCCAGACGATAGCTCCTCTCGCGTTATGACGCCATGTATTTGGTTACATCTGTGGTTCTGTGGTGAGGGCCTTCCTCTGGGGAGTGTATATAGTTTTGGGTTGAATGGGTTAGGGGCTATAATTGTTTCGGGGTGGGTCACATGCTGGGTCTTGTAAAATAAGACTTTTTGGTATTGTAGTAGTTTCCCCCCGGCCGCCCCCCCCCCCCCCCATGCCCCACATAGTAGTGGTTGTGGTTGGTGGCGTTGATAGTTTAGATATGATTTGAACCCATTGTTTATTTTCGATATGGTGAATCCAGTCCAGAATGTGTGTTAGTTGGGCTGCTTCATGATAGGTCTGGATATCTGGGAGGCCCATTCCTCCTTTGTTTTTAGTTTCAGTTAGAGTACAATAGTTTATCCTGTGGTGTTTCTTTGCCCATACAAAGTTTAATATTGTCCGTTTGGTTGATTGAAAGAAATCTGTTGGGGGGGTGATTGGTATAGACTGAAAGATATATAAAAGTTTCGGAAGTATATACATTTTAATTATGTTAAGTCTGCCAAACCATGAGTAGCATTTTTTATTCCAATTGTGTAAGTCGGAGGAGATACGTCCAAGGTTTGGTAGATAATTAAGTTCGTATAGTCTCGATAAATCTTTGGGTATTTTGGTACCTAGGTATGAGATGGCTTCTGGTTGCCATTTGAACGGAAAATTGGCTTGTATACGTGTCAATTCCTCTGGGGGGAGTGATATGTTGAGTCCATCTGACTTGTTGTAGTTTACTTTAAAATTATTGACTCTGTTGTATAGTTGTATTTCATGTAGTAATGAAGGAAGAGATATATGTGGTGAATGTGTGATTAGATCTGGGGTTTTGTACAATCATATAATTTTAAATGATTTCCTTTGGGCAATCAGCTTCGCTGAACACTGCTTGATTGTTGGAAATTTTGCCCATTTGGTATCTCTAGTGTTACTGACATCTCTCTTCCCAATTTCGCATCGGTTTGTTGTCTGGTAGGCTGTTTATCATGCCATAAGATTTTATTAGTGCCGATGTCCTTTCCCCCTCTCGAGGGATTGAGTACAATGCCTCCCACTTTTTGGGGGTGATTTCCTCAGGGGTGAGTGGGTAATGACTGAGCGTATTGTCCTGATTTGCCATATTGGAACCAGTCATTGGGGTTCAATTTTATTTGATTTTGCTGTTTCCCCAAGGGATTTAGTTCCCGTCTGGTCTTTGATGTCTTTCAGTTTTTTAATACCCTAACCCTCTCTTATTACAAATATGGTATCCATGCCCGGGGATTTTGGTGTAGTTTGAGGGGTGTTCAGTGGGAGGAGCAGCTTTTTTTTTAGTTTTGTTGGGGTGGGGGAGGTTGCATCCCAAATTTTAAGCGAAGATTTTATTGTCGGGGGTGGGGGGGATTATGTTTACTTAGATCTTATTTTTTGCGGGAGCCATAAATCGAAGATGTATGGAGTGGGTGCAGGTATTCGTTTTCTAGTTTATACCCATCCGGTCTTTTCAGCGTCATCTGTCCACTGTGTAAGTTGGGCAAGCTGGCTGCTCTGTAATACTGAAGAGCATTGTGAGGGGCGAAACCTCCTTTTTCCTTTGATCTAGCAGATATATTATTTTATTCTCGGGCTCTTATTTGCCATCACACTTAATCATCGCTTTTTGTAGGGGTTCCGGTCTTTCTTATGGAGGGTGATGGGAGGGCCTGAAAAGGTTTAGGATTTTAGGGAGGAGGACTTTTTTATCGCATGATTCTTCCATCATAGAGAGTGAGTAGGAATTCCATATATCTAGGGATTTTGTTGCTTGTTTGATCATTGTTGTGGTAATTATGGTGGATAGGTGTGTTTGTGTCGTGGGACAATTGGATCCCCCAGGTATTCAAAAGTGGCTTTGGCTTTTTTGAACTTGAAATGTTGGGTGAGTGTTTCACTTAAGGTCTGTGGAATGTTCATCATATGTGCGGTTGATTTAATGATTCTAAGGTGTTATATAGGCTTGGGAGTGATTAAGGGTTGAGTTTATGACAGTAGTGTATCGTCAGCGAAAGTGTTATTCACGTTCTGAGTGTTTGGATTGTATTCCATGGTATCTCGTTTTTTGCTCTTATTATAGCTGCCAGCGGCTCTATACATAGGGCAAAACAATGGTGACATAGGGCAACCTTGCTTCGTGCCGTTTTGTGAATCTGAATAGTTCTGAGGGGTAGCCCATGTTTGTACCTGAGCTATGGGGTTGTTATATACTCCAAGTATTGCCTGTATTAGATTGGAGGGAAGCTGTATTTGTGTAATATCCTTTGCAGATATGTCCACGTCAACCTTATCAAAAGCCTTTTCAATATCGAGTGACAGAAAAGGGTTGGGATATTTTGAGTATGGGATATATGCAGTAGGTTAATTTTTTCCTGATGTTGTCCGTGGTGTCTCGTCCGGGTATAAACCCTTGTTTGGTGTCGTGTGTATTAGTTGTGGGAGGATATTGTATAGTCTATTGTGCGAGTATTTTAGTGTATATTTTTATGTCAGTATTTATGAGGGATATGGGGCGGTAGTTTGTTGGTTGTGTGTGTTGTCTTTCTCTAGTTTTGGGGATCACAATTAATGTGCTTCTAACATATCTTTTTGGAACTCCTCCTCGCCCCTCATTACACCATTTAAAAGGTGATAAGTGAGTGCTAGGTTTTCACTAAAGATCTTGTAGTAGAGGTTTGTAGCCGTCTGGGGCCTGGGATTTCCTGGCTGGGAAGCTTTTGTATAGTTCTTGTAAATTCTTCAACTGTGAATGGGGTCTGTAGTGTTTGCTTTTGGTTTTCCAGATTGTGGGCAGGTCTGTTTATACTAGGTACTGTCTATTACTTGTGGATATGCTTTGCTGAGGGGGTGTTATTGTATAGTTTTTGGTAGTATTGGGCGAATTGTGAGGTGATTTTACGTGGATCGTATTGGAGGGAGCCCGTTTGTGTGCGTAGTGGGAGAAATTTGTTTTGAGTCAGTTTCTGTTTTAGTTTCCTGGTGTCGGACTTGTCTTTTTGGTGTAGAAGTGTTGTCCTAGGAGTCTTAGAGCTTTTTCCGCTCTCAGGGATAGTATGAGACTGAGTTCCCTTTTGGCAGAGTCTGTTGTGGTTGTGAGTCGCGTCGCTTTGTTTGTGTAGCTGGAGTTCGAGTGTTTTAATTTTGTTGTGTCAGTTTTCCGATTGTGTTTATTTGTCTTTTTTTCTGTTTGGCTGCTAGTTGGATGAGGTGTCCGCTATCACACCGCTTTATGAGCTGCCCAAAGGGTGGCTCTTGATATAGTTGGGGGTGTTTGAGCTGAAGTATTCGTGTATCTTGGGTGCAAGTGCTTGTTTATTCTTTAGTCGGCTAGTAATTGTTCGTTGATGCGCTATCTGGGGGATGTTCTTGATATGTGTGCATGGTCGGACCATGAGATTTCTGCTATTTTAGGATCTGTGACTTGTGGTAGTAATTGTGGGGGTAGAAGAAATAGTCAATACATGTATACAGTTTTGTGGTGGTGAATAAAATGTATAATCTCGGGCAGTTGGTTAGTGAGACGCCAGATATCAAATAGGTTATTGTCGTTTAGAATGATTTGAGGTGTTTGGCTGAAGTTGGTTCCTGGCATATCGATTGGTTGGTGATTTTTCTATCTTGGGATTTAAGCTAGTATTGAAGTCCCCTGCCATGATTATTGTGCCAATGCAAGTTCGGTTAATTTATTGTTTAATATTTGGAGGAAGTGCTGTTGTTGCTGGTGGGGGCATATATATTAACTAGTGTTATTTTGGTAGAGTATATATATCCGTTCAAAATTATGTATCGGCCGTGTGGGTCGCGATAGCAATGTTCTTCTACAAAGGAGACTGCTCTATTTATGAGGATAGCTACTCCCCTACTTTTAGATGAATTGGAACGTAGTAGTGGGTATGAAGTTTCTACCCCAATAGGTTGGTTCTTTTCCTTTAAGGAAATGTGTCTCTTGGAGAAGGAGGACATCTGGGTTTTCAATTTTTTGTAGTACTGCAAAGCCATGGTGCGCTTGTTGGGAGAGTTCAGTCCCTTTACATTGTGGGAATATATGTAACTTAGAAGCCATACCGTATAAATATTTTGGAAGAGCTCCTACCTGTGCTGTTGTTACTGGTTTTTGGTGGAGAGATATCGTGGAAGGTGGACCAGGGAGTGGGGCGTCCGGGCTCCCAGACGGGATATCTCTGTAGATTCAGGTCGTATCGTGTGGCGGGCGCCACATGAGTTTTTCAATTATATAAGTAACTGACGAGCCTGTTTTTGGTGAGAAGTAAGTTGTACATATAGTAGTTTCTCAGGTTGGTAGGTTATATAGATTATTGATTAGAAGTAAAATAGTAATTGTTTTCAGTTGGTGGAGTGGTACTGTGCTCTGCGTCCACGGTGCCAACAGTTGCGAAAGGTTAATCAAACATACAATAACTTCAGCGGTATATAGCCTGCACACAATTTAACTGGATAACTGGGTGTGTGGGAAGTTAACCACACAAATAGAATTAAGTACTTATGGAAAGATTTCCATATATTGGGGGACGGTGTCTCTTCAAGGGAGCCAGTCAGGCGTGTGGGAAAGTGGGTGTTCCACATAACACCAAGACCTGCGAGTGCTGTAGGGAAAGAAGACAAAAAAAAAGGGGGGGGGAAAGAAAAGAAAAAGAAGAAGAGTAACCCAGCAGATATAAACCCTGCATGATTCTCCCCAGACGAT
Source organism: Hymenochirus boettgeri (assembly GCA_019447015.1). NCBI lineage: Eukaryota > Metazoa > Chordata > Amphibia > Anura > Pipidae > Hymenochirus > Hymenochirus boettgeri. The sequence goes on from CM033470.1 coordinate 123,230,397, forward strand.
AGCTCCTCTCCGTTATGACGCCATGTGTATTGGTTACATCTTGGTTTCTGTGGTGAGGCCTTCCTCTGGGGAGTGTATATAGTTTTGGTGTGATTGGTTAGGGCTATAATTGTGTCGGGTGGGTCCATGCTGGGTCTTGTAAAATAAGACTTTTTGGTATTGTAGTAGTTTCCCCCCCGCCCCCCCCCCCCCCCCCATGCCCCACATAGTATGGTTGTGGTTGGTGGAAGCAATGGCTAGTTAGTCGTTTGTGAGGGTGGCACAGGAAGCACACCGACAGGGATTCCACCACAATAGTACTGTTTTGCCTTGTAGGGAGTGCAGTTGGGGCATTTGTATTGTGGTGAGCAAATACATGGACGTTTGAAAGTTATGTTTATACTCCCGAGCTTCTCCCCACCCACCAGACATAAAGTAGACATTCCCGAATTTCACATCACAACATTATACATTAATAAATTGCAGATGACATAGCCCCTCTTCCCCCCCCGCAAGTTGAAGTTCCCCCCCCTCCCCCCCTCCCACCAGCCCCGGGTGGTTTCCCCACCGCCCCCGGTGGTTCCCACCAGGTGGTTCAGGTAGGGATCCATGAGTCCGTCTGCCATGTCTATAGCGTTTTGTGATAATATTTTTTTGCGGCGGACTGTTTCCTTCGTTTATTTTTTAAATTGCTATTGGTTATGTCTCCCCTCTGTTTCAAGTGATCACACATATTTTTGCACGTTGGGGGGTTTAAGGGGGTAAGGATTCCATGGGTTTGTGACATCGGGGGTGCATAGGGGTCTAGGGAGGGCATGGGTCGATGAATGGGGCCAGTCCTTCGGCTGCGTGTTAATGACCATTGCACATATGCGGGGGGGTTGTTGTCGTCCGGCTAGGCTGGGTGGTTATTGTTCTCAATAAAGTTATGCTAGTTCATGGTGCCGGTTAGCCAAACCGGGGGGGTGGCTAAGGGGGGGGGGGGGGCGCGCGCCCACATTTCACAGGGGAGCAGTGTATCGGCAGTGTGCGGTGCGGGGGGGGGGTGGTGCGCATCACCGTATATTCACTGAAACAAGGAGCGGGGGGACCTGCGACAACAAGATAGGTAAATTCCGGTTGGTTCATGGGGGTCAGGGGGTGCGGGGGCCAGGGACTGACCCCTGTGTTTTACTTACGAATGTAAGCAGGTCATCTTGGTAGGGTTCAGGGGATCAGTGGCTTGCCGTTTTCTTCCTGTTATGCGGGTTTTTTTTTTTTTTAAATTCTGTTTTTATTAATAACAGTTTTTGCATTGTACATAAAATTTTGGCATTGTTGATATGTTAACAACGTTTGTTATTTTTTGTATAATTCCATAACATTGTAATAATAATGAAAAGTTAGATAAATAAAATAATCTGTGTTATTTACCTGCAAGCTTTTCGTTTCTCTTTTGGGGGGGGGGGGGGGGGGGAGGGAGGGGGGTTTATGGGGTAAGGGAATCTACCTGGGTCGAATCGTTTAAACTGATTGTTACAGTTATAGCTTCTTGATTCATATATTCGTGGAGCCGCTGGATAAGTGTTTCTGAGATTAAACAATTATTCACAACAATCCTATCTAGACATAACTAAATTGTTTAAACATTTCCCAATTCGTTTCATTTGTCCCTCTTTCTGATATAATCGTTTTTACTTTCTGTGCTGAGTTTAGGTTGCTATAAGCATAGCGTAATGATTGGTTTCCATGAACACATCCATGGTGACCATTGTGTTACAAATTTATTATTATTGTTTTGTAGTGATGCTGTCAATTCTTCCATTCGCATGATGTGATTTAGTCTCTATAATCCATTCTTTGTTGGGTGGGCACGTTTTTTGTTTCCAGTATCTGGGGGAGTACTGTTCTCCCAGCTGTTAGGAAGATCTTAGGAGGCTCTTTTTTGTATGTGCAATTGGGCCCGATCATTGATAGATGATTTGGGGTTCTGCTGAGATATTATTTTGTTGATCATATTGTATACTTGTATGATCCTTTCCAAATGGTTGGATGGTCGGGCATGTGAGCCGATGTGTGTCATTGAGCCTTTGTCTTTCATGCATCTCCACATCTGTCTGTTGTATTCGGGTAGATCTTTTGCAGAATTGTGGGCATTTATACCATCTGATAACAGTTTGTAGTTTGTTTCTTTGTGCTTTGCATGAGATTGATAGGCTGTGTGTTAGGGTAAGCTTGTTTCCCATTGGGTTTAGAGATTGATTTTTTTAATTCTTTTTCCCATTTAGTAACGTTAATTGGGTGTGTTGGGGTGTTTGCAATTTTGTAGGATCCGTATAGTTTTTGAAATTGAGCGTTGAGTGGGATGTTGCTATCAAAGTTTTTCGAATCTGATACCTTTCTGTGTGGCGGAAGTTTATTTTTTATAGATTTTATGTAGTGTGTTAATTGAATATACTGAATTCCTTTTCTTATTAATATGGGTATCTCCATATATTTCTTCTGTTGTTATTGGATTGTTTTTTATTCACAATGAGATAATAAATGGATCATCCGTTTTTGTCCATTTTAGAAAAGGTTTTGGAGCAAAATCCTGGTGTGAAAATTTGTTGTTCATTTATGTAGTTAGTGGACCAGTGGGTCGTCAGTTCTGCTGTTTTGAATTTTTTGTCCCATTGGTGCAGGATCTGGGTAGAAGTAGAAGGATGCGTTTGTATCTGCGGGTCTGTCCACTTTGGGCATGCCGGTAGAGTTTTTTAAGGATCGTTGATAGTTTAGATATGATTTGAACCCATTGTTTATTTTCGAATGGTGAATCCAGTCCAGAATGTGTGTTAGTTTGGGCTGCTTCATGATGGGTCTGGATATCTGGAGGCCCTTCCTCCTTTGTTTTAGTTTCATTTGAGTACAATAGTTTATCCTGTGGTGTTTCTTTGCCCTACAAAGTTTAATATTGCCGTTTGGTTGATTGAAAGAAATCTGTTGGGGGGGTGATTGGTATAGACTAAAGATATATAAAAGTTTCGGAAGTATATACATTTTAATTATTTAGTCTGCAAACCATGGGTAGCATTTTTTATTCCAATTGTGTAAGTCGGAGGAGATACGTCCAAGGTTTGGTAGATAATTAAGTTCGTATAGTCTCGATAAATCTTTGGGTATTTTGGTACCTAGGTATGAGATGGCTTCTGGTTGCCATTTGAACGGAAAATTGGCTTGTATACGTGTCAATTCCTCTGGGGGGAGTGATATGTTGAGTCCATCTGATTTATTGTAGTTTACCTTAAAATTATTGACTTTGTTGTATAGTTGTATTTCATGTAGTAGTGAAGGAAGAGATATATGTGGTGAAGATAGGAAAAGAAGTAGATCATCTGCATATGCTGCTATTTTGTATTGGTGGGTGTTAAGTGTTATCCCTTTGATGTTCGGGTTATTTCGTATTGCATAGATAAAGTGTTCCATTGTCAGTATGTATAATAGAGGGGAAAGGGGACAGCCCTGGCGTGTGCCGTTAGTGATCGGGAATGATGTGGACAGAGTTCCATTCGTTCGTACTCTGGCCGTGTTCTGTGTGTATAGTGCCATAATTTTTTGGATGCAATTATGTCCCATTCCAGTTTGTGATAGGGTTAATTATAGAAAGGGCCAATCTACCCTGTCAAATGCCTTTTCGGCATCTAGTGCTGTTAGGCATAGTGGGATCTGATTTTTTTTGCGCATAATCTATTAAAGAGACTGTTTTAATTATATTGTCCCTGGCTTCTCTGTTGGGTACAAACCCAGCCTGGTCTGTGTGTATCCAGGTAGTGATAAGTTCCTTTAGTCTTGTTGCTATTAACTTTGCATATATTTTGAGGTCAATATTAATTAATGAAATGGGGCGATAATTACTGCAGAGTGTCTGATCCTTCCCAGTCTTAGGGATAACTACAATTTGGGCTTCTAAGGATTGTGGGGGGGATGGGTTGTTGGATGAGATGGCGTTAAATGAATCTAGTTAAAGGGGTGTAATTTCTTTTTTAAAGGCTTTATAGAATAAAGTAGAGAATCCGTCCGGACCTGGGCTTTTCCCTGTGGGTAGGGATTTTATTGCTAATAGTAATTCTTGGTGGTGGAACGGAGTCTCCAGAGTTTCTATTATTTGGGTCTTCGTGAGCATGGGAATTGGTGTATTGTTAATATAAGTAGCTTTCTCCTGTTGGAGAGAATTGTTTGGTTGAGAGTTTGCTTGGGGATTAACATTATATAATTTGGCATAGAATTCTCTAAAAGTGGATGCGATCTCCTCCGACTTACAGACACATTGACCCCCTTCATTTCTAATCTTTGCTATGTTTAGGTTATTGCTTCGGGTATGTAGTGACCGAGCCAAGGATCTGCTGCATTTGTTGCTGAATTCATAAATTTGTCGTTGTCTGTAGTTCATTTGGGTATTGTAGATTGTGTCGTGTGTCTTTAGGAGTTCTTGCTTTGCTAAGAGTAGGTTAGTGTAATCTTTATCGGATTTTGTGTGTTTGTGTTTTGTTTCTAGTGCCCATACTGTTTGTGTTAGTTTTTCTATGTGTTTTCTTTGTTCCTTTTTGATTCGTGATCCTTGTTGAATAAGTGTACCTCTTATGACGCATTTCATTGCTTCCCATTTGTACGGGGGTGCTGTGTTATCTGAAATATGTGTTTCTTTGAATTCTGTTATCGTTTTTTGTATAGCTGCTATGCATGTGGGGTTATTTAGTAGTTTGTCGTTTAGTCTCCAGTTCCAGCCTCCTTTTGTGCTGTTAGGGATTGTGAGTTTTAAAAAGATGGGTGCATGATCAGACCATGTGATGAGGCCTATGGAGGTGGTTATATTCCAACTAAGTAGTGGTTGCGTAATTAGCCACATATCTATCCGGCTGTATGAGTGGTGGACGTGGGAGTAGAAGGTATAATCCTTGTCCAATGGGAAAAGAGTACGCCATGGATCTACTAAGCTGTATTCTTCCAGTTTGTGTTTAAATCTCTTAAGATCTTTATATGGGATTTGTGAATGACCTGATGTGGAGTCATTTAGAGGATTGAGAGTGAGGTTAAAGTCATCGCCAATGCTGATCTGACCCTCGCTGTAATCTTGTAATTTGGACAGGTATGTTAATCCTGCGTTTATTTGTTTGGTGTTAGGGAGGTAAAAGTTAGCTATCGTGATAATTTTGTTCTGTATGTTTATCTTAAGAAATAAATATCGTCCCTCCTTGTCACTGAGGGAGTCAATTATTTGGATTTGGCATTTTTTGTGTATGGCTATAGCGACTCCTTTTGATCTTGTTAATGGGTTGTTGCTGTAGTGCCATTTCGTGTAGTATTTGTTATGAATGGGTGGGGATGTGTGTGTTTTGAAGTGGGTTTCCTGGAGTAGTAGGATATCTATGTGTTTTTTATGCATTTCCCCCAAAATTTGGTGTCTTTTCTTAGGATTGTTAAATCCTTTTACATTATATGAGCAGATCCTTACTTCTGTCATCTACTTTTCTACAATCATCCAGCGGCTCATTGAGAAGTGGGATATACCAAGGTAGGATATTTATAGGGTGGGGGAGAGGTTGGGGAAGGAAAAGTTTGTTAGTAATATACTGTAGCTTATCATATAACATTTTATATACATAACAGGTTTTTAACAAAACAATTATAGCAATTAACATTAGAATTTCAACCTTGTAGCTGTTGAATTGTTTTTTAAATGGTTGTGGCATGGTTTCAGTCTTTATGCCAGTGGCTATTGGGGGATATTGTCCAGTAGCCAGTTACCTTTGGGGGTAGGGGACTTTCAGTTCACGAGGTAGTTACATGGGTTTCTCCCTTTAGGAGCTATGGTATTTTCCATATGATTGGTAAACCATTTAGTGTATGGTATGGTTTTAGCTTGGAGCCATGGTTCTTTAGTTGGTTTGTTTGGTGGTGGTGTTAATGGCTGGTCCCATTCAGGTAAGTCCATGTGGGGGATATTGAATTTGGAAAGGAATTGTTGTAGATCTTCTGGATCTCTTAGCGTAGAGCGTGTTCCATCTTTCCAGGCCTGTAAGGCGAAGGGGTATCCCCACCTGTATTTGATACCCTTTCCTTGGAGTTTTTGTAAAAGTGGTTTTAATGCTTTGCGTTGGAGGAGGGTGCGTCGGGATAGATCGGTGTATAATTGTATTTTGTTTCCATTAAAATCGTTTTCCGAACACTCTCTGGCTTTTGTCATAATGTTATCCTTTGTGTTAAAGTGATGTATACAGCAGATCACATCTTTCGGGTTTTTGCCGTCCGAATCTTTTGGACGTAGGGCTCGATGTGCTCTGTCTATTTCTATGGTTGTATCGTCTGGTTGGCCCAACAGTGAGTTAAAGATGCGCTGTAGTGCAGCAGGTATTCGTGGTGGCTCAACAGACTCGGGCAGGCCTCTGATCCTGATGTTATTGCGCCTGTTTCTGTTTTCAATATCGTCTATTTGGTTAAGTAGGGTACGTGTTGTTTTTTGTTGGGTATATAGTGTCTGATTAATTTCTGTTATTTTGGTCTGTTGGGTGTCTAAGTTAGTTTCCATTTCCGTTACCTTTGCTGCCATTTTGTGTAAATCTGTTCTCAGGCTGGCTATCTCTTCCTTGCAGGTCTGTTCCACTCTAGTTATTAGAGCTGCAAAATCTTTTTTTGTTGGGAGTGAACGGAGGATAGATTGCACGTCCTCCTGATCGTCTTCTCCCCAGTCTGACTCTGGTGCAGAGTCCTCCGTCTCCTTGCCGGTTTCCTCGGCTGTTTGGGCTGGCGGGTCTCGCTCGCGCGCCATTTTAGTTTGTGAAGTGTGGCGTTTGGACTTTAAAAAGTCCGTTAGTCCTTTTTCTGCTGGGCCGGGTTGGGAAGCGGAGAGCTTGGGGGGTTTGTTTTTACCCATGGTTGTAGGTTTGGGGTTGGTTTACTCGGTGCTTTCTGTGGTTTTCGGGAGTTGTGGTGAGCGCAGCTCAGTCCATGCGACTCTCCTCAGTGGCGTGCTAGCTCCGCCCCCCTGTTATGCGTTTTGATGTGGTTCTGTAGGTTTTTAGGGTAAAATCTTTTCTTTTAGAGGAGAGAATCGGTTGCCCGATGGTGGGTATTTCGGTTGTTTAGTCTGGATCTGGGTCCATTCGGGCCCGGGAGGTGGTACACGGTCGCAACGTGGAGGTGTGAAGTGGTAGTTTTGCGGAGCAAGTAAGTCAAGTCTCCTCAGGAACTCCTCGCTGTGTTTCAGCGATGAGATCGAGATCGGTCGGCCATTTCGCAGCACCGACAGTCTGAAGGGAAATCCCCACCTGTAGCGGATCTTGTGTTTTAACAGCAAGTCTGTAAGGGGCCTGAATTCTCTTCTTCTTGCTAGTGTTGTGCTTGAGAGATCCTGGTACAAATGGATCCGGGTTCCCTCGTGTGTCACTCCATCTGAGTTTCTGGATGCCGCCATTATAAGTTCCTTCTGTTTGTAGTAGTGGAACTTACATATTACGTCCCTTGGTGATTCGCCTGGGGCGGGTTTCGGTCTCAGGGCCCGATGGGCTCTGTCTAGAAGGATATTGCCGGTTTGGTCCTTCTGAACAAGGGAGTTAAACAGGTTTATTAGGTAGGCGTCTAGGTCTAGGGTATCTTCAGGGATCCCTCTCAGGTGCACGTTGTTTCGTCAGGACCTATTTTCAAGGTCTTTCTTAGCGTCTCTAATGAGCTGTATGTCCCTGCGTATCTCCTGTGTTTCAGCTTCGGTCTGCTGGCAGAAGGCCGCCGTGTGGTCGGAAGTTGCCTCCAAAGTGGCCACGCGCTCACCCAGCGAGGTAATCTCCATTTTAACCTCATGGATGATCTGGTCCTGAGAGGCGTGTATTATTTTCTCGATATTATGGTATAAGTCTATAAGGTCTTGCTTTGTGCATGGGTTAGTTTCTGCTAGATCGTTTCCGCCTGTTTTGCCGCCACTTTGGGAAGCCGCCGGGGGATCGGGTCGTGACATGTAGTCAGTAATGTCATTTTTGGTACTCTGCCTGCCTCTTCTGGGTCCCATCGGGTTGTGTTAGTAGCAGTAGTTGGTTTTGACTGCTTTTTTGGAGTTCAATTGTTGTTCTGGAGTTGAATTAGGCATTGGTTTGGAGGAGCTCCTTTACTGCACGTCCACTCGCATGGCTGGTCAGACTCCGCCCTCTAGGAGTTTTTAAACACCTAGAGGGCCATAGTTTAAAGTCACACTTTACTGAAAAAATCACTTTCCCTCATCTTAATCTATAACTGAATACATGTACATAGCACTTACTCTAATTTGTGTGTGTTGCTGCATGCCTTCAACCCAGCACATTTTGTTTAGGAGCAGTATCCCCCCTCCCTCTTTTAACCATTCCCACTTCCATCTGACCTGACTTCTCACAGAAGAATAGTTTTTGAGAGCAGGGAATTTGATTGACAGCTGAGATATAAGAAGTTTTAGATTGGATATCCCAACCACAGGGTTGGGAAGAAGAATAGTTTCCAGTTATGGTCAATTTAAAATAACCTATTTTTCAGTATAGATGCCCTTTAAGGATGCCTGTCATAGAGGAAGAGCACATAGATTTGACTACTTAATAAATATCCATTCCAGGAGGTAAAGGAGCTATGTCTTACCTTCCATTCCTCAATGAAACCATCAGGAGACCAGAGGGACCACAGCACCTCCACTACTTCATTTGACAGGTCCCAACATCATTTAGGTCCTTTCTAATGTACGCACTTGCATTGACCGATTACGGATTAAAGTCAGAGGAAGTAAGCTATGTTCCCTCCTGTCTCATATCTCCTTTACCTCACGTTATTCAATTAAACTAAAATAAGTTATGCCATATTTTTTGGTGGATATACCCTTTAAATTAATTAGGCCCACAACTCAAATCGTTTAAAACCTTTAGACCTATAGGTTACCTATCAAACAGAAGAATCTGCAGGGTTTAGGTGCAGTATTTAAATGCTAATTCCATTGGCTGGGTACACACGGAGGGACTTTTTGTAGCCAGCGCCCGGCCGGGACAAATGTCCATCGGCTCTGGCAAATTCGTCCGCAGCTCCCTATGGGACCACACGATCGTTCCGAATTTTCCAACATGCCCGATCGTTAGTCGGATCTGGACGAACGAATGCCCGCCCCATACCAGCCGAAATTTTCGAAAGTGCCGTGAATCGGCCGATCAGCCGAAAATATTGGCTGGTGTGTACCCAGCCTTAGGCTTTGGAGTAATAATTATACAAATTACAGGCTGTTCATTTCTTTGTGGTGCAGAGTTAATCACCCCAAAGATCTGCTGACTTTTGAGTTACGGACAATTCTCATTGACGGGGCCAGTGCACCTTCATTGATTAATAATATGCAAATATTGTGGTGACTAGATTTGTCTACCAAAATTTCTGTTTCTAAGTATACTGTTTATAGCATTCACCACTCAGTAGCATTTCACAAGGGGCTGCAAAGATTCCAGCAGAGCTCAGAACAATTAAAGGAAACAAAACAGTATATTGTATGTAAACAAACATAAAACACTGTGAATCTGTGATTTAATATACCGTAAGGCCTCAAGTGTTCAATAACCCAATATTGCCTTTTTGATTAAAGAACAGAAGGTAAACAGAAGGTAAATGAGCTTTGTCTTACCTCCTGTTATTCAATTATTTAGACAGGAGCAGGCAGGAAAGACACAAAACGTACACAATACCTGTTAGAGGAAGCAGCGCTGGAGCGCGATTGAGGGTAAGGTCAGTGCCTTCCCTGTCTGCTCATGTCTAAATAATTAAAGAACGGGAGGTGAGTTAAAGCTCCTTTACATCCTGTTCTTCAATTAAAGTCATTTTTATCAGTGGAGATACCCTTTAACACAGTTCTGCTTTATGTAGTTCCTAGAAGTGCCCTCTGGAAATGTTGGTAGGAATGTATCATAGTTAATGGAGATGATCTGCTCAAATTTATTTCACATGTGCCTAATTTTTTTTTATATGTCAATCCTACATTATTTTAAAATATTTCAATTGGCTTTTCAATAATTTCTCTTGAATTTAGCATGTTTAAATAAAAATAATCTGATACCATTAACTCTACACAAAATATATTCCAATGCCCCCCTAAACTGCGTAAGTTTACTGTATAAAAATGCATTCATCTTCACATCCTGCACCTTTGTTTGGAACACAAAAAAAATGCAGGTGAATGCATTGGTAACATTTGCATCAAAGACAAAGTAATAAAATGGGACCTTTGTGGTGCTTAAAAAACCCTGTAATATAATGTTTATTTTTAAATAATGGTTTGGTTCGCCCATTACTTTTTACACAAAACATGGTTATATTCTATAAATATCAACTTTGAGTTCATGCTAAGTTTGATGACTTGTAACTTGGGTAGTAAACACCAATGTCTGACTTACATTAGGTTAGCGTATGAAAAAGTCTTAGCCACTGCCAGTCTAAAGTTCTTTTTCAGAGAATATACTTATACATATCAACTTATTTTTCTGGTGTCTTAAATCTAAATTTTAATTACTTACACTAAAGCTGTATATCCATTTTCATACAGTGAGTATTTTGTACCTTTACAAAGACAGACTTTTTACCTTGTACTATTACACGACCCTGGAGGATGTCCCGACCACGAGAATTCTCAGCTTCACACTCATATGTTCCATCATCTTCAAAAGTAATGCTTGGGAAATGCAGAACTGGATCCAACACTAACCATCGGGGTGGCTGTGTACCCTCTACCTTGCGCCAACGAATTTGAGGAACAGGACTAAGAGAAAACAGAGTGTTTTGTAAACTCTTTAGGGGCTGATACAATAAAAGGTGCAAAAGCTTGTCTGTGTTATTTATATTTATATATCTTTATAGTTTAGATTTACAATCATCAATACTTTTTTTTTTTCATTTTAATAGCATGTTAGCGTTTTGAACCTCACATAAAAGTCCACTTTGCAGAGCAATTCACTTGTAAAGGGATTTTTTTTTTAAGAGGTGCCTTAAGAAACAAAAGCGTTTAGAACAAGAAAGGGTTTAAGAACAAGATTGCTGTCTGTTGTTGTGTATTGCTGCTTCTGTGTTGTGTATGCTGTTTTAGTATGGACAGGTATGTTGGGGCCATCCAATGTGCATCCTGTCGCATGCATGGAATCTAAGAGCAGCCGCTCCAAGGGACCTATGAATGTTGCAGCATTGCAGGGCTTGTCAAATCTGGGGGAAATGCAGGTACTGGCAGGGCTGGGAGTGATCCAATAGTATAGTATTAAAGGTTGAATAAAGACATACGTCCATTCCTGCCTAACTGTTGATCCAGAGGAAGGCAAAAAAAACCCCACCAAATTTATGAAGGGAAAAAAAATTCCTTCCTGACTCCAAGTGGCAATCGGAAATTTCCCTGGATCAACTCTACTTTATGTATCAATACCAGTAACTTGCAACATTCCTTGCTTGCAGGAATTCATCCAGCTTCTTTTTGAAACTGACCAATGAACCTGCCATAACAACGTCCACTGGAAGACAGTTCCATAGCTTTACCGTTCTCACTGTGAAAAACCCTTTCCGAACTTGAAGCCTAAACCTTTTTTCTTCAAGCCTTAAAGGATGTCTGCGTGTTCTGACATGCTCTATTAACAATGCCCCAGATAGTTTATTGTATGGCCCGTTAATGTATTTATACACAGTAATCATATCCCCACACAAGCGCCTTTTCTCCAGCGTACATAATTGTAACTTTTCTAGTCTCCATAGTCTCTTCATATTCAAGCTCCCCCAATCCCCTTATTAATTTAGTTGCCCTTCTCTGAACCCTTTACATTTGAAAGATGTCCTTTTTGTACACAGGATTCCAAAATTGCACTGCATATTCCAAATGAGGCCTTACCAATGCTTTGTAAAGAGGAAAAATAATATTTTCCTCCCTTGAATCCATACCTCTCTTTATACAAGACAATACCATGCTGGCTCTGGCTGTTGCCGCCTGGCACTGCTTGCTTCCTTTAAGTTTGTTATCCACCAAAACTCCAAGATCCCTTTCCAACAGTGATTCACTTAACACAGAGCCATTTACAGTATAAGCAGCACAAGGATTTTTAAGTCCAAAATGCATCACCTTACATTTATCAACAATGAATCTCATCTGCCACTTAGCAGCCCAATGTGACAATCTATCTAGATCCCCCTGCAAAGATTGCACATTCTCTAAAGTTTTTAATGGTCGACAAAATTTTGTGTCGTCAGCAAACACAGAAACCTTTCTGACAATACCCACTTCAAAATCATTAATAAACAGATTAAATAGAAGTGGCCCCAACACATAACCCTGTGGCACCCCACTTAGCACTTTAGTCCATAATGATGAAGCCCCATTAACAACTACTCTCTGCATCCTATTCGTTAACCAATTTTCTATCCATGTACAAATGTGACTCCCCAGACCAACAGACCTTAGCTTATACATAAGTCGCCTATGGGGGACTGTATCAAAAACCTTTGCACAATCCAAGTATACTACATCTACTGCTATGCCAGAGTCTAAATTTCTACTTACTTCCTCATAAAATCCAAGTAAGTTAGTTTGACAAGATCTATTCCTCCTAAATCCATGCTGGTTACTACTTATAATGTTAGTAATTGAAACATACTCTATAATATATTCCGGCAGTCTTGGTTCATGTTGGTGCCAATGACAAATATAAAGGTGGAGGTGAGATCCTTAAAATTGATTTCCTAGAGTTAGGGGCCAGGTTAAAAGTAAGGACCACAAGGGTAGTGTTTTCAGAAATACTACCCTTGAAGTGCTACCCTAGGGAGGCAACGGTAGCTTAGGAGTATAAATGTGTATGAACTGCACCTCAATGATGATGGTGCAGCTGTTTTGGGGGAGAAGATGGCTAGAGGGTTGGAGAAGATTTTAAACTAGGTATGGAGGGGAGGGTACATTGGACTACACAGGGGTAGATAGAAGAATTTGGGATCGGGGGCTAATAAGATAATGGAGGGTGGAGATGGGGGAGGGGAGAGCATAGAGGATAAGTAGGCATGTACGTCCAAGTTTGGAAGTAAATTGAATGATAATCTAAAATGTATGTTTACCAATGCAAGAAGTCTGTCTGGAAAAACTGGAGAACTAGAACTAATAGCTTTAACCCTTTCCCTGCCACAGATCGTATATTCACGATCTGTGCAGTGAATGCACAAACTGCCACAGATCGTGAATATACGATCTGTGGCTTCCCCCCTCCAAAAAAAATTTCCCCCCTGCTAGGGCCGATCGGGGCAGCATTCAACTCCCCCCTAGTCCCCTCATCCCCCTCAGTTTCTCGTCAAATCCGAGGGGGGGATCGGGAGATATCCTACCTTGAAGCCTGCCCTGCATATGACTGCCGGTCCCACGTGGAGTTGGAGGAGGAAGCTGAATGGGAGACCCCGTGACATCACAGAACTTCCTCCTTCACCGGGGTCTTCCCATATGGAGGTACACTGCTGCCCCTGGTGGTCAGTTGGGTACTGCAGCCTGATCTACATTTAGATCATGCTGCAGTGCCTGTATAGCACAAGCTGTCAAGCTGACAGCTGTACTATACATTTTGTGATTGGAACTCAAAGTTCCATTCACAAATAGGATTTTTTCTAAGTCTTTGCTACTTGCGAAGACTTAAAAAAAAATGGGGACAGAGATCAAAATTTGTGATCACTTCTGATCACCAAATTATTGATCTTTGCCAATGAATGAAAATCACTTCCTGGAAAGTGATTTTTCCGATCGGATTTCGAATTGGAAAACGGGCATTTATGCCCGTATTCCAAGTTCGGTATCATTCCCTAAGATGATTTGATGATCATCTTTGGGAAGGATCCCCCCAAAAAAGGGGAAATGCACACAAAAAAATCTTAAAGTGATACACACACCTTTTTTTTTTTTACCCTAAAACTATAAATTAGCAAAAAACTTTGTCTTCTCCAAGCTTCCCAATGTCCCCGGTGATATCGTAAAGTAAAGCGCATCATTTATTTGTTGGATTTCAAGGAAACTAAGCCTATTTTAGTAGAAATTTTGCAGAGGTACCAAAAAAAGACCGTATTGAAATTTTAGGATCAGTAAAGTGTGCAAAAACTTGTGTGACTCGCCGTACTAACTGGTTTTCACCACAAATACCACTAAAAGGGGGAGTGGGGATAGGGTTGGGGGGGTGGGTTGTGGCATTTTTTAATTTTTTCTTGTAATTGCAATTGCGCATGGATCCCATTTGACTAGTTGGTGGCCCCGTCTCCGTTTCACCCACCCTTATGGCTCCGTTTGATTCAGGACATGTGGGAGATTGCCATTTATGTGGTTTTTTTACTTGCCAAGTGGGTTTAGGTAGGATTTCAACCATTGAGTCCTCTTATTTTATTTTTCACAAAATCTCCTCTAAAAGCACGGAGTTCTATGAATAGCAGCGTCTGGAATTCTTCACTTATATACGAAGCATGTATCCATCACGTAGCAGAAGGTGTGTAGCTTCCAAAAATATATAGTTTGTGGGGGGTATTTCAAAATTGATCAGCTGTTCAAATTACAGAACACTTTGATTTTTTCTTGTAATTACACTTTGCATGTGTCCAATTTGAGCTAGTTGTTGGCCACGTCTCTGTGTGCACCCACACTATGGCATACCTTTTGATGCAGGATATGTGGGAGATTGACATTTAGTGGGTTTTTTTGCTTGTCAAAAGGGTTTAGGTAGGATTTCAACCCTTGAATCATCTTATTTTATTTTTACAAAACCTCCTAAAACACGGAGTTCTTTGGATCACTGGGTCTGGAATCTTATGATGCATGAAAGCATGGCACCTAACGTAGCTGAAGGTGTGTAGATTCCAAAAATATAAAGTTTGTGGGGGGGAATTTCCATGTTTCAGGACTGTTTCCTTAGAAAAAGTGTAGGCTGTTCAAATTACAGAGCACTTTGATTTTTTCTTGTAATTGCATTTGTGCATGCGTCCCATTTGAGCTAGTTGGTGGCCACGTCTCTGTGTGCATCCACGCATATGGCATAACGTTTTATTCAGAACATGTGGGAGATTGATATTTAGTGGGGGGCATTTCCAAGTTTTGGGGCTGTTTGAAATTACAGAGCACTTTTGATTTTTTTCTTGCAATTACACTTGTGCATGCGTCCCATTTGAGCTATTGGTGGCCACGTCTCTGTGTACATCCACACTTATGGCATACCGTTGATGCAGGATACGTGGGAGATTGACATTTAGTGGGTTTTTTTGCTTGTCAAGTTGGTTTAGGTAGGATCCAATCCTTGAATCATCTTATTTTATTTTTCACAAAACCTCCTAAAACACAGAGTTCTTTGGATCACTGGGTCTGGAATTCTTCATGTATGTATGAAGCATGGCACCGTAACATAGCTGAAGGTGTGTAGATTCCAAAATATATAGTTTGTGGGGGGAATTTCCATGTTTCGGGACTGTTTCCTTGAAAAAGGGTAGGCTGTTCAAATAACAAGCACTTTGATTTTTTCTTGTAATTGCATTTGTGCATACGTCCAATTGAGCTAGTTGGGGGCCACATCTCTGTGTACATTCACACATAGGGCATACCGTTTGATTCAGAACATGTGGGAGATTGATATTTAGGGGGGGGTTTATTTGTGGGGGGCATTTCCAAGTTTTGGGGCTATTTGAAATTACAGAGCACTTGATTTTTTCTTGCAATTACACTTGTGCATGGTCCCATTTGAGCTAGTTGGTGGCCACGTCTCGTGTACATCCACGCATATGGCATACCGTTTGTTCAGAACATGTGAAGAGTGATATTTAGTGGGGGGGGGTTATATGTGGGGGGGGGGCATTTCCAAGTTTTGGGGCTGTTTGAAATTACAGAGAACTTTGATTTTTTTCTTGTAATTACACTTGTCAGCTGCTCCATTTAGCTAGTTGGTGGCCACGTCTCTCGTGCACCCACACATATGGCATAACCGTTTGATGTAGATACGTGGGAGATTGACATTTAGTGGGTTTTTTTTGCTTGTCAAGTTGGTTAGGTAGGATTTCAATCCTTGAATCATCTTATTTTATTTTTCACAAAACCCTCCTAAACACGGAGTTCTTGGATCACTGGGTCTGGAATTCTTCATGTATGTATGAAAGCATGGCACCGTAAATATGCTGAAGGTGTTAGATTCCAAAATATAAAGTTTGTGGGGGGAATTTCCATGTTTCGGGACTGTTTCCTTAGAAAAAGGGTAGGCTGTTCAAATTACGGTACAGAGCACTTTGATTTTTTCTTGTAATTGCATTTGTGCATACGTCCAATTTGAGCTAGTTCGGGGCCACGTCTCTGTGTGTACATCCACACATAGGGCATACCGTTTGATTCAGAACATGTGGGAGATTGATATTTAGTGGGGGGGTTTATTTGTGGGGGGCATTTCCAAGTTTTGGGGCTGTTTGAAATTACAGAGCACTTTATTTTTTCTTGTAATTACACTTGTGCATGCGTCCATTTGAGCTAGTTGGTGGCCACGTCCCTTGGTGCATCCACGCATATAGCCTACCGTTTGATTCAGAACATGTGGGAGATTGACATTGAGTGGGTTTTTTTGCTTGTCAAGTGGGTTTAGGTAGGATTTCAACCCTTGAATCATCTTACTTTATTTTTCACAAAACCTCCTAAAAACACGGAGTTCTTTGGATTCCTGGGTCTGGAATTCTTCATGTATGTATGAAAGCATGGCACCGAACGTAGCTGAAGGTGTGTAAATTCCAAGAATATATAGTTTTGGGGGTATTTCTAATATAGAGGGTGTTTGTCTGACAAATCTGAAAAGTTGCTGTAATTGGGCCATTGTTCATTGGCTCACTTTGTGGCTAGTTGATTCCACGTTTGCGTATGTAACCATACATAGGGCATACCGTTTGATTCAGGACATTTAGGAAATTGATATTTGGTAACTTTTTTTACATTACTTGGGATTTTGGCATGATTTCTACCTTTGAGAGTGTTTTTATTCAAATTTTTTAAAAATCTGCTAAAACTGCGAACTTCTACGAAGAACTGCGCCCACACCATTGATGGTACGATGAACAAACTACAGAATTTCGTAGATAAAGGGTGTGGTTTCGAGAAATATATGGTTTGTGGGGGTTGTTTGTGGGGAAAATTGCAGACTGTTCAAATTCATTTGACGAATATTTTTGCTGTTTCTGAGCCATTGTGCATTGTTTCACTTTGTGTCTTTTGGCTTCCACGTCCACGTCTGTACACACATATGGCATACCGTTTGATTCAGGACATTTGGGAGATTGATATTTAGTAGCTTTTTTTTACATTCCATGGGGTTTTGGCATGATTTCTACCTTTTGAAGTTGTTTTTTGTTCATTTTTTCAGACAAATGCGAATTTCTACGAAGAACTGCGCCCACACCATGATGGTATGAATGAACAACAACAGCGTTACGTAGCTGGGTATGTAGATTCTAGAATATATAGTTTTGCGGGGGTATTTCCAAGTTAGAGGGGTGTTCAGTTTGAAAATCTGGGAAAATGCTGTTATGGGTCACTGCGCATTGTTTTACATTTTGACTAGTCGCTTCCACGTCCGTGGGTGTAACCACACTATGGCATACCGTTTGATTCAGGACTTTAGGAGATTTATATTTGGTAAGTTTTTTTTACATTACATAGGTTTTGGTGTGATTTTGTAACTTTGAAATGTATTTTTCTCTATTTTTTCCAGAAAATTGTGTAGAAATGGCGAAACCTACGAAGAACGGTGCCCACACCATTGATGGTATGAATGAACGAACTACAGTGCTACATAGCTGAAGGTGTGTAGATTTCAGGAATATATAGTTTTGTGGTTATTTCTGAGTTATTAGGGTTTTTTGTGGAAAAACTGCAGACTGTCCAAATTCGGAGTTGGCTAAATATTTTCGCTGTTCTCAACCATCATGCATTGTCTCACATCGTGGCTTTTCGCTCCACGTCCGCAGTGTACCACACATATGGCATACCTTTTGATTCAGGACATTTGGGAGATTGATATTAGTAACTTTTTTTACATTCCGTCAGGTTTTGGCATGATTTCTAC
Organism: Hymenochirus boettgeri; assembly: GCA_019447015.1. Lineage (NCBI taxonomy): Eukaryota > Metazoa > Chordata > Amphibia > Anura > Pipidae > Hymenochirus > Hymenochirus boettgeri. Next base: position 123,248,444 of record CM033470.1, read on the forward strand.
TTTTGAAGTTGTTTTTTGTTCATTTTTTCAGAAAAGTGTGAACTTCTACGAAGAACTGCGCCCACACCATTGATGGTATGAATGAACAAACTACAGTGCTACATGCTGAAGGTGTGTAGATTTCAGGAATATATAGTTTGTGGGGGTTATTTCTAAGTTATCAGGGGGTTTTGTGGAAAAAACTGCAGACTGTCCAAATTCGGAGTTGGCTAAATATTTCGCTGTTTCTCAACCAACATGCATTGTCTCACATCGTGGCTTTTCGCTTCCACGTCCGCGTGTGTACCCACACATATGGCATACCGTTGATTCAGGACATTGGGAGATTAATATTTAGTAACTTTTTTTTAGATTCCATGAGGTTTTGGCATGATTTCTACCTTTTGAAGTTGTTTTTTGTTCATTTTTTCAGACAAATGCGAACTTCTACGAAGAACTGCCCCACACCATTGATGGTATGAATGAACAAACTACGTGTTACATAGCTGAAGGTGTGTAAATTTCAGGAATATATAGTTTTGTGGGGGTTATTTCTAAGTTACGGGGGTGTTTTGTGGAAAAAAACTGCAGACTGTCCAAATTCGGAGTTGGCTAATATTTTTGCTGTTTCTCAACCACATGCATTGTCCTCACTCGTGGCTTTTCGCTTCCACGTCCGCATGTGTAACCACACATATGGCATACAGTTTGATTCAGACATTTGGGAGATTGATATTTAGTAACTTTTTTTACATTCCGTCAGGTTTTGGCATGATTTCTACTTTTGAAGTTGTTTTTTGTTCATTTTTCAGAAAAGTGTGAACTTCTACGAAGAACTGCGCCCACACCATTGATGGTAGAATGAACAAACTACAGTGCTACATAGCTGAAGGTGTGTAGATTTCAGGAATATATAGTTTGGGGGTTATTTCTAAGTTACGGGGGTGTTTTGTGGAAAAAACTGCAGACTGTCCAAATTCGGAGTTGGCTAAATATTTTCGCTGTTTCTCAACCATCATGCATTGTCTCACATCGTGGCTTTTTGCTTCCACGTCCGCATGTGTAACCACACATATGGCATACCGTTTGATTCAGGACATTTGGGAGATTGATATTTAGTAGCTTTTTTTTACATCCGTCAGGTTTTGGCATGATTTCTACCTTTTGAAGTTGTTTTTTGTTCATTTTTCAGAAAGTGAGAACTTCTACGAAGAACTGCGCCCACACCATTGATGGTATGAATGAACGAACTACGTGCTACATAGCTGAAGGTGTGTAGATTTCAGGAATATATAGTTTGTGGGGGTTATTTCTAAGTTACGGGGTGTTTTGTGGAAAAAATTGCAGACTGTCCAAATTCGGAGTTGGCTAAATATTTTCGCTGTTTCTCAACCATCATGCATTTCTCACATCGTGGCTTTTCGCTTCCATCCGCATGTGTAACCACACTATGGCATACCGTTTGATTCAGGACATTTGGAGATTGATATTAGTAACTTTTTTTTACATTCCGTCAGGATTTGGCGTGATTTCTACCTTTTGAAGTTGTTTTTTGTTCATTTTTTCAGAAAAGTGTGAACTTCTATGAAGAACTGCGCCCACACCATTGATGGTATGAATGAACAAACTACAGTGCTACATAGCTGAAGGTGTGTAGATTTCAGGAATATATAGTTTGCGGGGGTTATTTCTAAGTTATCAGGGTGTTTTGTGGGAAAAACTGCAGACTGTCCAAATTCAGAGTTGGCTAAATATTTTCGCTGTTTCTCAACCAACATGCATTGTCTCACATCGTGGCTTTTCGCTTCCACGTCCGCGTGTGTAACCACACATATGGCATACCGTTTGATTCAGGACATTTGGGAGATTAATATTATAACTTTTTTTAGATTCCATGAGGTTTTGGCATGATTTCTACTTTGAAGTTGTTTTTTGTTCATTTTTTCAGACAAATCGAACTTCTACGAAGAACTGCGCCCACACCATTGATGGTATGATGAACAAACTACAGTGTTACATAGCTGAAGGTGTGTAAATTTCAGGAATATATAGTTTGTGGGGGTTATTTCTAAGTTATGGGGGTGTTTTGTGGAAAAACTGCAGACTGTCCAAATCAAGTTGGCTAAATATTTCGCTGTTTCTGAGCCATCGTGCATTGTCTCACTTTGTGGTTTTCGCTTCCATGTCCGCATGTGTAACCACACATATGGCATACTGTTTGATTCAGGACATTTGGGAGATTGATATTTAGTAACTTTTTTTTAGATTCCATGAGGTTTTGGCATGATTTTACCTTTTGAAGTTGTTTTTTGTTCATTTTTTCAGACAAATGCGAACTTCTACAGAAAACTGCGCCCACACCATTGATGGTATGAATGAACGAACTACAGTGCTACATAGCTGATGGTGTGTAGATTTCAGGAATATATATGTGTGGGGTTATTTGTAAGTTACGGGGGTGTTTGTGGAAAAAACTGCAGACTGTCCAAATTCGGAGTTGGCTAAATATTTTCGCTGTTTCTCAACCATCATGCATTGTCTCACATCGTGGCTTTTCTTCCATGTCCGCATGTGTAACCACACATATGGCATACCGTTTGATTCAGGACATTTGGGAGATTGATATTTAGTAACTTTTTTTACATTCCGTCAGGTTTTGGCATGATTTCTACCTTTTGAAGTTGTTTTTTTCATTTTTTCAGAAAAGTGTGAACTTCTATGAAGAACTGCGCCCACACCATTGATGGTATGAATGAACAAACTACAGTGCTACATAGCTGAAGGTGTGTAGATTTCAGGAATATATGTTTTGTGGGGTTATTTCTAAGTTACGGGGTGTTTTTGTGGGAAAAACTGCAGACTGTCCCAATTCGGAGTTGGCTAAAATTTTTCGCTGTTTCTGAGCCATCGTGCATTGTCTCACTTTGTGGCTTTTCGCTTCCATGTCCGCATGTGTAACCACACATATGGCATACCGTTTGATTCAACATTTGGGAATTGATATTTAGTAACTTTTTTTTACATTCCTTCAGGTTTTGGCATGATTTCTACCTTTTGAAGTTGTTTTTTGTTCATTTTTCAGAAAAGTGTGAACTTCTACGAAGAACTGCGCCCACACCATTGATGGTATAATGAACGAACTACAGTGCTACATAGCTGAGTGTGTGTATTTCAGGAATATATAGTTTGTGGGTGTTATTTTCAGTAACCACCACATATGCATACCGTTTGATTCAGGACATTTGGGAGATTGATATTTAGTACTTTTTTTTACATTCCGTCAGGATTTGGCGTGATTTCTAACCTTTTGAAGTTGTTTTTGTTGTCATTTTTTCAGAAAGTGTGAACTTCTATGAAAACTGCGCCCACACCATTGATGGTATGAATGAACAAACTACAGTGCTACATAGCTGAAGGTGTGTAGATTTCAGGAATATATAGTTTGCGGGGGTTATTTCTAGTTATCGGGTGTTTTGTGGGAAAACTGCAGACTGTCCAAATTCAGAGTTGGCTAAATATTTTCGCTGTTTCTCAACCAACATGCATTGTCTCACATCGTGCTTTTCGCTTCCACGTCCGCGTGTGTAACCACACATGGCATACCGTTTGATTCAGGATATTTGGGAGATTAATATTTAGTAACTTTTTTTTAGATTCCATGAGGTTTTGGCATGATTTCTACCTTTTGAAGTTGTTTTTTGTTCATTTTTTCAGACAAATGCGAACTTCTACGAAGAACTGCGCCCACACCTTGATGGTATGAATGAACAAACTACAGTGTTCATAGCTGAAGGTGTGTAATTTCAGAATATATAGTTTGTGGGGGTTATTTCTAAGTTATGGGTGTTTTTTGTGAAAAAACTGCAGACTGTCCAAATTCAAAGTTGGCAAATATTTTCGCTGTTTTCTGCATCGGTGCATTGTCTCACTTTGTGGCTTTTCGCTTCCATGTCCGCGATGTGTACCACACATGGCATACTGTTTGATTCAGGACATTTGGAGATTGATATTTAGTAACTTTTTTTTTAGATTCCATGAGGTTTTGGCATGATTTTTATCCTTTTGAATTGTTTTTTTTTTTCATTTTTTCAGACAAATGCGAACTTCTACGAAGAACTGACTGCGCCCACCCATTGATGGTATGAATGAACGAACTACAGTGCTACATAGCTGAAGTGTGTAGATTTCAGGAATATATAGTTTGTGGGGGTTATTTTGTAGTTAGGGTGTTTTGGTGGAAAAAACTGCAGACTTCCAAATTCGGAGTTGGCAAATATTTTCGCTGTTTCTCAACCCTATCATTGTCTCACATCGTGCTTGTCGTGTCTTCGCATGTCTCGTATGTGTACCACACGCATGTGTACCCATATGCATACCGTTGATTCAGGACATTTGGGAGATTGATATTAGTAACTTTTTTTACATTCCGTCAGGTTTTGGCATGATTTCTACCTTTTGAAGTTGTTTTTTGTTCATTTTTTCAGAAAAGTGTGAACTTCTATGAAGAACTGCGCCCACACCATTGATGGTATGAATGAAACAACTACAGTGCTACATAGCTGAAGGTGTGTAGATTTCAGGAATATATAGTTTGTGGGGTTATTTCTAAGTTATCAGGGTGTTTTGGGGAAAAACTGCAGACTGTCCAATTCGGAGTTGGCTAAATATTTTCGCTGTTTCTGAGCCATCGTGCATTGTCTCACTTTGTGGCTTTTCGCTTCCATGTCCGCATGTGTAACCACACATATGGCATACCGTTTGATTCAGGACATTTGGGAGATTGATATTAGTACTTTTTTTTACATTCCGTCAGGTTTTGCATGATTTCTACCTTTTGAAGTTGTTTTTTGTTCATTTTTTCAGAAAAGTGTGAACTTCTACGAAGAAACTGCGCCCACACCATTGATGGTATGAATGAACGAACTACAGTGCTACATAGCTGAAGGTGTGTAGATTTCAGGAATATATAGTTTGTGGGTGTTATTTCTAAGTAACCACACATATGGCATACTGTTTGATTCAGGACATTTGGGAGATTGATATTTAGTAACTTTTTTTTAGATTCCATGAGGTTTTGGCATGATTTCTACCTTTTGAAGTTGTTTTTTGTTCATTTTTTCAGACAAATGCGAACTTCTACGAAGAACTGCGCCCACACCATTGTGTATGAATGAACGAACTACAGTGCTACATAGCTGAAGGTGTGTAGATTTCAGGAATATATAGTTTGTGGGGGTTATTTCTAAGTTACGGGGGTGTTTTGTGGAAAAAACTGCAGACTGTCCAAATTCGGAGTTGGCTAAATATTTTCGCTGTTTCTGAGCCATCATGCATTGTCTCACTTTGTGGCTTTTCGCTTCCACGTCCGCGTGTGTAACCACACATATGGCATACCGTTTGATTCAGGACATTGGGAGATTGACATTTGGTAACTTTTTTTTACATTCCATGGGGTTTTGGCATGATTTCTTTTTTCAAAATTATTTTTATTGAGAGCAGAGATGGGGATTTACAGAATACAAAAGGGGGAGACGTTAAGGGGTACATTTGTATAAATGCGTTCTTGAGAGAAAAAAAAAAAAAAAAAAAAAAAAGAAGAGGAGATAAGAAGCTGAGATATCATTGATACATTTTACATTAGTTATATCTTTGCGTGTTCTCAGGTACGAGATAGTTGATAGGTATACGTATAATTGATATAAGCATTAGTATATTATTAAGTCTTGGAGAACGTTGTTGTCCACACCTCCATCTCTACAATTATTATTTTATTATTTATTAATTACTGTCGCAACATAGTTATAACATTGCGAGTTTAACTTAACTTAACTTAACTAAATCATTGCCTAACTTAAGATTATGGCATTACTAGTAGTTGTCATTATTACAAGTCGCCAGGAGTGCCGTGGGAGTGTACTGTAGGTAATTGTGTGGTGTGGGGGGGTTTGGCATGATTTCTACCTTTTTGAATGTTGTTTGATGTTATTTTTTTTGAAAATCTGGTAAAAGTGCAAACTTCTACGAAGAACTGCGCCCACACCATTGATGGTGAATGACAACTACAACGTTACATAGCTAAAGGTGTGCAGAATTTCAGGAATATATAGTTTGTGGGGGGTATTTTTGAGTTGGGGGGTGTTTTGTGGAAAAACTGAAGACTGTTCAAATACAAAACTGGCTAATTTTTTTTTGCTGCTACTGACATTTGGCACTGGTCACGCTCTGGGTTGTTGGCAGCCATGTCTCTAGTACACCCATGAATGTGGCATACCGTTTTATTCGGGAGGGGTTAGGCTTTCATATTTGAGATGCGTTTGAACTTTCCTCCACAGTTTTTAGCTGAATTCGCATTTGATTGTCTCTGATTTTACAGTTGAGGAAAAAAAAGGAAAATGGACGAAGAGCTGCATCCGGGTATCAGCATTTTGATCAAAACTAACCTCACTCGTAAAATCCTGCGAGTGTGTAGTTTCTAAAAATATCTCACTTGTGGGGATATTTTAGTTAATTTGAAGATATTCTATGTTAACAGTCAGTAGTAGTTATACATTTTAATTTGGTGTATATTCTAGAAGGTGCAGTTTTAGTTTGGGGGGGTGTCCTGTACAGGAAAAGTCAGGTACCTACATATACTGGTATCGTTGTACTCGGGAGTATCAGAGCTTTTAGAAACAGTAAGATTTTTGTGCGTAACCTTAAGATAACTATAAGTAAAAATGGGAAAAATCCATGAAAATTTGCAAATTTTTCATTTTTTTTACATATTTTACCATATTCCAGTAAAATTTCCAGAAAAGTTCCAATTTGTTAATGCTAACATGTTAAAGTACACTTGTGCTGAAAAAACAATGTATATAATTCCTGATTTACTGCAAGGTTCCTACTGTAAAATTAGTCTAAAGCGATTAAGGCAAATCCTGAAAATTCTTCTGGCAGTTAACGCAAAAAAAAATGAAAATCTCCTGGCATTGAAAGGGTTAAAGGAAAGGTATAATGTGATCAGTATAGCAGAACATGGCTACATGATTCACATTACTGGACAGTAAATATTGAAGGATACACCTAATTTAGACATGACAGAGTTATAAAAAGAGGGGGAGTGTTGTATGTGTTGTAACAAGAATTGAAGCCAAATTTAAAGGATGAGATAGATGGGGTATAGACGATAAGGCAGAAACAATATGGGAGCTGTGTATAGAAAGCAAGAAGGTGGGTAAATTAATTGTTGGTGTATGTTTATAAGCCACCAAATGCCAGTGAGAATGTGGAAATGAATCTCCATATGCAGTTGGTGAAGGCTGCTGGTATGGGGCATGTTCTGGTTATGGAGGATTTCAATTACCCTGACATAGATTGGAGTAAGGGAACTACTAGAACCTCAAAAGCTATAAAGTTCTTAAATCTTCTTTATGAGAATTTTCTTTCACAGATGGTAGAAGTTCTTACTAGACAGGATGCTTTGTTGGATCTGGTAATATCTAATAACCCTGAGGCTATTTTGGAGAAGAAGGTAATGGGAAGCTTAGGGAATTGTGATCATTATATAGTGTCATTTAATATAGGTTGCTTTAGGAAAGGTAATTTTATGTTCTTAAAGGATAACTGTATTGCCTCAATGCATTTTTTAAAAAAAAACTGCTTTCAAAAGAGTAAATGTATGCAGCCTTCCCCATACATTTTTCCCCATTTTGAGCTTCTCTCTACCTTCAATTAGCCATGCTGTAAAAGGGGGTGTAACAATTCTGTCTACCTGTAACTGTCACTCATAGCTAGTATGCGAGAAAACACTCCTCCCCCCCACCCTTGGACAGCTTGATTATGTAGGCTGTACATCCTTGCAACCGAACAGTTCAATTGTTTGACTGACAGAGGAGGAGGAGAGAGGTTATAACAGACATTCCCACCAGCCAATGACAAGTGATATGTTAACGATGGGCTGTCTAGGAGGCAGGCTGTTAGCACTCATCTTGCTGCGTGATATCTAAGGGAGAGCAGCACGGTTGTAAATGAAAGTAAGCGATTTCAGCTGCTAGAAGTGTGGACATGTAATGGGGGTGTAAGGATTCGGGTCTTACCTGGGGCCACGCTCTTTCGCTGCCGCACGGGCGTGCGCACCGCAGGCACCCCGTGCGCGCGCACGCAAGGACGCACGGGGGGCGTGGAGTCCGGCGGCCGGAACATGGGTCGGCTGGGTCTCCTTCCAAACGTGCGCGCGGGCACGCTCCGACGCAGGGCGATGACGTTGGGGGGCCTTTATAAGCCTCCCCACGTGGTGAGATCTTGCTGCCAGTTCAGTATAGCTGTATCTGTTCTTCAGCTCCTGCTTGTTGTATTTGTTCTGCCCAGTTTGTTCCTGATTCTTGTCCTTCAGCCAGCTTCTGTTTCCAGTTCAGCCTTCAGCATCCATATTACTACAGTCAGCTTCTGTTTCCAGTTCAGCCTTCAGCATCTATACTGTTACAGCCAGCTTCTGTTTCCAGTTCAGCCTTCAGCATCCATATTACCACAGTCAGCTTCTGTTTCCAGTTCAGCCTTCAGCATCCATACTGTTACACAGCCTTCTGTTTCCAGTTCAGCCTTCACGCCATATTGTTCCAGCCAGCTTCTGTTTCCAGTTCCCTTCAGCATCCTATTACTACAGTCAGCTTCTGTTTCCAGTTCAGCCTTCAGCATCCATACTGTTACAGCCAGCTTCTGTTTCCAGTTCAGCCTTCAGCATCCATATTACTACAGTCAGCTTCTGTTTCCAGTTTAACCTCAGTGCTTTTGCCTGTACTTTCACCTGTTCCCAGTTACCAACTGCCTCTCTACACTGCGGGTTGGTCTCGGATCTGGAACCGCAACCTGGTGTCTGTCCGGCAGCTCAACATCCTCACCATCAGAGGCTCTGGAGAAGACCAACAGACACTTAGACTCTGCGTCCAGTGAGAGGTTTGCTGGGGCTCTCCCTGAAGATCCTTAACAGGGGGTAATGTTATTTTTTTTTATATTGTTCTTTAAGGAATCACTTCTGCTCATAGACTGGGGGATTTGTTCCTATGTAAAGATATTGATCAGAAGTGGATCGATTTTAAAGGGATATTAAACTATTACATTTCTAAACATATACCTTCAGGGAACAAGTGTAAAAAAATTAGGTCCTCTCCTGCCTGGTTTAATGCCCAGGTAAGAAGGTAAGGAACAGACACTTCTAGGTAATTTCCATGTTAGCTTTTAGGAAACTATATCTTTAAAAAGCCTTTAACAGCAATCCACAAGCTAAATGCAAAACCAGAGCGCCAACTTTCAGCTTTTCTGAGCCATCATCAGTGTAGTGCAGGCCTGTTTTTGTAGTATGAAGCAAATGCAAATAAGGAACAGAGACTTCTGAGTAATTTCCATGTTTGCATGGCAGCTTTTAGGAAAGCTATATCTTTAAAAAAACTTGTAGAGCCTCTGGTTTTGCATTTAGCCTGTGCAATGCTGTAAAACTATTTTTAAAGATTTAGCTTTCCTAAAAGCTGCCATGGAAACACAGAAATTACCCAGAAGTCTCTCTTCCTTATTTGCATATTTTGAAAGGAGAGCTTCAAAGCCTTATTCTCTCCCTATCCTATTAAATTTATTGGTGGCGTCTGTCTATAGGCTACAAAAAGAGAGGCTTGCTGATGATGGCTTAATAAAGCCAATACCGGTCTGTAGTTGGCGCTCTGGTTTTGCATTTAGCTTGTGGAATGCTTTAAAAGGCCTTTTAAAGATATAGCTTTCCTAAAAGCTTTCATGGAAACATGGTAATTACCCAGACATCTCTGTTACTTATTTGTATATGCTGAAAGGGGAGCTTCAAAGCCTTATTCTCTCCCTATCCTATTTAATTTATTGGTGATGTCAGGTAAAAAGGGAAATGGGAAAAAAAGAAAAAGGCTTTTAAAATTTTGAAATCGGAGGGAACAGAACAGGCTTACAGGGAGTTAAAGGTTGTAATAAGGTGTGCAAGAAAGCAATAAACTAGCTAAAATATAACATGAAATACGGATACACAACAAAGCAATTTTAACCCCAAAATGTTTTTTAACTATATTAATAGTAAAAAGATGAGGACCAAGAATGTGGGACCATTAAATAATGGGGCTGAGGTGATAATAGAGGATGCCGAGAAGGCTAATGTGCTAAACCGTTTTTTCCCTCTGTATTCATTATAGATACCGTATATACTCGAGTACAAGTCGAGGTTTCAGGCTGTAAAAACAGCCTGAAATCTGAACCTCGACTTATACTCGATGCAGTCACAACTAACCTGAAATGAGGAATCCACGTCCGCATGCACTGATGGTCGCATCCACTGACGTCACCACTCGGCGCGGAAATGAGACCGGCCCGGGTATTGACATCAGTGGATGCGACCATCAGTGCCTCGGACGCTGGATTCCTCATTTCAAGATGATGGCTGGTCTCTGACTCCTGGTGCGGACGCTGGATTCCTCATTTCAAGTTACATTTCAAGTTGGCAAAGTCTGAATGGGAGAAGGCTGCATGAGAAGGTAAGGCATGGGAGAAGGCTGGATGAGAAGATGGGTGCAGGGAGGGAGAGTAAGGGGGCATTTGGGTCAGGGACAGGATAGTTGGTTCAGTGTGTGCAGTTCCACTGTAGATGTTTGTAAACTACAACTCCCAGCAACTAAAGCATGCTGGGAGTTGTAGTTTACAAACATCTGGAGTGCCAAGGAATCAGAAGGCAGTAGTGGTCATAATTCTACCCTCGACTTATACTCGAGTCAATCAGTTTTTACTCCTTTTTAGGTTAAAATGGGTACCTCGACTTATACTCGGATCGACTTATATTCGAGTATATACGGTAATCTTAGTCCTTATAATAGGGACTGTAATAATATGAAGGGAATAAATGAGGAACATTCAATCTGGCTGACAGAGGATATGGTACGAAAACAATTAGACAAAGTTAATATCAATAAAGCCCCAGGACCGGATGGAATATATCCTCAGATCTTAAAAGAGCTTAATGCAATTTTATCTAGACCACTGTTTCTTATCTTTTCAGATTCACTTTTGTCTGGTGATGTGCCGCTGGATTGGAAAAAAGCCAATGTAATACGAATATTCAAAAAAGGTAGTCATTCCCAACCTGGTAACTATAGATCTGTAAGCCTAACATTAGGGGAAGGGAAGGTGCTAGAAACTTTGTTATGGGATCATATCCTTGACTTTGTCTCCAGACAATTAGTTGAAAGTATTAGTAGTAGTCAGTATGGATTAATGAGAAATAGATCTTGACAGACAAATTTACTTTGTTTTTATGAAGTGAGTTTTTGCCTGAATTTAGATTCAGGCAAAACATTTGTACACGCATAGAGAATTGGTTATTGGATCGCAGAGAGTGGTGAATGGAGCTACATCTATGTGGGCTAAATTTCTAAGTGGAGTACCTCAGGGTTACGTACTGGGGCCACTTCTTTTTTTTTTGTTTATGGCAGGGGGAATTGAGAGCAAGGTCTCTTTCTTTGCTGATGACACTAAATTATGTAGAGCTTTGGAAATTACAAATGATGTGCATTTGCTGCAAGCTGACCTAAATAGATTATCAAAATGGGCAGCAGAATGACAGATGATATTCAATGTTGATAAATGTAAGGTGATGCATTTGGGGTTAAACAATCCTGGTGCCACCTACGCCATAAATAACTCTGTGTTAAGTGAATTTCAACTAGAAAAAGATTTGGGGGTTCAATGCCAGACAGCAACGGCTAGAGCTACAGTAGCAAGATATTGTCTTGTATGAAAAGGGGAATAGATTCAAGAGAAAAAAACATTATTCGCCCTCTTTACAAGGCACTGGTAAGACCTCATTTGGAATTTGCGGTGCAGGAAAGGTTTCTTTACAGTGAGAAACTGTGGGACTGTTTTCCAGCAGATGTGGAATGATAAGTTTCTAAAACTAAAAAATATTGAGAATTACTGGTATCAGTTCTGGTTGATCCAGGGATACTTTCCAATTGCCAGTCAGGAACGAAATACCACTGAAGGTTGGGGGTGGGAAGGGAATAGGCCCCAAAAAATAAATACACATTCACATTATAGCTACAGCTATCTAATAACATTAAGTTAGTTTTTCAGTGAACATATACTTTAAACAAGGGGACGTGTAACTAATTATTTCAAATATCTGTAAACAGGTAGTTTGATCGAAAAATACACCAGTAAAATTCCAGTTAGACCCAGGTCTTCTGAGGCAATGGAAAATAAGATATAAGATAGATGTGAAGAAACAGAAAAGGGTTAAATACTAAAAGAAATGTTTACTTAAATGCACTTTCTGTAAAATCTTTCCCCTAGTTTCACAATTTGTACATGACTTATAGTAACAGTATAGTTAGAATCGATAATTATAAGTAACTACTTACTTCCCAAAAGCAAAGCATTCTAGTGTTACTGCTTGTCCATGTAGGGTGTAGGTCTCAGAAGGGAAGCGCAGTTTAATACTGGGGGAATACATACGAGGATCAGCTGCAAGAGAATAATTTTAAAGCCATTAATAATCGCAAATGTTTTGTCTTTCACCGAAGTTGGTTGCGTGCAGCCAAACAAATTTTAATTTTCAGATATGTAAAAAAACAACTTGTGTAAGATACCAACCTTCTGATATAACACTAAGTGGAAGAAAACTGCTATAAACACTTTTGGTTGTAAATGAAATATGGCTAGTGGTTAAACAGGAATATCTTCCTTCATCTGACTCCTCAGTATGTGCTATGTACAAATTTCCATTCCCTTGAGAAACAAAGCGTCGGCTGTCTGTGTTTAGAAATGAAGGGAACTCATTCAGTAGCCAGCGATAAAATAGCCCTACAAATAAAAGAGAATAAAGAAAAAAGAATAATAGCATTAAAAACATACCCAATTAACAGAATAGTATCTAAGAGAGGTATTTAAAGGACAACTACAGCATCAGAACAAAACTCTTTCAGAAGGAAAACCATCTTCATTTAAAAGCAGTAATCTGTGTCTCACTTCTCACCTCATTTTGATATGGTTGTTGGAAAATTTACCTGGTCGCTGACCATGGTGTTCTTTATACATGCTCAGTCCCAAGATTATGCAGTAAATTATTATAGTTGAGTCACACCCACTAGTAGCCTCTAGCCAATCCTTTTACAGGACAGATTAGGCAAGGGAGCATGTGACTGAAGTTAGGCCAGTCACTGTACATACACATAGTTATTTCATCCAGTTCTTCAAGGAGTAAGGCAAAAGCCTCAACACAACGCACCAAATGGCGCATGCAATCACAAGCTTTATTGCATGAGATTGCATGTACGATTTCTGTGCATTGTTGCGCATCGGAAATCACAGGAATTTTCGCGTTCCTGCAATTTCCATTGTAACAAAAATCGCGTGCGCAATCGTGTGTGCAAACAAAAAAATGCGTTGGTGTGGCCTAGCCCTTACATTTACTGTAGTGGGATTTTATAGTTTATTGATGTATTAGGAGAAGATATTTTCAGATTCTGGAGTAAAAAAATCAGATTTCTAAAACATATTTCAAACAAAAAGCCATGTTTAAGATTAAGAATCACCCTAGAATACACAAAGAATCACAAAGATATAGAATATTAGCAAATTGGGCAGCTTCTCACTCTCCATAAAATACATTTACAGAACATTTCTCAGTTAATCTTACAACCCTAGACAAAGACCGTTTTATTTATATATGTGTTTGAGGTTCTTCAAAATTCTTCAAAATTTCTCCATCTTCAGGCTGTCGATTGGGTAAGGCTTTGTGTGGAGCGTGCACGCACCCAGCGTCACAGGACGTGACGTCATTGCGTGCGTGCGTCCCGGTGCCATTTCTGGGAATGTGCATGCGTGTGACGATGTGCCTCGGTTGGGTGATGATGTCACACGTGCGTGCGGTCTCAGAAACGGTGGCGGGACGCGCACACAATGACGTCACATCAGCGCACTTGAATACTGCCCCGATCGCCCCTAGCACAAACATTTTTTTTTTAAAGTACAGGACACCTAGCAGAAGGGCAGATATCGGACACTGGTAATCCCCCCCTAAACATGCCACTGCAGGTTACCCAAAGACACCCGCACATCCAGCGCTCGAGATTCAATATTGCGTTTGTTTTACTTTTAGCGCATGGTTTTAACCCTGGAGAGCCAATATCACTCCAAGCAAATCTCCCTTTGAATATCCTGAAAAGGGAGATTTGCTTGGAGTGATATTGGCTCTGGGTGAATCTCCCCCTATAACTTGAGAACCAAAAAAGACATCATTATTGGCTTGTTTAAAAGGTATGAGAGGACACTTGCATGGAGACCACAGTTACCCTTTAAATACTACTTTAATAAGTAAATCAAACTGCAATCCTCATTCTCTACCAGCTCATCTACCAGACTGTCATATTTACTGAACTCTGGAATCTTTTCGCTAGGAAAAACACTTTAAAAACAATTGGCCCAAGTAGACAAGAAAGGGGCATAAACCTTAACTTAAATTTCAATGAGGGGTATAGCTGATTGATACTTAACTCATTTCAAGATAATAACTGAGATGTGAAGATTTTTACCTGGATAATGTTGTGGTGGATTGCATGGCAACATAATGCCCCATCCTTCTGTTACTTTAACAGGGTCCCTCTGTGTTACTGGGAACTCATGGAGGTCTGTGACAGTGATATAAAAAAGGAATAAATATGATCATACAAAGGCCACAAAAAGCTAAGCTAAATCGACAAAATGACCAATACAGTGTTTAAGGCCCTGGTTTCAATCAATTTCCCCTCTAATTGGAAATTGTATGTGTGCGCAGATATACATTTTCTGTGCGCATATAAAATTAAATTGCGTGCGCTACATACCGCAGCACTTATTTTCCCAAAATGTTTGTGTGCGCACCACTTTAACCTGTGTGCGCAAACCAGCTGAGTTGTGTGGGCGCACACAAGTACACACCTTAGAGGGAACACTGGTTCCAATAGCTCCCTTAGCGATATCAATATACCATATTCCAATATGCAATTCAAGGTAGGGTACACAGAAGGACTTAACTTAATTGTAATAGTAATTTTTTAGTACTACACCGTGGGGCCAGTCGTGGGTTAAATTTTAGTTTGGGGGGTGGACATGCACTTTAAACACTCAGGGGTACATATTGAATTTGGAGCAAACTTAAGTAATATAGTCTTACACCTCCTTGACACATATTTTGAATTTTGTGCAGTTGAAAACTAACAATAATATGAAATGTAACAACCCTTCAGTAAAAGGATCTATTTCCAGGCTAGCAAAGTCCCCAAAAATCCATCAATGCCATCTCAGACTATATTTATAAATGCCACTATGGGGCATTTTTCTAAAGGTTCGCTAAATTTTCCACCTCCGTTATCGACACCTTTTCGTTATTTTAAGGTTCCGATTTTCTTTATTTACCAATAAAGTCAAATGGGGGTCTGAGGGACATATTTATAAAGGGGCATTATTTTCGCATTTTTTGGCACTAGACTTCCCCACAATTTTTTAAAATTTAAAGTTATTAAAAAGGTAAATTTTCATCAAAGGTTAAAATTACATACCAAAAAGTAGCACTAATAATAATGAAAATGTGGTAAAAAATTAAAGGGGAAGTTCAGTGCAAATACATATGCTTTTCAAAAAAAATTACTGTTAGGAACATTCCAAGGTAGTGGTGCATCCTGGGAAGAAGAAGGACCGTTAGAACCTGAAATGTCAGCTCACTAATGTCAACGGCAGGGAACAGCAAAGGGTATGAAATCAACCGGTTTTTGAGAAAATATGTAAAATAACTAAGAAGGCATTACACAAACTAACAATTTAACAAAATATTGATAATTTCCACTGAACGACAGCGCATATGATGGTAAATAGGTAATATTCCCTGGTGGATTTTCAAAGTAGTATCAAACACCTATCTTTTTATTTAAAAATAGCCTAATACATGTGGTGTTTTTTTCAGCAAAAAATATGATAAATAGTGTAAAACTCACCCAGGCATATTTTCTCTATTTTATTTATGCACATTAGTGTGTGCACATTGGCGATACTACCGTCACACATCGCCGCAGCAATATTCCGCGAAAGAGAAAATGAACATTTTTATAAATACGACTAAAATAGCACTCTTTGTCATTGCAATGTCCTGTGATAGCAAAATGGGTCATAACTTTTGCTGAGTTTTAACTCAGCAAAAGTGTCCTAGAAATGTGCGGCAAAAATTTTATTAACCAGCAGGAAAAGTGGCGTAAAGTTCAAAGTTAGCTGTCGAAAATAGATCTAAAAATGCAACATCAGCTTTTTATAAATATGCCCCTTTAATGTTGTAATTAGCAATTATAAACACACACTACAATGGACAAAGACATCCATCTAAAGTATCATTACATAGCACTCATGCACTTTACATCCCAATAAAAAATAGTTTCTTAACACAGAAACAATGTACACAAGTATAAGCCAAACAGAACACCCACCCCTTTATTCCCATAATAAACTGTTGTTTAATTAAAAAATGGAAAAATGGAAACTTTGTTTCCATTTGAGGAGGATTGCAACATCGATCTTGGTGCATGTTGACTTTGGAAGCTGTATATACTTGGACTGTATGAGAGACCTATTAGCAATTTTGCACATTACTGAGGACGCCCAGTTTTAGCTTTTGGTATTTATGAAAATAAAGGGTGGGTGTTCTGTTTTGCTTATACTTGTGTACATTTTTTCTGTGTTAATAAATGAATGTTTATTGGGATGTAAAGTGCGTGAGTGCTATGTAGGCATACTTTAGATGGATGTCATAGCCCATTTTAGTGTGTGTTGGTAATAATTAATTATCCCTAGCACCAGGGGTGCCCCTACCATGAAGCAAAGTGAAACATTTGCTCAGGGCACGCCCCTGCAAAACACTGAAAAGGCATTGGTTAAAAAAAATCCTCCTTCCTGCAATACTGCATTTTAGCACCAGTCCACCAAGCAGTGTTAAGTCAGCCCTCGAGTTCACCAGTGTTAGTCAGCCCACCATACCCACCTATGTTCCCTGATGAAGCCATGCCTTCTTCACCTGGCCCCTAGACCTGCCTGACGACAGTTTTTTCGGGTGTCAAAACCCATAGGAACACCCTTGCCTAGCACTGTCCTAGTAGGATAGTACCCATCCATCTGTTTAAGGGCAGTGCACTGTGATTCATTATTTATCAGTTTGCAATGTATACTATATAGTATAAATACTATCTACATTCACTTACCTTGAAGAATATTTGAAGTACTACAAAATAGCTGTTGTTTTAGATGTTTATTTATCAGTACAAATGGACTTTATAGAAGCAGACCTAGGCTAGATAGATGATCAAAATGGGCAGCAGAGTGGCAGATGAGATTCAATGTCGATAAATGTAAGGTAATGCATTTGGGGAATCTGTTTCTTGGGGGGACTAGTAGATAACAGACTTAGCTGTAGCAAGCAGAGCCTGGTAGCAATGACTAGAGCTAGCATTATATTGTATAAAGAGGGGAATTAATTCACGGGAGAAAAATATTATTCTTCCTCTTTACAAATTATTTATATGCAGTGCAGTTTTGGAATGCCATTTACAAAAGGGATATCCTGGAAATGGAAGGAGTTTAGAAAAAGGCAACTAAAATAATAAGGGAAATAAAGGGGCTTGACTTTGTAGGCAAATTAGATACGTTATGGCTGTATTTATATATTAATGGGTCATATAATAAAACCTTTGGTGCATTGTTCACCAATATGTCATTTCAGAGGACTCATGGACATCCTCTAAGATTGGAAGAAAAGAACGTTAGGAAAGGTTTCTTTATAATGTGAACAGTAAAAACTGTGGAACAACTTCTAGTAGATTCAGAAATGGCAAGTTAATTTATAAAACTAAAAATTGCATTACTATGTTGCTATGTTAAAGAAAAGAAAGTCTATTTTGCAGGATTAACTGTTGTAAATAAGGTATTTTTATGCATGGGTTGCATGTTGCTTTGCTTCTTACATCCAAATCGTAAAGATGCTTCATTGCTGAGCACTGTGCCTTTAGGGTTTGAAGCTACACACTGATAGGTTCCTGCATGTTTGGCTTGTGTTGGGTTTGAAATTGCTAGGTTACCTCCTACCAGTTGATAACTGGAATTTGCACTCAGGTTCAACTCTGTGCCGTTTAGTTTCCACCTGCAAAAATCAATAAATAAATAAATCTTCTAATACAAAAATCAGTTATAGATCAGTGTTTAGGGAACCCCTACGTAAAATAAATATACATATTCATTTATCTCTTTCAGTCATTAATTTATCAAAATGTATACATAGTTTGTCCAAAGAAAATAGGCAGATTATTAAACACTATTCAAAGTATCACAAATAATATAGGTCTGCTCATTGGAACCGACCCATTATGCCAAAATATACATTGAGATCAATCAGTTCTTCTGTAAAGTGCATCAGATCTCAATGGCCCTTCTGGCAACAATATTAATCGGTATGAAAACTGGCTCAACTAAAACTATATGTATTCAAAAATGTACTCAAATTTATCACAAGGGCGGATCTATACAGATCCTTTCACTATCTCTTAAAGAACTGTTATAAACCTCTCACAGAACCCTAGGGGTCCCTAGACCCCTGGTTGAGAAACACTGATCTAGAAGATTTAATTAGCCATGACTGCAAAATCTATATTTTCTACATTAATCTGTACAAAAATACTTAATTACAAAATCAATGTTCATTACACATTTTGCAAACTCTAGAGGGAATTATCTATAATAAACAAAAGCAGAAAAAACATTCATAAAGGGACACTAAATGGAAAAAAAGGACTTGCCTTTATCCTTTTCTATATTTTTAGTGCTGTCAGGAACTTGATCCCTTTTTGCTCTCAGTGCTCCCTGTCACTAGTTCTCCTCATGTCCTGTTCAGCTCAATCCTAGTTAGTATGCATGTCACATCTCTAAGGATCCACCCCCTCCCAAAACTGAGGCACAGATAGGATGTGGAGCATGTGCAGTGGAGATGATCTGTGCCCCACTACAGCCAATAACATTCACCAAGTGATTTTGTGTTATAGTGAAAGTGAAAGTTAAACCTGCTTTGCAATAGGAAGATAAGCAGCACTGGGAGCTGTAATCACTGCTTGAATCATGTAAGATTTCCTTTTAGCTGTAGGAGTTTGAGGGGGGGTTGTAATTGATTTCTTTAGGTACAGTGCTACATTGGGACTTAACTAACACAGATAGCAGCTAACTGCAGGATTGAGATTATCTGCACAGAAAGAGCACAGCAAAACAGATAATGATGAATCAATTAGCCATGAAGTGTCAGAGAACAAAACTTTACTTTTATAGAATGGATAGTTTCTACATTTAGTGTGCCAGGGGGAGGGGCTGGGTGATTGACAGCCCTTTACTGACTAGGCTTTTAAAAAGCCCTCTTTAAAAAGTAAAACTCCCAGAGCTAAAAAAAAAAAAAAAACAACGGATAGGAAGGTCAGAGAAGAAAAAAAAAGCAGATTTAAGATTGGTGGTAATTAATCCTAATTTCTGTGTGATTAGTTAAAAAATTATTTGCCTCAGTTTACATGTCCTTTAAAGGAGAACTTAGGACCTTGGTTGTAAGTGGAGTAACACTATAAACATCTTCCCAGTCACTCAGGGTAAATCTCCCTACGCGGATTTAATATTGCGTTTTCAATCGTGAGTAAATCACTCATGGGAGTTTAACTCCAGCTTTAATTAGTGAAAAATTAGCACAATTTTTAATTGTGACTGCCAGTTACCTTTGTGAAACCCACACAGCGGGCGCAAAATGGAGTTAAAGTCTCCCTACGTGATATTAAATCGGTTATCGCGATTTAATCTCTGAAAATTTGCCCTGTGCCCCTGGATAAATGAACCTGCATTACTATTTGTATGTATATTACCAGTAATTCTAATCACTTACACGTAAACAAAAGTTTATTTCACATATAACTGTGTGTAATACAGATTCAGTCTGTTATTTTCTTACTGCCACCATAACTTCTTTCACTTGATATTAATAAGTAATGGTTCCCTTGGTTGAAACATTTTTTAATGATACGATATATACAGGAGAATTTAAGTAAAATTTAATACGATTGTAGTCACACTAAACTTTTTTGGGTGCTTTTTTGTCTTTTTCAATAATTCATTTAACATTTTGCATGTGCTTTCCAGTGTTGCACATATTCCTGCACCTTTATTTCACACACCTTACAAACTCTTGAACCCCCAATATTATATGTTACATCTGTTGTATTCAATTAGATCAACTGGACTTGAAATGTAGTTCTTGAAGACGTTTCGCTAGTCATCCGACTGGCTTTCTCAATTCAGAATGACTTGTACAAGAATCTGTGGCAATCTCGGTGTAGAAGAAACTATGGTGTCCTATGATGTGACATCTCTCTTCACTTGTATACCCACCAAGGAGGCTGTTGACATGGTGAGAAAACGGCTGGGCCAAGACAGCACTCTTACCAGCAGAACTGATCTCAACCCAGAACAGGTGTGTTCCTTGTTGGACTTGTGCCTGAATACCACCTATTTCAAATACAGGGATAAGTTCTATAAGCAAAAACATGGATGTGCTATGGGATCTCCAGTTTCACCTATTGTGGCCAACCTTTACATGGAGGAGGTAGAAACACAGGCGCTTAATACCTTTAAGGGCATAGCACCCAGCCACTGGTTCAGATATGTTGATGACACCTGGGTTAAAATCCACCAGAAGGAAGTACAAGCTTTCACAGAACACATTAATGCGGTGGACCAAAACATTAAATTCACAAGGGAAGAGGTACAAAACAACAAACTGGCTTTCTTGGACTGCTTGGTAGAAGTTAAGGAAAATGGTAAACTGGAAGTAGAGGTTTACAGAAAACCAACACACACAGATCAGTATTTGATGTTTGACTCCCACCACCCTTTAGATCACAAGCTGGGGGTCATCAGAACCCTGCAACACAGAGCCGAGAACATCCCCACTAGCACAGAGGCGAAGGCTAAAGAAATGAAACATCTCAGAGGAGCCCTTAAAACTTGTGGATATCCAGACTGGGCCTTTGTCAAAAGAAGTAGAAGGAAAGAAAAGAACACGAATACCAACAGTGAAGGGGAAAAGCAAGACAGGAGGAAGAACATGGTCATCCCATATGTAGCAGGGGTCTCTGAGAAATTAAGAAGAATTTTCAATAAACACTGTATCCCTGTCTGCTTTAAACCAAACAACACACTGAGGCAGCAATTGGTACATCCGAAAGACCCAATACCGAAACACAAGAAAAGCGACATCATATACGCAGTGCAGTGCAGTGAAGAATGCTCTGATTTGTATGTGGGGGAGACCAAACAGCAACTGCATCAACGTATGGCCCAGCACAGAAGAGCCAATTCCCCGGGTCAGGACTCAGCCGTGTACCTGCAACTTAAGGATAAAGGACATACCTTTGAAGATTGTAATGTTAACATATTGGCAAAGGAACGTGACTGGTTCAAGAGAGGTGTTAAGGAGGCCATTTATGTGAAAATAAAGAAACCAAGCCTAAATAGAGGTGGGGGGGTTCGACACCAACTGTCTGCCATGTACAATGCTGTTTTAACACCTTACTCTGGGCGTTCCTATAACACCTCTTAGCCACTATCTAATCACACCCTTAACACCTGGCTGTGATATGCTAATTGGGATTTTCCAGGGTACATAATTGCCACAGATTCTTGTACAAGTCATTCTGAATTGAGAAAGCCAGTCGGATGACTAGCGAAACGTCTTCAAGAACTACATTTCAAGTCCAGTTGATCTAATTGAATACAACAGATATACCATGACCTGGATGAATGAGAACCTTCACAAGCATTATATGTTACAGTGTGCATTTCCTCTGCTTCACTCCTTGCATTCTAGAGGTCCCTCACATTGTGTTGTTTTAGTCTAATTTAGACCCTTTCCAGGGTATTTATTTCTAGCAGATACTTGTAAAAAGTCATTCTGGATTGAGAAAGCCAGTTGGATAACTAGCGAAATATCTTCAACAATTAAACTAAATATAGCATTTCGCTAGCAGCAAAACATCTAGAACTGACCAAAATACGTCCATGTGAAAGAAGCTTTACTGTTTTCCCAAAAAGAAATACTTTCTTTTTTCTTCTACTTTAAGTTCTCTTACCTGTAAATAGCAGAAGGGCTTGCCCGGGCACGGCAGGAAAGTGTGACCTGTTCTTCCACAAATCCTTCAGGAAATAGGGTGTTCTGTGGTTGGTCCTCAAAAACTGGGCCATACTCAACAATAATGCTTTCTGTAGGCAGTAACACTAGAGACAAATAATTGAAATATCATTAAATGCAGTTCCTGCAACATAATAAATTATTGTTAGCAAAATACTTTATTTCTACCTAGTATTGCTGTGAAAACATGTTTCTTCATGAGACATAGTACAATAATAAATAAGAACAAAGTTTACACACAGGAGAACAAAGAAAAACATAAAAAAATACACATTACTGATAGAGTTATTTAAATGATTGAGTTTAAGCGTACACTTACAGGGAGATTCAATAAAAGTTCTTAGTTCTTATCGTTAGAAATGGTGCTAATTTTGCCCCAACCAATCAGATGTTAGCTTTCAAATGCTAAATAAGACCTGATTCATTGAGGCAAAATTAGCACCATTTTTAACGTTCAGAACTTTTATTGAATAACCCTGAAAGTGTACACTGTACACTTCAAGGAAGCTGCAGCCATGCCCCCTACAAGCTGACAGCCAATAGTAATGTCTTCTTAACGAGTGCACAATTTAAAGGGTATCTTTACTCTAAAAGAATCACATTTTTAAAAATTGTACCCAGGGAAAGACCTGTCATTCCAGAAGCAGAAATTATAATATGTGACCCATCCCTGACCACTTACTAGGATCTTTGCCTGCTTGCCAGGACACTTTCTGCAACACTTCATTAGAGAAATCATTAGAGAATCATTAGAGAAGATTTTTAGGTAAGGAGAGGATGTGTGGAGTAGTGTCCATTGTAAGGCTGTGCAGAAGTGTCGCAGACAGTACAAAAAGGCAGTGAGTGAGGGATGTGGGGGGCAATTAGAAGCACTCAATAAACATTAACAATTTAATGACAAAGCAAGCACAGATAAATATGTGAGTACCACCATTTTATATCTCTCAAATTGTAGTTTCAGAAAATGTAATGTTGTTTAAGTGAGTATAGTGACCCTTTAATACCTGCACAATCGCGATATTGTAGTGGCTGCATGGATGACTGTTCCAAAACTCACATAAGCATGTCATTAAAATGGGATTTTTGTATTGCGATTCTCAATTTATAGCCCCAATGGTTTGTTAAAAAACTGTTCAGACATCTCAGGCAGATATTTGTGGGCTTTAAGGGCTTACAGATAGGAGCGAGATGCCTGACCAACATAGCATAACATTCGATTATGTGGCATAAAATCCCTTGTTTACATTTACACCCCCATTTCTAACTCTTTTTACTTAATTCCAATTCTTACTTTTTTTTACAAATAAAAGTTCCATAACACTGTCTTTATGGCTACATCACATACCATTAATAAAGGAAATTAAATTCAGCACACTATTTCATGGGAAAATGAAAACAGCGTGTCTTCAAAATGGGTGGGGCAAAAGCGAGCATGGTCAAACAGTTCACCCCCCTTTAGGGTTCCCTAGAAATTTCACGCTCTACCTATTACTGATGCCCACACGCCCATGTCCCTCAGTAGTTATGTGTTCTGCTGTTAATACCACTGATATAGCTATATATGCTGTAAAATGTATTTTGCAAAATAAAGGGACACTATACTTATGCAGTAACTATTTTTCACATGCTTACCTATGTCAGAGATGAGATGATTTTGAGGAGAACTGACTAGGGGAGGAGCCAGAGAACAGTCAGTTACAGTGCAATATACTGCACTGATACAAATTACATTGATGCTTTTCCAATACCAGTGGCTCATAATACTAGCACATACAAAAGGCGTGTATATATAATGAAAGGGCCACTTGGCTGTCTCCCAGTCCTCAATTTATGTGTGATGGGATCCTTTTATCTCATTTTCCCCAGTATAAAACAAAACAAATTGCACTCTATCTATTCTGACTGCACTAAATGAAGAAGGTAACTCTAAAATGGTATATTTTTGATGATACACTCTTAATTATTTAAACTTACCTGAGAAGGAGAGAAAAACAGAGGAGAGAAGAAAGACAGAGAAAGGAAGCATCTTGATGTGTCTGTATGGAGAGAGCAGAAAAAAAGAAATGGGAGAAAACAAATACAGAGAGAAAGACACAGAAAATGGTGGATGGATGTTGGACTGGTAAAGTTAAATTAATAGAATTACTCAATAGAGTCCTCATTACTCAATTGTGTACTCATAGATATATCTTTACTATAAATAAAATAATTTATACATTTATAGAAAATGGGATATACTAAGTGCAGAAATGGGAGATAACTTATGTCTATAGATCGGTATAATGAAGATTGAGAGGAGTATTAATTATTATAAGTAGGAAAATATAGGATACAAAGTCGGAGAAAGTTAAAAACACTGTAAGGGCTAGGCCACACTGCTTGCATTTGCAAGCAGTGGGCAAGTCAGAAACTTCTCAGAGGAAAGGTGAGAGGCGGAAACCTTTTCACTCACTACTAGCCTCCTACTGGACTTTGGGCAGACATTGCAGGAGAAGCATTTGGAGCAGAGATAAAAGGTAAGGATTTTTAAACTCTGCACAGTGGGGCCAGTAGTAGGGGACATTTTAGTTTTGGGGGAGGACATGCCCTTTAAGTTTTGGAAGGGCAAGTGCTTTCTACCAGCTGTGAGAGAAATGCTGGGATAGTGGTGGAAGGTGTGTATATTTCCCCAAGATTTCTCTCTTATATGTATTGAGCTCCAGGGTAAGTAGCTCAGTAGTGAAAGGGTGTTCTTTCACTGCATTTGGCTTTTTGGAAAAGCCGGTAAAAGGGGCCCTGGAGCGAATGGAAGTGAGCGGGTGGGACTTCCATTCACCAGACTATCCAGGCTTTTGGTGATCCTGGCTAATTAATAGCCTCATTAGGCTGCAGGGGAAAAACCTTTGAATAAGGTGTCTGGAGGTTTTTTTTTCTCTCTCTTCCAGGAGGCTGTCTGGAGGCAGTAAAGGAGAGAGCCAGACACAGTGAGGAACTAACTGTTATACGGTGTTATTGCAGAGTTGGATATTAGGTCCTCTCTGTCACATAGAGAGGGAATTCTCAATGTTAGTTAGAGCCGAACAGGCTAGGATTTATTTTTATGTTTTGTTTATGGATGTACCACTGTGCTCTGGACTGGTGAAATAAAGCTGATTGCAGTCAGCTTAAACCTGGAACTGTTGTTCACAAACTGTTGTTTTTTTGTCTGGAGTCATTCTGGTCCCTGCAATCTACTCAACCCCCCCAAGAAACTGTACCTTTTGGGCAAGCCCCTTTACACAGCAAATCAAAGAAAAAATAGGTTTAGTTGTAGCTTCTGTAGGTATAAATTTCAGTAGATTGGCTGACAAAAAGCATGTGATTTAAGTGATGTCAGTTATGTTTGACAGTGATGTCTCTACATTTCAAGGTATAAAGCTATAAGTATACATGCTTAGTGATTGAAAATCCTGTGATACTGGGGCGGAGTCTGACTGGCAATGTGAGTGGACGCCTCGGCGGAGGGCTCCGGACTAGACGGCCGAATCAAAGCTACAAAACTGATCAAACAACATAAAAAAACGGAAATCCCTACTCTCCCAAGAAGGGACACAAAGGAGATGGGCCCCAGAAAACAACAACAACAAGGGAAGGGCGACATCACCGACTTTCTAAACAGGCCTGATACGCCGAAAACAAACCAAGATGGCGCCAGCCCCCCAAGGCAACAAGACACACAGCCATGTACGCGGGAGGATCTACACACACTATACCAAAATATAGAGAGGAGCATACAAACCTCACAAACAAAAATTATAAACGAGGTAAAACAAGAGATCACCCAACTGGGGGAACGAGTCGCAACCCTTGAAAACACCACGGAATCCCTTTCCTCCTATTGCCAACAGACAGAGATAGAATTACAAGAGATCCGACATGACATCTCATTAATACGGGACTCAATGGAGGATTTCGAAAACAGATCTCGACGAAATAATGTCAGAATAAGAGGGGTACCGGAAGAGGTAATGGACATACACTCCTACCTCCATAACTTGTTCCAACAAATCTTACCAGAAGGCCACAACATGGATTGCCTAATGGACAGGGCACATAGAGCCCTTAAAGGCCGTCCCACAGCAGATGAACCCCCGAGAGACATTATATGCAGGCTGCACTACTTCCGAACCAAGGAGGCTATAATGGCGGCAGCGAGAAACTTGGACACCATAGAAATGGAAGGAACAAAGATAAAACTTTTCCAGGACCTAGCTCCAACCACACTAGCTAAAAGGAGGGAACTCAAACCGATCCTGGAAATCCTACAAAAAAACAAAATCCGTTACAGATGGGGGTTCCCATTTAAATTGATGGTGCTACACGGGGGCTGAGTAATTGCACTAACTACACTGGAGCAACAAGAAGGATTCTTAAAGAGATTGGGCTTACAATCGGAGGATCCAAACCACACTCCCAACACCCCCCCATCAAGAATCTCACCCCCAAAAAACATATGGACCCAAGTACAATCGAAACCTCAAAGATCAAGCAAAAATGGAAAAATGGACGAAACACTCAATTGTTGACCTGAACCTACAAACAACCGCAAGTACTTTAATAATAGACAATATGGAGATAAGGGGTCCCCCCCTATAACGCCCATCTGATATAATATAATTACAAACACCACCTAGAGAGAGACCACCTACTCTCCCACACCTGGACATATGATAAACGATAGACCAACCCTGTACCCCCAGACAAGTTGAAACGGTTAAAAGTTATATAACATGCTTTTTTTTTTTTTCCTCCGCTAACACAAGGGAGGGGGGGAAATGGCTCTCATTCAATATGTTGGAAAATGTTATTTACAAAATATTGACAAATATAAAAAGACAAAACTGGGTTACATAGTATACATATAATAGACATGGTACGTGACCGTGGCTATAATAATGGGCTTCTTCCCCCCCCCTCTCCTTCTCTCTGCCATAACTCAAGGGAAGGAGAAAACCAGCTCTACCATCCAATATATTCAAAAATGTTATTTATAAAATACTAATAATCATAAAAAAATTCTAGGGATTACATAATATGCATATAAAGGATATGGCATGAAGTAATGTTCATAACAATGGGCTCCCCCCCTCTCCTTCTCTCTGCTATAATTCAAGGAAAGGGGAAAAATAGCTCTACCACCCAATATGTCCAAAAATTTAATCTATAAACTAATGATAAATATAAAAAGCTAAAACTGCTAAGGGTTATATAATATATAACCTTTGGGAGTAAAGACATACCCCCCGCGAGACGGGAGACACAATTCCTGTCCAAAGACTGTAAGAAGTAAGGAAATATCTCCTTACCCAGGTTCCCATAGAAAAATGGGAACCCATATGCAACCAATCTTCAAACAGCTAACAATCTATCTAAGTTATAAAAAGTTATGGTTTTGTGTTTGCTTTCGATGGACAAAAAATGTTAAGTTTAAAAAAACTAAAAAAATATATAACAAACTGTTGAATATCTGTTGTCTTCTATGGTTTTGTATAAGATTAATCCAGAAGAGGGGCCGCCCCAGGCGCCGACTCCCCAGGGGACAGAGGCTTAATACTACCATAAGGACCACCAGAGACTACTTCACCCAAAAATATTACAGAGGTTGTAAGTACGATTTTAATTCTCTAACTTGTGCCCGTTGCGTGGACCCACCATGGATAGCGAATTAAAAATACTTTCACATAATGTAAAGGGATTAAATGCACCCCAGAAGCGCAAAATGGCGCTACAATATTATAGAAATCCCAACCCAGATATACTAATGATGCAGGAGACCCATTTTAAATCAGGAAGGGAACCCAAATACTGGGGAAAGAAATTCCCAACTCAATACTACGCATCAACAACAAACAAGAAGGCCGGGGTGGCAATATTACTGAGTAAACAGATAGGATTCATTGAGGAATCGTGCAGAAGAGACCCACTGGGCAGATACATAATACTCAATGGCACCATTCAAAACACCAAAGTTACACTTGTAAATGTTTACGCCCCAAACACCCAACAAAAGAAATTTCTCCAACAACTAAAAAACGAAATCATACAAAATGCCACGGGGATACTAATTATAATGGGCGACTTTAATATAGCCATTGATCCCATATTGGACAGATCCAAACCCTATGGGAGTACACCCACCCCGTCGCCCAGTAGGTATTTAACATCCTTTCTTAAGACCTGCGGAGTCTTGGACGGATGGAGAATCTTAAACCCAACAACCAAAGAGTACACCTTTTTTACACCTGTACACTCCCTTTTTACAAGATTAGACTACGCCTTCTTGGCACCGCAACTACTCACTCATTCCCCAGATATCCAACTGTCAGAAATATCATGGTCGGATCATGCATATGTGCTACTGAAGATCCACAACCTGATGAAAGCCAAACCCCCCTTTAATTGGAGATTGAATGAATCAATGCTAGTCAGGGAGGAAGATATTAACTCAATAAAAAAGACACTGGAAGAGTACTTTGAAATAAATACAACCCCAGATATTCGCCCTTCAATAACCTGGGCAGCCCACAAAACAGTGATAAGAGGAAAACTAATTCAAATGGGAGCTAAACTAAAAAGACAAAGAAATAAACAAATCTCAGATTTGCTGACCGCAATACACAATAGAAGTAAAAACCTAAGTAAAAACTGGTCTGACGAGGAAGCAGATATGGTAAAAAAACAAAAACAAGAACTATCAGATATATTAACAAATAAAGCAGAAAAAGCATTGAGGTTTACAAATCAGAAATTCCTCTATAAAAGCAACAAGCCAGATACCATGCTGACCAACAAACTTCACCACAAAATGACGGCCAATGCCTTCCTCCCCATCAGAGACAAACAGGGCACACTACAATACGACCCCCAATGGATAGCTAATCAATTTGCTGAATATTATCAACAATTATATGGAGGACACATCATAAAACACACAGAAACAACACAAACACAAATATCGAATTTCCTTCAATACATAGATATCTCCGTTATCACAACAGACATGTCACAAAAAATGATAACCCAAATCACAGAAAAGGAAATAGAAACAATAATTAATGAATTTTAAATCAGAAAGTCCCCAGGACCAGACGGATTCACCGCCCTATACTATAGAAAATTTGCAAAGGAATTGACCCCACATTTAGCAAAAATATATAATATAATCCTCCAGGGAGGGGACACATTACCACCGGAGATGCTTGAAAGCAATATAGTGGTGATCCCCAAACCGGATAGAGATACCACACAAGTTACAAACTATCGCCCAATCTCCTTAATAAATGTGGATCTGAAAATTTTCGCTAAAATCCTAGCAAACAGAATCAAATTAGCACTCCCACTAATAATCAACTATGATCAAACAGGATTTATACCAGGTAGGCAGACCACAGACGGAATTAGAAAGGCGTTGACGGTGCTTCAGTCGGCCCTATCGAAGAATACCCCCGCAATGCTCCTATCTCTAGACGTAGAGAAAGCCTTCGATAGGGTCGACTGGACCTACCTAAAATTAACTATGGAAAAGTTTGGGTTCCCTGCAACTCTAACACAAGCTATTCTCTGCTTATATAAATACCCAAAGGCAAGAATAAAGAACATGGGATATGCATCTAAATATATCACCATTAATGACGGCACAAGACAGGGCTGCCCACTATCACCCCTACTATTCGCCCTGTGTATGGAGCCCTTGGCGGAGGGGATCCGAAGTAACCCAGATATTCATGGAATCAAAGTAGGAGCAACAGAAACAAAACTCTCTTTATTCGCAGATGACACCCTTTTATTTATAACCCAACCACAAATAACTCTCCCCTCCATCTATCAATTTCTGAAAAAATTCGGCCAGATATCAGGATTTAAAGTCAATCACTCCAAGTCAAAAGCAATAGCTATACATATATCACATAATTTACAAAATAATCTACAATCCTCATTTAGCTTCAAGTGGACGCAGAACTCATTGAAATACCTAGGCATCCATCTAAGCACAAACAGAGAGCAGATCTTTAAAGACAACTACGCTAACACAATAACACACCTCATACAACTATTGAGGGAATGGACACCATATAATATCTCACTGATGGGAAGAATAGCGGCAGTCAAAATGACTATTCTTCCAAAAATATTATATATATTTAGAGCACTTCCAATCAGGATAACAAGGAAAGACTTACAAAAATTACAAACAGAAATAAACAAATTTATTTGGAGGGGAAATAGAACCCGTATAAAATACCTTACAATGGCAAGACATAAAGACAAAGGAGGGTTTGCAGCACCGCACCTGTACTCATACTATAAAGCAGCAAGATTAACTCAATGCGTACAATGGTACAGGGGTGCGGGAAAGATAGGGTGGGTGGACCTAGAAAATGAACTGTTAGCCCCTATGCACAGCTCCTCTATACTATAGGTGAACCCAAAGGACAGACCAAAATACAACAATACCCAATTCTCAATAATTAAAGATTCCCTACAAATATGGGACCAATGCAACCGCAAGTATACACTCACCCATGACTCCTTGGTAAATCTCCCCCTATTCCACACACCCTATTTTGGACAGGAACTCGATAAAACAGAAGTAACATTCTGGATATCGAAGGGTATCATATTAGCGATCTATGTAATCAATAGGGTAAACCCCTAGAATGGGAAACAGTAGCCAAAAAATATAAACTACCAACAAACAAATGGTTCCCATATACGCGCACCTTACACTATGCCAGATCTGTATTGAAAAAGAAAGTGGACACACACCCCACACAGTTCGAACTATTTCTCAAACACTCTCACTTAACAAACAAGTCTATCTCCCATCTATACAAGCTACTGTGGCACGATAAACAAAACAATAAATCAATCCACTCATCAAAGTGGGAACTTAGACTGAATCAAGTGCTGGATGAAACCCAGTGGGTCTCTATCTACAAAGCCATGGCAGTATGCTCAAAAAATATAATAGTGAGAGAAAAATCGTACAAAATATTATACGACTGGTACGTCACCCCGGTCTTCTTAAATAAAATCAACCCAAAATTGTCAAATCTATGTTTTAGGGGATGTGGTCTGCCCGCAAATCAACAACATTGCTGGTGGGAATGCCCTGAGATTAAAAAACTATGGAAACACTGTGAAACAATAATACAGAACATTTTTGCAATAAAAGACCAACTCTCCCCATATACAGCCCTATTTAACCTCCCAATGCACAAACTAAACAGAAATGCAAACCTCTAAGTAGGCCATATATGTTCGGCAACAAGATGTATTATTGCAAACACCTGGAAGGGAGGGGACCTCACAAAAAAAAGAATGGTTGCAGAGATTTGGTGGGTCCACGACAATGAGTACACAGCGCACGTGCTTACGAACAACCTCAAAAAATTGTCCAAGGTATGGGATATATGGACCTTGCGAATACCCCCAAGACCAGGGGTGGAGGGAAGCTTGCCTGGGGACCCGGGTGGGGGAGGCGCCGGGGAGCGGCACAAAAACCTAAATGCAGAAGAGGATGGCGAAATAATATAGACATTGGAACAAAAAGAATACAACCCATCTCCACAAAAATACAGGATGATCGACTTTATTAAAGACAACAGTAAAGACAAAGAAAACGACACAAAGCTCAAATCAAACACTGTTAAGTAATGTTAAAAGTTATAAAAAAAATGCATAAAATGTTAAAAATGCAGAAAAGAAATGTTACAAAAATAATAAAAATGATTGAACAAAAAAAGAAAATCCTTTGATACTGTAGCTACTAAATGACAAAAAAAGCATACAACTACGCATTTATATGTGTTTTTTTCACTTTACCATAGACTGAATGTGTTATTGTAAATGTGTAACTGCAGCAAGCTGTGTGTTTGAAAAACGTACCTTATAGAATGTTACTATATACCGGTATATATAATTTTATTTATAATACACAAGGCTCTTGCATTTCAATGGCGAGGTGCAGTGGCGAGAATCTATATAATCAGTCACTCAGTGATGTCACTGAGTGACTTCCTGTATTCCACTGCCCCTCCCCATTTCTCTCTGCCTGCCTGTATTAGTAATGTAGATAACAAGCCCGTGGATTACTGTGCTGATAAGGAGGAGCGAGCGGCCGAGTCAATTATGACTCACAGGAATGCAGTCACTCCTCCTTATCAGCACAGTAATTCAGTCAGTCAGTGTAACAAAACAGAATAGCACCGGGTGAGAGCCCATGTTTATTGTCTTCTTTTCAGATAGAAAAGGCAGTTAACTATTTGTATGTAGAAAAATGGGTTTGTTATTTACATTACTAATACATCGAGGGAGAGGCAGAGAGGAGGGAGACAGAGTACCTGTTCTGGATTTGTCTTCTTTTTTTTTTTTACCTTATGTATTAAATGGAATAATACGCTACCTACAGAATAATATATAGATATTACTTCACCTCGGAGTTTCCTGACCTCTATAAAAGCACTCGCTCAGACGGCCTTGTGCAAACAATTATACGGATAAAATCATCCTGAAAGTCTCCCCTCAGCTTATAATCGGGTCTGGGCTGATCCTGATGCTTGAAGGAGCAGCTTGACAAAAGCAATACCCTGAAACGCACAGGATCCTCTTGATTTGGGTGGGTTAGGCAATTGTTGTCCTGCTCAATCACATCAGCCCAGACTGCAAGGGAAAGGGGAAAAAAATATAGAAGTAACAGGATTCAACAAACAGGCTGCACAGAAAGGTATGCAGGGCACATCTGTGTATGGGACTGTGTATGGGATTTTCTATGGGGCTGTGTATGGGATTTTCTATGGGGCTGTGTATGGGACTTTCTATAGGGCTGTGTATGGGACTTTCTATGGGGTTGTGTATGGGACTTTCTATGGGGCTATGATTTGGACTTTCTATGGGGTTGTATATTGCACTTTCTATAGGGTTGTGTATGGGACTTTCTATGGGACTGTGTATTGGACTTTCTATGGGGTTGTGTATTGGACTTTCTATGGGGCTGTGTATTACACTTTTTATGGGGTTGTGTATTACACTTTTTATCGGGTTGTGTATTAGATTTTCTATGGGGCTGTGTATTAGAATTTCTATGGGGCTGTGTATGGGACTTTCTATAGGGCTGTGTATTGGACTTTCTATGAGGCTGTGTATTACACTTTCTATGGGGCTGTGTATGGGACTTTCTGTGGGCCTGTGTATTAGAATTTCTATGGGGCTGAGTATTAGACTTTCTATGGGGCTGTGTATGGGACTTTCTGTGGGGCTGTGTATTGGACTTTCTATGGGGCTGTGTATGGGACTTTCTATGGGGCTGTGTATTGGACTTTCTATGGGGCTGAGTATTAGACTTTCTATGGGGCTGTGTATGGGACTTTCTATGGGGCTGTGTATTAGAATTTCTATAGGGCTGTGTATGGGACTTTCTATGGGGCTGTGTATTAGAATTTCTATGGGGCTGTGTATGGGACTTTCTATGGGGCTGAGTATTGGACTTTCTATGGGGCTGAGTATTAGACTTTCTATGGGGCTGTGTATTAGAATTTCTATGGGGCTGTGTATGGGACTTTCTATGGGGCTGTGTATTAGAATTTCTATGGGGCTGAGTATTAGACTTTCTATGGGGCTGAGTATTAGACTTTCTATGGGGCTGAGTATTAGACTTTCTATGGGGCTGTGTATGGGACTTCCTATGGGGCTGAGTATTAGACTTTCTATGGGGCTGTGTATTGGACTTTCTATGAGGCTGTGTATGAAACTTTCTATGGAAATGTCTGTGGAACTATCTATGGGGCTGTCTATGGGAGAAAGTCAACCCTTGGCTTATACTCGAGTCAATCAGTTTTACTTGTTTTTCAGGTAAAAATAAGTACCTCTGCTTATACTCGGATCTGCTTATACACGAGTATATACAGTAAATAAAAATGAGATAAAGTTTCATACATAGGTTAAGAATATATATATATTTAAATTATTTATAAATTGATATAAGTGTGGTTTGCCTTGACACATTAATATAGTATAGTATTTAAGGTTGAATAAGACATACGTCCATCAAGTCCAACCCATCTAGCAATATCATCATTTCCTGTCTAACTGTTGATCCAGAGGAAGGCAAAAGAAACCCCACCAAATTTATGAAGGGGGGAAAAATTCCAAAAAAATGGCAATCGTAAATTTCCCTGGATCAACTCTACTTTATGTATCAATACCAGTAACATGCAACATTCCCTGCTTGCAGAAACTCATCCAGCTTTTTTTTGAAACTGACCAATGAACCTGCCATAACAATGTCCACTGGAAGACAGTTCCATAGCTTTACCGTTCTCACAGTGAAAAACCCTTTCCGAACTTGAGGCCGAAAACTTTTTTCTTCAAGTCTTAAGGGATGTCCATGTGTCCTCTTACATGCTCTAAAGGATATTGACAGGATATTTGAGAAGTTTAAATGGGTGAGGCAAACACTAAACTGTTTACAAACATCAGTCATACAAAGAAGCAGATTTCTGCACAGCCTCCATCATGCCCCTATAATAAGGTACAATGATGAAAAATGCATTTTATATCTTGTATCTGTGCTGAGAACAGGTTCAATTCATTATCCTCCCCCTATAGCACTGCATCATGTTGCTTCTGTAAAAGTGTACAGTATCTTTTAAATGGGTAATGTTGAAGGTGGTGTGTCTGTACAATTATTGTATTGAATGTCATCTGGTATAATTTGCCCTAAAACATACACAGATTTCCTCTAAAAATAAAACAATGTGCAATCCAATTAAAGGGAGTAAAATAACTAATGACAGGGCTACAGACATTTCAGCACATTTTAAAGGCATTTGTTGGAGGGTATGTTTTAACCTGGGACACAAAAAGTGGGCAATGTTATATTTTCTCTGCAATGCAGCAAATCCCTTCAGTGGCGATGCTTTATCACCTGTTATCCGCTAATTGTAAATGGCAGTGTTATTTCCAAATAGCTCTGCGCAGCCTATATTATTCAATATACAGTAGGCCAAGTTAAGTTTTACACATTAAAAATACAAGTTTTTCAGAAAAGGGTTGTTTTGTTCAGTATATCTAGTACAAATAAACAAAGCTACCATACTTTCATTTTATAAATATCAAGTTTAAGCAAACTTGCTTGTTCTTTTAAAATCCATATGCATAGTTTTTGATTCCCACAAAAATGTGTTACTAGTCTTAAAGGGTATGTCCACCCCCCAATTTTTTTTCTGTGGCCATAAACCCCCCAAAACACAGACCTCGCAAAGGTCTACAGTTAAAAAATATAATCACATATTTAACTTTAGACCTTGCGATGTCTGGGTTTTGGGGGGTATATGGCCACGGAAAAATATTTGTTTGGGGGGTGGACATACCATTTAAAATAATGTGGATGCTGTATTAATTAGCTCTAATAAATAAATAAAAATGCAAAATGTATAGAAGGTTTATATTTAGCTCCATTTCACGGCTACTTGGCATGTGCAATACCCAGTGAGTGCAGGGGAAAGAGCAAAGATGGCATCCCTTGGCTTAAAAACATTAAAAACATGCATCTTCACAGTCATTGTTCTGATGTGACTCTGGTACAGTGTGTACAGTGCACTATGCACATTTTTAGCACACTCTGTTACTTAAATAAGTAAGCACCAAGGCAATTTTAATATTACTAAGTATGTATCTAGCCTTACAACCCCGTCTACAGATACCAGACTCCAGGTCCCCAGCCGTCCCGCTCAAGCTCAAATCTGCCCCCCTCTCCTCCGCCTGTCCTACAGGGTTTTATGTTTTTTCTCCATCCCATTATAGGTCACTGCTGTCTGCTTCACTGGGAGATAAATTGATTCTTACCTCTCTAAGTTTATTACAACGATATAAACTACAGTTTAGAGGCCTTTAAGGGCACCCCTTAAATGAGAAATTATAAATAGGTAAATCATCACCAAAATCCCATAACTACAATAGTTAGAAAGCTAAGAGAAGTAGGCCTAATCTGTTATGCAGCAAAATTATGCTCTCCCCCTTCTGCCTATCTGCCTCTCAAAAGGTTTATGCATCCTCCTCAAGCTCTCCAAGGTTTTTTTTCACATGCTACGAGGAGGCAGCTAGGGGAATAACATTCAGTTGTTGGTTGTGGCGTCATTTGTTACATCCATGACTGACAACGTCTAACCAATATGAAAACAAGGAGCAAAGACTTCTGGGTAGTTACCATGTTTCCATGGAAGCTTTTAGGAAAGCTATATCTTTAAAAAGACTTTTACAGCTTTCCACAAGCTAAATGCAAAACCAAGCACCAACTACAGACCGGTTTCGGCTTTATTGAGCCATCATCAGTGTAGTGCAGGCCTCTGGTTTTGCAGTGTGAAGTGCCTATAGACCGACATCACTAATACATTAAATAAGATAGGGAGAGAATAAAGGCTTTGTAACTCCCTTTTCCGCAATATGCAAATAAGGTAGAGACTTCTGGGTATTTACCATGTTTCCATGGAAGCTTTTAGGAAAGCTATATCTTTAAAAAGACCTTTACAGCTTTCCACAAACTTCTAACCAAAAAAACAGAAAGAGATGTACTGTAGCAGAAAATTGGCCAGCATTGCATGTTAATCTTATATCTCTCAGAAGTACTGCCTCACTTTTCCTATATTAACATTTTTTGTAAATGTACAAAAAATGGAACAAAACTGAAACCAAAATGTCAGTTAAAACTAGAACGGGAAAGCAAAGTATAAACTTTGAATTTGACTTAAAGGGCTGCACAACGCTCTATTAATGTGTCTGCGTATAATAAGAGTTTTAAAACCTGTGCCTGAGATACATGCCCATTAAAATCTAGGTGCTAAAATATCTGTAAATTTGCAGATAACTCAGAAACACTTTAACAGGTGTCCCGCACATCTGTACCGAATTTCATGTCTAGCTCCAAAACTGGCCTATGAGAAAGCCTGGCTAACGGGTGAAACGCGTTGAAAGACCTACCATTTCAGATCTTTAGCAAGCATTTCCCTGAAAAAGCAGTGCCTGTATCCTGGATCTTCCTCTTTGGGTTACCCCTGCACGATTTGTGCTGAGTTACACTGAGGGACAGATGAGTATACTCTACTATATTTGATCTCAGTCTCAGTAGATAATGCCCAAAGGATAGTCTACTTATCAGGATACAGTTTGGTCACTGTACCATAAAATGCACTTTATATTGCTGCTTTCTAAATAATGCTGCTATTTGTATATTATGTGTTTTAAATGTTTTTAATTGAGTCCCATACATTGATATCCCCTCTAATGTATTATTTCACTGAATAAAGGGATCTTTTTCTTTATCTATATAATGCTTGCTTTTCTGATCTGTATCAGCTGTGAAAAACTGTGAAAGGAGATACAGTCCAAAAAATAGGCAGAATAAAAGAAGACAAAATGGAAAGGGCAGCAATTTGTCTCTTTTCAAGTTTCCAATCATTAAAGCAGATCGTATACTTACAATCTACGCAATCCACCGCCGCAGCTCTGCAAACCGCTCTCCACTTCCGGGTAAGGCAGTCAGTATCGGATGTAACAATGAAGTCACAGCCAATCACTGACTGCCATTCCCAGAGCAGTCTTCACTGAGGCTACTCAGGAACACAAAAAGAGCACAGCAGCTGCAGTGGATAGACAGGAAGCTGCAGTGGATCGCGGAGCTTGTAAGTATAAAATCTCTTGCTGTGAGCAGATTTAATGATTGGAAACAAATGAAGTCCAGGTTTTCGGGTTTTTTTTCACAACATACCCATTTTTGCCCCTGAGTCTTTGGATGAGGGATTTATAAGGAACTGCAGTTATTTTAGGAGCTTTTTATACTAGGTGGTTTTACCTTTGAAAGCAAATGAAATACAAAGACAAAGTGATACATAATGTATTCAGCTATACAGTTCTTGCGTTTTCAGTCTTTAAAGTCTATATCTACCAGAAGAGTTGAAAAACCCTATTTTCAAAATACTAATAAGGCCGCTATGTGAGATATTTACTGTTATGTCCTCCAGTCACTCTTCTCCTCTCAACCGTTCTTCTGTGTGTTAGCTGCCAGCATGGCTGAACAATGACGTCACAACCAATGACTTATGACGGCTTTACAGATGCACAAGCTAGTGAAGCGCTTGTAAAGATATAAAAAGGAGGCAGATACAGATATAAGAGGGACCAAGAGTAACTTCATAATTCAATATCTCCTTCTAGGAATGCTGGGGAGATGGCTAGTATTCTGAGCAGGGAATGGAGTGGGGGGACTTGCTTTTGGGGGGAAAAAATTCTTCTGGAGATAGACATAGATAAGATAATGGGGATATAATGGAACAATACCTTATATATTAAGTGATGTATCTGGTATTTGCTAGTATAGTCTCTATTGTTCAAGCATTATTTTACCTATAGCTATACTGCTTGCAAAGTTCTTCGGGAGAGACTGTCACACATTGGTTACGGGGGAAGGTAAGGAGAGCAATGTTGCAATGTTTTTTATGCCCTGATTCAATCCTTATTTAATTTCATTATAAAAATGGTAAGTATATTGAATCAGGAACTGTTTACAAAAGGTTTTGGAGCCCCCCAAATACCAGTGCAAATTGCCTTTTGCTTTCCCCTTTAGTTTTATGTCCTGGCCATAGATGACCCCCAACCCTATTATTGGATATTGCAGATTCATAGCAATCCGTCACCATGGGACAGTTTTTAGTATTGGCCTCCTACCAGTTTATTAGATTTTGTAATTTAACATATAAGGTTTTAAACACGAGACCAGCAACTTCCATTGCCACAGCGCAGAAATCCACATTATCTGCTTCCAGCTTTTCCCTCCCTATACTAGATCACTTCCTTCTCAGTACATACACAACACATACTCCAGCGGAGTTTATATTTTATTAACAATGTATCTGGAATCCAATCGTATTCGGCTTCTCCCCTGAACAACTGCACAGATCCTGATCAACTTCATGACTGAGAATCAGCAGCTCGGGTCAAATCTACTAGCAGAGAGACTGGGACGTTAATCCAATTCCTATATTACCTCATGGACATGGAAAGATTCTCATCTGCATTGTGAAACCTACTGATCACTCCAATACAATGGACCTGTCATAAAGCAATATCAATATTCACGTCTCATAGGATCTCCTAGAAATCAAACTAGGTAACGGATCAAGGCCACGTTAGAATCTGTAGCATGTGGCATATCGTACCTCAATAGAAAAGGAGAGAGATCGAGCAGTTTGAATGGTTCTCTCACCCCTCTCTCTTCATATCACACAGAAATCCGCAGCGAGGAGGGAGGGCGCAGTACCGACCATGTGAGGATACAGATGAAAGTGCATGGACCAGCTCACTGCAAGCTTACTGCATCAGGAACGGCTCCGCCTATTTCTTCCCCCGCCCCTCTTCTCCTTTTGAGGGCGTGGACCCTCCCTTGATGAGGACCCTCCCTTGATGAAGTGACAGATAAAGTGTATAAAGAGTAGGAATAAAATATAAGATGAAGAATTTAAAATATAGAGACTGACCAATATTTTTCAGGTTCTCATTCCTTAATGTATGTTATTGCTATTATTTAGGCATAATATTGTTTGATAGTGATCTTTCTGTATGGTATAAAAGTACTTAAATACACACAATTGGTTAATAATCAGTTTCTCAAGTATAAAGTAATTTTGCAAGTCTGGTCTCCAGAGTGCAGCACATTGTAAATTTACCTTCAAACAATGCAAGATGCAGGTTCTTATGCATAGCTCCAACTGTCGCGGATTTTGTGGTATTGTCCCACAATTTGACTTTAATCCTGTTTTCCCTTGTGCATCTAATCAAATTCCGGGTTGCGGGCACTGTATCTATGGGTTTACATCCCAAGGCCTGCATTTAAGGTTTAATCTTTAAAAACTTCTCTTTAAATAGGTTTACAGTAGCATTCCTCTATGATGTGCTATGCCAAGCTAAGAGACCGATAGCCAGGATCTGGATTCAGGCTCACTTTCAATCAATGGAATGCATCTGTTAACACAGCTAGCTCTTCAGTTATGGATCACCAGCAATCTCCGGGGTTTATCAACCAGTATTGAAAGAGCGCTGTGTGGATTTGAAAACCCGATGTCTGCTTTTGAAGACAAAAAAAAAAAGAAAAGTCGCCACATTATGATGCTGGGCCAGGAACAATTGATTAAGGTTCTCACCCTGGGTACTATCTGGTGAGAGGGATTTTAGGGAACTATTGCCCTTTAATTTTATGAAAAGCAGAGACTGGGTACCTGCATTTGATTAAGGGTTAGGTCCCACTGGTACACACGGCAGCACATGCAGCAATGTGCTGCCGTTTATTATATGCTATTTGCAAGGCGCTTCAATGCATCTGTGTAGCTGGAATGCATGTAATATACACAAAAAGTCATGCACGCTTGCATCCCCATAGCAGATTGAAGCGCAGCACACATAGTGAGAACAGTCAGATAGTATTGCATTGGCAATGCGTATAGGAAATACGATCAGAGCACAAAATGCAATTTGAACCGCGCATGTGGAACTTAGTTTTAAAACTTATACCATAACTAAAAACCAAGAGGTATGCAGGCCCAAATTTCAGAAAAGGACAACTAGGCCATGGCCTAGGACACCATGCCTGAAGTGCATTTGTTTTTGCTAAAACATGAATTGCTTGCTGCATTGGTTGTAAAAGGCAAATCTCTAAAAGGGCATCTATAGTGGGAAAATTAACTTTTTTGTTTTCTTTCCACGTGTTCTTTAATTCCCCCCAAACCCCAGAGTGTCTTTACTTTCTTCAGATTCCTCCTCTGTCCTGAGATACACAAGTTAGAAGAAGACAGTGATTTCCCTCCTCTACTCCTAATTGTAATGCCAATCAAATTCCTGTGACATGATCCTCTTCCCTGCTCAAGCCCCATCCTCCACCCTGTACTGAAGCACCACATAAACAGAGATATGAACATTTAGCAGGGGTAGAGAGGTAGCTTTGACTGCAGAGATAAGGCTGCACTCGACCCCCTTCTTGATACCTTTCACTGTTTGATAATGTGTCACAAAGTGGGAGAGGGTGTTGCAGCAGTAAACTGCACTGTTCTCCTTCTTCTTCTTCTTCCTCCTCCTCCTCCTACATGTCTCCAGGACAGCTTACTTTCTATTGGCCACTGAGCGTGGGTGTGTTTTTCAGGAGGTTGAAATTTGAATTCTTACTGCACATGAGAAGCTTGTCGGGCAGCCAGGGTTTAGATATGGAGGAGGTAAAAGAGAGTTGAGTGCTGCACAGAGATCTGACATCATGGAAAAACAGAGTTATTGACACAGGTAGGAGAAAGGCAGCACAGAGTAAATTAATTTAAGTTTGCATAGGCACAATGTGTTTTTTTCACTATAGATGGCCTTTAAATATGAACAGCTAAACAAGAAAAAGCTGAGCGGTAAATATAAAAACTGGTACAGGCTAAACCTGTCTAGTTATTGGAAAAGAAACAAAAGTAACTAATCTTCCAGCTGGTTAATGGTTAATTGATTTAAATACAATCCCATGTAATAGTAGATTATTTAATTTAGTCTGAACCATGTTCATAAAAATCCATTTTTAATAAATGCTACTATTAACAGTTTTAAATATGCAGTGCTCACTTTTTAATACTGTATGATCTTTTTGTGTTCTGCTCCTGTTTCAAGCTTGTTTTGAACAAAAACAGGAGCAGGGGGCTTCTGTGCTGATAGACGCTCTTTTTCCCTGGTCGCAGCTGCAACTAGAAAGTGGAGCAGAGGAGGAGAGTCAAGGGACTGGGTCAGGTAAGTCACTTCAGGGGCATATTTGGAATTTAATGTTAATGTGAATGTGGGGTTTGAGGGGTTTTTAGCTAATGTTATTTTTTGCTTGGACATGCCCTTAAAGGGATGTCCGTGTGTCCTCTGACATTCTTTTTGGGAAAAATGTATCAGAGAATTTATTGTATTGTATGTATTTATACAAAGGGTTAATAACCACAAGCAAGTGACTTTTTTAGTGTACTACTAGAGAATTGTACCCTGTTAGCCATAGATGAAAGTGAAGACATCTTGGATATAAAGTAATACCTTTTATTGGCTAACTAAAATGATTGAAAATGCAAGCTTTCGAAGCACTTAGGCTTCTTCCTCAGGCATGATACAATACTGAATCTTGAAAAGCACTGTATTTTATACATACTAGAACAAAGACTTTCTGACATTACACAGAGGTTATCTTTTGCCCCCATCTTTTTTTTAGTGTATGTAATTGTAACTTATCCAACCTATCTTTATATTCAAACTCTCCCAGTGCCTGTATAATGTTAGTTGCCCTTCTCTGAACCCTTTCCATTTCCAAAAAGTCCTTTTTGTATACAGGATTCCAAAACTGCACCGTATATTCCGAGGCCTTACCAGTGCTTTGTGAAGAGGGAGAATAATATTTTTTCCCTTGAACCCTTTACAAGACAATAGCTTGTTGCTACCTGGCACAGCTGGCTACATTTAACTTTTGTTATCCACCAAAAAATGAACACAGAAATTTGTAGCATAAGCAGCACAAGGATTTTAAAGCCAAAAATGCATCACCTTATTTAGTACAGTATAGTATAGTATTTGAGGTTGAATAAAGACATACGTTCATCCAGTTCAACCCATCTAGCAATATCCTCATTTCCTGCCTAACTGTTGATCCAGAGGAAGGCAAAAAAAACCCCACCAAATTTATGAAGGGGGAAAAAATTCCTTCCTGACTCCAAGTGGCAATTGGAAATTTCCCTGGATCAACTCTACTTTATGTATCAATACCAGTAACTTGCAACATTCCTTGTTTGCAGAAACTCATCCAGCTTTTTTTTTTAAACTGACCAATGAACCTGCCATAACAACGTCCACTGGAAGACAGTTCCATAGCTTTACCGTTCTCACAGGAAAAACCCTTTCCGAGCTTGAAGCCTAAACCTTTTCTCTTCAAGTCTTAAGGGATGTCCTTGTGTCCTTTGACATGTTCTATTGGTGAACAATGCCCCAGATAGTTTATTGTATGGCCCGTTAATGTATTTATACACAGTAATCATATCCCCACGCAATCGCCTTTTCTCCAGCGTACATAATTGTAACTTTTCCAGTCTCTCTTCATATTCAACCTCCCCCAATTCCCTTATTAATTTAGTTGCCCTTCTCTGAACCCTTTCCATTTCAAAGATGTCCTTTTTGTACACAGGATTCCAAA
Organism: Hymenochirus boettgeri; assembly: GCA_019447015.1. Classification (NCBI taxonomy): domain Eukaryota; kingdom Metazoa; phylum Chordata; class Amphibia; order Anura; family Pipidae; genus Hymenochirus; species Hymenochirus boettgeri. The sequence goes on from CM033470.1 coordinate 123,291,928, forward strand.
ATTGCACTGCATATTCCAAATGAGGCCTTACCAATGCTTTGTAAAGAGGGAGAATTACATTTTCCTCCCTTGAATCCATACCTCTCTTTATACAAGACAATACCATGCTGGCTCTGGCTGTTGCCGCGTGGCACTGCTTGCTACCTTTAAGTTTGTTATCCACCAAAACTCCAAGATCCCTTTCCAACAGGGATTCACTTAACACAGAGCCATTTATAGTATAAGTAGCACAAGGATTTTTAAGTCCAAAATGCATCACCTTACATTTATCAACATTGAATTTCATCTGCCACTTAGCAGCCCAATGTGACAATCTATCTAGATCCCCTTGCAACGATTGCACATCCTCTGAAGTTTTTAATGGTCGACAAAGTTTTGTGTCGTCAGCAAACACAGAAACCTTGCTGACAATACCCACTTCCAAATCATTAATAAATAGATTAAATAGAAGCGGCCCCAGCACAGAACCCTGTGGCTCCCCACTTAACACTTTAGTCCATAATGATGAAGCCCCATTAACAACTACTCTCTGCATCCTATTCATTAACCAATTTTCTATCCATGTACAAATGTGACTCCCCAGACCAACAGACCTTAGCTTATACATTAGTCGCCTATGGGGGACTGTATCAAAAGCCTTTGCAAAATCAAAGTAAACTACCGTACATCTACTGCTATGCCAGAGTCTAAATTTCTACTTACTTCCTCATTAAAGCCAAGCAAGTTAGTTTGACAAGATCTATTCCTCCTAAATCCATGCTGGTTACTACTTATAATGTCAGTCCTTGAAACATAATCTAGAACATGTTCCCTTATTAAACTTTCCAGGATCTTCCCCACCACTGAAGTTAAACTTACAGGCCTGTAATTACCCGGCTGTGAACGACTACCCTTTTTGAATATTGGAATAACATCAGCCCTTTTCCAATCCAGAGGCACACCACCGGACATGAGGGAATCAGCAAAAATAAGAAAGAATGGCCTAGATAAAACTGAACTTAGCTCCTTAAGTACCCGAGGATGTATTTTATCCGGTCCAGGAGATTTATTAATATTAACCTTATTTAGTTCTTTCTGTACCATATCCTCGGTTAACCAAAGTGCACTTGAATCTTGTATACCATTATTGCTACTATACTCTATGATATCTGTACTTGGATCTTCTATAGTGTATACAGAGGGAAAAAAATTATTCAAGACATTTGCTTTATCGACATCCTCCGTAACTATCTTATCCCCATTAATTAATGGTGCCACATTCTCAGACCTCATCTTCTTACTATTAATATACTTTAAAAAAATGTTAGGCTTGGTGATGCTTTGTTCAGCTATCCTAACTTCATTATTAATTTTAGCTAGTTTGATTGCTTTCTTACACTCCTTGTTACAGTTTTTATCAACAATGGTCTGCCACATAAATCTGCCCTCAACATTCACACATCATCTGTAGCTTTTAGTGGTTGACAACAATTTGTGTCATCCGCAGAGACCTTGCTGACAATACCCACTTCCAAATTATTAATAAACAGATTATATAAAAGTGGCCCACCACTTTGAACGTTATTTCATATTAACATACATAGCACCATTAACAACTCTCTTTGTATCAGATACATCAACCAATTTTCTAGCCATGTAAACAACAGCCTGGATAAAAGTAAACTTAGGATGTATTTTATCCGGGCCAGGAACTTTATTGATATGACCTTATTTAGTTATTTCTGAACCATATTGCACCAAACTGCAATAGCTTCCTATATTCTACAGAAGGAAACTAATTTAAAGGGTATGTCCATCAAAAAAAGTTGGTTTCTATCTGATTTACTGAAGAACAGGAGGTAAATGCACTATCTCTTACCTCCCGTTCTTCAGTAAATCTTACAGGAGAGGAGGAGACACTTACCCGCAGACCCGCTCCAGCGCTGAATTCCCCGACCCCTCTGACGCATCTCCAGTCCTTTGCACTGTGCGAGGAAAGGTCGGAGACTGTCAGTGAAGTCCGCGCTGGAGCGGGTCCGCGGGTAAGTGTCTCCTCCTCTCCTGTAAGATTTACCTGCATTTACCTCCTGTTCTTCAGTAAATCAGATAGAAACCAACTGCAATGCCTTTTGTAAGTCCTGGAAACTGCAGTGTAGAAGCTGTCAGTGAGTCATCCGGTGCCTTTTTCTGCCTCAACCTCATCAAGGTCTCAGGCATGCGCAGGGGAGCCCCCCCCCTCCCACCATCCGGATCCATCCTCTGAGGCTGTGGCACCTAGCGTGAAATCCTCTTCAGATAAGGTAAGTAACAGCTGCCCAAACCCTAACTGCCATAATATATTTTTTTTTTAAATGCTCCAATCTTTACTTACAAAGCCTTCTCTCCTGCGGGGTCTTCAATGACATTAGCCACGTCTATGATTGGCCGCGTCTTAGCCAATTACAAATGCGGATGGCGGACCAGCCCCTGCTTGCAACTTCCGCAAGCAGGGAGCTGGATAGGAGACGGCACAGGAGAGAAGGGGCTGTAAGTAAAGATCTGGGCATATTTTAAATTTTTTTTTTGTTCATTCGTTTTTATTCAAGAAAAATAATAATTTTTGTTACATGTAATAAAATAGTAAAATTACAATTACATAAAACAATACCACAACCAAAGTTTCGTCTGGATTGCTTGTGACTGTCTACATTTTCTGTATTATACACACACACTCTCCCTTTACCATAACGCATCCGCGGGGACCCAGCCCCGCACCTCCCCCCTTCACTTCTTCATTCTTAGGGTCCAGATATCCCAAATTTTTGACCATTTCACTAGACTGCCTTGTAGCGCATGTGCCATGTGTTTCCCGTCCTGAATCCACCATATCTTATTTATCAACTCTTCTCTAGTGGCCATGCCCCCCTTCCAATATTTACCTATCAGTCCTCTATTTGCGGCGCATATATATCTCAATAAAGTTTGAGCCTGTTTACTGAGTCCTGTCTGGGGTAGATTGAATAGTGCCACAAAAGGGGTAAGTTTAACATGCTCCGCTAACACTTTGTTGATTACCTTTTGGCAGATATCCCAAGTTTTCTGAACCTCGGGGCAGCCCCACCAGCAATGGAATAGATCCGCTTTATTACTGCATCCGCTGAAACATAGCCCCGCATAGTCAGGGTTAATTTTATTCAGGAAGACCGGGGTGACATACCATCCATACAAAATCTTGAAGGATTTTTCTCTGATTAGGATGTTAGCCGTGCATTTGTGCTGATGCTCTATACATTAGGGACCACTGATGGTCCTCCATAGTTTGCTGTGTATAGTTCTCCCAAGCCAGTGAGGCCTTCGATTTTATTGGTTTTAATTTGTGGAACAGTTGTTTATATACAAAAGTAATCATGCCACGAGACGAGTAGTTATTTATGCAGAGTTGTTCAAATGGGGAGGGTCCCATGGGGGAGTTGTTCTAGCGTAATTAGCTAGTCTAGTATAACTGTACCATAAGTGTGATGAAATTTTAAATTTGGTTCTAGCCTGGTCCCACGGCAAGGGTGTCCCTGACAGATCAAGTATATCTGAGACTGTTAATATTCAGTGGTTGCCACAGTTTTTCATTTATGATTGTGTTTTTGCCTCCCAGATAAGGGGTAAAAAAGAATGGTGTATGTACTGAAGGGAAGGGTATAAATAGGTGTTTTCTGTTGTAGTGGTCCCAAATCTCCAGTGTGTCCCTAATAACAAAATCGTCCTCTAAGGAGTTTATTTTCCGGTCTTTGGGAAGGATCCACAGGATCGAGGAGGAATGAAAAGGTGCTAATATTATATTTTCTAGGTCCACCTATTTGGTCTTGCCCGGTCTGTGTAGCCACTGTAGCATTTGAGCCAACCTTGCTGCACTGTGGTACGTATACAGCATGGGGAGTGCAAAGCCCCCCTTGTCTTTATGTCTGGCCAAATAAGTTTCTCTTATACAGGGTCTCTTGCCTTTCCATATAAATTGGCTGATTTCTCTCTGTATTCCTGCTAGATCTTTTTTGGCTAACTTAAATGGAAGTGCTCTAAATAGGTACAGGATTTTTGGAAAGAGGGTCATCTTGACTGCATTTATTCTGCCCAACAACAAAATAGAATATTGTGACCACTGTTTGAGTAGATCTGAAAGCTGTTTAATGGCTTTGGTGTAGTTATAAGAGATTGTTTATTTGTGCATAGTTGAATCCCTAGATATCGAATAGATTCTTTAGTCCACTTAAAATGGAATTGGGTGCTCAGTTGGTCTTGTAGCTCTTTGGGTATACCTATACCATAGGCTACTATCTTTGCCTGGTTAATTTTAAAGCCCGATATTGCCTTAAATTGATCCAGCACCTCAAAGATTTTGGGTACCGAGATGTGGTGATTGCTTATGTATAAGAGTGTGTCATCCGCAAATAGCTATAATTTTGTTTCTGTCTTCCCCATACGAATCCCATGAATATAACTATTTTTCCTAATACTTGCAGTCAAAGGCTCTATAGACAGGGTGAAAAGCAACAGGGACAATGGGCAACCTTGTCTTGTCCCATTATAAATTTGTATGTCTGCTGAGGGGTAGCCCAGGTTACGAACCTTTGCACACGGGTTCTGATATAAATTAAATACAGCATGAGTGAAAATCTCCGGGAACCCAAATCCCTCCATAGTCTTTCTGAGATAGCACCAATCGACCCTGTTGAACGCTTTTTCAACATCCAGCGAAAGAAGCATGGTTGGCTCACCGTTGCTTCGGGCTGATTGCCTAAGATTCAGTGCTGTTCAAATATTATCCGTTGCTTGGCGCCCTCCCACAAACCCTGTTTGATCATATTGAATCAACTCTGGGAGGATATTTTTCATCCTGTTAGCCAATATTTTGGCAAACAATTTTGTGTCTGTGTTTATCAAGGATATTGGTCTATAATTAGCGGCTTGTGTAGTGTCCCTGTCTGGCTTTGGGAGAACAATTATGTGTGCTCTCAGCATTTCCGGGGGGAAGGCATCTGTTTTATGGAGTATTGCTTTAAATAAATTTGACATGTGGGGAATCAGAGTTGACTTGAATGATTTGTAATATTGTGCCGTGAAACCATCTGGGCCCGGGCTTTTCTTACTTTGCTGTCCTTAAGGGTGTTCCTTATTTCTTCGTGAGTAATGGGCCTTATTTAAGAGATGGCTTGGTCTTGTGTGATCTGGGGTAGGTTGTTGTCTTTAATGAAGGAGTTGTATATATCTGAGTTGGGGCCAGGGTTTTGGCCAGTGTTACCTTTATATAGGTCTTGGTAAAACTTCGCAAATTGGTTTGAAATCCATTGTGGGTCGTAGTGTAGCCTGCCATTGCTATCTCTTATGTGTAAGTATCTATTAGCAGTGAGTTTATGGTTTAGCTTATTAGCCAGCATGGTATCAGGTTTGTTGTATTTACAATATTATCTCTGATGTGTGAATCTAAGGGACATCTCTGCTCTGGAGGATAATAGTGAACATAGTTCCCGTTTACTGCCCTCTAGACTTTGTTTAGTATTTTCTGTCCACTGTTTACTTAGGGTAGCCTCTAATGCTTTTATATGGGTCACTAATTCCTCTATTCTAGCCCTTATCTTTTTTTTGTTGGTGGATTTCCTTCTGATATTAGTTATCTGCTATAATTGATTCGTTAAGACGCCATGGGGAGGGGGTCTGGCCTGTATGGTGTCTTTTAATGTGATAGCTATATAAGCGTGGTCTGACCAAGATATCTCAGATATATATGATTCCTTTAATGCTGTGGGCATATTTTAAAAGTTTAATTACGGCGGTTGGGGGTGGGCAGCTGCTACCTACCTTATATCAAAAGATAGATTTCAGGGTGGACATGCCCTTTAAATGATATTATCTTCCATTTCATATTCCTCTTTACATTTGAGTGGTACTGGTTTTTGGTTGTGGGATCAGCAATATTTTATTACAGAGGACTTATACAGCTTTATGGTCTTTGGGCCCTATTTATAAAAGATTGTTATCATTATCGAAAAAATAATGATCGCTATCGTAAAATAACGACCGTTATTTTCCGATAACGATCTTTTATAAAAGATCGTTTGTGTGCTGTATTTTTAAAAAAACACCCATGAGCAGAATCTAATCATTCAGTCATTTGTATTGAAAGGACTATTTGAAACAAACTTATTTGCAAATAAATATACAGTATTTTCAAAAACTACATGGAAGCATATATTTTGTACTGTTTTTACTGTTATTACCAACAATATTTGTACAACCTAATTAAAGGAAGTATATGATGCCTCCTAATAATTTATTCATACAATTTTGTTTCCATGACTTTCATAAACCTAGTATGTGTCTATATTTTTAGAGCAATAGATGTGTTAAACCCAGTCTAAAAGCAACTGTAGGAAAAGGGAATGAGAAAAAAAACCAGGGTTCCAACACCATTAATAATGTAGATGAATTAATGGAACAGACAGGACAAGAGGAAAGTGTTTAATGGATAAGCAAGGCACAAAGCTTCTTAGTTGAATATTGTCTCCAAGGACCCTAGACACTCACTCATAAGAAGGATTCTTGTTATGGGACCGTGGTTTCCTGCTTATTGATTAATTTATAATTAGTGATTTACTCATAGATAGGATACATTAATTGTTTGCTAGGGTTGGCAGTGCCTTAACAGTTATTTAAAAAGTGAATGTAAAAAATATCTCTCTCTATAGAGTTTATGACATGAAACATAGAGGTGTATTTATAGTGAAAATATTGCTCCTATCTATGCAATGTACAATGTGGTATATAGTATAATATAGTATTTGAGGTTGAATAAAGACATACGTCCATCCAGTTCAACCCATCTAACAGTATCATCATTTCCTGCCTAACCGTTGATCCAGAGGAAGGCAAAAAAAACCCACCAAATTTATGAAGGGGGAAACAAATTCCTGTGGCAATTGGAAAAATCCCTGGATCAACTCTACTTTATGTATTAATACCAGTAACTTGAAACATTCTTTATTTGCAGACTTTTTATTAAACTGACCAATGAACCTGCCATAACAACGTCCACTGGAAGACAGTTCCATACCGTTCTCACAGTGAAAAACCCTTTCCGAACTTGAAGCCTAAACTTCTTTTCTTCAAGTCTTAAGGGATGTCCTCGTGTCCTCTGACATGTTCTATTGGTGAACAATGGCCCGTTAATGTATTTATACACAGTAATCATATATGGTAGATTATAAAACACTGAATGCTATATCAGTATTTTACAACTGGAATGTAATTGTATTTTCAACAAAGTTAGAAATACTTTTACTTGCTATTTGGGATAATGTAAAACAGTTTGACCCACAGAGATGTGTCCGCTATTTCTGAATTTCCTTGTGGTTTGCAGTACATTCACAGCCCCCTGAGCCAGGCCAAAATGGAGCACTTCTTGTACCAGAAGTCATGTCTCTGTTCTTATCTTTTAAATTAACTTTCCATCTTTATGATATATTTAAAGAACTACCGGTAATTATTTTATCACAATGTAGTATATAGGGCCCTATTTATAAAAGATCGGTATCGTTATCGTAAAATACCGATCGTTATCCTAAAATAACGACCGTTATTTACCGATAACGACTGTTATTTACCGATAACGACCGATATTTACCGATAACGACCGTTATTTAACGATAGGTATTTAACGATATCGCTAAATAACGACCGTTATCGGTAACTACCGGTCGTTAACGGTAAATACCGGTTGTTATCGGTAAATAATGGTCGTTATCGGTAAACAAACGGTCGTTATTTTACGATAACGATCTGTATTTTACGATAACGATACCGATCTTTTATAAATAGGGCCCATAGTCTTTCGATTTTAGCTTGCTGAAAAAGCAGTAGAAAAGAGAACATTTATTTGTGTAGTACAAATAAAGAAGATCTCCAAGTTACTTTTTTCACCAAAAATGTCAGATTTCTTTTTTATTTTCCTTTTGGTTTTGTCCTTGATTCATTACATATTAATGGATATATAATATAATAATATATTTGTCCAATATTCATCAATATATTAAAGTATTAAATCAGCTTTTGCTTTTTTTCCAATTTCTTGAACAATGTTCAACCATTTTGCAATAAACTTACAGGGTGATGCACTATTGCTCTCCAGTACAATCGCATTCCTTTTGTACTAAAGCAGTAGTGATCCTTGGTGGAGAGGATTATCACATATTGTAAATAAAGGTATTTGGAGAGGACCATCGGGACTCTTAACAAATTGCTTCAAATGGAGCACTTGCTTTGGCTGCCCATGAAGCTAAGTGCCCTCATAGAGTGGGCTTTGAGATTTTTGTGGATTTCTTTGCCTAATGCAAATTTTTGAGATACAGTTTGGGTATGTACTATGTGTATGTATATTTCAGTCCGATGGACCGATACATTGAACTATCGGTCGATCGGGCAAGATAATTGCATGGGTGTCCATCCGTCAGACCGTTTGTCAGAATCAGACAAAAGGATGATTGGACACTGCAGAAAACCATGTCAGATTGTGTGGTCCTCTACGTACAGCACGCTCGGTCGTGTTAAACTGCCTGCCGCGGCCACTACTGCTGTAACTGACAGTGTGCATGGTGTGTTCCATAGTTAAATGAGCAATAAACTAATCGTCTTCTTCATTGGTGCTTGACCCTTGCTTCTTTCCCTTGGAATAAGAACCATCTTTTCCAATTTCCTTCAATCCTTGGTTCTGTTTACATAGGTGAAAATTGCTTTGACTAGATCTAGAGTGTGCAACACTTTCTCCTCTACAGTTCTTGGATCAGATTATTGGGTGGGGCTGAAAGTGAAAGCATAATTGGTGGCTCTGGTCGTCTCTCAGGGAACCCCCAATGTTCAATGGCTCTGTGCAGATACAACCTGGGGATGCCCACTTCCATCACAGAAATGCAAAAAGATAAAGTTAGGTAGCTGCTCCACAGTCACATTGTAAGGGTAAAATTCAACTTTTCTTTATTACATAAAAATCATGTATAGATGTACAGCAATAATATTTAAAGGTGCAAAAGGAGGGTTACTCTGATGTGTTTCGGACAACTGGTGTATCCTTTATCATAGGGAAAGTGTGAACATCTTTCCTTTCTTTATTTTAAAAAGGTTCTCAAGCAATAAAATCAAAAGATGAAGTAACCCTTATTGTTTTTAACCCTTCATATTCATTTTTACCATTACTTCTTATGTCAAAAAAAATATTGTTAAATATGCAGTTTTCATTAATAGATACACTGATCAGTAAAAATATATACAAAATATATTTAAAATTGTACATCCCACATAGTTTCTTACACAGGGACACCATCAAGGGGGTAAAGAAGGGACTCCTGCACCAGGCCTGAGCATGGGGGACCTTCATGCTTTTCCAGTGCCAGTCCCAATCCCCAGCTCTAACTTCTGCTGAAGTAAAGCAGCTCTAAGAAATTGCACTGCCGGTAAGCACTCGGACCCTTCTCTCCCAGAGTTGCCAGTAATGGCAATATTGTGAGTGTAATCAGCACCTGATACTGGAAACTCTGGGTGAGAAGAGTGTGAGTGCTTAGAGCTGCTTTACTTTAGCTGAAGAGTTTGAGAATTCTGTTTCCTGCTTCCTGTGCCTGGACTTACAGTGTCTCCTGTCTGTAAGTAATTTTGGGGCACTTTAACTTTATGTTTTAATCACTTTTGGGCCAACTTTTTTGGACAAACTTATGTGCCAGTCACTTTGGGCAAACTTATGTACCAGTCACGGTGGGCAAAAATATAAACCAGTCACTTTGAGCAAACTTTATGTACCAGTCACTGTGGGAAAAGTTATGCACCAGTCACTGTGGGCAAATATATGTACCAGTCACAGTCATTGGAGGAATATTTTATGTAGCAGTCACTTAGGGCAAACATGTACCATTCACTGTGGGAAAACTTTTATGTTCCATTCATTGTGGGCAAATTTATGTACCAGTCACTGTGGATGAGGGCATCTTAAATTTTCCAGTCTGTGCTCTGGGCATAATGGAATCTTACATAAATAAGTCTGCGTGGGCACATCTTATATTTACTATTCTGTGTTGTGGGCACATCTTATATTAACCAGTGTGTGTTGTAGGCACTTCTATTTACCAGTTCACCAGCCAGTGTAAAGTCAGCCCTCTAATCCACAAGTCAGTCTTAGTCAGCCCACTATCGGCAATTAGGTAAAGAAAGGCTTTTACACCACTATAGCTATGTTGCTTCAAAACATAACTTTTATTCACAGTTTAAAATACTTCAATGGATGGTGGCATAAAGAGTAAATATAATGGATTCAACCTGACACGTTTTGGATGGCAGGTGCATCCTTAATCACAGGTCCTATGATAAAACATATGATTAAAGATGCACCTGCTGTCTAAAACACGTCAGGTTGAATCTATAAGGGTTATAATCTTCAAAGATGCGGGACTCATCCCACCACCCCATAAAGAGTTTGGCAAGTGACGTCTCTGGGACAAAGTAATTAAGTGGAATTAAATAGTGTATTGAGTGTAGAATAATATTACAGAAATCCACAGAATATTTGTGAAATTTCTTAAGACACCATTCCACTGCCTCAAGGCCCATGTTATGGTCTATGATGGAATATAAAATTTTACATCCAGTGCTATCCAACACATACCTACAGTATGTTCCATTTAATAACATCCATTTCTTTTAACACTTGTTTCGTATCTATAATATAAGATTTCAAACCTTGTACAATCGGCCTGAGATAAAAAATAATTTAGCCAAATATTCTCCTATGGCTCCAATGCTGGAGACTATAGGTCAACTCCCAGTTTAAATGGACCCTTATGGACTTTTGGTAGATGATGGGATATGGGTTCTAGGATTGGTGCAGTTCACAAAATCAATGTCTACAGTCCTAGAGTTAACAGAACATTTCGCTTGCCATTCAGGTGACTATGCCATCCACTGGATCTCCATTAACAGCTTCTTATTCCTGTAACTTGCTGACTGAACATTGATCTAAAAAATCATGATCATCATTATACAGCGATCAGCTGTTTTTAAACATATGTGTGATCAGCTGTTTAAAAGACCAGAACCAAACCAGAAGCTGATTATGCCTATGTTTACTTCATACGCATGGTCAGCTGTTTAAAAATAGATGATCGTGGACCTCTGGGGAGGGGGGTGGGTCAGTACTATATTCTGCACTAATCTATTCACGTCTAGCAACCTGTTGAAAATGTTTAAGTGGTGTGCTTGTGAAGGTTCTCATTCATCCAGGTCATGGTATATCTGTTGTATTCAATTAGATCAACTGGACTTGAAGTTTAGTTCTTGAAGACGTTTCGCTAGTCAGCCGACTGGCTTTCTCAATTCAGAATGACTTGTACAAGAATCTGTGCCAATTATGTACCCTGGTAAATCCCAATTAGCATATCACAGACAAGTGTTAAGGGCGTGATTGGGATTAGGAATAAGAGGGTTATAGGAACGTCCAGAGTAAGGTGTCAAAACAGCATTGTACATGGCAGACAGTTGGTGTCGAACCCCCCCACCTCTATTTAGGCTTGGTTTCTTTATTTTCACATAAATGGCCTCCTTAACACCTCTCTTGAACCAGTCACGTTCCTTTGCCAATATGTTAACATTACAATCTTCAAAGGTATGTCCTTTATCCTTAAGTTGCAGGTACACGGCTGAGTCCTGACCCGGGGAATTGGCTCTTCTGTGCTGGGCCATACGTTGATGCAGTTGCTTTTGGTCTCCCCCACATACAAATCAGAGCATTCTTCACTGCACTGCACTGCGTATTGATGTCGCTTTCTTGTGTTTCGGTATTGGGTCTTTCGGATGTACCAATTGCTGCCTCAGTGTGTTGTTTGGTTTAAAGCAGACAGGGATACAGTGTTTATTGAAAATTCTTCTTAATTTCTCAGAGACCCCTGCTACATATGGGATGACCATGTTCTTCCTCCTGTCTTGCTTTTCCCCTTCACTGTTGGTATTCGTGTTCTTTTCTTTCCTTCTACTTAGCAGGGATCTCCGTAACATCAAAGGAATTGCAGCGCACAAGCAGGTTAGTGCATATGAATCACTTGACATAGCAATTTCACGTTGTGCGATTCATGCGAGCTGCTTAGTGGGATCTAGCCGTTATAGTTCAAGTTGCTCCTTTACCCCCCATTCTTCAATTAAAGTGAAAATGTATCATTTTTAAGTGGAGATACCCTTTAAACAAAAAATGAAGCCAACTTAAAAAGATGGTGTATAAACAATAAGGCCGAAATAATATGGGTGGAGCTGTGCACAGGAAGCAATTTGGTAGGTAAATTAATTGTAGTAAGCTACCAATGCCAGTGAGTTGGTGAAGTCTGCAGGTGTTATGCACATTCTGGTCATGGAGTTTTTCAATTTACTGTCAAATAAGTTTATAAATTTGCTATATGAGTATTTTCTTTCAAAGATTGTAGAAGTTCCTACTAGAAAGGATGCTTTGTTAGACCTGGTAATATCTAATAACCCTGAGCTCATTACAGAGATGAAGGTAATGGAATGTAATGGTCATTTCATGTAGGTTGCAAAGACAAAATGCACTAGGTTAAAAACTTTTAACTTCAGAAAAGCTATTTGTATGCTATTAAAAGAATCACTCCTGCTCATGGACATTGGTGATATGCTCTCAGGTAAGTAATGTATACTGAACTGAAGTGGACAGCTTCTAAAGGGGTATTAACCTATTTATACCTTTGGGGGAAAAGTGTAAAAATGTAGGTCCGTTCCTGCCTGGCTTATAGCTAAGGTGAAAGGAAAATGGAAAGAAAGAAAATAGCAAATTTTGAAATCAAAGGAAAGATAACAAGCCTACATGAAGTATAAACACTGTAATAAGGGGTGCAAGAAGGCAATTAAACTAGCTAAAATAGAAAATTAAAAATGGATAGCTGAACAACGCAAGACCAAACCAAAGTGCTTTTTAAGTATAAGACCATTAAATAAGTTTATAGGATGCTGAAAAAGTCTAATGTGCTAATGTATACACAATAGAAAATCCTAGTCCTTATAGCAGCGACGCATGTGTACAAACAAGCATTTTGGCCGATAATCGGCCCATGTATAGGCACTTTATCGGCCGAAATGGCTGCTCGTTCGGAGATCCGCCCAGTAGATCGGGCAACGATCACCGAACGAACACTGTTTTGGCCGATAAAGTGCCAATACATGGGCCGATTATCGTCTGAAATGCTCGTTCATACACATTGTGCATTAAGGGTCGGCACCCGCAATCGCACGTGTTTGAACCTTTAGTCATTCACAGCCTGGTAACTATAGACAACAATGGCAGAGAAGATACTGGAAGTTTTGCTACTGGATCATATTCTGGAGTTTGATGGATTTACAAGAAATCTTGTTTGACTTTTATGAAGAGGTAAGAATTTAGATTCTGGCATAGTAATGGATGTAGTAACTTCAGTTGGCCTAGAAAAAACATTTGCACATGGATAGAGAAGAGTGATCAATGGAGCTACATCATCTATGTGGGCTAAAGTTCTAAGTGCCTCAGTGTTCTGTACTGGGGCCACTTCTATTTAATTATAATGACTAAGAAGTGGGTATTGAGAGAAAGGTCTCTGTGTTTGCTGATGACACAGCTATGCAGAGCTTTGGAAAGATTTCTCCCTATTTACAAAGCACTGGTAAGGCCCCATTTGGAATATGCAGTGCAGTTTTGGAATCCCATATACAAAAGGGACATCTTGGAAATGGAAGAAATTCAGAGAAGGGCAACTAAAATAATAAGGGGACTAGAGGGGGTGGTCTATGCAGGTAGCTTAAACAAGTTAGGACTGTTTACAGTAGCTATTATGCTGGTATATGATCACTTTATACAAATATATTAATGGGCCATATATTAAACTCTCTGGTGCATTGTTCACCAACTTTCCTAAATAATAGTTCTGGTTGATCCGGGGATCCTTTCCCATTGACATTTAGAGTCAGGAAGTATTCCCTTACCCATTTTTTGCTTCCTCTGGATCAACTATTAGGTAGGGTTAATGAGTAGGCTATAAAGGTTGGACTAGATAGATGTACCGTATATACTCGAGTATAAACCGAGTTTTTCAGGCTGAAAAATCAACCTGAAAACTCGGACTCGGTTTATATCGAGTCACTCACCTTTGAAGGTCAGCGTCCTCTCCATTCCGGCAGAGCCGTCCTCTCCATTCCGGCAGCCGCACGATCAGTCCATGTACTGGCGCGCCGGTCGACGTCACTGCCCGGCGCCAATTAGTGACGTCAGCTGGCGCGCCAGTACATGGACTGATCGTGCGGGCTGCCGGAATGGAGAGGACGCTGCTGCCGGAATGGAGAGGAACTTACCAGCACACAGTCCCAGGAAGCCCTTGGATGGAGGAGAGCCCACAGATCCTGGATGAAGAGAGCCCACAGGTACAGACTTAACTGGGTTTGAGGGTGAGGGTGGCATTCAAGATGTTTTGGAAACTACAACTCCCAGCATGCTTTATTAGCTGGGATTGTAGTTTCCAAACATCTTGAATGCCAAGTGAGGTGGCATTCAAGATGTTTGGAAACTACAACTCCCAGCTAATAAAGCATGCTGGGAGTTGTAGTTTCAAACATCTTGAATGCCACCCTCACTGGCATTCAAGATGTTGGAAACTACAACTCCCAGCTAATAAAGCATGCGGGAGTTGTAGTTTCCAAAACATCTTGAATGCCAAGTGAGGTGGCATTCAAGATAATGGAAACTACAACTCCCAGCATGCTTTATTAGCTGGGAGTTGTAGTTTCCAAACATCTTGAATGCCAAGTTCTACCCTTGGTTTATACTTGAGTCAACAACTTTTATTAGATTTTTAGGTGAAATTGGGTACCTCGGTTTATACTCGAGTATATACGGTATGTCTTTATTCAATCTCCATTTCTATGTTACTATGTAACAAACTAATTTAAAAAGACTTGATTGGGATACATAATGGCAAATGAGGTTTAATGTTGAGAAATGCAAAGGTATGCGTGTGGGTAGAAATAACATGAATGTTACATATACCATAATGGAAAAGTTTTAGGAGATGACTGAAGAGAGGAGGACTTTGGAGTTATTGTGGACATTAGACTTAGTAACTCAAGTATAAGAAGGAGCATAGGGCCAAGGGAGGATGGCATTAGTCTGCCTCTGTACAGATCCCTTTGTAAGGCCTCATCTTGAGTATACAGTGCAGTCTTTGGGCAGCAGTCCACAGATAGGATATCAACAAATTAGAAGATTGCTGTGACTGGCAACTAAACTGAAAAGAGAAATAGAGATTTTGTGCTAAGAATAAAGGTTATCAAAAGATGGGTTTTCTCTGTTTTCTATCATGGGGTGAACTTGATAAAAAGAAATTACAATTTCAGCAACTTAAATGGTTATTTACTGTGTGGACTGTGATTTTGCGGAATCACAGTATATTCTAAGAATATATATATACTTATCTAAACAAAACTTAACATTGGCCTTTTAATTTCTAACTGAGAATCTAAAGAAGAATTTATGGTTTTCTACAATATTTGTATATCATAAAGAAGGGTATTGTGTATCATCACAATTTTTTAAGGCAAAACAAAAACAACAGTAAAAACAATGAAAAAAGAATCAATCCTTTATTTTACAGTGATTTAAAAAAGTCAAAAAGAAGGAATAATAAATGCACATTAGTTTCACTCATGCAGCTCTTTGCTTGTTCCAAAAAGTTCTAATACAAAAGCCCTATGTGTTTGTTAAACAGTTTTTCATAATTTAATTAGGCTGAGATATATGTGCTGAGCTGAAGTATTTTTAGTGTGGGAGTTAACTTAATCCTCAAAAGAATAAGTATTCTTGGAAGAGAGAGGTATAATCAAAGAAATTGTCTACACCATCTACGGATCTTTGCAAGTTATTTATTAATATAAACAAGAGGGGGTACAAATATATTATTAGCATTTTTGTGTGGATTTTTACATGGATATTATAAGTTAATATTTACAAGTCAAAAGAAATGTGAAGGAATCTTTAGTGCAAAAGGAAAGGCAAGGCAGAATGTATGGTTGGTTAATATGGGGTTTGAGTAACTGAATGTTGCTATAAAAAGCCTTTGAAATCTCTATCATACCTTTTGGTGATTGTTTAAGGCTAGACATGGCAAAACTTTGGAATACGAAAATTATAAAAACCAAAGCACAGCCATCATCCCCATGCACACAATCTGCCATTTCTGATATGTATGAAAAGTACAGGCAGTGAAAGGGGCAGTTTCCTCTTCACACCTTTATCACACATTCAAACCTACTGCCCTGTTTCACACTGCACTCATACAACAATACAATAATATTCACAGACACAAAAACAGTAACAATTGTACAAGCAGTGGCAATTTTTCTATAGAAAGAACATTAACACAACGGAAATCCTTCAGTTTGGCGGTCCACCACCAGGGATGCCATCCGGTGACTGGCAATCACTGCAGCTCTGCGACAGTAGTCAGGCTATTCAATCTTCCCTTCTCACTATTATACCCTAATTGGAGGGCAAAGATGGACCACATTCTCCTACCAACCCTAACATTCACACAGGCATTTACTCCATCCTCAACTGTGTTACGCATACATCTACATATGTAAAAGACAGATTTAAAATGTAAATGCTTAAACATGAGGCTGATGCAATGAAAGGTGCAAATGCTTGCATGTGCTATTAATCTGCAGCAACCAATCAGATGTTATCTAACTGCAGTAACCTAATTAATTGCAACCTAATAAATCGCAACTTTTGCACTTTTTATTGTATCAGCCTCAGACTAGGCAATGTTTTGGTCCATTCCTGAGACCTTTATCTCGGGAAAAAACCTAACATTGCCTGCTGTAAACACAGAGTGTAATTTAATGTTTTAAGAAGACCTATGAACATGAATACACATACACACACCCCCTCATATATAAACACACACAATATATATATATATATATATATATATAGAGATCATAAAAATATATATAATAGATATATATAATATATATATAATATTATATAAATATATATTATATATACAACACACACAAACATAGAAAAGATAATCAATGTACATTCCTAGGCCCAATCTTTTCTATGTTTGTATAAATGTTTGACCAGATCAGTAGCACTTCCGCTAAATGAGTTGTAAATTAGCCTATTTGGAGTGCTTCCACAATCCTTGTATTGTATGTATGTATATATATATGTATATATATATATATAATATATCTATATATAGATATATATATAATATATATAAATATATGTATGTATGTATGTATGTTGTATGTATGTTTGTAATGTATGTATATATATATATGATATATATATTTATATATATTATTATTATATAATATATAATATATATATATATAATATAATATATAATATATATATATAGCCAACCAAAGAATCCAGAAATGGGGCACTCCACAGGACTTTTCAACATAAAACTTTTATTCAGGAATAAGTTCCTGCTCTGTAACACTAACATCATGTAACACTTCTTGCTCTGTATCCGGTTCTACACCTGTTTATATATCTAACTGCATTTATTTATGTGTACCAGTGATGCTCATTAGGAGCGTTTCTACTATGTGTTGGTTTCCTCATGGGAATGCGTCAGTAATCAGTTACATTGTTGCATATGATTTTATCGATTTTTAAATGTATCGATTTTTAATTGTATCTATGCTTTTAATGGGCTGTGAAAGGGTTGGGGTGTGTGTAGGGGAGTGTCTGTACCTTACCTTTTGCTGTTAAATATCCGGAAATGAGGTATGTTCAGATGTCCTGACGACGGCTTGGTAGCAGCCGAAATGCATTGAGCATATTTTAACTTATTCCTTAAATAAAATTTAAGTTTTATAGTTGAAATGTCCTGTGGAGTGCCCCGTTCATTTGGTTGGCTGTACGTTCCGGTTGGGAAGCACCCAGGCAGACAAGTTCGGCGAGTGGAAGTGCAGCTTACACTATTGCTGTTTATATATATATATATATATACATATTACATTATATATACACACACCCACGCACATACATACAATGCCTTTCCTTTCAAACATACTGTCAGCTACAATGACATGCCTTATAAGTATCATAGCCTGTTTTTAAAGTAACACATAATATGCACAAAAGTAGCACCACTAGCATCCTTATATCCTTGTACAGCATACAGCACAGATAATATTGCTCTGGCTTTCACAATACCATTAGTGAAGTCACACAAATTATATGCCGTCTCCACATCAACACTAAAATGGTGCCTGCATTTATCATTATTAAATTAAACCAGTCTACTGATGTAAGCAGGAAGGACACAGGAGAGTAAGTAAATGTTTTCTGCATAGATTGTTAGTTGGGAAAGGAATTGTTATGATGTTTCCTGAAAATCGTAGCATTTCTACAGGCAGTAGCTAACACCTAAATCCATCCAGAGTTTGCTCATAAATGCAGATGCACTAAGATGAACATTTTTAGGTTAACTTTACAGAACACAGCTGGGGTAACTTAATATTGCAGTTTTGTTCATAACCGTGCTATAACAGCATCAAACATGATATTAATTTACTTGTGACAGCTGCTTGGGTGACTTTACCAAAACCAATGCAACCACTGCAAATACTATATAAATCTCACACTTTTTAAATGAGTTAAGTTGGCCATAAAATAGTTAGATGTTTAAGCCAATTAGACGTTTGTTCCTCATTTGGGGAATGTTGTGGGTAAGTTAGTAGTGTGTGGACACCTTTAGCACAACTTTAACAGCAGCACTCTGTAAATTGCCCCAAAATGTCTAATCACGTACTCTCAATGATTAATAATGTGTCCTATTGCTAGCTATTTTGGTATAACTACTATTTAATGCACTTTACCTGATTTGCCTGGTCTTTACAGACCGCAACACTTAATAAAGTTTATCTTCATGGCAAGTTATAAAATCTCTTTGTGTTACAGTCAAAGCAGCAGAACAAAAAATTTAGATTAACATTTTCCTGGGTAAGCAAAAGTAACTAGGACCCAAATATCTTCCGTCAAGCAGGATTAAGGGCAGATATACTGTAGGCCACTCTGTCATAGCAGGTATGACTAATACGCTCTCAAAAATCAGTCATGATAAATTCCTTCTTGAAAAAGAAACAGGAATTGTCCCTCGGTTGAGGTAAATATTGTAACAGGAAAAAAGTAATCCTTTTAAAACAGAGGAAGCACTCAATTTGTTTTGTATTGCCTGTTTACACTGGCTGCTCCTCTGCAATAAAACAAGTATAGCAACCATAAGTCAAGTCTCACTGTCTTCCTCCAGTTGAAGATTAATATAGTTACTTTTCGCAAGGCAATATTATGGAAAAGCTTCTGCATTTGTACAGGTTTTGTTTACAGTATGTGCACCTGTTCAGAAAATGTACTGTAAGAGGCGGCAACCATGCTTCCATAACTCACCCGGTAATTATTTTAGTAGCAGCAAGCCAATATCACAGCTTGCATAGTCAATGAGAAAATGTAGGGTAGCTCCCCTTTGATACTTCCTGAAGGTATGAAGATATTTTGAAATAAATGGTATGGGGGCATGTAAGAGTTAGCAGTGTCCTATGCCAAGGAATAAATGGCATTTACTGGAGAAGTTGCCTCTGAACTTTCATTTCCCTCTGTCTCATCTTTGTCTTTTTTTACTGTATACTGCCCAATAAATGAACCATCTTCATTAAACTGCCCTTCTCCTCCTTCTCCATAATCCACAAGGCTGTCATCACTTTCATGTTGCTTTATGGTTCCATCAAGTGATGTTTGGCTACCCTGCAGAGGCTTGTTGTCTTCATCACTAAGAGGGATAAGAGAATGTGCCGGTTATTCAAAGATACATCACAGCTAAATTATAACTTTATGTTGCTTAATGTAATTCTTTTATAAAATAATACTAAAACAAACAAACCTAATGCAAATGTGCCCATACAGGATGTTACAGAATTTTTTAGTTTAAAACACAAATTTTGTCTAAACCTTTTTTAATCTGTCTATTTTAAAACTTAATTCTGGGCATACAATATTACCTTTCAATATTTATAAGTGTTCAGCACAATATCTATGCGTACATGGATCACAAACCATTATCTGTACCGATAAAACCACTACTGCACTCAATGTTTCAATTGAATTAAAAGGCATGTACACTGTAAAAACAACTTTATATTATTGGATAGCTGTGCCTTTAAATATAAAGGAGTTTTCTTTTGTTGTTCCATTGCCCTCCCATACCCTACCTTTACTGCTTGAATGTTGCTGGCTTCCTCCTCCACTGTAACTCCATTTGTAGCTCCGCCCCCACAAGATTCTCCAAGTCTCCAACATTCCTTTTACAACAATAGTGTGGCTGTTTGAAGAGCGTGTGTGACGTCAGCGCGCGTGCACATTGATGTCACACACATGCTCTGAGACAACTGGCTCAACATAATATCTACACCCCTGAGCTCACTGTAGTAAAATAGTTTACTCATTTCCAACAGTATCTATGGTTCAAAATAACATGTGAAATCATGTGATACACTGTTTAATCAGACATTTCTATCTAAATAACATTTTTTCAGCTTATTGTACTTTTCAAAAAAACCTGTCTGTGTCCAGGCAAGTACATATTTAAATGTCTTGGCAATAATGCATACTTTTATTACAAATGCATTTCTAGGCCTTTTCATAATTTTTAAAACTTTGGAAGGATAAAAAGCAACCAACTGGTTTAGTTGTTATATAAAAATCATTCATTAATAATTTAGTCATTTAAAAAATAAAATGCAGAGATATGAAGCATCACTAATTTAAAGGAGAACTCTACCTTCATAATGTCATCTTTTAGAAAGAAAGGCCCCTTTAAAATATTTTGATAGATCCTACCTTGTTCTCTGGAATCATTAATGTATGCCTGCTATGCTTCTAGATTCTTCCTGGAAATGAAGGGGTAGTGTGTTTTAATGGCTATATTTGTTCACGCTCCCATCAGCAACTTAAGCAGGCTCAGAGGAAGGCAGCTAGGGGATTAGCATTTAGTCATTGGCTAATGGCTGTGAAGTTAACCATCACATCCATGACAGACAGTTGCTAACTGGAAGAACCACAAAGCAGAAATGGCATTGTGCAGCATTTCTTATATCTTTCTGCTTTCTAACTATTGCAATTTGGGGGGTCAGTTACATATATATATAATTTTTCTATTTAGGGCTGTACTTGCCCATAAAATTCTCCCTAACTAATATAAAATTCTCTGAAATCTTGCCGTAACTGCCTGTTTTGATCAAGGATTACATTTACATTTACTTTGTTGATAAAAGGTACCTTGGAAACTTCCACAGAGAGTATTTGTGGGTGTATTTTTTCAAAAAAATCTCAGCAGCTCAGGCTCTATGTAAATTTGATGTCCTTGTTACTATATTGCAAATCAACATGATTTTAGAATTTTCAAAATTGTAACTTATAAATTACCTCTCAATATCCACACAATGTATATAATGCACAGGAATGCGGTCTAGGGTCTGAAACAGCACAACAACCATAGTATGTAAGATAACTCTCCAATAGTAGCCATACAAATGTTGTTGCATATTATATAACAAATTCTATTGGAATACATTGGATTCATCTAGTTAAAGGGCATGTCCACCCTTAAAAATTGTTTTTAATATGATGTTCCCCCATGTCTGGCAGCCCCAACCGCATATATTTTATTTTCCAAAAGCCCCCTCAAACTCTTACTTACCTCCCCTCGTCCTCCGCCGCACTGCCGGCCCTCTGCTTGCGAGAATGCAAGCAAGGGGCGGGACCGGCAGTCGCGTCTGTGATTGGCTGAGCGGCAGCCAATCACAGACGCGGCTGCCGGTCATTCAGTGCAGCGGAGGAAAGAGGAGAGGTAAGTAAGAGTTTGGGAGCTTTTGGAAAATAAAAAATATGCGGTTGGGGCTGCCAACATGGGGGAACATCATATAAGGGGGTTTTATGCTAGGGGGAGGGATATTAGAACGGGAGGGAGAGGAGGGAGAGGAGGGGGGAGAAGGGCTGCAGTACGCATGGCAAATATCTACCGGAGGCAAGGTAGCAGGCAGAGTCCTGCTAACCTCCTGGTGGACAGTTTTTTGGGACTTTAGGGGGGGTCTACAGGAGAACCCTATGGAGCTGGGATGTGAGGTAAGGATTACACTACACTACATGGTGGGGCCATTACTGGGGGGGATTATAGTTTTGGGGGTGGACCATGCCCTTTAACCTTGCGACAGGAAAATCTTTAAACAGCAGCTTTTCATCCAGAATGACCATACTTGGGGTTGACAGTAGTGCCTTTCTGTGTGGGGATTGCCTTTTTGGATCCAACAGAATTCACCCTTTCATTGGACACGAGTATAAGCAGCTTTAAATGGCCTATGTAGAGATTATTACATTCTTTATTTGAGTTCCATATTTCCAAGGACCTTCCCTTTTAATCAGTAATAACAGCAATCGGCTTTGACAGGTAACAGTATTGGCTTTCCACTCTTGCCTTCTCTCCTGTCTGTGCATGCTCTAGAATGCACAATACAGGGGGAAAGTCAAATCAGGACTAGGAATTATAGAATATAAATAAAGAATGTAAAAATATTATTATAGATGACAGTTTACCCATTTAAGTTATTAAATGGTAACTCCACCCCCCCAAACCAAATTTTTATTTAGTATAGCATTATCTTGCATTCACTTAATGAGTTTGCAATCTATTTAGAAAGCATTAAAGGGCAACTGTGGTCTCAAAACAAGTTAGGGTTAAATGAAAACCTGCAGTATTTCCTTTACACTGAGCCAACAATCACATCTTTGGCTGGAGCCTGTGAGAAATTACATTGGGGTGAATGTTCAAACATACTGCTTCCAGTAGGTTGAGTGACATCATCTGACCTCTGCCAGCCCTTTTCCCCCGGGGGAGAAGCATGCTCAGTTAAGACTTAATGCTGGGGAAATCAGGAAATACCTGAGTAAAAAATTGACAGTTGAGAAGGGGAGCCTATTAATGCAGGCAGAGACTGGTCACATGACTACTAGCTGGTCATATGGCTAAAAACAGGAAGTGTTCAACCAGGAAGTTACATTGCTGAACATTTGCAGCAATAACTTCTCACGAATTTTATCTAGAGATGTGATTTAGGTTTTATTTTGAAGGTGTGAGGGAAAGCTTTTTATATCATTCTAACTAGTTTGGAAGAATTTGAGACCACAGTTACCCTTTAATGTTTAGGCTATATGTAATTAATTTAACATGTGAAAGGTATATGTGTGATGAACCATCAAAGAACTTCTAGCAACATGCATCCCAGAATCTAAGATATGATGTACAACTTACTGTAACTTTATACATGATGTGATGGAACTCCAGTTTAACCTGATATCTTTCCAATAGTCATTAATGGATATACTCTCTCTTACGTATATTTTGGTTACCAGTTTCCTGTACTCTTGCTTTCTGGTATTCAAGATTCCTATACTTAGGAGCAGCTGTGATTATGCAGTGTTTGTATGTTTTGTTCTGCACTTAGTTAAATCATTTTGCTACTTGTTTTCTATAGGCATTGTTTTGACAGTGATCTGTGACAAAAGCCGAGTTACCCTTTAAAAGATATAACCCACTAAGGCATAGCTAAGTGACTATTATAGTGATACAAAGCACTGTTCTATATGCTCTATATTATAAAACCACATAATAGCATTTTATTTAGCAGATTATACATAGTGTTAGTCTTAAAAATGTTAGTTCTAAAAATGTTAGACAATCTGCTAATAAAAAAAGTCTTTGTCCTACCTTCCAAAAAACCTTCATGGTATATTCGGAAAATTTCATAATGGATGGTATGGGAAGATGGGGATAATGATGGGATAATAGATGTATAATGAAAAGGAAGGAAAAAGAAGCACAAAAAATGTGAGGATATAAATAGATATCCTGGCTATTTTCATTGTGTGGCCAGAATACATTTTTGGTCATGTTTTCACTATACAATGCAAAATTACATTTTTTATTTATATTTTTAAAAATTTCTAAACAAGAGTTAATGGGCTGCGTGCAGCTGTGCATTGCAATAAGTCCTCATATAGCAATACATATACATCTAAGACTGATGCAAGAGTACAAATTTACTGCAGTACATAAAAAAAGCATTTACTGCAAAAAAGTGTAAAGGATATAATCTACTCAGGCAAGTACATTTGTCCATTTGTCCGATCTGCCCGCAGATACACCATCTAATTTTCGAGCTGACCGTATTATTGGGCTGAAAAATTGGATGGTGTGTACCTAGCTATGTTTACACTAGAAACTGAACAAAATGGACCACAATGGACAGTCAGTCAGTCAGTTTTTAGTGCTCCGTTCTTGCTATACTTTTAATCAAAATGCATCTGTTTCCGGACAGAAATGCATACAGTAGTATTTTTTATAACGGACTGGGTCAATCCGATCCGATAAAAAAATGGACCACAATGCGTGTGAATGAACCCTTAAAGATATCATCTAATTGGTTGTTGCAAATTAAGGCTACGTTCACACTAGAAACAGAACAAAATGGACCACAACGGACAGTCCATGCTTTTTGCCCATTTTGGTCTATTTTTGTGCTCCGTTTTTTGCTATATTTTTAAAGAAAACGCATCCATTTCTGGACAGACATATATACAGCAGTATTTTTTTTTGTAGACCGAGTCAATCCGATCCGTTAAAAAAATGGACTGTGTTTTTTTGAACGAACCCTAAAAACACAGGCAAACTTTTCAGCCCCAAACTGTTTAGTTGCTGTTGATTTAACCCAGAGTTATTAGTGGAATAGTGGAATTTCTTTTGCAAATGAGGTTTTTGAATTTTGTCCAAAAAAAGAATTTAATTCTTGATCACATGAAACGCCTAACTTATTGAAATCAAAAATATCAAAAACCCCATTCGAAAAATAGAAAACAGAAATTAAAGAGTCAAAAAATTACACAGAAAATTCAAAATTCTAATTAGAAAATTGAGGTAGAAAATTCTAATTTCGTGATCCAAAAATTCGGCTTTAATTGGGTTTGAATTTCATTTTTACGCAAATCAGCTATGCAAATATTATTTCCGGAATGTACAAAATAGTTCACACATTTCTATTTAAAAAAGAGAAGGTATGTACTGTATTAACGGACAAAATAAATATCATTAAGTATTATGAGAGTGTTTGCTGAGAAAGTGTACAGACATAACAAACTTTTTTTTTTTAAGCATTTTCTGTTTTCTACTAAATATATTGAAAATCTATGATGATAATTAGAGATGGGCGAAACTGCTAAAATCTGTTCTGCCTGTGGATTTGTGGATTATTCAAATTGGGCTTAGGTGTGGTAATTGTGAAGGTAAATACCCCCTCCCCCCGTTCTTCTTTTATGTGTATTTGCTTATTTTTGCAGACCCACATTTTTTTATGCACTTACCACCTATATCTTTTAAACTGTGTGATATTTGTTTGCTATTTAGCTTTTAATGTATATCCAATAAAGATCTTCATTTTTAGCTTATTTTTTTCGGTCTCTGGATTGTACTTTAGGATGGGATAAGCCAATAGGGGGATACTTTTTCTCTTCTCTCTTTAATTGATTCATTTATATCCCCATTTATCCATCCTTCACATTGGTAACCTCAACTGTGCATCACATTTTTCTCATTCATTGGTGAATTTGATACATGAAAATCTTTGAAAATTTTCAAATGTGGGCTCGGAAAATCAGAAAAACAGAATTCCGGAAAAACCCACAAGTTCCACGGATTCCGGAGATCCGCCATGAAACCGAGTTTCGCATCCGCAATCCGGTCCATCTCTAGTTAGTATGCCAATCAGATTATTTCTGAAAGAATCTGATTGTATCCAATCAGAATTGGTTACAATCAGAGACTTTCATAAAGATGTATAAGCTAAGGTCTGTTGATCTGGGGAGTCACATTTGTACATGGATAAAAAATTGGTTTATAAATAGGATACAGAGAGTAGTTGTTAATGGGGCTTCATCATTATGGAATAAAGTGCTAAGTGGGTTGCCACAGGGTTCTGTGTTGGGGCCGCTTCTATTTAATCTATTTATTAATGATTTTGAAGTGGCTATTGTCAGAAAGGTTTCTGTGTTTGCTGACGACACAAAATTTTGTAAATGTAAGGTGATGCATTTGGACTTAAAAATCCTTGTGCTACTTATACTATAAATGGCTCTGTGTTAAGTGAATCCCTGTTGGAAAGGGATCTTGGGAGTTTTGGTGGATAACAAACTTAAAGGAAGCAAGCAGTGCCAAGCAGCAACAGCCAGAGCCAGCATGGTATTGTCTTGTATAAAGAGAGGTATGGATTCAAGGGAGGAAAATGTTATTCTCCCTCTTTACAAAGCATTGGTAAGGCCTCATTTGGAATATGCAGTGCAATTTTGGAATTCTGTGTACAAAAAGGACATATTTGAAATGGAAAGGGTTCAGAGAAGGGCAACTAAATTAATAAAGGGATTGAGGGAGCTTGAATATGAAGAGAGACTGGAAAAGTTACAATTATGCACGCTGGAGAAAAGGTGCTTGCGTGGGGATATTACTGTGTATAAATATATTAAAGGGACATACAATGAACTATCTGGGGCATTGTTCACCAATAGAGCATGTCAGAGGACACATGGATATCCCTTAAGACTTGAAGAAAAAAGGTTTAGGCTTCAAGTTCGGAAATGATTTTTCACTGTGAGAACGGTGAAGCTATTGAACTGTCTTCCAGGGGACATTGTTATGGCAGGTTCACCGTCAGTTTGAAAAAATTCTAGATGAGTTTCCGCAAACAAGGAATGTTGCAAGTTACTGGTATTGATACATAAAGTAGAGTTGATCCGGGGAAATTTCTGATTGCCACTTGGAGTTAGGAAGGAATTTTTTTCCCCTTCATAAATTTGGTGGGTTTTTTTTTGCCTTCCTCTGGATTAACAGTTAGGCAGGAAATAAGAATATTGCTAGATGGGTTGGACTTGATGGACGTATGTCTTAATTTAACCTCAAATACTATACTATACTAATCTGATTGGTATGCTTTATGGAAGAATCTAATCAGATTAGAATCTGATTCGGAAACCGGCCATCTCTAATGATAATAATGCACAAACTCTTTGTATTATATCTCACCCCAGTGTGTTCAACCTGTGTAATATGGCACTGTATCCTCATGTTACTGACTTAATTAAACCCGCACTCTGAATCTGGTGCTTTCATAATCTCCATAACCCCTACCCCCTACACCATTGATATCTACATGTGCATGCAATTGAGTCAGTAACATGATGATACACAGTTTGAACACACTGTGTAGGCACCACCCAAAAAATATTGCTATATCTCCAGGTGAGATATCTGAACTGATGACATATAACACAAAGAGTTTGTGCAGTATTATCATGATAGATATATGTAGGTGGGACCAAGAGCACACAAATCTAAGTTAAGTGAATTAAATATATTGAAAAGCAGGAGAGGCTATGAAGAGGAGTGATTTCTTTATAAATGTCCCCTTGAGTAAATTGCAAGCTACTTTTCAGCAGTACCCAACTATAATTACAATGTAACATAGTAATTAAGGTTGAATACAGACATATGTCCATCTAGTCCAACTTTTATACACTCCTCCTTAACTCTACTTACTGTAACATTTGATCCAGAGTAAAGCTAGGTACACACACTACCACACTGCATCGTCCCTGCCAAACATTCGGGAAAAAAATAAAATTTCCCTCGGCCATGGTAGTCTCCCTATAGAGGGAGTCGGCCGCGGCTGAGGGTAACACACAGTCCCACGCACTCTCCCTATGCTGTGCATGGGGAGAATACCCCGGACTGTGTGTATCCAGATCTCTGATGACAGACAGGATCTGCAAAAAAGGGGGGAAACAGAACTAAAGTATGTATATTAATACCAGTAAATATTTTTTAGTAGTAGAAACTTATCTTGTCCCGTTTTAAGCTATACAATGAACTTGCCATTACAACATCTGCTTTAAAATCTTCCACAGTTTCCAAATCTTCCATAGTTTCACCATTCTCACTGTAAAGAAACCTTTTCTAACCTGAAGATTAAACTTTTTTTCTACTAAACTTTAAGGATGTCCACGAGTCCTCTGATATGACCAATAAGTGAAAAATACACAAGAGAGTTTATTATATGTTCCATTAATATACACATTATATGTTCCATTAATCACAACCCCACGCAATTGCTGTTTCGCTAGTGTAAACAGCCCTAACCTGTGTAGTATTTTTAGGAACTGTAAGGGCATAAGGAACTATAAACAAGGTACAAGCTATGACACAACAATATTCAGACACTTTCATGATAATAAACACACTCACAACCAACTTAAATGGTTGGTGTTTGAAACTAATTTCACCACAAAAAGGGGCAATATTACTAAAATATTTCTCCAAAGAGAGTGCGATTGGATTAGACTACTAGAAACCCTAGTGCCTAAAGGTCTAAACGAATAATGGTGGTTAAAATGTTACTTTTAGAAAATGTTGTAAAACAGATAATCATCTGCCCAGTCCTAGATGCTATAGCTGATATATACATTAACAAGGTACGGATAATGCTAATTAGGGGAAGACTTACATAGATATAAGAATATACAGTCTATCACTAGCCCTCAATATTATAAAGCATTTTTGAGATATCCTACAAGTCTCCTTTCCCTGGAACTGCCTTTAACAGACTACTTGCTTGTCTGATCTGACTGCACAATCAAGCCCCTCCATTCATTTTATTATTTTAGCTGCCCTTCTCTGAACTGCTTTCATTTCCAAGTTGTCCTTTTTGTATGTGGGATTCCAAAATTGCACTGCATATTCCAAATGAGGCCTTGACAGTGCCTGGTAAAGACGGAGAATAACATTTTTCTCCTTTGAACCTCAAGACAGTATCTTGCTAGCTCTAGCCGTGGCTGTCTGGCATTGTTTGTTACAGCCAAGTCTGTTATGAACTAGAACCCCCAAAATATTTTTCCATTAGAGATTCACGTAGCACAGAGTTATTTATGGTGTAGGTAGCACAAGGATTGTTAAACCCCCAAAGCATCACCTTACATTTAGCAATGTTAAATCTCATCTGCCCATTTCAATAATCTATCATGGTCTTCTTGCAGCACTTGCACATCATTTGAAGATTCCAAAGCTACATTAGTTTAGTGTCAGCAGCAAACACAGAACCCTTGCTCTCAATGCATTCTAAGTCATTTATAAACAGATTTAAAAAAGTGACCCTAAAGTGAGAGTTTGTCACACAAGCAGTGCAAGGTTTTGTGTTACAATTTTCTCATTTAAATTGTGAATGGCAGATTGTTTAAATTGGTTAAATTAATTTTTTTGGTTTAAAAAAAATTTTCCATTTTTGTTAAACCCAAAAAAAGACTTACGTGGTGTTTTCCATATCCTTCTGTGCCCTGATCCCTGCATTCTACCAAGCTAATCCCTGCAATACATATATTCTATCAAATAATTACCTCATGTAATGTTGTTCATTAAATCAGATAAGAAAAGTTTGTTACCCTATAAAACTAACATAAAACTCAAATTTTTCAATTACCCTTTAAATTGGTCACTAACATGAAATGTTAAATATTTCCAAGATGTCCCTTTTGTATATAGGAATCCAAAACTGCACCACATATTCCAAATGAGGCCTTACCAGTGCCCCTTACCGGAGCCCATTATGAACACTTATCCTTCCAGCAACCCCATCCACAGAAAGAAGTCCCCCTAGCCCCCCTCTAGACAAATACAGGAGCCACCTCCTCAATATAAATATAGTTGCCCATCATGAGAGTACCCCCTCAAGATAAATACAGGAGCCCATCATGACAGCATTTACCCCCTTAAGATAAATACAGAAGCCCATCATGAGAGCATCCCCACAATATACAATATGAATATAGGTGCCCATCATGAGTGTACCCCCTCAAGATAAATACAGAAGCCCATCTATCAACCTAACACAAATTCACCACACCCCGGCCACCTTCCAACAGACAGATGGGTTAAGTTTAGGTTAAAAAAAAAAAACTGCAGCACACGGCAAGACATTGTATTTGTACATCAGCTCTTCCTTCACACTGGCTGATAAATAGTCACGTTGTCCCTTCCTCCTATTCCTTGACCGCGCTTCCAGTCTCGCTCCCTGCTACACCAGCCTCTCATCCCAAAGATCCTGATGATCTAGTAAATGTTTTTTACAGATGCAATATCCTTAGCAGCAATTTTCTTGCAATTTTCTTCTGGCCACCCTCAAATTTTGCAAAACACATTTGTGTCACTAGGGACAGGCCTGACTATCACACCACCTCTATGCTTCAAAGCTTGCCTCTTGAGCCAAGCAGGGCGATGTTATATATGCCATTTTTCAGACAAATTAGCGTAAAACCCACACTACCTGATGTATTATTATGTCAGTGCAGATTTTACACAAATTTTATGGTGGCAGTATAATTTTGAAAATAGTACTGCGCAGCCTATTCAATATATCTTGTAACACAAAACTTAAAGGAACACTAAACTGGTATTTTTAACTACATTCCATATGTTTCTATTATTCACAGGGAGGTGAGAATGCTATTCCGACCTCCCTGTGAATAATAGAACACCCAGGGGACACAGCCGAACTTACCTTACCAGTGGCGTAGGGATCACCATAGCAACCATAGCGGTTGAGCCCGGAGCTGAGGGGGCCCGGCAAGGCCGGCAGCCAGCTACCCCCCAGTTTAAATACTCATTGGAATGGAAGGCTGTGTGTGTCAACTGGACCCCGGCTACAGTCAGAGGCAAGCCATGAGGCAGTGTTTGCTTTGGGGGGTGTGGGCCCCTGGCCCCGTGTGTGCGCAAGCTGACAAAATTCTGCTGCACCTGTCCCCTTACTTACGGACTACTGCCTTACTATAGTGCCTTTCCTTTCTGCTTCCGGGATTGCGTGCACGCCGCGAGCGTGCGCACAGCGCAGGGATTCGGTACCACACCAGTGGAATCCAGTCAGTCAGGCGGGCTCACAAAGAGGAGTTGCGTTGCTTAGGTAAGTTGGATTGGTGTTGGCAAACCTGTCTTGATGCCGGCGCCAATATACCATATAGGACTTGTTTTGTGGCTGTGGCGGTGCGGGCTGGTAGCCCAGCGCACTGAGCACAGAGCTTTGCATTAGTTAGTTACTTACTTGCAGAGCAGTGCCACTGTGCCAGACTTCCAGTGGCAGTTGGAGTAGTAGTTGGTTGGCCTTCCTTCCAGTTTCCACTCACCGTGACCTCACCCTGTCAGGGCTGTCAGTCACCTCACCTCAGCAGCAGAACTGCAACATCAGGAGGAGGTAAATTTAATGTTGGGTACTTGGGTTGGGTATTAGTAATGGGTAGGATGACTAGGAGGGTTATATTAATTACTAGTAGTTAATTGGGGGGGCAATCTAAAATTTTGCTATAGGGTCAAGTGATTTCTAGCTACGCCCCTGTAATAACCGCGCTGCCCGATCGCGCGCCTATCATTTGTATTGCCAAAGATAAGCGATTGGTCGGGCAGCTTGGCTGTCAGTGCAGCAGGAACTGCAAGTGGAGCGGTGGTATGGTAAGTTCCAGTGTCCCTGTGGCGTTCTATTATTCTGGCGTTCTGGGAATAAGAGTTCTCACCTCCCTGTGAATAATAGAAACATATGGAATGTAGTTAAAAATATAAGTTTAGTGTTCCTTTAATGTCTAATGAATGGAGGAGCAAACTGCGAGTTGTACCTGACCGGGATCCCGCAATGCAGTAAGTCTCGCAATGGTGTTTACTGCATCACAGGATTGAGGCTAGGTAAGTAATGCCGGCAAAATTATAACAATGCCCCCAAAGTCTGTAAAGTTCCTTTCACAGGCTATGTGATCTTGAACTTATATTTTGAACGTAACCACTTTAATGTTTCTGCTATCCAAGAATGGCCTCTACCACACAGTTTTTAGGAAATTTTCTTCAGATATCTTTTCTGTTATC
This sequence comes from Hymenochirus boettgeri, assembly GCA_019447015.1. Classification (NCBI taxonomy): domain Eukaryota; kingdom Metazoa; phylum Chordata; class Amphibia; order Anura; family Pipidae; genus Hymenochirus; species Hymenochirus boettgeri. The sequence continues at coordinate 123,324,003 of CM033470.1, forward strand.
ATGCTAGCTGTTATTAAAATGTGAGGTGGTCATACACATGCAACAAACACCACAATTGCACAGCAGATTACATAGGTATCTATTGTGAATTTTGTTTAGACACTGTATAGGAAGCAATTGTAAGTATATACTCTTAGTAAAGGGAGCCATAAATGGTCAACAGACAGGGGCATGCCTAGAAATCACAGGGCCCCATACTGGGTACATTTCTGGGCCCCCAATAACACGAACCAACTCAGACACGTGCATACCTCCCAACATTTTAAAACGCAAAAGAGGGACACATGAGTAGAAGAGAAGCAGTGAATGCGATTTTTTTTTCATGCTCTCTTTGTTAAGACCACGCCTACTTTGTTTAGGTTACACACATTTTAAAGACTATTATTCCCATTTTACATTGTTGCCTGCAATATTATATATCAACTAGACATTAAGGGCCTTATTTACCCAGAGCTGCAAATTGCTCCGGGCAAATATGGCTTTCAGTATTTAATACTGGATTTGTACCTTGTGGTAAATCCCAAAAAGAATTTTACCCCGCGCCACTTTAAGACCAGCCATTGGTCTTAAATTGTGGAGTTAAAAGTGGTGCAAATCCTTAATTAAAGAGCATGTCCACCCTAATATTTGATTTTTTATATTCCATTCTCCATGGGCTCCCAGCCCCAACCGCATTATTTTTTTTTTTAAAAAGCCCCCCAAACTCTACTTACCTACCCTCTTTCCTCCGACGCGCTCCCGGCCCTCTGCTTGCGAGGAAATGCAAGCAGAGGGGCGGGACCGGCAGCCGCGTCTGTGATTGGCTGAGCGGCAGCCAATCACGGACGCGGCTGCCGGCAGCTCACTTCCGCGTAGGAAAGCAGAGAGGTAAGTAAAAGATTCAGGGGCTTTCTAAAAATAAAATTTGTGCGGTTGGGGCTGGGGGACATGGGGGAAGGCTGCCATAAAGGGATTTGAAGCTAGGGGGAGGGATAGCAGAACGGGAGGGAGAGGGAGGGGGGAGAAGAGCTGCAGTACGCATGGCCAAAATCTCCGGGAGGCCAGGAAGCAGGCAGTGTCCTATATGGACCTGCTAGCCTCCTGGTGGGCAGTTTTTGGGACTTTGGGGGGGCACTACCGGAGAACCCTATGGAGCTGGGATGTGAGGTAAGGATTAAACTACACTACATGGTGGGGCCAGTAGTTGGGGGGATTATAGTTTTGGGGGTGGACATGCCCTTTAAATACATTGCACCAGTTGCATGGGTGTCTTTTGTGAAACTGGTGCAGCCAGAGCAATTATGGAGTTAAACTTGCGCTAACCTATTCAATATAGGTTAGCACAATTTTAACCCCTATTTTTAGCACAGCACATGTGGGTAAATCAGGCCCTAAGCCCGTTACATTAACGGGCACTAGACATGCTCCACCTCCCAGACACACACACAGACCAATAAATATAAAACGTACAGTACACACACTTAAGATGCCCAGAGAGCACAGACTGGTAAATATAACAAACCTTTAAATCAAGCCCACACAGACTGGATCCCATATTAGACCCTGCATCAGTGTTGCTTAAAACAAATTTCATTCTCCATGCTCAAATCCTTACATCTACCCATTTGTGCATTGTCTGGAAAAAGGCTGCCACTATTGCCACACAACATGGCAGCTCCACACTCTGTCCTGCCTATATCCATATTTATATCTCTGTGTCACATTGCAGCTCCACACCATCTCTATCCTGTCTATATCCTGATAATAGAGATGGTATGGAGCTGCCATGTGAGGTTGTTATACTGCTATGTGACATAATCTCTATCCTGCTTATATCTATATCTCTATCTCAGTGTGGATCTGCTATACTGGTATGTGATACAGAGATGGGGATATCTATATAGGCATCTATATAGGCAGGATAGAGATGGTGTGGAGCTGCCATGCTGCTATGTGACACAGAGATGGAGATATGTATATAGGCAGGATAGAGATGGTGTAGAGCTTCCATACTGCTATATGACACAGACATGGAGATATGTATATAGGCAGGATAGAGATGGTGTGGAGCTGCTATGCGACAGAGATGGATATGTACATAGGCTGGATAGAGATGGCGTGGAGCTGCCAAGCTTTCCCCATGGGGCAGTTAATAGCCCAGTAGCCCTATTAGGCTATTACCTACCCCATGTGAAGTGCATGTCTTGGTAGGAGAATACAACCAAGGCATGCTGGGAGTTGTTGTTAAAGATCTGAAGTTACAAGGTTAGCTAACACTGCTCTATAGGTACTGGCACCAGCAGCCCCATAGAGGAAGTTTTTCAGTCCCTGTATACAGCAGTGAGACAGGGTAACAATGTCCTCCCCATGGACTCTCACAGGCAGAAATGGGATCAGTATAACTTACAGTTACTCCCTCCTGCTCTCTATGGAGATAGCAGCACAGAACAGCTACAAGGTCAGGGAGGGACGGAGCCACATAAAGTGTAAAGCTACTTACTGACTGAGTCCTGGGCCATGCAGCAGACACACGCTCTGTTCCTCTTCTCTAGCTAAGAATGCAGTATTGCAGGGGAAAAAATATTTTTTTCTTCCTCTCACTCTGGGCCCCTGGCAAGTCTGGGTCCCATACAGGAGTACCCCCTTTTACCCCCCTGATGGCAGCCCTGCCTTTAATTGCAAGACTGTCCTCTGACCTGTGCACCTGGCAGAAAAAAAATTACTCATGGTTTGCTAGGGTGAATATATTAAGAACGGATGTTCTGCCTAAGTGCTTATATATCTTTCAGACAATACCAATACTTCCTCCTTTTTGACATCACAAAACGCCTACTTTTAAAATGTATATGGGCAGGCACCTCTCATAGACTAAAATATGCTATATTGACCAGACACAAACACAAAGGAGGAATGGGGCTCCCGGACATCAACCTATATCATACGGCATCCTTGCTAACCCACATTCTAGACTGTAAATTCCACATGATACAAAACTCTGGGTGTCACTGATCCAAGAATACACCCAATACTTGATTAGGAACCTCCCATGGCTACTATCACACCAAAGACCAAATGCTGCAACATACTCCTTTTTTATTCCAACAATTCTAAAACTATGGGACAAAAAACTGTCCTCATTTAACCTTTCGAGCAGACCAGGACTGTTAACACAAATCTTCAACAATCCCTCCTTTACCCCCGGATTGAAAGTGTGCTCCTTCCTAAAATGGAAATGTAAGGACTTTCCTCTTCCGTGTGCTGCTATCAATAAAAACAACACTTCCTTTTAAAGACTATACTTGAATACTCAACCACCCTCGCACCTAATTTCCAAATTATACCTCCTCCCGAGAGAAACAAACACAAAAGACCTACCATCATTCACATCAAAATGGGAGAAGGAGCTACAAATGTCCTTTACAACTGAGCAATGGAATATGAGCTTCCCCCTTACACACAAACTGTCGATTGCCTGCAGGGCTCAGGAGAAAAACTATAAAATAATAAGTAGATAGTACAGAAGCCCCGTCCTTCTACCTGCTGGAGATGTTTGAAGGAAATTGGTACCTTATCACACGTATGGCTCCTCTGTCCGAATATTTTTACATTCTGGAAATCCCTTCTACAAACATATTCCACTATTACATGCCACACAACTCAACCTGAACCACCATCTTACCTATCTTACCGGGACCTACCGGCCTACAGAGCAAAAGCCTACTTGGTTACTTCCTATCTGCCGGTAAAATGGTTGTGCCACGATTCTGGAAAACCCAATTTTGCCCACCAAACTCGACGTGGATATCTGAGTTATCATATAATGCGTATGGAGGAACTCGCCTCCTCCATACTGAACAAAACAGACCTCTTTACAGAGACCTGGTCCCCATGGATTATGTTTGCGTAAAAGGATACTTACAAAACTCTCTAAAGAGAAATTTTGCATACCCCCATAAGGAAGAAAATAGATTGACTAAATGTTATCATTCTAAAAATGTAAATGTATATTACTGTTACCTAATCCAGTCAAAACCTTTCTTCTACTTCTTTCTCTTTCCCTGTATGGTGAACCCTTTCATACTACTAAATAATTATACGTATAATAATATGGTTACTAAATTCACCCTACAAAGTGTATGTAACTTAATCTTGTTAAAAATTCAATAAAAATAAAATTTACAAAAAAAATAACTGTGTGGAAATGTGCTATTTGAAAATTTTTTTTTTTTTAGCAAATAATGTTTAAGGGTAAAAAACTTTAACATTCGCCTGATCTGAATTGTGATGATATTATTTTTCATTATTTCTTAAACTATTTATTAACTTATCATTAATGATAGCCAACATAAAGTGATTTGAATCATTACTACCAACAAAGTGGAAAGTTGGGGCTGGCTAAAACCTTAAAGGAGACCAAAACCCAAAATACAAAGGCAGCTCCGCAGACTCTATAACTGTCACTTTGGAAAACCATTTTTCTCTCACCTCTAAATTCAGCTTCCTATTGTAGAAATCATTTATAGAACATTTCTGAGTACTGGCAATTTTTGATGACACTGCTGGCTTCTAGTGTTGCTTCTTCCTGGTGGTCCAGGTCCCAAAACTCCTTCTGCACATACTAACTAGCTACCTTGTGTTTGTTTCCACCTGCCAGTGTCTCCCAGCCAATCATCAGAGATAGCAGTGAATATTATTAGCTGGTTTTCCTGGTCAAACAGAGTGGGGGAAGGTGTTAACCCTTTTCATATGTATTTAGGAAGCAACTTGTTAACCATTTATATTTGTGACCATTTCTGCAAGACTGTGTCTTTATATGTGTTTATTTCTGCACTCTACCATTTATAGTAGTGTGTGTTTTGCTAACATGTACATTTAAGGCATGGCCAAACTGCAACGCACCTGAATCACACACGATTTACATGCGTTTGTGCTTGTGATTCGTCCATTGTCATTATGAAAACGCATGCAATTGCACAAAAAAAACACGCGTTACCAAATTGCCGACGCATGCATGAATCACAACACACCCGAAATTGCAAGATTTCGGTGCGTTGCTGCGATTTCAATACAATTGGAAAATTGCAATCACCTGAAATACGCGCTTGTGTGACCTAGCCCTCAGAAGTGTAATGCAAGCTGCATTGATTTCAGTTTAGCCATACATCATATATTTAATGCAATGGAACTTAACAATTTCCTAAGCTGTGGCTCCACTTTTGTGCAAGGGAGGACGCACTTTCGCAATAATGCGTGACTCTGCTCGCTTTCGTGCATGGTCATTGTGCTTCCACAATTGGAATCTAGCAGAGAGCATGCAATACAGACAAAAAAATGGTGATCGCATGCACTCTAATAGCACACGGAAACGCATCGCTTGTAGTGGGACCAGTCCCATAGGCTATTACATGCCTACACTAGCACAATTGGATCGCAAACCACAATACAAAACGCTAGTGGAAGCTAGCCCTAAGTGATTGAGTCTTAAAGTAGAATTGAACTGACCACTTTACAAGGTACACTTATAAAAACAAAACAGCTCAGAGCTGCAGGTGCAGCATATTGACATGAACATGGTCTTAGCACAGCTCTGTGCAATGCATTTTACAGGGGAATGTTGGAGCCTGGAAGTAGTTTTGGAAGAAGTGTAAAGGCCTTTAAGACCCAAACACATATTAAATCTACATGTTGCAGTAGCATTGCATTAAATACAAACTGTATCAGCCTGCATCATGCTTCTAAAGAAAATACTAACAACTATTTGTTGTGTACATATTATCAGGCCTATGTCATAAAAGTTCTTATGCTAAAATCTGATTGGTCGGGACAAAATTTGCACCATTTATAACGATAAGAACTTTTAATACATAGGCCTGTATATGTGTTTGGGTCTTAAAGGCAAAGGTGGGAACCCTAGTTGGAAAAGAGATTTTGTTTATGCAAAACTTCCCACAGGCAGCTCTCCTGCTGCATTAATTTTATAGAACATGTTTGCGTTCCCACTAACAGTGCCCCTTTAATTGGTATTCCCTACAATAATTCCAATTAATATGTACATTTATATAAACAACATGGTGCAGAGCTGCAAGTGGCATACCCTCCAAAATTCCCCTTTAATACATACACTTATAGAACATGGTCAGTGCTGCAGATGGAGGATTATATAATGACTCTGATCTTAGCACAGTTCTGTGCAATGCATTTCTCTGTGTAATGCATTTCTTAGCTTAGCTCTGTAATACAGTTTGTTGTTTTTATACAGACAGCTGAATCAAAAACACACTCCTTCTACCCTCCAACATTCCCTTTAATAAGGTACACTGATAAGAAATGCATTGCACAAAGCTGGTGCTAAGTTCAGGTTCACTTCACTATCCTCCCCCAACAGTTTTGCATCATGTGGTTTCTAGAAAAACAAACTCTTCCTACCCTCCAACATTCCCCTTTAAGAAGCTACACTTTCCACTAATATTGCTGCAGCTGACAGGGAGAGCTAGGCCAAATTCATCGTTATGGCGATCATCAATTTATGATCATTATTGGAAATCTTGTATGATAGCTAACGTAGATCTACATAGAATATCATTACGGAAGTTTATTATGTTATGGTATACTACTGCCATGGTCGTACTGTAACGAAAACCTGCGGTATCGCAAATTTTTAAATATGGCCCTCCTACACTTAAACAATACATTGCAGGTGAAACATACAAAGACATAGGTCTGTAACTGTGAATAGTGCAGGTTTATTGCAAAACAAGCATTCTACATGTTTCTGACCCTTGTCCTTCCTCAAGTGCTTGAGTGGGTCTGAAACATGTAGCGCGCATGTTTTGCAATATTCACAGCTACAGACCTGTGTCTTTGTATGTTTCACCTGCAATTTATTGTTAACATATCGGATTCGGTGGACTAAAAGCCGTAGGTGAGACATACATTATTTCAGATCCGGACACACTAGATACCCAGACCTATATACATCACACTACAACACTGTAGTTAATCAGTGAAACTCTTTGCACCACCAATTTGAATATTGATGATTTAATGTATTACTACATCATAGGGGTTAAGAGGTGGGAGTGGAAATCACACAGGTGCTGAAAATGTAATCAGGGCAAAAGTACTGGCAGACAAGGGAAAATGTCAGCTTTAGATTTGGGGAACAAACAGAACTCATAGAGATAAAGAAAAGTCCCCTGAAGGCCATCTTCCATGCTGAGAAGGATGTTGAGGCAAGTACTTTCTAACTTGAACTTTGATTTTTTTGGGTTTAGTTCTCCTTTAAAGTACTTCAATCTATTACCAAGCAATCACTTCTGTTTTCTCTTACCTGTAATCAAATGAGCCATCCTCCTCCTTGTGATTATCTGGACCCAGTGCTACCTCTTTTTTTTCTCGAACTAAAAGGTTTAAATATCAATAAAGATTTTATCAATACATTTTAAGACAAATCCTATATTTTTACTTAAGAATAAAAGGCTTTATATAGCTTTTAAAGTAGTTGATAAGATAATATAATGCAGCAATTTAGCTTTTTTTTTGCACCTCTTCCCATGTAAATCGGATGTTTTGGTCATTCATTCATGTCTTTCTAGTAGATTTCAACCTAGGTGAAACAATGGTTGGTGCAATGTACTTGAAGGTACTAAGAGCTGGTGTTTCCACTATGTAAAGCAGACCTGGGCAAAGTAAGGGCCACATGTGGTCCATTGGCTTCCCCTGACTGGCCCCTCAATCTTAGACCTGTACCCCAAAAATCATAATATTAATTAATTGTCTCAAGTTTATTTTAAATGTTAACCCGATCAATTGATTCATTAAATTTGATGGAGTGGATCTATTAAAAATTGCAACTAATAATAAAACATTCAATGAACTGAGTATATTAACTTAATCTTTTTATAAAATCCAGTTTTGCAATCTCTTTAATGAAAATTGAGCATTGGTCCAGCCCCTCACGAAATCCAAATTTCTAATGCGGCCCCCTGTGAATTTTGATTGCCCAACCCTGATGTAAAGGTTTGCCACGATGGGTGAAACTGGAGATCCCATGACACATCCATATTTTTGCTTGTGGAAATTATCCTTATATTTGAAATAGGTGGTATTCAGGCAGATCCAGTAGGGGACAAACACCTGTCCTGGGTTAAGTCCTGTTCTGCTGGCAAGGGTGTTTTCTCACCATTCAATAGCCTCCATGGTGGGCATTAAGATGACAAGGGATGTTAATTCATATGACACCAAAATATCTTCTGCACCAAATACTACATCTTGAATCTTGTGAGTTCTGGATAGGATGTTGGATAAGTATTTTTACACCATGTATGTTACAGAGTTGATGCTGCTGACTATTGGTCTTAGTGGGGCCCCTTCCACTGCATATCTTGGGGAGTCCATATATAAATGGATAAGCCTCACCAGGGTAGAGGCAATGATATATTGTTTGATTAATGGCTTTATTCTTTTAAAGCTGTTGTCTATGACCCTATTCTTGTAGCAAATGGTGGGATGGTAATCCTAGGTGTTAAGCACCACCGTGCATCATTCCTTATTTGTAGGCAGAATGGTGATGATGTTAAGACTCTTCTTCCCCGTGCAGTCAGGTTTGATGATGGTGGTTTTGCAGTGGCTAAGGCTGCAGATACCTTGAGGCGAAGGTTGCTGATATAATATCTATCACAGGGATGGCTTGAGGAGTGTACCTCAGCCGTGTACAATCATCATAAGGAAACAGGACAAACGTTTGAAGAGTGTAATGTCAACATTTGGACCAAGGATCAGGATTGGTTCAAAAGAGGTGTCTAGGAGGCCATTTATGTAAAAAAACAAGCCTGAATAGAGGTGTGGGGCTTTGTCACCATTTGTCTGCCATGTACAATGCTGTTTTTTAAAACCTTACTTTGGGCACCTTACATTCAGGAGGTCCCCATCATCTTGCTGTTATATGCTGATTGGGACACATTCCAGGGTATTTATTGGCAACAGATTCTTGTACAAGTCATTCTGAATTGAGAAAGCCAGCCGGATGACTAGCAAAACATCTTTTAAGAACTAAACTTCATGTCCAGTTGATCTAACAAAATAACAGATACACCATTTCCTGAAATGAGAACTTTCACAAGCTGATTTCCTATTGATATATATATGATCATTTTCTACAGAAAATGTTTACAAAAGCTTTCTTGTTAATTATTGATCACAAAAAAATTACTATTAAAAAACTGGCAAGCTTATAAATTTACTTTTTCCCTTTGTAAATATTAACTAATAATATGCTACTCACCTGGATATTTTCCTCCTCTGCTTCTTTTGATAAAACAGACGATCAGCAAAATAAGTACCAGAAGAGCAACAGCACACATGAGCCCAATAAACCAGCCTTGTGTAGCAATGTCCACCTGATTCTTTGTGTAAGCTGTCAGTAGTTCGTAAAGCAGATGTCAGACATGTGTGGAGAAAAATGTTTTTTTCAGTACATTGATATATTCCTTGTATATATACCATGTATATACCACATACAGGGGAGTGAGGTGAGTACAGGACAGAGTTGTTAGTTTTTTTTATACAGTACAATTATTGTTCAAAAGTAAGCATCTGCAGTAAGTATTTCTACATTTTAGTAACTTCATATGAATGCTAACACAAACTGTTATATCTATTCCACAAAATTTCACTGTCAAAAGTAAATAGCATATCCTGCAGGTAAAATAAATACAACCAAAATAAGCATACATGCAAAAGTGAAACATTTTTTTAACCTGCTTAATCCTAGCTATACACTGATTAGATTCTTGATAGATTAGGCATTTACTGATCGATTCTATTTAATGACTAATGAAACAAATAAGGCCCCACCCTACCCCTCAACACAAATATTGATATACTTACCTTTAACAAAAACACTTTCAACATTACTAACACAGCCAGATCCCCCACCAGCTGGAAGAAGTCTCCTCTGCTGTTGTACTTGCATTGGAGAGAGCAGAGATGTGCTGAGGGATTGTGCTGTGTAAGTTATGTTGGAAGCATTTATGCCAAGGGTAAGTATGGTGAAAATTGTGTAGGGTGGGGCGGAGATTTAAGCTGCTCTAAAAATTAAGTGGATTAGGTCGTGTGGTGAACATGCCCTTTAAACGTGAGCACTTTTTACTCTGACATCCTTAATACATAGACAATTAATCAAAAGAAAAAGTGTCCCCCTATAAATTATTCCAACCACAATAGGTACACCGAGGTAAATGAAGATTAAAATATCATAATTTATTAGGTATACATTAAAAGTTACAAAATACACAAAATCTTTGGATTGTAACCATCTGTCACTGTCTCTCTGCCATTATCATAGGGAGTCTTGGTGTCAGTCCTACAATCTGTCGTTATTGCCGTTATACCTATTCGGCACAATCTCTCTGTGTCTCTGTATTACTGCCCTAAGCCATTTTATAGGCATTTCCCTACTGCCCGTTGGCAGTAGGGAAATTTATTTATTGTACTAGGTAGAAGTGCTTTAAGGGGTGCCCTCTAGACTAGGGTTATCTGTGGGTGGAGAGATTTCTCCCACGCCCCTTTTTGTGTTAAGGACTAGTATATTGATAGTCCTCACTTATATTCACCCCTATTTATACCCTATATGGTGGTGCGCCAACTCATATTTTTTTATAGTGTGATTTTGTGTATTTTGTAACTTTTAATGCATACCTAATAAATGATGATATTTTAATCTTTATTTACCTCAGTGTACCTATTGTGGTTGGAATAATTTATAGGGGGATACTCTTTTATTGTCTATCCCATTATTCCCATTTATCCTCCACTTTTCACCCTTTGGAAGATTGTGCATCACACTTTTCCTTCGTTGTGCATCCTTAATCCAGAATCATTTATTTTGCAAACGGAAAAAAGATCGGCCAAGATGGTTTTTATGATGTTGCATTATCATTGTGCAAATGTCAGAAAGGTAAGTTTATAGTGTATGCCTACCATTACTCCACAAGTAAACTATATCAAGCAATTAGAAGTAGCATCTTAGAATCTGTGAAACAAATCTATGGAAATCATAATGCATTGTTATTTGCAAAAAGTATTTCTTTAAAGGTACCCAATTACACATTATCCTTATGTTTTCACAAGTGGAAGTTCAATATTTTTCGCTGTTACCATGCTTTCCAGAGATTACAAATTAAAACATTCAGACTACTAGCAATTTTTAAATTGCCCCCCCCCCTTCTCTAAAAAGTTTCTGTTTTTCCAAGCAATTTACCAGCATGTGACAAATATACTAAAAGAAAATGCAAACATTCATTTAAGTTGTAACCTTACTGCCCACCCTTAATTTTCACATCTTACTGCAGATTTACTATGACGAGAAATATTACTCATACATATTTCTCCTCAATTTTTCTGGGGCTTTGTCATTTTGCCTCAGTAAGACACTGTCTTTTTGAAGAAACAAGGCATATCTCACCTGAGCTGGTCTCAAATATCACATATGGACTTGAAACTGACTGGTGTTCCCGGGAGTAAACCCGCACCCTGTATGTCATTCCAGGGACAAGGTCAAACAGCTGGATAGAGGGAGGGTGAGCCTTAACAGGAACTGTTTTCTCTGTATTATTACCTAACAGGAGAAAGCTGAGGGTAAACGCTGACTTTTATGTGCAGAAAAAAATGGAGAGGGTGGAAAAGCCATTGTTTCATGCTAATGGAATGGAGTTCTACAGACCTAGATTCACTATCTTTTATATCCAGTCATACCTCCCAACATTGTGAGACTCATGTGGTGAGTGGTTTTGACCCTGCCCCATCTTTGCTTCATGCAGACTAACTGTAACAGGACTGTTGGGAGGTATGATACCCAATTACATCTGAATGATATACAGTTATTTAATAAGCTACACTATTTGAATGCCGTTTTAAAGCAAACAGTAAACATGCAAAAAAGCCTTATACAGTATATCACGTTTAACTAAATGTTGCTATTTTAAAATGTTCAAAGACTGCAGTTGATGTAAGAAGCAACAACCAAATGATGCCAAAGATAGAAAGAATAATGTGGAGTTAAAAAAGATCTAATTAAACAATGGTACTGTGACAGAACTTAAGTAGCATTGGTAAAATACAAGTTGCCTTATTATTTTAAAATTATGTTTTTATTGGTCAACTTCCCTGACTATTAAAATAAAACAACAACAAAAACACACTAATACTTTCAACATTTATTGCATATCTTCTTTATTTCTATTGACAAATATTTCAAAATGGATTTCCAACTGTGATTTTTAGAATATTGACACGTTATTTGGATAATAGAATAATAAGGACCACTGCACTTAACCACATGTCACACTTATAAAAGGACTTATTGTTATCCAGGTGTATTATAAAGAATATGGACATTAAGATGCAATATTCATTTTATATATTTTGACAATATGTGAATGATTAAGGGATGGGTATCTCTGCTTACGATGTAAAAACCTTAACATATGAAGGGTGCCCAGTGTTTTCCCTAGCATCTCCCTGTCAGCTTTTACTTACTGTGTTAGAACGGCTCTCCTTGTTCTGCGGTCATTTGTAACATTATATTCAGGGGTGTACCTGAAGGCCCCCCCATGAGTTTGGGGGCTAGGCCCCTGACTCCCTCCACGCAGGTCTCCAAGATCCGTGCAGCAACCAGCCTTTTTAAACAGCCGATCGCGCATATGAAGAAAACATACGTGAGATCAGCTGTTTAATACTGGACCCGAACTTCCGGAACTGAACCAGAAGTTCGGGTCCTGTCTTTTAAACAGCTGATCACGCCTATGGTTCACCTATCAGCTGTTTAAAAAGGCTACTTGCTGCACGGATTATGGGCTTGTAACGGGCCCTACTACCATCCGGGCCCCACTGTGAAGGTGAAAGAAGGAGGGGGTGGATGAGGTAAAAGGAGGACAATTTTTAAATGCCAGGTAAAAGCTGCTACAGACTTTCTTCCTTCCACCCAACTCTCAATTAGAACTTAAAGTAGGTGAGGAGTTAACAATTCAATGGAGGAGACATAGAAAGCAGGTACATACTGTATATCATGTCAATGCTAGCAGCTGAAAGGGTTAAAGGTAATACTCTGCTGGCACTTTTAAGTGTTTACTCTAGGAAGTTGTCACTGAAGGCTTAATGGCAATACTCTGGGAAAGTGCTGACACTGAAGTCATTAGTTGGCACTAAAGGGTTCAAGGACAATTATACTCACCTTCCCTCCGCTCCTCTTCCTTGTTCCTTAGCTTTTACCAAGGGTGAGGACCTGAACCGCTAAGTCCTCACCCCTGGGTTCGCGCAGCCTACAGCAGAGTTTCAGAGCAACACTGCTCTGTTAGGCTCCACACCCTCCTCCCCGTCGGCGAAGAGGAGCGGAGGGAAGGTGAATATAATTGTCCTTTAATGGTAAATGGCAATACTCTGGGAAAGTGCTGGCACTGAAAGTGTTAATGCCTATACCCTTGGAGGGCTAGGCTACACTTCTGCACTATTAAGCGCAACGGGACTGCGATCTGATCATGCTAGGGTACTAAGACGGCTAGAAATGGCCCTAATTTCACCCAACATAAGTATTTAATGCCAGCTATCAGCTAGCTTTAAATACTTGCGTCCAAAAAGTCACACAGCCCCTGGTATATAGCTTACAGCATCTGTGCGAATGACTTTTAAATACTCGTTACACTGCTGGTTAGAGTTAAAGTCACTCTAACTAGCAGTGAATCGGCCATTACCAGACCAGAAAAGGCGAAATCTCTGAGCTAACTTTGACAATTTTTTATTTATTTAAAGCTATTTATAAATAGGTGAAATTTCGCCTTTTGCCACCTTTTTTTTGCCAAACATCATTACTTACTGGAATGTTCCATTAATATGACTATTTCTTACACAGCACTATGGTTTGTTCCCATATTAATGAAACTGGTTTGATAATTAGCCTCAGTTTGCTAAACATTTTAGGGGCATATTTATAAACGATCGCTTTCGCTATTGCAGGACATCGCAATGACAAAAATAACTATTTTCACCATGTTTATAAAAACGCTCGTTTTCGCTTTCGCCTTTGCATAAAAGAATCGCTGTGGCGATGTGTGACGGTATTTTCGCCTTATTCATTGCGTTAAGTGTGGTATTGTTGCAGAAAAAAGAAACTGTTCTCTAGTGTAATTTCAGAGTAAATTTTTGTCATTTTTTAATTTAAAAATATTTATAAATAGGTGAAATTTTGCCTTTTTGACACCTTTTCTCCCTTTTGTTGCATTTTTACCAGAATTTTCGCCAAACATCATTACTTACTGGAATGTTCCATTAAAATGACTATTTCTTACACAGCACTATGGTATGTTCCCAAATGTAACTGGTTTCATAATTAGCTGCAGTTTGCTGAAAATGCTAAAAAATGTGTCCAATAAATAAAATAGAGGAAATTCGCCTTTTGAGTTTTACACCATCCTATTAATAAAATAGAGAAAATTTGCCTTTTGAGTTTTACACTATCATCCTATTAATAAAATAGAGAAAATTCACCTTTTGAGTTTTACACTATTTATCATATCCTATTAATAAAATAGAGAAAATTCGCCTTTTAAGTTTTACACTATTTATCATATCTTTGGCTGAAAAAAAATGCCACATGTGTTAGCCTATTTTTAAATAACAAAGATAGGTGTTCAGTGTGTATAAACCACTTTGATACTACTTTATAATCCACCAGGGAGTATTACCTATTTACCGTAATATACACTGAACTTTTTGCCATATTTTCAGTGCTTCTTATTCCTATGTAATTTTCGCCCTTGATGAAAAAAATCACCTTTTTAATAACTTGAAAGTTGAAAGTTTAAACCCCCATTTAACTTTATTGGTAAATAAAGAAAATTGGAACCTTAAAAAAGCGATCTTAGGAAAATAGGAAATTGCAGTATTACAGAAAATGCTGGTAAATAGTCTAATACCCCCCTGGGTAATTATTAGTATTGAGAAACAATCCACAAATTACTGATACCTACCATGGCCCCAGGGCTGGATTAAGGTTTGTGGGGGGCCCTGGGCAAAATGTTTTGTGGGGGCCCCAACTATACACAACATCTAAAAATTCCCCAGGAGTGTTTGTAGACTTTTTGGCACCTGAGGCAAACTTTTTAAACATACTGACCACATATTCATGCGGAGCATGTTACTTCAAAAGTAATAGGCATGGTTTGTGTGTGGCTTGTGGGGGTGGTGGGCTGACATAACAGTGGCTGTTGAACTACAGGGTTGACCTAGTAGTGGCTGATGAAGTAAAAAGCTAACTTAACACTTACTGGTCACTATTAAGAGGGCTGGTTTTAACTGACAAAAGGGCTGGTTTTAACCCTGGCTGGAGGGCTGGTTTTAACCCTGTCAGGAGGGCTGGTTTTAACCCTGTCTGTAAGGAGGGCTGGATTTAACTGTGGCTGGAGGGCTGACTGTAACCTTGGCTGGAGGGCTAACAAAGTAGAAGAGATAAGAGCAGGTAACACTAATTAAATTTAGTTAAAACTCTGAGACCCCTATACACTGCTCTGCTCTCAGCTTCCTTCAAAGTGGTGCCCAGACTGTCAAAGTAAAAAAACTGAAAATCTAAACTAGAACTGATATGCTCAGTAGTGCTGCTATTACTCAGGAGGGCTGACTGATACTAGTTTGAACAGGAGGGCTGACAGACACTGGTTTGAACAGGAGGGCTGACATACACTGGTTTGTGAACAGGAGGGCTGACGGATACTGGTTTTTGAACAGGAGGGCTGACAAACTGGATTTTGAACAGGAGGATTGACAGACACTTGCTGGAGGGTTGGTTTGTGGCATTTCAACTCCCCCAGGCAGCACAACTTTAAACAGGGCAGCAATTCTGTGTTTCCCAAACCTACTGACCTCAGCTTGCCTTTGATTAGGACTGGGCAGTAGTATTGAATCATTTATTAAAAGCTGAGCATAGTATAACACACTAATGGAAACTTACAGGGCAACAGTGAGCACTAGGACCCAGCAGCAAACAGAACTACAGGCTGGAAGCAGTACACTACTAGCAGCTGATTCAATGTGGGAAACAGATATAAGAAGATTTACTGAACCAACTATTCACTTATCTTACCATCAGTCTCAGTCAGACAACATCCCCTGCTGAATGAATCTGATGCTGCTTGACGGTAACTGCAAAGTTAGCATAGCATGGTGAACGGATCTTTCTCTCGGTCTCTCTCCACGAGGAATCAAACTGCTCTGCCCCCCCAAACACCCGGTAACAATGTGTGCAAAGGGAGGGAGGGGGAGGAGTTCTGAGTGCATTGATTCTGTCAGTGTAGTTAGTTCCAGATTCTTTGTTCCCGTCGAAAATAGTCATTTTTAACGGACGGCCATATAAAACGGACTTCATGGACTCTTGGGTCTGTCGGAGGCAAGGGACGTCAGGGGAAAATATTGGGGTTTTTTTAAACAGAAAAAAAAATTCTATGGTGGGGGCCCTTCAGTGGTGGGGGCCCCTGGGCAATTGCCCCTTTTGCCCAATGGTTAATCCAGCCCTGCATGGCCCCCTTGGCAGGCTAAACAAATGACCACTTATGCGCTTTCCTCACCTCAGACTTGGCAAATTTAAATAGCTGAACTTAAGCAATAAAACACTTTTTGGCATTTTATAAATATGGGTGAGGAGTTACCACAGCGATGTATTTCAAAAAGCAAAATTACTGATTTTTCACCACTGGTCATCACTGCTTTATAAATTGCGAAAAGTCCAAATTTGGTTTAAAGGCAGCGATAACGGAGGCAAAACACATAACAAACCTTTATAAATATGCCCCTAGGTGTTCTTGAGTATTTATTTAACCAGTGAGTCAGTTATTTGATTCAACAATGCTCCAAAAGACAGTTTACACACTTGATCTTAAAAATTAGATCAATTGGACACATTTCTCTGTCTTTCTAAGAAAAAAAAACAAACATTTTTTACCACCTAATTTTAACTTTCTTAAATCACTCCAATTCCAATTGGTGGCCTTCATATAGAGCAGTGGTGCACAAGTTCCGGAATTTCCATTAAAAGGCTGCTGCTGAGGGTAGGGAATGGACATTTCAGGAAGGAGTCTAGGAATTATGGCAGAGCCTAGCAAACTGCCTGGCTTTAAAGCTCTGCTAGTGCAACCCCCCATGAGCAGTTGGACACCTCTAATATATAAGTTGAAAACGACTATGAAAACAATGGTTTAATATGACACTGTCACTTTAGTTCTGCCATTTTATTAATCATGTATGTTATACCAAAGAGCTCAATATAATGTTACACAATATGAATGTTGTCTATGTACTGCAGGTACAATCCTGCTTTCTCTCTAAACAGACATGATGAAATAAGCTACTTCAGGAAGCTCACGAACAGATTGGCAAAATTGGAAGCAATTCATTTACGGTACACAGCAGTGCTGCAGTTTAGAAATGGAAATTATTGTAAATAATAGTCCATAGGTATTACTATGTACACAATTGAAAAGGTTGACATGGTTAAATCACAGCCATTTGGTAGCACTGAAAATAATACGATTCTTATGGTCCCTATACCATAAATATCTATATACCATTGAATAATTTTGCACATTTTCCCTTCATAAGCATGACATTTATATTGCAATACCCAAAAAGCATTCATTCATATCCTGACTTAAAGTGCTATGAGCACCAAAAGCTTGAGGCCTAATAAAGTGTCAGTATGAAATGTGGTGGTCCCTGTCTTGTAATAGATTTAAAATTTATTTGCATTCATTTATTCCATCTGTGTGCACATACAATGTACTGTGCATTGCTAATTGTGTGCATGCACACAAGAGCACAGCCTAAAGGCAACACTGACTTGAAAACATTTTAAATTGGCAAAAGCAAAGAATATTTCAAAAATCACTAATCACAACACAAGTCACCAATCTAAACAAATGTTTAAAACACAGATGTGTGCTAGTAGATAGCATAAAAATAGTAGGGAAGTTATAATTTTTGAGCAACTTGTATTAAATCAGTGCATTGTTTTTAATTTTGTTAGGATCATTTACCAAGAGCCACAATTGCTCTGCACTGCACTCCCTGTATAAAATAGCTTTACCACATCTAAGACTTTAATGCCACCTATGTGGCTAGTGTAAAGTCTGGCAAAAAATAAATCGTGCAAAATAGTGCAATTGGGATATTACTTTATTTGCAGTAGCTGTGTGGATAGCTTGTTCAAAATCCCCATTGCCTGCTGCAAAAATGTAGTAAATTGTTCAATGCAACTGTAAAACCATATTTTTATGCTGTGGCTCTCCGTAAATGGGTCCACGTGTATTTTTTAAGTTGTTGGTATATAATATAGGCACTGCAGGAGTCAGGCTAATAACCCTTACAAAGGAAGTCTTTAAAAGTTGAAATGAAAAATATTATATCTATTCCAACTACTATAATGATGTTGGAAGTTTATTTTAAAAAAAGACAGACAAGAAAATGATGAGTCTACGTCGTATATAAAAAACTATAATTTTTAGGGCTGAAAACAGATGGCCAAGTATGTTGCTTTAATGGCAATGTATAGTATGATCATTCAGCTTCCAAGAGAAAGAATTCATTACAACATTAAACCATTATTGTTAATGACAATGTGCTCCTGAAGTGCCTTACAGCTTATGGTTTTGAGCATAACATGGAAGTGAGTGATACTATTCAGGCAGTGGGTAAGTTTATGGCAGTAGCTAGTTAGCCATGCATGGAAATAAGTGATGCTTACTATCAGTATACTCAACCATAAACTCAGAGCCTGGCTCTAAGTTGTGCATCCAGGTGACGTTTGCCCAATAAGTATTAGGCAGGGCTGAGACGTTCCATATAACATGTTCAGTTGTTGCTAGGAAAGTGATTTAAACAATGTGTTAGAAACAAAACTGGTCCCTATGCATGTTACAATACTTCCATAATTATTTGTAAATGTTTTGTTTCAGACGTTAAGATCTCAATATTTTTAAAGCAAAAGATTAAAAAAAAAAATACTTGGCATTCCATTAATGTAGAATCAATAGTATAAATACACATTAAAATATTTCATATTATTTGTATTGTATCAGATTGTAGCTTTACATTTAAACAATGATCATTTGTCATTATGTTTTCTGACCCCTCTACCAAGTTAGCACAGTAAACATTACAGAATTAATTCTTACTTGGCAACAACAATACTGCACTATAGGTAAAAACCCTAAGCACAGAAACATAAAGAAATATAGGAAACTGCATTGTTAAATGCTTAGTACCTAAATCAGGAATTCTAGTAATGGTGACAAAAAAAGTTTCTGTACCAGCATTGGGGATGAGGGTTGCCAAGGTGAGACTAGTTGTAGAAGCAACAAAAGTTGTAGCAACAGTTGTAGCTGATGGAATAGTTGGTATCACTGTGGGAGTATCTGTGACTGGTGCGGGAGATGTTGGAGTAACTGGGAACAAAGGTAAAAAGCAAACACTAAAACAAAATCAGAGAAGAAGGAAAAAACAATAGATGTCCAGAGATGTACAATCCAGCATACCGGTAGTTTAAAATTTTAAGATACAGCGACTTTCTCCACAAAAGCAAAACAGCCTTCATTGTAATTTTTTCTCCCTATGTTAATCATTTTAGTAGATATTTCCATTATTCAAATAGAAAAATAATTGTCCTGCATAAGTGTTTAAAATTAAAGAACTCAAGATTATAGAAATTTGGCAAACCTCAATTGTGTAATAAAAAAGGTATTATTCCATCTTTTTGTTGAAACTACAAATGTATGGTCAACAGACCTTAGTTCATACTTACAGGGAGATTCTATAAAAGTTCTTATCATTTAAAATGGTGCTAATTTACCCAAACCAATCAGATATCATTTAACATTTGAAAGTTAACATCTTATTGGTTGGGGCCAAATTAGCACCATTTTAAATGATAAGAACTTTTATTGAATAACCCTGTTAGTTCCCAGCATTTAGTCTTAAGTGAGCATGCTTCTACCCTGGGGCAGATAAGGAGGAGCAGAGAGTTAGGTGATGTCACTTAATGGAAGCAGGAAATTAAAACATTCACCATAATATAATTTCTCATAGGCTGCAGCCAAGGTATTATTTAGGACTCATTTTAAAGGAAAGACTGCAGGCTTTCATTTAAACTGGCTGTGAATGCATATCCTTTTAAAATACTGACATCAGAATTTTTACTATTCCAGAGGCACATCTCAAGACAAAATGACTATATGAGAAGGCAAAAAAGGACTGAAAGAACTAAGCTTATCTCTCTAAAGACATGTGCATTTATTTAATCGGGTCAATATTGTATCTGTACAATATCCTTAAAGGAACAGTAAACCAGTAAAATATTGAACCTTACATCATCATCTGTGATTAATACTGTAGTAGTATCTGCACTCTCATCAATAAAATTGCTGTATAGTGTGCTATACCTCACATAAAGGGAGGTGCCCTCAAGGTAATGTATACAGTATATCAACAAACACCTCTTTATTAGTGGATTGCACTCACGCTTCCAAGACCATCAATCAAGGTGCTTAATCCAAAAATATCACATGAATAGGGTAATAAGTAGCATTTACGGAGCACTCTTCTGGAAATTTTTACAGAAGTTTTTTGAACATACATCCACTAAGAGACTGTCATCAGGAATCTCGACTAGCTCCTATATTTTGCGCGCGCGTCTATAATAAAGATAGGAAGACGATCACAACAGTGAGATGATCAGCTGGTAAGAAGCTGCAAAGTGGAGTACCGGCCGGTTATTTTTAACTTCTTAACCCAGGTTTCTATTATTCACAGGAAGGTAAATAACAGATAAAGGTGCAAGGTACATGACTTCATGGGTTTAGTGTCCCTTTAATTAAGTAAAGTACATTTGCTTTGATCATATATTATTTGCTACTACAATATTTTATGCTTCATTGTGTTATGTGAGCGTATTAATGTGTATCGTTACGATTACCGAGCTTTAATTAGCTTGGGGATGTGGAATTCTTCCTCCTTCCCCGCTGTAGATGATGGAGTGTTTAGTGTGTTCAGGGTGAAAGCTATCATACATAAAATAAGATGTTTTTTCCATTGCCTTTCGATATATGGTGTTTTTCCCCCCAAATATGAATTTGTATCTAGAAAGTGAATGTGAGTAGGAGAGTAGTTCAGTTTGAAACTGATAGTTGGGTGGAGGTCATGAAATTGTGAAATGTGAAACTGAATGAGCTCTTGTTCAGTATCTGTCCAGATTATGTAACCTATGTAGCGGAGGTACGTAAGAGGCTTGTTGTTATAGGTGGAGAGAAAGTCCTCTTCTAGTTTAGTCATGAAAGGATTGGCATATTGGGGTGCAAAGCGTGTACCCATACTGGTTCCCATCTTCTGTAGATATATTTCTTGCCCGAATAGGAAGTAGTTGTGTGTCAAGGTAAACTTAATCAGTTGTATAACTGTGTGAGATGGTAGACCCTCCTTTTCCAGAAATTCCTTGCAGGCAACAATGCTATCTGTATGTGGAATGTTTGTATAAAGTTATTCAACACCCATTGCTGCCAACATGGTGCACTCTGGGAGTGGCTCTATACCTGCAAGTTTGTTAAGCAGATCAGTGGTGTCTTGTAAATTTATATTTATATCAGCCACTTTGATCCACAGTATCCTTATCTGTTTGTCCCTTGCAGGCTCCTTTTTAATATGACTTTGTTAACACCTTCCACACAGATATTCCTTTTTTTCTGGTTATTTGAGGTATGAGCTAAATGTTGTAAATATATCAGAGAGCACCACAGCTTCATTGTAATCAGCTTGAAAAAGGAACTAGAATGTTCTGAAAGTTTACTAAGATTATCTTAGTTACCCAATAAAGGAATCATTTTTATACCACTTTTGTTATTTTTTTTATTTTAAAAGGGTTACCCTGTAAACATTTTGACTGGCTAACGAGGTACACCACCTTTTCCTGCGTCAAAGTATATAATGCAGCATTAGAGGTGTTTTCACTAGAACTCAAACTCTTCCTTATGGTTATGGGTGATAATAGTATTCTGGGACCTATTAGAGGTATTCGCTAGCACACTCATAAGGCATAAAAACAGTACCTGCAAGACCACCATATAGGGAGCTCGGGATGATCAAAGTTTCCTCTCAACCTTCTTATCAACCTTAGTAAGTGAAAGGCTCACCTGTATGAAATTGAGACATACATGGGAGGACTGGGACACTGTCTCGGCCATGGCTGCTTGTGTGATGTCATGCCAAAAGGCCTCAAAGAATTTTACTAGGCTGTTAATATTCCTAATAACATCAAAGCTCCTCTGCTCTTGGAGCATTCGCTATGTTATGTTTAGTCAGCAGTGCTGACTGAAAATTGCATGGATTCTGACAGCAATACTTGTAGAAGATGACAGATAGACAATACTGTTGCAAAAACATTTATTTTGCAATAGATTATATTATTTTTTATATACATAAATAAAACTACAAAATCTGTTAACTCAAGCCAATAGCACTGGCACAATTGCAAGTAAAAAAAAGGCATCTAACATTTATTGGGCATTTTTTGTTAAGGGGCAGTAACCGCAGGGCTTTGATTAAAGGGACAGTTCAGCGGAAATTATCAATATTTGTTAAATTGTTAGTTTGTGTAATGCATATTTAGTTATTCTACATATTCTCTTCCATTTTAAAAAATCAGTTGATTTCATACCCTTAGAGTAAATGTTTGGGCCTAGGCACTCCTTCTGGCAACTTGCCACCAAAGTTGAAGGGGCAGCTTCCGTCGGTCATTTTACCTTGAAGGACTCCAGCTATAGCACGAGCAATAAAGATGATGGGAGCGCACACTATTCCTCAGAAAATCTGATTATTTACATCACACAAACGCACAATGTTTTGGAGAACGCTATGTCTCCTTCATCAGGTGTCACACCTGATGAAGGAGACATAGCGTTCTCCGAAACGTTGTAGCAGTTATTTCTACTGATTGGCTGTTGGATGGGTCAAACACACTCAGAGCTCTACTGAGCAACTGAATCAACCCAGGCACTGGGTCAAGGGCAAGACCATAACGGTCTCTACTAGGGGTCCTGCAAACAGTCAGTTTTTACGGTTGCATTTATTTATACACAAACAAAATGCTGATTTGGCAGATTAAGGTCATTGGGATAAAAAATACTGCTCTTTTTTCTGAAAAGTATATGTATTTGCACTTGAACTTCCCCTTTAAGGATAACATAAAAAGCTAAATGTTCCATTGTTTCAATTAGAAGTTTATAGTGTGTAAGTCAGGGAATTTTGTTTTAGGGTGGACTTCTCCTATCACATATGCTATATTTTTGTGTATGTACACCTTTATTACATACTGTATGTATGGTGGCTAGGCATGAATAAAGGCTTTATTGCCATTATACAATTCATTAAAGGGATATGTTTTCTGGATTTATTTGTATTTACCAAATTGTATAAGTGCTTCAGAATGAATTCACTTAATTTTGATTTTATGCATGTAGAACACTTATACCAAGTTACAGGACTATGTATGGAAAGCCTCTATCTCATACATGGTGTAAACCTAACGTCTGTTACGCCTATACAATAAAGCCTTAACAATAGATATTACAAAGGGGTTTGCGTCAGAAAGTCACATTAAAATCCTAACATGGTTTTTAGTAGTACATTTGCGTGGTGTTAGATATATTTATTCTTATTGTATCACCATGGGTTTCCACAGCATCGGTACATGGAATTAAAGGCATAACTGTATGTGGATGGAAACATGAAACCTAGAGCTATTATAATCTGTATATGGAATATGTCTAACCTTATATGAAAAGCAGAGCTTACAATTTAATTATTAGACTGGTAACTTTAATCCATAAAAGCCAGAAAAGCAAATCCGGGGTTAATGTTCATGTCAGGGGTTTAAAAGCAATATATGCAATGTAAGTACTATCGATAACAAAATAGTACCCCCCAGGGTGGGTGGGAAAGGGCTCCCCTGTGCCTGTCACCTGGAGGCAACAGAGGAGACAGAAACATTTAAACAGGAAGACAGCTCCTACTCTTCAGTTTTCTGCACTTTGGGCAGCCATTGCAGGAGAACCATAAGGAGCTGAGGAGAAAGGTAAGTTTTTTTTAAACTGCACAGTTGGGCCAGTAGTGATTTAAACTTTAGTTTTGGGGGTGGACATGCACTTTAACATCATTTTGAGGCTTCTCATGCAGTGGTACATGGTCCCATAATCAGGCACCCAAATCAGGCACCCAAAGTATCTGTACTATATACATTTTTAGAAAAACGCACTCAATCAAGTTTTAACTAACATCTAGTCACAGCTACATAAAAATGTAATTTTCTTTTTCAGAATGCATGGAAGGAGCCAATGGCTGTTGATTTGAGGGAAATTGTAGGAACGAATTTATACAACTTTTAAAATTTACCTTGTATGTATGTTTTGAAAATTATTATTACAAGCCAAAAGCAAATTAGGACTGGCAACTTCTGGTAAAGATACAGCATCTGAAAACTCAAAAGTATTAGAATGCCCAAGCCTTTGCTTGCTGCACTGGGGGTTTTCCTTTTTTCACTCTCCAATTGCAGAAAACAAAAATAAAAAAAGAATCACATATCTTACAAAGCACTGGATCCTATCTTACAAAGCACTGGATACTTACATATCTTACAAAGCACAGGATACTTGCATATCTTACAAAGCACTGGATACTTACATAATTACATAAACCCTGTAGTCTTTTACATCAAAAATAACTCCAGCGGTTTCCACGCAAACATGAATATATATATATGTACCGTATATACTCGAGTATAAGTCGATCCCATACAGTAATAGCCAAATCCAGTACCAGTAACCTCCAATTCCTTGGCACTCTAGATGTTTGGAAACTACAACTCCCAGCATGATTTGTTGCTGGGAGTTTCAGTTTCTAAACATGTGGACTGGCAAGGTTCAGTAAACTTTTAATTAAGCTTACCATCATTTACAATTCTCCTGAACCCTATATTGTAAAGGGCCCTCTGATCCCATATAGTAAAGGACTCTCTGACCCCAATAGTTAAAAATGTCACCTGAGAGTTGTAATTTCAAGCTGTCATTTACACTGTACTAGCAGCTGTTCTTTGCCCCAAACTAAGGAGATCCATCAGATTTACAGCATCCAGATGAGCAGTGACAGTGCTGAGTGAGTCCCGCAGCCAGACTACAGGAAGCAGGAAGTGTAAAGGCAGATCAGCTCCTGTAACTTTCTATGCATGTTAACACAGCTGCAATTGCAGAATTTGGATCTAAATTAGGACTTGACCCGAGTATAAGTCGAGGTTAGGTTTTCAGGCTAACTTTAAAGCCTGAAAAATTCGACTTATACTCGAGTATATACGGTATATGATAAAACAAATAGGTAGGTAGGCTGCTACCATTTACAAGGTTCAACACAGTTTTACATTATTATTAGCGTTACATCCTTCAGTATTTATATGAGCCTTCTAAAAAGCAAATATTCTATGCAGTACAGAGTGTTGAAAGTGTTTATATAATGTATATAATGTATGCATGCATGCATGCACCAATTTCCCATGCAATTTACCTCTGTCTGCCTTTACTGTACCTGATGTGGGAGAAACTAAAGGCATCATAGATCGGAAAGCCAAGAGTAGGGAAATAATAAGGAGGAACAGGAAAAACAAAGATTGGATGACACATACACAGACAATCAGACAATGTCACATGGAAATACAATAAATTAAAAATCTGGTTGACAGCACTATCTGTTGTTCAACAGGAATAAACTTCTAAAAACGTACAATAAAATGTAGAATAAAAACACATATTCAGGTCTTTATGCCTTTCGGTGACAGTTACTTTTATATTAGTAAAGTACAGGTACAAGACGAATACAGTAAGTACAGTAAAAAACCTAAAATAATCACTTGAACCAACTTGCATTGATGTGCCAATCACATCATCTAGTAATGTAATTATTTTATACACACATGTATAGTAATGTAATTATTTCATGCAGACATGTATATTGTAGATTCTTTGGGTGTCTGGCATGTTTGTAGTTGGTAATGCATTACAGAAACAATAATAAAATATGCACTGTTAAAAAATCTTTAACAGTCAAAAGCTTTGCAGGCATATCTTCTACATTTTTATGGCAAATCTGGTATTGAATTGAGGCACGGTGTCAAGGCAATAAAAATAGAAAAAACAACACTTTTTCACCATAATATAAATATAGCTGACAGACAGGAACATAGTACTAATATTACAATTCCTACATCAATACATTTAAATAAAGGTGTATGGGGACGACAGGGTAATACCATGTCTTTTAAAAAAGCAAACAAATGTAAAACACTAAAAAGCAGATTACTATATTGTAAATATACTATTTTATTTTTTAACAAACATTTCTTTAATATATGCCAAACATCTCCCATATTTTAGAAAATATTCTAAATTTTGATGGAAAAAAATCTTTAGAGTAGTCCAACAGCTTAACTTAAAGGGGAGCTAAAGTCTCCAGACAATATTGCAACAGACAGTGCACATTCACAAAGATACCAAAAGCTGTGTCTAACCTCTCCCTTTGCTGTGGCTGCTGGGTGATTTATGGAATTAACCAGTGGGTACTATGGGTCAGCTCCCAGTATCCACCTTAGCTGGGAACACCCTTGCTTCCTGGAAGCTGACAGACAATCATAGTACAGCTCAGAGATCATCCCTCCCTCTGACACAAAACACAGATTTCAGATTTCAAATGCTTCTGTCCCTAACAACGAAAAATTTCTTTGCTTTTTATACAAAATTACAGTGTCTTTCTTAGCTAGCATGCATTTAAGAAACATAACATTTAAGGAAATCATATGCATGTAGATTTCATACCTCATTCAGGTAAAGGCAAAAGGTGGCAAGCCTAGTCCTGCACTGCATCATATGAGTGCACAAGGCTTTTTGTCTTTATTCAACCTCAATTACTATAACTTACCATACTACATGTTTCACTGATCAGGCAACTCTGACCCCTTAAATAGGTACATTACTTAGAACTGCATTGCACAGAACTGTGCTAAGATCACTATCACTTTATTATCACTTCATTCAGTTCTGTACTATTTTGTTTTTATACATAAAGCATAAACAAAAATATACTATTTCTACCCTCCAACATTCCCTTTAATAAGGTACACTGACGAGAAATGCATTGCACATAGCTGTGCTACAGTAAGTCCACTTTGTTTCTAGAAATACAGCATAAACAAAAACACTCTGCCTATCCTCCAATATTCCTCTTTAAAAAGGGTACACCTTCCACTAATATTGCTGCAGCTGACAGTGAGAGCTAGAGGGATTCACACTACTAGGAAATTGTTAATCAGTTAATGTTTCTGCACCACCCAGACACTTCTGCTATTTGAATATTGATGATTTCATTTATTCTTTCATCATAGGGATTAAGTGGTGGGAGTAGAAATCACATGTGCAGAAAATGTAATGAAGGCAAAAGTACTGGCAGGCATGGTAAAGTGTCAGCTTCAGATTTGGGGAACAAACAGGACTAAAAATAAGCTCATAGAGGAAAAGGAATGGCACCGGAGTAGAATCTTCCATGCTGAGAAGGTTGTTGAAGCAAGTACTTTCTAACTCAAACTTGAATTGTTGGGTATCATTCTCCTTTGACATTTTAGTAAAAATAAAGTCTGGGGAATCAAACCTGTAACCTTCTGTAAAGAGAGCTTTCTATCAAAACCCCACAAGAGCTACTAGGTGGAACATATGTTTAATCTCTATCTTTTGCTAGAAAAAGGTAGAAACTGTGTATATATACAGTTAATACTGGTGTCAGGGCAGTGTAGATAGGTTTAATTCTCCTTTAAATATTTTTTATGCATGCCAATATCCATATCAGTAATGTAACAATCCCAGGTATTATATAGATATTGGAAAAAAGATATGGTAGATATACTTTCTAGACAGTGAAATAGTAAAATAGCAAAAAAATTAATGTTAGGAAAAAATGGTTAAGATTACAATGCATTAGTTAAGGCAATGTTGGTAGCCCTGTCCTAAAATAAATACTACAAATCTGTTAAGTAGTTAGATACCATGAATGGCTTTATTTAAATATGACACTTCAATATGAAATACAAAAAAATGTGATCGTCTCAATTTATGGCCTAGCAATAAAATGATCCCAGAATTTTGTTCTTTGGTCCTGTGCAGTAGCTCCCCCTACTTCCCTCTGGTGTCAGGACCAAAATAAAAACACATACTACTGTGTAAATACACATTCAGATTGCTCAGTCTACCATAGAAAGAAGTATGAGGACATTGCTAAGTGCTAAAGAAAAGGAGTGTGACTAATCCTGGAGCTTTACCACTCCCCTAGTTCTTCTTTGAGTAGTCCTGTAAATCACCAAAAAGTAATAATTATTATTATTATTATTATTATAACAAACTATATTGAATTTTTTGTCTAATATCAAAAATGCAGGAGCCCCTGAAATTTCCATTTACTACACTAATCTCTAACAATTTCCTTAAAACCAAAACAATGTAAATTTTACTACCACAAATCATTGAATACCAACCCACTATCATTTTTTAACCAATATTTATGAGATTTTAAAACACAGATAACCGATAGGTTAGTGACTTATGTAAAGTTTGTAAAGCTTTACTTAAATATTTTCCTTCAGTCGATCCTCACACATTCTGCCAAACAATACAACTACAAAATCAGAATTTTTCAATACAATTATGTGAAAGTGTCATGCAACGGAATGCAGGCTCCCTAAATTATTTGAAATTGGTAAATATGTATACATGAATATTTTATCCTGTAACGTAATGTTACATAAAATGAATTTGCCTAGTTAGATAGATTTTTGTTAATTAAGTTAAGTTTTTTAAAAGAATGCATCAGACAGATTGTTCTAACTAAAAGGGTATCTATACTTAAAAAAATAAAATCAAATTTTCAAAAAGTGTACCTACAGCAAGATACCACTACTGCAAAACTTTTTTCGGTTTTTAAATCTGAGCTGTAGATTCTTACTAGGATCTTTGGCTTGAATGACAGCACTGTTTATGCAACAATTAAGAGAAAGAAGGCAGGGGGAAGGAGGGCTAGATGTGTAAGCAGAGCAGTGCCTAAGGTGAGACTATGTGGAGCTTAAAAGTGTCGCAGACACAACAAGAAGGCAGTGAGTAAGGAAGGTGGGCGGTAATTAGAAGCACTCACTAAATATTAAACTTCAATGACAAAGCAAGCACAGATAAATATGTGAGTACCACCATTTTACTTCTCTCAAATTGTAGTTTCAGATGCTGTAAAGTTGGTTGAGTAAGTATAGTGACCCTTTAATGTAGGACTATAGAGACCATGCAACAACAGAACACAATACGCACATTAATATTAGAAACATTACTCTCATTATAATGTTATCAAATTATTTTGTAATTGTTTTATTTTTAATATCAAGTAGTTCTTGCTGCAAGAGATAATTTTCAAAACCATGCCATCAGTGCTCTAAAATGCAATAAACTCTGCTTCTGAGACTTTTTACTGATTGTATTATAATTAGGCTTTCTATACAAAATTACTAACCCACATTCTTTTGCTAAAAATAGTGGTATTTCCGATACATTGTATTCTGAAACTCTAATGAGTAACTAGATACAAAATATTTGATACCAATAAGACCCTCAAATAAAAAACATAACATTAGGATTTCCATATTGGCCGAAATGTGTTTTTCAATTTCCATGCCCTTAATTTCACAATTATCCAAATGTTTTGGAAAGCAAATAGCCTGACATAGTTGATTTATCTAGACAACTTTTTTTTTAATCTATTTTTTTTAAATTTATCTTCTTAAAGGGGAACTGTGGTCTCCAAACAAGTTGATTTTAAATGAAAGGCCAGGTTCATACCTTTAAAACGAGCCATCAACCACCTATCTACGTGCTGCACAGCCAAAAATATAAAGAAATCACTCGACAAGAACTCGAACTCGAGCCGAACTATTCGAGTTCGAATGGACTCGGACTTCTCGAACCATCCCGGACCCGGATTTGCGATATTTTCCGGACTTTCAAATGTTTAAACGTTCGAGGAAAGCAAATATGCGAGTAAAATGTCTATTATACCTAGACACGAGCATCGAATACGCAAGTAAAATGTCTATTATACCAATACGCGAGCATCGAATCCACAAGTAAAATGTCTATTATACCAATACGCAAGCATTGAATCCGCAAGTAAAATGTCTATTATACCTAAACGTCAGCTTTGAATCCGTGAGTAAAATGTTTATATACCAATACGCGAGCATCGAATCCGCGAGTAAAATGTCTATATACCAATATGCGAGCATCGAATCCGCAAGTAAAATGTCTATTATACCTAGACACGAGCATCGAATCCGTGAGTCGTTCATGGGATAATTATTGAATGTTCGAACGTGAGAGCTTGAAAGTAGCATGGTCCCCTGACCATTCCCCTGACCATTTCCCAGGTCCCACAGCCATTTACATTAAGTTACCACTGATATTTTAGTTGTATTTCATTAGAACTTTTCAAACTATTTGACTCCCATTGACTTTAATGGGTCCGTTTTCGAACTTTCGATATAGTTTCGAAAGTTCGATAACGGACCGAACTTTCGAAAGTTCGGCCATCTCTACTCAATGCCACCAATATTCATTTGCTACAGTGTTAGCCCTTTAAACAGCATTGCATTATATAAATAGAGCAGAACTCTGCTAATCCAGTCTACATTTTACTTTAAATGAATGGGATTAACCTCCAGCAAGTCTCAAAGGTGAGAAGGAAGAGAGCAAGTAAAGTGGGAAAGGTAAGCTTTGCCAGTGGCTTAGAAAAAAATGAGTAACATAGTGTGTGATTTAAAGGTACAGCTTTGCAATGAACTGAACTTGGATTTACACATTCCCTTTAAGGAGAAGTAATGGTTGGGATTTACCAATGTTTAATTGTTATATAAGTGGTCTAAATACTGTATATATTATATATATATTCATCTAAACCTAGATAAAGCATGTTAAATTCAGAAAAGTCATGTAATAGAAGAAACACCTTACATCACTGCAATTCATTATAAATCCATCAAACAGTGTTAAAGAGTGGTATTTTTTAAATGAAAAATAATAAGTGGAATTTTCCTTAGAGAAGAATTTTTCTTTCAAAGATATTTATGTTTATCTCAGTGAGCCAACAAAGGTACAATATTAACATCAACTTTGTTATGTTTTAATCTGTGTTGTACCCTTACTATCTTTTGGCTGGGTACATATTTCACCCACAATGTTTATATATATGTATGTAGGTGTGGGGCTCGATAAAAACATTAACCCTCTTGGTGAGGGACTAAAAAAAACTGCTGTGATGTCTATCTCTAAATAAGAAACAGAGACTTCTGGGTAATTTCCAAGTTTCCAGGTGTAAGGGCTACCATGGAAACAACCCAGAAGTCTCTGTTTATCATTTGAATACTGCAAAGGGAGCTGCAAAGCCTAATTCTCTCCCTATCTTATTTAATTTATTAGTGACATATTTACATTTCTACTTAAATTCTCTGACATTTTAGTAGAAATAATACATTTGATCCAGCAATACATGGGAAACACACACTCTAAGGTTCCCAATGGTTTCCCAGTGGTACTCTCCTGTGCCAAAAAGCTCTATCTTATCAAAAGTCTTATTTTTTTTTTTTTGGTATTTCATTACAGATACCATTTGACAATACACGTTAGCTTGCTAAAACTGCATATATTTTTACCTTCATCTTGTCGGATAGGAGAATCTGCTGTGATAGACTCCCCTGCACCAATCTGTGTACGAGCATTTAGAGCAAACTTATACCGAGACACTGGGTCTGTTCGCTGCAGTGTATACTTTGTCTGATTTGGTGACAGAGTTTCTACCACTGCCCTCCCTGTTCGTGTACCATTAACTGTAAAGAGAAAAAAATTGTTTAGGAACAATTATATTAAGAGGTTAAATAACTAGAAAAATATTTTCTCCTGGTTTTTACTGATCATTCTCTACATTCTGGTTTGTACCCAAGCCAACTTTGCTGATAGGTGTTTCGTCCTATTTAAACACTTCTGGGGATGCTGTTTCATTCAGGCCAGCACCTAGTTTCTTCTGGTGTCCATTGACTTTTCTACCCTGTTATTCTGATTGATTGCCTGTTGCCAACTTTGCTTTGTTTACCCGACCTCTGACTCTCTGCCACCTGCCCTGACCTCTTGCTTTGGATATCCACTTTGATTGTTTGTCGCCAGCCCTGACCTCTTGCCTGTTTACTGGATTTCTGATTTGCTGCCCTGACTCTTGCACCATTACTGAATTTTGCCTACTCCCCCAGCTGTTTCACTGCCTGCTGTGCTCCTACCCTTCAGTATCTGTGACAGTTGCTATTCTCTTGGACTGCAACCTGGTGTTAACCTTGCAGCTTAACATCCCCACCATCAATGGCTCTGGTGGAGATAAATTGGCACTTCAACTCCACACCCAGGGAGAGAAAAACCAGCAAATCCAACTACAAACCTAATATATATTTGGTGATAATATTTAAAAATCCGGGGACATTTGAATTTAACAGCAAGACCTCTTTAAAAAAAAGTTATGTACTTACTGAAGGTAAAAGCTTTTTTTGTGCTCTGACATGTTTTTTTAAAAAATGTGTTTATTTTTCCACAATGTTATTATGAAATATTTTGTGCAACCCACTGTCATAAAATTATAATGCCAGGTTGATACAATGCAAAATGCTAAAAAAAACATTGAGAGCTAATTAGAAAACATTATAACTGTAAATACAATACAAACTATAGACAAAACTCCAAACACAAAGGTCTTTTTCGGGTGGGGGATTGGTCTTATACACGGTCAGAAAAAAGCCAGAAATAAACACTAATCTTAATAAACACTATTAAAATAGGGTGAAACTTACAAGCTTGGATGCGGAGGTTATATGCTGTCAAATTTCCATTGGGATGTTCTGGGTGGTCCCATTCAACAACAATGGTTTCCCAGTTTGGCTCATATACTCGAAAATATTTTGGAACACTGGGCACTGTGAGTAAGAAACAAAATTGAAAAGGCTTAAAGAAACAATACAAAAACATAATATATATAATACATTTACAAACAGATAATTTATTTATTTCCTTCCAAGATTAAAGTTAATACAAATATAGGTAGCTATTGCTATGAATTTGACTAAAGTGCAAACTATTTTCACACTATACAGTTAATCATCCAATTACTTCATTTAGAAGAAGTAATCCATATATG
Source organism: Hymenochirus boettgeri (assembly GCA_019447015.1). NCBI lineage: Eukaryota > Metazoa > Chordata > Amphibia > Anura > Pipidae > Hymenochirus > Hymenochirus boettgeri. The sequence goes on from CM033470.1 coordinate 123,357,363, forward strand.
TATTTCTTTAGAAGATTTGTGAATGGACCTAATGCTATATTCTTTTTTTATTTCTTCCACAGCTTAGTTAGTAACTCCAGTGAGAATATTCCTTGCGTTTGCTGCAAGATAAGATCATAGATTGCATCCCAAAAGCTTCTATACACATGCTCCATATGTCAGAAAGGAGCCCCTACCTCCCTCTGGGGTTGTGAACTCCTTAACATCACTCTTGGGACCATCCCCACGGCCGTTCACTGCCACCATGTACAGCTTGTAGTTGCTGTACGGGATCAGCTGAGATACAGTGCCTCTGACACGGTCCCCCATAAAACTCTGGTGCTGCTTCTTTCTGGACACCCAGACACCCTTCAGCAAACTATTTTCTCTCCAAAAATAGGCCTTTAAGAAACAAATCCATTTACTTCTTTATTAGGCTCTTTAAATTAGTGATTTCAAGCTTTCCAGATTAATAGCTTGAGTTAGTCCATACTTTATTATGACACACGATAGGTTCTTGATTAGTTTTGTTTCAATGCTGTGAGTTAAATTACAATGAAATGTCTTAATGGGTATTCCAAAATGATGCAATATATCACAACGGGACACTAATTTATTAAATTGGTATTTGACTATTTTCTTTTTTTCTGTGCCTTCACCTTTTCAGAATAGAACAGCAAAATCCTCCACACATGGTGTTTAAACAGTGAATATTATTTAGAAAATATTCTATGACAATATGGAGGGGATGTACCTTGGGTGAAAAAAATTTCCAGTTATCAATTTGATTTACTCTCAATATATTTCATCCAATCAGATCCACTTTTCGATTCAGATGATTTCATATAAAAAGTTTTACAACTGTGCCCAAATCGTAAACCGTATATAAAAAATGATAGTAAGTTACATTTTCCCCAAAAAATAGAGGTTTTGTTGTTTTAAATCTGTGGAATAGAGGAATTGATTTAATTATGATAAAATGTAAATTTTGTATTAATTATTAGTTTATTAAATTATTGTGAAATTGGAAAAGCATTAATTTAATTTTAAAGCAAGTTATTAGCTCTAAAAAAGAGTGCTGTTAATGAAGTTGGTGAGTAGATTTGCTCACTCTGTATTCCAGTAGGGTTCCTTGGATAGAGGCAGGTGCCACACGCGTCCATTGAATGGTGATAGCTGTGCTGTTGTAGACTCGCAGCTTAATATCTGTAGGAGCTGCTTTAGGATCTGAGGGCAAAGGGAGCCTGTAAGTTGAGGCTTGTGGGAACCTTTGATTAATGCGCATATGCATTTTTAAAACAGTGCCCTCCATTTGAAAAACAAAAAGGAACTTGTTTTTGAATATTTGTTCTTCAACTACATTTTGAAGAAAGCTAAAATAGCCCCACAAATATTTTATATGTGCTGACTGCATGAAAGCTCATGCAGTTTATGTTCCTTAAATCCAGAGATATGATCCATTTCCTCTGTGTAAGTGCTTTGCTGTAGAAAGAACGTGTATTATATTTCTTTTTACTTTATATCACAGAAAGACTCACACATGGACTTGTGCTGGCCATAGGCTATATAGAGTTTTGACAGATTTGACCTTTGATCGCCAAATTGATGACATATCATAATACTGTTTCCAGTCTGGCCCATTTATTTTGAAAGAGCAAAAATTATTTGGGCCATTCATTTCTATGTAAATTGTGGAAATGTTTGTGAAATGTCATGGAATCATAGGAAGGTAAATTTAGAATGCTATTGTTCATAAAACATAACATTTGATTAAAGGGCAACTATACTGGAAACATGTCTTTGCCTGATCTAAATCTTTAAATAAATACACATAAGCAGTGCTCACTCTGTGTATCTGCATGTCTTCAAACCGGTACCTGTTAAGTTCAGTATACCCCATGTCTCTCTTAACCGACTCTGCTTTCCATCTGATATGACTTTCTATCAAGCACGCTCAGTAATCACTTTGAGGCAGCAATTGGAGAGGGAATTTCCAAGCATGTAATTAAAACATTCCGACTGTCACAATTCCAGTTACAGCAAAACTGCATACAGTAGAATATTTTTTACTAGAATAAGGCACTTGATTGATAGCTGAAATTATACATATTATATTAAATATCTAAAAGAACAGAGGACAGAGACAAAGAAATGGTACAGTGATGGTTGTGAAGAATTAGAAATTATTTTCAAGTAATAGGAAATTAACATTTTGTTTTCCAGTATAGATGCCCTTTAAGTCATGTATAGAAAATACATGTACATTGTTGTAAATTAAAAGTTTATTTGGAGTAAGCTAGAATACAATAAAGTCTTGTAAGTTGTAAGCAATTGCTTTCTTTGTCACCTACATTGTAATACTATGGTATTAGTATTTTATGCTGTTTTAGTGCTTGCATAGGCCTAGGACAGCTTTTTTTGTGAACTGTAATCCTCTGTTGCACACTGGATGTGGACACACTGGATGTGGACATGGAATTTACAGTCTTGAAATAACAATATGTATGACTTTTTATATTATTAATATATATAATTTTTAAAGGGGACATCACAGCAGATCTGCAACGTAATGTATCTTTCTTAGTAACTTACCTTTTATTTTCTAGGTGCTTCAAAAAAAAAAAAAAAACCCCAAAAAACATTACTAATAATCAAACAGATACCACAGTTTTTGCTCCTTCTCTTTTAATATAAGGTACCATGATGCATAACAAGTGAGATTATTTTTGTTTTACTCACAGTCCTCCCCAGAATATCCAATAACAGTACTTGGATCAGGAGCCTTCCCAAACTCATTTTCTGCCTGTACTCTTATCTCGTATTGGGTGTATACAGGCGTATTCCACACAACATGCTTGTTGCCCCACACTGTAAGGTTGTTCCAAACTTCTCCTGTGTGACGCTGGCGCCACTTCACATTGTAACGCAGATTTGGACCATATGCTTGAGTAGAGTTCAGTGGCTGTGAGTGGTAAAGGTAAGCAGTCAAGCTGTGCATAAAATTATCAAAATATAGCTTTATCTTAAAAGTCTGAATAAATAAATTAAATCTAAACATTCTAAGTCAAAATTTCCAAAATTTATTGCTAGACTAACAAATGATTTTCACCAAGACACCAAGCCAGTCAAACTCCTACATAGTAAGTTCGGGATGGCTAAAAAAAAAGGGTAACTATGGTCTGCTTCCAAGTGTCTTCTAAACAAGCTTGGCTTTCAAACAAGCCTAGGATTATGTCTCTAGCTTCTCTGAAACTTAAAGGGCATGTCCACCCCCAAAACTATAATCCCCCCAACTACTGGCCCCACCATGTAGTGTAGTTTAATCCTTACCTCACATCCCAGCTCCATATGGTTCTCCTGTAGCCCCCCCCAAAGTCCCAAAAACTGCCCACCAGGAGGATAGCAGAGTCCATATAGGACTCTGCCTCCTCCCTGGCCTCCGGGAGAAGTTTGGCATGCGTACTGCAGCCCTTCTCCCCCTCCCTCTCCCTCCCTCTCTCGATTCTCTCCCCCTAGCTTAAAATCCATAATGTGTAAGATTCAGAACCAGACTACAACCACACGCAGGCAGCCGATAAGACATCAGGAAAAAACACCATTTATACTGCAGTAACTTTGGATAGACTGCAGCTAGAAGCATGATCCTAGAGTCATTTTAAAGGTGTGATCTTTTTAATAAAAGCCACTTGTATTGAGACCACAGTTCCCCTTTAATAAAGAGCAGCCAAGCATGTGTAATAATAATTTGAATGCAAGACCTGTGTCTTTTAAAGAAAACATAAAAAAAAAAAAAAAAATGGGCTTTTGAGAGGTGCAAACATTTGTCTGTACAGCAACCAATCCGATCAAATGGTTTTTTTCTTACGGTAGTATATGTGAACACTGCACAGATGCACTGTATCTCTACCCTGAAAGGGTTAAAGGATAATTAATATGGCAATCCTCTAAAACTAACCTTTTAAAAAAAGCTAAGTACTCATCTCTGCAGGTACATATTATCACCTGGAGATAGCCAGCCTGGTCTCCTCTGTTTGTATCCAGGGCCTGGCTAATGGGGACTAGTGCTCTGCAAGCAGTGCTTACACTTGATGCCAAAGGATGCTAGATCCAGGATCCATAATGACAAATTATTCAGCAGCCAGCAGATCTTTTTTTTTTAACCTGGAACAACTGATTAAACCAGAGAAAACTGAACATTTTATGAAATACTCACTGTCCATGTGATTTCCATGTTATCTTTACGAGTTCCTGCTCCTTGCACATCACTTGGATTACTTTCAGGAGCTGAAATTCCAAAACATAATCCATTAAAAAAGGAAATTGACTGAGTTGCTATTAGCACATCATTAGATTTGATTATGAAAGAACTCACAATAATGAAACTTTTGGATTAACTTTTATATGGGTTTGAAATATCTAAGAATTTATAACACAATTTCAAAAGTAGAAGGAACCCTTGAAACATTGTGTGCTATATCAGCATTAGTTTGACTACATTTTGATATTTTATAAAGAGCATACTGTTTTTTTTTTTTATATTAAAATTATTTTCCCTGTGAAAGAGAAATGATTTTTTCCCAGCCGTTTTTGAGTTTGGTTAATTAAGTATTATGTATCTAACCCCTGGTATCTAACTAAATGCATGTCTTGTATCAGATTTATTTAACTGTCAATGCATTCTCTCAATACAAATACTATTTACATGTAGAACTTGAATAGCCAATGAAGCGGGTCACGTACATGCTCCATTTGTCTGGTAGCGTTCTGACGACTGGCTGGGCATACTGCTCCCTAGTTCATTGATTGCAAGAACTCGAAATCGATAGTTGACATAAGGAGAGAGGTGCAAAAGTGCTGAATTCACATTACCAGGGACCGAGGCGAGGTTGTGCCATGTACCTGGTTGATATCTATCTTCTTCAAACTGCACAATGAAACCTAAAATACAATAAACAATAAAGATCGAAATAATGCAGGATTAAATATTCAGGAGAAACAAAAGATATAGTTCAGAAAATTAAAGGATATTGATTGGTTATGTTTTTACATTGGTTAAAGTAAAAGTAGAAACTGGTATTCTCTTCTTTTCCTTCCTGGGGCAATAAAAAATAGTCAGCTCATTTTACGGACATTTGTTTTTTTAATTATTCTGTTCCTAGCAAAAGATAAACTGTTACCGGTTTCCATGCATCTGCAGAGCTGGCTCACCTGGTAGAGTGCATGTTTTAGAAACAAACAGTCTAAAAGATTACAGGTTATTTTCCAAAGATTTACGTTTTTTGTTTGTTTTATTATGTTCCTCACAAAAATAAAGTTTCTATATGTACTAGGAACCCACATAGAACCCAGACAGACTATATGTTACTGTATTATTTACCAGACTTATTTTTAATTTTTACTGCTATTTTAATATTCTGTTTCTTACATCTTTCTTACCGTGTAACTAAGAAATACACGGTAATTATTACTTTTCTTTTTTGTATGAAAGGAGTATATCATTGTTAGGTCAGCAGCATTAAATGCGTTTGGGGGAAAAAATAAATACCCCTGGGAAGAGATTGGCTTTTAAGAAGCAAGACTGTAACTTCCTTGTTTTGATCTGTTGAGCACTACAGAGCATACGCATTTACTGCACATGGGCGTCCACACATTGGAATCCTCCCTAGAAAAACAAACAATTTAATTCTTCTTCTGGCCCTTTAATATAACAAATGCCCGAACTCTCCATAGCCAGAGGGAGCCCAATCGCAAGTGGGAGATTTAAACACCTGCTCTGACTGTCAATCACTGCCCGGCATTTGGTGGCTTATAACATACCCCAACACTTAATTGACCCACCTTCTTGCTTCCTGTACACAGCTCTACCCATATTGTTTCTGCCATATCGTTTATGTCCCCATCTATTCCATCTTTTAGATTTGGCTTCAATTTCTGTAACATACATACATACTCCTCCTCCTTTCTTATTAACTCTGTCATGTCTAAATAAGAAGTATCCTTCAATATTTACTGTCCAGTCATGTGAATCATTTAGCCACTATACCAATTACATCATACCTTTCCTTTAAAGCTATTAGTTCTAGTTCCCCGGTTTTTCCAGCCAGACTTCTTGCATTTGTAAACATACATTTTAGATTATCAATCTATGCTCCCCCCCTTCTCTTCTCTCCATTGCGTTATTAGCCCCCTGATCCCTAACTTCTCTATCTACCCCTGTGTAGTTCAACGTACCCTCCCCACCATACCTAGTTTAAAATCTCCTCCAACCCCCTAGCCATCTTCTCCCCCAAAACTGCTGCACCACCATCATATAGGTGCAATCCGTCTCTTCTAAAAAGCCTGTAGCCAACAGAAAAATCAGCCCAGTTTTCTAAAAACCCAGACCCCATCTCCTTACGCCACCCTCTTAATCACGCATTTATACTCCTGAACTCCCTGTGCCTCCTTAGCGTAGCACATGGCTGCGGTAGTATTTCTGAAATCACTACCCTTGAGGTCCTTGCTTTTAACTTGGCCCCTACTTCTCTGAAATCATTTTTAAGGACCTCACCTCCACCTCTAACTTTGTCATTGGCACCAATGTGAACCAAGGCTAATCATGTGGATTTCATTAGGCTCCATGATCACCATGCAAACTACTGAGCACGGTGACTAAGGCTGCGGTCACATTGTACAGTAACGAGCGTGAAAAGCATAGATTACAGTCCGTTTGCCGCTGGCTGCCCAACCACATTGTCATACGCTGCCATGTGTTTCTCACATGCAAAACGTGATCGTAAACATATGTAAACACGCTAGTGTGGCCTAGACCTTACATCTTGCAGCACTGATGTCCTAGGTTCAAATACCCCCTTTGGACACATCTGCTAAGAGTTTTTGAGTTCTCCCTGTGCTTGTGTGGGTTTCCTCTTGACACTGTTTCCATAGACATACTGATATGTTGTGTGTGAGTGATATAAAGTGACTAGATAATAAGCTCTTGGGGGCAGGGCCTGATGTGAATTGATGAAATTATTGTAAAGCACTGATAATGTCTGTATAATTTACTTCCACAGCCAGACAAGGAAGGCAAAATGTTTTTCAAAAAATATAAAACACACAAATAATATAAAGTAATGACCTTAGTTTCCTTAGTTCTAATCACAGCATCACAGCATTTAGAGAAGTGGCTCACAATCTTTTAGTTTTATTTCATAAAAAAGAGAAAAATAGTGCAGAAGAAACAGGGTAAAATCACATGTAAATGAATCCACACTGGTGTAAAAAAGATACGGTCACTCCAAAGCTAGCCCTCAGTAAACCACAACAGATTCTTGATGTTAGAACAGGAAGGACCTGTTTAATTTAAAGGGGACCTTCACCACATACATGTGCCTTTAAGATTTTTTTTTTATTATTATTGTATTTTCTCATTTCAATTACCATAATCTGTCCATTCAAATTCTCTTTAAATGTATAAACTAAAATAATATTCAAATCTCACATAAAATGTTAAAAAAAGTGTCATCTTATACCTCTTAGTGGATAGTTTATCTTCTGCTCCCTTAACTATTTTCAGTAACATATATTTTAAGCATTTTAAAGGGTTCCCAGGCATTTGCAAGCTACTGTATACCTTTGGACTTAAAACTCTTCCATAATCCCTTTTATGGACTAGTTTTTTATACTGTATAACTAACTACAGGACTTTTATTATGCACATTAAACCAGAGCATGTGAATTTATAAAACCTCTTAGAGGGTAGTAATTCTGGATAGTTGGGTTTTCTTTGCCCTTATATACCTGACAATAAATACCCCAGAATGTGTCCTAAACAGCATTTACCTTGCATTTATGAGGAACCCAACACCTTTCTCTTACATGCTGTTAAGGACATATTCCAGGGTATTTATTGGCAACATATTATTGCCCCGCCCCCCAATATTCTTAATATTTTTTTAAGCTAGCCATGTCTGAAAATAAACTTTTTCTCTCCATGTGTCCAAAGGTAGAGGAAATTACAAAGAATGGTTGCAGGTCATCAAATAGCTTTAAAAAAGATTGTTTTTTTGGGGGTAAGAGCAATGGTGCTGGTGATGTGCTAGCTAGAAACACCACCATTTATACTGCTGTAATTTTGGATACACTGCAGATGGAAGCATGATCCTGTAGTCGTTTTAAAGGTAGGAATGTGCTCTTTTTAATAAATGGCACTTGTATTGAGACCATAGTCACCTTTTAAGGCTGTAATTAAAGCAAATAGCAGTAAAACAAAGCACTGGCATATGAAGGCAATCTTTTAACCATCTCAGTGACGAGGCAGAAAAAGGCATAGATCCCTGAATGCGGCCGCAACCCAGAAGACCAGCATAGGAGAAGGACATGATCAATGACAATATGTTTTTTTCCCCCCTTTAAAGGGGAACTGTGGTCTCCAAACAAGTTGAGTTTACATGAAAGACCAGTTTCCTACCTTTAAAACGAGCAATCAACCATCTCTCTACCTGCTCCACAGCCCAAGATATAAAGAAATTACTGACCAGAAAGTTAATGGGTGGGAGGCTGACATGTGACATTCCTAAGTCCCTCCCCCTCCCTGCTGTGTGAAGGACCTGCAGCTGCAGAGAAGGGAATCTACAGCCCTTCTCTCTCACTGGAGTTCTCACTGCCTGAAAAGGCTGTTTTCACACAGTATTCTGTAGAGGGGGGGGGTCTGCGTAGCCCACAGCACCCGCGTGGGCGGGGCCATGACACCCACAAGTAGGTGGGGCGATGACAATCACGAGTGGGCGGAGCTAAGACACCCACGAGTGGGCAGAGCTAAGACATCTGTGAGTGGGCGGGGCCAAGGGGGGCTTGCAAATGGAGGGGCCATAGGGTCCATGAGTGGGAGGGGCTGGAGGGGCTTGCAAGAGGAGGAGGGGGCTGCAAGGGGTGGAGGAGACATAGGGCAGATTGACTGTCATCCACTGACATGGTTTCATGGTGATGCTGCTGCCATATCGCACACAAAAATGTAAATATTTTAAAAACTATGCAAAATAAACAATGACAATAAACTGCAAAAATTCTCAGGAAAGCAATTCCTATCAATTTACCTAAAGTCATTTTTGGACCACAGTTCCCCTTTAACTGTTTCTATTTTATTTTATGTGACTGTTGTAAGTTAAGTTAATACAGATGGAAACATTTTTTGTGTCTTCACTTCAGGCTGCAAAACAAATATCAACCATTTGCTCAAGGCTGTTTGCTACAATAATAGTCTGTTTTCTGTTTCCAGCAAGATCAAAGAACAAACCCCAATATAATACTAATTCTGCTTTTAGTCTGTTACTCAGTTCCGCCACTCTTCTTAACTTAAAGAGAATGTCCACCCCTCTGGTAAAATGGTAGTGGCGTCACATCCAATCACTGACTGCCATTCCCGGACAAGCCTTTACTGTGGCTGCTCGGGAACAGAAAGAGAACACAGCAGCCGCAGTGGAAGAGGGAGTGGAGACACAGGAAGCGGCGGGGGATCGCAAACTTGTAAGTCTAATTTTTCATGCTGGTAGCAGTGTAACTAAAACGAACTCTAGGTTTAGGGGGGTCCTGCATAACATACTAATTTTTTTCCAGATTGTTGGACATTCCCTTTAATTTTCAGCTGTAAATTATATTACCAAACACTGAAACTTTTTATTTATTTGTTTTAAAACAGTTGAGGTTTACCGGTAATTGGACTGTTGTTGTCATCGCCTGGGACCCAAGTAAGGTGTACACTCCTTTCTGCAAGATCAGTTAGTTCCAGGTCCATTGGTGGGTCTGGTTTGTCTACAATGAGTTAAGAGAACATCAGAAATGTAGTTTCTTTGCAAGGTACAATGTATTATAGTTATTCAAAAGAACCATGATTTATCTTTTTGCTATTCCAAGTATGAACTTTCTGTGTTCCTATATTTACCAGTTTATCACACAGCCCATACTGCCCATAAATGTATTTAGAGATAAGAGTTAAAAAGTTTTTTCACATAAAGTGACTTTGGAGAAAACAACAAACACTCTACTCATTGGAGGATAAAATATGTACAATTATCGCAATATGAATGGCCATTAATGGATGATATAAAATTGGGAAGTGTGGGTTTTACTCCTTTTTAACCATTAGTGGCTAATATTAAAGGGCATGTTTAGTTAAGAATAAAGTATAGCTATAGTTGTGATTCACCCCCCTAAACCTAGCTTTCGTGTTACAAATATATTCCAAAGATGCCCCTGAAGGTTCTTACCTGGCCCGGTCCCTCACTGCTCCTCCTCTGTTCTGTGGCTGACAGCTGATCCACTTCCTGGTTGCGTCTCTCAGTAAAGGTGCAACATAACCTCACGCCCAATCGCCTGACAGCCGCAATCAGAAAGTAGAGTGGCTATCAACGCAGAAGACCTCTGGTATTGTTTTTGCTCGAGACAGGAGCAGGGGGCAGCCAGGGAACGGTTCAGGTAAGAGACTTCAGGGGCATCTTTGGAACATATTATTAATGCGAAAGATAGGTTTGGGGGGGTGATTAACATTAATAGGTAAACTTTATTTTTGACCGGACTTTCCCTATAAATCACCCCCGTTGTGTTTTGCTTTCAGTGGGACATTTTTAAATGTTAATACACAATTGCTATGTTGAATTTAAATGACTGGTTCAAATTAAGGGGACCTTTATCCTAACAATTCAGTAAAGCCCTTTGGGAAATTTATGGCATTGCAGTCAGGTAAGATACTCAGTTTGCGCCTCCATTCAAGTATCTTATTAAAGTAGCGCAAAACTTAACTTAGCATACATTGAATAGGCTACGCAGTGAAAGTTCCAAAAATAACACATCATGTAGCATGGGTTTTACACTAATTGGCCAGATATTGACAAATATGCCATCACCCCCTAGTTTGTTTTAAAACATGCTTTAAACATATTTGGAATTCCAAGACTTGAAAATAATACATTTTGGCATAAAACTGGTATTAAAAGAAAGCTTAAAGGGGAACTGTGGTCTCCAAACAAGTTGAGTTTAAATGAAAGGCCAGTTTCCTATGTTTAAAATGAGCCATCAACAACTTCACGTACTCCACAGCCCAAGATATAAAGAAAACGACCAGAAAGTTAATGGGTGGGAGGCTGACATGTGACATTCCTAAGGCTTCTCCTGTACAGTGCCGCCGGCGAGCACAGCCTCAGACTCCCTCAGTGTGTGAGGGAGACAGGAAGTCCCTCCTCCTCTCTGCTATGTGAAGTCCTGACAGAGAAGGTAAGGGAATCTACAGCCCTTCTTTTCCACTATGTAAAAACAGCCTTTTCAGGCAGAGTTCTCACTCTGCCTGAAAAGGCTGTTTCCAGAGTTTTCTGTAGGGGTGGTCACTCGCGGGAGCCGTGGGCGGGGCTTGTGCACCCACGAGTGGGCGGGGTTTGTGCACCCGCAAGTGGGCGGAGATTATGCACCTGCGAGTGGACGGGGCCACAACACCTGCGGGTGGGCGGGGCAACATAGGGCTGTAAGGGAATGGGCCAAGGGGGGCCTGCAACTGGAGGGACCATGGGGTCCATGAGTGGGAGGGACCAGGGGGGCTGCAAAGGGGAGGCGGAGACACAGGGCAGATTGACTGACATGTTTTCAGAGCAGGAAGCAGGAATTGTAGGGGACCTGGTGATGCTGCTGCCATATCACACACAAAAATGTAAATATCTTCAAAACTATGCAAAATAAACAATGAAAATGAATTGCAAAATTCTCAGGAGAGAAATTCCTATCAATTTACCTAAAGTCATTTTTGGACCACAGTTCCCCTTTAAAGTATGTAATAAATTACAGTGTTAAGAGTTAGGAATGGTTACCTCTGTTTTGTGAGGTCAGTCGGCTAGTAGGTGAGGATGTTTCTGTAATTTAAGACAATATCGTTAGTGGTTATTTAAGTTATTGCCCTATAATCTTTTGTTGTTCGAGTTGTTTTATGGGAAAAAATTATTCTGGTATTGATATTTAGTATAGAAAAACAAATAATGTTTTACTTTGTTTAACCATGGCTTTCGAAAAGCCATTTTTAAATAGTTATACTGTATAAGTCAGACTGTTAATATTAATAAAGGGTTAGCAATATTACTTAGAATGAAAGTATTTGTGAATGCAATTCTTTCAAAGATTAATGAATATTATAAAACAATAACACAACATTTATAAGAAGTTTAAAATATACTGCAATGCTGCTCTTATCATTAATCAATTCAGTATCCAAAAGCAGCAAAGGTTTCATAGGTAAACAGCCGTAAATTTTGACGACAAAACTAGAAAATTTGATCTGAAACTATGTTTGGGACAAAACTACCACAGACTAAACATTTTTAGGGCAATTTACCTGGAGCCGCTATCGCTATGGTTAAATCTCCTGAACGCGATTCAATATCCCGAAAAGGGATTTAAAACCAACATTAGCTGGCGTTAAAATCCAGCACTTGTGAAGCTGTTAGCATGACTTTAACCCTAAAAAAAGAGTGCAGTCGCTCTCGGTAAATAAGGCTGTTATTTAACAGCCTAAAAAAGCAACTGACATTTAAGGTATGATTATTTCAAACATTACATCAATATGTAGATACAAATATGCAACATCTTTTACACAACCAGAATACTGGTAGTTGTACCAGAGATCCAGAAATGTATTTTTTCTTTATACAGAACAGCAAATTCAAATCACTATGCATTACTATTTTATGGATTCTTATAATATATTTTATTGTTCTCAACACAAAAGAAGGGATGTGCTGCTCTCATTACTAGATTTACTTTCCCCCCTCCTTTCCCTGAGGTCCTTAGATATATGCTTGAATGCTTTACTCATTCACCATGAAATATTTTTTGATTTCTAAAAATGGATTTCTTTTTACTTAACGTTAAATGCTTTTCTCTCTGAGGCCTAATGGAGAGGGGAGGACTTTATGCATAAAATGACCAAACACGTAAAATAGGCTCAGTTCTGCATCCCTGAATTCTTATATGAAAGTCATAACCTCCTAAAATTACTGCTCAGATTTAGTGAAGGATGTCCACCCAATATTATTGATCACTTGTTAATTAGCAACCCCAACTAACAGCTTTCATTTTAAAAAATGTACAGTACTACTAACCATATTTTTAAGAACTAAAACTGGCCTTTATTTTCTCCTATGAAACGTAGCTCCTCGCCTCCATTCTCTATAAGCTTGAGACAAGATTGTGTACACACAGAAATGGAGAAACACCCAGGGAGATTCAATAAAAGTTCTTATACTGTATATACTCGAGTATAAACCGAGTTTTTCAGGCTGTAAAATCAGCCTGAAAACTCAGACTCGGTTTATACTCGAGTCACTCACCATTGAAGATCAGCGTCCTCTCCATTCCGGCAGCAGCGTCCTCTCCATTCCGGCAGCCGCACGATCAGTCCATGTACTGGCGCGCCGGCCGACGTCACTGCCTGACGCCAGCCCGGAGCCAATTAGTGACGTCAGCCAGCGCGCCAGTACATGGACTGATCGTGCGGCTGCCGGAATGGAGAGAATGCTGCTGCCGGAATGGAAGGACGCTGCTGCCGGAATGGAGAGGACCTTACCAGCACACAGTCCCAGGAATCCTTGGATTTAGGAGAGCCCACAGATCCTGGATAAAGAGAGCCCACAGGTACAAACTGAACTGGGTGGGAGGGTGAGGGTGGCATTCAAGATGTTTTGGAAATTACAACTCCCAGCATGCTTTATTAGCTGGGAGTAGTAGTTTCCAAACATCTTGAATGCCAAGTGAGTGGCATTCAAGATGTTTGGAAACAACAACTCCCAGCTATAAACATGCTGGGAGTTGTAGTTTCCAAACATCTTGAATGCCACCCTCACTTGGCATTCAAGATGTTTGGAAACTACAACTCCCAGCTAATAAAGCATGCTGGGAGTTGTAGTTTCCAAAACATCTTGAATGCCAAGTGAGGGTGGCATTCAAGATGTTTGGAAACTACAACTCCCAGCATGCTTTATTAGCTGGGAGTTGTAGTTTCCAAACATCTTGAATGCCAAGTTTCACCCTCGGTTTATACTCGAGTCAACAACTTGTATTAGATTTTTTAGGTGAAATTGGGTACCCGCGTTTTATACTCGGGTCGGTTTATACTCAGTATATACGGTAGTTTAAAATGGTGCTAATTTTGTTCCAAGCAATCAGATCTTATGTAACATTTGAAAGACAACATCCGATTGGTTGGGGCAAAATAAGCACCATTTTTAACGATAAGAACTTTTATTGATTAACACTGACCTTCTTAAACAGAAACAGGGACAGAACAGGAGTAAGAAATCACTTCTTGTTTCTTAGAATTTGTGGGCAATGCTATTCATATAGCATGAGACTGCAAGATGCCTTCTGTTATAAGAAGGGGTTTCTCCCATTTTTATGCTCAATGGAGGGCTTTTTGCTCCTTTTGGCCCCCTCTCCCAAGCTACCCTAGCTGCCTTTTCTACTGTACACACAGAGAAATGGACCATTGACTGAGATGCCCAGTGCATCTAAAAAATAGCAGTACTATTGTATAGTAATGCCTTTCCAAAATTATAACTATAGTGGTTGGGGGCTGCAAATTAACAGTGGACAGACTTTTGTTATAGGGACTGACATCCCTATTAATAAAGTCTGCAAATGTAAAATAATTCCCTCTAAATATTCATTCATTAGTTGCATGCAGAGATATACGGTTTATTACCTGTACTGATACAAAAAAAATGTTTTAACTTCAACAAAGCCTTTTTTTCTGTTAGATTACTGTGTATGCACTATTTAAACCTAAGTGCACAAGCCTTGTAAGTTGTACTAACACACAAACTGTAACGTATCATGGGAGGTCCCCAATAAGTGAGTCAAGAGATGCGCGTTATCCAGAAAACAAATATATTTGTAACATGTACAGACAGGCAACTTACTGCTCTAATAAAAGGAAAACATTATTAACTATTATGAAGGAGGTGGGTCTCCCACTTGATGCATTTCATGGCTTGACCATTCAACAGAAGTGGTCTTATTAATATGGGGCTACACATACACCATACCTTCTTCCGTGTAAACAATTTCAGCGAAAAATAGAAAGAAATAAAAAAATATACAAGGAGATTCAATAAAAGTTATTATCGATAAAATTGTGCTAATTTTGCCCCAACCAATCAGATGTTGGCTTTTTAAATGTTAAATAAAATGTGATTGGTTGGGGCAAATTAACTCCATTTTAACCGATAAGAACTTTTATTGAATAACCCTGATAATGTGAAAATAATGGAAATGGAGAAATGTGAAATGAAAACAGACAGAGAAAGAAAGGGAGAGGGGGAAAAATGTGTGTGTGTGTGGGGTTTGAAGGTAAAAGGGAGGGCAAATTACAAAAATAACAACTATAGATACAATATGGTATGCAAAAAGTGTTACCCTCATAATAATCACCACAAATGAAAGAACTCCAGTGTAATATACATATACATCTATCCATAAAGGTGCTAAACAAGAATGCTTATCGGGAGAAGGACACAATTTAATCTTTGTGGGGATATTAAGTATGCAAAATAATTCCCTCTATAGAAAGATTTTATGGATACTCTTTTTACAAAACCAGATTGTACTTTTTTTTACCACTATTTTGGCCTCAATGCTCCCATCAGCTCTTAAAGTCGAGCTAACTGATTAATGATTGTTTAGCGTGACTTTAAAGGAGAACTAAAGTCCCCAGATATCTGTTGTATTCAATTAGATCAACTGGACTTGAGTTTTATTCTTGAAGACGTTTCGCTAGTCATCCGACTGGCTTTCTCAATTCAGAATGACTTGTACAAGAATCTTTGGCAATTATGTACCCTGGAAAATCCCAATTAGCATATCACAGCCAAGTGTTAAGGGCATGATTGGATAGTGGCTAAGAGGTGTTATAAGAACGCCCAGAGTAAGGTGTCAAAACAGCATTGTACATGGCAGACAGTTGGTGTCAAACCCCCCCACCTCTTTTGGTTTCTTTATTTTCACATAAATGGCCTCCTTAACACCTCTCTTGAACAAGTCACGTTCCTTTGCCAATATGTTAACATTACAATCTTCAAAGGTATGTCCTTTATCCTTACGATGCAGGTACACGGCTGAGTCCTGACCCGAGGAATTGGCTCTTCTGTGCTGGGCCATACGTTGATGCAGTTGCTGTTTGGTCTCCCCCACATACAAATCAGAGCATTCTTCACTGCACTGCGTATATGATGTTGCTTTTCTTGTGTTTGGGTATTGGGTCTTTCGGATGTACCAATTGCTGCCTCAGTGTGTTGTTCGGTTTAAAGCAGACAGGGATACGGTGTTTTTTGAAAATTCTTCTTAATTTCTCGGAGACCCCTGCTACATATGGGATGACCATGTTCTTTCTCCTGTCTTGCTTTTCTCCTTCACTGTTGGTATTCGTGTTCTTTTCTTTCCTTGTACTTCTTTTGACAAAGGCCCAGTCTGGATATCCACAAGTTTTAAGGGCTCCTCTGAGATGTTTCATTTCTTTAGCCTTCGCCTATGTGTTAGTGGGGATGTTCTCAGCTCTGTGTTGCAGGGTTCTGATGACACCCAGCTTGTGATCTAAAGGGTGGTGGGAGTCAAACATCAAATACTGATCTGTGTGTGTTGGTTTTCTGTAAACCTCTACTTCCAGTTTACCATTTTCCTTAACTTCTACCAAGCAGTCCAAGAAAGCCAGTTTGTTGTTTTGTACCTCTTCCCTGGTAAATTTGATGTTTTGGTCTACCGCATTGATGTGTTCTGTGAAAGCTTGTACTTCCTTCTGGTGGATTTTAACCCAGGTGTCATCCACATATCTGAACCAGTGGCTGGGTGCTATGCCCTTAAAGGTATTAAGCGCCTGTTTTTCTACCTCCTCCATGTAAAGGTTGGACATAATAGGTGAAACTGGAGATCCCATAGCACATCCGTGTTTTTGCTTATAGAACTTATCCCTGTATTTGAAATAGGTGGTATTCAGGCCCAGTAAGGAACACACCTGTTCTGGGTTGAGATCAGTTCTGCTGGTAAGAGTGCAGTCTTGGCCTAGCCGTTTTCTCACCATGTCAACAGCCTCCTTGGTGGGTATACAGGTGAAGAGAGATGTCACATCATAGGACACCATAGTTTCTTCTGCACCAAGCATTATCTTCAATCTTGTTGGTGAAATCCTGAGAGTTCTGGATGTGATGCATCAACAGAGTTGATGCTGCTGACTATAGGTCTTAGTGGTGCCCCTTCCTTATGTATCTTTGGGAGTCCATATATGCATGGATGTGCCTCACCAGGGTAGAGGCGATGATACATTGCTCGATCAATGGCTTTATCCTTTTGAAGCTGTTGTAGTAAGTCTATGACGCTTTTCTTGCAACGGCTGGTGGGATCCCTTGTTAAAGCCTAATATGCGTTGTTATCGGCCAGGAGCATGGTCACCTTATCATGGTAGTCTGAGGTGTTGAGTACCACTGTGCATCTTCCCTTGTCCGCCGGTAGAATGGTGATACTGGAATCTTTCTTGAGGGATGTTAAGGCTCTTCTTTCCTGTGTGGTCAGGTTAGATGAAGGAGTTTTAGCACTGGCTAAGGCTGCAGATACCTTAAGGCGAAGTTGTTCTGCCTCACTCTGTGGTACCTTATTATTGTGAATTGAAGCTTCTGTGGCTGCTATAATATCCACCACAGGGATGGCTTTAGGAGTGATGGCAAAATTCAAGCCCTTAGCAAGGACTTCCATTTCTGGCTGGGTCAGAGTCCTGTTAGACAAGTTTCTCACCCATTACTCCTTGTTTGATGAAGTGACACTTCCCTCCTTTTGTATCCAAGGTAGTTGTTCTGCTTTGGGGGTGTTCTGGGATGACACAATAGAGAACTTGTTCTGTTGCCTTTGTTTGCCCTTACAGTACTGAGAAAGCTGTGTTTGTTTGATGAACACTGTGATATGCTAATTGGGATTTTCCAGGGTACATAATTGCCAAAGATTCTTGTACAAGTCATTCTGAATTGAAAAAGCCAGTCGGATGACTAGCGAAACATCTTCGAAGAACTAAACTTCAAGTCCATTTGATCTAATTGAATACAACAGATATACCATGACCTGGATGAATGAGAACCTTCACAAGCATAAAGTCCCCAGACAACATTGTCCCAATAGACAGAGCACATTCAGAAACACATAACAAGCTGTGTCTCATCTCTCCCTTTGCTGTGTATGCTGGGTGATTTATGAAAATAACCTGTGAGTGCAAGGGGTCAGCTCCCATAATTTACCTTATCTAGGAACACCCTGCTAAGTATGCGCAGTACACATTTACAGGAAACTGCAGTCTTGCTTCCTGTTAGCTGACAGCCAATCATGTTACAGCTCAGAGATCCCTCCCTCTGACACAGAACACAGATTTCAGTGCAGTTTTTTTGTAAACACATTACAAATGCTACTATCCCTAACAATGATAAATTCCTTTGCTTTTCATACAAAAAAGAAAAGTAATCTTTGCAGTGTATGTCTTTGCTACCATGGATGAAAGAAACAGAACATTTAACATTTCAGCAAAAAATAAAAGTAAGTATGGGGAAACGAACCAGCAACCTTCTATACTGTGTGTTTCTAAAAGCAATGCTTTATACCGCTAGGCCACAAGGGCTAATAACATGGAAAGGGAGAATAGAAACATGGAAACAAACAAACAAAAAAAGCAATAAACTCAGGCAGTAGACTATGTTATATTGTTTCTTAAGTAAACTCGGGGATTAGAACTTGTGACTTCTTGGTGTGTTTGTTCCTAAAAACACAGCATTTACATGGTGCGCCACCAGCAACTCACCTGTGATCACAGCTACAGTGAATCCTGGGGTCAAGGGATGTGGCTCTTTCAAGCCAACATGAGCTATGAGTTGCACTGGCAACAACATGGAAGCCTCCTTTGTTACAAAATCTATTACTTATATCCACTAAATGCAAATAACTAGAGAAGACTCTTTCAATGTATAGGTGTTCTGGGTAGTATAGGCGTTCCGGCCCTCACACAGCCGTCTCAAGCCTATTTACCAGAGGCTGCGTGGCTGTTTGCTGCCATTAAATACTTTCGTGCTGGTGAGATTCACCCAGAGTCGCTCAGCCTCTGGTGAATAGGTAGATTCACCCAGGCGCTCTGGGCAAATCTCCCTATGTGTGTCTAAAAAGTGTGTTGATAAAGCTGTATCATTATCTATTGTGAGAAGCATTAATATGTTTTGATATTCTACATGTAGCTAGCCTGATGGTTTTGCCTACATACTGCACACTTCAACGACACATGACCAAATATAGCATGTAGTAATATAAATGTAGATCAACATGTTATATAATTAGTCACGTGGTCTTCATTATGTAAGTCTATCAACTTAAAAGATTTTTCACAAATGAAAAACAATCATGACAATAGCCAATCTTCTTAGGAGAGTTTGGACCACACAATGCTCAGAAACTGCAAATTACTGAAGAGCTACATTTCTTAAGACAATAAAGTCTTAATTTAGTTAAATGTTAACGTTCATGACAGTACTGTTAAAAAAGGCTAAAAAAGTATAGTCTGGATGTCAAGAACTTGGCAAAATTTTTGAGACTTACAGAGATACATCTAAACGAAATCCAATTTGAGCAACAGTTTCCCACTTGTCCTTTGAACAGATGAGACCAAAGCAAAGATGTAAGGTCATAATGGACAGTGCTGTGTTAGGGAAGTCAAAACACAGAATATTAGCACAAACACCTCCCACTAACTAAAAACACAGTGGTAGAGGTGAGACTTTGGCATGCTTTGCAATCAAAAGACAGAATTTGTGGTCCTTAAGTCAACCTTGTAGATATAGGTATTCTAGGGTAAAATGTTAGGCCATCTGTCAGTTCAAAAGTTTGTCCAAAAATGTGTAAGCCAACAGGATAATGATCCCAATGATTTTATGCCACCCAGCTGTTGAGGAAGTGGAGTAGCAAGAAAAAGCATCAAGACAACAGATGACATACCCTCATGGTGTGTACCTATCCTGCATTACTGCATTATGCATTTACAACTACATTTAGCGGTGCTAAAAAAGTGCTACTGATCTGGTCAAACATTTATACAAACATAGAAAACATAATCAATGCATATTCCTAGGCCCCATACAATATAATATTATCTGCACACTGGCATATTTTATATACAAAGGGGTTTTAGTATACATTACTGTTATCACATGAATGAAAAGCCTTCCAACCATGTCAAGGCAACCCCGTTCTGGAAAGTCCTAACTTTTAACCTTTTTTTGTGTGAAAATTTAGAATTTTGACTTAAAACATTCCATAAATAATGTTAAGGTTGTACAAATAAAACAATGATCAAGTAGATAATCAGTTAAAAAATTTAGGCTCGCAGGTCTCTATCATGCTGCTTACGGAGGGGAATTCTCCCGTAAGTCTTTGCATTAGGACACGAACTCTGGCGATCCCCTTGTGTAAACCAAATAGTCTGGGTACCTGTCCCACCGGAGAGGAAGAGGGAATTCTCTATGAAGGGCAAGACGGTTGAGGGAAGAGCCAAATGCATTTACTTCTTAGCAATGTCGCTCCACGCCTCCCTTGATTGTAAGCCCCAATATGCACGAACCTAGGTCTGGGTGCATTGGTCTGCGCAGATTGGGGCCTACAATAAAGAGAGCCATAGATAGCTTGTTGTTGTGGGACTTTAAATATATTGCCTACAGAAAAGGGAGCTTTGGACAGCTTCGGTAGTAGAAAGCGCCGACAGCTGGGAGTTCCAGAACACCGGGTGAAGAGTGTGGCCACCTTATGGATGTCACTAATGAATTAAATAAGATAAGATAATTAAGCTTTGCAGCTCCGCTTCAGTATATGCAAATAAGGAACAGAGATTATCACTGCAAAACCAGAGGCTTACACTACACTGATGATGGTTCAATAAAGCTGTAACCAACCGTCTGTGGTTGGTTCTCTGGTTTTGCATTTAGCTTGTGGAATGCTGTAAAAAACTTTTATTAGGTAAAGCATTTTGTAAGGGCTACAATAGAAACACAGAAATTACCCAGAAGTCTCTGTTACTTATTTCCACCTTATGGAGGTATGAGAACCAAGGTGTAGGCTTCTCACTTAAGTCCCGAAGTCTATTAGTGGGGTGCTATAATTGGTTTATCCGCATTGGTGACCCCAAGTTTGTTAATGTAAGGACAGGAAAGTTCGGTGGGTTAAGAATTAAGAATTGCACTTAAGAATTGCCTCCCAGTGATTGGAGGGGAATTAATGGATTTCCAATATTGTAGGAACCTAATCTGCTAGTGACTTTAAAAATTGCGGACACCCAATCCCATTTTTTACACCATTATGCTGTATTTTATGATGCTATTTATGCACCCACCATTCTTCTATGTATTTACATTTGTGATGTTGGTATATTGTCTTGCAGCACTGGAATAAAGCATTCTTTTTTACTAGTTTGAACCCTAAAGAGATTGTTTCTTTTTTATGGGGAATTGATGTGGGCTAGAACCTCATAAATTCCAATCTAAATAGGTAATATAGTTACCTAGTATAGTAAGATAAGCTTTGGCAAAGTCCTGGTCTAACTCAGTTTTAGCCACACATGTGTATGCTCCTTGGTCCTTCTCTGCCACGCCATATATTGTAAGCCCATCATCTTCTTTCCTCATTCTATGGACAAGAAAGAACAATATAAATCCTGTGTCAATGTAGAGAAACAATGGTGAAAGTTTTTTTTTTATTATTTATAGAAAAAAATAGTGGTATCTTAGACAGGACAGTCTAGCTTTAGAAACAAAATTAAAATGTAACAGCCCAGATACAGCATGTATTGCTTTCTGCAATGTTCAGGTGAAACTATACAGGAATACAAACCTATATTTTAAGTGTTCAAAAAAACGTATTATAGTGGGAAAAACGTCAGATTTACAGGGAGATGCAATAAAAGTTCTTATCGTTAAAAATGGT
Organism: Hymenochirus boettgeri; assembly: GCA_019447015.1. NCBI lineage: Eukaryota > Metazoa > Chordata > Amphibia > Anura > Pipidae > Hymenochirus > Hymenochirus boettgeri. The sequence continues at coordinate 123,379,341 of CM033470.1, forward strand.
GCTAACTTTGCCCCAACCAATCAGATTGTATTTAACATTTGAAAGCTAACATGTGATTGGTTGGGGCAAAATTAGCACCATTTTTAACGATAAGAACTTTTATTGCATCTCCCTGCTAGTGCCTACATTTGAAGAATAAGACCTACTTTATGATTGTCAATCCAAATCTGATTTATAAAACAATTATAGCCTTACAACTTGCGCTAAAGGTTTGGGACTTAAGCACAGTACAGATATATCCCTGCCCCCTGTTGGGTGCTGTACACTGTACTATAGCAGCATCTTGGTTTAGAAATATAAAAAGCAATATAGAGAGTTGCTATTGCACACTTGCACTTACCTGCTTCCTATATATAACTGAACATCATCTTTCATCCAGATAACAGTGAGTCTGAGTGATTGGTCACTTCGCACGCGACATTCCAAACGCACAGATGATCCCCTCTTTGCAATCTGATCTTCAGGACCTTTAACAATTCTGGTTGGTTCTATGAACATACAGCTTTATACTTAATATGATTTTATTTTCTCAAAATGTATAATTAATCAGTTTTAGCCTAAATAAACATAATTTCATTTAATATTAAAAAGTCTCCCAGACCCAAAAACTGCTAATTAGTCATCACAACTTACAGTGTTAATGCACTATAAAATTAAGTTATGTTCATTTGGAAGATGCAGCTTTAAAAATACTGTTGCCATATTTTTTTTTCCCTATGCCCCTCCAGAGTCTACCTTTGTGCCTTGAAAGTTGCTGACATCTTGTTACTGGTTTGCTGAATGTTAAGCACTGCCCCTCCGAGATTTCCTCTTGAGCCTCAAACGATAATGCCTGTGAGTTCCGTGCACACGCACGGAACTCACAGGCATTACTGTTTGAGGCTCAAGCAGGAGAGTGCACGGAACTCACAGGCATTACCGTTTAAGGCTCAAGCAGGAGAAAGTAGATGAAATCTCAAGAGGGTGGAGCTTAACATTCAGCAAATCAGTAACAAGATGTCAGCAAGGGGCGGAGCTCGGAGCTTGATGGAATAGGACGTGCGTCTGCTCTGGCGCCTTCGCAGTAATGGTGGCTAATATCCGACGCTAAACCCACACTATACTGAACTGCCGACACTCTTTGAATCCCTGAGGCCCAGATGACTAAACCTAAATGTAATAAATCAACCAGACCAGCAAAGAAACTAGAGCAATACGCCTGGAAGGGCCCAGCCGACCCTCAAGCCGCCATGACACCTCTACCTCAGAGGAACAGCCTACCTGAACACTCTAAATCGAGCACAGACGGGGGAAATGGAAGGCTGGCAGACACACAGGCATAAGCAGAGCCCACACTGACTGACCTCAGGCAACTGCTACTAGGAGCCATCCAAGACTCACATAGATCCCTAGCCACAATGATAGAAGAGACCCTATCAGATATCTCTCTCCTCAGGCATGACTTACAAAAAAGAAGGCAATGAGTCACCGAGATGGAATCCAGAACATCAACCTTGGAAGACACAGTACAACCGATCCCGGACACAGTCTCCTGCCTTCAGCAGGAGTTACAGGACACGAGGAGCAAAATGGATGACTTAGAGAACAGATTCCGACATCAGAACCTCCGCTTCCTGGGCTTCCCAGAAGGAGCTGAAGCACAAGCACCAGCACAGTTCCTGGAAAGATGGATCACTTCTAATTTTGGCACAGATGGCCTCTCTGGGCAGTTCACGATCGAAAGAGCACAAAGAGTCCCGGCTAAAACCCCAATCCCCGCCGAGGCCTCTAATAGCACGTTTGCTCAATTCAAAGGACAGAGATTGGATTCTCCGTCAAGTTCGCACAACTGGAGACTTAATGCATGAAAATGCCACAATTCAAATCTTTCCATACTATTCTCTAGAGCTCTAACGATGCCGAGCCACATTTGTAGAAATAAAAAAAAGGCTAGCCTCTGAATACATCACATACTCCATGTCATACCCTGCCAGGCTAAGAGTTGCCACTGATGGCCGGGTGAGATTCTTTGACTCACCGAGGGATGCATCCATCTGGCTGGACACCAGATAATAAGCAAGGTAAACTATATATGGACATCTAGCAGCCCCTGGAGGACATCCCTCATTTGACATACCTCAGACCGATATGCTTGATACCTAAGTGACCCCAAGAAATGTAACTGTACCCCCAAATCATCGGGCCCTATATAACTTTATACCCCAAGCGAAGCCCCCACATTGAAAGGAAACTGAAGACCTGACTGAATATAGCCGAAATCCTGCTGTATCTTGCATAATGACTGCTTAACAATAACCAAATACAACCTTACCCCCGCCAGCTTTATTCCTATATCGCAAAGTGTAAAGGCCCACAACATGACCCGACCTTTCATCCCCCCCCCCCCCCCCCCCCCACCCCCCCCCCCCCCCCCCCCCTTACACCTAACCCCCTAACCAGATGTGCCCATAGAAGAAGAGGATGGGTTCTTGATCGCTCCACCCTTGATCGCTCCACCCAAATAGCGACAACAACCACTAAAGAACTGAATGGACCCATCGGAATAGATAAACACCCAGGTTATCTACAAATATCCTCCAACTATAACCCTTACAAGTTGAACCCGAGGGAAGACTGGACTACAACATACCTACTACAGCAACAAACTAAGCACTCTCTCATACCTCTATTACTGGAAATATGTCCTTTAAACCACTAAAAGAGCTCCCCAACCTTATCTAACACTTATCTCCTACCTCTCTACCCCGTCCCCTCAGTCTTCAACGCTATCTCCGCTGGAATATTCTAAGGGGCACCTCAAATGTAAACCTGTCCCTTAAACAACGATGAGAACCACAGCAGCAAATTCAACTGAACCTCATCTCATTGGACTGCATATTCGACTCCCACACTGTATACATATAGCCTTGTTCCCCCCCTTTTTCTCTGTAAACTCCGTAAAGAACTGGGACAGCAGGAACTCAATAACAAGATAACAGGTGACGATTAGATAATGTGGTATAACTCAATGCATATATACGGACAGAAAACTCTCTTCTTGGCCAAATCTTTATATGGGCTCTTCATCCTTACCCCACCCCCATCGCCCGTTCCTCTCCCTTACCCCGCACGGCTACTACGGTGTTTAAATCACACTGAAATGTGGAACGCCACAATACCATAGATATAAGATACACCCTGTGGTCTGCAATACAAAGTAATATATACCAAATCTTGCTCTCCCACTACCCATAATGTCGATCCCCCCACTGCTACACCAAACACCGTGCGGGGAGACGGGAACTCTGTAAAGAAATGGGACTGCAAGAACCCAATAATAAGATAACAGGTGATGATTCGATAAGGTGGTATAACTCAATGCACATATACGGATAGAAACCTCCCTTTTTGGAAATAATGCAGAGTGCTATAACTATGTGAGGATGTATAAAATGTAATATAACTCAATTAATTTTAGACTATCGGATCGCATAACTGGTCTCTATACTGTATGTACAGGTTTCCCCAAACTACAATACAATATTGAAATAGTAAACACCATAAGTATAAGACACATATTCTGTGATCTCTTATACAGAGTAATATACACCAAACTCTACCCCCACGACAATCTGTGCTCCCGATATTCCCATACGGCCGTACCGCATGCCATGCAGGGTGATGGAAACCTTATAGAGCAATAAGAGAATACGAATGTGACTATGTGACAACGTGATAATTAGATAAGATGATATAATTTAATGTATGTCTCTAGATAAAAACCTCTCTCTTGACTCCTGGACACTGCTTATACAACCTACCCCTCCCTCCTACCTCTCCCCTCCCGTCCCCAGCTACTACCCTCATATGAACGCCCAGGTGAAATGTAACATGAAGAGGTCACAATTTAACTCAGGATATCTGGAAGCTAATCCCCCCATTCCCCCATATTACTGATTAGCTACCTCCAGATTATGGCCCTCCTCTTCTGTATCCCCTTACCACCTCCGCTGGTACTCCAGTATACTGATATGGGACTAGACGGCCCTGCCATGATTGAAAAGACTCATCCTGATATGGACAAAACAGCTGCTCCTATAAAATAGTCTCAACCCAATCAAATGCAGCTGCAGCTGTTTTAGGGGAGAAGATGGCTAGAGGGTTGGAGGAGATTTTAAACTAGGTTTGGGGGGGGGGAGGGTATTAGCAGTCTCACTGGGATAGATTGTCCAGGAGGAAAGTAGGGTGTAGATAGGCCAGTGGTGGGCGGAAAGGGGGGTGGGGCTAGCATAGGGGATAGGGAGGAATGTGTATCAAAGTGTACGAATAAATTACAGGATCATAATCTAAAATGTATGTTTGCAAATGCGAGAAGCCTGGCTGACAAAATGGGTGAATTGGAAATGATGGCATTGAATGAAAAGTATGATGTAATAGGTATAGCAGAAACGTGGTTGAACAGTTCTCACGACTGGGCTGTAAATATAGACGGATATGCCTTGTTTAGGCAGGACAGACAAAAAAGGAAAGGGGGAGGAGTATGTGTGTATGTTAAAAAAGAATTGAAGCCAAATTTAAAAGAAGAGATAGCTGGTGATATGGATGATAAAGTGGAGGCAATATGGGTGGAATTAGGCAACAGGAAAGGGGGTAATGTCATTGTTGGTGTCTGCTATAAGCCGCCAAATGCTAGCAGAGAGGAGGTGAGTCAACTTCATATGCAGTTGGCAAGGGCTGCAAGTTTGGGGAGTGTGCTCATTATGGGGGACTTCAATTACCCTGACATTGATTGGTGTGGTGGAACTGCCATCACAGAAAAAGGCGATGAGTTCCTGAATTTGCTGCAGGATAATTTTCTCTCACAGGTGGTTGAGGTTCCTACTAGAAAAGGAGCTCTGTTGGATCTGGTAATATCTAACATTGTGGAGCGCATTATAGATATAAAGGTAACTGGAGGCTTAGGGAATAGTGACCATGAAATAGTGGCATTTGGACTTTGTTATCGAAAGGAAAAGTGCGCTGGGTTAACAAAGACATTTAATTTCAGGAAAGCAAATTTTCCCAGGTTAAAAGCAGCTCTTCAGAATGTCAACTGGGATAATGTATTATCAGGTAAAGGTACTAAACAGAAGTGGACTGTGTTCAAGGGGATTTTAAGCCAGTTCACATCTAAATTTATACCCTTGGGAAATAAATGTAAAAAAAATAAATCCGCGCCCATGTGGCTGAATTCTGATGTAAAGAGGCAAATGGTAAGGAAGAAAAAGGCATTTAAAATCTTTCAGGCCGAGGGAACGGAAAGGGCCTTTAGGGAGTATAAAAACTGTAACAAGGAGTGTAAGAAAGCAATCAAACTAGCTAAAATTAATAATGAAGTTAGGATAGCTGAAGAAAGCATCACTAAGCCTAAACATTTTTTTAAGTATATTAATAGTAAAAGGATGAGGACTGAGAATGTGGCACCATTAATTAATGGGGATAAGTTAGTTATGGAGGATGGCGATAAAGCAAATGTCTTGAATATTTTTTTTTCCTCTGTATACACTATAGAAGATCCAAGTACAGATATCATAGAGTATAGTAGCAATAAAGGTATACAAGATTCAAGTTCACTTTGGTTAACCGAGGATATGGTACAGAAAGAACTAAATAAGGTTAATATTAATAAATCTCCTGGACCGGATAAAATACATCCTCGGGTACTTAAGGAGCTAAGTTCAGTTTTATCTAGGCCATTGTTTCTTATTTTTGCTGATTCCCTCATGTCCGGTGGTGTGCCTCTGGATTGGAAAAAGGCTGATGTTATTCCAATATTCAAAAAGGGTAGTCGTTCACAGCCGGGTAATTACAGGCCTGTAAGATTAACTTCAGTGGTGGGGAAGATACTGGAAACTTTAATAAGGGAACATGTTCTAGAGTATGTTTCAAGGACTGACATTATAAGTAGTAACCAGCATGGATTTAGGAGGAATAGATCTTGTCAAACTAACTTGCTTGGCTTTTATGAGGAAGTAAGTAGAAATTTAGACTCTGGTATAGCAGTAGATGTAGTTTACTTGGATTTTGCAAAGGCTTTTGATACAGTCCCCCATAGGCGACTGATGTATAAGCTAAGGTCTGTTGGTCTGGGGAGTCACATTTGTACATGGATAGAAAATTGGTTAATGAATAGGATGCAGAGAGTAGTTGTTAATGGGGCTTCATCATTATGGACTAAGGTGCCAAGGGTTCTGTGTTGGGGCCGCTTCTATTTAATCTATTTATTAATGATTTGGAAGTGGGTATTGTCAGCAAGGTTTCTGTGTTTGCTGACGACACAAAACTTTGTCGACCATTAAAAACTTCAGAGGATGTGCAATCGTTGCAAGGGGATCTAGATAGATTATCACATTGGGCTGCTAAGTGGCAGATGAAATTCAATGTTGATAAATGTAAGGTGATGCATTTTGGACTTAACACAAAGCCATTTATAGTATAAGTAGCACAAGTATTTTTAAGTGAATCCCTGTTGGAAAGGGATCTTGGAGTTTTGGTGGATAACAAACTTAAAGGTAGCAAGCAGTGCCAGGCGGCAACAGCCAGAGCCAGCATGGTATTGTCTTGTATAAAGAGAGGTATGGATTCAAGGGAGGAAAATGTAATTCTCCCTCTTTACAAAGCATTGGTAAGGCCTCATTTGAAATATGCAGTGCAATTTTGGAATCCTGTGTACAAAAAGGACATCTTTGAAATGGAAAGGGTTCAGAGAAGGGCAACTAAATTAATAAGGGGATTGGGGGAGCTTGAATATGAAGAGAGACTGGAAAAGGCGCTTGCGTGGGGATATGATTACTGTGTATAAATACATTAACGGGCCATACAATAAACTATCTGGGGCATTGTTCACCAATAGAACATGTCAAAGGACACAAGGACATCCCTTAAGACTTGAAGAAAAAAGGTTTAGGCTTCAAGCTCGGAAAGGTAGAGCTTTGTGAGAACGGTAAAGCTATGGAACTGTCTTCCAGTGGACGTTGTTATGGCAGGTTCATTGGTCATTTTCAAAAAAAAGCTGGATGAGTTTCTGCAAACAAGGAATGTTACAAGTTACTGGTATTGATACATAAAGTAGAGTTGATCCAGGGAAATTTCCGATTGCCACTTGGAGTCAGTAAGGAATTTTTCCCCCCTTCATAAATTTGGTGGATTTTTTTTGCCTTCCTCTGGATCAACAGTTAGGCAGGAAACGAGGATATTGCTAGATGGGTTGGACTGGATGGACGTATGTCTTTATTCAACCTCAAATACTATACTAAATGAATACTAAAGGGATACAGAAATACTCCAACCTCCAAAGCACTAGAGCTGTAACATTACACAAAACTGATTTAGAGCCTAATGTTTAAGTTAGACAATGGCGCCAGGGGGGAAATGCTGTGAGTTCCCCCCGCTCCTGCAGAAAAGCACTTAGTGCACCCCACAAGTTACCAGATGTATCTGGTGTTTTGTATTAAATTTTTTATTTTTCTGTCTGTTTCTCCCCCCTACAGTTTAAGGTCCTTATTATCTGTAAAACCATGAAATGGTTAGCGGTCTTTTCCCATCTACGGTCTCTCCAAACAGTTATCATATGTCTACAAGAGACACACTTAACTCAAACCACGCTGCATTATGCACAAAAACCTTGGATCGGATGGGCTGCCCACAGCACCCACTCCTCCTACTCTAGAGGTGTCTCAATTTTCCTTAATAAACGCCTACAATATGCCATACAACAAGTTAAATCGGACAGGCAGGGTGTGGTCCTCACCATAGACAACGTGCTATATGTAATTATTGGCATATATGAACCCCCACCAGCCTCACTTGCAGCAATACAGCAAATTCTCCCTTTTGTGTCTGGATACCCAAGTGCTCGGATGATTTGCATGGGCGATTTCAATTCATTAATGAATCTATGAGATCTAGACAAGTTTTTCCAGCAAAAGATTTCGGGCGCCTCCCCCCTGAACCCCACTCCCTTATATAAACTAATTGCGGAACTTGGTTGGGTTGATGCCTGGAGGCTCAAATTCCCTTTCACAAAGGAATACACCTGTCTTTCTAAGACATATGATTCGTTGTCTAGAATAGACTATATATTTCTAAATAGATACACCAGTCTCCAAATACACGATATAGCCCACCTACCTAGAGGTATATCCGACCACTCCCCCGTTACAATCACATTACAAAGACCCCAAACCTCACATCACCAAAGATCATGGAGTTTTCACCCCTTTTGGCTGACCCTATTCCCCGAACGGGACCAAATTCTGGACCACATAGAAATATACACTACATCAGACCATGGTTCAACACCTATAGGTATCCAGTGGGATGCCCTCAAGGCAGTCCTTAGAGGACATCTTCAAAGTACCATCTCTCACATAAAGCAAACAGCCAAACAAGAAAAAAAATGTTAACACAGTCGCTACAGGAGGCGGAAGCCGCTTACATACAGTCCCCAAGCCAACAAACGAGAAATGCTTGGCATATGGCACAGTCTTCCTATAACAAAACCACTACCGAAAAAATGTCCAGGAAATTATTTTTCACTAGACAGAAATATTTTGAACCCGGCCACCAATCAGCAAAACTTCTCGCAAGGTTAGCACATGGTCCCTCAGATCAAAACACAATAATACAATTAATGGAACCACAGAAAGGATTAGTCACTAACACAAACGATATTCTACAATGCATGACGAACTACTACACCGAACTATACAAAACACAAATCTCCGCAAATCCAGATATATTGGAAAAATATTTAGACACTATTCCCTTTACTAAACTGTCTCCCTCCAACATCCTACTTTTGGAGACAGATATCACAATTGAAGAAATCCAAACAGCTCTGAATGAAATGGCCGTAAAAAAAAAAAACCTGGCCCAGACGGACTACCAGTAGAGGACTACCGCAAATATGCAACACCAATACTGCCCTTCTTCCTCAAGATTTAAATTCAGCTTACCAAAACAAGAGACTCCCAGACTGTATGAAGCATATGTTACCTGAATTCTAAAATCCAGGAAAAATCCATAGCACTGTGATTCATATAGACCTACTTCGTTGTTAAACCTAGACTACAAAATTCTAGCAAAAATATTGGCTAATAGGCTAAAACACATCATCTCCACCATAATATACCCGGACCAAACTGGCTTTATCCCCGGGAAATCTACTTCCATAAACATATGAAAAACACTTATAAACACCCAAGTAGACCACGACAATGCAGGCACAAGAGTTATGCTATCATTGGACGCTTATAAAGCCTTCGACTCAGTCGAGTGGCCCTATTTGTGGTCCTGTCTCGCACGGTTCGGATTTGGTCCTAAGTTCAGAAAGTGTTTCCAACTGCTATACACCCAACCACAAGCAGCACTGGCGCCATCTCCCATTCATTCCAATTAGAGAGAGGAACCAGGCAGGGCTGTCCACTGTCCCCATACCTGTTTTCCTTATCAATAGAGCCATTAGCAATTAAATTCTGCGCTTTCACACAGATTGAAGGACTGTGAGCTCACACCTTTCTCCTGAGCCTATACGCGGACGACATGATATTATACCTTGCAGACCCTAACTAGTCAATCCAGACTGCTCACAAGCTAATATCGGAGTTTGGACCTCTATCCGGTCTTAAAATAAATTGGGAAAAGTCAGCACTCTTCCCCATAGACCCGACCGTTATTATTCCCCCAGCTGTTAAAACAATAGTCCCGGTGGTGGACAGCTTCCGATATCTGGGTATACAGATAACTAGGACCCCCCAAAATTTTTATTCCCTCAATTTGATTCTCCTTCTGGAACTGGTGCAGACCAAGACAGATGTGTGGAAAAACCTCCCTCTTAACCTGATAGGTAAAATTAATTTAATCAAAATTATACTTCTACCAAAGATCCTGTATGTGCTTCAACATAGTTTAATGTTCATACCTAAAACATTCTTCACTAAACTCCACGGTATGCTGATCACCTACCTTTGGGGTTCGGGGAGATCCAGAGTGCGACTCGGGTAGTACGACACAGGACTCAGTCTATGCAACAGAACATCTCCTCCATGCCTACCTCCCTTCCCACCCCCTGGTATTCCTTGACTCCAAAACCAATAACCTACCTCTGAAAGGAACCTCACTACATATCCAACAGTTTAAAATCTGAAAAACTAGTTAAAAGAATCCTTAATGTTGGAGATACTCTAGAACAAACCCCCGCTATGGCATAACCACTCATACACATCACTAGCAACACTCCCCACAGCAAACTTCTGGATAAACAAGGGAGTCACGCACTTTTCCCATATTATACAAAACAACAAGATACTTCCCTTTGAAGAAGTTAAGAATAAATTCAATCTCACCAACTCCTCCTGGCTGCAATACCTCCAACTATGATACTCCTTAATATCAGACTTTCAGACTGATACTATACAACTAAGTAAACACCCAATTATCCAGATTCTTATAGAGGGGGAGGGGGGAGGTGTCTGGTGTCAAACTTTACACTTGTCTACTTAATGCTAGATTAGAGACAGACACTGTGGGTGTCTTGGACAAGTGGGAGCTGTTAATACCCTCCCTGTCATCAGAAGACAAGGAGGAACTCATTCAAACCCACCTCTTCATCTCACTGTCTGCCCCAAATAAGCTGATGCAGTTCTTTATTCTGCATAAGGCATATCTATCACCCTATAGACTAACTCACATTTCCCCTTCCTATACTCCTAATTGTCCCAAATGCCATCAGACCCCAGCCAACTTCTGGCACCTAATATGGGATTGCCCTAGGATTGCGAGATACTGGCTGAAGGTCATAACTTGCCTCTCAAATATGCTACCATACCCCATTACACAGGATGCTAAACTGTCTACTGGGAATACCTGACATAGATATCTGGAACAAATCAGAGTTAGAATTCATATGAGAGACCCTACTCTATGCTAGAAGAGCTATAATATTAGACTGGATGGCCTCCACGGTCCCCAAATTAAAAATCTGGAAGGCCATGATTAATCAAATGCACCCCTATTTGGGAATAATACACCTAAACAGAGGATCCCTCAACAAATACAACAAAGTATGGTCCCGCTGGAACAAATAAATCAAGGTCAAGCAGAAGGACAATAATATTTGGATAGTGACCCATGGATGTGACCTCTAGTGACAACCCCAAAATAGCTATCATTAGCACTGATGCATGCTTAAAACCTCTCCTAAAAAGTACGAATATAGCACACTGACCAGATCTTATCCCAAGTTTAATACCCTGTTCTCCTTATCCATAGCCCCCTTCATTTTTAAAATTTGTTATAATTAATAGGTATCCTATCAAACTCAATTTATACTATTTATAACTACTGACCTGTCAACTCTGGATCATATGTATGATAACTCAACACTAAGAACAAGACAAATTATCTGTGAATAACGAACATGTTTTATTGAAATGTATACAATCAAGTTGCTGTACTGTATGGATGCCAATTTAAATAAAAACAGTTTAAAAAAAAAAACAAAATGTCAGCAACTTTCAAGGCGCAAAGCTAGGCTCTGGAGGGGCATAGGTAAAAAAAAATGGCAACAGTAATTTTAAAGGTGCAGCTTCCAAATGAACATAACTTGATTTAACAGTGTACTTATCCTTTAACTATTGCAGAGTCCATATGGTATAGTTGTTGTTGACATACATTTGTATGTAATCAAAGAATATTTCATATTTCTTTTTCAAAGCACACATTTCGATGTACATTCACATTAGACCTTTTTTCCTTCCTGGTTCAGTTTTGGAGGGTTTTTACATAGAGTGGTACTACTTTTTTTATGTAATTTTTTAATATAATATAATACAGATAAATAAACGAAAAACAGAAAGAAGAGATACAATTCCAATGAAAAACAATATGCATCATTTAATATATACGGTCCTGTTAATTAGTCCACGTTATTGTTTGCTATGGTACAGGTTATCTTATTGGGTTTTTCTGTGGGACGATGTATGGATCATAATATTTTTAATTACCAGAGTCAATTTTGACTTTTCTTGTTATGACTGACTGACCTGCATTATGATATTTAGCAACATGTTCTATTTTAGAACTGGCTAGCCCATTTTCTTGAGTTTTAGGAAATCTGATTAAAGTTCTAAATTATAGGAAGAACTCTCAGGGTTATTCAATAAAAGTTCTTATCGTTTTAAATGGTGCTAATTTTGCCCCAACCAATCAGATGTTAGCTTTAAAATGTTAAATAAGATCTTATTGGTTGGGGATAAATTAGCACCATTTTAAACGATAAGAACTTTTTTTTTTTTTTATCTCCCTATATGTCTATAATGAATGTATGTAGTAAAGTGTAACTCCAGTGGTTAAAACCATTTTTTGCTATTCACTTTTATTGAAGAACGGGAGCTGTATTACCTCCCGTTCTTCAATAAAATGTTCAGGAGCTAGGAATGATGTTAAGCAACTTTTCCCGGTCTCTTGCTCCTCAGCCGCATCCTCTGACAGGTCCCGACGGATTCTATAAGCGATGCACATCACATGTGCATATGCACATAAGAGTACTAAGTCGGGACCTGCCAGAGGACATGGAAGAGGAGCGAAAGATCGGGTAAGTTGCTTCATTCCCGGTTTTCTTGAAGAATGTGAGGTAAGACACAGCTCCTTTATCTTCCGTTCTTTAATAAAATTGAATAGCAAAAAGTGGTTTTAACCATTGGAGATACCCTTTAAAGAATGGTGCAGCTATGTAGCTAATGGCTATCACAATCATTCCTTACCTGCTGTGGGTCCATCGGCGGCAGGACTTCCTGTTGAGGCGAGCGCACAACGTCCTATGGGCATACGCACAGGTGTCCGTGTGCATGCTGGGACAATTGGTGTGGTGCGCTGAAGTGGTGCCAAAGTTTAAAAGGCAGGGACTGGGAAAGAACGGTGCAGGATGTTTGTTCCCAAACCGGCTTCCTAGTTTTTCCTGTCCCTCTATCCAGTTCCTGAAGTCCTGTTCCTGTTTCCTTCCTGAGCCTCGTTCCTGTGCTTCGGTTCCAGTATCTCCATTCCTTTGTCTCAGTCCTGTGTATCTGTTCCTGTGCCTCGGCTCGTCGCTTACAGGTGCTGTGGGCCGCAACCTGGTGTGACTTAACAGTGCATCATCCCCAACATCAGGGGGTGAAAACCTGGTCACACTTAGACCCTGCACCCCATTGACTGTGGGTAACTACTGGTCTCCGCCATGGAATCAGGTAACCCTGACAATGGTGTATATTTTACAAAAATATACTGTATAGTTTGTTGGGATATTTTAAAAGTAAAATGGTGTTTAGTCTAAAAAAATAGAAGCTGTTTACATACAGAGGTGGTGCAATGTGTAGTTGCCCTTTATTTTAGGCAATTTTCTCCAACTTCTACAAAAGAAATGAATTCAGAATTCTACATGCATAAATTATAGAATGCCTTTATGTAGCTTTCTAGGAAAAGAAAAAACAATCCAATTTAATAAATAGCTGCGTCTGGGAAACTGTTTTTGAAAATTTACACCACCCATAAAAACCTGAGAGGTGTGTCATTTCTAAATATATTTCACTTGCAAGGCGATTTTAGTTAGTTTGATAATTAATAAATTACCTACCCCTCTCATGGATCCCTATGGGATTCAACCGTTGTCGCATGCTGAGTAGCACGCCGATTATAACCAGGAAGTAGTAGCTAACAGGATATGACATATTATTGGTATGTGTATGACTACCTTTAGAGGTGGGATCAATGCCAGGACTAGTTAAGTATTGAATACACTTCTTAATTTTTATTTTATTTTGTTCTACTGCTTTTTATGATGTAATTGACCTTCTCTACACTACTACACTTTAATATGGTCTAAGCTACAGCATTTTTATTTTTACAGTTATAATTATTCTATCATTTTCAAAGCATTAAATTCTGCTGGCAATGCATTTCTGCTCAAAAGCATAGTAGTGATGGCATCTAATTTTGGCACAGCTGTAAGCTTTACTGACAGCAAATATACAATGTAGAGTCGCACTCCAAAGTTAATGGTGGATTTATTTGAAACCAATCATCAACACATACAATGTTTCGAGGGTACTAGCCTCTTCATCAGGTGATGGGTGCGCAACACAATGTGAGTTTAAATAGCCTATTACAAACAAATAAGACATCCCTATTTGATGATTGGTGTGTTGATGATTGGTTTCAAATAAATCCACCATTCACTTTGGAGTGCGACTCTACATTGTATATTTGCTGATTACGTATGTTCCCTTGGAAATAGGAAAACTAGACGTCTGCACCTGTGAGGCAGTGTGCATATTTTGTTTGTTCCTAAGCTTTACTGACACCTTATATTAATTTAAGGACAGTATTTATAAAGAAGTGATATCATAAAATAACCATATGGCTCATTTGTGGTTTAATTTAATGACTGTGGTGTAAAATGCTGATACTGGACAGTATTCCATAACCATCTAGTATAAGCTATTGACCAACACAGTCGTAAATTATATGGCAGCCATAAACTACTGGTAAACAGTATTTTACAGCCATGGCCATATTGTATATTGGTCTTAGATTTACGGCCACTTCAGGATTATTACTGGAAAACTCAAATAATGATTCATTATAAATGCCCCCAGCAGAAGTAATACCCATAGAATAAAAAGCCAACAAGAATAATTGACATGTGTTCTTTCTAATGAAGGGGATTCTCAACAGGTGCCTCCAGATGTTTGGAAACTACAACTCCCAGCATTCACTGACTTTTCTCTTTAGCTGAATGCTGGGAATTGTAGTTTTCAAACATCTGGAGACCCAGAGTTTGCGAATCCTTGTTCTAATGGACTGCCAAAGCTGTTCTATAACAGTTGCATAAAATGTAAATTATATAGCAGCCTTACCTTTGACCTCAAGACGCACACTATTTTCTGCATTGCCTAAAATATTGGTGGCAACACATGTGTATTTTCCTTGATCTTCTTTCCTCACAGTAATAATCTCAAGGGTCCCATTTTCATGCACTCTGTAATTGCCACCATCGAGGTTACTACCTTGTCCATTTTTAAACCTATGTACAAGCAAGGTTGTTAGAATTTGCTTATATTTTCTCTCAAGTGTCCCCGTATGTTCCCTCCCGCAGCCTTCGATCATCACAGAACCATCTCCTGTACAGACCCCCCACTCATACTGCTTCTTCTCGCCTTAAATTTTTCTCATTTGTGGCTCCAATCCTCTGAAATTCTAATCCCATGCTCTTTGTCTAGAAAAGTCAATCAGCAGGTTTAAAGAAGTATGGTTCTAATCGTTTTTATAAAGAAATAACATGGCAGTTGGGGGTTGGCAGCAGCTATCTACCATATCATAAAAAAAGATTTTTAAAATGGACATGTCTTTAAAAAGTTTCTCCTTCTGTCATGTCCTGTGTTCAGCTCCACCCCCACGAGATTGCACAAATCCCCTTGCCAGGAAAAGTGTTCCCGTTCGCACACCTGATATTACTGCGTGAGACGTTATGTCAGTGTGCACGCACGGTTACAGCGACGCAGTGATGTCAGACACAAGCTCTGTGAACGGGAACACTCTTTCCTTGTCAAAGGGAATTGGCCAATCTCGTGTGGGCGGAGCTGAACACGGTACATGACAGAAGGAGAAAGAAACTTTTAAAGACTAAAGGTATAGGAGGGTCCTAGAACAAAAAATAAAAAAACTCTATGGGGCAGGGGCCTCCTTTCCTCTTGTAGCAAGGTTTAAACACTAATATATTTATATAATTTATATATTTATGTACTGAACTATTTATGCATCTATATTTTTGTTCCCCTTGTGTGACTTTCATGTATTTTGTTAATGTACAGAGCTGCGTTATCAAGTGGCACTATATAGATAAACTATAGATAAATACATACAGAAAGAAAGAAGTTTGAAATGCAGTTTTATGGTCATAAATGCAAAAACATGTATATGCATGTCCTATCTTACCAGCGGAGAGTAGGAATGGGAGAACCAAAGTAAGGGCAGTCGAGTTGAGTCCTACTGTATTCTATTGTTTTTATAAACTGATTACGAGGGCCCAGCATGCGAGATGGAATATCTATAAAAGATATACATTAAATCAGACTTTTATTCAAAATACAGTGATATAAAAGCACAAAAAAGAAAAGCTTGCACAGAAATTTATGACAAAAATTAAAAAGAAGTAAAAGGTAAATGCATAGAAACGAGACTGCACACTTGGTAAAGATACAGCTGAACGGGCCAATATCTAATTTATTTGTGAATGTTAACCAATAAATGGGCTAAGGCCCTGTTTACTCACATCTGGGTCAAGTGTGCCATCTCATTTCTATGTATTTGATTAATTGAAGACAAGGCCAAATATCCACGGAACCTACACCACAAACTAAATTTGGCATGTGCAATTGCAGGGTGTGCATTTTCTTTTTAGTCTATATATGACAGCTGGCTTTTATTTTGTATTTCCTTACCCAAGATGCTGACGAATGCATTTGCCAAAAGATACCCATGATCATTTGAAGCATTGCACTGGAATACTGCACTGTTTCCACTCTGCACTTCCCGGAAGATGATAGTATCCCCAGCAAGTTCAAAAGTTGGATTTGGGTTCCCCACTAAATTAAATAAAAAGATTTAAAAATTGTCAATTTAGCATCATATCAAGCAACATAAACAAACCTTTTAAACATGTAAAATATTAAAAGCACTCTGCGTAACCCCCATGTACTTTTCATTACTGAGAATTTAATAATAAATGAATACAAAAAAAAATAATACTTGCTCTTACAAAGTTAAGCTTTGTGTCCATTTTTGCTATTTGCTAGCCATTCCTCTGTGTTTAATTCAATACATAGATTCTAAAAATATATGATATGGGGAGTATTTATGAGATAAAAGTGGGGTTTAGCTTACAAAAAACCTTCTCAAATAAAGAGTAGTTGACTGATTAGTATTGATTGTAGCCGTATTAATGCGCTTGTAGCATACAAAAAAACTAAGAAAATATAGTATGTGATACTATTTTATTTGCACTTAATATAACTTTTAGGAGCTTCCTCTCTTAGAGCATACTACAAGTATAGAGTATAGTATTTGAGGTTGAATAAAGACATATGTCTATCCAGTCCAACCTAACTGTTGATCCAGAGGTAGGCAAAAAAATCCCAAATTTATGAAGGGGGAAAAAAATCCTTCCTGACTCCAAGTGGCAATCGGAAATTTCCCTGGATCAACTCTACTTTATGTATCAATACCAGTAACTTGTAACATTCCTTGTTTGCTGAAACTCATCAAGCTTTTTGTTTAAACTGGCCAATGAACCTGCCATAACAACGTCCACTGGAAGAACGTTCTATAGCTTTACCGTTCTCACAGAGAAAAACCTTTTCCGAACTTGAAGCCTAAACCTTTTTTCTTCAAGTCTCAAGGTAAGGCCACATGTACTCTGACATGCTCTATTGGTGACCAATGCCCCAGATAGTTTATTGTATGGCCTGTTAATGTATTTATACACAGTAATCATATCCCCACACAAGCGCCTTTTCTCCAGCATACATAATTGTAACTTTCCCAGTCTCTCTTCATATTCAAGCTCCCCCAATCCCCTTATTAATTTAGTTGCCCTTCTCTGAACCCTTTCCATTTCAAAGATGTCCTTTTTGTACACAGGATTCCAAAATTGCACTGTACATTCCAAATGAGGCCTTACCAATGCTTTGTAAAGAGGGAGAATAACATTTTCTTCCCTTGAATCCATAACTCTCTTTATACAAGACAATACCATGCTGGTTCAGTCTGTTGCCGCCTGGCACTGCTTGCTTCCTTTAAATTTGTTATCCACCAAAACTCCAAGATCTCTTTCCAACAGGGATTCACTTAACACAGAGCCATTTATAGTATAAGCAGCACAAGGATTTTTAAGTCCAAAATGCATCACCTTACATTTATCAACATTGAATCTCATCTGCCACTTAGCAGTCCAATGTGACAATCTATCTAGATCCCCCTGAAATGATTGCACATCCTCTGAAGTTCTTCCTCGGATCTTTACATTATCTGGCACCTTACAAACAGAGCACAAGAACACATATCACCATTGGAGGGGAGGCTAGTTATATAAACAACCATAAAACATAACAGATGAATAATTGGAATATGAATGGAGGTAGAGAATGGTTCATAAGAGGGTGGTTAGGTTTATGTCCAGTTTGTCTTGTGTTAAATAGAATTATCATTCTAAGTTCAAAGATTTTTCTTTCTTGGATAGTGTTAAAATTTCCATTCAAAACCAAGACAGCTGTGTGCCCTGCCTGGCTGGAGTGGTGGCCGACAGGCAAGCAATTATCTTCCTCTCTGTGTTATTTTATGGTATTTCTATGTGAGTTCATCCTTTTTTTAAAAAGCTGTGATGACTCACTAATGTAATGTCCGTTATCAGATTTGTTACACTGTATGAGGTACACAACATTGCTGGATAAGCAGTAGTAGGATTGTGTGATGTTATAAGTTAGTATAGTATAGTATAGTATTTGAGGTTGAATAAAGACATACGTCCATCCAGTCCAACCCATCTAGCAATATCCTCATTTCCTGCCTAACTGTTGATCCACAGGAAGGCAAAAAAAAACCTCCAAATTTATGAAGGGGGAAAAATGCCTTCCTGACTCCAAGTGGCAATCGGAAATTTCCCTGGATCAACTCTACTTTATGTATCAATACCAGTAACTTGAAACATTCCTTGTTAATCGCATGTGTAACACTTTGTGATTGTTTGATGTTATCACATAGGGGCATATTTATAAACGAGCGGTATCTTTTCGCCGGCGATTTTCCCGCCATTTTTGTCAAAATCGATATTACCGTGATTTATAAATGGCAGGAAACAGAGCGCGAAAAGTTAACGCCTCGTTAACTTTTTGCGCCTATCGGAACAGTTACCGCCACTTCTATTTATAAAGCGCCGGTAACTGAAGTGCTGCACTAATCTCAGCCGTTTCACTTCGCCACATTAAAGATGGAGTAAACGGCCGAGATTACAGGGGGCTGGGAGGGTATGCCGGGGAAAGGATCGCCGCGGGTGGTCGCATTCCTCAGAGATGTGACCACCTGCTGTGACCCCTTCCCAGCAGCCCCTCCCAGCCCCCCGCCCCGTACTCTCGCGGGGAGGGAAGGGCCCGCAGGGGGGGTGGAGGGACCCTCCAACGGGGGCACGGAAAAGGGCCTTTGCAACACTTACAAGTGCCCTTGCGGCTCTGACAAGAGCCCTTTGGGGCTTAGGGGTCCCGCAGCTCGAACCGGGACCCCCTTCCCCGGCCCTATCAGGGCCCTTGCGGCACTTACAAGTTCCCTTGCGGCCCTAAGAAGGGCCTTTGGGGCTTAAGGGGTCCCGCAGCTCGAACCAGGACCCCCTCCCCGGTCCTTAAAAGAGCCTTTGCGGCACTTACAAGTTCCTTTGGCGGCGGCCCCGCAGTTCGAACCGGGCCCCCCAGTGAGCGGCTCTTAAAAAAGCCCTTTGGCGGCTTCTTCTTTCTTCCAGCCCCGGCAACACCAGCTCCGCTGAGGCTGCCGACCCCAGACTTAACGAGGCCGATGTTGCCAACGTCTTGATCCGTTGCGACGTCTTCGGGCTGGCGACGCCAGACAGGCTCACTGTGGCTGCTCAGATGGCATCGCAGTAGATGGCTGAAGAAAGAAGCGTCTGGCAGCATCGACTCCACTGAGGCTGGAGGTGCCAGCGGGCTCACTGGCGGCCGCAGTGAGCCTGCCTGGCATCGGCGACCTCAGTAGGTTTGGTGTCGCCAGCCCGAAGATGTTGCAAGGAACGTCGCAAGGATCAAGACACCGGCAACATCGGCCTTGGCGGGGGGGTACCTCTCGGGGGTTGGCTGCCTCAGCGGAGCTGGTGTCGCTGGGGCTGGAAGAAAGAAGACGCTGCCAAAGGGCTCTTTTAAGAGACGCTCACTGGGGGTCCCGGTTCGAGCTGCGGGACCCCTGCCAAAGGCACTAAGGCCCTTCTCAGCGCTGCAAGGGCCCTGATAGGGCCGGGGAAGGGGGTCCCCTCCCCGCGAGAGTACGGGGTGGGAGCTAGGAGGGGCTGCTGGGAAGGGGTGCGAGGAGGAGGGGGCGCAAGGACAGGGTGGTACCACCCTGCCGCGCCCCTCTGAGGAATGCAAACACCCGCGGAGATCCTTTCCCGGCATTCCCTCTCAGCCCCCTCCCCTGGGATTTGCGGCGATATTGTACTTAGCTCGATACGCTAAGTGCAGTATCGCCACGAAGATGGTTAAATTTACCGCTGCACATCGCAGCCTCTCGCCATTATAAATATGGCGATAGCGGTATTTTGTCCGTGACGATGTGCGGCTGTAATTTTTCGCTGCTGTTATTGGCTGATTATAAATATGGCCCATAGTTTACATTGGTTTCCTTTGCATGGTTTAGTGTCCTTGTTGTTATTGTTAATAACTCTGTCTCTCTGCAATCTATGCACATAGAAGACAGAGCCAGTCAGGACCTGTCAGATTACACGCTGGGGGAGTGAGCGCGCGGGTAAGTATCTTACCTTCTCTCCTGGCTCCTGATTGTTTTAAAGGGCATGTCCACCCCCAAAACTCAAATTTAACCCCATACTGGCCCCACTCTGTAGTGTACAAAAATCCTTACCTTACATCCCAGCTCCTTAAGGTTGCCATGCTGTGCCCCTCCAAAGCCAGGAAAATTGTAGTGTAGAAGCTCCCAGTGACTCATCCTGCGCTTGTCTCTGCCTCAACCTTGACAAGATTGAGGCATGCGCAGGAGAGTCCTCCCCCCCCCCCCCCCCCCCCCCCCGTTTTCTTCCCCCCCCCCCCAGTGTTAATTCCCCATGATATATTATATATATTGATCCCCCAGTCCCAACCGCCGTAACAGATTTCAAAGAAAGTGCCCCGATAGTTACTTAACTTCCCTCCATCCTCCGGCGTTCTGAGCAGCCGGAGGATAGAGGGAAGGTAAGTTCATATCGGTGCACTTTCTAAAAAATTTATTACAGCGGTTGGGGCTGGGGGATTAATATGTATAACATATGAAAAGTTAAAAAAAGGGGTGGACATGCCCTTTAATGAAAAACAAGAGGTAAGACACAGCTCCTTTACCTTCCGTTATTCAATAAAACTGAATTCCAAAAATGTGTTATTATGAGTGGAGATACCCTTTAATATTGTTGTCCGAGTGAAGTTTCCTGCTAACCATTTTGTGTTTGTGGTTGGTTGGTTGTCTGAAAGCCAGAATAGTGGGCTTTATTTTTAAGTGTCATCTTCTGTTACAATCGGCTGTAGCTCTTTAATGATTTTGCGTATACCTCTTATTTATCACCGGTATATAGATGAAATATTTTTAATATTAACAGAAGGTGAAGGCAAACGTAAGAATTTTCATTCCCAATTTAGCACATTCCGCCCTTCAATCAAACTTAAAATTGAGTATTCAAGGAACTTTAAACATTTCTTGGATACCACATTTTCACAAATGGAAAACTACACACATCAGTGTACCCCCAACGAGCCAGATGGGCTATCATACACAGCCAGGTTACAAGTTACCATCATATATGCTCTGACCCAGAAGACAGAGACAAACACCTTAGAGTGTTGTCAGAATAAGTTAAACAAAAAGGCTACAAGACCATCCACACCAGCATCAATGTAGCATTAAAAATCCAAAGAGAAAAACTATTGTAGTACAATGCGAAAAAAAATCAAGTACTTTAGCCACGCAGGGCACACAGCTGAAGATTTAAATGTCTTGGTTTAGAAAGAAAATTTTAATACTACCCAAGAAAGAAAAACCTTTGAACTCAGAATGATAATTCTATTCAACACAAGACCAACTGGATTCACATTGACTAGAGCCTTTTAAATCACTATTGGACACTTTTATAACCACTCTCATTCCCTTTACCAATGATTCTCCAATTTACATTCCAATTATGCATCCCTTATGTTGGTTTTATAATAAGCCTCACCTACAATAGTAATATGTGTTCTTGTACTGTCAGGATTCACTGTGATTTACCTGCTTTTCTGTTTGTTCAAGTCCTCCAGTTAGCGCACACGTGCCCCATCTAGATTGATGTCTTATAGATATATCTGTTGTATTCAATTAGATCAACTGGACTTGAAGTTTAGTTCTTGAAGACGTTTCGCTAGTCATCCGACTGGCTTTCTCAATTCAGAATGACTTGTACAAGAATCTGTGGCAATTATGTACCCTGAAAAATCCCAATTAGCATATTACAGCCAAGTGTTAAGGGCATGATTGGATAGTGGCTAAGAGGTGTTATAGGAATGCCCAGAGTAAGGTGTCCTATAACACCTCTTAGCCACTATCCAATCACGCCCTTAACACCTGGCTGTGATATGCTAATTGGGATTTTCCAGGGTACATAATTGACACAGATTCTTGTACAAGTCATTCTGAATTGAGCAGTTGGCAGTACCACCTTTAATCTAACTTGTATTATCGCTCTTTTGATAGTCACTATATAGTAAATAATATACCCTCTATTATAAAATATATTATATTATATCGGTGACTAAAAATATAAAATAGTAGTATAGTATAGTATTTGAGGTTGAATAAAGACATATGTCCATCCAGTTCAACCTATTCAGCAATACCCACATTTCCTGCCTAATTCTTGATCCAGAGGAAGGCAAACCCCCCTCACCAGAATAATAAGGGTGGGGGGGGGGAACCTTCCTGACTCCAAGTCGCAATCGGAAATATCCCTGGATCAACTCTACTTTATGTATCAATACCAGTAACCTGCAACTTTCCTTGTTTTCAGAAACTCAGCTTTCTTTTGAAACTATCCAATGAACCTGCCATCACAAATGTTAAATACAGTAGGAAGTAACTGTACTAAA
Source organism: Hymenochirus boettgeri (assembly GCA_019447015.1). Classification (NCBI taxonomy): domain Eukaryota; kingdom Metazoa; phylum Chordata; class Amphibia; order Anura; family Pipidae; genus Hymenochirus; species Hymenochirus boettgeri. The sequence goes on from CM033470.1 coordinate 123,402,272, forward strand.
GGGGTTTATTAATGTGATCTGAGATGTTGGAGTTCATGTCATGCTTACATTGGTATCAGGACAGTGAAAGCATGAAAGTAAGAAGTTCCTGTTTGTTACTGTGTTGGCTGTGTCACTGTCTTTTTGATTGATTTCACGCCTGTTTACAAACTATTAATCCTAGCTCCTAATATAATGCTCCACAATACCCAAATATCCCTTCAGCACAGATTCCCCACCATTCTCTTCACCTATAGACAAGCTGGGACAGAAAACAAATAGTGGAGTACAAAGAGGAAAAACAGACACAAAATCAGGAATGGAAAAAATAATTACAAGAGCTATAGAAGTACCGATTATGACCAATTATATTAAATTTACAATTTCGGGAGCAGAAGAGAAAGTAGTCAAACAGAAAACTAAAGGTATACTGACTTAGGGGAGATACAACACGCGTGCCACAAAATCGAAGTTAGTCCTAACCACTTAATCCATCTGGGATAGTTTGGAGTAGAAGGACTGCAGGCCTTGATGGGCATGGAGGACTAACTTGCCTAAAACTGGAAAAGGAGATTAGGGGTAACCCATGTGTAATCTCCCTACTACCACCTAAGTGCTTATACCAGCGAAACATCTGATGTATATAGCTAAATAAAGAGCAGCTATTCTGTTAAAACGCTTAAATCCCACCTTCAACCCACTAAAACTATTACATTCCTAAGACTGATTTTATTTGGATGTCATTACACTAATATCAAGGATTTCTTACGGTACTTATGTGTACACCAAGGTTTTTTTTATTACTAACATATTGAATTCACTTGTTTAGACTTTTTCATGCAGCTTTTTATAAATTGATTTACTATATATTCACAGGAGATATATTATCAGCACTTAGTTGCACGTTCTTTGCACTTTAACATATAGGTATTTATTGTGTCAGTTATTTATATTTATTAAATTAATTAGGATAACATAGAATAATTTGTAGACTGATTTTCTTAATGGGTATTGATTTACTAGATATTAGAAATAACATTTATAAATTTATGGTTGTAATGAATTGGTTATTTTTTATTATATGAGCTGACCAGCTCATGGTATTTTCATATACCGTATATACTCGAGTATAACCGAGGTTTTCAGGCTTTAAAAAAAGCCTGAAAATCTTCCCTCGGTTATAACTTGAGTCAATGTTTCTCCTACCTTGTCTGGCGGCCGTGCGATACGCATCCTCGCTCCACAGCCTCTGCGCATCCGGTGATGTCACTACCCGGCGCCGCAAAGTGAGAGGCGCCGGGTAGTGACATCACCCGGATGCGCAGAGCTGTGGAGTGAGGATGTGGATCGTGCGGCTGCCGGACAAGGTAGGAGAACATTGACTTGCACAGGACACAGGACAAATCTTAAGTGGCAATACATACAAATATGAGTAAAACCTTCTTTATTTGTGCATACTGTTGCACAATAAGGAGAATTTACCCTATTTGCAAGTATTTGCCACTTAAGATGTTTGAAAACTATAACTCCCAATAGCTTTATTGCTTGGGAGTTTTTTAGTTTTCAAACATCTTAAGTGGCAAATACTTGCAAATAGGGGTAAATCCTCCTATATTTGTGCATACAGTATGCACAAATAAAGAAGGTTTTACTCTTATTTGTAAGTATTTGCAACTTAAGATGTTTGAAAACTACAACTCACAGCAATAAAGCATGCTGGGAGTTGTAGTTTCCAAACATCTTTAGTGGCAAATACTACCCCCTCGGGTTATACTCGAGTCAATGTGGTTTTCCTCCTTTTTTACCTAAAACTAGGTACCTCGGTTTATACTCGGGACGGTTTATACTCGAGTATATACGGTATATATATATACATTATTTTTTTTTATTTTATACTTATTCTCATTTTTATTGTGCTCTAGATATTATTGATGTTCTTTATTCTAGACAATACATTTAATTTAATATAATTGGTCATATTCTATTGCTCTCGTAATTATTTTTTGTTGTTTTCTTTGCCAAGAAGGTTGTTCCCTAGAGGGTAGGGGACAGTAGGGCAATTTGATCCTTTTTGTGGGTATTTCTTAAACTGTGTAAAAATCAGGAATGGAGCTAAGGGTCATTCACACTGGAAGTCAGAAAGCCAAAGTTCCATGGATGAAGAGAGAGGAGTAGTCAAAAAACGGACCAATCAAAGCAAGAAAAAATCAAGCAGAGACCAAGATTTAAATTTGCTACCAAGGACCAATCAGAAGCGGTAAACATCTAAAGATAGTCTAAGATCGAGAAACCCAAATGATGGACAGACTCGAAGAGCCAAAGTCGAGCACTGGAAAGAGCTGAAGTGTGAAAGGTAAGTCAGAATTGCAAAGCGTGTGGGTTACAGATAGACAGTAACAGCGGCGGGTGACTCCAACACCTAATGATGCATCTTGGCTTCTATTAATTTTTATCCTATCCATCTTGCATATTTACATCATACAGGTAGGCTCAGCGAGAAAGAATCTGGTCATATCAATATACAATTTGACAGAACAGCAGGTAACTATGAGCCTGAAGTAATTCTGGGCACCTGTAATGTCTTTTAGGGTAAAAAAAAAAAATAAAGCATGAAAACTTTGTCTAAACCGCTGCAGGTTAGTGCATCTTAATATATATATAATGTGGTAGGGGTATATAATATTACATATAGGAAGGTGTATCTGCATCGGTGGCATTTCTCCCTATTACCATCTAAATGACCATAAATATATGCATATAAATTATAGTACTCACTTATATTAGGTACATGGCAAAATGTCTAAAGTTTATAAATGTACTTACATTGCTGGTACCCCTATTTTAATATGGTATAGTCAAAATGGATGGTTTAGCCACAACTCTGCCACTGCTAAAGCCTCTGCATGTGTTACACTGAAAGGAAGTGAGAGAAGTTCCTGTATTTCACCCAATTATGTGCCGTTTCTAAAACATGCGACAGCCTTAGCAAATCAAAACATTCTTCTAAATGTGTGAGACAGCCTCACTCTCACCTCACTCTACCCTCCCCTCTCAATAGAAAAAAAGAAGAGCTGCTGTTTGCTGGACAGGAAGTGATATCTATATATGAAAGGGGGACTGAAAGGAAAACATATGCATGCCCATTTCTCTGAGAATGAAATGATTAGTTTAATTACAGGGGGCGTAGAATTTACAGTGTAAATTACTGGATGCTTTGGAGCACAAACTTTATGCTTAGCACAACTTTAACTCCATATTAGTGGCAGATGCGCGGGTTAAGTAAAAGACACCCGTGCTCCCGATTCAGTATTGCGTTTGCGCTACTTTCAGCGCAAGGGTTTAACGTCTCTTCTTTCCGAACACTTATATATTCACCAAAGTGTTCCAGTTTTTGGTGATCCGTAGAGTTTACCCTCTGGAGGCATAGCCTGGACGTGCAACATCCTCACCATCAGAGGCTCTGGAGAAGACCTTAGGAGTGCTTGGACTCTGGGCCCAGAAGGGGTTCTTGGTGCTCATTTGTAATTGCATAACAGTCTGACTCCTATATTATTTGTAACATTTTTTTTTCTTTAAAATGCCATGGAGACTAAAAGCTGCAAATGCTGCAACATTTTTAAAGCTAATGAAATAAAAGTTAAATGAGATGTAGGATTAAAGAAAATACTTATGGAATTATAAAGTTATATAATCTTTATAATTCTGTAATTAATCTAAAAATTGTTTAAGAATCCTATGCAGAAATAAAACGGCCTTAATTAAATACCTTGGATAGCTTCTCCATTCATAAGCCACTGGATTATAGGTTTTGGGCTACCATCAGCACGACATACCATGCGTCCGTTCTCCCCTGGTGCGAGAATTAGGTTTTCAGGCTTATCAAGCCAATATGGAGCAGCTGTAAATAGAAAATATATAAAATATTATGCTAATAACATATAATGCAGATTATATTGTTTTTCCCATTAAATGTAAATATATAAAATGTAAATATCTTCAAAACTACCGGTATGCAAAATAAACAATGAAAATAAATTGCAAAGTCATTTTTAGATCACAGTTCCCCTTTAATGTAAATCTTTAAGTTCATTTACATGTTTTTAATTTTTTTGGTTTTTCTTTGCTTTGCAGAATGACCAAATTAGCACTGCATTATTTTACTCAATGGCCATTTTTGCCATGTGGCTGAGTGCAATTACTTGGTAAAGGACTACTTTACCATTATTACATTTAAAAAGAACAATATAACACTAAGCTCTTTGTTTACTGTGATTGCTTCCAATACTGTGTTTCCAATGTTACTGCCGTATATTAAAGGTTCGTCCAGCTGATTTCCTATACCTTCCCCCACAGGTTTTCTGAGCCTGTGTCCTCACTCACTCTGGCTGCCTTTCAGAGAAGGGTGAGGAGACTGAGTTAGCATTCAAAAGGAAACCAGGAAGAGAGCCTTGGTGGAAATATGAATGGCGGTAAACAATGGAACAACAACACTGGAAGAAGTCACAGTAAACACAGGGCTAAAAATATGTTCCTTTATATGATTCAGCATATAATAGGGGCACGTTCACCCTGATGGTCATACTTGCTTCCAAAAGCATCATCTTTTTACTAAACTGAGGAAATGTTTATAATTTGGTAGGTTTGTCTGAAGACCTATTATGAAAATGCAGTAGTCTTAATGACATTACCTACCCTTTACTCGGACAGAAATAGTGTGCCTAATGCTGCCCATCTTGTTGGATGCCTGGCAGAAATATTCCCCTGAGTCTTCTTCAGACACTCCCACAATACGCAGAGTTTTGTTAAAGTTCTCAAACTTCAGCTTCCTGCTAGGGAGCTCTCCTCCCTTTTTATACCACATGATGTCTGGTGCTGGTCTGCAGGAATTCAAAAGAAAACATAGAATTAAGCACGGGCTGATACAATATCTGCAAATTTTGGAAGAAATTAGTGCAAAACCCACTATCAGGTTAGCATGGGTTTTGAACTAATATCACTGCCTGGGCCATTTCCAAAAAAATTTGGAAATAGTGCGGCGTAGTAATAGCTTAGTTAAGATTAGTGCAACAATTTTGTGCTAATCTTAACTCCATTACTATTGTGGCGTTTGGGGCTGATGTAGTACTAAAAAAGTTACGTCTTAGCTGGCCGGGATCCTCTGAATCTCACAAGGGGACTTTAAAGCATCGGGGGATCCTGGTCAGGTAAGACGTAACATTTTAAGTACTACACTGGCCTGTAAGTTTTCTATTTACACTTTTATCTCACAAAGAAATGAGTTAACTGCTACTTCCAGTTGTCTAGAAACAATTATTATTTTTTTAGACTTAGGTTACATACATAAACTTTTAGGTGCCCATATACTACTTAAAGGAATAGTTCACTCCCAAAGTGAACTTTTCCTTTAATGTATTGATTGAAGCCAGATAGGTTAAGAAGCTATGCCTTACCTCCTATTCTTCAATCAATAACTCAGGAGCAAGGGCCAAAGGTAAGTATATTTATCTTTCACGCGATCCACCACTAATTCTCTATAGCACGCATTATCGTGCACACGGGATAAAGAGAATTAGAACCAGGATGCGGTCGGAGACTAGAAATTCTGCAGTGGTGGATCGCGTGAAAAGTAAATATACTTACCTTTCGGCCCTGGCTCCTGAGGGCTGGTGACTGTGAGAGGACAGACCACCACTTTTTTTATGCAATACAGCATACGGTAATGCCTTTACAAAGCAAAAATCTTTTTGATTTCTCTACTCTGGTCTTTGCTGTTTAATTCTCAGTAGATTTATAGAGCTCAGAATTTACACCAATTTGAAAAACAATGCTGCTTTAGAAATTGCTTTTTACAAAAAAAAACCTGAGTAAATTCTTCAAACACAAAACTGTTTTCAATTAACCTGTATTTTGAAGAGATATGTTATATCAGTCGATTCAAAAACAGGTTGAAAAAAAATTGAATGCATCAAGCCCAGAATGATATAGCTTTTTCAAAGTAAGAACTATAAAGAGAGGTGACTACTGCAGCATAGCTATATTCTCAGGTACAGAAAATGATGTGGCAGGGATTCTAGCCTGGTAAGTATCCTCTCTAAATAATTACACCACTGCTATTCTTGGGAAAATGGAAATTATTAAAGGACAATTATACTCCCCCTCGTTTCTTTCCCCCCACTCCTGCAAAGTACCCAGGGTGAGGACCTAAAACGCTAAGTCCTCACCTCTGGGTACTTTACAAAAGTCCTGAAGTACTTACTTCTAATCTCCCTCGTCGCTCCCCATTGGCACTTTGAGCGAGGCAGCCAATGGGAAGACGCGCTCTGCAAGGAGGCGTGTCTTCCCATTGGCTGCCTCCTGGACTGTCACTGACAGTGCCAGTGGGGAGGATCCGACCGGAGCGACGAGGGTGATTACAAGTCAGTACTTCAGGACTTTTGTAAAGTAGCCAGAGTACTCACCCTGGGTATTTTGCAGGAGTGGATCGGGGAAATGGTAAGTATAATTGTCCTTTAAGAGGTATCCTGAAAAAACATATCTTTTTTCGTAAATAGAGTAATAGAAAGATAGACAGGATAACGGACAGATAGATAATCAAGAAAGGATAGATCAATCATATTAGCAGGCAGGCAGATGATTGGATAGATAGATAGATAGATAGATATTCAAGCATATAGTGTCTGTTACTAAGACCTTTATCAAGCCATTAAGGCTTTATCAAGCCATCAAGGCATTGTTTGATAAAGGTCTTAGTAACAGACCAAACATTGCTGTTTTGCACATGGAACAATAAACACGTTGTTCACAAGACCTGTGAGTGTTCTAAGTTATATTGTATATTACTAGATAGATAGACAGATAATTAGACAGTATTCCTAGGTACATGCAGGGGTGTACCTCACATGAAACAAACTGAAAAGTTTAGATATCCTGGATTCCAGTAAGTGACTCTATTAACTGTCTGTGTGGGCACATCTTATTTACAAGTATGTGTTAGCTGGCCACGAGGGCATCTTATATTAACGTCTGTGTGGGATAGGCATCTTATATTATGAAATCCCTCGAACGTTCTGATTCGGCGATAATCCTCAAATGTATCGTTCGGTAACCCTTGAATGTATCGGTCGATTTCGGTAACCCTCTAATGTATCGTTTGATATCGGTAATATATCATTCAATTTTCGGTAACCCTCGAATGTACTGTTCGACAACCCTTGAATTGGCGATAACCCTCGAATGTAGCATGCCAAAACCCGACAATTGCCCGATCGTGGGGAAAAGTAGCGTTTAAACCAGTTTTGCTGATATGGACATGTTCCCGAAACCATTTCCCAGGTGCCAGAGCCATTTACAGTAAGTTACCATTGCTATTTTATTTCTAAATTAACAAGAACTTTTCAAATTATTTTCTCCCATTGACTTGGGTTATGGGTTAGTTTTCGAACTAAAAGAATTTTAGAACTAAGCGGGCATCTTATATTTACTAGTCTGTTTGGGCTGGGTATCTTATATTTACAAGTCTGTGTGGGCATCTAATATTTACCAGTCTGTGCTGTGAGCACTTATATTTACCAGTCTGTGTTGTGGGCACTTATATATATACCTGGTCACCAGCCAGTGTAAAGTCAGCCCTCCAGTTTACTAGCAAGTGTAAAGTCAGTCCTCCAGTTCACCAGTCAGTGTAGTACTGTATGTGTGGGCATCTAATATTTAGCAGTCTGTGTGGGCTGGGTATCTTATATTTACAAGTCTGTGTGCGCATTAATCAGCCAATTCTCTTCATACAAACTGGGATGGGTGAATACAGGATTGGCCTTCATCTTCCTCTTTTCCCTCCCAGAACTTATAACGGTGAACCAGCTGTCTATCTCAACATTCTGAAATCGATCTCCCCCTCCATATAAACAGGGTTTGCAAGTCGTTCCAGTTTAGATGGGACTACCCTAACTGCAGTCTGTGTTTCAATCCTGGTCTGGCAACCCTGCATTATTCCTCATACTAACTGACCCTATTTCCTGGTCAGTGAACAGAAGACTAAACACAGTGTTGCAATTTGCTGCCACAGAGATAAGTACCCTGATCCTTTCTATATTGTTGATTGTTGAAGTTTGCTGTCTTTTGATCTGTAATACAAGCATTGAGGCAAACTGTGCACTGTGAATTACACCATCAATCTTTCTTCAGCCACTGCCACACATACTAACATTTTTGACTATAGAATTGTATTTAAAACTACCTCTGTTTATAACTCTAGGGGGCATATTTATAAATAATCGCTATTTTCGCATACTTATAAAAACGCTGCTTTTTGTGGTGAAAAATATCACAGCAGCGGTGAATTCATTGCATTAAGTCCTGTATCAAGGCGAAAAGATAAAAATGGCAATTCTGGTAAACCCGGAAATAGGTGATAGGATTACAGTAAATGCTGTAAAAAAGTCTAACACCCCCCCCCCCCCCCCCCGGACCCTTATTAATATTGAGACACACCCCATAATGAACTGACACCTTTCTAGGACCCACTGACAGGTAGAGATGGACTAGAACTCGAATTCGAACCCGAGTTCGAGCCGAACTTATCAAGTTCGAACGGACTCAGACTTCTCAAATTATCCCAGACCCAGATTTCTCGGACTTTCGAACATTCGATAACTATCCCATAAACGATTCGAACATTTGATAATTATCGAATCCGAAATTCGAACGATCTTCGAATCGTTAATTGGGATAATTATCAAATCTTCGAATCGTTTATGGGATAATTATCGAATGTTCGAATTGTTTATGGGATAAATTATCGAAAATCGAATGCGGGAGCTCGATAGTAAGTTATGGATATTCAAACGTGTTCCCCAGACCATTTTCCAGGTCCCAGAGACATTTACATTACGATTGATATTTTAATTGTATTTCATTAGAACTTTTCGAACTATTTGACTTTCATTGAATTTAATGGGTCCGTTTTTGAACTTTCAAACTTTCCATATAGTTCGAAAACGGACTGAACCTTCGGAAGTTTGGCCATCGCTACTGACAGGCTGTATACATGGGCACTTATGCCTTTTCGCCACCTCAGACTTGGTGAGTTTAAATGGCCAAACTTAACGCAATAAAGCCCTTTTCGACATTTTATAAATATGATTGAGCGGTTACCACAGTGGTGCATGGCGAAAACCGAAAAGTCAAAAGGAGTCTAACTGCAGGAGTGTAACTGCAAGATTGCAGGCCGGGCCCCTGCAGTTAGTAAAAACAAGTTGATACAAAACAAAAAGGAGCCAAAATTATACAAAAACAAAAATTGATAGAATAGATGAACAGTATACGTAGAATAGTAAACTATAATATATAGTACACATAGAATAGATAGATAGTAATAAAAAGATAAATGAAGATAAAGACCTAGTGGTTTAGTTCCTCACCCTGGGTACTTGTATCAGGAGGGGGTGGTTTAAACCAGTATTGTTGTCCTTTAAAGGAGAACTAACTTACATTTTTAAAATTATAACGTGAAAGCTTTTTTCTCCAGAAAACCTATATATTGTAGTGAACTATTTTCAGGTTTATCCAGGCCACTTTTTCTTCTTTTCTCAGATTCCCTCATGTCTGGAAACATGCCTCTGGGTTGTACAAAGCTAATGTAATTCCAATATTCAAAATATAGTCATTCTAAGCATGGCAATTACAAAGCTGTGAGTTTAACTTCAGTGGTGGAGAAGGAACTGGAAAATTTGATATGGGTACTTATTCTATCGTATGTTTCAAGGACTGACCTTATAAGTAGTAATCAGAATGAGGAACACATCTTGTCAAACAAACTTGCTTGGTGTGCAACACGGTTCTGTGTTGACCACTTTTATTTAATCTGTTTATTAATGATTTGAAAGTGGGTAATGATTTTGGAAGTTGATGCATTTTTGCTTGAAAATGCTAGTGCTGCTTACACTATAAATAAGACACATTTATAGTATAAGGAGAACAAGGATTTTTAATCCCAAAATGTGATTCTCTGGATCTTGGAAGTTTTGGAAGATAACAAACTTAAATGTAGCAAGCAGTGCTAGGAAGCAACAGCTAGAGCCAGCAAGATATTGTCTTGTATAAAGACAATATATTTATACAAGACAACATATTATTCTGCCTCTTTTTACAGTACTGGTAAGGCCTCATTTGGAATATGCTGTGCAGTTTTGGAACGAGATTACGAGACATAAACGAGATTACGTCAGGTATTGCATTGCGGGATCGGGCTAAGATAAGAACATGACTTTAACGCTCCACAACCCGTCCTGAGGTAGCGCAAAACTTAACGATGGGCAGTTTGGATCGTAAGCACAGTGCTATTTCCAAAAACATTTGGTGCTCTAAAATCCATCTAAAACCCACGTCAAACCGAAATTTCTTTGGGTTAACGTGGGTTTTAGATGGATTTGGGCCATATTGAATATCCCCCATAGTCTTTAAAGAACCCTGTGAGCATGTGCAACTATTGCCATGCCCCAGACTCCACTATACAGTGTTTTCTATACAGATGTCAATACACAAATATGGAAGTATTTGAAAAGACTTTTAAAGATGCTTGTAACACTGCAGTTTATTTTACAGACAGCCTAAATTGCTGACAGCCTTTCTGGAGCAATACAAAAAAACTGAAATCCCTATTCTGTGTCAGTCAGAGGGAGAGATGTTCTCTGAGCTGTAACATTGTATGTCATTCTAGGAAGCAAGGCTGCGGCTTCATGCGAAGTGTATACCTACACAGGTTAGTTTCATAAAGCACCCAGCAGCCACAAAGGAATAGTTGAGACAATAGTAGCTTTTTGTATCTTTGTGAATGTGCTCTGTCCATTTGGAATGTTGTCTGGAAACTTTAAGTTTACCCTTCAAGTAAAAGAGAGAATGAAGAACCACTGTACCATGTGATTCAGATACAATTAAAGATTATTTTCCTGGTAATGGCTAGTGTTTACAGTGTGGTTTATTAATATGTATAGCTATACTTACACTCCAGAAGCAATGCACTCCAGCAGCAAGTCCTCATCACGTAGAACTAATTTACTACTAGAAGTCCCTTTCGGAAGCAAGAAGTTTGGGGTTTGCTCTGGCACTCCTCTGGCTAATATTGAAAGAAATCAAGTTAGCAGAGTATTGCTATTGTACATATAAACTTTATAATGCAAACTTTAGATAAAATGACATAATTATCCATCACAAGAAAGAGATGTAAATTTTGGATATCAAATAAATAAGAAAAAAACAATACTAGTCTACTACAATTATAACTAGTCTTATTATGTTTCATTGAAATGAACCTCTTAATCTGATGAAGTTATATACTAGGGTTATTAACTATGATGAATATTAGAAACATGGACAATTCTTTGAAGCAGCGATTCCCATAAAAATACAATGATTAATGCAGCTGTTGTTCTAACTAAAACATCAACAACTTTTGATTAATAAATATTTAATTTATATAACAGACCACAACGTATAAGCCCACCTCACATTAATCTATATAGCTGACAGGTACTTTTTTATGGACTAACAGTTTATTATAGCTGACAAGCTTTTGAGGGTTCTGCCCTTATCAGGTCAGTACTGATTCAAAGAAAGGTTTAAAGAGCATGTCCACCCCCAAAACTAAAATTTAACCTACTACTGGCCCCACTGTGTAGTTTAAAGAAATCCTTACTCCTCTTCAACTTATAGTTCTCCTGCAGTGTCACTTCAAAATTCAGGAAACTGAAGAGTAGGTGCAAAAATGTTTCTGCCCCATCCAGGAGGTTCTGTGACATGAGCAGAGGAGCCGTTTACCCCCCTCCCTCCCACCCTCTGAATCCCTCCATGGCTGCCTCACCCCCTAGCTATAAATGTGTTTTCTGCAGTGTAGGGGCACCCCTGTCCACCCCCAACCGCCATGTTAGATTAGTTAAAAAAAGCATCAGAAAGCAGTCTGAGGTCCGGAGAAGACAGTCACAGGAACGAAAGGGGGGGGGGGGTGGCCTACAATATATAAAGATTGTTTTACAGGATAGAGATACCCATTAACAGAAAGTAAAAAGCTAAATCCATTAATATAACAAACCAAACAAGAGTGAATGTGCACGAAGTATGCCAAATGTATCTGTTTGGGTCCACACCTTCAAATTGTACCCGAAGTTTAGGAATAATAAATAACAGCAATGTATAGTGGGCTGCATAATGGAGAGGTGAAGGGAAGAACAAAGCAGAGGGATGCTCTGGTGAGAGAAAAAACATACATAAAAATGTATATATATATATATATATATATATATATATAAAAATTATGAGCTATGACTCCCAATGGTTTAAGCCATTGTTTTTAGAGTCAAACAAAAGAACCATTTAAGCTTCCTCAACAATCAGTACTGTTCTGACCTGATGAAGAGGTTAGAACCCTCAAAAGCTTGTCAACTATAATAAACTGTAAGTCCACATTTTTTTTTTTTACTATAAAAGTGCTTGAGTCAGACCTGATTAACTTTCCACTGAATGTTTACCTTGCATTATGACAGCAAATATTCTCCCATTTATTTTCAGGGATTGGTATATAATTACAAATTCTAAACTCAGGTTATTTTTACAAAAAAGGGGTCAATATCAGTTATAAAAGCCAAGGGTGTATTTACATTTCACATGGAAGAAATTTGTATATTTGGTTTTCTCTAAATAAAGTAATAAACAGTTTATTCTTCGTTGGGATCATTGTTCAATAACCTCATGTTTTTTACCCCTCACAAATCCAATAAAATCACTCAGGAAATAAACTATAAGGCTGGGTACACACAAGATGAGATTGGCCCCGGACGACCGTTCGCCACTGTGGGTCCATGACCAATCGTGCAATCCCATAGGGAACTACACGATCGCCAGTGATTTCCATTACAAGATAAACAGACAACTGACATCAGTCACGGCTTTCCCCACCTGCACTAAACAATATTTCCAGAAGACCATCCAATACAGGGTAATATCGGTCAGTCAGCGAGAATTATTGGATTCTCATCCCTGGGCTTACAATATCTTAGATCACTGCGAATCTAACACTTAAATTCCAATCACCGGTCCCGCTTAACTCTTCCCCAACCGACTGGAAATTGGCCAATGGATACAAGCCATTCTTGAAGAGCGTGTCTTCTCATTGGTCAGGCCCCAAACAAAAGTGGGAGTCAGGCAAATCATACTGTTGATCACATGATCTAAAGTAAGCTGAGGGATGAAGTCCTTACCCTGGATACTTTTATTGGGAGGGGGTGGTTTGTGAGCAAAGATGTCCGTTACTTTTATCACAATGTAAACGTTATATGTGCATGTGTAGCTTAATACAGACTGCACTTTGGAACCAGTCACTAGTTGTCTGGGAAAATAACCATCACTAATAACTCTGCTTGGCAGAGTTATAAAGGACAGATTAAGAATAAATGAATTATAATAACATTCAATTAATGCATTTCAGCTTGCACTGAAGTGGTCATCCACACACACTCACAGAAATTGTTTATAGTGTTATTAAAAAGGGCATGTTTACACCTTTTGTATGGAGTGTAATCACCCACCCACCCCCAACCTGGTTTTGGATATATTTTAACTTGAATTCCTCTCGTTCCTTGCCAGTCTTTGCAGCACTTCCACTATGCAGACATCAGTCAAGGCTGTGACAGCTGCACTACTCGCCTGCTTTACAGCTGCCCTAGCTCACAAATCCATAAAGAAAGCAACATACTGTAATCTAATTCAAGTAATATATCTGGACTCAGGAGTGCTGAGGAGAAAGGTATTTGGAAACTGGGTTGGGGTGTGTGTGTGATTAATCTGCATAAAAAATTGTGGGAGGTGAACATGCCATTTAAATGCATCAAATACATCAACTCACTTACATCAGCTCACATATATCAATTCATTAAACTGTCCATAATGTTTGGTAAAATAAATTCCTATCTAGTGAGATCCACAAAAATTGCATACAATTTAAACAAATATTTTTATGAAGTGAAAATCAGAGCTTTACAGGTTAAACAGCATACCATATTTGTTTGAAGTGTATTTAAAGTAAAGCAATTCTTTACCTCAGAGCAAAGCTTAGTTGCAGTTAGAGCCACATGAAAGGACAGCAAATTTTAAGGACATCTATACTGGTAAAAAAAATATTTTAAATTGCCCATTATTGGAAACTATAATTCTTCCAAAGCTTTATTTTTCCTTAAATTTTTGTCCAATAAATTTCACTCAATTTTAGCTGTCATAAAAGTGCTCTATTATTACAATATCTCTTGCTGTATGCATTTCTGCTGAAACAGTCATGCAGGATGAAATAGAAGACAAGATTATTTGATGTTGAAATCTTATGGTGGAGCATTATCCTTTCCCATTGCTGGTTAATACTGATAGCTGAGCATGCTCAGCTTTATAGACAGCCAGGTCAGATAAAAGTAGGAATGTGTTAGGGAGAGGGTTGGAACACTGAGCCTGTGCTGCTTATATTAAGTTATTTAGTCAAATTTTCAATATAGATGCCCTTTAAGCTTTGTAAGTAAAAAGGTAGATATGACTGTACCTAAAAAAGAATGAACCTAAAATAAAAGTAATTTTGCATGGATGCCATAGTTCCTAACTAACAATTAGATGTCGCTTTACCCTCTGGAGTAGCGTTGTGCGAAAATCATTCTTTCATTGTTGCCCCTCTTCTCTCTAGCGGTTTACAGAGGAAATGCAATTTTGTATGTTCTCAGCAAGTCCTTACCCAAACAAATCATTAATAAATGTGGAGGAAAATGGGCAATCTCCCTTTAACATACAAGTTAAAGTTGAACTTTAATGAAGCAAACATAATATAAACAAACACATTATGAGCTGTGTTCTGGGTGCTGCCACGCATGAAGCGCCAACACTAATGCATTTCAATGGTAGCACACTCCTGAAAGTGCTTGTGAGGGGGCAGCACCTAAACTATTTAGTTACGAGTGCTTGTCCACTGGCTGAAACAAAGCCAATAATAGAAGCAAATAGCAATACCAACATATTTCACTTACCCAGTATAGGTAATGGTTCAGGTGCCCAAAGGCTGTAGTAGAAACCAGTGCCAAACAGAGACTAAAATATCAGGATCCACCAAACAGTAGAACAGGACACAAACACCAATGACAGTGGAATTATGGTTAAATATTTGCCAGCACTGATTATTTTAATGCTTGTATGTAGGGACTTCCTTTTTCTTGGATTTTTAAATTTGATAATTGTATTGTACACCTATGAGCATGTGACTGTTTCTAGTACTCTTATGTGAGGAAAGTCCAGTTTTATTGCTTTAAATTAGCATCTAGTATAGTATAGTATTTGAGGTTGAATAAAGACATACGTCCATCCAGTCCAACCCATCTAGCAATATCCTCATTTCCTGTCTAACTGTTGATCCAGAGGAAGGCAAAAAAACCCCACCAAATTTATGAAGGGGGAAAAAATTCCTTCCTGACTCCAAGTGGCAATCGGAAATTTCCCTGGATCAACTCTACTTTATGTATCAATACCAGTAACTTGCAACATTCCTTGTTTGCAGAAACTCATCCAGCTTTTTTTTGAAACTGACCAATGAACCTGCCATTACAACGTCCACTGGAAGACAGTTCCATAGCCTTACCGTTCTCACAGTGAAAAACCCTTTTTACGAGCTTGAAGCCTAAACCTTTTTTCTTCAAGTCTTAAGGGATGTCCTCGTGTCCTTTGACATGTTCTATTGGTGAACAATGCCCCAGATAGTTTATTGTAGGGCCCGTTAATGTATTTATACACAGTAATCATATCCCCACGCAAGCGCCTTTTCTCCAGCGTACATAATTGTAACTTTTCCAGTCTCTCTTCATATTCAAGCTCCCCCAATCCCCTTATTAATTTAGTTGCCCTTCTCTGAACCCTTTCCATTTCTAAGATGTCCTTTTTGTACACAGGATTCCAAAATTGCACTGCATATTCCAAATGAGGCCTTACCAATGCTTTGTAAAGAGGGAGAATTACATTTACATCTGTGTCCTGTTCTACTGTTTAATGGATCTTGGGCTTTCAATCACTGCTCCTTACTGTTTAGCGGTCGGTAAGTAGAGATGTAGGAGCATTTTTCTTTTTTAACACCAAATGTAGAATGAGATGCAGGAGGTTATGTTGCTTTTCTCTTAACTAAAATCCCAAAGAAATAAATTGATAGATTGAATTTTATGTACAAATCTCCCCAGAATACCCAGAACAAATTTCCCTAGAACACCTTTATATTGTAATATGCTTCTCCACTGCATGTACATGTGAGAAATATATCTGTTGTATTCAGTTAGATCGGACTTAAAGATTAATTCTTGAAGACTTTCGCTAGTTATCTGACTGGCTTTCTCAATTCAGAATAACTTGTTCAAGAATCTGTTGGCAATATAAGTACCCTTGAAAGTCCCAATTAGCATATCACAGCCAGGTTTTAGAGACCTTCTGAATGCAAGGTGTGGATGCATTGAGGCTAAGAGGTGTTATCGAAACTACCCGGGGTAAAGTGTACAAAACTGCATTGTACACGGCAGATTCTTATACAAGTCATTCTAAATTGAGAAAGCAAGTTGGATGACTAGCAAAACGTCTTTAAGAACTAAACTTTAAGTCCAGTTGATCTAACTGAATACCATGACCTGGATAAAGGAGAACCTTCACAAACATGTGAGAAATAGATACTATAACTAAAAGCTTTCCATGTTGTTGCCAGTACAGCTCACAGCCATGTAGTCCTCAAAAAGTCTAGTTAGCATATGCACTGATTGCCACGCCTCTAACCCCAGTATTTACTGTCTTTATGCACAGAGTATTTTCTATTCAGATCTCTCCACACCAATATAAAATTCCCAGATCAGACTTTGAATGATGCTTGCTACTCTGCAATTTACCAATTATCATGCATTGCTGAAAGCTTTCCAGCCTTCCAACCATTTAAAATAGTCAGATGATTTAACTGCTATTTTTATTATTTTTATTCTTTCATAGCATAAGATAAAGTTTCTAAATGTACATGTATTGTTTGCATAAGTAAATTTAGAAATTAACAGCTGATGAGGTCACAGGTTCAAATCGCCAGACTTTCTTGTGATTTTTTTCCCCCTCAGTGTTTGATAGAAACTTAAGATTACTTTTGTTTTTTTGTATGAAATGCAAAGGAATGTGTGGGAAAACATCACTTTAACACTGTTAAATATCTATTCTGTGTCTGAGAGGCTAAATCTGCTGTAGCATCATCTGTGACTAACAGAGCTGGGTATCTGTACTGTTATATGTTTGGCTGTCATCTTTTAGGAAGCAAGGCTGCAGCTTCCTTGTTTTGATGTGAAGTGTTCTGCGTAAAATTAGCTTGGTGTCACCCATCTGAGGTGCATTATAAGAGCTGTCCCCTAGCACCCAATAATTTTGTAAATCACGCAGCAGCTATGGGAGAGGTGAGACAATGTTCCTCTATAACTTACTACTAGAAAACAGAGGGCCAAAGTCAGATACCAAAGGAACAGCTTTGAAACTTCTGCCAAACCGTTCTTTTAGAAATTAGAAATGCCTAAGTACATTAACAGTACTTTTACGTAAACTTAGGAAAACCTTCTTCAACTGGATACTGTGCAATAATTCCATACCTCATACTACTACTAAACTTCATTTTATCCACATTAACCAGTATTAGTGTACACCATGGTGTGTCACTGATAGTGAGTGTGGTTAGCTAGTAGGTGAGTTAAGACAAAGGGATCTCAAAACCCCAAGGACTCACCAAGGTACAGACTAGTGAGATTCTTAAAGGAGTATTGTGCAGAGTCAATACGAATATTCTCTGTAATAAACAAGACATAGTAAGAACCCCAGAATACTTAAATAAAAGATAGGTAAAGATTGGAATGAAGGAAAGTAAATTCTAAAGTTAATAACTAGAAAGTTGATAACATGTTAATTGTGAAAGAGAATAAGGGTAGTTGTAAAAAGAAGATGTATATAACAGGTAAAATAAAGTATAATGTATTAAATAAATTATGGATATGGAAACAGGTAAAAGACACTAAGGAGAATATGTTAGAAATAGAACTCTAGTTGTAAATCACGTGGGAACTGATTTATATGTAACGGTGACAGATTTTTTTGGCATATGGTATAGATTAGAACAATCCTCATAAAACTGAGCGAAGAACAAATGTAATTAATGTATAAATAGACAAGAAAGGGAACAGAGATAAATTATTTGAGGGAAAAACTGAATGCTATTTGCTAAAAATTACATGCAATAAACAATTAACAGTAAAACATTAGTGAAAATGAAAAGCAATGTAATCTAGATAAAAACGGGAAGGGGTAAAAAGAAGATGCACAAATGCAAAAGATCATACAATTAAACATTCAGAAAGAAACACAATTTAAACAGCAAACAAAATTTTATATTATGATTATATTATAAAAAGGCATGTAAGAAATACTTTAGCATTTTTTGACAGAAAACGTGTTAATATACCTGATATTATATAGCAGAGAAATTGTTAGAAAGGAAGTGCATGCAGCCTGATGCAGAAATGTACAGCATTAACACTTCTTGTGATAAAGATGTGATAAAGGATTTCTGTAACCATTCAACTTACAAAAGGAATTCTCATAAAATACCTGCAATATGCTGCAAAAGGAGCCCTAATAAATGAATGGTATGTCCTACAACTAACCAAACCATTGCTAAAAATCTGGTAAACTATTTTACTGAATGATGCATAATAGTTTTACAGACCATTAATTGATTAATAATAAGTTTGGCAACAAAAAAACCCCTGAAAGAAACGTTTTTAACAATCACTTAATTCATCATGCCTTTTATTAATTTTATCAGCCAATATTGATTACCCTTAAAGTGTAGCAATGGTCTTTGGTGGCATATTTGGTATATAAAACTTAAACCCAAGGAATAAAGAGATACTTACTGGTCAGTACTTTTAGAGTGTAGGGGTTCTTTTGCTGAATGGTATGAGTGAAATGTGATCGTGCATTGCAGCTGTAATCAGTCTGAGCATCTTGACGAAGTACATTGGAAAAATAAAGATCACCATTTAGTCCTTGTGACACTCTTTTGTCCTGGACAATAGGCTCCATAGCTACAAAGTAAAATATGAAATATTTCACATCCTTAGAAAAATGTGACCTTTTAATATACAGTATCCTCAATAGGCTAGAAAAAAGCAATAAGCAAAATGGCCTCTACTGCAAATTCAAATGTTGACTTATAATCATGCAGCAGTCAGCATAATAGTGTTGAATTTAAAACACATCTACCCCAGTTTTTTACTGGGTGGATCATTATCACTTTAAACAAAAAAAACAAACAAAACGTTTTCCATCCAAATGATTCTTTTTACTGCCTATTAGCATTTCAACGGATTCAATGTTTAATAACTAAAACTTTTTGATTTCTCAGTTTTTGTTGTGCACAACAAAAAATTGTTCAGGGGTGAGCTGGCTTCCACTGAATGGTGCAAATGAAAGGAATTGCAAATTTAGAAATTTAGAAACTATAGACACACAATTTGAAATTTGGCATTAAAAAATATAGTTTTTTATTATGAAGAAAAAAGACTTTAAAGGGTACATCCACCCGAAAATAAAACTTTTTCCATAATATATGTATTATAGTGTAGAAGGCCAGTGCAATGCACACAAGAGATTTGTGGAAAAAATGCATTTTATTGGCGCTACATGAATGCAGACGTTTAGGCACCTTGTCCTGGGCCTTTTTCAAGCTTGAGCTTTTTATAAGCTTGAGCATGTGCAGAGAATGCAGCAGGGGAATCAGTAGTCAATCATCATTATAATGTCAATAGTCACATCCTTGATAGACTACATGGAGAGAGGTGCAGTTTACTTTGCTCTAATAGAGGGAATAATTATATTTAAATATAATCTAATAATGTGCTAAATATATCAGTTGGGGTTGGGGGCAGGTGACTGACAAGTGACCAGTGTATTGTATTAAGGGCAGAGATGCCCTTTATATAGAGGTGGCCCCAATACAGAATTAGGTGGGATACTATTTAGAATGTTGGTCCACAACAACTATTTTCAGTGCACAATCAATCGACTAATTCCTTAAAGGATATCTATACTGTAAAATTAACTATTTAACAATGGAAAGTCCCTGGGGCAGGGAGGTCGGATTGATTATTCCTACCTCCAAATATCATTTTGTTGAGGAGCTACAGCAAGCACAGTTTTCATTTGTCAGGTTAGTTCTAGACTAATCCTTTATTAAAGATAGTGCTGAAGCCAAGAGGAAGACTGGCAGAATTGTTTTTCTCACAGAAACAAAATTGGGAGGTAGGAATAGCCAATCCTATATCTCAAGTACTTTTGATTTTATTTTTTTTTTTAGTTCTCCTTTAAAGGACAAGTATACTCACCTCACCCTCGCTCCTCTTCCTCCATAGCTGCATAGTACCCAGGGTGAGGACCTAAAATCGCTAAAGTCCCTCACCCTGGGTTCTTTCTCTAACTCCTGCACTACTTACCCCAAATCTGCTTCGCCGATCGCTCCGTTCCTCCGCTCTTCCTGCTTCAATGACAGATCGCGAGGCAGCCATAGGAAGATACGCTCTGCAAGGGCGTGTCTCCAATTGGCTGCCTCGCGACTGTCACTGACAGTAGGAGAGAGGTGGAACAGTCTGGATCGCCGAAGCAGATTTGCGGTAAGTAGTGCAGGAGTTAGAGAAAGAACCCAGGGAGAGGACTTAGCGATTTTAGGTCCTCACCCTGGGTACTATGCTGCAGTGGATCGGGGAAAAGGTGAGTATAATTGTCCTTTAATTATGTACAAATATGTTTTGCAAGGCTAACAAACCCTGGTTACATAAAAAAGTCTCATTTTTGGTTAAGTATTGAAACAATACACCCATCAACACTTATGCCAGAGTTTAAATTCTTAACTAGGATGAATGTATTTTATCAAGTCCACAAGCTTTACTAATATTTTTGTATAATTGGTTCTGTACCATATAATTTGTCAACCAAAGTGTATTTGTTTTTTTTATACCATTATTGCTACCACAATTTACACTTTCAGTATAAAAAGGAAAAATCTGTTTTTTCAGCATGCTCTGTATTTTTATTGTATTTTCTAAAGGAATTTTCTGTTCCCTCTTAAAGAATAGAAATGCCTTTCTTCATACACATATACAAGCAATCATGCATAGTTTACAAATGAAAGCAACAAGCAAAACTATGTTCACCATTTAAAGGTATATAAACCACACTCACTGCTACTCATCCAGAATATGACTGGAGGGGGAAGACCAGGAGGAGGATTGCACTGAAGGATAAGGGAAGCACCTTCATTAATCACTACCGGGTCCAGGTTTTCTTTAGGCCACAAAGGGGATCCTTTAACATTAAAACACAGAAGTATATAATTATTAGAATTAGGTAGTAAACAGAATAGTATATAGTAAAAATGAAGAGTTAAAGCTAGGCAACACTGCTACACTAAAGGTCTCATTCTTGTACCGTATCTCTGGGGATTTCAGTGTATGTATACTGAACTGACTTTGCACCATCTTAATCTATAAATAAATATGTGTAAGTAGCACTTACTCTGAGGTTTGTGTGTTGCTACATGCGTTCAATACAATACTTGTTTTGCTCAGGCTCTGACCACTGACCTGACTATTTTCCCACATACCAACTGTCAAAACTGCATACAGCACACCAACTCTCAAACCGTTCCAGCTACAGCAAAACTGCTTACAGAAATGCTGAACTGATGTTTCAAATTGGAGATCTAATGAAATTGGGGGCAGATCAACAAAAAAATGGTACAGTGATAGTTGGGATGAATTATGGTTTCCACTAAACGGCAATTTAAAAAGACAAATTTTCCAGTGTACATACCCTTTAAACTGTCAATTGTTGGATGGCAGTCATGTTGTGTTTATGTCTGATTTAAAAAGGAATGCATACATATTTGGTCTAGATTGTTGTGTTTTAATTTAAGTAATTGGTAATTTAGAAATGCAACCACACAGAAAAAGCACTATGCAAAATGTTTGCAAATGCATTGTTTTTTCCTCGTTGTGGAACATTGTGATCTAGCCCTTAAAGAGGAACTGTTGTCCAAAAATGACTTTAGGTAAATTGATAGGGATTGCTCTCCTGATAGTTTTTGCAATTTATTTCCATTGTTTATTTTTTTGTTTTGAAGATATTTACATTTTTGTGTGTGATATGGCAGCAGCATCACCAGGTCCCCTGCACTTCCTGCTTCCTGCTCTGAAACCTGTCAGTCAATTTGCCCTGTGTCTCCTCCACTTTGCAGCCCCCCTGGTCCCTCCCACTCATGGACCCCATGGTCCCTCTAGTTGCAGGCCTCCCTTGGCCCATTCCCTTACAGCCCCATGTGGCCCTGCCCACTCGTGGGTGTCTAAGCCCCACCCACTCGCGGGTTCCTAAGCCCCGCCCACTCACGGGTTCCTAAGCCCCACCCACTCACTGGTGCTGTGGGCCATTCTGACCCCCCCTACCCCCTCCCCCCCCAAAAAAAATAAAAACTCTGTGGAAACAGCCTTTTCAGGCAGAGTGAGAACTCTGCCTGAAAAGGCTGTTTTCACACTGTGAGAGAGAAGGGGTGTAGATTTCCTTACCTTCTCTGCAGCTGCAGGTCCACACAGCAGAGAGGAGGAGGGACTTCCTGTGTCCCTCACACACTGAGGGAGTCTGAGGCTGTTCTTGCCGGCGGCACTGTGCAGGAGAAGCCTCAGGAATGTCACATGTCAGCCTACCACCCATTAACTTTCTGGTCGGTCATTTCTGTGTATCTTGGGCTGTGGAGCACGTAGAGAGGTGGTAGATGGCTCGTTTTAAAGGTAGGAAACTGGCCTTTCACAAACTCACCTTGTTTGGAGACCACAGTTCCCCTTTAAGGAAAATAATGTATTTGAATATGCCATATCTCTAACTTTCTTTCTTTGTATCAAAGTAGAAAGTTTTTCACATGTTTGTATGTAATATGTTAATTTTACTCTGACTGATTCCCATCTCTGAAAAATGCTTCCCTTTACTGGTTCTGAGAGACTCAAACCTAAAATTCAGCCACTATGAATCAGTGCTTCTTTCATGCAGAGTTTTTTTATACTCCCTGGTCAAAGTATAATTAAAATGGATAATGGTGCATTTGTAAGGTAAATAAAGCACACAAGACCTCAATGATTAATCACCACCACCTAGGGCCCTATCGGTGGCAAAAAAAACCAAACCCTTTTTAAGGGTTAAAAAAAAACAATTGATCCCAAAGATAAAAAAATGATTAATACGTGTCAAAGTGCATGAATAACAAGATTAATTTAAAATCTGGCCTGCATACATATTAGTATAACCTTGATACACATATTTGATATTAACAAAACATTTTAATTAAGAATTAGGCTCAAGCAATGGCTTTTAAAAAGAGCATTAAGGTATAAAGTGTATATTAAAAGATATGTACACTGGGCAATTATTTTTTTAAAATTGCCCATTACTGGGAACTATAATTCTTCCCAACTATCACTGTACCATTTTTTTGTTGTTCTTTCTTTAGATATCCAGTCTGAAACATCTTGCACTTCAGCTGTCAATCAAGTAAAAACTCTTCCAGAATGTATAGTTTTGCTGTAGCTAGAATGGTGACAGTTGATACATTAACTGCATTGTGGGAAATTCCCTCTCACATTGCTGCCTCATAAAGATCAGAGCATGCGTCCCCTCACAGAGTCAAATAGTCTGGCAGGGGGCTGGGTGAATGAGCTTGTGCAAAACAAGTGCTGGCTTGAAGTCATGCAGCAACAAGAGGTAATGGTAAGTTAATAACTTTTCTGGGTTTGGTTCTGCTTTTGTAATACTGTTTCTTAAGGTCCGTACACAAGTCTGACCGGCCACCCGACGAACGACCCCCAAATGGGCGTTTTGGCCAATAGTCGCACATGTGTACGCGTTTGCTGATCCGCCAAGGAATGTGCATGCACGTGTAGGGTGCCATTAACGTGACTTTTGCATTAACATGATGGGGTGTTACCTTATTAATATATATAGGTTGAAAATTAGGCATTCTGAGAATTAGCTATACTGAAAATTATCCACGGTGTGTTACACTATTAACAAAATAAAAGGACTATGCCTGTTGTGATCTCAAATTCTTCCAAACTAGTAAGAATCATATAAAAAGCCTTCCATCATACCTTCAAAAAAGAAAACCTAAATCACATCTCTAGATAAAATTTGTGAGAAGTTATTGCTGGAAAGGTTCAGCAATATTACTTCCTGCTTGAACACTTCCTATTTTCAGCCATGTGACCAGCATGTAGTCATGTGTCCAGTTTCTGTCTGCATTAATAGGCTCCCCTTCTCAACTGTCATTTTTTTCCCCAGGTACTTCCTGATTTTCCCAGCATTAAGTCTTAAATGAGCATGCTTTTCCCCCGTGACAGACGGGTGGGGCCGAGGTCAGGTGATCTCACTCAACCTACTGGAAGCAGGAAGTTTGAACATTCACCCCAATGTAATGTCTCACAGGCTCAAGCCAGAGGTGTGATTGTCAGCTCATTTTAAAGGAAATACTGCAGGCTTTCATTCAACCCTAACTTGTTTTGAGACTACAGTTGCCCTTTAAGCTATTTAACATATATTTTGTTGAAAAGTATCATGTTTGCAGCTATTTAACCTAACAAATGTAAGTATTCTGTGTATCTGTTGTATTCAATTAGATCAACTGGACTTGAAATGTAGTTCTTGAAGACGTTTCGCTAGTCATCCGACTGGCTTTCTCAATTCAGAATGACTTGTACAAGAATCTGTGGCAATTATGTACCCTGGAAAATCCCAATTAGCATATCACAGCCAGGTGTTAAGGGCGTGATTAGATAGTGGCTAAGAGGTGTTATAGGAACGCCCAGAGACTAGCGAAACGTCTTCAAGAACTACATTTCAAGTCCAGTTGATCTAATTGAATACAACAGATATACCATGACCTGGATGAATGAGATCCTTCACAAGTATTCTGTGTGTTTTGGTCCTTTTACACGACTTTGATAATGTTGTTAATGCTTTACCAACTGTATGCCCTGATCTAGTAATAGGAAATGTTTTGGTTTGACATTACTAATTTGCAGCATTAAGCATTATTAGTGCTACTTTTTGCATTGGTTGAAAAATTGCCTCTTTATAAATAGGGTGAAAAGATAAAAAGTTGGAGGAATTGGGATAAAGTCTGTTGGAAAAAACAGTAAAGAATAGCAAAACAAAAAACACCCAACCAATAAAAGCTTCTTTAAGGTGTCACTCACGTGAAACTTGCAGCAAAATCTTATTAGATATAGCAGTTCCATGAGTGTTACGTGCAAAGCACTGGTATTCTCCTTCATAATCTTCTGGTCTACCACCTCCCTGAATGTTTATGTCAAGTGTACCAGAGCGTCTCCGAAATGACACTCTATAGTCTTTAGCCACATTGTAAAATTTTCCATTTCTTGCCCATGAAAACCTACAAAGATAACAAAGCAGATTTTAAAACGTATAAACATAAGTACCGAAGTATAGTATAGTATTTGAGGTTGAGTTCAGTGACCATATAAAAGCACAAGGCCGCAGGCACTTTTATACAGGGCACTGGTCTCCGAGGTGACATCTAATATCCAAATAATTTATTGTAGGGGGTGCATTATTTATTATAATCCACCCCCTCTTTAGAAGAATAGAGGGGCAGAGGAACAGAGTCAAAAGAATAGAGGGTCAGAGGAACAGAGTCAGAAGAATAGAGGGGAAGAGGAACAGAGGGTAGAGAAAAATTCAGGTAATTGGCCCTCATCAGTGAGTCATCAGATGCCCCCCTCCATTCCCAACAGCACCTACCAGCTCCACACATCAGCCCACAGCCAGGGCTCTCTGCAAATTCACATCCCGTTGCAGTTCAGGGCCCACCAGCCAAGACCATCTTTCCCCGATTGCACTTCTCACCAGGGCTCTCTGCAAAGTCCCATCCGAATTCCGAGGCTCCTGCACCACTGTGGATGGTGTGGCTCCTCCTCTTAGTTTTACATCCTGCACAGTGATGAATGGAGTTAAAGGAAGAGGACAAGCCGCGCCATCCACAGTGGTGCAGAAGCCGCGGAACTCAGGCAGAGGTAGTGGAACAGAAGGTATAAGTGGTGGCGAGAAAAAACAGGTGTATGTATGTATGTATGTGTACGACTTGTATGTATACTAATAACATAGATTTTCCTTCTAAATAGAAACATTTTAAATGCACATCCATGTTTTAGCACTGGGCTTATTTATCAATCTGCATCTTCACTAGTAATATCTATTATTTAATATAATAATCTGTGGCAGTCTACAGGAATGTGTGCTATTTTAATACTAAGGGGCATATTTATAAAAGTTTGGTAACTTTAAAAGACATAACGTCACATCTTACTATTTTAATTATCGACACATATCGCTATACACTGCTGCGGTAACTTCTCAATCATACTTTTAAATTGGCGAAAAGTGTTGTATTGCTGAAAGGTGTCAGGGGTGTTTTTCGGTGTCAGGGGTCTATTTTTGATCATTAACTGAAAAACGATCTGCAATAATTTCCAATGTTTCGATTTGTCTTATCTCCATTTATTCATGAGTGTTTCATCTGCTTAAGTCTCCCCTTTAAAGTTGCCAAATTCTCAGTTACAGTCCTGGTCTGGTTTTGGTAGACGTTAAAGTGCAATATCTCTTTACGCTGCGATACAGGACACAATGATTATGGCATTATTTCTACCACACATCGCCAGTAATACTGCTGCCCATTGCCATTATTTACCATTGCAATGAACATGCGTTCTTTCTTTCACTTGAGAAAGAATGCATGTATGTTCAAAACATGTAGTTATATTGTAAGCAGTAATAAACCTTTTTTTGCAAGTTTATATTTGTTCGTGCCTCCCTGCATAATTACTTTGTTCTTGTTGGATGTCTATGGCATGGTTCGGAGTAATAAGGAGATGCATAGAACATTTGTGCTTAATTGGAAATATGCCCCTTAGTCTAGTGTCCATTTTGTAGGGCTGGGTGACCAATTGGACTGGTGTAGACATTGTTTGCCAATCAGGACCCAAAGTATTTTTCAATTGATACAAGATTTGTAGCAAAGTAAAGAATGCTATTACCCATTTCTAAAATAAGATAAAGTGTGAGGAAACAATTAAAATTCCTATAGATTAATCTTGAATGTGGATGTACTATGCCTAATAAGCCACTATTATAACCAAAACATATTGGATATATATAGTAAAAACTGAAGAAGGATATTAAATATTTATTCTATCACAATGTTGACTGCATGGAGGGAGGTGCGGTTTACCCCAATACTTTAGTCCATAGGGTGGCTTCCCATCAAACAAAGAATCATATTCAATACCCTTCTTTTAACCTTTAAATCCCTTCACTCTACTGCACCTCCCTACTTATCATCTCTCTTGGTCCCTTATGTTCTTCTCCACAATCCTCCAACAAACATTGCTTCCTCCCATCTTAAACCATTCCCTCTTGCTGCTCCCTCTCTGGCTTCACCAGGTGACATCGATTTATACTTTCAAATCTAGACTGTTATCTTAACTTTCTAAGCACCAGCACAACAAATGATTGTTAACCCTTTTAAGCACTTTGTATCCATCCCCCCATACACTTGTATCTGTATGTTGTCCCATCCACATAGATTGTAAGTTTTTCGGGACAGGGATTCCTAATGTGTCAAGGCATGCTGCACTTCTATTAATTTATAAATAACTTATATATATATGCTTTCTTAACTGATGTATGAAATTGTATTTAATTTTTATTTATCTGTACAATGGCTTACACTTATCCCCTTGTTTGTATACTCTGTAATTATAATGTACAGCACTGCGTACACAAGTGGCACTTTATAAATAAAATTATACATTTATATTTTGCCAAAATAGAAGGAATAATTATCTTTTAATATATGGTTAGTAATACATCTAATAATGTGCTGAATATATCAGTGGGGATTGGTCCTGTCCTGTCAGCCCATCTGTTGGAGCATCTTGGCAAGCAGAGGTAATGAACTGGGATGTGTGGGGAGCACAGGAATCACATACCAGTGTAGACAGTTGCGAGGGCATAATCCGGTACCTTGCTGTTTAACAGTGTGTGGAGCAGTTGGAGATGAGGGTTATCCCAAGTGATGTGCGGGGTCCACACATCCTTTTGAGCTATGTGATCGGCATCAGTAGGTAAGGACTTGATAGAGATTTTTTTGGACACTTTATATATGACAAAGAAGATTTTTACATCCTACATGGAATATACATACAGGTATATTATGTGGTTTGGCAGAATCATAGTTTTCATTAAATATTTTATTGAAGCATTGTGATATATATATTTTTTAACATTTACTACATAGATCCAATATGCATTACCCCTTTTCACATTGAATTAAAATGAAATACCTTATTATGTGGCTATTTTTATGGGAAACAGTATGACATGGAGACCATACCTCTTAATTCCTAATATGTACAAAAGTAATGCCCTGACATGTATAAATTAGAGATTGGATTTTGTTGCACTTGGTAGCAGGGTTGTCCCAATGCTTTTTTGATCTACATTTGTCCAAAACTGCTGGTATATTAACATGCTTTATGGTACAGAGCCATTCATCTGACCTGCAGACATGACATGTTTCGATCTTGTTAGATCTCCTCAGTGCAAGATACAGATTCATGGCTCTGTTTCATTATACTCATGTAGATGCCTAGTGTATTCCTAGTCCATGCCCTAGTCATATGCCAGCTTGACTACCGCCTGGCTCCGCTTCAATCCATCCTCAACTCTGCTGCCTGGCTCATTCATTTCTCTTCTTGCTCCTCTAATGCCTCTCCTCTCTGTCAGTCACTCCACTGGCTGCCCGTCACGCAGAGGATCCGGTTCAAGCTGCCTAAACTATCCTATAAAGCACTATCCAACACAGCCCCTTCATATATCTCAGAGCTGATCCACCGATATCGTCCTAGACGCAACCTTCACTCCACAAACGATCTCCTCCTCTCATCCACCCTTGTCACCTCTTCCCATGCCCGTATTGAGGACTTTGCTTGTGCTGCCCCTCTGCTCTGGAACTCCCTTCCTCCGTCTTTCCTTCATTCACCATCCCTTAATACCATCAAATGTAACCTTAAAACCCACCTCTTCAGGCAAGAATATAACCTGGCCTAAACATTACCCCTCTTACCAACCAATATGATCCAACCCGCCTTTCACACTCCACTGCCAATATATTTACAGCCTTCCGATTCCTGCAACCTTATGTCTCACCCCATCTCCTCCAGACTGTAAGCTCTTTGGGCAGGGTACTCTCTCCTATTGTATCATGGTATTGCTGTAAGAAACTCATCACTCTGTTTACTCATATTTTGTATAACCTGTGTATGTAATATGTATGACTTTGTATAACATGTATTACCCTGTAGGTAATGTATGACTATGTAATTGTAAAGCGCCACGGAAGATGTTGGCGCTATATAAATCCATAATAATAATAATAATTGATATGACCTGCCATAAAGCAAGTAACAATGGGTTAGTTCAGGGATCAAAGATCAAGAATTTTGCTCTTTGACATTATAGTGGTGTGGGATATACTATGTTAATACACATCTAGAGTAAAGCTGGGTACACACTTTCCAGATTTTTGAAAGATGACAGACAGGGTCTTCAAGATTCTGTCATTTTTCAAAAATCATACTACACACAGTCCCAAGCATTCTCCCTATGCTCACGCTCAGCACTTTGTATTCCCTCAGCCACGGCCAACTCACCTACAGAGAGCCTACCACGGCTGAGGGAAATTTTCCCTCTTTCCCGAACGAGCACTCACCTAACCAGAACGTTTGGCGGCCGCACTTTAGTTCGGGAAAGCTAGGTACACAAAGTACAGATAAAGCCCCCCATGACTAAGGGGGTGTTTCCCTGAAACGCGTTGGATGCTGGGTATCGTGTGTGCTTTTATGATGAATATGTTTGAAATAAGTTTTCCACATCAAGAACCGGAAGTGCGGCTTACCTTTTCTTTCTGTGTATCGAGTAGACGGGGTTTGGAACCGCCAAAACTGCACCCGGCCCAGGTGAAACGTCTGTCCTTCCCTCCCGAACTTCCATGTCGGAGCTGACCCTGGAGCGGCCATTTGTTTGTATGTAAAGCCCCGATACCATCAGATCCGAAGGTATAGGGGCTTTAACGCTGCTGTGTGTACCTTCCTTAAACGGTATCTCCACTCATAATATCCACTTCTGGGATTCCAGATCTATTGAAGAACAGGAGGTAAAGAAGCTGTGCCTTACCTCCCGTTTTAAATAGAACAAACAGGCCAAGAGAGAAAGTAAGAAACTTACCCGCTCGCATGTTCGCCCCCCCGGCGCATAGTCTGACAGGTCCCGATGGACTCTGTCTTCTATGCGCATAGAAGACAAAGTCCGTTAGGACCTGTCTGACTACGCGCCGGGGGAGCGAGTGAACGTGTACGTTTCTTGCATTCTCTCTCGGCACCTGTTTGTTCTATTGAAGAATGGGAGGTAAGGCACAGCTCCTTTACCTCCTGTTCTTCAATAGATCTGGAATCCCAGAAGTGGATATTATGAGTGGAGATACCCTTTAAAATAATATAAACTAGCTTTGTCCTCCTTTACACTCCTTTAAGTTACTTAAATTCCTAAAAGCTGTCCTTC
This sequence comes from Hymenochirus boettgeri, assembly GCA_019447015.1. Taxonomy (NCBI): domain Eukaryota; kingdom Metazoa; phylum Chordata; class Amphibia; order Anura; family Pipidae; genus Hymenochirus; species Hymenochirus boettgeri. Next base: position 123,433,049 of record CM033470.1, read on the forward strand.
AAAGTGACAACGCTGTATATAGGTGGTCAACCAGGTAATCAATCTGGAAAGCAGAACAATTTCAAGAGTACCTTCAAAAGGGCATTATATGTAGGGTATATCATCATTCTATATATAAAGAAGCCAAAAAACATCTTCGTCCCATGTAGCTGATGTAACCTCATTGCTGTGGTCTGAAAAGAAAACTTGTCAAAATCTAGAGTTGGTAGTATAGCCTAGAAGTACACTAGGCTAGGTTCTATTGATTTCTTGTTGATCAGCAATACGGGGAAGCACACTACACTATCTAACACTTTAATATTTACGTGTTAATACGTGTTTTTTGTGTGGGAGGGAGTAATTAAAAATGACAAACTTAGTTATTTGAATAATAAAAAATATGTTGAAATTTAATACTTATAGGGGCCCATGATGGACTATTTACAAAATTGCACTAAATTAAAAATGAACTAGTAATACAGTAACTCCACACACCCATATAATCAGGCTTGTCCAAACATGAATTACACCAAAGCACTTAAGTACCTAAAAGACTGTCAGATGCTTAGAATCTTTACCAGCAGGATTTTACATAATTAATACTATTTTAACAATGAAGGGACAAAGCAGCTTTGAAAGTAAGATGTGTGGTTGATCAACAAGGGCAATGCCTGCAACACACAGGCATATTTACACTGAAACATCTAACAATCAATATGTTGTAGTCTTTTGGTAAGGAATGAAAGTAGTTGCACTGATATTTCAGGCCAACAGATTGTGCAGTCTACCAAAGATCGCAGGATTGGCTGTCACTTACTGACATGTCTGATCCCTCTGGCAAAATAATTTTGCTTAAAATGGTTCAAAGCAATTGGTTGGGTTTGACATTGCGGCTGTTATTACAATATTAGTGCTGGCACTAGTGTACTTCTGGAAGCTGGTCAACACCGCACTGTGAATAATAGAATGCCCAGCAAACAGTGAAAGACTTACCACTCGCTGCTCCTTCCCAGCTGACAGACGCACTGTTCCAAACAAGCGGTTATCTTCAGCGCATGCGTGCCAATACAAAAGATAGGCACACGTTTGGGACAGCGTGCCTATCAGCTGAGAAGGAGCCACGAGTGGAGCTCCGGTAAGTTAGGTGTTGCAGTGTTCCCCGGGCATTCTATTATTCACAGTAAGGTGGGAATAAGCCTTTTCACCTCCCTCATAAAACATACGTATTTCATGTACTTTAAAAATTCAGTTTAGTGTCCCTTTAAAATCAAAAAGTTCCCGGGTTATCAAAAAAGCATGGCCCTGCAACCAGGGGAGCAGAGTGAGCAAATGCAGGGGGCCCGTCAGCCAAGGGGGGAGCCATCTTCTGTGTTAGTAGACTATTGCTGTGGTATTGACTACTGCTGTGGTATAGGCGATCATACATTTATGTACAACTGTGATTGCAATTTTTTGACCACAATCGTAATTTTAAGACCGCAACCATACTTGTATGATTGTTGTTGTACAAATTGCGATCATTAAAATGTGCGGTATCGCAAAATTGCAATACCGCACATTTAAAAACACGGCCCTTTGTTTTACGGTTAAGTGAAACAAGGTCTTATTACTCAGTTATACTGCTGGGTCTACAGACTTAGAATGCTAACAAGCAGAGTAGGACTCGCATGAGGGGGCCGTGGCATGCAAGCTTACATATTTCGGATAAATAACACCATATTGTTTAAATTATTTTTAAAAGGCAAACCTTGTGCTGGCAATTTCGCCCTTTTTTGTGTGTACAAATAATGGCTTTTTATCGTTTCTAGCAGCTGGGAAACTCCAGAACGTTGCAGTGGCAATAGGTAATTCTAGCAGCTAGTCAACACCACAGCATGGGTTAGGCCGAGCGCTAGTGACTTCTTGATTTCTTTGTTTTACAAAATATATATAAATATATATATATAGAATAGGATGCATATGCTTTAGAGACATAGCCCAATTGTGATGAGCAGTAATATCACAAAGCACTGATCTGTTTTGTTTTTTTGGTCGGTCAAAAAGCTGAAATTTACCGTGGGGTTGATAAAGACTTGTCAATTTCTGCTGATTGCACAGTTGGTCCCTTCATCTATTCTTCTTTATTTATTACTTTCTTGAATTATTTCTTCTTTTTCCCCATGTGGTGCTATCACAATACAATTTTACATACAAATAACATGTGTATGGTAAAGGTCACTACAATAGATGTGGCTGCCCCACCCTTGTTATAACACAGCTGGTGATATTGGACTCCATTGTGGTCCCATTGTGGTCCCATATAAGTAAATGTAGAATTCCCCCCAAAAAGAAAATGTATTTTTAAAAGAAAGAAAACAATAAGAGTCAATATTTAAGACTATGGCAATTATATGTTTGTGTAAGGGGTTAATATGATAGGACATCCTCACAAATCATCACTGAGGATATTTATACAAAGTTCTTTCCACAGTGCTAAGATGCATCTTCAGAAAACACATTCAGTACTTGGTGATCATGAGCTACTTTCTCCAAAATATAATTTATACAAAAAAAGTAGATGAAATAATTGCCTAGTCTGATGCACAGACTATTTATCACTCACGTTGGATAGGGGTTCCCCTGTGCTTCACACTCAATGAAGATGTTATCACGGGGATCCACAATATAATTCTTTGTAGATTGTTTAGTGATGGTTGGGGGCTGTATTACTGTGGAAAAGAAATTACAGTAACAAATTAGTTCTGATAAATACATCAGAAACAAGTAACCCCCATACATTTTTTTGATTTACAATGTAGCCTTCTGTTTAGTAACTAGAAAAATAAAAAGACCTAAAATGTCCCTGCTAAATTGAAATTTGTTAACAAACAATAATAAACAATGATAACGTTTTGCAGTTTTGGAAGAAAAAGGACTCAAAATTTGTTTTATAAAACATTTCTCACATAAAAGAAAAACTACAGGCTAATTATTTTACCCTTATATGGCTATGTACCAAGAGGCACTATCACTAGGTAGTGCCACTTATAATGTGACATACTAACACGAAAGCGGCTATTCGGTACATTGGGATTTTGTCCGAAACCTTTGCCTGACTATAAAGGGTATCTCAACCCTGAAAAAAAAATATTTTTTTGCTGTAGTGTAGAACACCCTAGCCCACCCCCAACTGCTATGTTAGTTTAGGTTAAAAAAAAAAGCTGCAGAAAACTACTTACATGCCTTCATTACCCTGGTGCTCTGAACTTGGACCTCTGCTTGCCGGAACTGCAAGCAGGGGACCGGACCGACAGCTGTGTCTGTGATTGGCTGAAGGCAGCCAATCACAGACGTGGCTGCTGGCATTGCAGAACGCCAGGGGAATGAATCGATGTAAATATTTTGATGGTAGGGGCTGAAGGAGCAAGGAGGGATCCAATTTGGGGGGCTCCCTTGCCCGTGCCAGAAAAGTTGTCCATAACTGCGACAATAGCATTGGTATATGACTTGCAGAATTTGTGTGTGGATCATTTTATGAGCTGTCACAAGTCATCTTAAAGTCAGGATAACCCTTGCACATCACTTCACTGCAATCAAGTTATCCCAAGTCAAAAAGCATAATAGAAAATCCTGTGCATGTTGGATTACTGTATTTCTCTTTTATAGCAAACCTCAACCTAATAACATTAATGAGTGCCACCCCCTTAATAAACGATCATTTCTAAAGCTAGTAACAAATCTGCAACCATTCTCTGTCCTTTCCTCTACCTATTGAAACACTAGATAGATAAAAAAAATTTGGTTCAGGCTTGTGGATAGCTTGGAAAAGGATTAAGAAGTCTGATTTTATGATGCTCTGTTCCAGCAGAGGGATACTAGTTGGCAAGCTCAAACCTGAGAATGGCCTCTTTAAAATATTTTGATGTATCATACTTTCTCCTATGAATTCATTACTGTATGACTGTTGTGCTTCTGGATGCCTCATGGAAACTGAGCAATTTAGAAACCTGTAGAGAGCCTGGGCATGCTCAGAAGAGGCAGATAGGGAATTAGCATTCAGTCATTGGCTGTGATGTCAACTGTCAAATCCATAACCGACAGTTGCTCACTGGAAGAACCAGGAAGCGCAGAAACAGGGGCAACAGGACATGTGCAGGATTTCAGGTTACACTTATATATTTCAGATTTCAAACTATTACCGTTTAGGGTTTTGGGGGGTAATTTACCTGTATGTAAGTTTTCATTTTAGGGCTGGACTTGCCCTTTAAGGGCAAAGGAGTGACATCACATCTTAAGTGCTGGAAACACCACCCATTATAATGCTGGAAGTTTGACTGCAGCTAAAGGCATGGTAATGCATGAGTCAATGTGTGGAGTATGGTACAAATTAATTGTACTGCTCAAAAATGATTTGCTGCATCAATAAGGTTTGCAATCAATAAATTGATTAGGAGTCCAAAGATTGACATGGTAGAGGGAAATAAATTGCTGACCAATTTTAAGCAATTTAAAATAATACATTTTAATACATGTGACATCTGAAATGCACCTTAAGTGAAACACATTCTAAAATTCACAAATTAACAAGCCTGGAAAGCCAACTACTTATAAGAAAAGAAAATGCACTTAACATCAATTAGGTAATGCAAAATACAACATTTTTAAATTGGGAGGACTATCCTATGTTTATTAGGTATGTGTACCCAGTGCAAGCGCCTGACTTAAATACTGCTACAGTTGAGATGGGCACTTTAGACTCTTTATTTCATTTAAACCTTTGGTAAAATGAGCAATGAGTAATTTTGATTTGTTGTGTTTTGCTAAAAAATGTATTTTAAAAAGTGTTTTTCTCTTTGAGGGAGATTTACCCAGAGACACTATCACTCCAGGTAAATTTCTCTTTTCTAATAAAATATGCACTTTGCGAAGGTGGGTAAATTACGCACAGCAAGACTAATAGTTAGCATTAAATAGTCACACAAAAGAATGTGCAAACTATATTGAATTCCTTGTACTGGCTGCGTGAGTGTCTTTTGTAATACCCACACAGGTGGCGCAATAAAGGAGTTATATACCGTAACCAATATATAATTGTGCCGCACCTCCCCGTAAATCAGGCCCTTTGCCTTTTCTTCCCCCCCTCTGTTCAAGATTTGAATTCCTTATAGTACCTTTTAATGGTTTTTAAACAACATTTTAAGAGACATAGAACCTATGCAAATAGCAGAAACATTAGAGCTTAAAGGACAACAATACCCAAAAAAACAACATCTCCCCCATTTCATGTCCACACTTCCAGCAGCTGAAATCACTTACTCTCATTTACAACTGTGCTGCCCTCCCTTAGATGGTCGGGGAACAGAAAAAAGAGCATACCGCACTCAAAAAATACTAAATATATATAAAACCCTTTATTTGGGGGACCATAAAGGTCAAAAATGGGGTACAAAGATACAAAACAGACGTAAAGTTAAAATCTTAAAACTAAATCACATAGAGGTATCCCACTCAATATATTAGTAAAGTGAAAAGTGCACAAGTATCAAAAAGCCCTCACCCCACAATGTCTTGCAGTCAGGAACCAGTCTAAAATCAGTACAGACTTATCTGTCTAGAAGTGCTGCCATATCAGACACAGTCAGGGGGTCCAAGTATAGAGGGAGCTGGCACGTGAGGGGACACCCGCTAGCCAACCGAAGAGGTGAACGCCGAACGCGTTTCGTCCGAACCACGGACTTTCTCAACAGCGTGTGTTGAGAAAGTCTGTGGTTCAGACGAAACGCGTTCAGCTCTTCGGTGCTGGTGGTCTAGGATGCTGGTGGTCTAGTTGAGGTACTGCACTGTGATCTCCATACATTTTTACTATACATTTTGTGAATGGAACTCAAAGTTCCATTCACAAATAGGATTTTTTTAAGTCTTTGCTACTTAGTGAAGACTTAGAAAAAAAATGGGGACAGAGATCAAAATTTGGTGATCATTTCTGATCACCAAATTATTGATCTTTGCCAATGAATGAAAAATCACTTCCTGGAAAATGATTTCCGGGAAGTGATTTTTCCGATCGGATTTCGAATTGGAAAACGGGCATTTCCAATTTCGAATTGGAAAACGGGCATTTTTTACAAAACCTCCTAAAAACACAGAGTTCTTTGGATCACTGGGTGTGGAATTCTTCATGTATGTATGAAAGCATGGCACCGTAACGTAGCTGAAGGTGTGTAGATTCCAAAAATATATAGTTTGTGGGGGGAATTTCCATGTTTCGGGACTGTTTCCTTAGAAAAAGGGTAGGCTGTTCAAATTACAGAGCACTTTGATTTTTTCTTGTAATTGCATTTGTGCATGTGTCCCATTTGAGCTAGTTGGTGGCCACGTCTCTGTGTGCACCCACACATATAGCATACCGTTTGATGCAGGATATGTGGGAGATTGACATTTAGTGGGTTTTTTTGCTTGTCAAGTGGGTTTAGGTAGGATTTCAATCCTTGAATCATCTTACTTTATTTTTCACAAAACCTCCTAAAAACACAGAGTTCTTTGGATCACGGGTCGGAATTATTCATGGATGTATTAAAAGCATGGCATGTAACGTGCTGACGGAGGTAGATCCAAAAATATATAGTTTGTGGGGGGAATTTCCATGTTTCGGGACTGTTTCCTTCTTCCGGGGCATTTGGAAGATTGATAATTGACAATTTTTTTTTTTACATGACATGGAAATTTGCCATGATTTTTAACTTTGAATTGAATTTTTATAAATTTTTCCTGAAACAAGCGAAATTTTACATGAAACTGCGCCCACACCATTGGTGGTATGCATAAAGGAATCACACCATTGTGTAGCTGAAGGTGTGTAGATTCCAAGAATACATAGTTTTGGGAGGTATTTCTAATATAGAGGGGTGTTTAGTCTGACAAATCTGAAAAGTTGCTGTAATTGGGCCATTGTTCATTGGCTCACTTTGTGGCTAGTTGATTCCACGTTTGCATGTGTAACCATACATAGGGCATACCGTTTGATTCAGGACATTTAGGAGATTGATATTTGGTAACTTTTTTTTACATTACTTGGGATTTTGGCATGATTTCTACCTTTGAGAGTGTTTTTTTTCAAATTTTTTAGAAAATCTGCTAAAACTGCGAATTTCTACGAAGAACTGCGCCCACACCATTGATGGTACAAATTAACAAACTACAGAATTACGTAGATAAAGGTGTGTGGATTCGAGAAATATATTGTTTGTGGGGGTTGTTTTGTGGGGAAAAATTGCAGACTGTTCAAATTCAGATTTGGCTGAATATTTTTGCTGTTTCTGAGCCATTGTGCATTGTTTTACTTCGTGGCTTTTGGCTTCCACGTCCGCGTGTGTAACCACACATATGGCATACCGTTTGATTCAGGACATTTGGGAGATTGATATTTAGTAACTTTTTTTTACATTCCATGAGGTTTTGGCATGATTTCTACCTTTTGAAGTTGGTTTTTGTTCATTTTTTTCAGACAAATGCGAACTTCTACGAAGAACTGCGGCCACACCATTGATGGTATGAATGAACAAACTACACTGTTACATAGCTGAAGGTGTGTAAATTTCAGGAATATATAGTTTGTGGGGGTTATTTCTATGTTACGGGGGTGTTTTGTGGGAAAAACTGCAGACTGTCTAAATTCAGAGTTGGCTAAATATTTTTGCCGTTTCGGAGCCATCGTGCATTGTCTCACTTCGTGGCTTTTCGCTTCCACGTCCAGGTGTGTAACCACACATATGGCATACCGTTTGATTCAGGACATTTTGGAAATTGATATTTAATAACTTTTTTTAGATTCCATGAGGCTTTGGCATGATTTCTACCTTTTGAAGTTGTTTTTTGTTCATTTTTTCAGACAAATGCGAACTTCTACTAAGAACTGCGCCCACACCATTGATGGTATGAATGAACAAACTACTGCGTTACATAGCTGAAGGTATGTAAATTTCAGGAATATATAGTTTGTGGGGGTTATTTCTAAGTTACGGGGGTGTTTTGTGGAAAAAACTGCAGACTGTCCAAATTCGGAGTTGGCTAAATATTTTCACCGTTTCTGAGCCATCGTGTGTTGTCTCACTTTGTGGCTTTTCGCTTCCACGTCCGCGTGTGTAACCACACATATGGCATACCGTTTGATTCAGGACATTTGGGAGATTGATATTTATTACCTTTTTTTTATATTCCATGAGGTTTTGGCATGATTTCTACCTTCTGAAGTTGTTTTTTGTTAATTTTTTTCAGACAAATGCGAACTTCTACGAAGAACTGTGCCCACACCATTGATGGTATGAATGAACAAACTACAGTGTTACATAGCTGAAGGTGTGTAAATTTCAGGAATATAGTTTGTGGGGGTTATTTCTAAGTTACGGGGGTGTTTTGTGGAAAAAAATGCAGACTGTCTAAATTCAGAGTTGGCTAAATATTTTTGCCGTTTCTGAGCCATCGTGCATTGTCTTACTTCGTGGCTTTTCGCTTCCACGTCCACATGTGTAACCACACATATGGCATACCGTTTGATTCAGGACATTTTGGAGATTGATATTTAGTAACTTTTTTTAGATTCCATGAGGCTTTGGCATGATTTCTACCTTTTGAAGTTGTTTTTTGTTCATTTTTTCAGACAAATGCGAACTTCTACGAAGAACTGCGCCCACACCATTGATGGTATGAATGAACAAACTACTGCGTTACATAGCTGAAGGTGTGTAGATTTCAGGAATATATAGTTTGTGGGGGTTATTTCTAAGTTACGGGAGTGTTTTATGGAAAAAAACTGCAGACTGTCCAAATTCGGAGTTGGCTAAATATTTTCGCCGTTTCTGAGCCATCGTGCATTGTCTCACTTTGTGGCTTTTCGCTTCCACGTCCACGTGTGTAACCACACATATGGCATACTGTTTGATTCAGGACATTTGGGAGATTGACATTTGGTAACTTTTTTTTACATTCCATGGCGTTTTGGCATGATTTCTACCGTTTTGAATGTTGTTTGATGTTAATTTTTTTGGAAAATCTGGTAAAAGTGCAAATTTCTACGAAGAACTTCGCCCACACCATTGATGGTATGAATGAACGAACTACAGATTTACATAGCTGAAGGTGTGTAGATTTCAGGTTTGTGGGAGGTATTTCTGAGTTGGGGGGTTGTTTTGTGGAAAAACTGCAGACTGTTCAAATACAAAACTGGCTAATTTTTTTTGCTGCTACTGACATGTGGCACTGGTCACGCTCTGGGTTAGTTGGTAGCCATGTCTCTGGGTACACCCATGAATGTGGCATACCGTTTTATTCGTGAGGGATTAGGCTTTCATATTTGAGATGCATTTGAACTTTCCTCCACAGTTTTTAGCTAAAATTCGCATTTGATTGTCTTTGATTTTACAGTTGAGGAAAAAAAGGAAAATGTGAGAAAATAACTTACAATTGGACGAAGAGCTGCATCCAGGTATCTGCATTTTGATCAAAACTAACCAAACTCATAAAATCTTGTGGGTGTGTAGTTTCTAAAAATATCTCACTTGTGGGGATATTTTAGTTAATTTGGTAGATATTCTATGTTAACTGTCAGTAGTGGTTATACATTTTAATTTGGTGTAATATTCTTGAAGGTGCAGTTTTAGTTTGGGGGGGTCTCCTGTATAGGAAAAGTGGGGTACCTACATATATCTGGTATCGTTGTACTCGGGAGTATCAGAGCTTTTAGAAACAGTAAGATTTTTGTGTGTAACCTTAAGATAACTATAAATAAAAATGGGAAAAATCCATGAATATTTGCAAATTTTTTATTTTTTTTACATATTTTACCCATAATTCCAGTAAAATTTCCAGAAAAGTTACAAAATTCTGTTACCATGTTAAAGTACACTTTGTGCTGAAAAAAACAATGTATAATATTCCTGATTTACGCCCCACTCCTCCCTGTCAGCGATGAGGCCAATAGGAAGGCACGCTTGTTGCAGAGCGTGCCTTCCTATTGGCCTCGTCGCCGACGGGCAGGAGGGGGCGGAGCCTACCAGAGCAGCATTGCTGTAAGACGCTGCTTTAGGTTTCGCGAATCCAGAGGTGAGGACCTAGCAGTTCAGGTCCTCACCCTGAGTAAAAGCTACTGCACAAAGATGTGGAGCGGAGGGAAGGTGAGTATTATTGTCCTTTAAGGGCAAAATCCTGAAAATTCTTCTGGCAGTTAACGCAAAAAAAAAAAAAAGAAATTCTCCTGGCAGTGAAAGGGTTAAAAGGCAAGTTTAGTGCAAAAACATACTGTATGCTTTCAAAAATAGAAAGCATGAATGAAGTTAATCTTAAATCTTACAGTTTCTCACTGAATGGGAAATTTGTTTACATGTCCATCCTCAAATCAATATATTTTATATACTGTATTTTAAAGGTAATGTCCACCCTTGTGTAAAGTATACTGAAAAAATGACTTTGCGTCATCTTAATCTATAAATAAATATGTGTAAGTAGCACTTATTCTGTTGCTGCATGTCTTTAATAAAGTACTTTTTTTGCTCAGGCTCTGACCACTGACCTGACTATTTTACCCCATACCAACTGTCAATACTGCATACAGTATACACCACACCAACTGTCAAATCATTCCAGCAAAACTGCTTAAAGAAATGCTTAATGTACGGTAAGTGGTTTCAGAATGGATAGTTAAAGAAATAGGGGGCAGAAAAATTATACAGTGATAGTTGGGATGAATTATTGTTTCCACTAACGGGCAATTAAAAAAAAACAAATTTGCCAGTGTACATACCCTTTAAAACAAAAAACTGGTGACATGTCAATTTTCTGCCTGCAAACAAACTGCGATTTTTTTTTACCATTTTATTATCTGCATTTGTAACCAGATATTTAATCATACATTCTATTCCATTGGCAAAGATCTCTGCCTCCTCCCTATGCTCAATGAGCTTTTTTTTTATAAGCTTGAGCATGTGTAATTGAGGAAGCAGGTGAAACAGCAGTAAATCATTGGTTGTGATTAAATATCTGGTTAGTAATGCAGGTAATAAAGTTTAAAATATATCAGTTGGGGTTGGGGACAGGTAACTTCCTCATGCACCTGTGGATAGGTGTAACCCCAAAACGTTGTGCTCACAGAATGTCACAATAAAAGGACTTAAACCTATATGTGTGCGTCTCTCCACTACTTACCTTAAAATATTCAAAACACTGTGCTGTGGTTAACAGTGTGGGGAAACAGCCCCACACCAGTTACCAATATAGGAGTGCGAGGAGAAATCTAACAACAATAACGGAAAATTGACCCATTTTTTGTTTTAAGTGAGGACATTCCCTTTAGGCACAAACACACACCCATACACCATTATTGCTATACTTACCAATTTAGCCTGAAAGGACTAAAGGAGACCATACACGCACCAATCCCAGTTGTCATACACGCACCAATCAATTTGCCCAGCAGGAAAAAATTGGATGACATTTGGCCATACACAAACCGACAATCGTACAATATCCAGTTATGGTATGGCGAGGATTGAAGCGTGTATGGCCTTCTTTACAGACCCTAATCCCTCCCTTCAGTCTTGCAGCTTCCAGGTATAGCCCTGAGTAAAAAGCTGTGATAGTGACGTAATGGGCAATGGTTGTTGGCCGTTACAAGAGCAGCCTGTTTTGCCTGCTGTGCACACGTATATATACATTAAATATTGATTTGACTGTGGACATGCGCTTTAAAGGGAAATTGTTGTCTGAAAACAATTTAGGTTAAATAACATCCAGAGGTCTTACATTTCAAAAAAATCATACCTCCTACTGCAACTCATTAAATGTTACTGTGCTGAAAAAATTAATACTTTATACTTTAAGCAGATTATAGCCCCATAGGCTGGTGCCTGGCCTATGGAAAGAGATATTACATGCAGAGCACGTCTTCCCACAGGCCGCGCAGAGGGAGAGGCAGGGCAAGACAGACAGTGCATTTTCTGCACTGAATTACAGCCCAAGTTCTAGGTTAGAGGTTTAAAGGAGAACTTAACTTCAGTTTTTCAGATCCTAATGTGAAAGTTTTTCTCCCCAGAACACCTACATGTTGAAAGATTTTTCTCTAGTTATTTGCATTTAGTAGATATAAGTAATAGATTCTGTAACAATGGAGGCTTCCATCTTGTTGCCAGTACAACTCATAGCCCATGTTGGCTTCAAAGAGCCACGCCCCCTGACCCCAGGATTCACTATCTATGTGCAGAGTTTCTAGCATCTCTTTCTAGTGAAAGATAAAGTTTCTAAATGTACCTGTGATCACAGTTAGAGTTGCTGGTGGCGCACCATGTAAATGTTGTGTGTTTAGGAACAAACAGACCAAGAAGTTACAAGTTCAAATCCCCTAGTTTACTTATGAAACAATATAACATGGTCTACTGCCTGAGTTTAGTGCTTTTTCTGTTTGTTTGTTTCCATGTTTCTAGAAAAATATGAAGTTTCTACATATGTACAAACTTTATATATAGCAGCTCTGTTATTTATTTACCAACCAACATGAATTGCTGACAGTCTTCCAGTAGCAATACAAAATAGTGTACTGATTTTACTTGCATTTACTTCTATCGACGGAGAGTTCACCTGTGGCGTGTTCTGCTAAAGTGCTGGGTTAGGAAAAAAATCAGACTGTTGGGACACAGGTTCGATTCCCTATGTTCTCTTTTTTTGTTTCTATTATGTGTCTAGCAAAAGATAGAAAAAAGAAGATTCTTCATGTACAGGTTCATTATCTGTACTCCCTTGTGGCCTAGTGGTAGAAAGCTTTCCTTTTAGAAAGACACAGTATAGAAGGTTGCTGGTTCGATTCCCCATAATGAAATGTTAAATGTTCTGTTTCTTTCATCCGTGCTAGCAAGATACAAAGATTACTTTTCTTTTTTGTATGTAAAGCATAGGAATTTATCATTGTTAGGGACAGGAGCATTTCTAATGTGTTTACACAAAAACTGCACTGATATCTGTGTTCTGTGTCAGAGGGAGGGATCTCTGAGCTGTAACATGATTGGCTGTCAGCTTCCAGGAACCAAGAATGCAGTTTCCTGTGAAGTGTCCGGCGGACACTTAGCTGGGTGTTCCCAGATAAGGTGAATTATGGTAGCTGACCCTTAGTACACACAGGTTATTTTCATAAATCCCCCAGCATCCACAGCAAAGGGAGACATCAGACACAGCTTGTTGTTCGTTTGTGAGTGTGCTCTCTCTATTGGGACAATGTTTTCTTGGGACTTTAGTTCTCCTTTAAACTGAAGTGGACAATGATTTGCCTGTCCTTAAGAAGAATCAGGAAAAGTATCCATTTTGCTAGGCAATATATGCAGGGAACTTTAGCCGGAACGTCCCCTACCTTACTTGAATTTTTTTTGGTGATGTCCCTCTAAAGTAGCTTCACTATGCAGACAAGAAGACAAGAGTCCTACATTGTACTGATGATGGCTCAATAAAGCCGGTCTGCAGCTGGCATTATGCATCTGAACTTAGCTTATGCAATACTGTTAAGATATAGTATTTGCTATGGGGCTACCATTGAAACATGGAAATTACCCAGAAGTCTCTTATTTTATTTAGATTCCAATAGAACCAGTCTTTTATCTAATACAGGCTTGTGGTGTTGGTTCATAAATCCTATGACTCAGACTTTTCTATTTATTACAAGAAGTTAAAGAACACAATATGCCAGGCATTTTATCACCGCCAGTTTTAAATATATATAAATATGTTGCCTTGGAGCATGCCAAAGGACTACTGGCTAGACAACTAACATACTATGTTGGTCGGCCATCCAAACCTGTCACTGCTAACATGAATGAAGATGCTACTAAAGATTGGGTCTAAAAATGTATAGCTAAGCCTATGCAGTTATATTAATGATATATCAACTTTAATTAATTTTATAAGCAAGGCAATTGAGTTTAAAATTAATGTGGGAATTGATCTTACGAGTGGACACTCAAATGAAATTATTATAATAGCTCAGTTGCACATTAAACTAGCAAATACACATTGGGCTTCATACAGCAGAGATGTACTTATATAGTATATAGTATTTGTAGTTGATTAAATACGTCCATCCAGTTCAACCCATCAAGCAAAATCCTCATTTCCTGCCTAACTGTTGATCCAGAGGAAGGCAAAAAAAACCCACCAAATTTATGAAGGGGGAAAAAATTCCTTCCTGACTCCAAGTGGCAATCGGAAATTTCCCTGGATCAACTCTACTTTATGTATCAATACCAGTAACTTGCAACATTCCTTGTTTGCAGAAACTCATCCAGCTTTTTTTTGAAACTAAGGCTGTTATCTGTAAAATAGGACATTTTTGCATGTTGTATTTTTCATTACAGAACATTTCTTCATACTCTAGGTACTAAAAATTTAAAGTACTGTGGTATGCTTATCCCTAAGTTAAAGTGATGATAAACAATACTTTGTTGACAAGGCTCTTGGTCCACAGAATACTAGGCAGGGATGCATGTTATCACCCTACCTATTTGTTTTGACAAGTATTGGCCAAAAGATTAGGACCAACCCTGGAATTAAGGGCTTCAGACTTTTTTCCAATTGAGGTCATTTAAAGTTTATATGCCAGTACTATTATTCTGTAGTTGGATACAAACACTGCATCTACTGTATTAATTCTGCATTCCGCACTATTGACCAATTTGGGCCCTACTCGGGCCTCTTTATTAACTGGATCCTCACAATTAATTCCCATATGCCAAGTAGAATAATATATTGCTTCCCTGCTCTTTTATTTAAAAAAAAATTGTGCCGGGAGGTAGCTCCCGCTAAATCTGTTGGGCACACTTAATCTAATTAAAATCTTCCTATTGCTGAAATTACTGTATGTACTGGCTCATTCCATGATAAATATTCCAAAGTTATTTTTCAGTACCACAAGCTTCCCAGTGTCTAAAACTGCCATTGTAAATCCTTTTAGAGGCGCACTTGTATTTTTAATTTTTTTAATATATAAAAAATGTTTTTTATATTTTTAAAGGGCATGTCCACCCCCAAAACTAAAATTTAACCCCTTACTGGCCACATCAAGTAGTTTAAAACAATCCTTACCTTACATTCCTGCTCAAAATAGTTCCCCTGCTGTGCCCCTCCAAAGTCCAGGAAACTGCTGTGTAGGAGCAGTGTGTGACTCATGCTGTGCCTGAGACTTCCTCAACCTCATCAAGGTTGAGGCATGCTCAGTGCAGCCCTCCCTGCCTCTCAGCCAATCACGGACGCGGCTGCCGGTCCCGCCCCCTGCTTTCAATTCCATGCAAGCAGAGGGCCTGAACACTGCAGCAGGGGAGAGAGGGCAGGTAAGTAAGAATCGGGGGACTTTCTAACAATTATATTAATGCGGTTGGGGCTGGGGGAGCATGCCCTACCACATATCAAAAGTTAAATTTTGGGGTGGACATGCCCTTTAATGTTGGACTATATATACTTTTGTGTACATTGTTTTTACTGTAAATCAATGTAGTGCAAAGTTATACTATACATGTAAAGTTATCACTATACATATTTTTATAATATAAAATAACACAAAAAGTTATACTGGGTTATATTCTCCATCAAGTACACCTTACACCAGTTAAACTGCAACATATTCACAACCTGCCTACAGTCCGATACATTTATTGCGGTTCTTAGGAGGCCAATTTTTGGCATTTAATTTGGGACTATGTTTGAAAATGTTTAGCAGTTTTGTAGACAAGTGGCTAGATTGCTGCTTTACTGCATAATACGTTGTCACTGGAACCTGTGATGTATTTTGGGGTTAGTCCCTGAGAGTATGTGAAGTCATAACCAAATCACGTTACTCCAATGTTTTATTTTTTTCTAGATAATGTGTGGTTCTTAAATGGATGTCTTCCATTAAAATCGACTATTAAGATGTGCATTTCTTTAGTGAACAGGGACATAGCTTACTATATAAGGGATAATGCACCATTATTTCTTATAATACATAAGTTTCTGATTCTTTCCCCCAATTCCATTTTAAATTATAGCCTTGTCCCTATTCCCACCTAAATTTAAAAACCCCTAGCTACCTGCTGTAACTTAAAACCAGTAGAAAGGAACACCCCAGCCCAGCAGCTATCCGGTTAAACAAATCTTTGTGGAGGAGGAGAGAGACACTAGTTATAAACTAAAAACTGCAAAAAACGCTGATTATTCAGGCATGAAGACTGGAATGGAAGGGGCAGTAGGACATAAGAAAGGAGTCATTTAGTAAATGATTTTTATAAGGATTTATACCGCTGCACCTCCCGTTATAAAATATCACACTTATTATAAACTAATATAAACCCATAGGAAATGCCCTGAGAAATTCAATAAGATGTGGTGACCATGGTAAAATGATTATACTACTATAGGTACCCTGTAAATAAGAAATATTTGAATGGTATAGTATATCTGTTATATTCAGTTAGATCAACTGTACTTGAAGTTTAGTTCTTGAAGACGTTTCACTAGTCATCCGACTGGTTTTTCAATTCAGAAAGACTTGTACAATGTATACAATTTTATCAACTATGGAACGATAAACTAACAGATAGTTAATATTTTAATATGTTTGTTTACACATAATTAAAATCACAAAATATACAGCAGCTCAATGTCCACATTGTCAAATTTAAAGGCTATGTCCACCCCGAAAATAAATTTTTAATATTCTGCTCCCCCATGTCCCCCAGCCCCAACCGCATATTTTTTTTTTTCAGAAAGCCCCCCAAACTCTTACTTACCTCCCCTCGATCCTCCGCCGCACTGCCGGCCCTCTGCTTGCGAGAATGCAAGCAGAGGGGCGGGACCGGCAGTCGCGTCTGTGATTGGCTGAGCGGCAGCCAATCACGGACGCGGCTGCCGGTCATTCAGTGCAGCGGAGGAAAGCGGAGAGGTAAGTAAGAGTTTGGGGAGCTTTTTAAAAAAAAAAAACATGCGGTTGGGGCTGGGGGACATTTGGGAGCAGAATATTAAGGGGTTTTAATGTTAGGGGGAGGGATAGTAGAACGGGAGGGAGAGGGAGGGAGAGGAGGGGGAGGGAGGGGGAGAAGGGCTGCAGCACGCATGGCAGGAATCTCCGGGAGGCCAGGTAGCAGGCAGTGTCCTATATGGACCTGCTAGCCTCCTGGGGGGCATTTTTTGGAACTTTGGGGGGGGACTACAGGAGAACCAGATGGAGTTGGGATGTGAGGTAAGGATTAAACTACACTACATGGTGGGGCCAGTAGTTGGGGGGATTATAGTTTTGGGGGTGGACATGCCCTTTAATTACATCAAACAATAAATGTTGTTATATTCCCAGCTGCTGTGGAAATTTAAATAAAACAAGTTTAAAGGGTATCTATACTTCCAAAAATTAAATTTTTAAAAATCATACCTTTTAGATAGTGAAATGACCTGTCACTCAAACCAGGTATGCTAATTTGTGTCCCTCCAGTGACCTCTTACTAGGATCTCCCAAAACATGTCAAAACATTTATTAATACAAATATAATGTAATGTATAAATGAATGAATGCAGTGTTGGCTGGATTTACAAGTGGGCAGTGACTAAGAGGGGGGAAGCAGTTAGGAGCAGTTACTAAACATTGTGAAAATTCACTAACAAAGCAGGCACAGACACACGTGTAAGTTACATCATTTTACTACACTAACATTGTACTGTTAGATTATACAAAGTTGTTTGAGTAAGTATAGTGGACCCTTTAAAAAAAAATTATGAAAAGTCTTTAGTTTCAGCTAAGAAGTCAATGTCCTATGAGGTTAGCATGATGATAAAAAAGCACAAGGCTTCAGGAACTCTTAGGTGACTTGTAATATTCTTATACACATACAGACTATCAGCCACAGTGGTAATGTTTCAAAACCAATGACAAACAAACACCATGCTTGTGGCTGCTGCACAGGTATTGTCAAAGACACCCATGCAGATGCTGCAAGCGATCCAATATGGTTTTGTGGCATTTTTAGAGCAACTATTTAGGGACAGCTTATAGTTAAAGTCACACTAGAGTTAAATCCCTGGATAAATTTGTGATTTACCCAGATCCGCAAAGCAGTCATTGAATCTCCGAAAAGGACATAGCCCAGAATGATTGCAACTATGGGTAAATCTCCCTCTTAGTTTCCTATAACACAAGTTATTACTGGAGACACAACTGAGCACCATTTTTAAGAGTTTACATTTTATTAATGGCTTTGTGTTAGATTTTCCTTAAAACAACCCTATCTTCATATTTTTTAATTTTACCATGTTTATTTTAGTTATATTTTGAAATTCTCTTTGCATTCTCTCTTTCTTTCTCCCTGTGCCCCTTTGCGGTTAGGTGGACATTTTTCCAACCAAATAAAAATTAAACTTACGGTCACGTTGAATGCTTTCTATTAGTATCCATGAGAGCAAATTGGAAAGTCAGAGAATAAAGTAGGTTAGTACAAGCACACAAACTGTCACCAATACATGTGATAAAAATTGCACAAAAAATCAAAATTTATTAATCGATATATTTTTTTAAAAATTATAAGTACTTGCATGCATATAAAAATATTAAGGATTTTTATGTACAATGAAAATATTAAGCTTTCTTCAAAAGTTAAATTAAGATCCCCTCCCCTTTATGCAGGATGAGGATCCAGCTGGTACTTTCTATGTGCCCTTGCAACTTATCCAGTCTGGCCCTTGTTCCATTCACAATCCAGACCAATGGTGGGGGCACTCTGTAAGATGTTGTAAAGTGCTTTAACCAAAACGGCAGCCATTAGGGAGGGGGCAGGTCCAGAGACTATTGGTGAGGGCACCTAGAAGGAAATGTTTTAAAAGGGAGGGATGAGTTAATTTGGGTTTAGTTCACATTTAAATGGAATGCCACTTTGTCCTGCAATTTACAGATTACATATTTAGATGTGTAACTGTACTATATGTTAGATGGGTTAACATGACGGCCCTAAAGATATGTTTTTAATATTTTTTTTACTCAGTCAAGCTGCAGGTTAGTTTACCAATTGTTTATATTTTATGGTATCATGTTGTGTATGTTGTAGGGCTGCAATAACTTTGAGATGGAATAGTACGCATATTTTCTAAATTTATTTGCCCTTTAATATGTGATATCCTGGGTATAAAAAAAATCAGTGAATAAAATTGTCTTTTGTCTTCTACCCAAATTATAATCTTAGTATAATTCTAAATGCCATTATCGAATAACAATAAAATGGTAATTTGGACAGAGGGCTATTTTGCAAATAAAAGCATTATATAAATGTATATAATTCCCAGAGTAATAGAATGGCCATTATTATTTCAAAAATTGGGGAATGTTTCATTGTGCATCAAGAAAGAAGTAGTTGTTACATTGCTTTTTATGTTACTCCCCCACAAAGCAGGGAAACCTCATCTCCAATTGTACAGGGTTATTATTGGACCTAATAAAGAACAATTTGTGATTTGCAAAATGAGAGATAGAAAATTAAAGATGTGCCCATACATTTTTCTAGTAAAAATATTTTTCCCAGCCCAATTTAAATTGTCATATCTTAGTAAAACCCTGTATTTTGGGTTTCATTCCATGTAAGGGTAAATGATATAAAGTAAGGGATAATGTGCCTCTTATATTATGCCACTGAGGAGTACCTGACCATATAAAAGTTCTAGGCAGAGACCGCCGATTGCTAGGGCAAGGGAACTCCAAGGTAAATGGTGAAATCCTTATATTATATTGTAAGGGGCTCATTGTTTCTTATAATACATACATCTTTTATTCTTTCCCCTTTAATTGCATTATAAATTCTAGCCTTGTCCCTCTCCCCACCTAAATGTAAAACCTATTCTAACTTAAAACCAGGGAACATACCTGCCCAGCATCTATTCAGCAGGTCTTGTTAGTGAAGTTGAGCACAGTGTACATTGCAAAGAGCCATGGTTCAGGTATGTGCTCTGTGCTGAACTTCATTAACAGGAACTACCAGCTGCTTCTGTCACTTCATAACGAATGTGACAGAAGTGGTTTTATATGTAGGTTTTAAATGTAGGTGGGGTGAGGGACAGGACTGGGATGCTTTGTATAAGAAAATATTACACTGCACCTCCCATTCTAAATCCAGAGCCTTATATGCTTGTGAAGGTTCTCATTCATCCAGGTCATGGTATATCTGTTGTATTCAATTAGATCAACTGGATTTGAAGTTTAGTTCTTGAAGACGTTTCGCTAGTCATCCAACTGGCTTTCTCAATTCAGAATGACTTGTACAAGAATCTGTGGCAATTATGTACCCTGGAATATCCCAATGCTGTTTTGACACATTACTCTGGGCGTTCCTATAACACCTCTTAGCCACTATCCAATCACGCCCTTAACACCTGGCTGTGATATGCTAATTGGGATTTTCCAGGGTACATAATTGCCACAGATTCTTGTACAAATCATTCTGAATTGAGAAAGCCAGTCGGATGACTAGCGAAACGTCTTCAAGAACTAAACTTCAAGTCCAGTTGATCTAATTGAATACAACAGATATCTGGGGACTTTAGTTCTCCTTTAAAGTCACGCTAAACAATCATTAATCAGTTAGCTCGACTTTAAGAGCTGATGGGAGCATTGAGGCCAAAATAGTGGTAAAAAAAAGTACAATCTGGTTTTGTAAAAAGAGATATCCATAAAATCTTTCTATAGAGGGAATTATTTTGCATACTTAATATCCCCACAAAGATTAAATTGTGTCCTTCTCCCGATAAGCATTCTTGTTTAGCACCTTTATTGGATAGATGTATATGTAATGTATTACACTGGAGTTCTTTCATTTGTGTGATTATTATGAGGGTAAACACTTTTTGCATACCATATTGTATCTATAGTTGTTATTTTTGTAATTTGCCCTCCCTTTTACCTTCTAACCCCACACACACACACATTTTTTCCCCCTCTCCCTTTCTTTTCTCTGTCTTGTTTTCATTTTCAATTTCTCCATTTCCATTATTTTTCACATTATCAGGGTTATTCAATAAAAGTTCTTATCGTTTAAAATGGAGTTAATTTTGCCCCAACCAATCACATTTTATTTAACATTTAAAAGCCAACATCTGATTGGTTGGGGCAAAATTAGCACAATTTTATCGATAATAACTTTTATTGAATCTCCTTGTATATTTTTTTTATTTCTTTCTATTTTTCGCTGAAAATTGTTTACACGGAAGAAGGTATTGGTTATGTGTAGCCCCATATTAATAAGACCACTTCTGTTGAATGGTCAAGCCATGAAATGCATCAAGTGGGAGACCTACCCTCCTTCATAATAGTTAATAATGTTTTCCTTTTATTAGAGCAGTAAGTTGCCTGTCTGTACATGTTACAAATATATTTGTTTTCTGGATAACGCGCATCTCTTGACTCACTTATTGGGGACCTCCCATGATACGTTACAGTTTGTGTGTTAGTACAACTTACAAGGCTTGTGCACTTAGGTTTAAATAGTGCATACACAGTAATCTAACAGAAAAAAGGCTTTGTTGAAGTTAAAACATTTTATTTTGTATCAGTACAGGTAATAAACCGTATATCTCTGCATGCAACTAATGAATGAATATTTAGAGGGAATTATATTTTACATTTGCAGACTTTTATTAATAGGGATGTCAGTCCCTATAACAAAAGTCTGTCCACTTGTTAATTTGCAGCCCCCAACCACTATAGTTATAATTTTGGAAAGGCATTACTATACATAGTACTGCTATTTTTTAGATGCACTGGGCATCTCAGTCAATGGTCCATTTCTCTGTGTGTACAGTAGAAAAGGCAGCTAGGTAGCTTAGGGAGAGGGGGCCAAAAGGAGCAAAAAGCCCTCCATTGAGCATAAAAATGGAGAAACCCCTTCTTATAACAGAAGGCATCTTGCAGTCTCATGCTATATGAATAGCATTGCCCACAAATTCTAAGAAACAAGAAGTGATTTCTTACTCCTGTTCTGTTCCCTGTTTCTGTTATAAGAAGGTCAGTGTTAATCAATAAAAGTTCTTATCGTTAAAAATGGTGCTTATTTTGCCCCAACCAATCGGATGTTGTCTTTCAAATGTTACATAAGATCTGATTGCTTGGAACAAAATTAGCACCATTTTAAACTACCGTATATACTCGAGTATAAACCGACCCGAGTATAAACCGAGGTACCCAATTTCACCTAAAAAATCTAATACAAGTTGTTGACTCGAGTATAAACCGAGGGTAGAAACTTGGCATTCAAGATGTTTGGAAACTACAACTCCCAGCTAATAAAGCATGCTGGGAGTTGTAGTTTCCAAACATCTTGAATGCCACCCTCACTTGGCATTCAAGATGTTTGGAAACTACAACTCCCAGCTAATAAAGGATGAGCACAGGAGCTAGAACTGTTAGCTGCTCATTGTACATCTAGTAGAAATAAGGTAAGAGAGCTTAAAGTTACTATCCATACAAATAAAGAATTAATTTAAACTATTTAGTGTGAAATAATCAGTATAGTTACCCTTTTTATTTTTAAAACAAATTCAATTATAACATAAATAGCACATCTCTGGCAAAGAATAGTTTTTAGGTTATATTGTATATTTTGCATGAATTGCATAATGCATTCTTCTGTAACTCACGGTCCAAAGGAACTTCAATACTAGAGGCAAGCCGAAGAGAGAGAATGAAGATCCCAAGAAGTGAACCAAGAGGCACGCTGTTCTTCAGGCAATAGGCAGATCCAGGTACTTTGAACTTCTTGGCTGGCATAGCTGCAAATATATGGAACAGGTAAAGAAGCTTTTTTTGTATCAATAATAATGTGCACAAATACTGTATAAAATATAATTTAAAAAAAACAAAACTGTATACAAATACATGACATGTTTTAACATTTTAGAAAAAAATTGAAAGTTATAACCTTTTAGTACACAATTTAAACAATTTACAAACCCCCTTGCACCTCCCATCAGCCTCCACCTCACCTGCTTCCAGGATCCTGACACGCCCCTGCCATGCTTCTTTTGTCTCTTTCATCCCTATTTTTAGATTTATTTACAGTTACAGACATAATGATGATTGGAGGCAGTAGTAGCACATCTTTTTTTAGTTCTGTTGCTTTATAAATTGTGTCCCTTTTTGTACACAGGGTAGGTGGGGTTGCAATACGCAGTATCAATATTGGAAATACTGCTGGTTTAGAAATAGAAGTACTTCAAAAAATGAGCAAAGCAGGAACAAACATATATGTTCCTGTATTTCAATTTTGGTTTTGATAACATCAAAAAAGGTTAATTTCTGCACTGTATAAACTATATCAGGACGATGCATGCAGAGGCTATCAGCTCTCCCGTGCAATTGCTCCGGCGATGCTACATTCGCATAGCGCCTCTCTGTGCATCTCAAAATAAAGTTTTACCGTTACAGGACTTTCCGCTGGCATTAAAAAGTCCCATAAAGGTAAGGTGCTATGCAAATAGAGCATCGCTTGTGGAGCCTGCATGGTTAACTTCTGTATTAAACATGCAGGCAACGCAGTGATGAAGTTTAAGACACACAAACATTGGTTAGCGTGTCTTTTAACTCCATTTTCAGCCGATGTACCACTTTGTGCACTGCCCTGGCCCTCTGCTTGCACGGATATGCAAGCAGGGGTCGGGACCGGCAGACGTGTCTGTGATTGACTGCGAGGCAGCCAATCACAGACGCGGCTGCTGGCTTCTCAGTGCGGCGAAGGAGCGAGGCATCTGGGGACTTTCTAAGAAAATTATTATAGCGGTTCGGTTTGGGGGCACATTTACTATTATATACATAAAGGGATTTACGCTAGGGGGAGGGAGACCAGAGTGGGTGGGAGAGGGAGGGGGAGAAGTACAGCACTGCGCATGGCAAAATTCTCTGGGAGGGGAGACAGGAGGCAGAGTCCTATATGGACTCTGCTCTCCTCCTGGTGGCCACTTTTTTGGACTTTGGGGGGGATTAATGGAGAACCACTTGGAGCTGGGATGTAAGGTAAGGATTTTATTGCACTACACATTGGGGCCAGTAGTGGGTGGGATTATCGTTTTGGGGGTGGACATGCCCTTTAAAACTACAAAGGGATGATATTATTATTATTGTGGATTTATATAGCGCCAACATCTTCCATAGCACTTTACAATCACATGTATACATTCACATCAGGCCCTGCCCTGAAAGGCTTACAATCTAACCAAATTTATTTGACACAAACAACCTATCAGTATGTCTTTATGATTGTGGGGGAAACCCACGCAAGCATAGGGAGAACATACAAACTCCTTGCAGATGTGTCCAAGGGTGAACTCCTGGCTTCAGCGCTGCAAGGCATCAGTGCTAACCACTGAGCTACCATGCTGCCCACAGTACAGAAACATTTATTTTTTCTTATTCATGTTTCTCTCTTTGCACCAGCCCGTTCTTCTACCCATCCATGGCCTTTCACACAAAGGACAAGCTTGACTTCATTAAACAATTTCCATCTGTTGATACGTGGGATTGAAAATGCTGTGAGCAGCCTACGACCTGGCAATCAAATGGAATGGAATGTTTTTCCTTTTTCACTTTAGTAACAAAAATTGTATACAATGAAATGACCAAAACACTTTCACTCTGACTTCTACTGAAACTGGTAGACTACGGTAGATAAAAAAAAGCAAATGGACCTGCTTCATGTCTATGTAAATGACAAAATATTGAAGATTATTGTGACCCATCTTCTCCACCTTGTGTGTTTGATTTCATATATGAACAATATTAAAAGTATTTTCATGGAACATCTTAATTTTATAAATAATCCTCACAATAAAAAAGTAAAGGATTTCCTAAACAGAGTTTAAAAAGGAACAAAAGCCAAATGAACAGACCCAATCCAACCAACTCACCTTTAAGTGGCTAAATGATCCCTCCTGTAATTTAAGTGTTTTGCAAAACCACACTGTACATAAACATATAAACAAACAAACAAACAGAAATCACTTTTTTAATGTGATTGTGAAGTGATTAAATGTCTAATAAACAAAATGGTGAAAGAAGAAAGGGCTCAAATGATTCCCAACCTATACACTAAATATAAAATATACATTGTGCCAAAATGTTCCATTTAAATTACATCCCATTGTCTTATTGGGTTAGAGATAAAATCACTAGTTATATACATATTTATAAGATAGCACTAATATAATTTTTACAACACTAAATAGTTATTTATTTTCTTTTACAAATGAAGATATGAAATTTCTATTTGTTTGTTGTTATGCTTAAGGCATTCTCTTTGGCCATGTTAACTAGCTTTGACATGGGTAACACTACATGCTATGTTAAAATTAGATCTGTCACTGCTCATTGTTTATGGGTGGTGCTCCTACAGTGATGTGCTTGCTGTGGCATGCATGTGTTGGCATTGCGCCAGTCATACATCACTATATGCAGGTGCATGTGATGTCTTTAGATATTTTATCTGTGTTTGAACTGCTCTCCTCTGTTCGTTTTAGCTGAGCTCCTAATCCCCCCTCCCTTTCTGTATATTCACCTTCTTACTCGGGCACAGCAATCTGCTAATAAATAAAGAATCAGTCCTATCTTTAAGCTTGAAGAATTGGTTTGGTGGTCAACTAACCTTCTTAAAGAAGAATTATTGTTTGTATAAAGATGTTTTCAAAAAAACAGTTAAAATGAAAAGTACTTGGGACAGGGATACAGGACTGGTAATTCCTACCTCCCAATATTGTTTCTGTGCGGAGCACCAGCCCAAAAAATACTGATTCTGACAGTTTCCCTCCTAGATTAAACACTATCTTTAATACAGTACTTGTCCAGAACTTACCTGTCAAATGAAAACTGTATGTGCTGTACCATTTAAACAAAACAATATTGTGAGATAAGAATAATTAATCCTACCTCCCTGCCCCAGGTACTTTCTTTTCATTTTTAAAAAGCCAATTTTTAGAGTATAGTTTTACTTTAAGTTTTACCTTCCAGAAGGTTTTGAATAAAATGTATTGGTCCATTTCCAGTCAAAATGGTAATTAATGTGCTTGATTTTTAACTAGATCTTTGTAGTACCTTAAAAATACATCCTGTGTTCTCTGGATCAAAACATATACGGCTATCAGGGAGATTCACCTAAAGCCACAAGCGCTCTGGGCAAATCTCCTGGAGGAGATTTACCAGGGGTTGCATTATTCTAGGTGAATCTCACGTGCACACAAGTATTTAAAGCCAGCTTTGCAGCTGGCGATATGTACTTACACTAAGAGAGCCGAGCAGCCTTTGGTAAATGGGCTGGCGGTGGCTGCACAAGTGTCTCTTCCAATACTTGTGCAGCAGCCGCAACTGAGGGTTAAAGTCTTGTTTACCGATCTGCACTATGGCTACCATGCGCCTCCCCATAAATCCCCTATTTATGTAGATACTTTTCCTCATAAAGACTACTGCTGCCTCCTGTTTTGGTTATAGCCAATTAAAACTTTATGATAGAGCTACAGTAATTCTGAGCAAGTAAATTACTTAGTTAAAGGAACACTAAACCCCAAAAAAGAACTCTGTGCCATCCGTTTCTATTATTCCCAGGGAGGTGAGAACGCTTATTCTCACCTCCCTGTGAATAATAGGACGCTCGGGAGACCTGGAACTTACCTTACCCGCCGCTCCACTCGCAGCCGCTCCTTCACTGACAGCCGCTCTGTCCTGACCACACGACCTATCTTAGGTGCATGCACGCCAATACAAAAGATAGGGCGATCGGGAGAGAACAGCTGTTTAGTGAAGGAGCGGCTGCGAGCGGAGCAGCAGGTAAGGTAAGTTTCAGGTCTCCCTAGCGTTCTATTATTCACAGGGAGGTGAGAATAAGCGTTCTCACCTCCCTGTGAATAATAGAAACGAATGGCACATAGTTCTTTTTAGGGGTTTAGGGGAGTTTACAGTTCCTTTAAGTAAAAAGGTTACATTCCCAAAGGAGCAGGGGAGGATTGGCCCAGTAGGCTGAGGGGCAAATTTGGCCTTCCACAAAAGGTATTAGTAAGTTACACACTTAAATGGCATAGCACGCACCTCTAGCTCTAACATGGGCATGGAACAGATGACTCCACCTCTGCTGCTGAACTTCTTTCCTTTACTGACACTGGGAGCTGACATGCACCACAACCTAAACTAAAATGAATTATGAGAATAGGTGGTCAGTAATGAGGTTTTGGAGACAATGCCTAAGTTTAAAGCTTAACTATGTGCTGCCTGCTTTGGCTGGCATGCTTAAAGATGATGGGGGGGGGGGGTTTAGCATGTGCTTATCTATGAGGCTGCATACTTTGCTCTGTTCTTGGCTCCTTTCAAACTCCTGCCCAGCACAGTGCAGGACACTGAAGGAAGCTAAAAGCAGAGCAATATATGGGGGTCTTAGGTATATAATTACATTAGCCCTCCAGTTCATTAGCAAGTTCTAGTCAGCCCTCCAGATCATTAACCAATGTTGTAATCCCCCAGACCATTAGCTGGTGTTATCAGCCCTCCAAATCATTAACCACTGTTATCAGCCTTCCAGATAATTATCCAGTGTTATCAGCTCTCCAGATCATTACCCATAAGCCACTGTTACCAGCCCTCCAGATAATTACCCAGTGTTATCAGCTTTCCAGATCATTACCTAGTGTTATCAGCTCTCCAGATCATTAGCCAGTGTTGTGAGCCCTCTGGATCATTAGCCAGTGTTATCAGCTATCTAGAGCATTAGCTAGTGTTAATTCAGTTTATTAGTCTGTTAGTTATCTTAACCACATCATACACTGGAAAATGTTGCAGGCCACCATGTAAAATGAGATTAGTAGTCTTAAAAATAGGCATAACTTAAACACAGTGTGTGAGACCTTAGCAAAATGGGCGTGGTCAAACTGTTTGCGATCTCCCCTGAAAGGGACACTTAGTTGTATTTGCCCCCCCAGGGCAAAATATCCCAGTCCTCCCCTGCAAAGGAGAATTCCTGGGAACCTTACTGTGCTTTGTCTAGGCTAGGGAATGTAGGCAGTGACATGTACAATAGTTTGCAGACACAAGGCAACATAGTCTGGTGGGGATGTGCAAATTTTGAATATTTTTCCCAAGCAAAGTTTACTGTACGTAACCAACACTATTCATTCACAAGGATTGGCATGTGTCTCAAGCATGAGACTGCCGGGCAGTTTCTTCCAGCTTTCACTCTAAAGGGAATTGTATTGGAAGGTAGAAAAACTGTAAGGAAAGCATGATAAGGCTCCTATCACTTTTAGATGCAGAAAATGCAGAAGCAGCTCCATATGCTAATAATGTAGGTACTTCAAAGGACAAATGCATATCAAAATCGCTTACCAAAGTAAAGGGGACACAAGCCCTAAACAAAAATCATACTGAAAAATGCAATATATTGCATCTATAACTAAAAAAACATTAATTTATGGTCTCTTACAGACTAAATATTCATTTAGTAGTTTTCCCCACATTTCCTATGCCCAACTATTCACATAATATTTTGTTTTCTACTAAACACAAAAGAAAGAATTCCTATTTTTCTCTTTTTTTTTTTAATCTACACACAAAATTAAACATCTTCTAAAGGAAACAGCATTCCTACATCCTACACAAAGATACTTAGCATCAGCTTAATGCAGTTTGTGCAAACATTCAGTGAGGATCCGTGCTTTTTTTTTAAAAACACAGCTACATTATGTAAAAGGCAAATTTTCAATTCTGGTTCAATAAATAAATTCTACAATGTTTATCTTTTAACACTGTTAATCTTTGCAAATTGGTATGCCAACCAGTTAGGGCTAGGCCACACTAGCACATTTATCACGCGTTTTGTGATATGTTATATTTGCATGCATACCAGGCCAACACAATGTGGGTGGATGCACTGTGTACATGCGATGACCATTTTTTTTTGCATGCATACGCACATACAGTACAACCTTCGTTGAGACCTGTCAGAAATACACTGGGTAAATTCTGTAACTTCGCTGTTGCTTTAAAGGGCAAGTCCACCCCCAAAACTAACTTTTTATATTTATTTGGCCCAAATAAGTGCTCCAAAACAAACTTTACAGCATGTAAATCAGTCCAGTGGTTCAAAAGTTACAGACCTTTGTAGCTGGCTTAATCCTGCAGCATGGACCAATACAGTGATGAACAGAGACAGGTTACATTACCTTGCCTCTGTTCTTTTCATGTTCTTGAGCATGTCTGTTAGCATCCAGCAGTGAGAACAGAGGAAGTTGCATCAGTAATGGTCTGACCCCTGGATCCCTGGATTTTCCCTCTCAACCAATCACAGCTGTAAAGTTATGTGTACTGAAGAAATCCAGGATCAACAGCTGCAGCCAGCCAGCCCAGAGAGAGAGATAGAGAGAGAGACACACACACAAACACAGGCAAGAATTTTTTTTTTTTTCTAAGCTGCAGCTCGGGGTCATCTAAAGTGGAAGTGGAGAGGAAGTGCAGCCTGATATATATCTCATTAAATATCAGGCAAAGCAAATGATTTTGAGAAAAATGAACATGGCATTTGAGGTTGGTGCTATTATATAAAGAACATATAAAAAGTTTATTTTTGGGTGGACATACCCTTTAAGTGAAAAACAGGGAGGTAAGACATAGCTCCTTTACCTTTCAATTTTCAATTAAACTGAAAACCCCAAACTCAATTTTGCCAGTGGAGATACCCTTTAAAGTGCACTTAACAGCATAAGTACTAAATTAAGTTTGTTCTATGCTCTTGCTTTTAATTGAATCCCATTATGTTTTGTAATGTCAAGGAAATGTTATGCCAGTTCTGCTTTACTATGCTCAATTTTGTTTTCACTTATTTAACACAAAATATGGTAACAAAAAGTAATTACTGATCAACATGATCGCTATCTTACCTACAGTGTATACATATTTATTGTCATAAGCTGTGCTTCTGGGCAAGTCATGCTTACAGTCTTGTTTCATGCAATTCAAATTATATAACTAGATGCTCTGATGTGACAGAACACTAGGGGCCTTCTTTTATAGCTTTACTTGTTGTTATATGGGAAACAGTGTTTATAATAAAGAATAGACTTTGTTATTGGATTGCAAACAGAGAGTGGTGGTCAATGGGGCTACATCTATGTGGGCTAAAGTTCTAAGTGGAGTGCCTCAGGGTTCTGTACTGGGGACACTTCTTTTTAATCTGTTTATAAATGACTTTGAAATGGGTATTGAGAGCAAGGTCTCTGTATTTGCTGATGACACTAAACTATGCAGAGCTTTGGAAACTTCAAATGATGTGCAATTGCTGCAAGCTGACCTAGATAGATTATCAAAATGGGCAGCAGTATGACAGATGAGATTCAATGTTTATAAATGTAAGGTGATGCATTTGGGGTTTAGCAATCCAGGAGCCACCTACACCATAAATAACCCTGTGTTAACTGTAGCAAACAATGCCAGGCAGCAACGGCTACAGCTAACAAAATGTTGTCTTTTATAAAGAGGGGAATAGATTCAAGAGAAAAAAACATTTTACTCCCTCTTTACAAGGCACTGGTAAGGCCTCATTTGGAATATGTGGTGCAGTTTTGGAATCCCATATACAAAAGGGACATCATGTAAATGGAAGCAGTTCAGAGAAGACAAAAAAAACAAAGGATGCTCCAAACATCTCCCGGTTCCTAGTTATCCCTGAAGTCCGACAGGTTCCTATACAGGCTTTGTTTGGCCATGTCTCCCTCTGGTCTCTCCGGGTCACATGATCTCTCGAGATCTCTGGTATCTACTGGGGGTGTGCTCCTGACTCGGAGGCCTGTCCACACCTCCAAGTCCTATAACAATACTGAATAGAGAGACTCGGCACCAATCCCTCCAGTCCTCCCTCATGTCTATGAGTAAGGGTCACTAGACCCAAAACGCGTCAGACATTCCTTCTATTTTCTTATGTATCTCTCACCTTTTAAATATGTTTAAATAAAGGAACTGTTTTTTAAAATTGGATCGCAACTGATGCTTTGAGGAGGACTGGAGGGATCGGTGCAGAGTCTCTCTATTTTGTATTGTTACAGTTCAGAGAAGGGCAACTTAACTAATAAAGGGAATGGAGAGGCTTGACTATGCAGGCAGATTAGACAAGTTAGGGCTGTTTACATTAGAGAAGCGGCAATTGCAAGGGGATATGATCACTTTATATAAATATATTAATGGGCCATACAATAAACTCTCTGATGCATTGTTCACTAATCGGTCATATCAGAGGACACGTGGACATCCTTTAAGATTGGAAGAAAAGAAGTTTCATCTTCAGGTTAGGAAAGGTTTCTTTACAGTGAGAATGGTGAAACTGTGGAACTTCCAGCAGATATTGTAATGGGAAGTTCACTAAATATCTTTAAAAGTGGGCTAGATAAGTTTCTAAAACTAAAAAATATTGAGAATTACTGGTATTAATGCATATACTGTAGTTCTGGTTGATCCAGGGATACTTTCCAATTGCCATTTGGAGTCAGTAAGGAATTTCCCCCCATTTTTTAGCTGGTTTAATTTTTGCCTTCCTCTCGATCAACTGTTAGGTAGGGTTTAAAAGGAGGGTGAAAAGGTTAGACTTGATGGACGCATGACTTTATTCAACATCAATTTTAAAAAAATTACTATGAAAATGTGATGCAGAAACTCAAAAATAGCTTGCGCGTGAAGAAAGTTACAGTTATACGATCTTCTTCCCAAGATCATTCCCCAGGTCCCTGAGCCATTTACACTAACTTTATATTGCTATTTATACCGTATATACTCGAGTATAAGCCGAGGTTTTTAGTTTAAAAAAAAATCAACCTAAAAACCTTGACTCGGCTTATACTCAAGTCAAGTGCAAACTTACTTCACGGGTGCGCGATGATGTCATCGCGCACGCTGGCGGGATGACGTCATCGCGCAGCCGCGAAGCAGTACTGGGAACTGCCGGCTCTGCACAGAGTGAGCGGCAGCCGGCGGAGAGATGAAGAGTGAAGACTGACCAGGTAAGGTAAGTGAACGGAGGGTTTATTCATAGTAAATAAACCCATAAATAAATACCATTTATTGACAAAGTGTGTTATTTGAATATAGTGGAATGATGTAGAGGTGGAGTTTGTCAGTTTTTTTTGTTTTTTATATTTTTATCTGGCAATAATTTGAAACCTGGTCCTTGGTTAAATTCTATAGTGTCCTATGTTTGCCCACCATTGCTAATGTTTGTTGCTAAAACCTGGGGTGAACAGTGGATTATACTGTATATTTGAAGCCCATGATGGGGAGGACTGTAAGTGGTGGGAGAATTTTGAGGAATCACAAATTTTTAAAGTAGTTTTTGTAAATACACTACAAGAAGGGGGGCTCTAGGCAGGGGGACAGTATGCCATACAGTAACCCCCAATACCTTTCTACTATAGGTGTTTGGAAACTACAACTCCCAGCAACTAAAGCATGCTGGGAGTTGTATTTTCCAAACATCTACAGTGGAAAGGTATTAGGGTTACTGTAGGGATTACTGTACAATTTCTACCCTCAGCTTATACTCGAGTCAATCATGTTTTTCTGATTTTAGAGGCAAAAATGGGTACCTCGGCTTATACTCGGCCGGCTTATACTCGAGTATATACGGTACCTTAAATTTAATCTGAACTTTCAGATTTTAGATCTCCCATTGACTTATATGGGTCTGTTTCTCTGGTTTTCAACTTTTTTTGAAAATCGGAAAATCCATTTCCGGAACAGAACTTGCTGGTTTTAGTCAGCAGGAGATATTGATAAACAGTCATGAGGATGGTGCAGTACAGAATCTATTGTTCAGTATATCTAGAAAAGTCTGATATGATCCAACAGTCTATTAAACACAGGAGATCACCATGTTCAGTGCCAGTAGGTACTTTGCACCAGTGTACTGACAGGTCCTTCTGTGGTTCATCTCTCACCCCCACCTCTCACTACTGTCCCTTTCACAGCAATCCTGCATCTGTCAAGACAAAAAGCTACTGTCTTCTTTCAGCAGAGAAGCATGAAACTCTTCTGACATCTGCAGAATGAAAACTTATCATTCATGTATTAATCCAAAGGGACTTATGTTTCAAATCTCTTTCAGCATATTATTTCAGTTTTCATGCACAATAATTAGTCTAATTTGACAGAAAACAGTGTGCATTCATTCCATTTATTTAAGTTTAGTATAATATGCTACTGTTTTTTGTTTGTTATAAAAAGAATTTGTTAAGTTCCTGCCCATTTTATACTGGCCAGTGAATATTCAGGAGCTTTTTTTCTTCTCAATTCCACAGGCAAAAATATCATTTTGGTCATTAGCAAAAAAATAAATAAAAAAACTAGGCAGAGTGCTTCGTTAACAAGTAAGGATCACAAACTTTGCATGAAGATATTTCATTTTGACCAATTTCTTAAGTATCAACTGTGTAAGTTCCTGGCCTCTTGGCAAGGTGAGTTTCTATTGGCCCTACAACTACATTAAAATTAAAGTAAAGTAAAAATGAGGATGACTGAAAAAAATGCCCATGCCACATTTAAGTAATACCCACTTACTGTTTGCCTGGGTACACACAAGCAATATTTTTCCTGTGTATCGGTTGGTCAGGCCAGAAAATCTGCTGTGTTTCGGCTGTTGCCAGCAACAATGTCTGTCGCCTGTTTGTCCAGATCTGAAGAGCAGGAGATCAGGCATTTTGGTAAATCACCACCAAACATGCGGTCTCCTATGGACTGTACAATCGGTTGTCGCGAACGGTCAGTTGGCACAAAAAATTTCTGTGTGTACCCAGCCTTAGGACTAATGGCATAGCAAATTCATGTCAAAAATACTATAGTACTATAGTGCAGGGAGGTAGGATTGATAATTCCTACCTCCCACTATTGTTTGTGAGAGGAGCACCAGCACAAAGAAACACACTTTTGCATCTTTAATACAGGAAAGACTGGGACACTAAGCTGGCAGATGAAAACTGAACTCAACTCAACAAACCTAAAACACAACAAGAAATACTGCAAAAAGAAACAAGGTCCATAGCATGTGCAGTATTACAGTATACCGAGTTCTTTGTGTAAATTATTATAATGCAGTATATGAGAAACAATCAATTAATTAAAACAGAACATATCTATGCAGTCAGTGCCAGAAGGTACCTTGTACCAGTTTAGAGAACACATACTTCATCATCACTTCAGTCGTTGCTCACCCCTCCCCATCTCCCTTCTTTTCACAGTAATCATTCATCTGTCGCACTCACACAAAACACTACTGTCTCCTTTGTCTGTGTATAAGCAAGGAAAAGTGACATCTGTGGACATCACAGTTCATACATCTTCTTTAAACCTAGAACTGCTGTGATAACTGACAGGAAGAAAAAAAATTTTTAACCTCTGCCTAATGATCAATCTACAATGCAAGTATACCAGCTGAGAACAATTCTAAATTTAAAGAATCAGTGTACCCTAAATTATTTTTCACAAAAAAATTCTCCTTTAATTTGACCCACATTGATTTATATAATAATTTATAATTAAGTGTAACACTGTGGACATTATACAAATATAACTGATAAATCAATAAACATATACATTTATATTACAAAATGCCTCCAAATTCAACACAAGGATGGATCTATGCAGTTCCTGTGAGAAGAAGTTCTAGCAATCTTTAAAGAACCCCAAGGGGCCTCTAGACCCCTGGTTGAGAAACACTTAACATGTTTAGCTGTGTAGCCATTCTGGAAAAATGAATCACATGGCTGGTGGTTCAGGAGAGTAGTATGCCGATTCTGGTATGAAGGAAGCTCATGAAAATATTCTGTGATTGCAGGAATCTAGAACCCAAATTAAGCTAAATCTGCCATTTCTGAGGGTAAAGCCCCACTTCCCAGTAGGAATGTACCGGTAGTGAGATTACAATGTAAACGCAGATGCAATCCCAAAACCAGATCGCACTGCGCATATTGCACTGTTGAACTAATTATTTTCTACGCTATATGTTGATGCAAAACTAGCTTGCACTGCGTTGAGGTGCAACACAAAATATCTTGCAAAAAACTGGGACTGAAAAAAAATCAGCCACATGTTATTTTGATTATGTGCCATGTACCAAACACATGTTGAACTGTAATATGATAAGAGTACAGTTCAGCAATACAAACAAGTGCGTCTATAATAAATGTAGCCAAATTACATACCCACAGTACCTATACACACGAATGTCATCTAAAGTATACTAACCCCCCATGCACACCGACTCCTCTCGTCCTAAACTTTTTTCTTGTGGCTCCCATGCTCTGGAATTTTATTCTGAAACAGCACCCTCATACTGAGCATACTTTACCTGTGGGTTCTACAAAAAATCTTTATTCGGGTAAACACATTATGCATTTAGTGCATTGGACCCTTGTGTTAAGA
The DNA here is from genome assembly GCA_019447015.1 of Hymenochirus boettgeri. Classification (NCBI taxonomy): domain Eukaryota; kingdom Metazoa; phylum Chordata; class Amphibia; order Anura; family Pipidae; genus Hymenochirus; species Hymenochirus boettgeri. Next base: position 123,468,456 of record CM033470.1, read on the forward strand.
GTTGGGGTCTGTAGTGATCTATTGAACTTGCACGGCATCATTTTCTACTCAGGAGAGACTCGGTGTAGGTTCTGGGGATGCCCAGAGGGGTTTGATTTTATGTATTTGTAATAGATTTGTTTTATTGAGGATACTGTGATGTGGGATGTGGGGGGGGCTATTGTGTTTACCCAAATAAAGATTTTTGTAAAACCCACAGGTGGACTATGCTCAGTATGAGGGTCTTTTTGGTGGACATTCTTGTGGAGTCTGGAATTTTATTCTTTGGCAAGAAACTTCAATAAACAGGTTAAAATCTAATCTCACGTTCTACATTTCAGAGCCCAGAACAGCATAGGATTGTTAAAATTACACTGCACTAGGTCTTACTATGGTACGTCTATCCTTCCCTATGTATCTGTATGTTACCTACCTAATTAGATTGTAAGGGAACCACTTTTCTCATGTTACATGTTTCAAGCACTTGTATTCTTTTTGATGCACATACTTATTTATATAGTTAGATATTTATGTATTTATCTATATTAAATGCATTACTAATCAGATATTTAATGAGAAGCATTGTCCCTGTTCCCTTCCTCTGGCACATAAAGCCGCCTCCAACCTCCACACAGCCAATCAAGGCCCCTGCTGCCTCCTCTGCACATGCTCGAGTCTCTACAGATCATGGGAAGGAGACAACAACCTTTGGCAGTATAAGAGACAACGGGAAATAATTATCTTTAAATATCTGGTTAGTAATACATCAAATAAAGTGTTTTTTTATGTTTTCTAGAACAGTATGCAACAGATTTTGGAAACTAATAGTGGTGCTCTTTCTGTCGTCATAATTTTTCATGCTAAAATGACATACAATTAGATATTTGCTTGCGTGACTTTTTAATACAACCAAACACCACAATTTAACACATACAAATGATAAGACTGAATTGGAAAGCATTCAGTCTTTAATTTATTATTAAAGGGTAATTAAATGCCTTTTAAAATAATTTTCCTTTCTGGAGAAAATAAAATCCTACTAGCAAGTGCTGGAATTATATTTTATTGCACAATTGTCAATTTTATGGTTCCCTTTTAAATTGTAAGCATAGTAATCCTACAGTAAGTTGAATAAGTAACAATTAAGAAACAATTAAAGATTTCCAACCAAATACACACTTTCCCATAAATTATATCTAAAACAGCAGATTAAAATAATGCATTACATGGCTTATTTAAGTCTGTTTAAAATCAATAAAATCTATTACCACGGAAATCACTCCACAAACTTTGACTTTCAAATGTTATTTAACCTTTTTTTACCTTTAAATTGGTAACACTTAAAAGACTTAAATCACAAAAGTTACCCACCTATCCACCTCACTTGATTTAATATTGCGCTAGCGGCAAAAAAGTTACTTTAAATTTTGATTCACGGTATGACCAGGCAGATTTACTTTAGGGCTTATTTACACTATCAACCTGATTTAACACACTTGCAAATGCACATATACTACCATGCATTATTTTCTGCATATTTGTGCATTAATATAGACATTTCTGTCCATTTTAATATGTTTTTATTTATATTAAGAAAAGAAGTTTGATTTTTCATCTAAGTTCGAGAAATGTTTCTTTTCAGTGAGAATCGTTAAAGGATAAGTGCACTGTAAAATCAAGTAATGTTAATTTGGAAGCTGCAGCTTTAAAAATACTGTTGCCATATTTTTTATTGTTTTTTACCTATGCCCCTCCAGAGCCTAGCTTTGTGCCTTGAAAGTTGCTGACATCTTGTTACTGGTTTGCTGAATGTTAAGCTCCGCCCCTCTGAGATTTCCTCTGCTTTCTCCTGCTTGAGCCTCAAACAGTAATGCCTGTGAGTTCCGTGCACTCTCCTGCTTGAGCCTCAAACAGAAATGCCTGTGAGTTCCGTGCACTCTCCTGCTTGAGCCTCAAACAGAAATGCCTGTGAGTTCCGTGCACTCTCCTGCTTAAGCCTCAACAGTAATGCCTGTGAGTTCTGTGTACACGCACGTGCACGGAACTCACAGGCATTACTGTTTGAGACTCAAGCAGGAGAAAGCAGAGGAAATCTCACAGGGCGGAGCTTAACATTCAGCAAACCAGTAACAAGATGTCAGCAACTTTCAAGGCAGAAGGGTAGGCTCTGAAGGGACATAGGTAAAAAATAAATATGGCAATGATATTTTTAAAGCTGCAGCTTCCAAATGAACATTACTTGATTTTACATGCACTTATCTTTTAACTTGTTAAAATGTCTACCAGCAGATAATGGCTAAGATAATGGCTAAATGATTGGACTGGGAGGAACTGGGAAAGAGGCACCCTGGCAAGTCAGCAAGGATGAAGAGTAATATCTATGCTCGGGGATGTTGGGCAAAAAGGTAAGTACCATGGTCTTGGTATATCGTATATACTCTCGTATAAACCAAGGAATTTTACCTTTAAAATCATCCTAAAAGTTTCCCCTCGGTTTATACTCAGGTCTGGGCTGATCAGGAAGCTTGAAGGAGCAGAAGGGCAAAATTACATAGCCCTAGGAAAACAAAAGCTGTAGCCAATGGATTAGGCAATTGTTGCCCTGCTTATTCATATCAGCCCAGATTGCAAGGGAAAGGGGGAAAAATAGAAGTAACAGGATTCAACAAACAAGTTGCATAGAAAAGTATGCAGGGCACATCTGTGTATTAGGTGGTGTATGGGGCTATGTATGGGAATTTCTATGGGGCTGTGTATAGTACTTTTTATGGGGCTGTGTATTGGACTTTCTATAGGTCTGTGTATTGGACTTTCTATAGGGCTGTGTATAAGGCTTTTTATGGGGTTGTGTATTGGACTTTCTATGGAGCTGTGTATTGGACTTTCTATGGGGCTGTGTATGGGACTTTCTATGGAACTGTTTGTGGAGCTATCTATGGGTCTGTCTATGGAAGAAAGTCAACCCTCGGATTATACTTGAGTCAAGCAATTTCCCTGGTTTATCAGTTAAGTACCTTGGTTTATATTCGGTCGGTTTATACTCGAGTATATACGGTACAGTATATTAATGTTTAACAAAACAGGTGTGCCATGATAAAAACTTTACATTTCTGAAAAGTTCTGAAAGTTAATATATTGACCGGTCAATAATGAACAAATAATAATACAAAAAAGCAAAATCAGATCCTGGGATCAATATCCCAAGTGATCATATGTCATTATCCTCTGGAGTATGTACTTTAAAAATCTATAACGTGTCACAAAAAATCCACTTAGTATAGAGAGAATAGATATATCTTAAAGGGTAGTTTAAAGTATAACCCCACAAAAACTCTGATTCTCCCACACTGTGGAATTAGATCCCTCAACGGTCTCTTCCCTGCTTCCTGGTAATGACTGTCTGTCATGGCCCCACCAGTGACATCACGGCATTAGCTGACTGCAATTACTGATCAAGCAGAGAAAAGACCAGCGAGGGATCAGGATCCTCTCAACATGAGCAGAGGAGGAGAGACTTCCAGTGAGGAATCACGGTTCTGTAAGTTCAAATTCCTCAGCATGGGAGTGTTGGATGAAGGTAAGAATAAAACATAAATATATATATAGTTTGGTAAATCAAGTATTGTCTGAATTTCCCAAGGAAGGCCCCCGCGAGCAACGCTGACAAGACGTGTAATTGAATGAAGAGGGAGTGCCCCAGAAAAGGAGAAAAGAAGAGCGATAAAACTACGTACAATATCATACCTTACTCCAGGTCTCTGCCCGCACTAGATCGTTAAGTACGCATGAGGAGGCCGTGGCAGTTGCGGTCTAAGTAGGAGAGAGAGGGAAGGTAAAATAAAATATCTTTGCACGGAAATATTGCGTTAAAAAGACTATAGAGAGTTTTATAGCGGGTTTGTGCTGGGGGAGAATGCAAATACTAATCAGAAAGAGAGGGGAATAAAAACGTCTTAAGACAATTAAAGAAAAGGGCGATGTGTGTAGGGGTCGTCAAGCTCGGGGAAGTGGGTTGGGTGTGACACTGTTGAAGACGGGAAGAGGCTTAAGGGTGGAACAAAACGTCATCTTCCAGGGACGTTGTAATGCAGGTTCATTGGTCAGTTTAAAAAAAAAGCTGGATAGTTTTTCTTCTGCAAAAACAAGGAATGTTGCAAGTTACTGGTATTATTACATAAAGGTATGAGTTGATCCAGGGGAAATTTCCGTTGCCACGTTTGGGTGCTGAAGAATTTTTTCCGCCCAAATAATCGAAAATATTGGGTAGGTAGGGTTTTGGTGGTGTTGGGTGTGTGTGCGCGCCTGGGCTTGGGTCACCCATTGACATTGCATGAAAAAAGTGAGTGATAATGTGGTGGGGGGGCGTAGAAGTGGAGGGGGGAAGAACATGGTAGTATGGGGTGTACGTGTAGTGGTCTTTATAGTCAAGCAAAGAAAACATTCAGAGAAGTACGGATATACGGTACGGTGGAAAGTCAAAGTGAGAGAGGAAAATGAAATTTTTTTATTAGGTAAGGTGAAGGGACAGAAAAAAGATTGCGCAAACTTGGGGTAAGTCGGCACGACTAGCCGTGAGTTGCAAGACACTGGAGAAATATACGCGCGAACTTGATAGGAGAAACGTAGAAAGGAAAAGGGGCACGATCACACTGGAGTGGGCCATAGGGTGGTGAGTGAGGACCGCGGTAGTGAGGTGACGTAAGCGACTGAAAGCCCCCAGTCAAGGTGGAATAAATAGCGTCGATGACATGTTTTGTGGGGCTGGAGGGGCCGTGCGGTAGTGGGAGATCGATGTTGTTGTGAAAGCGACACTGGTAGGAGCAGGGAAACTAAAGATCTAACCGGAGCAAATGATGTGTTCGGCCAATAGGATGGTGAGGCGCACATTCAACGGAAACTAGGCATAGGGGCGGGTCGAGGAGAAAAGGACTTGTGTCTCAGCTGGGGGGGCTGGAAGTGGCTGCGGGGGTTTGATTGTATGAAAATTACCTGTTGATTGATACAGGGGGTTCAGCTCGCATAATATAACATTTTATAACCAATTAAAAGTGTTCCCTGGGGGAGAAATGAACCTGCAACCCCATGCTCTTCTGTCTTAATAAAAGCAAGCTTTTACCCATAAACAAGCGAATACTATACACCGTTACAAATTTTATCTTTTGCTAGAACAGAATAAAATGTTGTTAAAATCAGCTGACTGTTTTATTGTGGCCAAGGAAGGCTGTAGCAATTCATAAAACGCAGGGTATCAACAGCTTTCAAAGGTTCTTATATCAGGGTCATCAGACATTTGTATCGAAAAATAACACGATGCATAGAGATCCCATAGTGAATATGGGAATCGGGAGGCCATGGTGTCTTGAAGGCTCAAGCTGTGGACTGACAACAAACATGGAGCATTCTAAGTTACAGAATCTTTTACTTGCACGTATTAACCGATTACGACCGAGTATAAAACCGAGGTACCCAATTTCAGCTAAAATTCCTAATAAAGTTGTTTGACCTCGAGTATTAAACCGAGGTAGAACTTGGCATTCAGGGCAGTGTTTGGAAACTACAACTTCCAGCTAACCAGCAGGCTGGGTAGTTGATGTTTCCCAAACATCTTGAATGCCAAGTTGAGGGTGGTGGGATTGCAGCTATAAAGCATGTCTGGGAGTTGTAGTATCCCAAACCTCTTGATGCCACCCTCCCCTCCCACACCAGTTCAGTCTGTGGGGCTCTTCTCCCTGTGGGCTCTTTCTCATTCCAAGCAAGGGCCAGCGTGAACGAATCCTTGGGCCAGCATTGAAAGCATCCTTGGGTCTTGAAGAAGAATCCTTGCATTGAAGAAGCAGTGAAGTCTCCTCTGCCATCTCGCAGCCGCCACAATCCTATCTCTCACTGGCGCGCCGGCTGACGTTCCACTGGCCGCCGCGCCGGCTTGGCGCCGGGCTGTGACGTCAGGCCGGCGCGCCAGTGCAGAAGAAAGATGCTGCGCTGCCGGAATGGTAAGTAAGTCTGTGACCGAGTATGAACCGAGTCTGATTTTTCAGGCTGATTTTTTCAGCCTGAAAAACTCGGTTTATCTCGCGTATTACGGTAAACATGCAAATATCAAGAGAAGAATCTTTACAATGAAGTGGTTCAATATTAGTATTAAAAATTTTATTTTAGTTCTCATTTAACTTTCTCACACTGCAATTTTTGCTATTTCGCAAAATAGTTTGCTATTTGTCCTCAACCCAAGTACATGCTAAGTGTGGGGGCAGGGGTGATCCACCAGATGACCCTGGGTATCAGGACTAGAGAGGGGCAAAGCTAAAGAGGGGGCAGGACCAATATGGGGTCAGAACCGAATAGAGAAAAACCAGGGGGAAAGACTTTTTGCATTGACTGGCCAAGGCTAAAATGTCACAACAACTGAAGGGTGAAGTGGAAAAAGGGGTGGCCATGACCCATAGAGGGAACAACCACCTGGTTATCTGTGACCAGAGGAGAAAAAGAAGATGGGGGTGGGGCAAAGACTAGGGAACACGAATAGTCTGCAGGACTGAAGGGGGGCTGGGCCAAAAAAGAGGGGAAAGACTCAGAGGGGAAGCAGAGAGGACTATAGGGAAGAAAAGGGTGGGGTGGCAGGACCATGAGGGGGCAAGTACCAGATGGGGGAGGGCCATGTGGATGGATTGACATTCAGATATTGGAACAAGGAATGGAAAAGTGTGTGTGTGGGTGGGGGGGGGTGCCAGGGATGGAGGGTGGCAGGACCAGAGGAACAAAATGGAGGGTGGCAAGACCATAGGGGGAGAGTCATTGTGGAGGAGACCTCTCCAGGGTTAAAGGACAGAAGGGAGGAAAAGAAACGCTGGAGGAATCAGAATATTTGGCAGACATGGAGTTATGGCAGACTTTAGTGCAGTAGAAATTGTCTGCCCTTACTAAAAGGGGGAGGGCAAATCACCCATACTGAGAAAGCAGAGATGCACAGGATTGAAGGTGGGGGCAGTCAAAAATGGGGGGCGGGAGGCCGATAGTGAGGGAAGACCAACCTTGGTATCGTGGACCTAGAGAGGGGAAGACTGAGAGGGAGGGTGGGGTACAGTGGGAGGGAAGCCGAGAGTGGGGAAAAGCCCAAGGGGGAGCGACAACTGCCCTCCAGAACTAAACTTATTGACTTTCAGAGCTAAAAGGAAGCTCTTACCCATGCCCTCTAACTGTCCCCCTATCCAAGTGCTATGTATTTGGAGACTACTTTATTAGACTTCGAAGGGGTCATCCAGCCTGTCAGGTTAAAGGGCATCTATAGTGTGAAAATGAACTTTTTTTTCTTTAGTTCCATATGTTTCATAATTACCCCCAACCCCCCACCAGTGTGCAGATTACCTCTCTGTCCTGAGATTACACCAGTTAGAAGAATACGTGATGCATTTCCTCTACTCCTACTTGGACTGCCAATCAAATCCGTGTGTGATGGTGAACCCCCCTCCCTGCTCTGTATAAACATAGAGAGAACAGCCATTACCAGGGGGAGAGAGGAGTAGCTTTGAATAGTGTATATAAGGTCTGAACTTGACCGCCATTCTTGATAGACTTTCACGATTGATAATGAGTCACAAAGTGAGAGATCCGTAATGACGTGTTCTCCTCTATTTCCGTGTCTCCAGTGACAGCTTGCTTTTCCTTTGGCACTGTGCGTGGGTGTTTTTCAGGATGTTGACTTTTACTCCTAATGCCACCATGAGAGCTTGTCGGTTATAAACGATAGTTGAGGAACAAAATTGGAAAGGAGGTAACAAGGGGAGGGGAAGTGCTGTCACACAATATCAGGCACCCATGGTTAAAACAGAGTCAACTGACATAGATGGATTAAGGCACACGAGTACGATGATTAATCTTGCAAAGGGGCAATGTGTGTTTTTTTTTTTTCAGTATAGATGCCTTTAATCATATATGTACTACCTATTTCTAAAGAAAACCACGTTTACGTCATATACTCGATTATAAGACGAGGAGTTTTAGGTTTAAAAATTAACCTAAGAACCCTTGACTCGGCTGTATACTCGAGTCAGAAGAAACTTACGTTCAACCAGAGGCAGCCGCGAAAAGTCGCCGGCAGTTCCCAGTATATTGCGTTCCGTTCGCATGACGTCACACGTACGCTGGGCGGGATGACGTCCATCGCGCACCGCGAGTCCGGCGGCAGTTCCCATTACTGCTTCCGCAGCTGCGCGATACGTCATCCCCAGCTTGACGGATGTAACGTCATCGCGCACATGACTATGACGCATGCCTCTGGATTGCAGAGAAGGAAGACTGAAGACTCAGGTACGGGTTAAGTTGAGCTGGGGTGGGACTGGGGGGAGGGGCGGGTACTGGGGGACAGTATGGCCCATGCTGTTTACTGTATCCTCACAAAACCAAGGTAGGCCCCTTTCAGCAACATGACTATCTGGAACTGTCCCCCTTTCTATAACCCACTGCACTTTGGAGAGATCCATACTGCAACATGGGTCATTCTGCTGATCTGGCAGGCTGAAAAGGGTGATCAAAATCTGTAATCCCCAAGATTCAGACTTTGTATTCTTCTCATTGGAATTATGGGTGATGTTGGTGTACAGATTTTAATTTAAAGGACAATAAATGTTTTGTTAGCGGTTGTCTATTAGCAGCCCTGGGGGAGGGCTGGGGTACTGGGGGGAGGGCTGGTGGAACAGTATGCCATGCACACCCACATTACCTTTTTACTATAGGTGGTTGGAAACTACAACTCCAGCAACCAAGCATGCTGGGATTTTTTAGTTTCCAAACATCACAGTGGAAAGGTATTAGGGTTACTGTATACCCTCGGCTTATACTAACTTTCGGTCAATCATCTTTTCTAATTTTTGAGGCAAAAATGGGTCCTCGGCTTATACTCGAGTCGGCTAATACTCAGTAATACGGTGTGTATACCTTTTTGAGGAACCATATTTATGTTGATGCAAGTCTTGCCACCGAATATTCCTGTACTCACCTTTGAAGCATTAATATATCCTCTGTAAGTAGGACAGGTAATGCTGATTTCTTCACGCTAGTGTCAGCTAAGAGACATGTACGCTATGTGATGTTTGGATATAGCTTTATTGTCACTAGAGAGACAAGTCCTTTATGATTGTCCACTATAGTGCAAAGTCTCCCATGGATGTATCTTTCCCAATATGTTCTATGTCACGAAGGGTCACTTCCTCTACGGTTGATTTAATATTAATACGGCTACTAAGACCTGGGGGGGCCCCCCCGCCCACAGTTTTTTTTATATTTTTTGTACCACATAGCGGATTGATTGTTTAACTACATCCTTGCCCCCCCATGGGACATCACTGACAGGATATGCCGTGTACTACCACAGTATAACAGCTTTTATAAGGGATCGATCTTGCTATTTTCTTTGCATTCAGTTTCGTGATCTCGGTTTGTACTATAAAACGCTTCCTGGAGTTAGCATGTTACCATGGGATTACTTTCTTTAGACGCTGATAGATCTGGCGTTCCCCTCTCAATATGGCCACTTACATGAACGGATTGACAGATAGGATGTGTACCTTGCATTTTGGGTCCGGCATTGTTATTTTACAGAAGCAATCCTCCATTTTTATATGCACACCTGCCTCTGTATTTGACCACATCTACCAGTGCTGTTTTGGTGAGACCCTCTTGTCTTTTGATATTGATATATGATGATCTACTTGCCATTAGTATTGCTGCTACAACTGCTACCTATGTAGTGTGGATGGATGCATGATGGATGCATATATACGATATCTATTGATGTATTGTACACTATTATACTGATACTGTAGATGGGTTGTGTTTTTAATTTCTTTCAGTGCACTTTATGAACTGTACTCATCATCTACAAAAGGATTATTTTATATCGCATAATCTTTCTTGGGTGTTCCCTAAATATGCCACTTCTGTCTTTTTTCTTGGTTTAAAGGGATGTCCACCCTAAATTGATTTTTAATATATGCTGCCCCCCATGTCCCCAGCCCCAACCGCATAATATTTTTTCAGAAAGCCCCCCAAACTCTTACTTACCTCCCCTCGATTCCTCCCGCCGCACTGCCGGCCCGCTCGCTTGCGAGAATGCAGCAGAGGGCGGACCGCAGTCCGCGTCTGTGATTTGCTGAGCGGCAGCCAATCACGGACGCGCTGCCGGTCTTCAGTGGCAGCGGAGGAAACGGAGAGGTAAGTAAAAGATTTTGGGGAGCTTTTTTAAGAAAAAAATATGAGGTTGGGCTGGGGGACATGGGGGAGCAGATATTAGGGGGTTTTTGCGCTAGGGGTAGGTGGATAGTGAACGTGAGGGGAGGGAGGAGGGGAGAAGGGCTGCAGTCGCATGGCAAATATCTACCGGAGGCGAAACGGCAGAGCCCCTGCTATCCTCCTGGTGGGTTAGTTTTTGGGACTTTGGGGTACAGGAAACCATGGATGCTGGGATGTGAGGAAAGGATTAAACTACACTACTGTGGGGGCCAGTAGTTGGGGGGATTATAGTTTTGGGGTGGAATGCCCTTTAAAACCATTGATGTGCAAGTAAAATATCTATATACAATGCGCGAGTAAATATCCAATTTCGAATATGCAATAAAATCCTATTATACCAATACGCAAGTAAATATTGAATTATCGAATATGCAGCAAAATGTCTATATAACCATACGCGAGTAAATATCGAATTATGAATATACGACTAAATGTCGTAGTGTGACCACACCATATAAATACGAATATGACGAGTAAAATGTCTATTATACAATACGCGAGTAAAGTCGATTATTTGATATGCGACTAAATGTCTATTATACCAATCACGCGAGTAAATATCGTTTATGGTATATATTATGAATGTTTTCAAACACGTATGCGCTCGAAAGTAGCACTCGGGAGAGTAAATCGATTTTTTCGAAAGTCCTGGAATCAAACGTGTTCCCCAGACATTTCCCGGTCCCAAGTTACAATTGTTATTTTTTTAATTGTATTAATTCAAACTTTTCAAAACTATTTGACCCCCATTGGACTAATGGGTCATTTCCATATATTCAAAGTTCGAAAATGGACCGAACTTTCTAAAGTTTGCCCATCTCTATTTATCAGCCAGTGTAGGCAGCCCTCCAGTTCACAACCACTGTTAGGTAGTCCTAAAGTTCACCAGCCACTATTATTCAGTCCCCCAGTTTCAATAGCTAATTAAGTACAGTCCCCCTCCAGTTCACTTTCCATTTCCCACAGTGACTGTAAATTATATAATGCCCACAGGTGACGGGTAAACCTATAATGCCTTACAGTGACTGTTAATTAATAAATGTCCACAGTGACTGGTAACTTATATAAAATGTCCCAAGTTGACTGTTAAATATATACATGTCCACAGTGACTCTGAGTAACCTATAGTAAAATGCCCACGTGACTGGCAGGGTTGCCCCTCCAAACAAACTTAAACATTTGCTCAGGCGCACACCTGCAGAACACTTAAAGGCAGCAGTTTAAAAAAAAATCTTCTTTCTTGCAATACTGCATTTCACACAGTCCCACACTCAGTGTTATCAGCCCTCCAGTCCACCAGTCATGTGAGTCAGGCCACCACACCACCTCCACAAGCACCCTATATTCCCTGATGAACCATGCCCATGCCCCTTCCTGTCTACCGATAGGCGGCATTTAAAAGTTGTTTCAGGTGGTCATAACCCCCTAGAACACCCCTGGTGAGTGGTAAATGTAAATGCTCACAGTACTGGTAAACTATAAATGCCTACATATGACTGGTTAATGATAAATGCCCAGTGACTGGTAAAATTTATATGCCCAAGGTGATTGTAAATATATAAATGCCCAGGTGACTGAAATATTAGATGACGTAAATAATAAATGTCCACAGTGACTGGTAAATGTATAAATACCTCAGTGACTGGTAACTGTATAAAATCCCACAGTGACTGGTAACTATATATGCCCAAATATGACGTAAATATATAAATGCCCACAGTGTAAATAATAAATGTGGCAATGCCCACGTGACAGGTAAATAAATAAATGCCCACAGTAACCAGTAAATATATAAATTCCCCACAGTGACCGGTAAATGTATAAATGCCCTCAGTGTAAATAATGTCCACCAGTACAGGTAAATAATGTCCCACAGTGACCGGTAAATGTATAAGTGCCCACAGTGATTGTTAAATATATAAATACCCACAGTGACTGGTAACTAATATAAATTCCCCACAGTGACTGGTAACTATTTAATTCCCAGTGGCTGGTAATGTATAAATACCCAGTAACTGGTACACTGTTTAAATCCCCCTGATTGGTAAATATATAATGCCCACAGTGACTGGTAACTACAGTGATGTGAAAACCTATTGCCCCCTTCCTGATTTCTATTATTTTGAATGTTTGTCACACTTAATGTTTTCTTGCTCACAAAAAACGTTAACTATTGTCCAAAGATAACATATTGAACACAAAATGCAGTTTGGTTATATAATGATGGTTATTATTATTAGTGAGAAAAAAAAACCCACTCTACATGGCCCTGTTGAAAAAAAATTGGGCCCTGAACCTAATAACTGGTTGGGCCCCCTAGCAGCAATAACTGCAATCAAGCGTTGCGATACCTTGCAATGAGTCTTTTACACGCTCTGGAGGAATTTTGGCCCAGTCATCTTTGCAGAATTGTTGTAATTCAGCTTTATTGAGGGTTTTCGAGCATGAACCCGCCTTTTTAAGGTCATGCCACACATCTCAATAGGATTCAGTCAGGACTTTGATAGCCACTCCAAAGTCTTCAATTTTTGTTTTCTTCAGCCATTCAGAGGTGGATTTGCTGGTTGTTTGGGTCATTGTCCTGCTAGAAGCACCCAAGATCGCTTCACTTGAGTTGACGAACAGATGGCCGGACATTTTCCTTCAGGATTTTTGGTAGACTAGAAGTCATGGTTCCATTCTATCACAACCTTCCAGGTCCTGAAGCGCAAAACAACCCCAGACCATCACACTACCACCAACATATTTTTACTGTGGTATGATGTTCTTTGCAGTGACTTACAATCTGGGGGAATCGCAGGTACTTGGCAGGGGGCCAGTAAATTGGGGGGAAATGGGGCAGAAAGGTGGTAAAGGGCGATAGGTTTGTAAAGTCACCAGGGGAAGTAGGGGACGGGAAGGGTAGGCCGCTTCTTCCCAGTTGGTCGATCCAACAGATTTGCGCGTGTTTGGTGAAAATGTGGGGGGACGATGGCTCAGAGTGCCAGGTATGGAGCGGGCCGTTCCTTTGAGCACCCAGGGGACGGCCATCTCCAGTACAAGGGAGGATAATTGGGGGCTGGAATATAAGCAGGTGTAGTGGTAGGGGACTCCATTATTAGAAGGTAGATAGGGTAACCTGTCGCCAAGACCCTACATGCCGAACAGTGTGTTGTCTGCCTGGTGCTAGGTTCGCACATGGGGTGGATCGTGTAGGACAAATTATTGGGTAGGCTGGGAGTGACCGACGGTCCTTTGTTCACATTGGTGCCAATGACAAAGTTGAGGTGGAGATGAGGTCCTTAAAATGATTTCCGAGAAATAGGGGCAAGTTAACAAGCAAGGACTCAAGGTAGTGATTTCAGAAATACTACCCGCAGCCATGTGCTATGCTAAGGAGCAGGGAGCTCAGGAGTTAAAAATGCTGGATAGAGGGTGGTGAAAGAGAATGGGGTTTGGGTTTTTTAGAGAACTGGATGACTTTTCTGTTGGCTACAGGCTCTTTAGTAGAGAACGGATTGCACCTCAATGATGAGTGGTGCAGCGTGTTTTGGGGAGAATATGGCTAGGGGGTTGGAGATTTTAAACTAGGAATGGGGGGAGGGTACGTTTGAACTACACAGGGGTATAAGAGAAGTTAGGATCAGGGGCTAATAACACAACAGAGGGAGGAGAAGGGGAGCATAGAGGATAAGGACATGTACGACCAAGTATGGAAGTAAATCAATTGATAATCTAAATGTATGTTTACAAATGCAAGAAGTCCTGCCTAAAACTGGGAACTAGAACTAATAGCTTTAAAGGAAAGGTATGATGTAATTGGTATAGCAGAAACGTGGCTAAGATGTCACACACGACTGGACAGTAAATATTGAAGGATACGCCTTATTTAGACATGACAGAATTAATAAGCAACTACATTAATAAGGGGAATGAGGGGCTTGATATATGCAGGCAGATTAGACATTTTAGGGCTGTTACCTTAGGAAGCGATGTTTTGTGTGGGGATAGGATAACCTTATACAAATATATTAGTGGCCATACAATGAACTCTCTGGTGCTTGTTCACTAATAGGTCATATCAGAGGACTGTGGACATCCTTAAGGTTGGAAGAAAAGAGCAGATGTGGTAATGGCAAGCTCATTAAAAAGCTTTTAAAAAGGTCTGGATAAGTTTTCTAAACCAAAAAATATTGAGATTACTGGTATAATACTTATAGATCTAGTTGATCCAGGGATACTTTCCGATTGCCGTTTGGAGTCAGGAAGAATTTTTTCCCCCTTTTGCTGTTTTTTTTTTGCCTTCCTCTGGACAACTGTTAGGTAGGGTTAAAAAAAAAAATAAAAAAAAAAAAGGGGGAATAGGTTGGACTTGATGTCTTTATTCACCTCAATTACTATGTTCTAGTGACTGCCAACTATATAAATGCCCAGTGACTGGTAAATGTATAATGCCCAGTGACTGGTAATATTAAATGCCCAGTGATTGGTAAATGTATAAATTCCATGACTGGTAAATGTTTAAATGCCCGGTGATTGGTAAATGTTTAAATGCAGTAAGAGTTATCTACCAGGGTCATATTGTGTTCATTTTCACTTAAAGGGCAACTATAGTGGAAAAAAACTTGTCTCTATACAATGTATAGATCACTTAGTATAAGCTGCCTTACTCATGTTGCTGTGTGGCTTCATTTCTTCAACTTGGCAGAAGTTTGTAACAAGCTGTGTAGTCCCCCTCCCCTCTTCTGTCTTACTCCCCCTCAAGCAGTGAAGGGCGAGTCCAGCATGGTCGTTGAAAGGACTTTAAATGAATTGCTGACATCCTGTTCACCCCTCTCTCCAGAGCTAGACTGCAAGCAATCAAAGTGTGGGATAAGGAGCAAATATGCTGAAGGGAGGGGCAGAGGGGAAGAGGACGTGTTTTTTTTACCTAAAGTTCATATCTCTCCCCTGCTTAACTGAGATCATAATCACTGAAGACAAGTCTGGTAAACAGCAGCTATAGTTAGACCCTTTTAACAAACAGTGACATTGCTTGTTCCTTGATACTTTCATTTGCTTTAGTCTATATATTTCATAGATTGCACTTTATGTCTGTTTGGTATATAGTCTGTATACCTGTATTAGTGTTCCATTTGAGTCACTGGTTTGATGTATAAAGATTTTTTTTGGGGGGAGGGGCTGTTTTATAGTGTGTTATGCTCATATTGCTGGGTTGATGGTTTATTGATTGTGTTTAGCACTACAAAGCATTTGACTGTGTGCACATGGTACAGTGTGGGTGAAGGAATATGTGACAGTACTGCAGGGGAGCTTTGGATTGTGTGGGTATGTGCCTTTGAGTGACAGATTAGGTGTAGCAGCTCATACAAATCACAGCATATTCAAATGCTTATATCTCTGGGACTATGAAGAATTAAAGAAACTAAAGGTACCCTGTTGGTTGGGATGACTTATGGATATATTAAAGGAATTAAAAAACAAAATTCTCACTATCATTGCCCTTTATAACTATGTAGTAGACTTCTATGAATGCACTCTTGGTGCGGAAACACTCACTCGCGTTCCGGTTGGTTCAGGGCATCAGCCCTGAACCCTTTGCTAATTTCCCATCCGAGTGTGCTGCTGGCAGTCTATTTATAAATTCACATTAATCTGTATCAAAGCAGGAACTCACCGCTCCTTCCCGGTGGCCCGGGTGCGAGACGCCCTGGGCCCTTCGCTGTGTCAGCAATCATGTGAGTATGTGTAGGGCATAGTCTTCGCTTCATCCATAGGCCTATCTTACTCATAGGCATGCCTATGAGTAAGAACGCGGGTAGCGTTCGAGACGCATCAGGCTTTTTAATCGTTTTTAGGTTGTTTTGTCCAAAGACATGCTGCAAATTAAAATGAGATCAGCTATTTTAACCACATCCATTAGTGTACCCCGATGATTTCTGTACTTGGACAGAGTGACGACTAAGCCCTACACATACTCACATAATGTTCAATAATGCCCAGTGATGTTCATATAATGCCCGTGGACGGGTACTATATAAATCCCCGTGACTGGTACTATTATAAATTCCCAGTGACTGGTAACTATTAATGCCCAGTGACTGGTAACTATATAATGCCAGTGACTGGTAACTGTATAAATGCCCCCTACTGATGCTATATAAATTCCCATGACTGGTAAATGTATAAATGCCCAGTGACTGGAAACGTGAAATGCCCAGTGACTGGTAACTGTAAAATGCCCAGTGATGGTAACTGTAAAATGTATAAATGCCCAGTGTCTGGTAACTGTATAAATACCACACAGTAACTGGTAACTATATAAATGCCATGACTGTTAAATGTATAATGCCCAGACTGGTAATGTATAAATGCACATGACTGGTAACTGTATAATGCCCAGTGACTGGTAACTGTATAAATGCCCAGTGACTGGTACTGATAAATGCTCAGTGTCTGGTAACTGTATAAATACCACAGTAACTGTAACTATATAAATGGCAAAAGCAACAAAGTTGGAGGAGCACACTATTTCATTTCCAGTGTTTTTATTTAGGCATGTTTTTATTTAGGCCAAAAAACATACAACTTTCGGGGGGATGTGACTTCCCTTCCCTCATACCTGAGGAAGGGGAAGTCACATCCCCCGAAACGTTGTATTTTTTTTGCAAATAAAAACACTGGAAAGAAATAGTGTGCCCCTCCAACTTTGTTGCTTTTGCCGTATTGCTGTGGCCCTTGAGGTGGAGGCTGGGAGGATTGCACCTATCAATTGGAGGCCGTGCCAAGGAGGTGTGCTGGGTGTACCTACTTGAGGACTGGTAAATTAACTATAAAATGCCTTGATGTGACTGTTAAAATGTATATGCCAAGAGTAAGTGGTAACTATAAACTCCCCCCTAGAACAAGTGTTTTATTTTCGTGAATCCACATTGTTGGTCTGCCCTGGATTCTCTTACAAAGTAGAATATTACCACTGATCTGAACAGATAAGAATCTTACCAACGTCACCCTCCCCCCTGCTTTCCGTAGGCCAGGGAATGGGATGTGCTATGCTACACTCCGTGACGCGCCAGTGTAAAACCTCGTTTGCTGTGAACGCGTACGCAGGTCTTTGCTCTATTGCGGAGCAAAGGGTAAGACACGTGACAGGGACAATACGGAGAACCCAAAGCAAATATCCTAGCGCTTAAACGTGCGATTATCGCGACAACACATTCTCAGTAATATGTGAACAAAGTGTCCAGCTGTCCTTTCATCGCCCCAATATCTTCAGTCTTGAGGGCAGCACCCCCACCGGCTCACCGGCATCTCAGTAAAGCGACAGTCCTTCCCTTGATGCGCATCTCTCCCCAAGGAAGTTGCCAGTTCCCTCCAGCTCAGTGGACAGCTCCCAAATCCACCCTCCGTTATAGGAACGGTACCCAGGATTTGGCCTCGCCCACCCAGGTGTAAGGTGACTAGTGAGATTAGAAGCAGCTCTATAGGAAAACGCTGTATCAATCGAAGTACGAGAGACCCGCACATCACCGTCACTACCGTGCCTGGTCTTTAGAGAAGAATTGGTACCGAGCGGAGGAACCTATGACAGGTCAGTTAGGGTGCAGTGGGAGGGAGATTCTTGTCATTTAAGCGTTCGGATTCGGGCCTTGGGGATGCTGCTGCACAATAGGACGGGATGTAGGTTTCTTAGCGTGTCCACAAAGGCCCGTAGGCAGACTGTTCTTTGTGTCACCTCTCCTTGGTACATGTGTGCTACAGTCGCAGCTGCAGTGCGTGTCCTGCTATAATAGCTCGTGTAACTTCATTGTGGATCCAGTCTTTGTGTCCAAACCACCATTACATTAATTTATTCCCATATTGTTTTGTGTATCAGAAAGTCTAATGCTGTTTATTTTCATTCAAGTATCTTTTCGGTATTGTTGTGTGCCGTCTTTCTTATTGGTGTAAAATATTGTGATATATTGACCCTTTTATTGTAACATTGTTATGTTCCCAATAATTGAGACTTGCCTTTTTTCTCCAAATGATAATTTCTACATATTTTTCCCTTTATGCTTCATATTAACAGTCCTTTGGCAATGAAAAATTGTGGAAATCTGGTATCCTGGGACTTGCCCTTGAATCTAAATAGGCCGTGTTCTCACTAGAATATAGTAAGCAGCTTTGTCATGCAGACTTGGTTGACCCAACTAGACATGTAGTATACAAAATAAATGATTGTACTAGTCGCACTAGGGTGTTAAAGGAGAGTTAAAGTCTTATAATAAATACATTTTTGTGTGCTGGTGAGCTGAATTTCTGTATTTTTAATGTTAAAAACTCATTCCCCCCAGTTTCAGTTTGCCATGGTCCTCTGCTACTGGTTTTGTTGGCATCATGCAAGCCTACGGAGCTTGCCCCAAACCAAAATTTGTCCACCTGTTACCAGACCCATGGCACTTGATAGAAATAAAAGAGAAGAAGAGCAGCACTCACAAGCACAATCTTATTAATCCTCATTACATGGGGAAACCACCTGTACTTGACTTATAAGCAGGGGGGTTACTACCAGGGGAGCAGACCCTGCAGCTACAAAGGGGCCCGGGAGCCAGAGGGGGCCTTATCTCCCTAATTTCCCTATGTCAGATACATACTTCCCCTAGAAAACAGCTGTAGATAAGGCAGAAAAAGGGGTCCAATCAGAGTTTTGCTGGGGGGGGCATTGACTCCTAGTTATACCACTGCTTTTAAGTCTTTTGTTCTCCTTTTAAGGTACATGCTAATACTAAAATGTATTTAAAATTCATTGCATGCGCGCACATTGCAAAGGACTAAGCACAATGCGTAGGAGACACGCACCCCAACAGTTGTATCTAACTACCTATACTACAGTACAGGGGGCCAACTGCGACCATGGAAAATGTTAGGTCCAAAACGACTGTTTCAGATGCTAGCCCCAATCATTTGTCTGCATTAAAAACAGTTGTTTTGCTGGTACATGCATTAGCAAAAGGGGTACAGATGGGGTTGTACCTTTATCGCTAATGTGTGTGTGCAGATTAAGTTACAGTCTAAAGACGTCATTTATCAGGTGTGGGTTGTTCTAAGTTGCATAATTAATATATAAACTATAAAAATATAATAGTTTAATTATATCCAGTATTTTTTTGGTTTTGAAATGGTAATAATGATTTTACAATAATACAAATCAAAACATTACATATATTACGCAGAATTTTAAGAATTGGTCTTATAACACAATGGTTCTAGGGCATTGTTTGTTAATGTATAGTTTCTATCAATACTTTTATACGCTGGGAATGTCCCTTAAAGTAGAAATTATTAAGTATAACCACTTACTCAGGGTGTATAAATATGACTTACTAATTTAAGCGCTACTGGGGGGGGGGGGTTGTGATAATCTTACCTTCAGTGACTTGTGTGCTTCAAGCTTGTGCTGAAACTGTGTGGGGAGTGGGCTACATTGGTTTGTAGTGGCCTACATATACTATATAGTATTCCTTTGTAAGGAAAGGGCAAATTTTCCCTATGCTCTTTTCTATAGATATATATATATATATTATATTTTTATATATAGATATAATATAGATATATATTTATTTATTTAGGCAAAAAACATACAACGTTTCGGGGGATGTGACTTCCCCTTCCTCAGGTATGAGGAAGGGGAGTAAAACACTGAAAATGAAATAGTGTGCTCCTCCAACTTTGTTGCTTTTGCCGGATTACAGCTAACCCCAGTATCTGAATAATCAACAGTTTGTGCTTAACCAGCTTTGAGTACTGACTTATGTTCCTAACTATTGCAGTAGGACTCATTCTTCAGAGAGGTGCTAAACAGTGCCAGATCCACTCACCATTGTGTGGTACTCCTAGTTAATGAAAGACAAATTACAGCATTTCAGTCTTCTACAGGACCTCTTTCAGTTTTAATTGATATTAAATGTTTTTTCAAACTCAAATTCACCATTGTTGTCTCCGCACCATTTACAATCCTTTACAACCCAAATGCAGGTTAAGTCACGTAGGTATCCCAATAATATACATTTTCTAAAGTGAAAAAAGAAGTTTAATTGTGGTGACCCCTTCAACCATTTAGCTTCACAAATTTCCATTTGTTTGTTCCAATTTTAGCCCTTCTCCCTCCTTCTTTGAATGGGGGGAGGTTTAGCATGTGCTTATCTATGAGGCTGCATACTTTGCTCTGTTCTTGGCTCCTTTCAAACTCCTGCCAGCACAGTGCAGGACATGAAGGAAGCTAAAAGCAGAGCAATATATGGGGGTTTAGGTATATAATTACATTAGCCTCCAGTTCATTAGCAAGTTCTAGTCAGCCCTCCAGATCATTAACCAATGTTGTAATCCCCAGACATTAGCTGGTGTTATCAGCCCTCCCAAATCATTAACCACTGTTATCAGCCTTCAGATAATATCCAGTGTTATAGCTCTCCAGATCATTACCCAATAGCCACTGTTACCAGCCCTCCAGATAGTACCCAGTGTTATCAGCTTTCCAGATCATTACCTAGTGTATCAGCTCTCCAGATCATTAGCCAGTGTTGGAGCCCTCTGGATCATTAGCCAGTGTTATCAGCTATCTAGAGCATTAGCTAGTGGTAATTCAGTTTATTAGTCTGTTAGTTATCTTAACCACATCATACACTGGAAAATGTTGCAGGCCACCATGTAAAATGAGATTAGTAGTTAAAAATAGGCATAACTAAACACAGTGTGTGAGACCCTTAGCAAAATGGGCGTGGTTCAAACTGTTTGCGATCCCCTGAAAGGGACACTTAGTGTATTTGCCCCCCAGGGCAAAAATCCCAGTCCTCCCCTGCAAAGGAGAATTCGGGGAACCTTACTGTGCTTTGTCTAGGCTAGGGAATGTAGGCAGTGACATGTACAATAGTTTTGCAGAACCAAGGCAACATAGTCGGTGGGGATGTGCAAAATTTGAATATTTTCCCAAGCAAGTTACTGTACGTAACCAACACTATTCATTCACAAGGATGGCATGTGTCTCAAGCATGAGGCTGCCGCGGCAGTTTCTTCCAGCTTTCACTCTAAAGGGAATTATTGAAGGTAAAAAACTGTAGGAAAGCATGATAAGGCTCCTATCACTTTTAGATTGCAGAAAATGCAGAAGCAGCTCCATATGCTAATAATGTAGGTACTTCAAAGGACAAATGCATATCAAAATCGCTACCAAAGTAAAGGGGGACACAAGCCCTAAACAAAAATCATACTGAAAAAGTGCAATATATTGCATCATAACTAAAAAAACATTAATTTATGGTTCTTACAGAACTAAATTCATTTAGTAGTTTTCCCCACATTTCCTATGCCCAACTATTCACATAATATTTTGTTTTCTACTAAACACAAAAGAAAGAATTCCTGATTTTCTCTTTTTTTAATCTACACACCAAAATTAAACATCTTCTAAAGTCTACAGCATTCCTAATCCTACACAAAGATACTTAGCATCAGCTTAATGCAGGTTGTGCAAACATTCAGTGAGGATCCGCTTTTTTTTAAAAACACAGCTACATTATGTAAAAGGCCAATTTTCAATTTGGTTAATAAATAAATTTACAATGTTTATCTTTGTAAACACTGTTAATCTTGCAAATTGGTTGGCCAACCAGTTAGGGCTAGGCCACACTGCGCACATTTATCACGCGTTTTGTGATATGTTATATTGCATGCATACCAGGCCAACACAATGTGGGTGGATGCACTGTGTACATGCGATGACCTTTTTTTGCATGCATACGCACATACAGTACAACCTCGTTGAGACCTGTCAGAAATACACTGGGTAAATTCTGTAACTTCGCTGTTGCTTAAAGGGCAAGTCCACCCCCAAAAACAACTTTTTATATTTATTTGGCCCAAATAAGTGCTCCAAAACAAAACTTTTACAGCATGTAAACAGTCCAGTGGTTCAAAAGTTACAGACTTTGTAGCTGGCTTAATCCTGACAGCATGGACCAATACAGTGATGAACAGAGACAGGTTACATGACCTTGCACTGTTCTTTTCATGTTCTTGAGCATGTCTGTTAGCATAAGCAGTGAGAACAGAGGAAGTTGCATCAGTAATGGTCTGACCCCTGGATCCCTGGATTTCCTCTCAACCAATCACAGCTGTAAAGTATGTGTACTGAAGAATCCAGGATCAACAGCTGCAGCAGCAGCCCAGAGAGAGAGATAAGAGAGAGAGACACACACACAAACACAGGCAAGAATTTTTTTTTTTTCTAAGCTGCAGCTCGGGGTCATCTAAAGTGGAAGTGGAGAGGAAGTGCAGCCTGATAATATCTCATTAAATATCAGGCTTCAAAGCGAAATGATTTTGAGGAAAAATGAAGGTGGATATGGTGGTTGCGTGTATTGATATTAAAGAACATATAAAAAAGTTTATTTTGGGTGGACATACCCCTGAAGTGAAAAACAGGGAGGAAGACATAGCTCCTTTACCTTTCAATTTTCAATTAAACTGAAAAACCCCAAACTCAATTTTGCCAGTGGAGATACCCTTAAAGTGCACTTAACAGCATAAGTACTAAATTAAGGTTTGTTCTATGCTCTTGCTTTTAATTGAATCCATTATGTTTTGTAATGTCAAGGAAAGTTATGCCAGTTCTGTTTACTATGCTCAAATTGGTTTTCACTTATTTAACACAAAATATGGTAACAAAAAGTAATTACTGATCAACTGATCGCTATCTTACCTACAGTGTATACTATTATTTTCATAAGCTGTGCTCTTTATGGCAAGTCATGCTTAAGTCTTTGTTTCATGCAATCAAATATATAACTAGATGCCTGATGTGACAGAAACACTAGGGCCTTCTTTTATAGCTTTACTGTTGTTATATGGGAAACAGTGTTATAATAAAGAATAGACTTTGTTATTGGATTGAAACAAGAGTGGTGGTCAATGGGGCACATCTATGGGGCTAAAGTTCTAGTGGAGTGCATCCGGTTCTGTACTGGGGACACTTCTTTTAATCTGTTTATAAATGACTTTGAAATGGGTATTGAGAGCAAGGTCTCTGTATTTGCTGAGACACTAAACTATGCAGAGCTTTGGAAACTTCAAATGATGTGCAATTGCTGCAAGCTGACCTAGATAGATTATCAAAAATGGGGCAGCAGTATGACAGATGAGTTCAATGTTTATAAATGTAAGGTGATGCAATTTGGGGTTTAGCAATCAGGAGCCACCTACACCATAAAATAACCCTGTGTAACTGTAGGCAAAACATGCCAGGCAGCAACGGCTACAGCTAACAAAAATGTTGTCTTTTATAAAGAGGGGAATAGATCAAGAGAAAAAAACATTTTACTCCCTCTTTACAAGGCACTCGGTAAGGCCTCATTTGGAATATGTGGTGCGGTTTGGAATCCCATATACAAAGGGACATCATGTAAATGGAAGCAGTTCAGAGAAGACAAAAAAAACAAAGGATGCTCCAAAAACATCTCCGGTTCCTAGTTATCCATGAAGTCCGACAGGTTCCTATACAGGCTTTGTTTGGCCAGGTCTCCCTCTGGTCTCTCCGGGTCACATGATCTCCGAAGATTCTTGGTATCTACTGGGGGTGTGCTCCTGACTGGAGGCTGTCCACACCTCCAAGTCCTATAACAATACATGAATAGAGAGATCGGCACCATCCCTCCAGTCCTCCCTACATGTCTATGAGTAGGGCACTAGACCCAAAAACGCGTCAGACATTCTTTATTCTTATGTATTCTTCACCTTTAAATATGTTTAAATAAAGGAACTGTTTTTAAATTGGATCGCAACTGATGCTTGAGGGAGGATGGAGGGATCGGTGCAGAGTCTCTCTATTTTTGTATTGTACAGTTCAGAGAAGGGCAAACTTAACTAATAAAGGGAATGAGAGAGGCTTGACTATGCAGGCAGATTAGACAATGTTAGGGCTGTTTACATTAGAGAAGCGGCAATTGCAAGGGGATATGATCACTTTATATAAAATATATTAATGGGGCCATACAAAAAAAATCTCTGATGCATTGTTACTAATCGGTCATATCAGAGGACACGTGGACATCCTTTAAGATTGGAAGAAAGAAGTTTCTCTCAGGTTAGGAAAGGTTTCTTTACAGTGAGAATGGTGAAAAACTGTGGAACTTCCAGCAGATATTGTAATGGGAAGTTCACTAAATATCTTTAAAAGTGGGCTAGATAAGTTTCTAAAACTAAAAAATATTGAGAATTACTGGTATTAATGCATATACTGTAGTTCTGGTTGATCCGGGATACTTTCCAAGTGTCCATTTGGAGTCAGTAAGGAATTTCCCCCCATTTTTTAGCTGGTTTAATTTTGCCTTCCTCTCGATCAACTGTTAGGTAGGGCTTTAAAAGGAGGGTGAAAAGGTTAGACTTGATGGACGCATGACTTTATTCAACATCAATTTAAAAAAAACTACTATGAAAATGTGATGCAGAAAACTCAAAAATAGCTTGCGCGTGAAGACAAGTTACAGTTATACGATCTTCTTCCAAGATCATTCCCCAGGTCCCTGAGCCATTACACTAACTTTATATTGCTATTTATACCGTATATACTCGAGTATAAGCCGAGGTTTTTAGGTTTAAAAATCAACCTAAAAACCTTGCCTCGGCTTATACTCAAGTCAAGTGCAAACTTACTTCACGGGTGCGCGATGATGTCATCGCGGCACGCTGGCGGGAGAGACGTCATCGCGCAGCGCGAAGCAGACTGGGAAATGCCGGCCTGGCACAGAGTGAGCGGCAGCCGGCGGAGAGATGAAGAGTGAAGACTGACCAGGTAAGGTAAGTGAACGGAGGGTTTATTCATAGTAAATAAACCCACTAAAAAAATACCATTTATTGACAAAGTGTGTTATTTGAATATAGTGGAATGATGTAGAGGTGGAGTTTGTCAGTTTTTTTTGTTTTTATATTTTTATCTGGCAATAATTGAAACCTGGTCCTTGGTTAAATTCTATAGTGTCTATGTTTGCCCACCATTGCTAAGTTTGTTGCTAAAACCTGGGGTGAACAGTGGATTATACTGTATATTTGAAGACCATGATGGGGAGGACTGTAAGTGGTGGGAGAACTTGTGAGGAATCACAAATTTTAAGTAGTTTTGTAAATACACTACAAGAAGGGGGCCTCGGCAGAGGGGACAGTATGCCATACAGTAACCCCAATACCTTTCTACTATAGGTGTTTGGAAACTACAACTCCCAGCAACTAAAGCTGTGGGAGTTGTATTTCCCAAAAATCTACAGGGAAAGGTATTAGGTCTTAGGGATTACTGTACAATTTCACCCTCACTTATACTCGAGTCAATCATGTTTTTCTGATTTTAGAGGCAAAAATGGTACCTCGGCTAACTCGGCCGGCTTATACTCGAGTATATACGGTACCTTAATTAATCTGAACTTTCAGATTTAGATTCTCCATTGACTTATATGGGTCGTTCTCTGGTTTTCAACTTTTTTGAAAATCGGAAAATCCATTTCGGAACAGAAACTTGCTGGTTTTGTCCGCAGGAGATATTGATAAACAGTCATGAGGATGTGCAGTACAGAATCTATTGTTCAGTATATCTAGAAAAGTCTGATATGACCAACAGTCTATTAAACACAGGAGATCACCATGTTCAGTGCCAGTAGGTACTTTGCACCAGTGTACGACAGGTCCTTCTGTGGTTCATCTCTCACCCCACCTCTCACTACTGTCCCTTTCACAGCAATCGCATCTGTCAAGACAAAAAGCTACGTCTTCTGTTCAGCAGAGAAGCATGAAAATCTTCTGACATCTGCAGAATGAAAACTTATCATTCATGTATTAATCCAAAGGGGACTGTATGTTCAAACTCTTTCCGCATATTATTTCAGTTTTCATGCACAATAATTTAGTCTAATTGACAGAAAACAGTGTGCATTCATCCATTTATTAAGTTTAGTATAATATGCTACTGTTTTTTGTTTGTTATAAAAAGAATTGTTAAGTTCCTGCCCATTTATATGGCCAGTGAATATTCAGGAGCTTTTTTCTTCTCAATTCCACAGGCAAAAAATATCATTTTGGTCATTACAAAAAAAAATAAATAAAAAAACAGGCAGAGTGCTTCGTTAACAAGTAAGGATCACAAACTTGGCATGAAGATATTTCATTTTGACCAATTTCTTAAGTATCAAACTGTGTAAGTTCCTGGCCTCTTGGCCAAGGTGAGTTTCTATTGGCCCTACAACTACATTAAAAGTAAGAGTAAAAATGAGGATGACTGAAAAAAATGCCCAGCCACATTTAAGTAATACCCACTTACTGTTTGCCGGGTACACACACAAGCAATATTTTTCCTGTGTATCGGTTGGTCAGGCCAGAAAAATCTGCTGTGTTTCGGCGTGTTGCCACGCAACAATTCTGTCGCCTGTTGTCCAGATCTGAAGAGCAGGAGATCAGGCATTTTGGTAAATCACCACCAAAACATGCGGTCTCTATGGATGTACAATCGGTGTCGCGAACGGTCAGTTGGCACAAAAAATTTCTGTGTGTACCCAGCCTTAGGACTAATGGCATAGCAAATTCATGTCAAAAAACACATAGTACTATAGTGCAGGGAGGTAGGATTGATAATTCCTACCTCCCACTATGTTTGTGAGAGGAGCACCAGCACAAAGAAACACACTTTTGCATCTTTAATACAGGAAAAGACGGGGACACTAAGCTGGCCAGATGAAAACTGAACTCAACTCAACAAACCTAAAACACAACAAGAAATACTGCCAAAAAGAAACAAGGTCCATAGCATGTGCAGTATACAGTATACCGAGTTTTTTGTGTAAATTATTATAATGCCAGTATATAGAAACAATCAAAATTAAAACAGAACATATATATGCAGTCAGTGCCAGAAGTACCTTGTACCAGTTTAGAGAAACATACTTATCATCACTTCAGTCGTTGCTCACCCTCCCATCTCCCTTCTTTCACAGTCATCATTCATCTGTCGCACTCACACAAAACACTACTGTCTCCTTTGTCTGTGTATAAGCAAGGAAAAAGTGACAATGTGGACATCACAGTTCATACATCTTCTTTAACCTAGAACTGCGTGATAACTGACAGGAAGAAAAAAAATTTTTAAACCCTCTGCCTAATGATCAATCACAATGCAAGTATACCAGCTGAGAACAATTCTAAATTTAAAGAATCAGTGTACCCCCCCAAATTATTTTCACAAAAAAAATTCTCCTTAATTTGACCCACATTGATTTATATAATAATTTATAATAAGTGTAAACACTGTGGACATTATACAAATATAACTGATAACTCAATAAAACATATACATTTATATTACAAAATGCCTCCAAATTCAACACAAGGAGGATCTATGCAGTTCCTGTGAGAAGAAGTTCTAGCAATCTTTAAAGAACCCCAAGGGGCTCTTAGACCCCTGGTTGAGAAACACTTAACATTGTTAGCTGTGTAGCCATTCTGGAAAAATGAATCACATGGCTGGTGGTTCAGGAGGTAGTATGCCGATTCTGGTATGAAGGAAGTCATGAAAATATTCTGTGATTGCAGGAATCTAGAACCCAAATTAAGCTAAATCTGCAGTTTTGAGGGTTAAAGCCCCACTTCCCAGTAGGAATGTACCGGTAGTGAGATTACAATGTAAACGCAGATGCAATCCAAAACCAGAGCGCACGCGCATATTGCACTGTTGAACTAATTATTTTCTACGCTATATGTTGATGCAAAAACTAGCTTGCACTGCTTGAGGTGCAACCAACAAAATCTTGCAAAAAAACAGGGACTGAAAAAAAATCAGCCACATGTTATTTTGATTATGTGCCATGTACCCAAACACATGTTGAACTGTAATATGATAAGAGTACAGTTCAGCAATACAAACAAGTGCGTCTATAATAAATGTAGCCAAATTACACTACCCACAGTACCTATACACACGAATGTCATCTAAAGTAATAACCCCCCATGCACACCGACTCCTTCTCGTTCCTAAACTTTTTTCTTGTGGCTCCCATGCTCGGAATTTTATTCTGAAAACGCACCCTCATACTGAGCATACTTACCTGTGGGTTCTACAAAAAATCTTATTCGGGTATAAACACATTATGCATTTAGTGCATTGGACCCTTTGTTTAAGAGTTGGGGTCTGTAGTGATCTATGAACTTGCACGGCATCATTTCTACTCAGGAGAGACTCGGTGGTAGGTTTGGGGATGCCCAGAGGGGTTGATTTATGTATTTGTAATAGATTGTTTATTGAGGATACTGTGATGTGGGATGTGGGGGGGGTATATTGTGTTTACCCAAATAAAGATTTTGTAAAACCCACAGGTGGACTATGCTCAGTATGAGGGTCTTTTGGTGGACATTCTTGTGGAGTCTGGAATTTTATTCTTTGGGGAAGAAAATCAATAAACAGGTTAAAATCTAAATCTCACGTTCTACATTTCAGAGCCCAGAACAGCATAGGATGTTAAAATTACACTGCACGAGGTTACTATGGTACGTCTATCCTTCCCTATGTATCTGTATGTTACTACCTAATTAGATTGTAAGGGAACCACTTTCTCATGTTACATGTTTCAAGCACTTGTATTCTTTTTGATGCACTACTATTTATATGTTAGATATTTATGTATTTATCATATTAAATGCATTAATAATCAGATATTTAATGAGAAGCATTGTCCCTGTCCTTCTCTGGCACAAAAGCGCCGCCAACCTCCCACAGCCAATCAAGGCCCCTGCTGCCTTCTCTGCACATGCTCGAGTCTCTACAGATCATGGGAAGGAGACAACAACCTTTGGCAGTATAAGAGGACAACGGGAAATAATGTATCTTAATATGGTTGTAATACATCAAATAAAGTGTTTTTTTATGTTGTCGAACAGTATTGCAACAGATTTTTGGAAACTAATAGTGGGGCTCTTCTGTCGTCATAATTTTTCATGCTAAAATGACATACAATGAGATATTGCTTGCGTGACTTTTTAATACAACCAAACACCACAATTTAACACATACCAAATGATAAGACTGAATTGGAAGCATTCAGTCTTTAATTTATTATTAAAGGGTAATTAAATGCTTTTAAAATATTTTCCTTTCTGGAGAAAATAAAATCCTACTAAGCAAGTGCTGGAATATATTTTATTGCACAATTGTCAATTTTATGGTTCCCTTTTAAATGTAAGCAAGTAATCCTGACAGTAAGTTGAATAAGAAACATAAGAAAACAATTAAAGATTTCCAACCAAATACACACTTCCCAAATTATATCTTAAAACAGCGATTAAAATACTGCATTACATGCTTATTTAAGTCTGTTTTAAAATCAATAAAACTATTACCACGAAATCACTCCACAAACTTTGACTTTCAATGTTATAACCTTTTTTGACCTTTAAATTGGTAACACTTAAAAGACTTAAATCACAAAAGTTACCCACCTATCCACCTCACTTGATTTAATATTGCGCTAGCGGCAAAAAAGTACTTTAAATTTTGATTCACGGTATGACCAGGCAGATTTTTACTTTAGGGCTTATTTACACTATAACCTGATTTAACACACTTGCAAATGCACATATACTACCATGCATTATTTCTGCATATTTGTGCATAATATAGAATTCTGTCCATTTTATAGTTTTTTTATATTAAGAAAAGAAGTTTGATTTTCATCTAAGTTCGAAAATGTTTCTTTTCAGTGAGAATCGGTAAAGGATAAGTGCATGTAAAATCAAGTAATGTAATTTTGGAAGCTGCAGCTTTAAAAATACTGTGCCATATTTTTATTGTTTTTTACCTATGCCCTCAGAGCCTAGCTTTGTGCCTTGAAAGTTGCTGACATTTGTTAATGGTTGCTGAATGTTAAGCTCCGCCCTCTGAGATTTCCTCTGCTTTCTCCTGCTTGAGGCCTCAAAACAGTAATGCTGTGAGTTCCGTGCACTCTCCGGCTGAGCCTCAAACAGAAATGCCTGTGAGTTCCGTGCCACTATCCTGCTTGAGCCTCAAACAGAAATGCCTGTGAGTTCCGTGCACTCTCCTGCTTAAGCCTCAACAGTAATGCCTGTGAGTTCTGTGATACACGCACGTGCACGGAACTCACAGGCATTACTGTTTGAGACTCAAGCAGGAGGAAGCAGAGGAAATTCTCACAGGGCGGAGCTAACATTCAGCAAACCAGTAACAGATGTCAGCAACTTTTTAAGCAAGCAGAAGGGTAGGCTCTGAAGGGACATAGGTAAAAAATAAAATATGGCAATGATATTTAAAGATGCAGCTTCCAAATGAACATTACTTGATTTACATGCCACTTATCTTTTAATTGTTAAAATGTCTACCAGCAGATAATGGCTACAGATAATGGCTAAATGATTGGACTGGGAGGAACTGGGAAGAGGCACCCTGGCAAGTCAGCAAGGATGAAGAGTAATATCTATGCTCGGGGTGTGGGCAAAAGGTAAGTACCATGGTCTTGGTATATCGTATATACTCTCGTATAACCAGAGAATTTTACCTTTTAAAATCATCCTAAAAGTTTCCCTCGGTTTATACTCAGGTCTGGGGCTGATCAGGAAGCTGAAGGAGCAGAAGGGCAAAATTACATAGCCCTAGGAAAAACAAAAGCTGTAGCCAAGGGATAGGCAATTGTTGCCCTGCTTATTCATATCAGCCCAGATTGGAGAGGGAAAGGGGAAAAATAGAAGTAACAGGATTCAACAAACAAGTTGATAGAAAAGTATTGCAGGGCACATCTGTGTATTAGGTGGTGTAGGGCTATGTATGGGAATTTCATGGGGCTGTGTGTATAGGTACTTTTTATGGGCTGTGTATTGGACTTTCTATAGGTCTGTGTATTGGACTTTCTATAGGGCTGTGTATAGGCTTATTTATGGGGTTGTGTATGGACTTTCTATGGAGCTGTGTATTGGACTTTCTATGGGGCTGTGTAGGACTTTCTATGGAACTGGTTGTGGAGCTATCTATGGGTCTGTCTATGGAGAAGTAAAACAACCCTCGGATTAACTTGAGTCAAGCAATTTCTGTTATCAGTAAGTACCTTGGTATATTCGGTCGCGTTTATACTCGTAGTATATACGGTACAAGTATATTAATGTTAACAAACAGGTGTGCCTGTGTGAGAAACTTTACATTTCTGGAAAAGTCGAAAGAATATACTTGATCCGGTTCAATAATGAACAAATAATAAACTAAAAAGCAAAAATCAGCTGGGATCAATATCCCAAGTGATCATATGTCATATCTCTGGAGTATGTACTTTAACAATCTTAAACGGGTCACAAAAAATCCACTAGTATAGAGAGGAAAAGATGTATATCTAAGGGTAGTTGTAAAGTTATACACCCCACAAAAAAACTCTGATTCTCCCACACTGTGGAATTAGACCCTCCAACGGTCTCTTCCGTGTCCTGGTAATGACGTCTGTCATGGCCCCACCAGTGACATCACGGATTAGCTGACTGCAATTACTGATCAAGCAGAGAAAAGGACGACAGGGATCAGGATCCTCTCAACATGAGCAGAGGAGGAGAGACTGTCCAGTGGGAATTACGGTTCTGTTAAGTTCAAATTCCTCAGCATGGAGGTTGGATGAAGGTTAAGAATAAAACATAAATATATATATATAATATAATATATCTATATAAATATATATAATATATATATATATATACAGCAAAGAGCATAGGGAACATTGCCCTTCTCTACAAAGGAATACTATATAGTATATGTAGGCACTACAACCAATGTAGCCCACTCCCCACACAGTTTCAGCACAAAGCTTGAAGCACACAAGTCACTGAAGTAAGATTATCAAACCCCCCCCCCCAGTAGCGCTTAAATTAGTAAGTCATATTTATACACCCTGAGTAAGTGGTTATACTTTAATTATTCTATTAAGGGACATTCCCGTATAAAAGTATTGATAGAAAACTATACATTTAAACAACAATGCCCTAGAAACCCATTGTTGTTATAAGACCAATTTCTTAAAATTCTGCGTAATATATGTATGGTTGATTTTTGTATTATTGTAAAATCATTATTACCATTTCAAACCAAAAAAATATGGATATAATTAAACTATTATATTATAGTTGATATATTATTAGCAACTAGAACAACCCCACACTGATAAATGACGTCTTTAGACTGTAACTTAATCTGCACACACACATTAGCGATAAAGGTACAACCCCATCTGTACCCTTTTGCTAATGCATGTACCAGCAAAACACTGTTTTTAATGCAGACAAAGATTGGGGCTAGCATCTGAAAACAGTCGTTTGGACCTAAACATTTCCATGGTCGCAGTTGGCCCCTGTACTGTAGTATAGGTAGTTAGATACAACTGGGGTGCGGTGTGTCTCCTACGCATTGTGCTTAGTCCTTTGCATGTGCGCGCATGGCATGAATTTTAAATACATTTTAGTATATTAGCATACCTAAAAGGAGAACAAAAGACTTAAAAGCAGTGGTTAAATAGGAGTCAATGCCCCCCCCCAGCAAAACTCTGATTGGACCCCTTTTCGTGCCTTATCTACAGTGTTTTCTAGGGGAAGTATGTATCTGACATAGGGAAATTAGGGAGATAAGGCCCCCTCTGGCTCCCGGGCCCCTTTGTAGCTGCAGGGTCTGCTCCCTGGTAGTAACCCCCCTGCTTATAAGTCAAGTACAGGTGGTTTCCCCATGTAATGAGGATAATAAGATTTGTGCTTGTGAGTGCTTGCTCTTCTTCTCTTTTATTTCTATCAAGTGCCATGGGTCTGGTAACAGGTGGACAAATTTGGTTGGTTTGGGCAAGCTCCGTGGCTTGCATGATGCCACAAAAACCAGTAGCAGAGGACCATGGCAAACTGAAACTGGGGGGAATGGTTTTTAACATAAAATACAGAAATTCAGCTACACAGCACACAAAAATGTATTTATATAAGACTTTAACTCTCCTTAACCCTAGTGCGACTAGTACAATCATTTATTTTGGATACTACAGTCTAGTTGGGTCACCAAGTCTGCATGACAAAGCTGCTTACTATATTTAGTGAGAACAACGGCCTATTTAGATTCAAGGGCAAGTCCCAGGATACCAGATTTCCACAATTTTCATTGCCAAAGGACGTTAATATGAAGCATAAAGGGAAAAAATATGTTAGAAATTATCATTTGGAGAAAAAAGGCAAGTCTCAATTATTGGAACATAACAATGTTACAATAAAAGGGTCAATATATCACAATATTTTACACCAATAAGAAAAGACGGCACACAACAATACCGAAAAGATACTTGAATGAAAATAAACGCATTAGACTTTTGATACACAAAACAATATGGGAATAAATTAAGTAATGGTGGTTTGGACACAAAGACTGGATCCACAATGAAGTTACACGAGCTATTTAAGCAGGACACGCACTGAAGCCTGCGACTGTAGCACACATGTACCAATGGAGAGGTGACACAAAGAACAGTCTGCCTACGGGCCTTTGTGGACACGCTAGAAGAACCTACATCCCGTCCTATTGTGCAGCAGCATCCCAAGGCCCGAATCCGAACGCTTAAATGACAAGAATCTCCCTCCCACTGCACCCTAACTGACCTGTCATAGGTTCCTCCGCTCGGTACCAATTCTTCTCTAAAGACCAGGCACGGTAGTGACGGTGATGTGGGGTCTCTGTACATTCGATTGATACAGCGTTTTCCTATAAGAGCTGCTTCTAATCTACTAGTCACCTTACACCTGGGTGGGCGAGGCCAAATCCTGGGTACCGTTCCTATAACGGAGGGTGGATTTGGGAGCTGTCCACTGAGCTGGAAGGGAACTGGCAACTTCCTTGGAGGAGATGCGCATCAAGGGAAGGACTGTTCGCTTTACTGAGATGCCGGTGAGCCGGTGGTGGGTGCTGCCCTCAAGACTGAAGATATTGGGGGCGATGAAAGGACAGCTGGAACACTTTGTTCACATATTACCTGAGAATGCTGTTGTCGCGATATATCGCACGTTTAAGCGCTAGGATATTTGCTTTGGGTTCTCCGTATTTGTCCCTGTCACAGTGTCTTACCCTTTTGCTCCGCAATAGAGCAAAGACCTGCGTACGCGTTCACAGCAAACGAGGTTTTACACTAGGCGCGTTCACGGAGTGTAGCATAGCACATCCCATTCCCTGGCCTACGGAAAGCAGGGGGGAGGTGACGTTGGTAAGATTCTTATCTGTTCAGATCAGTGCTAATATTCTACTTTGTATAGAGAATCCAGGGCAGACCAACACAATGTGGGATTCACGGAAAAATAAACCACTTGTTCTAGGTGGGAGTTTATAGTTACCACTTACTCTTGGCATTTATACATTTAACAGTCACATCACAGGGCATTTATATAGTTAATTTACAGTCCTCAAGTAGGTACACTCAGCACACCTCCTTTGGCACGGCCTCCAATTGATAGGTGCAATCCTCCCAGCCCTCCACCTCAAGGGCCACGCAATACGGCAAAAGCAACAAAGTTGGAGGAGCACACTATTTCATTTCCAGTGTTTTATTTAGGCAAAAAAAATACAACGTTTCGGGGGATGTGACTTCCCCTTCCTCAGGTATGGAGGAGGGGAAGTCACATCCCCCGAAACGTTGTAGTTTTTTGCCTAAATAAAAACACTGCCTAAATAAAAACATGGAAATGAAATAGTGTGCTCCTCCAACTTGTTGCTTTTGCCTTTATATAGTTACCAGTTACTGTTGGTATTTATCAGTTACAGACACTGAGCATTGATAACATACCAGTCCAATGGGCATGTATACGGGGGACTCTAGATTTGGGATAGTGGGGGGACTTGGGACAGAGGGGGGACTCTGGACTTGGGACAGAGGGGGAACTCTGGAATTGGGACAGAGGGGGGACTCTGGACTTGGGACAGAGGGGGACTCTGGATTTTGGACAGAGGGGGACTCTGGCCTTGGGACATGGAGGAGGGGGGCTATAGCCTTGGACCACTCTGGCCACTCTGGGCTTCTAGCACCCGTTATTGTAACAGGCTTAACGTCTAGTATTATCATAATAGACAAAAGCTATTCTTATGGTGTTATATGTAATAATTATGGTCCAAATGTTTATCACACACTATTCCAACAAATGTATTTAAGTTTCCTTGTTTGACACCCATAATTGGTGGAGATGTTAATATCACTTCCTAATTATTAGAGACAAAGTACAATGTTATGCCATACCCAATAGGCCTGAAAGCATTGCACATATGCTTTCTTTGATCCTTGGTGAATTGTTCACCTGACTGAAAAAAGCTACATCTATTCAGTTGTATTTTAGATGCATTCTAACTTGCATTATTTGAAAGTCCGGGTTTTAATAGTAGCATCAACAAATATACATTCAATAACAATAATTCTCCAACTACCGTATATACTCGAGTATAAGTCGAATTTTTCAGGCTTTAAAATTAGCCTGAAAACCTAACCTCGACTTATACTCGGGTCAAGTCCTAATTCTGCAATTGCCGATAGTAACCAGTAGGTGGCGCTGTATTAACCTACATAGAAAGTTACAGGAGCTGATCTGCCTTTACACTTCCTGCTTCCTGTAGTCTGGCTGCTGGACTCACTCAGCACTGTCACTGCTCATCTGGATGCTGTAAATCTGATGGGTCTCCTCAGTTTGGGGCAAAAAACAGCTGCTAGTACAGTGCAATGACAGCTTGAAACTACAACTCTCAGGTGACATTTTTACACATTGGGATCAGAGTCCATTACTATATGGGGTCAGAGGGCCCATTACTATATGGGGTTAAGGAGAATTGTAAATTATGGTAAGCTTAATTAAAGTTACTGAACCTTGCCACTCCACATGTTGAAAACTGAAACTCCCAGCAACAAAGCATGCTGGGAGTTGTAATTTCCAAACATCTCGAGTGCCAAGGAATTGAGGTTACTGGTACTGGATTTGGCTATTACTGTATGGGATTCGTGTATGGAATTCTGCTGTCCTTTTAAAGGGCAACTAAAGCCTAAAAACAACACAGAATCAGAAGGCAGTAGTGGTGATAATTTCTACCCTCGGCTTATACTCGAGTCAATCAGTTTTTACAAATTTTTTAGGTAAAAATAGGTGCCTCGACTTATACTCGGATCGACTTATACTCGAGTATAAACGGTAAGCTAATTAAAAACTTGGCTACACCTGAAAGTCAGTCATGTCATTGGAGTTTAAATAATACATTATTAAGACAGCAACAGGTTATTTCCACAATATCAGATTCAGATTTATGAATATGGGAATTCTAAAATATGCTGTATTCAGTCACATTAAAAGCTATTATTACGTTGTTCAGCTACAACAAATTTTACACTTGACCTCCCCATACCTAGGGCTAGATGGGCAGACATAAAAATTAAAATGATTTTAAGTGCAAGTTCTATCTCCAGTTACCTGCTCCCCTGCGTCCTCCTCATTCTGTCAATCATTCACCTGACACTGCACGTTACACACAGTCTAATCAGCTGTGAAAAATGACTTTTAGAACATATACTTGTTGTTTAAATCATAATCCACACGTAAGAGGCAAGATGCGCCAACAATAAATTTCAGCTCCATTCTAGCAGATTACTGGATACACTGTTTGGGGAGGAGTATTTCTGTAAATCCTGAAAAATGGAGCATGATGATTGGCTGCCAATGTAAGCCACCTGATTGGCTGAAAGTTCCCTGCTCTTCCTGGAAGGGAGGGGGGAGTTCCTTGTCTGCAGTGAGCACACATACAGGGAGATTCAATAAAAGTTCTTATTGTTTAAAATGGTGCTAATTTTGCCCCAACCAATCAGATCTTATTTAACATTTGAAAGCTAACATCTGATTGGTTAGGGCAAAATGAGCACCATTTTAAACGATAAGAACTTTTATTGAATAACCCTGATAGTTTAGCTTGTAACAGGCTTGTAACAGAGGAGGATGGGAATGTGTGTGG
Organism: Hymenochirus boettgeri; assembly: GCA_019447015.1. Lineage (NCBI taxonomy): Eukaryota > Metazoa > Chordata > Amphibia > Anura > Pipidae > Hymenochirus > Hymenochirus boettgeri. The sequence continues at coordinate 123,505,744 of CM033470.1, forward strand.
TGATGTCATTCCCCTCCTAGTGAGTGAAGGTGGAACTAAACAGGAATGGCATGGCAGTTACACAGAGATTACAGAAGTAAGGGTAAGAGCTTTAAACTTATTTTTAAAGGATCTTTCTTTTCAAACTATGTTTTTTTTTAGAGATTGGATTTGCCCTTTAATATGTTGTTGGTTAAATCTAAGCCTGTGAGTTTTGTATTGAAAGAAAATTGTCTTGCTGGCCCTACATTACAAAGTATGGCTGAAGGCGTGTCATGTGCCAGGTTGTACTAATGATATTGCCAATACTTTGTCCCACTCCCAGCTTCAGTGTTTTCAGCTTCTGGCAGTGTCAGTGGAAGATTTTGTAGAAGTGATTCAAGCAGATTTGTTGAGCTTGGTCCCCTTAGTGATGGAGTGATGAAATTGATTTCAGGGTCTGTCTGAGAATACATGGATGTCTTACACTTTTAGCTGGAGTAAGTGGCCGGCTTTTCAAATTGCAGCAATGGATGACAGCTTTCATTTTACATTATACGCATGCAGGTATGGCTTTATCCAGTATTATAATGATTTTAGCCCAAATTTCTTTCTTTTTTTCGATTGTACAACATGCCTGATTTGGTTAGGGATCCTTTAATTTGTCAGATGTTAAAAGGTTTGGTGAAGATTCCCCATTTTGGCGATAAACGGAAACCAGTTACTATGAACATTTTGGTGTTACTGATTAAAGAGCTGCAGGCTTTATTCATTATGAATTCACTAAGTCATTATGAATTTTTGTTCTTTAGGTTAGCCCGAAGGAGTGGGCCTTCGCATATATTGGAGGCAGGGTGTTGCTGAACTACCACTCTAGGTAAATGCAATAAATGGGTGCCAGTAGTTCTTGAACTTAAACAGTATCTTATTTATTAACAGAACAATATTAATAAAACATTGGAAGTAGCACAATAGAGGTGACAAAGCATGGCACAGATACTCACAAACCAGAGGAATCAGAAACAGTATAAATAACAATCAGCTTGTTAGTGGCACCCCAGCTCTCAGGTAGTGGAATCTTCTATCCTTGTATCTGGCATTATGTTTTCTTGGGTGGTAAACCCAGGACTCTAGTCCTTACTAAATCTCCTTGTTGGAGCTCAGGTTGCTCACTAGTTACCCTACTCCTATCTATCACTCCTAGAGTGATCTATAACAGGGTCTAATCTCTCACTAACTGGGCCTACCTGCCAAATCCTGCCAGAACAAGAAAACTCAAGTGTAACTAGTTTACCAGTTCCCTAAAGGAATACAAAAAAGGAATAAAATCAGTCAATAAAGAAGTAAAGCTGCAGCCATCCTCCAATCTTCAAATACTGTTTGCTGTGTATTTATTGTGTTTGTATTCTTTCTTTATGGTTTATAAAAAAATATGTTTGGCTATTTAAATAGAAGGTCCCTGAGTCTATATCCAATGTTGGCGGAACATATTGATGTTCTGCTGCATGGGATTGGTGTATGCCATTTTTTATGTGGGTCACTGTGGGGGGTCTCTTGCTTGGTGATAGGGCTGGGGAAGGGAAGGGTCAATAGATTGCTATACCTTTAACTTTGCTGATTGGCTGGATCTGTGACTAGTTCTACCTGTCCTCTGAAGCAGTCAGCTATAAGGAGGCTCCCCTCACACCCTCCCATTTTGGTTTTATTATAAATAACTGTGAAGCACATTACATTTGTGTTTGTAAAAAAAAAAAAACAATTAAATAAATAAGATAATTATATAATATTTAAAAGTGAAAAATGATTTTACAAATTTAAGGTATCTTTTTCTTTAATGTTTTTTGTTTGTCACAGCTTGAGTAACAGAATATTGAATATGGACTCTTGCTCTTAAGAGATTAGCCCAATAATGAATATCCTGGAAGCTCAGCTAGTATGAGTGGGCCAAAAATGGTTTATGGTTTAAAGAATATTGTTTTTACAAAAACTTACGGTATTATATGTACAGGGAACTATAAACTAGTTACCCTCTAGTCTTCTTGTTCTGGAAGGATTTGGCCAGTAGGGGCCACTGTGTAAAAGTATTAAAGGGAGTTCAGCAATGTGTTCAGCCTCTTTCACTTCCTGAAGTTTCCCATAGGATAGAGGAAGAGCGAAAGGGACCTAGATAACAGGTTGGCCCAGTTAATGCGAGATTAGATTCTGTTATAGATCACTCTAGGAGTGATAGATAGGAGTAGGGTAGCTAGTGAGCAGCCTGAGATCCAACAAGATTAGGGGTAGAAGATTCCACTACAGTGACCTGAGAATTGGGGTGGCATTTACAAGCTGACTTTTATTTATGCTGTTTCTGATTCCTCTGGTTTGTATTTGTGTGATATCTGTGTCATGCTATGTCACCTCTATTTTTTTAATTGCAATGCCTTATTAATATTGTTCTATGAATAAATAAGATACTGTTTAAGTTTAAGAACCACTGGTGCCCATTTATTGTTCGGCTACACCCTGCCTCCAACATATGCAAAGGCCCACTGAGTCTTATTCATAGAATTTGGGCTGTCAGTCTCTGGAGCAAATTAAGTACCATTTTCTATCATTTTCTATCTATCATCTTACATTTGGATCGTGGGGCTTAAAGGGTGTAGAAGTCGTTGGTGGGGATATTCTTTGAATAGTGACTGTATAATTGTGTTACCTTTGGCACTGCAAATCTAATTAATCAAACATTATAAGTATCATCATGCCTTTCATACTTCCAGTTGATGTATATGCATGGGCTGTAGCAGAGTTTATTAAAGTGGAACTGTGGTCCAAAAATGACTTTAGATAAATTGATAGGAATTGCTCTCCTGAGCAATTTATTTTCATTGTTTATTTTGCATAATTTTGAAAATATTTACATTTTTGTGTGTGATATGGCAGCAGCATCACCAGGTCCTCTGCACTTCCTGCTTCCTGCTCTGAAACCATGTCAGTCAATCTGCCCTGTGTCTCTTCCTGCCCTTTGCAGGCCCCTGGTCCCTCCCACTCATGGACCCCATGGTCTCTCCAGTTGTAGGCCCCCCTTTGCCCATTCTCTTACAGCCCCATGTGGCCCCACCCACTCGTGCATGCACAAGCCCCACCCACTCGCTAGTGCACAAGCCCCACCCACTCGCAAGTGCAGAAGCCCCACCCACTCACGGGTGCATACACCTCACCCACTCGCCAGTACATAAGCCCCGCCCACTCGCATGTGCAGTGGCCCACTCAGACTCCCTTACCTACTCTGTCAGGACGTCACACAACAGAGAGGAGGAGGGACTTCCTGTCTCCCTCACACACTGAGTGAGTCTGAGGCTGTGCTGACCGGCAGCACTGTGCAGGAGAAGCTTTAGGAATATCATATGTCAGCCTCCCACCCATTAACTTTCTGGTCAGTCATTTATTTATATCTTGGGCTGTGGAGCAGGTAGAGTGGTGGTTGATGGTAGGGAACTGGACTTTCATTTATACTCAACTTGTTTGGAGACCACAGTTCCCCTTTAACCCACAACATGCCTTTGCCATAGATCGTGAACCTAGGGTTAGTTCTACAGAATTAATTAAAGGACAACTAAAGCCTCAGAACAACACTGAACCAGAAGGCAGAACACCTTGATATAAAGCCAGTAATCAGTGTCTTACCTCTCATTTGATATGAGTGCTGGGAAATTTACCTAAATAATATATGGTTTTTGCTTAACTTCACAGCATTCTAATGTCACACAGTCTGGTCAACGACCATTATGTTCTGCCCATGCTCAGTCTTTAGCTATGGCAGAAACAGTGGTAACTTACTCTAAATGGTTGTGGCACCTGGAAAATGGTCTGGGGAACATGTCACTGTCACCAAAATGTCTTAAAACACTTCCTGAAGTCAGGCGGGCAATTGTCGGCTTTTGTGCAAGCTACATTCAACGATACATTTGAGGATTATCAAACAAACGAACAAACAATACTTCCAGAAGAACAGTCCTTCCTAGGTTTAGCGAATGGTACATTCAAGGGTTGGATAGTGTAGTGGTTAAAGGCTCCGACATGGGAGACCAGGGTTCGAATCCTGGCTAGGGGCAGCTATACAAATGTTTGGATTATTAACCATATAATACCCTATATAATAACCTAGTAATATAATAACCATATAATATAATAATCATATGATAACCTAGTAATATAATAACCATATAATACCCTAGTAATATAATAACCATATAATATCCTAGCAAGGATTTGGTTTGGATTTGGGTTATCATATTACTAGGTTATTATATGGTTATTATATTACTAGGTTATTATATAACTAGGGTATTATAATAATCCAAACATTTGTATAGCTGCCCCTAGCCAGGATTCAAACATTGGTCTCTCATGTCAAAGGCGGGGCCTTTAACCAGTACACTGTCCAGCCACTACATTATATGGTTAATATATTACTAGGTTATCATATGTTAATTGTTTGGTTATTATATTACTAGGGTACTGTATGGTTAGTATATTATTAGGTTACAAACGTTACATTCGAGGGTTGGATAGTGTACTTTTTAAAGGCACCGCCTTTGACATGGGAGATCAGGGTTTGAATCCTGGCTAGGGGCAGTTATACAAATGTTCGGATTATTATAATACCCTAGTAATATATGGTTATTATATTACTAGGTTATCGTATAGTTATTATATTACTAGGTTATTATATAACTAGGGTATTGTATGGTTATTATATTATTAGGTTATTAGCAAACAGTACATTCGAGGGTTGGATAGTGTACTGGTTAAAGGCACCGCCTTTGACATGGGAGACCAGGGTTTGAATCCTGGCTAGGGGCAGCTATACAATGTTGGATTCTTTTAATACCCTAGTAATATAATAACCATATAATAACCTAGTAATATACTGTAATAACAATATAATAACCATATGATAACTTAGTAATATAATAACGATGTAATGTAGTGGCTGGATTGTGTACTGGTAAAGGCACCGCCTTTGACATGGGAGACCAGGGTTTGAATCCTGGCTTGGGGCAGTTATACAAATGTTCGGATTATTATAATACCCTAGTAATATAATATGGCTATTATATTACTAGGTTATCATATGGTTATTATATGACTAGAGTATTATAGGGCTATTATATTACTAGGTTATTTTATGGTTATTATATTACTAGGGTATTATAATAACCCAAACATTTGTATAGCTGCCCCTAGACAAGATTCGAACCATGGCCTCCTATGTCAAAGGCAGTACACTATCCAGTACATTTCCAGGTATAGCTGCCCCTAGCCATCGAATTTACAATCAAAAGTCCGGAAACATCGTAAGTCCGAGAAATCCGCGTCAGGGATAGTTTGAGAAGTCAGAGTCCATTCGAACTCATAAAGTTTGGCTCGAACTCGGGCTCGAGTTCGAGTTCTAGTCCATCCCTAGAGATGACGTGTGTGTGGCCTACTCTAGCCAATTCCTGCAGTAGCTTAGGGCTGGGCATGTGCAAAAACCATCAGTGGCAAGACTGTGTGATACTGGAATGCTTAGACATGAAATACTTTTAGTAAGGTACATTTTCCAGCACCAGCTTCTCCGGCTATGTGCTCTGCTTTCTGACTCAGTGTTGCTCTGAGGCTTTAGTTACCCTTTAAATGGCAACGTTGGATAAATATATAATATTGTATGTCTTTTTTGTTTGTCAATGACAGTTCTTGATTGATTTTCAACTGGACATGTCATTCTGGAAGATTGGTATGAAACTGTACCATGTTTACCAGGACTAAATGATTTATCTTCCATCTTGTGGTGTCTTTAAGTTTAGATATAGGTTATAGATTTTTTTCAGAAATCCAAGCTGGTGTGCATACACTATTCTTCATCGTGTGCATGTTGAAGTGTAAAGTACCTGAAACTGTTGTGCACTTGCAATGTTACGTTAAAAATATCTAAACGTATAGTTTGTTCATATCTTGGTGGCCTGTAGGTAATTTGTACCATGTCACTTTTGAGGTGTTCAGGTTGATTATTTTGGATTGATTATAGACTTTTCCAGATATTTTGTCATTCTTTCATTACTTTAATTTATTTGTCTGTTCACCTTATGTCTAGGTTTGCAGGCTGATGTGCAGTGATGGGATTTTTCGCATTTGTGCGCTTTATGCTGCATTTAGCTGCAGGTGTCATTTTGTAGTCAGCATAAAGTTTGGATATTGTGTGCAAATTACTATCTTCTACATCACTTATATTTCTGTCTCCCTTCTAATGACCCAGTCTGCCTATTAACTTGCCATTTCTTATCCCCCTGAATCTGTATCTGAAATTTAACATTTTCTCTGTTTTGATAGGTGAATGGGCCATGGGCCCAAAGAAAGGGAGATTCCTTGTTATCCTAGTAGGCCTGTTGCAACCAAATTTACCAATGCTACAGAAATTAAAGAGAAAGTGTGCCATTTATCAGATGTTTCTTTACTGCAGAGATTAAAGGGCAAAAAAACCATTGATCATATTTTATGTTTCACAAATTAAAGGGTAATTAGGCTATTTCCATGTAGATTAAAAGGAAAGTACATCTTTTATCATTTAAAAAAAAAAACTCTGGATCAACTGTTAGGTAGGGTTAAAAAAGGAGGGTGAATAGGTTGGACTTGATGGTCTTTATTCAGCCTCAATTACTATGTTACTGTGTTACCCCATGTTTAATGGGCAGATTACAATTTACTGCTTTTTTTTAGTTTGGAGATAAGAGCAAGGTGGGAAAATAATTCCCCCAGGGGCTGGATTAGGAACTGGTACTACTGTGGAGGGCCAGACTTATAGGTTGATCTCAGTTCTGCTTTAACATTATTATCTGCACAGATACTCTGAAGCAGCAGCTAATAATCTAAATAAAAACACACAAATTCTAAGAATAGGGGCAGTAGTAAAGGCTCAGGTATTTAAGGGGAATTCTGAAAGTTATAGATTTTAAGCATCTGGAGACCTGCCAGGCCAGTTACAGATCTTTGCTATAGCAGGTATCAAACTGTGAATATCTGTATGTGTGTTTGAATAACTATAAATGGCAAGTCTGACCCCAATACCATTTAACCTTAGATGCAGCCCCCCCAACCTAAATGGTATATTCACCAACTTTCCTTCAGTCCAGTATCCCTGCTGACAGCTCTTCAAGCTGTACAAGCTCCTTTATAAGCCTATGCAGCCTCATAGGGGGTGGCTTGTAGAGCTGATACCCCGAAAAAAAGTGAGTTGGCAACTTTTCCTCTGGTTGAAGGGAAGTATATGGGGCTGCAGGTACATTGTGGTGATGGATAAGTGAAGCGATCCAATGGTAAGGCACTCTGTAAGGAGAGTGTCTTCCCATTGGTCAGCCCTGCTATGGTCCGTGACTATGGCAGGGGAGCCCTAAAAGAAGCAGCTTCACAAAGCCGACTTTGCAGGGTTTGTTTTCAGCAATAACATAACACCCAGGAGCTAGGACCCTGTAATTCAGTTCCTCACTATGGGTACTATAAACTGAAGATTCATTGCCCTTTAAAATAGGTTTCCTAGACAGTTTTATTATACAATGGTGGAAAGAATGTAAGAGGTGTGTGTGAGCCATTTACTGACAACAGAGCAGGTTTATGTCTGTATTTTGCCTGTGATAAGCAGGAGACAGTGATGTACAAATGTCTAAAATTTGGTTAGCTGAGGGATAGTTGCTAGGTTACGTAACATCACAAAAAAGACTATAGGATTGGATTAGATATATTTATATTTTATTAGTACCAGTACTAATGCTGTGGTGGAAAACAGAAGGGTGTATTTAGGGTTTACCTGGGCTATGGAATATTTTAAATTTGTAGTGGTTATTTTTGCTTCGTACTACTAAATCCAGTACCTGCAATTTGCTTCCCATGTCATGGCATACCGTGTAATTCTATTTCTATGCTTGTGAAGGTTCTCATTCACCCAGGTCATGGTATATCTGTTGTATTCAGTTAGATCAACTGGATTTGAAGTTTAGTTCTTGAAGACGTTTCGCTAGTCATCCGACTGGCTTTCTCAATTCAGAATGACTTGTACAAGAATCTGTGGCAATTATGTACCCTGGAAAATCCCAATTAGCATATCACAGCCAGGTGTTAAGGGTGTGATTGGATAGTGGCTAAGAGGTGTTATAGGAATGCCCAGAGTAAGGTGTCAAAACAGCATTGTACTTGGCAGACAGTTGGTGTCGAACCCCCCCCACCTCTATTTAGGCTTGGTTTCTTTATTTTCACATAAATGGCCTCCTTAACACCTCTCTTGAACCAGTCACGTTCCTTTATATATAACGGTAGATACTGAGCACACATGGGATTTTGCAACAAACAAACCGTTTTAATTTTTAGCAAGGTGCAATCAACATGTTTTGGCCATATTGGACGGCCGTCGTCATCCTGACGTATCTACCGCCCTGTATCTCTCGTTACTGGAAGCACTGGGGTGAAAACTTTTTGAAGAGGGAGAGCATAGGATCGCTACCAGGAAAAAACATTTTTTTTTTACATTTTTTTTGATGTAAGGATGAAACTTATAATGAAATATTATTTTTCAGGTTGGGCAGACAGGACTGCCAATTGCTCCACATGTGCCTCTGCAACCTCCTGTACTTCATGGCCACTCTCACCATAGTCTTGACCTGGGTCCACACTCATCAGAGTCCAACTCAGCTGAATACCAATTTGTACCTCAGCCAAAAGCACCTGTCAAGAGATCATTGTTTAGCCAACATGTTTCCATGGGGCCTCTGTGTCCTGGAAAAAAGATCTTTTTTTAACATTACACACCATGTTTCCAGTACTGTTTAGGTAAACTTGCATTATGAACAAAGGACTATCCATTCAAATGTTTTAGTTTTCACTGTACACATTTTGGGATTGTATATGAAGCAAGGCAAAAAAAGATTATAAAAGTTCTACCTGATCTTTTAGTTATTTCCATTTGCTTATTTACAAATTTCTGTTTCCTGCCTAAATCCTTTATTTGATTTTTTTCTTCTTTTTTCTTTTTGACTGAATGACCTATTCTGACATTTACTTGATATATGAAACTTCTTTATTGAGCATGAGCAGTGGAGTAAGGATGGAGCCCCTATTCGTGCTTCCTCCACAGTGGTTTTCTGGGAGGAGCCTTTATTGGTCATAGGAAAAATAAGAAGATTTTTTGCCCCTTGGCTCCCGGGCCCCCCTGCAGTTGCTCCCCCTGCCCCACTGGTAGTTACGTGCCTGAGCATGTTTCTTTAACATGTACAGCGGATGTTTGTTTAGTGTTCTGTTATGGATCAGAGACAGTCACAATATTTAGCATCATGTTAAAAGAAAACCCAGAATCCAGTAATTGTAACTGATTCCTACAGGGAGATATAATACTGGGCCCCACTTACACAAACCAGTGAAAAAACTCATGCTACCCGATGTAATATATGTTACGTTTTGCACTACTATTTAGTATGAAACTTAACAGCAATGAAACTGGGTTGTAAAGAAGGATTCACCTAAGACTAGGTACACATGTGCAGAATTTTCACCCTGACCGGCCTATATTTAGGAATTTTAGTTGATTGGGTTAAATTATCAGTGGTACTTTTTCCACCACTGCCAACCAATTTGGATGGAAGTTTGATCAAACATTTTGGTAAATTTTGGCAATAGGAGTCCGCACGTTCAGTCTTGCCAAAATGGCTGCTGTGGCGATTTTAACTGTAACTACTGATATTTCGGGCCACCCGAATGCTTGATAGCAGAAAACTAAATATCTGCCCTTGTTTACCTAGCCTTACCTTCCTTGTTTTTGCTGCTCTCTAAATGCCCCCACCCTCCCTTAGTCATTGTCTCCTTGTAGTGTCTGCAACACTTAAAAGTTCTGCACAGCCTCACCATGGACACTGCTCTGCTTACACATCTCCCTCTCCCCTGACTTCTTTTTGCTGTTGCAGAAAGTGTGCTGGCAGGCCACCAAAGATCCCAGTAAGAGGTCAGAAATGGGTCAAATATTATAAATTCTGCTTCTGGATTTCACTGTAAATTGTGATTTTAAATTAGGATTTCTCAGAATCTACAGCTCAGATTTAAAATCCGAATATGTTTTTAAAGTAGTGGGATCTTGCTGTATCTAAAGGTATAATTTTTGAAAATTATTTTAAGGAAAACACAAATGCAAAGAGCCTATTGTATGTTTGCATACCAATTATACTATGAACTATAGCTGGGTACACACAGTACCGATTTTTAGCAGATCCCATAAGATTCCATTTGATTCTGTCTTTGATCTGTTACAAATGTGGCCACACACAATTCCAGTACTAAGTATAAGGAAGATCTTCAAGTTGAGACACAACCAATGGAAATGTTTATAAATACAGCAAACCTGTGCACCTCTCCCATTAGGTAGAAATCCACTGATGTGGATGGCCAGAAATTTCAGTCAGATTTCCCGAACTCAACAGGAAAATTTGTTAATGTGTACAGTATAGCCACCTTACAAATGCTTTGTGTATTCATTGTGTAGGAGATGAGTTTATCATTTATATAACCTAATGGGGATACTATAATGATTTGTATTAATCTACAACTATATTACATACCACATTCGGGATACATAATTATAAGGTCCGGAAGTGTATTCCCCTTTCTTTAATTAAAACATGAGAGGGATAGTTTCTCATTAAGCCCCTTAGGGGCTAACGTATTAAGGGCCATATTTATAAAGCCGCGGCATCGCTCTTTAGCGATACCGCGGCCTTAACAATCGGTATCGTAAATTTCGTTAAACCAATTGGAGATTAACCATTAAACCGACCGAATACCATTGCGGTAGTTTACTACCGCACGGTATTCTACGATCGAACGTTTGTTAATTAACGAACATTTGGTTGTAAATGTACGATCGCACATTTATGACCGCAACTGTAAATTTACTAACCCGTGGAATTGCTAAAAGGCGATACTGAGGCTTTATACATATGGCCCACAGTGTCTCTATCCACTGTACCTCTCTCTGTAGTAGAGCATGATCCCTGTACATACCTTCCATTTTTTAAACCTGATCGATCGCCATCCAGCGCAAGGGAATGCTTTGGTTCCCTAACGCACTTGGCCACAGACAACTCACCAAACTTACTTTGCTTCTGGGCTAAAGGTTGATTAGACTCCATATTTTGGAGGGCTGCTCTAATAGACTGGCGATGGTTTCCCATCCTCTCCCTTATCGTGGTTGATGTTTTGCCCATGTAATAAAGCCCACATGGGCATGTGATTGACAACCCTGGGCTCCATATACTAACATAATATCTATGCTAGTGCAAACAGTAATAACATGGGGGGTTTTAGTTACAGTTTTATGCATAAAAGTGAAAAGCTTTCCAACCACGTCAAGGTAACCCCAGTATGGAAGGTCCTAACAAATTACCCCCTGCCTACTGGCTTTTAGCAAGGAGGGAAGAGGCCTTCCATCCAATGCTTAGTATTCAAGGTGTAAAACCTCCAATTAAAGGGACATGTTGGGATGCTACTACAACATGGAAGCTTGGTCTATATTCCTGCAGAGAAACTATGCTACATTACACAAACTACTCTGGGGAACATGGGGGCAAGAAATTACTTTCTGTTTCATATATCTGTTGTATTCAATTAGATCAACTGGACTTGAAGTTTAGTTGATCTTCAAGTCTAGTTGATCTAATTGAATACAACAGATATACCATGACCTGGATGAATGAGAACCTTCACAAGCATTTGTGGGCAATGCTATTCATATAGCATGAAACTGCAAGATGCCTTCTGTTATAAGAAGGTGTTTCTCTGCTTTTATGCTCAGTGAAGCCCAAGTCCTACCCCATAGAGCCATGGATCTGTATCTTGTACTGACGAGATCTCACAAGATCGAAACACGTCGTGTCTGCAGGTCAGATTATTGGCTCTATATATTAAGATATATTGCATGTTATTAGCCAGCGGTTCTGGACACATGCATAAGCTAAGGGACATAAGGGAGTATTTTGCATATCTCGGCCCCTTACTCTGGGGAACATGGAAGTAAGAAGTTACTTTGTGTTACTTTGTGGGCAATGCTATTCGTATAGCACGAGACTGCAAGATGCCTTCTGTTACAGTATAAGAAGGTGTTTCTCCATTTTTATGCTCAGTGAAGGGCTTTTTGCTACTTTTGGCCCCTCTCTCCCTAAGCTTTCTAGCTGTCTTTTCTATAAATACAATAGAATACTATATTGTGAATAAATATATCATTCATTTTTGGATATCTGAGTGCCTTAGTTCATTTTTTGTGTGTGTAGTATTTCAAGTTGCCTTGGTGGCAAAACTGTTAACAAAATTGCTATGTTTTCTTTTGAAATGGTGTCTGACCAGGTTAATTTTACATATATTGGATATTCTAATCAAATTGGTTCAATAACTTAAGTAATCTTAATATTGGTAAGTAAGACTAATAATCAAATCCCATCCCCATAGAATGTATTGTTTGTCTAAACTCTAGAACATTGCAGTGAACTTTACATATCAGTTGTCTTGCCCAGTTTTTTTGACTTGTGTAAATATTGAGCTTAAATTTCATATAATCATTTACCTCTTTTGCTTGACTATGGTGTTTTACAGGTGATATAACTTTGTAAAAAAAAACATATATAAGCAAATGTCACAAAACCTCCTTTGCAGAGACTGCTATCAATTAGGGATGCTGCTTATAGTGTCATTGTTAGTGTGCACTCAGGTGCTGGGTACTAGGGCATTAGCTGCATACAGTGTAAAGCCACCTGAGTTGGCTCCTGTTCCCTGCAATGACTCTGTGGTAGAGGCAGTAGCCGGTCTGTCCCTAAGCCAGCTGAATGCTGTCCGTAGAGATGGCTTTGTCTTTGCACTTCACCGCATTTCAAACGCATTAGAAGATTTTAATGTAAGTATTGCATGATTGGACCTTTTATCAACATGATCATATATATAATTTGGTAATATAGCATTACCAAATTAGTAAGACAATACTATTTAAAAGACAATTTAACTATAGTGATTTTAGTGAAAGTTAATTCTCTAAAATGATCTGATCATTGTTATTTAGCCTCCCCTCCTATTTCCTATGGTCCTTTGGGGTTGGTGACACAGCCCCAAGTAAGTTATTTCACCAGCCTGAAGGGGGGGGGGGGCAACTGCAGTTGTATGTTAGTAAGAAGTGGAGGATCAGCACTCACAAAGAATTTTTTTCATTTTAGACACATTTTGCCATATTAAAAGTTAAAACCATAGCAGTTCTGATCCTCTTTACATGGGTACCCATTTTACCTTGTTATTATATAAGGACAATTATACTCTCCTCTCCCTTTCTCCACAACTGAATAGTACCAAGGGTAAGGACCTAACCTGCTAATTCCTCACTCCTGGATACTTTACTGATCAGATGTTATATTTACAAAGAATTTTCCTCACTGTTCTGGACTGTTCTTCCCTTCTGCTACTTCCAGTGACAGTCCACTATCTGGCCAATTGGAAGACACACTTCTTTGCAAAGCATGTCTTTCCATTGGCTAGATAGTGGACTGCAGAGACAAGCTGAAAGAGGACCGGAGCAGTGAGGGAAACTTCATGTAAGTATAACAGCTAAACAATCTAGCAGTGGGTGCAGGAGGAGGAGAGAGGGGGAGGTGAGTATTATTGTCTTTTAGTGTGTCTTCCCCATTTAATAATATCAACAGGAAAGGCTTAATTGTATCAAGTCTTTATTTGACACTTTTGTATTTTTATGCATGACATGTAAAAAGCCGTGATAACCTTGTGTTAATAGGGAAAGACAAACTTTTACCATGCCCTCCCCCCAGCAATCATTTTCCAACTTCCCTATATGGCATATTGATGTTTTTGGTTAAAACTCTGTTTATTACAACACTATACGGTCTTGTGTTTTGCAGGGAATGAGTGGCTCAGTATATTATCTGATCTTGGACGTGCTTGAGACAGACTGCCATGTACTTAGCAGGAAATCATGGAAAGACTGTAAGCCCAAACCACTACATGAAGCTGTAGGTATACACTCAGAATAAGGTTGTGTAAAAAAATCTTTTTTCTACCCTTGAAATTTTTTTTTAAAGGAAACTATTTAAATCCATACTAAATACCACCTATAAAACATTAGAAGTAATATTTGTGATAAATTACAGCACTACATATGTGGCCATATTTATTAACCAGTCCAGGCCCTCAAAATAAAAATTGTATAATACTGTAGTAAATTACACCCAAACCCCAAAACTGCAATAGCTAGAAAGCTAACAGATGTAAGAACAGAAATGCACACAAAGTTTCTGCTTCCTAATTCTATCAGTCACAGGTTAACAATAACTGAAAGCTGCCTCCTCCGAGCATGAAAAAGCTCATAACCAGTTCACTACATTGCTGAAGGGGGCCAGAACAAATATGGCCATTAAGAAACACTGCATCTAGGAGCATTGCAGGCATAATGTAATGATTCCAGAGGACAAGGTAGGATATCTCAGCATATTCCTAAAATATGTTATTATGAGGGTTGAGTTGTCCTTTAATGGCATTTTACAATGTTGATATATTAAATATTAGGATTATTCTTATTATATGACAGTTTCAGTTTTTTAGAACATGGATTTTACAGTGTAAAATTATGTTTGCAAACAATTTATTTTCTCACACACATTCCTTTGCGTGTTTATGCAACAACAGAAAAAAAATATCTTTGCAGTTTTTTTCCTACCTAGCATGGATAGCAGGAAAAAAATGTAAAAGGAATTCTGGGGATTTGAACAGGTAAACTCATGGGCTGTGTGTTTCTAGAAATAAAGCATTATTCACTTACCCACCATGCTAACACAGAGCAAACAGGTACATTTAGAAACTTTCTAGGAACAGAATAAAAGCAAAAAATTTAAAAGGGCAGTAAAACCAGTGGACTATTTTGTATTGTTCCTGAAAGGGTGTCTGCAATATATGCTGACTGGAAAATAAACTGCATGATAACAGCATTTTTCAAAGTCTTATCAGGGACTTCCAAATTGATGTGGAGGCCTGTGTATAGAAAATACTATAGCTGCTTTTTTTGCCTTCCTCTGGATGGGTTTGGTTAAAAAAGAGGGTGAAAAGGTTGGACTAGATGGACGTATGTCTTTATTCATCCTCAATTACAATGTTACTATGTTACATTGAGACAGTGAATTGTGGGGTCAGGGTACATGACCAATAAGTGCACATGCTCACAAGGCTCTTTGAAGATCACATTGGCTGTAAGTTGTACTGACAACAACATGGAAGCCTTCTTAGCTGCAGAATCTAGTTCTTACAAGTATGTAAATGCAACTCACTAGAGAAGAATCTTATAATGTATAGGTGTTCTGGGGAGAAAAACCCAGCAGAATTGGGAGTCACAGTGGTAATGCTTGCACCCATTGTGCTAAGGCCCCCCAGTGATTAACACTCTGTGCCTTATTATGAATAAATTATTTTTCAATACAACTATTTTTATTTGCTGCTACATCAAGTTAAATAATTCTTGCCAAATAACTTGATTGCCGTATTTTTTTAAGTGAAAATTATATTTTATAGATGCAGAAATTGGGTTATAAAAGGGGTTGTATTTTTGTCGATCATGGAGACTGGAATAATTGCTCATAGATCAATCTCATAGGTCTTGACCCAGTGGGTTGATTCGTTACGTTACTCCATGTTTCCAAATAGGAATTTTTAAAGATATGAGATAATCAGTGGATTTGGATATTATCTTAACGAGGAAGTAGTTTTCTCAGGTGTAATAACAGATATTAAATTAGGAGAAAGTGCATTCCTCCCATTGATATTCTTTGTCGGTCATACACTCTCTGTAAATACATTACTTATTGCAACATACCATTCACAATTATTTTCTTGTTTCAGGTTTTCGGACAGTGCAAAGTAATATTCCATCTTCATAAACCATGGAGAATTGCTCGCCTCCATAGTTATGACTGCACTATGCAACCAGGTATTCATTAAAACTACTATTTCAAACTTTTACACAGGCATATCTGTTGTATTCAATTAGATCAACTGGACTTAAAGTTTAGTTCTTGAAGACGTTTCGCTAGTCATCCCACTGGCTTTCTCAATTCAGAATGACTTGTACAAGAATCTGTGGCAATTATGTACCCTGGAAAATCCCAATTAGCATATCACAGCCAGGTGTTAAGGGTGTGATTGGATAGTGGCTAAGAGGTGTTATAGGAATGCCCAGAGTAAGGTGTCAAAACAGCATTGTACATGGCAGAAAGATGGTGTCGAACCCCCCCACCTCTATTTAGGCTTGGTTTCTTTATTTTCACATAAATGGCCTCCTTGACACCTCTCGTGAACCAGTCACGTTCCTTTGCCAATATGTTAACATTACAATCTTCAAAGGTATGTCCTTTCTTTTTAGTCTTGAAGAACTAAACTTTAAGTCCAGTTGATCTAATTGAATACAACAGATATACCATGACCTGGATGAATGAGAACCTTCACAAGCATTTTACACAGGCAGTTTTTCTGAGCAGTTTAAGATGTTTACCACTAGCAAACACTACATGTAGCTTTTCCCTAGTGGTGAAGACCAATTAGAAAACTCTCACAAAATGACAACGGGCCATCTGTGCGAAAGTACTATAAATTATGCCCTGCTCATTTAATACTATGCTTTTTAAACAGGAATTATATTTGCTTTAGCAGATATGACACTGCAGTCCTTCTCTATTATACCAACTCCTAACTCTATCCCATTTTGGTTTAAAGGAATGGTTCACTAAGAAAATGAACTATTCCTTTAATGCATTAATTGAGGAAGAGGAGGTAAAGGAGTTATGCCTTACCTACTGCTCTTCAATTGATTTACAGGAATGAATCTTTAGAGATGTACGTTATGCACAATCTACTGCCACGTACATATAACCAAAATATGTTAAAAAAAAAAAAACCTAACTTTTTTTTAGGTGAGAGCTTTTTTTCGAGCATCACATATTTGTCGATATTCGAAATCGAGGGTTCGTATATTCACAATTTCTACCATATTCGGAATCACGTTCAATAATTCTCAAAATCGGCCCGCATATTTGGTAATTTTAGAATATTTGATTATTGAAAATCCAGGAAAGTTTGTGTCGGAACCAGACTTCATCCCTTCTGATTAATAATAAGTGCTTTATAACATAGCCCAATGATGACTTTTTTAGTCATCTTCATCACCTAAAGCCTTGCATTAAAGAAAATATCAAGGCTAATTGATATTTTTTTTAAAGCAAGGCTTTAGATGTGGCTTAATATATATCTAAGTTGCTCCTCCATTTTTGATCCCTCTATCCCTCCTTACAAGGTCATAACCATCTATTAGCACAAGCCAGTCATTCTTCTCATTCCACCATGTCTCAGTAATCCCAATTTTATCTTAATTTTCAGCAGAAGTCAATACATTTTCAGTGCATTTGCAAGGAAACATAATAAACTGTCTATCTCTGCTCTTTTGTCCGCATTATTCTTCCTGTTCATAAATATTAAATTATATGTTGTAATAGTGGGACCTCCTTCCCACATTCTCCACCTCTTTTAGCTAGTTTAAAGGCCCATCCAACCTCTTAACCATCCCTAGCACAGCAGGCTCTTTTCCATTTAAGTATAATCCATCACAGCAAAAGAACTGAAATATCAGCCTAGTGCTTTAAAAATGCAAAGCCCTCATTCCCACACCACAAATTTAGCCACACATTTAAATCCATAATCTCCCTCAGCCTTCCTAATGTAGCATGTGGGAAAGGTAAAATTGCACAAAAAATTACTTTGTAAGGACCTGCCCTTAAGCTTATGTCCTAAATCCTTAAACTCATGCTTAAAGGTCCACCATCTACCAATATGTACTAAGACAGCTGGGTCACGCCCAACACTTTCCAATAATTTGTCCACCCAATTCACCACAAGCCAAACCAACCCTGGAAGACATCAAACTGTCTCTCCTACCGGGCTGTCTCTTTACCCAGTACCCTCTGCTGGGCACTGGGTAGATATTTCAATGAAAACTCTTAAACACCCTAAAATCTATAATTTTCCCACTGACACGAATGCAGAAACTTTTTCTGATTGAAATGTTCGTTCACAAGCCACACTTGAAGTACAGCTTGAATTAAAATGTTCCACAAAGCTCTAGCATGGGTAATGCTATGTATGGGTTGAAACTTGCTCCTAATCATTTTGGCAAGGTTTTATATTGCAGCCAATAAATAAACGGTGGTTTGCAGTTCATTGGATTTACTTCCATGATTCCTTTTAATGTTTTTCATTTTGTTTCTATTTTATTTCTGCATATATTAGCTGCTCGAAGATTTGGATGTGGCGGATGTCTATTTTCCCACCCACTGAATGATACCAGATTCCAGGAAGTTGCAGATCTAAGTGTCAAGAAGTTTAACCAGGAAAGTAACTACAACAAATACTTTGTGGTTGGTAATATCACAAGAGGAAGAGTACAGGTATGTGAAGGAATATGGTTATGTGATGTGAGAGAGGGGTATTAATTACAGAGGTGAATTATATTATATAATAGATGTATCTGGTATCCAGAAAGTAAAACACATGTACATTCACACATGGGGTAAAAGAGAAAACTGGAAAGCAATTAGACTAAACTCTCCTTGCCCTCACTGCATCAGTAATACAATTTGACACATTGACATATAATCATTAAAGTGGTAGAATTTATTTATAGTATGGATACAAGATATGACTGGGTCATTTTAGTTACAAGCAGATCAGTCTTGCTAGTAAGTTGAAGCCCTGCAATACAAAGTATTACAACAAAAGCAACCTCTTAGCAAACATTCTATACTTGGTCTGGGGTAGAGACTCACATAAATGTAAAAATGGGTTATGAAATCTGCTAATCCTTCATTATAGCGCTTTATCATGCCCCCAATAAAGAGTATACTGAAAGATTGAAATAACAGTAGCTATGCATTTGTGAAAGAGACTTCCAGGAAAAAAATCATAACCCCAATGAACCCAGAAAACTGGTGTGAATTATTTGAACAACCAGCTCTAACAATTACTGCATCAGAAATATGGGGACCCAATATTTGGGCTAATATAACAGTCTACAATGCAAACATTACTTAAGAACTGTAGGATATATGTTTAAGGTAGAAAATACACTGGTATGTAAATTCAGTTGATTAATTTCATTATTTGCTCTATAACCCCATTGAAAGGTGGTTGCTGGCACTGCGTACCATGTGGAGTTTACAATTCACGAATCCACCTGCAATAAAAGCAAGTCCCCCAAAAATCTAGCCGAGTGTGAACGACTGGACTGTGAATTTGCAGTAAGTATCAATCGCCTTCAAATTATAGCTGACGCTGGCCTAATGGCCTAAGTGATAATCATGGACCTGGCAAAGGAATAAAAGTAACCTAGAAGCTTTTCTAAAATGTACTTATTTGTGTATGTGTGTATGTGTGTGTGTCAGTATCAGATTTCTCACTCCTTTTATATCTTATATTTGCTTTTATTTTTACTTCATGATATCTGTCTATCTATCTGTCTGTCTATCTATATCTATCTGTGTCTGTCTATCTATATATATATGTCTGTTTGTCTGTCTATCGGTCTGTTTGTCTGTCCATCTATCTGTTGGTCTATCTATATAGGTCTGTCTATTTGTCTCTATCTGTCTGTCTGTCTGTCTCTCTGTCTGTCTGAGTGTAACCAGGCGCTAATGCAGTGACATGGAAACAGATTTACTTTATTTATTTCTGTAATATTAGACCTGGATTTTTCTTAGCCTTTCTATCATTTAATTATAAAAAAGAAGTTGCCAACAGTAACATTTTCACATAGCTCTTCTAGCTATACACCCATCCCAGCTGGATGCAGTTAGAAGATCATTTATGGGACAATACCTGTTTTGGTCTGTGATAAAATGGTGCCCAGACAGGATTTGTTTCTTGCATCTAAACAGCTTGTTTTTAGATCTTATAGTACTACACTGTCTGGATATTCCATATGATTCAATGTCACTTGATGTGAATATTCTCTTTCTAGCATACTGGCTATTGCAAGACTTTTGCTGTATCACACTGGAGTACACCTGATGAAAAGAAAGTGGAAAGGGTGTCTTGTGATGTATTTGAGCCAAAGGTATGAAATGTGTATCAACAAAATAGTCTTCATATGTGATAAATAAAAAGTTATAGCTACCCACACAATCTTTATCCTCTCTGAGATTATTTTCGATAATCCTCAAAAGTTGGATAATTATAGAAAATAGGCCCCGAAGTCTCGAAATCTGGACAATCTGCCCGGATCATTCGGATTTCGGAACCGAAGGGTTCCATATCGGATCTTGGTGTGTCAGACCTGGATCCCATCTCTACTCAAGTGTGATTGCCATAACATGTTGTGCACAATATATGCACGTATGTTTATTGCAAGACCGTAGTCTGTGTGAAAGGGTTCTGACAATATTAGTAAAGTAAATATTAATGTTTATTAATTCTAGGCTGCTGTAGCTGAGGAAGAACTGCATAAAACCAGTCACAAGAGGGAGGAATCTGATAATAGCGACAAGAAAGATCACCATGAGGAGAAGCATGAGCATAAAGAGGGTGAAGGCCATCATGATGAACATGCACATGATCATCTCCATGCTCATGAACACCACCATGGCCCTGTTGTAGGTGGACAACCACCATCTTCTAATCAGCCGATTGGCTCTATTGTGTATTTATCACTTAAAGATAATCCAGTAGATGGTGCTCAAGGTGAAGAGAAAACAATCAGCCACCCTGCAGCTGTTAAATCCAGATCAACTGATGAAGGAGGACCAGGGCCTGTAGTAGTTTTGCCAGAATTCTTCATTCCTAAACCCCATTTTCAACCTTTCCCCCAAAATCCTGCCATATCTGACAAATGTCCTGGAAACATAATGGAAAACCAAACAAAAGATAATCTCCCAGAACAGACAGCACCCGCTTCCTAAATAAACAAACATAGTCACTTCAAGTATTTGTGTATTTTCTTATGTAATAAAAATGACTTTACTTAAAGTTTTAATGTTATTAAACGGTAACCCCTAAACAAAACTTTGCAATGTTTTAAGTGTTCAAATCGGCTCCTAAATGTGCTTACCAGCCCTTGTTCCCTTGTTTTAAACCTCCTATAAAAGTTCTCCTTCTAGAGGGATCTAGCTTTGTGCGATCCACTAGTAAAGGGATTTTCTGTTTTAAAGGGATTTGTCTGTTTTTAAGGGGTGCGTTAAGAAACAAAAGCGTTTATTAACTGTGGTTTGCAGTCTAAGGGGCATATTTATAAAAGAGCGAAAAGTGGCGAAAAGTTTTCGCGTTCGCTTTTCGCATGGTTTTTCGCCAAAAAAACAGTTAACGCTATTTATAAAGGTAGCGTTAACGAATGGCGAAACCGTTTCCGCATGCTATCGCCAAAACCCTTTTCGCCTTACTTCGCCACACATCGCACGGGTAATTTTAGCGAAAAGGGAGCGAAAAGACATAACGCTATTTATAAAAGAGCGAAAAGTGGTTTTGGCGGTAAAAAGAGCGAAAGATTAGCGCGACCCTGAAGGTGGTGAAAAGTCATTGTTTGAGCGAAAAGGCATGTTTGGAGCCTGTCTGTTCGGAATTTGGATTGGTTCCTGATTTTTAAGGCAACAAAAATGTAAAAGCCATTTAGACAAATTGTCTTAAATGTTTCGCGTTCGCTTTCCTAATGCGTGTTCGTCTTTTGAATGCGCGATTGCTTTTGTAATGCGTGTTCGCTTTTGTAATGTGCATTCATATTTTGAACGCCCGGTCGCTTTTATATAATTCGCGTTCGCTTTATAATGCGCGCTCGTATTTAGACTTCTTTGATGTTCTTAATTGGTGTATTGTCAGCTTTAGTTCTATTAATTTTTGGAGCAACAGTTTTTTTTTTAAATTTCTTATCACAATTTTGTTTCACTTCAAAGCTACTACAAATGACATTGAACAGCAGAATAGCTGGTGACAATGATTCTGGATTTTTATAACTTCTTGGCCTCCAAATGTTACCACATTTAAAATCAACAATGCTAAAGTTTGATTGAGAGGCCACACTGCAACATGCCAGAATTGTGCACCCAATCATGTGTGTTAGTGCATGCAATTGTGTGTGCCCATTCAGACCATTTTGAGACAGTTTTGTCTGCAGATTCTGATGAGCTTCGGTAGCAAACTATTTACATCACTAACAAACCCTGTTAGCAGAAGTCCAAAAAACTAATCATATGACTGATAGAGATGGCCATTTAGCCACAGGATTGGTTGTTTTGGAGGCAGATCTAAAAAAACATATTTTCACGAATACTTGATCCATCGTGTATTATAACAGGTTGCAAATTTGTATGTGTAATTTTTAAGTGTAATGGATAAATACTATTGTATACCTCTTATTATTGAAAGATTCCCCTGTTGTGCCCTCCCTATACTCTACATGTTGTAAGTTTCACAAACATGGAGCTACCATTTTGAATTTGTTTGGTAACTTCTGTGGCAGTAAAATATTTTCTGCACAAATGCAATCTCAATCTCACCTCATAACTCCTTGGATGTGCGAACATGTCAAATTACATGATACATTACCAAGACTATAAACCTGCATTTTTGGAAATGTATCTAGCAACCACATAACAAAAATGCATATGTCATTTAAAGATACAGTATTGACAAATCTGCAATACTGCACCTTTCAAAATACTCCCATATGGTAGTCAGATTCTCACCAATCCGGCATTTTAATGATGAGTACAAAGTATACCACTTATACTCTTTCCCTTACATCCTGAATTCTGTAAAGCAACAGGCCCTACAGAGCTTTTCCAATGACAAATATAAGCATTACCTGCCTGCAGTGTGCAGTGTGCAGTGTGCAGTGTGCTGTCAGGGAATGCTTATATTTTTCATTGTCAACAAAAATTAACAACATATTTGGGTTTACATTAAAAAAATATATCTTCCTTAGGAACTTGATGTATAGTAAAGCTTATAATCTGCACATACACTAGACAGACATTTCATCAAACCTCTCATCTATCTAAAGCTATCCAAGATTTGTGTCTGACCGACTGTCATTTCAGTGTTTTGGTTGGTCGGGCAGAATTATTGTATGTCGGCTCTGACCTATCGCCAAAGGTTTGTTTTTCCAAATTGGATGAAAGAACAATTGGTCATGTCCACAAATCAGGAGCAATCATGTTGCCCTCTATGGACCACACAATTGGTCCCGCCTATCTGTTGGACGTGTCTTCTTTGGCAGTGACCGACAGTCCTTCCTCCTGGCCCACCGGTTGGAAGCCTTCAATGGGGAGTCAGGAGGAAGAATGAAGGTTTGATTAGAGTATGGCCACCTTGATTTCACAATCAAATAGCATTTCAATGTTATATGAATAAGAAAGAGACGGACAACTTTACATTTGGCTTCAACTTTAAAATATGCAGCCTTTTTGAGGCCAGAATAAAACTATTTACAGAAAAGTAAAATAAAACAACATAAAATATAATCCCACTATTGTGGTGCATTAAAAAAGGCATTTCTCCTCTCCAGCCTAGCTAATTTTTTTTTCATATAGGCCATGTCAGCCATAAGTACATCAAAGAGGTCCAGTTGCTGGGAGCGCAGCAACTGGACTTCCTGTGTTAGCTGGGATACCAGCTGCAGTAATTTATCCTGCTGTGGCAGGTCCTCTTCTGGCAGCTCCACCTGCTGCTGCGGCGGCAGCTCCTGGTCCTCCTCCTCCTCCTCCTCCTCCGGCAGCTCCTCCAGCTGCGGCAGCTCCTGCTCCTCCCCCTCCTCCTCTGGCAGCTCCTCCTGCTGTGGCAGCTCCTGCTCCTCCCCCTCCTCCGGCAGCTCCTCCAGCTGCGGCAGATCCTGCTCCTCCCCCTCCTCCTCTGGCAGCTCCTCCCCCTCCTCCTCCTCTGGCAGCTCCTGCTCCTCCTCCTCTGGCAGCTCCTGCTCCTCCTGCTGCGGCAACTCCTGCTCCTCCCCCTCCTCCTCCGGCAGCTCCTGCTCCTCCCCCTCCTCCTCTGGCTCCATCTCCTCCTCTGGAGCAGCTGCTCCAACATCATCTGTAAATTCAGCAAAATGTAACTTTTGTTGGTAAACTCTAATCTAATGTTAGCTGACATTATGAACATTTAAATAAATTTTAGATTGTCCTTTGTGTTATGTGTTTGTTTAAGGCTGGGTAAACACAGAAGGACTATTTGTTCCAACTGAGCGATTGCTATGAGTGAGTGCTCAGCCGGTGCAAATGTCCATTGATTGTTTAAAATGATTCCCTGCCCGATCTGGACAAATGAATTATCGATGTTGGACGCGTCTGGCTGCCCCACACCAGCATCTATTTTCAGATAAACACCCAAAAGTGCTGGGAAGTGGCCAGACTCTAATCTCTTCTGATGTGCACCAGAGGGAGTATTGTTACTGAGTGAGTGCTTGGCCGGGACAAACGTCCTTTGGTCTTGCAGCAATTTTTTGGGGGTTTGAATTTGCAAATGCTCAATTGTGTTTCCATAGGGAATCACGTGATCGATGGGAATTTTCATGCACATCCGATCGTTTGTTCAGCCAATTCTGCTGAATGAACAATCGATTTGTGTTGCGGCCGCCTGCTCCACAGCAGCCAAGATTTTGCAACCAAAGTGCTGTGAATCGGCCTGTTGTCTGCAAATCTTGGCTGGTGTGATACATGATATGTGCAAGATGTGCAAAATGGAATCTGCATTTAAACATTGGGAGGATTATATTTTCTTAATGACATATTATATAAACTTACTAGTTTCTCTTTTAAACCAGACAAATTACATGTAGGAATATATTTGTCACAATATTAATATGTATTTGAAACCTACCATGAGACATCCTGCTCCTTATATCCTGCACATATCTGGGCCTCCTCCTCTTAAGGTCACTCCAGTTTCTCTGGAGATTTTTTAAACAAATATCAATATGATATTTTCTGGCAATCTTCCTCTGCAAGCTCTCCATGATTGCCCTCTTTTTTTCAACCCTATTAGGGGTTCCTACAGGCATGTCATAACCCTTTTTAGTCAGAAACCTGACCATCATCTTCAAATATTTGCAGTTTGGGATGTCATGTGACTGGGTAATACTAATGGCAGTTTGGGACATCATGTGACTGGGTAATGCTAATGGCAGTTGGTGACATCATGTGACTGGGTAATGCCAATGGCAGTTTGGGACATCATGTGACTGGGTAATGCAAATGGCAGTTTGGGACATCATGTGACTGGGTAATGCTAATGTCAGTTTTGGAGATCATGTGACTGGGTAATGCTAATGGCAGTTTGGGACATCATGTGACTGGTTAATGCTAATGTCAGTTTAGGACATCATATGTCTGGGTAATGCTAATGACAGTTGGTGACGTGACTGGGTAATGCTAATGGTAGTTGGTGACATCATCTGACTGGGTAATGCTAATGCCAGTTGATGACAACATGTGACTGGGTAATGCTAATGGCAGATGGTGACATCATGTGACTGGGTAATGGTAGGGACAGTTTGGGACATCATGTGACTGGGTAATGCTAATAGCAGTTGGTGACATCATGTGACTGGGTAGTGCTAATGGCAGTTTGGGACATCATGTGACAGGGTAATGCTAATGGCAGTTGGTGACATCATGTGACTGAGTTATGCTAATGGCAGTTTGGGACATCATGTGACTGGGTAATGCTAATGGCAGTTTGGGATGTCATGTGACTGGGTAATACTAATGGCAGTTTGGGACATCATGTGACTGGGTAATGCTAATGGCAGTTGGTGACATCATGTGACTGGGTAATGCCAATGGCAGTTTGGGACATCATGTGACTGGGTAATGCAAATGGCAGTTTGGGACATCACAGTTTGGGACATCATGTGACAGGGTAATGCTAATGGCAGTTGGTGACATCATGTGACTGAGTAATGCTAATGGCAGTTGGTGACATCATGTGACTGGGTAATTCTAATGGCAGTTGGTGACATCATGTTTACTGGGTAATGCTAATGACAGTTGATGACATCATGTGACTGGGTAATGCTAATGGCAGTTGGTGACATCATGTGACTGGGTAATGGTAATGGCAGTTTGGTACATCATGTGACAGGGTAATACTAATGGCAGTTGGTGGCATGTGATAACGCATGTGATAAGCACAAAAAATTGTGCACGTATGTGTTTAAATTAACAATCGGAGCACAGCACACATAGTGGTAACACTGATAGCTTTGCATTGGCAA
This sequence comes from Hymenochirus boettgeri, assembly GCA_019447015.1. NCBI lineage: Eukaryota > Metazoa > Chordata > Amphibia > Anura > Pipidae > Hymenochirus > Hymenochirus boettgeri. The sequence goes on from CM033470.1 coordinate 123,532,031, forward strand.
TGGGAATTTTAAGTGCGATTGGAGAGCAAAAAAAGTGGAATCTAGCTCTAAAAGTCCTAAAATATATACCATAAAAGCATAATAATAAATATATGCAAACTACAATGTTTGTTGCTTGTGAAGGTTCTCATTCATCCAGGTCATGGTATATCTGTTGTATTCAATTAGATCAACTTTTTCTCAATTCTGAATTGAGAAAGCCAGTCGGATGACTAGCGAAACGTCTTCAAGAACTACATTTCAAGTCCAGTTGATCTAATTGAATACAACAGATATACCATGACCTGGATGAATGAGTTACCAGTCACTGGGCATTTATACAGTTACCAGTCACTGTGCATTTATACATTTACCAGTCACTGGGCATTTATACATTTAACAGTCATGGCATTTATATAGTTACCAGTTACTGTTGGTATTTATACAGTTACCAGACACTGGGCATTTATACATTTATACAGTTACCAGTCACTGGGCATTTATACAGTTACCAGTCACTGGGCATTTATACAGTTACCAGTCACTGGGCATTTATACATTTACCAGTCACTGGGAATTTATATAGTCATCAGTCACTGGGCATTTATACAGTTACCAGTCACTGGCATTTATATAGTTACCAGTCACTGGGCATTTATATAGTTACCAGTCACTGGGCATTTATACATTTACCAGTCACTGGGGATTTATATAGTAACCAGTCACTGGGCATTTATATAGTAACCAGTCACTGGGCATTTATACATTTATGTGAGTATGTGTAGGGCTTAGTCGTCACTCTGTCCAAGTACAGAAATCATTCGGGGTACACTAATGGATGTGGTTAAAATAGCTGATCTTCATTTAAATTTGCAGCATGTCTTCTTGGACAAAACAACCTAAACAGATTAAAAAGCCTGATGCGTCTCGAACGCTACCGCGTTCTTACTCATAGGCATGCCTATGAGTAAGATAGGCCTATGGATGAAGCGACGACTATGCCCTACACATACTCACATGATTGCTGACACAGCGAAGGGCCCAGGGCGTCTCGCACCCGGGCCACCGGGAAGGAGCGGTGAGTTCCTGCTTTGATACAGATTAATGTGATATTTATAAATAGACTGCCAGCAGCACACTCGGATGGGAAATTAGCAAAGGGTTCAGGGCTGATGCCCCTGAACCAACCGGAACGCGAGTGAGTGTTTCCGCACCAAGAGTGCATCTCATAGAAGTCTACTACATAGTTTAAAGGGCAATGATAGTGAGAAATTTGTTTTTTTTAATTCCTTCTAATATATCCCATAAGTCATCCCAACCACCAGGGTACCTTTAGTTTCTTTAAATTCTTCATAGTCCCAGAGATATAAGCATTTGAATATGCTGTGATTTGTATGAGCTGCTACACCTAATCTGTCACTCAAAGGCACATACCCACACAATCCAAAGCTCCCCTGCAGTACTGTCACATATTCCTTCACCCACACTGTACCATGTGCAACACAGTCAAATGCTGTAGTGCTAAACACAATCAATAAACCATCAACCCAGCAATATGAGCATAACACACTATAAAACAGCCCCTCCCCCCAAAAAAATCTTATATACATACAAAACCAGTGACTCAAATGGAACACTAATACAGTTATACAGACTATATACCAAACAAGACATACAGTGCAATCTATGAAATATATAGACTAAAGCAAATGAAATGTATCAGGATAACAAGCAATGTCACTGTGTTTGTAAAAGGTCTAACTATAGCTGCTGTTACACTGACTCTTGTCTTCAGTGATTATGATCTCAGTTAAGCAGGGGAGAGATATGAACTTTAGGTAAAAAAACACTTGTCCTCTCTCCCCCTCTGCCCCTCCCTTCAGCATATTGCTACCTTATCCCACACTTTGATTGCTTGCAGTCTAGCTCTGGAAGAGAGGGGTGAACAGGATGTCAGCACTTCATTTAAAGTCCTTTCAACTGACCATGCTCGGACTCTGCCCTTCACTGCTTGAGGGGGAGTAGACAGAGAGGGGAGGGGGACTACACAGCTTGTTACAAACTTCTGCCAGTGTGAAGAAATGAAGCCACACAGCAACATGAAAGTAAGGCAGCTTATACTAAGTGATCTATACATTGTATAGAGACAAAGTTTTTTTTCCACTATAGTTGCCCTTTAAGTGAAAATTGATACACAATATGACCCACTGGTAGATAACTCTTACTGCATTTAAACATTTACCAATCACTGGGCATTTAAACATTTACCAGTCACTGGGAATTTATACATTTACCAATCACTGGGCATTTATATATTTACCAGTCACTGGGCATTTATACATTTACCAGTCACTGGGCATTTATATAGTTGGCAGTCACTAGTAACATAGTAATTGAGGTTGAATAAAGACATCAAGTCCAACCTATTCCCCCTTTTTTTTTTTTTTTTAATTTTTTTTTTAACCCTACCTAACAGTTGATCCAGAGGAAGGCAAAAAAAAAACAGCAAAAGGGGGAAAAAATTCCTTCCTGACTCCAAACGGCAATCGGAAAGTATCCCTGGATCAACTAGATCTATAAGTATTAATACCAGTAATTCTCAATATTTTTTGGTTTTAGAAACTTATCCAGACCTTTTTAAAAGCTTTTTAATGAGCTTGCCATTACCACATCTGCTTCTTTTCTTCCAACCTTAAAGGATGTCCACAAGTCCTCTGATATGACCTATTAGTGAACAATGCACCAGAGAGTTCATTGTATGGCCCACTAATATATTTGTATAAGGTTATCCTATCCCCACACAAACATCGCTTCTCTAATGTAAACAGCCCTAACTTGTCTAATCTGCCTGCATATTCAAGCCCCTCCATTCCCCTTATTAATTTAGTTGCTTATTAATTCTGTCATGTCTAAATAAGGCGTATCCTTCAATATTTACTGTCCAGTCGTGTGAATCATTTAGCCACGTTTCTGCTATACCAATTACATCATACCTTTCCTTTAAAGCTATTAGTTCTAGTTCCCCAGTTTTTCCAGGCAGACTTCTTGCATTTGTAAACATACATTTTAGATTATCAATTGATTTACTTCCATACTTGGTCGTACATGCCTCCTGCAAGGAGCCTGTGGGTCTGCAAGCAGGCAGACCAGTACCTCTGAAAATTGTAAACCCCAGTAGGAGACTGGGTCCAACCAGCTAATTCTCCAGGGAGAGACACAGAGCTGTGTGTGTACTGGACTGTGAGTGTTCAACAGTCAGGGACACTTATTTTGTATTAGTTAGGCCAGTGTGGCATAGGATTTATTATTTTATTGTGTGAGCTAAAACCCTAAATAAACCTGACTGAGGTCAGTTTGAAAACCAAACCAAAGACTTTTGCCTGCTTCTGTGTGTTAAATTGTGCCCAAAGGCTGTCTTTCCTGGGAGACAACGGTCCGTGCTACCTGAAATGTTACAATACATACATACATACAAGATTTCTGCTTTATATAGTAGATATATGCAAATAGTAGTAGCCGTACACCACCTTTGGCTCTTTTTCGGTGCCTAGGGTCCAGGGAATATTGTATCACACCAAATATGTAGTTATAAAAAAGTAACGCCCTGTCACATGATAATTAGCTGCTGTAGTATCAATATTTTATTGTCATATTAATGCCGATATGCTTCTGGATTGGAAAAATGTTTTTAAGTGAGGTGCCTTAGGGTTCTGTACTGGGGCCACTTCTTTATAATATGTTTATAAATGACTTAAAAGGGCATTGAGGACAAGGTCTCTGTGTTTGGTAATGACACAAATCTATGCAGAGAAAACTGGAAACGTTAAATGATGTGCAAGTGCTGCAAGCAGATCTAGATTATCAAAATGGGCAGCAGAATGGCAGATGAGATTCAATGTTGATAAATGTAAGGTGATGCATTTGGGATTTAACAATCCTTGTGCCACCTACACCATTAATGGCTTTGTGCTAAGTGAATCTCTGCTGGAAAAAGATTTGTGGGTTCTAATTAGGGTTGCCAGATTCCTCGAGTGTTCCACTGCAGAGAGTGGGGCTTCCACGGATATATTCTAGGAAGAGAATTTCAGCCTTGACTAAAGGACTTGGGACTCTGTCCCTGCAGTCAGGACTAGAGATGGCTGGTTCGGGGGATCTCGCGGATTTTCCAGAATTCTGTTTTCCGAATTTTTTCCGAACTGCATTTGAAATTTTTTGGAATGTTGAAAATTATTGAAAATTCAAATTTTCGGAAATTTGGTAAAAATGATACAGTAACTTACTGTAAATGGATCTGGGGAACAGAAAAACAGATTCTTTCTGAAATAATCTGATATAAGCTTGAGCATGTGCAGCAGGGAAACAGCAGGGAAAACAGCAGTCAATCATTGCAAATTCCAAACGGTAGATGAGGAGAAACAGTGTAAAGGCACAGACTAAGCTGTGAATACAACTGTGTTTATTTAAATGATGCTACACACACGACATGTTTCAGGCGACTGACGCCCTTTATCAAGTGTAAACAAAAGGGAATTCAGTATCCAAATATAGTAACTAAACAGGAAGCTTGTTGCGAATCACGGATCTCCCAGATTTTCCGGAATTCCGCTTTCCATTTTTTTTCCCGAAACTGCATTCAAAAGTTTTCAGAGATTCGAGAAATTTTGAAAATTCAAGAAAATTTGAATTTTCAAGGACTTTTCACCAATTTGGTAAAAACGATAATTTACTGTAAATGGATCTGGGACCAGATCGTGCCAACCTTGCCAACCCCCTGGGTATAAAAGGCAGCTAGACAGGCACCATTTTGTCAGTGTGTTAAAGGGAGTTTAGTGTAGGAGTTTTTTTGGAGCTTTCTGTGTGTGATTTAGCGATACAGCATGTTATCAATATTGTACGACTGCAGACATACATTTACGCTGAATGTTCGTTAATTAACAAACCAATTAATTAATTAAAAAGCGAAGCGCCAGCCAGTGCCATGTAGCCCCTTCATTATAGTGCCTAGTGCCTATTGGAATGTTTCAAATCCAGGGGCAAGAGCAGAATTTTTAAGGGGGGAGGGGATTTCTGAACAAGAACAGTAGGAAGTTCATGACTAGAGATGAACTAGACCCGAACTTGAACCTGAGCTTTAACAGTTCAAATGGACCTGAACTATTCTAGATTTTAAACTTACGAACTTTTAATGATTATTGAATTTTCGATAATTATCGAATGTTTCAATTGATGTTCCTCGAATTTAGCACTCTATAACCTATACAGAAAATAGACTAAGGGGAGCATTCACCTACCACCTCCATTAGCGGAGCTCCATGTCAGAAGCATTGGTGCCGCAGTCCTTGAAAACATATACACTGCAAACAATGGGTTTCAAGCTAAAAAGTTTTAAACTTCACCTTTATTTATAAGCAATTCTGATTGGATACATTATTCAGAAAGAACCTGATTGGTATACTAACCAATAAGATTCTTTTTGAATCAGAATTGGTTACAATCAGATTGGTCTGTTCAACACACCAGTTCCGAGGTCCCTGAGCCATTTACAGCACATTACTGTATAATTTTTTACAAAATTCGAAAATTTCTTGAAAACTCGAAAATTCCTTTAAAAATGGAATGTTCGAATGCGTCTCGAAAATAGAATGCGGAAGCTCAAAAAGGACAGTTATTTTTCTGGATATATGTACTTGTTCCCCAAACCATTTCCCAGGTCCCAGAGCCATGTACACTACATTACCACTGCTATTTTACCTTATATTTTGGAGGATATGTGCAGATTTTGTCCTCTCATTGACTTTAATGGGTTTTTCCATGGATTTTTGATTTTTTTCGAAAATCGCAGGCGGAATGGATTTTAACAGTTTCCTCCATCTCTAGTCAGGACAATCCCATCCAAATAGGGATGCCTTGCAACCCTGGTTCTAGTAGATAACAGACTTAGCTGCAAGCAGTGCCAGACAGCAGTGGCTAGAGCTAGCAAGATATTCTCCATCTTTACAAGGCACTGGTAAGGCCTCATCTAGAATATGTGGTGCAGTTTGGGAATCCCATATATGAAAGTCTTTGAAAGGGAAAGAGTTCAGAGAAGGGCAACTAAATTAATAAGAGAAATGGAGGGGCTTGTCTATGCAGACAGATTATACAAATTATGTTCTGTTTCCACTGGAGAAGCTGTATTGAAAATTACTGGTATTAATACATATATGGGCAATGTAGTAACATGACTGGTGTGTCTTTCCTGCAATACTGTTAATCCCTTTACTAGATTTACTGTACTGTGTGTAAAGGTGCCTATACAACTCACTTTCCCTTCCAATGTTCCTGTGATGGTCAAGCGATTCCAAAGGAACTGCCTGACCCTTTCTTTTTTGTGACCGACATACAACCGTAAAATGAATGGGCCAGTGCGGAAGATATTAGATTATATATTATTTTTCTATAATGTAGTTTGCCCCCTCCTAACCCCAACCGCATGGTCTGTTTCTAAATAAAGATAGAGGAACATAACTTACAAGCCTGTGGTCCCACGGCCTCAGCCTCTAATGCAACTTCCGGGAACGTAGTTGAATTGGGGGCTTGGCCGACACTGCATCTGTGATTGGCTGAGAGGCAGCCAACCACCAATGCAGCTGCCAGCTATTGAAACAGCCAAAGGGATCCTGGGCTGGTAAGTAAGTTTCTTCTATCTTTTTTTTTTATAAACTGACCATGTGGTTCAGATTAGGAGGGGGAGAACTACATTACAGAAAAAGGATGTTAAGTTAAATATACAGCGCAATGTAATTGGATGGAGGGAGGGGGGAAATCGGCTCCACAGCACATGACTGCTTTCCTTACCAGAATCAAGAGAAGAGGCAGAAACCTTTTTACAGGAAGATTCCTACTCTCCACTTTTCTGGACTTTACACAGTCACTGCAGAGGAACCATTTGGAGCAGAGGAGTAAGGCCAGGATTTTTTTAGCACTATACAGTGGGGCCAGTATGGGGTTAAATTATAGCTTTGGGGGTGGACAGTAGCACATGCGCTCCACAATGGATGACTCGGTGAATGCCCATTTTGCACAATAATGCCAAACACGAACAGATCATCTTGCAAAACGGGTCTTAGTCGGGTAGTCAGCTATCACGGGCTGACTAAAAAAACAAAAAAATTGCATGGTGTTTACCCAGCCTAAAGCCTCATACACATGTGCGATCGCAGGGGCCAACCCGTGTCGCAAGATGTGTATGCACAGCTGGTTCGGCCGACAGTCCTGCCATGGACATCAACGAGCCCGACAGAACAGCAATCACACATGTGTTTACCCTAACACCCTGCTGATTGGATCAGATTCCCTTGGAGTCAGTTGTCATTAACAGGATTACAAGTCTTACTATAGAGGCCAGAAGTTCTTTGTTCTTTATACAATATCCAGTGCTAATAATTTTACAAATCCTCAAACTCACGAATTCCTTGCACAGCATCCCCTAGTAACAAACTAGACATTATCTTTCATTATTCCAAATGCATGAGAAAAACCCATGGTTTACAACATCGGTTTAAATCAGTGCCTGCGTAGCTAATCTACCCCCACAAAGTTATGTGTAGATTCAGGCAACATTTTCCATAGTCTAGTAATATGTATAAACCAACCACACTTATGCTTCTTTCTGTTTTCTAAGTGCAGCAAAAGTGAACTAGAAAATGGTCATCATGGCTGAGCAAATTTATGAAACTTGAAGAAATGTAACTAGCGGGTATTTCCGTAATTTCGAATTCAATGTTATCACTAGCTATTCAATGTCCATTCTTTAAAGGGGCAGCTTAATAATTTCAAATTATATATACTGTAATTACACTGGCGTAGGTATCAAGGTTGCACTTGCGACCGGTCCCATGTACCTTGGGGGCTCGCAGCCACCGCAACAACCTAATTCTAATTTGTTCATGCAGCTGAGCGTTTGCTTCTGCATGCGCGTCTTATTGCAGCTATAACAGGTGGCGCGCCCATGCCCAGGGCTGGTGCGTGCCGCTCATAGAAGAACCAGGAGGAACTAAGAAGTTAGAAAGGAACAGATGGTCTAGGGGAGGATAGAAGAAACTGACTGTCTGTAACGTATATAGTATTTGAGGTTGAATAAAGACATACCTCCATCCAGTCCAACCCATCTAGCAATATCCTCATTTCCTGCCTAACTGTTGATCCAGAGGAAGGCAAAAAAAACCCACCAAATTTATGAAGGGGAAAAAAATTCCTTCCTGACTCTGAGTGGCTATCGGAAATTTCCCTGGATCAACTCTACTTTATGTATCAATACCAGTAACTTGCAACATTCCTTGTTTGCAGAGACTCATCCAGCTTTTTTTTTTTTAAACTGACCGATGAACCTGCCATAACAACGTCCAATGGAAGACAGTTCCATAGCTTTACCGTTCTCACAGTAAAAAACCCTTTCCGAACTTGAAGCCTAAACCTTTTTTCTTCAAGTCTTAAGGGATGGCCACGCGTCCTCTGACATGTTCTATTGGTTAACAATGCCCCAGATAGTTTATTGTATGGCCCGTTAATGTATTTATACACAGTAATAATATCCCCACGCAAGCGCCTTTTCTCCAGCGTACATAATTGTAACTTTTCTTAATATTCAAGCTCCCCCAATCCCCTTATTAATTTAGTTCCCCTTCTCTGAACCCTTTCCATTTCAAAGATGTCCTTTTTTACACAGGACTCCAAAATTGCACTGCATATTCCAAATGGAAGAAGAAGAATAACATTTTCCTCCCTTGAAGCCATACCTCTATTTATACAAGACAATACCATGCTGGCTCTGGTTGTTGCCGCCTGGCACTGCTTGCTTCCTTTAAGTTTGTTATCCACCAAACTCCAAGATCCATTTCCAACAGGGATTCACTTAACACAGAGCCATTTATAGTATAAGTAGCACAAGTATTTTTAAGTCCAAAATGCATCACATTACATTTATCAACATTGAATCTCATCTGCCACTTAGCAGCCCAATGTGACAAACTATCTAGATCCCCCTGCATCAATTGCACATCCTCTGAAGTTTTTAACGGTCGACAAAGTTTTGTGTCGTCAGCAAACACAGAAACCTTGCTGACAATACCCACTTCCAAATCATTAATCAATAGATTAAATAGAAGTGGCCCCAGCACAGAACCCTGTGGCACCTCACTTAGCACTTTAATCCATAATGATGAAGCACCATTAACAACTACTCTCTGCATCCTATTCATTAACCAATTTTCTATCCACGTACAAATGTGCCACCCCAGACCAACAGACCTTAGCTTGTACATTACTCGCCTATGGTGGACTGTATCAAAAGCCTTTGCAAAATCCAAGTAAACTACATCTACTCACTTCCTCATTAAAGCCAAGCAAGTTAGTTTGACAAGATCTATTCCTCCAAAATCCATGCTGGTTACTACTTATAATGTCAGTCCTTGAAACATACTCTAGAACATGTTCCCTTATTAAACTTTCCAGTATCTTCCCCACCACTGAAGTTAAACTTACAGGCCTGTAATACAGAGTTTTTTTCTAGCTGTGGAGAATGTTGATAGATAGAAAGAAAGAGTAAGTGCAGTTACCATGTTTAGTATCTGTTGTATTCAATTAGATCAACTGGACTTGAAGTTTAGTTCTTGAAGACGTTTCGCTAGTCATCTGACTGGCTTTCTCAATTCAGAATGACTTGTACAAGAATCTGTGGCAATTATGTACCCTGGAAAATCCCACAGAATACAACAGATATACCATGACCTGGATGAATGGCAGCCTTCACAAGCATATTACCATGTTTAGATAAATCTAAGAAGCAAGTATTGCAGAAAGACACACTGTCGCAGATCGATGCTTGCAAACAATTTATTGCTGCTGAAAACACGTTTTGAACACTCCTGACAAAGAACTCATGAGCGTTCGAAAAACATGATGGCTTTCTAAACGTGGAAGCGACCATGCTGCAGGAATAGACGCAATGAATGTGTATGTGCAGCTGGGTAAACGGTATTTGATTGACAGTTTTAGATACATGTTAAAGTTTTTTAAATTCTATACAGTATATAGCCGTATATATCCCCATTAAATTGAAAATCACCAGAATTCTTTATACAACAAATGTTTTGTTATGTTCACTGACTCAGGGACACCAGGCCACATTTCACCCATTTAGTGCTTTGTTTTTTTTGTCCAACAGGAGTACATGCTCTACCTGCAGCGCTTGGAACAGAGGTCTGAGGAGCAGTTCTTTGAGCATTGGTGGAACCCACACTGCCAGCCTCACTGCAACCGCCAAAATGTCTACCCTGTTTAATTTCAGCTGAAAACCGGTATGTTTTAATTTCTCATTGTATGCACCAGGTAAAATGTAATTGGCTTAAAAATAGATAAACTGCATAGAGATTAGGAATTACCTCTGACTAGTTGTTCATTGGTCAGATTATCCCCTTCATCAATTAGTCTGTTTGAATTCTTTTCAAAATAAATTAAATTTTTGTTCCACTTTGCTAACGAAAAGTGATCAATATTGAGTGTGGAATCAATCAAACCTTTATCAAATTTTCAGTTGACTGTACAAGGTTTTGGGGCTGTATGAGTCGATTTCTGTTTGACCGTATTAACAAGGATGCAAACTTTCGGTAATAAGTAAAAATCAGAGCAGTAAAGAATTGACCATTAAGAATGAAACATTGGTTCCATTGTCTGCTTTTGTCAAACTATCAACTGACAGTCAATAGTTGTATCTAACAAGTCAATTGAAAATGTAAAATGGTCTAACATAATTCAACCCATGTAGTATGGCAAATATTCAGTGCTCCATTACATACTGCAAGCATCCTTAAATTGGCCAGTAGGTGCCACTGGTCCATTAACTGCACCTGTAGGAACTCACTGGTAGACTTAACACATAAATATATATTTGCTGCTAAATCTTAAATCTGTTACTTTATTCCTTTGTACGTCCCCTTTTACCCGACTAGTGACAGTGCATTCAAGCAATTTAAGGAATCATAGAGGTTGAGGTTTACTGGTGGTACAGCATAGGATGCAATCTCCTGTCACTTGTAGACTTGAGAGGACAGGCTGATATTTGCAAAACTTACAAAAATAAAATAGGTGATCTGGAATGCTGCCTTGTAATCCCCCATTTGGCATTTTTAGCAAATATAGGGGGAGATTCAATATGGCCCAAATCCTTCTAAAACCCACGTTAACCCAAAGTAGTTTTGGGTTAATGTGGGTTTTAGATGGATTTTAGAACACAGCACAATTTCCAAATGTTTATGGAAATAGCACTGTGCTACTGACCCAAAACCCATTTCGTTAAGTTTTGTGCTACTTCCTAGCACAATTGTGGCTTTAAAGTTGCGTTACTTACCTTAGCCTGAGCCCGCGATGCAATACCAGATGTAATCTCATTTACATCTGGCTAAGGTAAGTAACGTAATTCTTGATCAGGCTAAGGTAAGTAACGTAATTCTTGATCAGGCTAAGGTAAGTAACGTAATTCTTGATATTGAATCTCCACGATAATGCCTAAATTATTTTTTCTACTTCAAAATATATCACATTACATTCAGCCCTCCTTTCCCATATCATTTTGTATCTTGTGTCTGTGCAAATGATACTTTTGCATCCAGTATTCAGGACCCAAGTTGCATTGCATCTAGCCCACACTGCTTATGCCGTATAGTATAGTATAGAGATAGTATTTGACATATGTTCATCTAGTCCATCCTACTGGATCAACTCCATCTTTATGTATGAATACCAGTAACCTACAACATTCTTTATTTTTATAAACTCATCCAGCTTTCTATTGAAACTATTTAAACTATTGAACCTCCCATCATCAAAAACCCTCTCCGAACTAAAATTATTTTCTTCCAGTTTTAAAGAGATGTCCGTGTGTCCTTTGACATGTTCTATTGGTGAACAATGCCTCAGATCTACTTCTTTTTAGTAACCAAGTTTCATTGCATTTAGCGTACAGTGCTTATACTATAAACTAATAACAAAACCTAGAACCATGAGAATGAAATAATAAAATACTAGAAAGGTGATTTTTATACTTACAAGCTCTGTGATCCACCGCTGCGGCTCTGCTCTTCACTTCCGGGTAAGGCAGTCAGTGTCGGCCGTGACAGTGACATCACGGCAAATCTAACTTTGTCTAATTGTTTCCGTACCATATCCTCCATCAGCCAATGTGAATACTCCTCATTTCTCCCCTGCATATTATTACAATCTCTGACTAGGATTCTCAACAGTGAAAACCGATGTAAAAAAAATGGTTTAGCAGATTAGCCTTTTTGGCATCTTCTACAACCATCTCAGCCCCATTATTTAATGGTCCCACATTCTCAGTCCTCATCTTTACCATTTATATACTTAAAAAACATTTTGGGGTTGGACTTGCTTTGTTCGGCAATCTGTATTTCATTTTCTATTTTAGCTAGTTTAATTGCTTTCTTGCACTCTTTATTACAGCTTTTATATGCCCTGTAAGACTGTTCTGTTCCCCCTGATTTCAAAATTTGAAAAGCCTTTTTCTTTTTTCCCATTTCCCTTTTTACCTGGGCATTAAGCCATGTAGGAGTGGACCTAAATTTTTTACATTTGTTCCCTAAAGGTACAAATTTGGAAATGTAATAGTTTAATATCCCTTTAAAAGTGGTATACATCTGCTCAGTATCTTTACCTAGAAACAATTCCCCCCAGTCTATGAGCAGGAGTCATTCCCATTACCTTCATCTCCAAAATTAGCTCAGGGTTATTAGATATCACTAGATCCAACAACGCATTCTGTCTAGTAGGAACTTAAAAAAAATGCTCATGTAGGAAATTTAAGAACTTCATACCATTTGAGGTGCTGGCAGTTCCCTTACTCCATTCTATGTCAGGGTAGTTAAAATCCCCCATAACAAAACATGCCCCATACCAGCAGCCTTCGCCAACTGTATATGGAGTTTCATTTCCACCTCCTCCCCGGCATTTGGCAGCTTATAACATACCCCAACAATTCATTTACCTACATTCTTGCTTCCTGTACATAGCTCTACCCATATTATTTCTGCCATATTGTTTATGTCCCCATCTATTCCATCTTTTAGATTTGGCTTTAATACATACTCCTCCTCCTTTCTTATTAACTCCATCATTGGCTAAATAAGGAGTATCCTTCAATATTTACTGTCCAGTCGTGTGAATCATTTAGCCACGTTTCTGCTATACCAATTACATCATACCTTTCCTTTAAAGCTATTAGTTCTAGTTCCCCAGCTTTTCCAGCCAGACTTCTTGCATTTGTAAATATACATTTTAGATTATCAATACATTTTAGATTATCAATTGATTTACTTCCATACTTGGTCGTACATGCCTCCTTATCCTCTATGCTCCCCCTTCTCCTCCCTCTGTTGTGTTATTAGCCCCCTGATCCCCAACTTCTCTATCTACCCCTGTTTAGTTCAACGTACCCTCCCCCCATACCTAGTTTAAAATCTCCTCCAATCCCCTAGCCATCTTCTCCCCCAAAACAGCTGCACCATCATCATTGAGGTGCAATGAATCTCTACCAAAGAGCCTGTAGCCAACAGAAAAGTCAGCCAAGTTATCTAAAACCCAAACCCCATCTCCTTACACCACCTTCTTAGCCACGCATTTATTCTCCTGTGCTCCCGTTGTCTCCCTTGCATAGCACGCGGTAGTATTTCTGAAATCACTACCCTTAAGGTCTTGCTTTTAAATTGGCCCCTAATTCTGGGAAATCATTTTTCAGGACCTCATCTCCACCTCTAACTTTGTCATTGGCACCAATGTGAACCACGACCGCCGCGTCACTCCCAGCCCCACCCAATAATCTGTCTACACAATCCACTTCATGTCAAACCCTAGCACCAGGCAGACAAAACACTGTTTGACATGTAGGGTCTTGTCTACAGATTACCCTATCTACTAATAATGGAGTCCCCTACCACTACCACCTGTTTATCCTTCCTAGCCCCCAATTCTCCCTCCCATTGGAGATGGCCATCCCCTGGGTGCTCAAAGGAACGACCCACTCCATACATGCTACTTCTGAACCATCGGCCTCCACATTTTCACCCAACACGGCAAATTTGTTGGGATTGATCAACTGGGAAGAAGCGACCCTACCCTTCCGTCCCCTACTTCCCCTGGTGACCCTTACAAATCTATCTTCCTTTACCACCTTATCTGCCCTATTTCCACCCTCCAGTTTACTGGCCCCTGCCAGTACCTGCAACTCCCCCAGAGATGCTGCAAGTTTCCACTTTAGATTCTGGACCTCCGATCCCAAATGGGCAACCCACTCACATCTGACACATACATCCCTTGGGGCGGCTGCTCCAAGATCCCATACATGCGGCAGGATGCACATTGCGTGGCCCCAACAAAACTGTCCATACTAAATAGCAATACAAAACAAGAGAAACAGCAATACACGCAAGAGAAAAAGCAGTCTTGTTCTTAAACCCTTTTTTGTTCTAAATGCTTTTGTTTCTTAACGCAACCCTTAAAACAGACAAAACCCTTTAAAACAGAAAATTCTTTAAAAGAAAATCGCTCAAGAGCTGGATCGCTCTGGAGAAATGAATTAAATGAGGTTCAAAACCAAAGTTTCAACAGCCCTTACTCAATTTAAACCAATTAGCTACACCCCCATCCAATCAGAGAGAAAAGGAAAAAAAATGCATTTAATTTGTCTCTTACCAGCCCCCACCCTACAGGTAACAATGCAGTTAAACACAAGTATTTATTTTAGAAACACGGTGCTTTGATAGATAGATAGATAGATAGATAGATAGATAGATAGATAGATAGATAGATAGATGATACAGTAGACAGACGGATAGATAATAGATGGAGATATACACTAGAAGTTTAGTCAGTAGAGATGTTTGGGGTGAGTTTCGTTCCAAAAACGGATTTTTGAAAAACTTTAGCAAATTTAAAAAGAAACCCAATAGACATGAATGGGAGATGAAGTTCCAATAGTTTTTTTTGCCTTTGGTATTGAAAATTCGAAGTTCGATATAGAATATGTGATGTGCGATATATAGTTTAATAAGTTTAATACAGAATTCTCAAAACTGAATAATCGATAAACTTATTGAATATTCAAAGTTCTGAAAATATAGTAGTTAGACAGACAGATAAATGATTAAGAAAAATACATAAACAAAACTTTAGGACCTGGCCCTGAAATTACAATAAACGGCCATAATCTCAGAAAGCAGAGCACATAGGAAGGTGAGAGAGACTCTTTTTCATTAACTCTTTGTGATCTAGCAATAGGATTTAAGTTGTTTTTTGCTTGAAGTTAAATATAATATTTGTATTTAGTGCATATGTGCATATCCATGTATACTTTGTGTTCTGACAACAAAACCCATACAGTGGGTAAGGAAGGCAATGTTCCAAGGGTGATTAGGAGCAGTCGTGACATTTAAACAGCTGTGAAAGGGGTGAATTGTCTTTCTGCCCTGGGATATGAATTGATTAAGTGACAACAAGATGAATTTAAACAATTTAATGAATAATCTGCAAATCTTTTTTCTTTTTCAGATGTTGAAATTGATTGAAGAAGAAAAAAATCAAGCTTCCATATGTTTTTCTGAATAAATACACATTGTTGAAATAAAAGAAGCATCTTAATGTGGATAATCACTTATTGCCGAGTATAGAACATCGGTATGAGATTAATTCATCGTTTTGGCTCCTGCTTCAATCTAATCATTGACCAAGATCTTAGAATACTGAATATAATGTGACAAAGTGTGTTGGGTATCTCAGTGATATTGTGTTGTGTGTGATTATTTTGCTCTCCATGAGCTTTCGTGGATTTTCCATATGACCTGCCATGCCAGACAAACAGTGGTCACTGACCAGGAAACCTCGCTATATACTATAATGAGCAGTGACTTCTATACTCAGTATGCGACTAAGTATGTCAACTCTTTTTTACACCAGTAGCACTCAATGGGAGTTATACAATGTATATTGTAAGCAACACAATTTAATAATATCATTTTTAAGGACCTCATCTCCACCTCTAACTTTGTCATTGGCACCAATGTGAACAAAGACCGTCAGGTCACTCCCAGCCCTACCCAATAATTTGTCTACACGATCCACCACATGTCGAACCCTAGCACCAGGCAGACAACACACTGTTCGGCATGTAGGGTCTTGGCGACAGGTTACCCTATCTACCCTTCTAATAATGGAGTCCCCTACCACTACCACCTGCTTATCCTTCCTAGCCCCCAATTCTCCCTCCCTTGTACTGGAGATGGCCGTCCCCTGGGTGCTCAAAGGAACGGCCCGCTCCATACATGCTACTTCTGAGCCATCGTCCCCCACATTTTCACCAAACACGGCAAATCTGTTGGGATCGACCAACTGGGAAGAAGCGGCCCTACCCTTCCGTCCCCTACTTCCCCTGGTGACCTTTACAAACCTATCTTCCTTTACCACCTTATCTGCCCCATTTTCACCCTCCAATTTACTGGCCCCTGCCAGTACCTGCGATTCCCCCAGATTTGTCAAGTCCTGCAAAAGAACATCATACCAACAGTAAAATATGGTGGTGGTAGTGTGATGGTCTGGGGTTGTTTTGCTGCTTCAGGACCTGGAAGGCTTGCTGTGATAGATGGAACCATGAATTCTACTGTCTACCAAAAATCCTGAAGGAGAATGTCCGGCCATCTGTTCGTCAACTCAAGCTGAAGCGATCTTGGGTGCTGCAGCAGGACAATGACCCAAAACACACCAGCAAATCCACCTCTGAATGGCTGAAGAAAAACAAAATGAAGACTTTGGAGTGGCCTATTCAAAGTCCTGACCTGAATCCTATTGAGATGTTGTGGCATGACCTTAAAAAGGCGGTTCATGCTAGAAAACCCTCAAATAAAGCTGAATTACAACAATTCTGCAAAGATGACTGGGCCAAAATTCCTCCAGAGCGCTGTAAAAGACTCATTGCAAGTTATCGCAAACGCTTGATTGCAGTTATTGCTGCTAAGGGTGGCCCAACCAGTTATTAGGTTCAGGGCCCAATTTTTTTTTCATACAGGGCCATGTAGATTTGGAGTTTTTTTCTCACTAAATAATAACCATCATTTATATAACCAAACTGCATTTTGTGTTCAATTATGTTATCTTTGACTAATAGTTAACGTTTTTTGATGAGCAGAAACATTTAAGTGTGACAAACATTCAAAATAATAAGAAATCAGGAAGGGGGCAAATAGTTTTTCACATCACTGTAGTTACCAGTCACTGTGGGCATTTATATATTTACCAATCAGTGGGGATTTAAACATGTACCAGTTACTGGGTATTTATACATTTACCAGCCACTGGGAATATATATATAGTTACCAGTCACTGTGGGAATTTATATAGTTACCAGTCACTGTGGGTATTTATATATTTACCAATCACTGTGGGCACTTATACATTTACCGGTCACTGTGGGCATTTATTTACCTGTCACGGTGGACATTTATTTACACTGAGGGCATTTATACATTTACCGGTCACTGTGGGAATTTATATATTTACTGGTTACTGTGGGCATTTATTTATTTACCTGTCACTGTGGGCATTGCCACATTTATTTATTTACACTGTGGGCATTTATATATTTACCAGTCACTTTGGGCATTTATATAGTTACCAGTCACTGTGGGATTTTATACAGTTACCAGTCACTGAGGGTATTTATACATTTACCAGTCACTGTGGACATTTATATATTTACCAGTCACTGTGGGCATTTATATATTTACCAGTCACCTTGGGCATTTATATATTTACCAATCACCTTGGGCATTTATAAAGTTACCAGTCACTGGGCATTTATACATTTACCAGTCACTGTAGGCATTTATATGTTTACCAGTCACTGTGAGCATTTATACATTTACCACTCACCAGGGGTGTTCCTAGGGGTTTGACACCTGAAACAACTTTTAAATGCCGCCTATCGGTAGACAGGAAGCGGGCATGGCTTCATCAGGGAATATAGGCGTGGCTTGTGGAGGTGGGTGTGGTGGCCTGACTAACACTGACTGGTGGACTGGAGGGCTGACTTAACACTGATTGGTGGACTGGTGCTGAAATGCAGTATTGCAAGAAAGAAGATTTTTTTTTAAACTGCTGCCTTTTAAGTGTTCTGCAGGTGTGCGCCCTGAGCAAATGTTTAAGTTTGCTTCATGGTAGGGGCACCCCTGCCAGTCACTGTGGGCATTTATATAGTTACCAGTCACTGTGGACATTTATATATTTAACAGTCACTTTGGACATTTATATAGTTACCAGTCACTGTGGGCATTTATACATTTAACAGTCACTGTAGGCATTTATAGGTTTACCAGTCACTGTGGGCATTTATATATTTACCAGTCACTGTGGGAATTGGAAAGTGAACTGGAGGGCTGACTTAACATTAGCTATTGAACTGGGGGACTGAATTAATAGTGGCTGGTGAACTGTAGGACTGACCTAACAGTGGTTGGTGAACTGGAGGGCTGCCCTAACACTGGCTGATAAATAGAGATGGGCAAACTTTAGAAAGTTCGGTCCATTTTCGAACTTTTGAACTATATGGAAATGACCCATTAAAGTCAATGGGAGTCAAATAGTTTGAAAAGTTTGAATTAAATACAATTAAAATAACAATTGTAACTTGGGACCTGGGAAATGGTCTGGGGAACACGTTCGAATATCCAGGACTTTCGAAAAATCGATTTTACTCTCACGAGTGCTACTTTCGAGCTCACGTGTTTGAACATTCTATAATTATACCATAAACGATATTTACTCGCGTATTGGTATAATAGACATTTTAGTCGCATATTCAATAATCCGATATTTACTCGCGTATTGGTATAATAGACATTTTACTCGCATATTCGATATTTACTTGTGTATTGGTATAATAGACATTTTACTCGCATATTCGATATTTACTCGTGTATTGGTATAATAGACATTTTACTCGCATATTCGATATTTACTTGTGTATTGATACAATAAACAGTATAGTCGTATATTCAATAATTCGATATTTACTCGCGTATTGGTATAATAGACATTTTGCTTGCATATTCGATAATTCAATATTTACTTGCGTATTGGTATAATAGGCATTTTATTCGCATATTCGATAATTGGATATTTACTCGCGCATTGCTATATAGATATTTTACTTGCACATTCAATGGTTTTAAAGGGCATGTCCACCCCAACCAAAAAAACTAAATTCCCCCAAACTACTGGCCCACCATGTAGTGGTAGTTTAATCCTTACCTCACATCCCAGGTCCATATGGTTCTCCTGTAAAACCCCCCCAAAGTCCCAAAACTAACCACCAGGAGGATAGCAGGGCTCTGCCTGCTATCTTGCCTCCGGTAGATATTTGCCATGCGCACTGCAGCCCTTCTCCCCCCTCCTCTCCTCCCCGTTCTACTATCCCTCCCCCTAGCGCAAAACCCCCTTAATATGCTGCTCCCCCATGTCCCCCAGCCCCAACCTCATATTTTTTTCTTCAAAAAGCTCCCCAAACTCTTACTTACCTCTCCGCTTTCTCCGCTGCACTGAAGACCGGCAGCCGCGTCCGTGATTGGCTGCCGCTCAGCCAATCACAGACGCGACTGCCGGTCCCGCCCCTCTGCTTGCATTCTCGCAAGCAGAGGGCCGGCAGTGCGGCGGAGGAACGAGGGGAGGTAAGTAAGAGTTTGGGGGGGGCTTTCTGAAAAAAATATTTATGCGGTTGGGGCTGGGGGACATGGGGGAGCAGCATATTAAAAATCAATTTTAGGGGTGGACATACCCTTTAAACCAAGAAAAAAGACAGAAGTGGCATATTTAGGGCACACCCAAGGAAAGATTATGCGATAAAATATCCTTTATTGTAGATTATGAGATACAGTTCATAAAGTGCACTGAAAGAATTAAAAACACAACCCCATCCTACAGTATCAGTATATATAGTGTACAATACATCAATAGTATATCGGTATATATGCATCCATCCATGCATCCATCCACACATACATAGGTAGCAGTTGTTAGCAGCAATACTAATGGCAAGTAGATCATCATATATCAATATCAAAAGACAAGAGGGTCTCACCAAACAGCACTGGTAGATGTGGTCAAGATACCAGAGGCAGGGTGCATATTAAAAATGCAGGATGCTTCTGTCAAAATAACATATGCCGGACCAAAATGCAAGGTACACATCCTATCTGTCACTTCCGTTCATGTAAGTTGGCCATCTTAGAGAGGGGAACGCCAGATCTATCAGCTGTATAAAGAAAGTAATCCCCATGGTAACATGCTAACTCCAGGAATGCGTATAGTACAACCGATGATCACAGAAAGAATGCAAAGAAAATAGCAAGATCGATCCCTATAAAAGCTGTTATACTGTGTAGTACACGCATATCCTGGTCAGTGATGTCCCATGGGGGTCAAGGATTGTAGTTAAACAATCAATCCGCTATGTGGTACAAAAAATATAAAAAAACTGGGGGCGGGGGGGCGCCCCCAGGTCTAGTAGCCGTATTACATATTAAATCAACCGTAGAGGAAGTGACCCTCTAGTGACATAGAACATATTGGGAAAGATAACATCCATGGGAGACTTGTCACTATAGTGACATCCATAAAGGCCTTGTCTCTCTAGTGACAATAAAGCTATATCAAAACATCCATAGAGTACATGTCTCTCTAGTGACACTAGCGTGAAGAAATTCAGCACTACCTGTCCTACTTCAGAGGATATATAATGCTTCAAAGGTGAGTACAGGAATTAATTGGTGGCAAGACTTGCCATCAACCAAAATATGGTTCCTCAAAATTAGGTATACACATACCGTATATACTCGAGTATAAGCCGACTCGAGTATAAGCCGAGGCACCCATTTTTGCCTCAAAAATTAGAAAAGATGATTGACCCGAGTATAAGCCGAGGGTATACAGTAACCCTAATACCTTTCCACTGTAGATGTTTGGAAACTACAACTCCCAGCATGCTTGGTTGCTGGGAGTTGTAGTTTCCAACCACCTATAGTAAAAAGGTAATGTGGGTGTCTGCATGGCATACTGTCCCCCCAGCCCTCCCCCCAGTACCCCCAGCCCTCCCCCCAGGGCTGCTTTAATAGACAACCGCTAACAAACATTTATTGTCCTTTAAATTAAATCTGTACACCAACATCACCATTAATTCCAATGAGAAAGTACAAAGTCCTGAATCTTGGGGATTTACAGATTTCTGATCATTTTCAGCCTGCACAGATCAGCAGAATGACCCATTGTTGCAGTCTGAGATCTCTCCAAAGTGCAGTGCGTTTATAGAAAAGGGGGACAGTTCCAGATAGTCATTCTGCTGAAAGGAGGTCCTAACCTTGGTTTTTGTGAGGCATACATAAACAGGCATGGCATACTGTCCCCCCAGTACCCCCAGCCCTCCCCCCACCCCCCCCCCAGCTCACTTACCCGTACCTGGTCTTCAGTCTTCCTCTCTCTGCAATCCAGAGGCATGACGTCATCACGTCATTGCGCGATGACGTCATCACGTACGCTGGCGGGATGACGTCATCGCGCAACCGCGAAGAACTACTGGGAACTGCCGGCCGGACTCGCGGCTGCCTCTGGATTGAAGGTAAGTTTCTTCTGACTCGAGTATAAGCCGAGTCAAGGTTCTTAGGTTAATTTTTAAACCTAAAAACCTCGGCTTATACTCGAGTATATACGGTAAACGTGGTTTTCTTTAGAAATAGGTAAGTACATATATGATTAAAGGGCATCTATAGTGAAAAAAACACATTGCCCCTTTGCAAAGTTAAATTCATGTACTCTGTGCTGCCTTAATCCTATCTATGTCAGTGACTCTGTTTAACCATGGTGCCTGATCTGTGTGCAGCACTTCCCCCTCCCCTCTGTTACCTCCTCCATGTCTCAACTTCGTTTAACCGACAAGCTTATCATGTGCAGTAGGAGTTAAAAGTTCAACATCCTGAAAAACACACCCACGCACAGTGGCCAATAGAAAGCAAGCTGTCCTGGAGACACGGAAGAAGAAGGAGAACAGTACAGTTTACGATCTCTCACTTTGTGACTCATTATCAATCAGTGAAGTCTATCAAGAAGGGCGGTCAAGTTCAGCCTTATATCTACTATCAAAGCTACCTTCTCTCCCCCTGGTAATGCTGTTATCTCTATGTTTATTACAGAGCAGGGAGGGGGTTCACATCACAAGGATTTGATTGGCAGTCCAAGTAGGAGTAGAGGAATGCAATCACGTATTCTTCTAACTGGTGTATCTCAGGACAGAGAGGGAATCTGAACACTGGTGGGGGTTGTGGGGAATTATAGAACATATGGAAAGAAAGAAAAAAAAGTTCATTTTCCCACTATAGATGCCCTTTAACCTGACAGGCTGGATGTACCCCTTCTAAGTCCTAATTAAATAGTCTCCAAATACATAGCACTGGATAGGGGACAGTTAGATGGGCATGGTAAGAGCTTCCTCTTTAGCTCTGGAAAGTCAATAAAGTTTAGTTCTGGACAGTTGTCTGGCTCCCCCTTTGGGCCTTTTCCCCCCTCTGGTCTTTCCTCCCACTGGTACCCCCCCCTCCTTCAGTCCTTCCCCTCTCTAGGTCCAGATACCAAGGTGGTCTTCCCTCCCTATCGGCCTGCCCCCCATTTTGACCTGCCCCCACCTTCAATCCTGTGCCTCTCTAGCTTTTCTCAGTCAATGGTATTGCCCTCCCCCTTTTAGTAAGGCAGACAATCTTCTACCTGCACTAAAGTCGTGCCATACTCCATGTCTGCCCAATATTCTTTGCCCTCACACACACACACTTTTCCATTCCTTCGTTCCAATACTCTGAATGTCATCCCTCCACAATGGCCTCTCCCCCTCTGGTCTTGCCCCCTCATGGTCTTGCCACCCGCCTTTTCTTCCTATAGTCCTGCTTCCCCTCTGGTCTTCCCTTCTTTTGGCCCAGCACCCCCTTCAGTCCTGCACGACTATTGGTGTGTCCACTAGTTTTGCCCCCCCCCCATCCTTCTTTTTTCTCCTTTGGTCAAGATACCCAGGTGGTTTTCCCTCCTATGGGCATGCCACCCCTTTTTCCCTGTCCCCCTTCAGTTGTGTGACATTTTAGCTCTGGCCAGTCAATGTCAAAAGTCTTTTCCCCCTCTGGTCTTTTCTCTATTCGGTTCTGACCCCATATTGGTCCTGCCCCCTCTTTAGTCTTGCCCCTCTCTAGGTCCTGATACCCAGGGTCATCTGGGTATCACACATGCCCATTAGCCATGACTTAGGGTCTGAGGACAAATAGCAAACTATTTTGCAAATAGCAAACTATTTTGCAAGTGTGAGAAAGTTAAATGAGAACTAAAATAAAAATTTTTAATACTAATATGAACCACTTCATTGTAAGATTCTTCTCTTGCTATTTGCATTTACCGTATATACCGAGTATAAACCGAGTTTTTCAGGCTGAAAAATCAGCCTGAAAACTCAGACTCGGTTTATACTCGAGTCACAGCTTACCTTACCATTCCGGCAGCCGCACGATCTTTCTTCTGCACTGGCGCGCGGCCTGACGTCACAGCCCGGCGCCAAGCCCGGCGCCGGGCAGTGACGTCAGCCGGCGCGCCAGTGCAGAGAAGATTGTGCGGCTGCCGGAATGCAGAGGAGACTTCATGCTTCTTCAATGCAAGGATGCTTCTTCAAGCCCAAGGATGCTTCTTCAATGCTGGCCCAAGGATTCTCAACGCTGGCCCTTGCTTGGATGGAGAAGAGCCCACAGGGAGAAGAGCCCACAGGTACTGAACTGGGTGGGAGGGGGAGGGTGGCATTCAAGATGTTTGGGAACTACAACTCCCAGCATGCTTTATTAGCTGCAACTCCCACCCTCACTTGGCATTCAAGATGTTTGGAAACTACAACTCCCAGCATGCTTTATTAGCTGGGAGTTGTAGTTTCCAAACATCTTGAATGCCAAGTTTCTACCTCGGTTTATACTCGAGTCAACAACTTTATTAGGATTTTAGCTGAAATTGGGTACCTCGGTTTATACTCGGGTCGGTATATACGGTAATACGTGCAAGTAAAAGATTCTGTAACTTAGAAGGCTTCCATGTTGTTGTCAGTCCACAGCTCGTGAAGCCTTCAAAGACCCATGCCTCCTGATCCCAATATTCACTATGGGATCTCTATGCATCTGTATTTTCGATACAAATGTCTTGATCCCTGATAAGACTTTGAAAGCTGCTTGATACCCTGCAGTTTATGAATTGCATACAGCCTTCCTTGGCACTACAAAACAGTCAGCTGATTTTACTAACATTTTTATTCTGTTCCTAGCAAAAGATAAAGTTTGTAAAGGTCGATATAGTATTTCAGCTTGTTTAGGGGGAAAAGCTATGCTTTTATTAAGACAGAGAGCATGGGGTTGCAGGTTCATTTCCCCAGACACACTTTTAATTGTTACTAAAATGTTAATATTATGCGAGCTGACCCCTAGTATCAACAGGTAATTTTC
The DNA here is from genome assembly GCA_019447015.1 of Hymenochirus boettgeri. Classification (NCBI taxonomy): domain Eukaryota; kingdom Metazoa; phylum Chordata; class Amphibia; order Anura; family Pipidae; genus Hymenochirus; species Hymenochirus boettgeri. The sequence goes on from CM033470.1 coordinate 123,556,609, forward strand.
ATAAATAACCCAGCAGCCACAGCATATGAGACAAAGTTTGTTGTATGTTTGTGAATGTGCTCCATCTATTGGGACAATATTGTCTGGAGACTTTAGTTCCCCTTTAAGTGTTGCCAAAATTGCCTTATACGAGGCAGCAACAAACATGTTATGAGAACACTATGGGGGCAATTTACGTCCCCAGTTTATACATTAGGGCAAATTTATGGAGTTATAGTTGCGCTAACCAGTTTGCTACTGGTAGCGTGACTTTAAAGGGCATGTCCACCCTTATAAAAAAATTTCCCTCTATGATAGTAGTATAGTATTTGAGGTTGAATAAAGACATACGTCCATCCAGTCCAACCCATCTAGCAATATCCTCATTTCCTGCCTAACTGTTGATCCAGAGGAAGGCAAAAAACCCCACCAAATTTATGAAGGGGGAAAAAATTCCTTCCTGACTCCAAGTGGCAATCGGAAATTTCCCTGGATCAACTCTACTTTATGTATCAATACCAGTAACTTGCAACATTCCTTGTTTGCAGAAACTCATCCAGCTTTTTTTTTTAAACTGACCAATGAACCTGCCATTACAACGTCCACTGGAAGACAGTTCCATAGCTTTACCGTTCTCACAGTGAAAAACCCTTTCCGAGCTTGAAGCCTAAACCTTTTTTCTTCAAGTCTTAAGGGATAGTATGCCTTTCCCCAGCCCCAACCGCTATAAAATAGTTTTAAGAAAGTGCCAAGATATTTACTTACCTTCCCTCTCTCCTCCGACGCACTGCCCGGCCTTCTGCTTGCAAGACGGGGGAGAGAGGGAAGGTAAGTAGAGTTCTGGGGACTTTCTTAAAAATGTTTTTTAGCGGTTGGGGCTGGGAAAAGAAATACTAAAAATGGCCAAGGGTTTCTATGGTAGGGGGAGGGATCGCAAAACAGGAGGGAGAAGGAGGGGGAGAAGGGCTGCAGTGCGCATGCCAAACTTCTCCCGGAGGCGAGACAGGAGGCAGAGTCCTATATGGACTCTGCTATCATCCTGGTGGCTAGTTTTTGGGACTTTGGGGGGGGACTACAGGAGAACCATATGGAGCTGGGATGTGAGGTAAGGATTTTATTACAGTACATGGTGTGGCCATTAGTGAGGGGGGATTATAGTTTTGGGGGTTGACACGCCCTTTAACGCCATATTATTGGAGGATGTGCAGGTACGCAAAAGCGATAGCGGATCTGGGTAAATGAGCCTGTATGTCTGGAAAGGGATGTTGGGAAGTGTAGCTTAACCATCAATCAACTTTTGAAACATTTTAACCATGTGTTGCTGCCCCAGATCATGCAGTTTATAAATCACTTGAATTACTTTGTTCAGTAGGGGATAATGAGACCTGTTGTTCTACAATCAACCAGGGTAATTTTACCCATGCATTGTTGTGCCATTCACTGTTGCCCTGAATGATTTAGTTTTTATACCACTTTGTTTGCTAATTGATGATGGGAGTTATAGGTCAACCAACCAGGAAATTTTGAAATAGTTACTTAAGGGCTAGTTCATACTGCAGTGTTTTAAAGTGGGTTACAACTGCGATCCAATCGCACGTTAAAAAGCTTACTCTAGTGTTTGTCAATTGCTGTGGCCACATTTGTGCAATTGCTTGTGCTCTGATTGTGCAATCACAATGCACGGCAACACGCACTAGGCACACTGAAGAAAAATGCATTACACAAAGCTATGCTAAGATCAGATTCACTTCATTATCCACATTAGCCACTTGGAGTCAGGAAGGAATTTTTTTCCCCTTCATAAATTTGGTGGTGGGGGGTTTGCCTTCCTCTGGATCAACAGTTAGGCAGGAAATGAGGATATTGCTAGATGGGTTGGACTGGATGGATGTATGTCTTTATTCAACCTCAAATACTATAAACTAAGGTCTGACAAAACTTGATAATGAACTGAAGTGCTGACTATCAACACTGGCCAATGATCTGGAGAGCTAACAACAATGGGTAATGAACTAGAGGGCTAACACTAATGGCTAATGAACTAAAGGGCTGACAATACTGTGTAATCAATGGGAGGGGTGACAATACTGGGTAATGAACTATAAAGGTGACAGTACTGGGTAATGAACTGGAGGATTGACACTGCTAATGAACTGGAGGACTGACACTGCTTATGAATTGGAGGGTGACGCTGCTTATGAACTGGAGGGCTGACGCTGCTTATGAACTGGAGGGCTGACACTGCTTATGATCTGGAGGGCTGACAATACTGGGTAATAAACTGGATGGCTGACAAAACTGTAAAGAACTGAAAGGCTGACTAACATTGCTAATGGACTGGAGGGCTGACAATACTGGGTAATGAAATGAATGGCTGACAATGCTGTTTAATTAACTGGAGGTCTGACAATCCTTGGTAATGATCTGGAGGATTGACAATACTAGGTAAGGAACTGGAGAGCTGACTTACATTGGCTACTGATCTGTAGGGCTAACTATACTGGGCCTCCATAATTTTCTTCAGCACACAAAGCGCCCACCAAAAAAGTGGGTGTGTCTGGTGAACTGTAGGGCAGACTTAACACTAGCAGGTGTACTGGAGAGCTGACTTTACACTTGCTGGTGAATTGGAGTTCGGCCTCACAACTCCCATACCTAGCATCACTGACTTGTGTATATAAAATGCCCCCAAACCATGCCAGCAGCAGACTTGAAATACTCCTTCCTGACTTCCAGTGGCAATCGGAAATATCAACTCCAACTTTATGTATCAATACCAGTAACATGCAACATACTTTGCTTTAAGAAACTCATACTGCTTTTATTTAAAAACTATCCAACGAACCAGCCTTCTCCACGTCCAATAAAAGACAGTTCTATAGTTTTACCATTCTCACAGTGAAAAACCCTTTCTGAACTTTCCAGTCTTAAGGAATGTCCACGTGTCCTCTGACATGTTCTATTGGTGAACAATGCACTCATTCAAGACATTTACTTTATCAGCATCCTCACATCAACATGGTCTCACATTGTCAGTCCTCATTTTCTTACTATTAATATACTTTAAAAATTGTTTAGGGTTAGTCTTGCTTTGTTCAGCTATCCTTACTTCATTATGTATAGTATAGTATTTGAGGTTGAATAAAGTCACATGTCCATCCAGTCCAACCCATCTAGTAATACCCTCATTTAACTGTTGATCCAGAGGAAGGCAAAAAAAAACCCCACCAAATTTCTGAAGGGAAATAAAAATCCCTCCTGACTGGATCAACTTTACTTTATATATCAATACCAGTAACTTGCAACATTCCTTGTTTGCAGAAACTCATCCAGCTTTTTTAATAAAATGTTTAGTTCAGTAATATAAATACAAGCCAAATAATAATCTCTATATGGTCAGGGAACTCCTTGGTGGCGTAATCTCCTTATATTACACTGTAGATAGCGTATTATCCCTTATATAAAGACTGTACACATACCCACACATACCCATTCCCCCCCTCACACAAATCCAAATGTCCGTGTTAGGATTCCTGGTTTTGTACCACATCATAGAATCTATTTTAATTTCACACTTTTACATTAAGTTTAGTTTCTTGCTGTTTGTGCAGATTTCTCAGTAAACAGAAGTTATCTTCCTGTTTATGGTTTAATAAAGGAGAGGATAAGGGAGCATGTAAGGGACATAAATAAAAAATTAGACAAGAACCCAGTAGGGAGACACTTCTCTATATGTAATAATGGGGATGTGTAGAAATTGGGAGTCCAGTGTGTGGAACATGTCACTAGTAATATTAGTGGGAGAGATGTACGAACAGCTCTCCTAAAAGCAGAGGCTAGATGGATCTGGTTGTTAGAAACCAGGATCCTGAAGGGGTTAAATGCAAAATGGGATGTAGCATGTCATGTATAGTAATATATATATATATATATTTATATATACATTTATTTTTTTGTCTCTCTCATTCTTGCGTTCTTGTCTCTAAGTTTTCACTAACTTTAAATTGCTTGATTTTAGATAATGTTGTTATTCAAGAGCTTATTTTGATCGAATATGTAGCTATGAGCTACCCCAGTTGGGGATTTATACGCATATACGCATGTACATATACATTTTGAAACATAAATGTCTATATTATGCCATATACTTACGTAGATTAGTCCCACCGGAAAGTGAAGACTGTTGCTTCCGTTTGAAGAATAAAGAAGCTTTTATGTAACCTTACCATCCCGTGTTTGATGTGTTGCTGATTGAAACTCGGTGAGAGCTATCCATTTACTAGGTGTTTTCTACTATGGTTTAAGTACTGCCTTCTTGTGCATGACAGGGTTTAATAAGCTATAAATGTAGGCTCCACCTCCTATCCATGTCTTCCCCCCCATTTTCTCTGGTGTATTCTCACCTTACCTACTATCCAATGCACCTCTCACATTGAAGGAATGTGCTACTCACTCTTGACCAGCAGTTCATTGGGTAAATCCTCCCAGATTCGTGAAGCAATTTGGAAGGGCGCATGGCCGTTTCTCTATTTAGACATGGCACGCACGTGATGTCATAGTTGCGACTGTGTAGCGGATTGGCGTATGTTCTATCTGGAGTTCTCTACCAGCCAGCGGCCATGTGGCTCTTTTTTTTGTCCTGTAGCTGTGAGTATTGCTCACTAGCTCTTGAACCCCTTGTATTTACTTTACCTTTACTGAGCCAGCTTGTGTTCCTCTATATTAGAGCCTGGTGTTGTCTAAGAGGAGATCCAGATCATCTTCCAGGGGGTGACCAAAAATATAATACATACAAAAAATAGAATTCTAGTGCACAAACAATTCTAATTGCACATTGGCTATATCTCCATAAGTTTGCTGCTACAAACAGCCTGCTAATCCCTGGATAATTAAAAGCAATTAGTTCAACAAGTTGGCCAAATTATTTTAAGCCCAGTCACCACATCAAGGTTGCTTGGTATGCCTCACCTTGCCATTGATGAGTGTGTCACTCTTAAAGGCCTCATGGAGACATCAGGACTCATTGTTGAAGAGATCCTATTCAGTCCTTGGAACAGCAGTAAGCCTGCTATTGCTATAGCAGGTATCACCAGAGCAAATAAATTCTGGCTGGATGATATAGACCAAGCCGTACTAAATGGAACCTGAGGGATGAGATTCCTGAGGCTTCGCCAGTAGAAGGCGGATGCTTCCTCAAAACAAAATCTATGCAACTTACCCTTTACTGGTGAGTTCCTCTTTCGGTCTCAACTGTTTCGGTCTCAACTCAAGGATATTATTTCCAAGAATGCTGATAATTAGAAAATCTCTTACCTCAATTTCAACCAAGAAGGCCTACACCCATTCAGCCTCAAAATAAATTTGTCTTACCAAGATGCAAAGACATACAAACCAGGAAGAACTCATTTTCCAAAGAACTGGAAACAGAATACTACTCTTCCTTTCTTTCATCCCAAGGGGGCCAAATTCACTAAAGAAAGACAGTTATGAAGGTGTCATAGTCCACCATCTGCCTGTAGGGGGGCAGGCTACAACATTACAAAGATGAGTGGGCAACAACTACTAACCACCAGTGGGTCCTTCAAACAGTCTCCCAGACTCCAAAATTCCGTTAAAAAACAAAACAACTATAAATCACTTCAGGAAATCAAAGGAACTATTTTTTCTTTTCCAGGACAGCTCTAAAGAGTATTCTAGAATCTCTGCTTTCAAAAGAAAATGAATGAGCCAGTACCAGTCTCAGAACACAAGAAGGGAATTTACTCACCCCTATTTCACTTATGTAAAACAACAGGAGAGTTCAGACCCATCCTGGATCTGAGATTCTTAAATGGGTTCATCAATACAAAACTATTCAGGATGGAATCACTAAGGGTCGTCAATCAACATCTTAAGCATTCCAACATTTCCCCAACACAAAAAATATCTCAGGTTTAAACATCACTTCCATGCATGCCACTCTGCATTTTGGGATCACTACTCTAGTATCTCTGAGAATAGACGGAATGAAATGTTTCACTTATATAGAGGATATCCTTGTTGCTGCAAACTCCAAACGAATGGTAGACACTCATCTTCAATATATCCTGTATACTTTCCAGAAGCACAGTTGGTTAATAAAATAATCAAAATCCCACCTAGCACCAACTCAGAGGCTGAAATATCTGGGATTCCTTATAGATACCACAAAATTACAGATAGCTCCTCCAGAGAAGAAGGTCCTGGATATGCACCACTATTTGTATACCAAATAAAGGTTATATTTTTATTACTTTTTTGTTACACCGGATGAAGTTACCTATTCTGAGACTTGATGATATAGGGGGATACTTTCCTCTCTTTTTGTATGAAACTCAGGATGCAGTCAGTCCATTGGGCTCTTCTACTCCTCTTCTACTCCTCCACTTCAAAATTGTCTGTTATCCCAATGGAAATCTGACCAAGACTTACAGAAGTTATTCTTACCAGAATCCCTGAGAGAAAAGATGAATTGGTGGACAAATCCACACAACTTCAAACCAAAACATTAACATCTTGGATATGGGTTCTGTATTAGAACCCATGTCACAATACATACACGACTATTACCTCCAACTACTAGCAGCAGGGATTACAAATGGTGTACAGTATGTGACACAACAGATTTTCTTAGGCAGTTGGATGTAATACATCAGATTGACTCTGAGACATATCTGTGTGGAATTGATATTCGAACATTATCAGGGAGATTCAATAAAAATTCTTATCATTAAAAATGGTGCTAATTTTTTTGCACCAACCAGATGTTAGCTTTTAAATGTTAGTAAGATCTGATTGGTTGGGGCAAAATTAGCACAATTTTTAGTGATAAGGACTTTTATTGAATCTCCCTGATTATACGTTAATACCCCAGACAGACTGTATTCGGGTAATTGAAGAGGTTTTATTGTCCATGGACCTCACAACAACTAAGATTTATTTTAATTGGTATTACGCAAAAAACATTTGAAATTTATGAATAATTTTACTGGAAACTCCAAAGGACCTCCATGGGCGCGATTGTAGCACCATTTCTGGCTAATTTGTATGTTAAACATTTGGAAGATCAGCTGTTCATACACAATCCTAGCTATATTAATTATATCCTTGCATATTTTCGATCTGCAGGTGACATTTTAATTGTATGGAAGGGTCCCTTGGAGTTGTTCAACAAGATGATGTTAGAAGCTAATAGTGGCCATGCAAAAATTAAATTCACACATGAGACTTCACAAATATCTTTGCCATTTTTAGATGTGTTAATTAAAATAAAGGAGCAGGAACTTGTTACAAGAGTCTATTGTAAACCAACCAATAAAAATAATCTGCTGAACACTGGCAGTGTTCATCATCCAAAAACATTTAAAGGGATCTCTAAAGGTCAATTTATGCACATGAAGCGCATTCCTTCTAACCCCCAGGATTATGAAGCTGCAGCAAACAGCTTAACTGAAAGATTTATGCAGAAAGATTACAACAAGAAAATTATTTCCAAGGCCAGGTATACAGAAGCACAAATCCCTAGACACCATTTGCTAACACTGAATAAAGCCTAAAATAGATAAACTTACTTTTGTGTCCAAAGTTTGGCTAATACAGTACAGCTATAGAAAAAGGTGTTAAAATAACATTGGGACATCCTCAGGTTTGATATGAAATATGTCAACCTGTTTAAAAACACTCCAAAGTTTTGCTATAAACAAGGTGTAAGCATTAAAGATAAGTCATGCCCCTCTGACTTATCCTTGCAGAAAATTTCACATGTTGAAACTAAACATAGAGGTACCTTTCCCTTTTTTAACTACAGAAATCTGCCACCCAACAATGGACCATAAAATTAGAATGTTAAACACATCAACATGTGAAACAGGTAATGTAGTGTATCAGCTTAAATGTCGTGTGGGAAAATATATGTAGGGCAAACCAGTAGGACTCTGAAATTACATATTCAAGAACATAAGGTCAACATACGTAACTTAACGCCAAATACAAATGATACCTCAGTTTTGAGGTACTGAAATGGTGTGTTGTAAAACAAGTGAAACCAGCCCAGAGAGGTGGTGACATTAATAAGGGACTGTTGCAGCAAGAATGCTTTTGGATAGAGGCTGAGCAGTATGCAACCAACTGTCATTAATGAATCTTTTTCTATTAAACCTTTCCTGTAGGAATATGTGTCAAGGTTGAAATGTATAGACAATTTAAAAACAATTTAAAAATCTACAGTACTGGTAAAATGAACAGTGGAAAGGTGTAGGGCCATTTGATATAACTGTAGAGCAGTGTGCAATACAATTTAATTTTTAAACCAAAACATCAAACAGATCCTTTGTGGATAATCATGAAGGATAAGGGAGCCAGCCTAGGTCGCCACACTGCGCAGGGCAGCTGGGACAAAGAAACATCCAGAATGACATCTAATGTTGGCTGTGTGGTATACCTTACCGACATTCCAGAAACTCATTCAGGGATATCTGGTAAAGGTTTTATCAGACAACACTGTAGTTTCTTTTTTTCTTTCATCCTCACCACAAGAAGCTCAAGCTTACAGCCTGGCTCATGAAACAAGGAACTTCTAGGACTTAAAACTCTCAAATGAAGCAAGATTAACTTCTACATCCATTAAATACTAATCACCAAATACTGCTCTGGGTTAACAAAGACATTTAATTTCGGGAAGTAAAATTTTCCCAGGTTAAAAGCAGCTCTTCAGAATGTCAACTGGGATAATGTATTATCAGGTAATGGTACTGAACAGAAGTGGACTGTGTTCAAGGGGATTTTAATCCAATTCACATCTATATTTATACCCTTGGGAAATAAATGTAAAAAAAATAAATCCGCCCCCATGTGGCTGAATTCTGATGTAAAGAGGCGAATGGAAAGGAAGAAAAAGGCATTTAAAACCTTTAAGGCAGAAGGAATGGAAAGTGCCTTTAGGGATTATAAAAACTGTAACAAGGAGTGTAAGAAAGCAATCAAACTAGCTAAATTTAATAATGAAGTTAGGATAGCTGAACAAAGCATCACTAAGCCTAAATGTTTTTTAAAGTATATTAATAGTAAGAAGATGAGGACTGAGAATGTGGCACCACTACGTATATACGAGTATAAACTGAGATTTTCAGGCTAAAAAATTGCCTGAAAATCGAGCACTTACCTGCACCGGTGGCCGCATGCTCCGCATCCTCTGCTGGCTGATGTCACTACTCGGCGCCGAGTAGTGACGTCAGCCAGCAGAGGAATGTGAAGCATGCGGCCACCGGAGCAGAGAAGATGATCCAGAGCAGCCTGCAGGGGAACATGTGGAGCCGGTAGGAGAAGGCAACTGGAACTTTCCGAAGGAAGGGGGAGAAATAAGAGTAATTCCTGCAGTGGCAATTCTTTGCAACTACAGATGTTTGGAAACTACAACTCCCAGCAACTAAAGCATGCCTAAAGAATGCATTAAAGAAATAGCCAAATGCAGTATGTCAATTACTGTATGGGACTTCTGATGTTCATTTAAAGGGCAACTAAATCCTAAAAACAGAATCAGAAGGAGGATGGTATCTATTGCTGCCTTCCCATACAGTAATAGCCATTCTGGATTTGGCTATTACTGTATGGGACTACTGTATGGGAATTCTGCTGCACATTTAAAGGGCAACTAAAGCCTCAAAACAATACAGAAGGCAGTTGTGGTCCTATTTTCTACCATCGGTTTATACTCGTTGAAAAGTGGTTGACTATAAGTCAACCACTTTTACTCCTTTATAAAGGTAAAAGTGGGTGCCTCGGTTTATACTCGGGTCGGTTTATACTCGAGTATATACGGTAATTAATGGGGATACGTTATTTACGGAGGATGGCGATAAAGCAAATTTCTTGAATATTTTTTTCCCCTCTGTATACACTATAGAAGATCCAAGTACAGATATCAGAGTATAGTAGCAATCATGGTATAAAAGATTCAAGTGCACTTTGGTTAACAGAGGATATGGTACAGAAAGAACTAAATAAGGTTAATATTAATAAATCTCCTGGACTGGATAAAATACATCTTTGGGTACTAAGTTCAGTTTTATCTAGGCAATGGTTTCTTATTTTTGCAGATTCCCTCATGTACAGAGGTGTGCCTCTGGATTGGAAAAAGGCTGATGTTATTCCAATATTCAAAAAGGGTAGTCGTTCACAGCCGGGTAATTACAGGCCTGTAAATTTAACTTCAGTGGTGGGGAAGATCCTGGAAAGTTTAATAAGGGAACATGTTATAGAGTACATTTCAAGGACTGACATTATAAGTAGTAACCAGCATGGATTTAGGAGGAATAGATCTTGTCAAACTAACTTGCTTGGCTTTTATGAGGAAGTAGAAATTTGGAATCTGGCATAGCAGTAGATGTAGTTTACTTGGATTTTGCAAAGGCTTTTGATACAGTCCCCCATAGGTGGCTAATGTATAAGCTAAGGTCTGTTGGTCTGGGGAGTCACATTTGTACATGGATAGAAAATTGGTTAAAGGAAAATTATACTCTCCTCCCCCTCGTTCCTTTCCCCTCACCCAAGGTGAGGAACTAAAACACAAAGTCCTCACCTCTGGGTACTTTACAAAAGTCCTGCACCACTTACTTGTAATCTCCTTCGGCATTGCGGCCCGATCCTCCCCACTGGCAGTTTGAGTGACAGGTCGCGAGGCAGCCAATGGGAAGACGTGCTCTCCAAGGAGGCGTGTCTTCTCATTGGCTGCCTCCCGGACTGTCACTGACCGTGCCAGTGGGGAGGATCCGACCAGAGCGACTAGGGAGATTACAAGTAAGTGGTGCAGGACTTGAGGTGAGGAAGTTGCGTTTTAGGTCCTCACCCTGGGCACTTTGCAGGAATGGATCGGGAAAATGGTGAGCATAGTTGTCCTTTAATGAATAGGATGCAGAGAGATGTTGTTAATGGGGCTTCATCATTATGGACTAAAGTGCTAAGTGGGGTGCTACAGGGTTCTGTGTTGGGGCTGCTTCTATTTAATCTATTTATAAATGATTTGGAAGTGGGTATTGGCAGCAAGGTTTCTGTGTTTGCTGATGACACAAAACTGTCGACCATTAAAAACTTCAGAGGATGTGCAATCGTCGCAGGTGGGTCTAGATAGATTGTCACATTGGGCTGCTAAGTGGCAGATGAGATTCAATGTTGATAAATGTAAGGTGATGTATTTTGGACTTAAAAATCCTTGTGCTGCTTATACTATAAATGGCTCTGTGTTAAGTGAATCCCTGTTGGAAAGGGATCTTGGAGTTTTGGTGGATAACAAACTTAAAGGTAGCAAGCAGTGCCAGGCGGCAACAGCCAGAGCCAGCATGGTATTGTATAAAGAGAGGTATGGATTCAAGGGAGGAAAATGTTATTCTCCCTTTTTACAAAGCATTGGTAAGGCCTCATTTGGAATATGCAGTGCAATTTTGGAATCCTGTGTACAAAAAGAACATCTTTGAAATGGAAAGGGTTCAGAGAAGGGCAACTAAATTAATAAGGGGATTGGGGGAGCTTGAATATGAAGAGAGAATGGAAAAGTTAAATTACCCGTATATACTCGAGTATAAGTCGATCCGAGTATAAGTCGAGGTACCTACTTTTACCTGAAAAATTTGTAAAAACTGATTGACTCGAGTATAAGTCGAGGGTAGAAATTATCACTACTACTGCCTTCTGATTCTGTGTTGTTTTTAGGCTTTAGTTGCCCTTTAAATGGACAGCAGGATTCCCATACATGAATCCCATACAGACAGTAATAGCCAAATCCAGTACCAGTAACCTCCAATTCCTTGGTACTCCAGATATTTGGAAACTACAACTCCCAGCATGCTTTGTTGCTGGGAGTTTCAGTTTCTAAACATGTGGAGTGGCAAGGTTCAGTAAACTTTTAATTAAACATACCATCATTTACAATTCTCCTGACCCCCATATAGTAAAGGGCCCTCTGACCCCCATATAGTAAAGGGAACTCTGACCCCCATATAGTAAAGGGAACTCTGACCCCCATATAGTACAGGACTCTTTGACCCCATATAGTTAAAAATGTCACCTGAGAGTTGTAGTTTCAAGCTGTCATTTGCACTGTACTAGCAGCTGTTTTTTGCCCCAAACTGAAGAAACCCATCAGATTTACAGCATACAGATGAGCAGTGACAGTGCTGAGTGAGTCCAGCAGCCAGACTACAGGAAGCAGGAAGTGTAAAGGCAGATCAGCTCCTGTTACTTTCTATGCAGGTTAACACAGCGCAATTGCAGAATTTGGATCTAAATTTCGACTTGACCCGAGTATAAGTCGAGGTTAGGTTTTCAGGCTAATTTTAAAGCCTGAAAAATTCGACTTATACTCGAGTATATACGGTATGTACGCTGGAGAAAAGGCGCTTGCGTGGGGATATGATTACTGTGTATAAATACATTAACGTGCCATACAATAAACTATCTGGGCACTGTTCACCAATAGAACATGTCAGAGGACACGTGGACATCCCGTAAGATGAAGAAAAAGGGTTAAGGTTTCAAGTTCGGAAAGGCTTTTTCACTGTGAGTATGGTAAAGCTACAGTATGGAACCGTCTTCCAGTGGACGTTGTTATGGCAGGTTCATTGGTCAGTTTAAAAAAAAAAGCTGGATGAGTTTCTGCAAACAAGGAATGTTGCAAGTTACTGGTATTGACACATAAAGTACAGTTGATCCAGGGAAATTTCCAATTGCCACTTGGAGTCAGGAAGGAATTTTTTGCCCTTCATAAATTTGGTGGTTTTTTTTTGCCTTCCTCTGGATCAACAGTTAGGCAGGAAATGAGAATATTGCTAGATGGGTTGGACTGGATGGACATATGTCTTTATTCAACGTCAAATACTATACTATACATATTGAATACATATGTAAATTAGTGCCAGGCTAATGGTCACAATTCAAGAGCACTGAGAGCCCCCTATGTTGATAGAATTCCTTCAGCAAGGTTTTCATAAAAACTTAAAGGGCATCTATAGTGAAAAAAACACATTGCCCCATTGCAAATTAAGTATTGCCATGCAGACACCCACATTACCTTTTTACTATAGGTGGTTGGAAACTACAACTCCCAGCAACCAAGCATGCTGGGAGTTGTAGTTTCCAAACATCTACAGTGGAAAGGTATTAGGGTGGGGGAAAGTATGCCATACAGTAACCCAATACTTTCTACTATAGGTGGTTGGAAAACAAATCCCAGCAACCAAGCATGCTGGATTGTAGTTTCCAAACATCTACAGTGGAAAGGTATTAGGGTTACTGTATACCCTCGGCTTATACTCGGGTCAATCATCTTTTCTAATTTTTGAGGCAAAAATGGGTGCCTTGGCTTATACTCGAGTCGGCTTATACTCGAGTATATACGGTACTCTGTGCTGCCTTTATCCTACCTCTGTCAGTGACTTTGTTTTTCCATGGTGTCAGATCTCTGTGCAGCACTCCCCCCTTCCCCCTCCCCTCTGTTACCTCCTCCATGTCTCAACTCTGGCTAACCGACAAGCTTATCATGTGCAGTAGGAGTTAATAGTTCAACATCCTGAAAAACACACCGAGGTACAGTGGCCAATAGAAAGCAAGCTATCCTGGAGAGACAGAACTCTGTGTCCTGCTAAAATACGATCTCTCTCTTCGTGACCTATCATCAATCAGTGAAAGCTATGAAGAAGGTCAAGTGCAGCCTTATCTCTGTAGTCAAAGCTACCTCTCTCCCCCTGTTAATGCTCTTATCTCTATGTCTGTGCAAACAGAGCAGAGAGGGACTTGAGCAGGTATGAGTATCACGTCACAGATTTGCCATGTTTTTAGAAACACACAGCCCAAGAAGTCACAAGTTGAAATACCCTAGTTTACTTATGAAACAATACAACATAGTCTACTAGTTTATTGCTTGCTTGTTTTTATCATGGTTCTAGAAAAATATTAAGTTTGTACATATGAACAAACTTAATATATAGCAGTTTTTTATTTAAAGACCAGTAGAGATAGCCGGAATTTCGAAAGTTTGGTCTGTTAAAGTCAATGGGAGTCAAATAGTTCGAAAGAAATACAATTAAAATATCAATAGTAACTTAATGTAAATGTCTGTGGGACTTGGGAAATGGTCTGGGGAACATGATCGAATATCCAGGACTTTCGAAAACTCGATTTTACTCTCACGCATGCTACTCACGGTAGAACATTCGATAATTTCCCCATAGAACGACTCGCGGATTCAATAGTTACTCATGTATTGGTATAACAGACATTTTACTCGTGGATTTGAGAATTCGATATTTACTCGCATATAGGTATAATCGACATTTTACTCACGGATTCAAGTTCGAATCCATCTCTACAGACCAGCATGAAATGCGGACAGCCTTCTAAGCTGTGAACTGATTTTACACTATTTAATCTGTTTATTTTGATGCGGTTATTGTCAGCAATGTTTGTGTTTGCTGATGACACAAAACTGTATGGGAGAAAGTCAACCCTCAGTTAAACTCAAGTCAAGCAATTTTCCTGGTTTATCAGTTAAAAATAAGTACCTTAGCTTATATTTTGGTCAGCTTATACTTATATATATCTTCGGTACATGTTGTGGATGAAAACTTTTTCTGTGTAATATTGTATCGTGTATCATAATATAATATTACACGGCAAAAGTTTCATTCACAACACATATTCAAAAGTCTTCCAAAATTACAATTAATGGGTACAAAGTATCTGTTCTGATTCGTCAGAGATACAGTATGCAATTTATGACCAACTTATGACCAACAAGTTTAGAGCACGTAACTACACACAAACCACATTACTGGCAGCTAGAAAATACGTAATATCACCACAGGGCCCATGAGTTGGCGAGGCCACAGGGGGCTGCAAGAGAAAAGGCAAGGTTGGGTCTGCAAGGGGAAGTGGGAGGGACCTCAGGAGGCTGCAAGGGAAGTGGACGGAGTCTCTCAAAACATTGTGTGGATCATCAATATTAGTAAAGCACTTGAATAAAGTTAAAGAGTGTGCCTCTGTTTAACTTTATTGCAAGTGAAAGAGCCAGGATGGGTCTGCAAGTGGCCATGGGATACAAAAGTGGGAGGAGCCATGTGGTCTACAAGTGAAAGAGCCAATGGGGCTGCAAAGAAAGGGGCCCACGAGTTATAGCAACTTTTTGCTTCAGTGATGAATTTCTACCAGTGTAAAAGAAGAAATATCGGGGGTGATCCAATATGGGTCTAATCCGTCTAAAAACCCATTTAACGTTAAGTAATATGGTGTCAATGTGTGCTTTACACAGATTTTAGAGCACAGAGCCATTTCCAAATGTTTTTAGAAATAGCGTTGTGAAATCAAAACAAAACCCCATTGGTTAAGGTTCGCACTAACTTGTAGCACGAAACTTAACAGGGTTTTGTATAGGGATTTTACAGGAGTGCAACTGGAGCATCTTGTTAACGTCTGGTATTGTATCGCGGAATTGTGCAAAGGTAAGTAATGCAATTTTTATCTTGAATATCCCCGATAATCTTTTAAGAAAATTAAAAAGATAAAATATATATTTTCAGTTTATTTTGCCTATGTGTAGCGAAATCAAATGCAGTATTACTTTATATGCATTGTGGACCCTGAGATTTTGCCAGTAATAGGTAAAAACTATCAGGGTTATTCAATAAAAGTTCTTATTGTTAAAAATGGTGCTAATTTTGCCCCAACCAATCAGATGTTAGCTTTCAAATGTTAAAAAAGATCTGATTTCACTGAAAATCTTTTAGTAATTAGCAATAAGCTGCTGATATTTCTCACACAGCATATTAACATATGCATTAACTGTCCCTCCTATGTTGCAGATAATATGGTTGTAGCCGTATTAGTCCAGTAGCATATACTAAGAGATGAGTATTGTAGGATAAGGTGATACCTTTTAATTATGGACTAAGGGCAAGGCCACACTGCAACGCAAACGCAATCGCAATAGCATGCGATTTTTTTGCGTTTGCGCTTGCGATTTCTTCAATAAGTATAGGAAAACGCATGCGATTGCGATTAAAAATGCAGAACGCAAAACGCAATCGCACCGAAAAACGTGCGGTTTTTTCCGTTGCCGCATTTTCAATGATTTTGTAAAATCGCAAGCGCAATTGCAAACGCAATCGCAAAAAAAAAAATGCAGCAGTGTGGCCTAGCCCTAACAGTTTGTTTTTACAGACAAGCTTTCGAGAGATACACTTCTTTCTTCCTCAGGACAAGCCTTTATAAAAAGGTATCACCTACAGTACTCATTTTTTAGTACTGTCACTCCTATATCAGTTTCAGCTTCTCTATCCCTCCCTGGAAATCTGGTGAGAATAACAGAAACAAGGGAGACTTTCATATAAATATTGCCAAGGGACTAAAAAGAAGCTGCAATAAGATTGGCATCTCCTAATAATCTCACCTGGTCCTTTGGAAGATTGCTACAACTTTGTTTTTTCATTTGCTTCCTTTAACAAAATGATACCAGAAGAATGAAAAACACACCACTGTTTTAATGGGAGTTTATGGCTAAGGACATACAACAGGTAACATAGTAATTGAGGTTGAATAAAGACATACGTCCATCAAGTCCAACACAAGTCCACAACTGCAGTATATGGATTAATACCAGTAATTCTCAATATTTTTTAGTTTTAGAAACTTATCTAGCCCACTTTTATAGCTATCCAATAAACTTGCCTTTACCACATATGCTGGAAGACAGTTTCACCGTAAAGAAACATTTCCTAACCTTAAGATTAAACTACTTTTCTTCCAATGTAAAAGGATGTCCACGTGTCCTGATATGACCTATTAGTTAACACTCACTGATGGCCGTGCAGCTGTTTTAGGGGAGAAGATGGCTAGAGGGTTGGAGGAGATTTTAAACTAGGTTTGGGGGGGGAGGGTATTAGCAGTCTCACTGGGATAGATAGCCCAGGAGGAAAGCAGGGTGTAGATAGGCCAGTGGTGGGCAGAAAGGGGGGTTGGGGTTGCATAGGGGATAGGGAGGCATGTGTATTAAAGTGTACGAATAAATTACAGGATCATAATCTAAAATGTATGTTTGCAAATGCGAGAAGCCTGGCTGACAAAATGGGTGAATTGGAAATGATGGCATTGAATGAAAAGTATGATGTAATAGGTATAGCAGAAACGTGGTTGAACAGTTCTCACGACTGGGCTGTAAATATAGAAGGATATGCCTTGTTTAGGCAGGACAGAAAAAAAAGGAAAGAGGGAGGAGTAAGTGTTTATGTTAAAAAAGAATTGAAGCCAAATTTAAAAGAAGAGATAACTGGTTATATGGATGATAAAGTGGAGGCAATATGGGTGAAATTAGGCAAAGGAAAGCGGGTAATGTCATTGTTGGTGTCTGCTATAAGCCGCCAAATGCTAGCAGAGAGGAGGTGAGTCAACTTCATATGCAGTTGGCAAGGGCTGCAAGTTTGGGGAGTGTGCTCATTATGGGGAACTTCAATTACCCTGACATTGATTGGTGTGGTGGAACTGCCATCACAGAAAAAGGCGATGAGTTCCTGAATTTGCTGCAGGATAATTTTCTCTCACAGGTGGTTGAGGTTCCTACTAGAAAAAGGAGCTCTGTTGGATCTGGTAATATCTAACATTGTGGAGCGTATTATAGATATAAAGGTAACTGGAGGCTTAAGGAATAGTGACCATGAAATAGTGGCATTTGGACTTTGTTATCGAAAGGAAAAGTGCGCTGGGTTAACAAAGACATTTAATTTCAGGAAAGCAAATTTTCCCAGGTTAAAAGCAGCTCTTCAGAATGTCAACTGGGATAACGTATTATCAGGTAAATGTACTGAACAGAAGTGGACTGTGTTCAAGGGGATTTTAAGCCAGTTCACATCTAAATTTATACCCTTAGGAAATAAATGTAAAAAAAATAAATCCGCGCCCATGTGGCTGAATTCTGATGTAAAGAGGCAAATGGAAAGGAAGAAAAAGGCATTTAAAACCTTTAAGGCCGAAGGAACGGAAAGGGCCTTTAGGGATTATAAAAACTGTAACAAGGAGTGTAAGAAAGCAATCAAACTAGCTAAAATTAATAATGAAGTTAGGATAGCTGAACAAAGCATCACTAAGCCTAAAGTTTTTAAGTATATTAATAGTAAGAAGATGAGTTCTGAGAATGTGGCACCATTAATTAATGGGGATAAGTTAGTTACGGAGGATGGCGATAAAGCAAATGTCTTGAATAATTTTTTCCCCTCTATATACACTATAGAAGATCCAAGTTCAGATATCAGAGTATAGTAGCAATAATGGTATAAAAGATTCAAGTGCACTTTGGTTAACCGAGGATATGGTACAGAAAGAACCAAAGAAGGTTAATATTAATAAATCTCCTGGACCGGATAAAATACATCCTCGAGTACTTAAGGAGCTAAGTTCAGTTTTATCTAGGCCATTGTTTCTTATTTTTGCTGATTCCCTCATGTCCGGTGGTGTGCCTCTGGATTGGAAAAAGGCTGATGTTATTCCAATATTAAAAAAGGGTAGTCGTTCACAGCCGGGTAATTACAGGCCTGTAAGTTTAACTTCAGTGGTGGGGAAGATCCTGGAAAGTTTAATAAGGGAACATGTTCTAGATGATGTCTGTCTAGAGACTGACATTATAAGTAGTAACCAGCATGGATTTAGGAGGAATAGATCTTGTCAAACTAACTTGCTTGGCTTTTATGAGGAAATAAGTAGAAATTTAGACTCTGGCATAGCAGTAGATGTAGTTTACTTGGATTTTGCAAAGGCTTTTGATACAGTCCCCCATAGGCAACTAATGTATAGGCTAAGGTCTGTTGGTCTGGGGAGT
This sequence comes from Hymenochirus boettgeri, assembly GCA_019447015.1. Classification (NCBI taxonomy): domain Eukaryota; kingdom Metazoa; phylum Chordata; class Amphibia; order Anura; family Pipidae; genus Hymenochirus; species Hymenochirus boettgeri. The sequence continues at coordinate 123,575,456 of CM033470.1, forward strand.
AACATTTGTACATAGATAGAAAATTGGTTAATGAATAGGATGCACAGAGTAGTTGTTAATGGGGCTTCATCATTATGGACTAAAGTGCTAAGTGGGGTGCCACATGGTTCTGTGCTGGGGCCTCTTCTATTTAATCTATTTATTAATGATTTGGAAGTGGGTATTGTCAGCAAGGTTTCTTTGTTTGCTGACGACACAAAACTTTGTCGACCATTAAAAACTTCAGAGGATATGCAATCGTTGCAAGGGGATCTTGTTAGATTGTCAGATAGTGGCAGATGAAATTCAATGTTGATAAATGTAAGGTGATGCATTTTGGACTTAAAAATCCTTGTGCTACTTATACTATAAATGGCTCTGTGGTAAGTGGATCCCTGTTGGAAAGGGATCTTGGAGTTTTGGTGGATAACAAACTTAAAGGTAGCAAGCAGTGCCAGGCGGCAACAGCCAGAGCCAGCATGGTATTGTCTTGTATAAAGAGAGGTATGGATTCAAGGGAGGAAAATGTAATTCTCCCTCTTTACAAAGCATTGGTAAGGCCTCATTTGGAATATGCAGTGCAATTTTGGAATCCTGTGTACAAAAAGGACATCTTTGAAATGGAAAGGGTCCAGAGAAGGGCAACTAAATTAATAATTGGATTGGGGGAGCTTGAATATGAAGAGAGACTGGAAAAGTTACAATTATGTACGCTGGAGAAAAGGCGCTTGCGTGGGGATATGATTACTGTGTATAAATACATTAACGGGCCATACAATAAACTATCTGGGGCATTGTTCACAAATTGTGAATTTGAGATTAATAATCTAACACAGAGATTTGTTGACCGAGGTTATCCTTTGGAAATACTCCGAAAACATATGAATGACTCTGATGGCTTGAACCAAATTGATTTACTGTGCCCAAAAGAAAAAAGATGGCAACTCTCACTTGAGGTATATCACTACTTTTAATGAGGAATTACCAGAAATTAGAGGGGCTCTATCTAAGAACTGGCATATTTTAAATTCTGATGCATCCATTTCTCAATTTATTTCAGATACACCAATGATTACCACCAAGCGCAATAAAAATTTGAGAGATATACTTGCCCTAGTCATTTTCAGAGGGAACGTAAAAAATTGGGTAGAGAACCAAACTTGTGGTTCTTTTCCCCTGTGGCAAATGTGTTTTTGCCCTTACATGAGTAAGATTCTATGATTTGGGACTATTCACAGGGAAAAGTTATGTTAATTGATAATACTTTAATTGCAATAGCACAAATATAATTTATGCATTACGTTGTACTTGTGATAAATTGTATGTTGGAAAAACGACACAAAATTCAAGGCTAACTAAGCCAACATCTATCTAATATTAGAAATGCCCATAAAGATCTCAGCAATAACAGATCTATTTCCAGTGTTCCATGCATTTTTTGCGGACCCATGGAGCAGACCTACTGGTCTCAGATGTTTGGGACTAGAACAGATTAAATTAGATATCAGAGGGGGAAATATTAATCAAATTCTATTGCAAAGAGAATTAAGTGGATCTACCGTTTGGGGACTTTATCTCCAAATGGCATTAATGAAGAGATGGACTTAACCCATTTATCTAAAAAGATGTTTTTTCTTACAGTACGTGGATTTCTCCTACATCATATTTTCATAGCACCTTACAAAGACACAGTAAACACAGTGATGTTCCTCGTCTGTTTGAAATGTTTCTATATTGGACTTCATGTATATTCATTATACCTGCAAAGAGAGAGATTTTCCTTTTTTGGTATGGCATAGTTATTTTGGATGAAGTGCATATATTTGCCGGAGCCGTTGGACCTATATTCCCCAATATTGACCTATTTCTGATGTGAGTTGCCTCTTTAGGTTTTCTAATTTCCCTTGGTGGATTCAGTCTACTTGGTGATCTTGTATATCCTTACATTTGGATATGAACGACGTGAGACTTTCTACTGGATACATTATTACACACTTACCAATGGGATACAACAATACAACAAATTTTGTTTTGATATATTTATGGCGATGGTTTACCTGTTTCAGGAATCTTCAAATTCCCCTTCTTGTGTGAAATTCCTCTGGTGGATTGAAAATACCACCTGGAAATCAAAGGATGATGTTTGACATGTCTATTTATGGAATTTTAATATGTAAAATCTGATTTGTCTCCTTCTGATAAAGACACACCAGTGATACAACTATATGTATTGAAATTTCTGATCATAATTATGAATATGTTATTAGTTGGACTTAGATTATTTATCATTATTTAAGTATAATATGTTTGTTATTACTCGAGACACTGAGTGATTTTGCTATATAAAAACTGTATATATTGAATAATGATAATGTGATTATGGATGTACTTTCCCCTTTGTTAGGACTTTTGCATTCGGCTATCCTTTCTATTCATCTATTTTTGCCCTGTTTAACTATGGCGCTAGCTGGCCCGACTTACATTTTTTTATGACGTCATCAACATGCGTGCGTCTTTGTACGCACGCATGTGCGAGTTTTTCTTACACTCGCGCGAGATTTGGCCTCTTCTTATAGGCCTCTGCCTAGCTTGGCGTCCTCACGCCATTGACAAAGTTCACTGAAGTGACGAAACGCGTCTGGTGTTTTTGTCTGCTCCTCTCTCTCTCTCTCCCCTCTAGGCTGACTATATTCTATGGTCTCTCTCTGCTCCTTATGGGTCTACATCTGATGGCACACTGTGATTTGTTGTACTGGATGGATAAGTATACGTAATTTCTTGTCTAGTAACATTAGATCTGTTATTTGCTGATCATTCAGTTTGTGCACTCCCCATATATATTAGGTTTTTGATAGATTCCTATTATTCTCACAGGATACTTATATTGATATGGGATCTATTTGTGCAGTGACTTGTTTTTTTTGATATACATTTAGACTGTCTGAAGACAATATTTTATGCTGCTATTGTAGTCTTGCACTTTGCTATTCTTTATATTTAATTATTCTGTGTTTTTCAGTACTATAATACATGGGGGGGGGTCAGTGGTTGCCAGTTTTGTGTGTTTGGGAATGGGGTTATGTGTTTTTAAGTGTTTTTATATTGTATAGCCCATGTTAAAGCACAATAAAGGGTTCTTATCTTTTGACTACTTATTGATGGCCACAGGTTTCTTCTTTCTTTTTTGTTTATTTACAACATCTTTAACTTTATACCTTGTAGAGCACCACTATTACCTCCTTTTTGACTAGTGCCCATCTATTTGTTAGTTCTATAGACCTTCTACACTATCTTGTGTCCTTTTCGATAGTGAGCACAGTCCTTTGGATATTTATCCAACAGTTTTTTGATATACGTTTTACTGTGTTTGGAATGAGTAATCTTACATTACTTGATAAAGAGAGATCTACTAGATTAGATGATCTCTTTAAAGATATACCTTCACGACATTCACTGATGTCTTCTCTATATCTAAAAGTAGAGATTTAAGGGACTTACATGTCCGGTACGCCCCGTACTTGGTGGAATGTCAATAGTCTTGAGAAATATATCAATTTGGGTATCATTCCCAGGGGTCTCAGAAGTCACATTCTTCCTTCCTGGGAACCCACTCCTACTTTTAAAGAGGAGTGGGAACTTACTCTTACGGAAAATTCCATGCGATTATTACATCTCTTGGTGAAACGTGATAAAGAGACTTTGACTCAACTTACTCAGCAAATTGAAACTGTTACTCTAGAATTAAAAACCGAATTAGACAAATCTAGTTTCACTAATCTAGAGACCAGTATACAAAATGTGTTGACTAGGACGAAGAGAGGGATCATTAAGATTAAAAACTAAGTTAATAGAGACAAATTGGATTTCCTATCTGGGACGCCATACAAATGGACACACAGGATAATAAGAAATTTAGATCAAAAAGACCATCGGACAAAAGTCCAGGGGTTCAGACAATCTAACCTCTCTGATGTGATGGGGGTTCTTTTTTAGGAGATATTACCCCCTTAAAAGACACATTAGAAGGGGAGAGGCAGGAAGCCAAAAAAAAAAAAACAAAAAAAAAAAAAGTTCAGTCATATCAAACATACAAAAAGCCAAACGAGGCAACAGAACAGACAATACTATACAGGAGCTAGTCAGGTAACTAATTTATCTAATCATATTCTTACTCCTTCTCAAATGGCAGTTTTATCTAAGGTTTGTCCTTCTGCCCAATTGCCCATTTTGATAAATTTGAAGTTATTAAAACCTTTATTTGTTCTGCGGAAGTTGGCCTTAAAGGCTTACTTTGCTAAAAATCAACATATTACAGTTCCATGACGGATCAAGTACTAGTTCCTCTACCTCTACTGATGATGCCTTCTGACTCTTCAACATTGTGTGATATGCAGATCAGCTCTCCCGACTGTTTCTATGAGGTACTGGTGAGAGAGCTGATATTTCAGCAATTTTGATCAAACTTCATCTGATCGGTCTTCTTTAAACCCAAATCTACTTTTGTCCCTCTTTCCAGATTACCCCAGTTGATTATCTTTATAAATGCACAATGAAGGATTGGAGAAATCCAACACAGACAGCGAGTTATAATCTGACATATTTGGAATACAAAGCCCTGAAAGAATTGAGAGATCTAAAAGTATTGTCTTTAAACCCTCGGACAAAGGGGGCATATAGTATTATGGCCAATTGAAATTTATACATCTGAAGCTAGACGCCAATTGAGTAATAGAGCTAATTACAGACAATTACCTTCTGATCCTACTCATTCTTTCCTTATGTCTCTAGGTCACTTGTAGATGATGCAGTTGAAACAATGCCATCACTACCAAAGAAGCATCTTTCATTTGATAGAACATCCTAGAATAGCCCACTTCTACCTATTGCCGAAAATTCATAAAACTCTACTGCCCCACCTGGGAGACCGATTGTTCGGGTATGGTAATTTATGTGAAAATTTATGTTCCATTGTCGATGAGACATTCAAAATCCTTTGTTCTAGGGCTTGATTCCTATGTAAGAGATTCCACAGACTTCATTTCAAAAATTATAAATATACCCATAGATGATGAGTGCTTTCTCATCACCTGTGATGTGGAGTCTCTTTATAGTAATATTGATCATGAAATTGGTCTTCGAGCCTGTGAATATTTCCTCAACATGGGCAATTTGAGACAAATGGCACGCCATCGCATGATTATACTTTTCTTGAAATTTATACTTACCCATAATTATTTTCTTTTTGATTCCATATTCTATTTACAACAAAGGGGTACTGCGAAGGGGGCCAAATGTGCACCAGCCTATGCTAATCTTTTCTTGCTGGTGGGAAAAGAAAAAGTTTGTGTTCATGGAGGCGATGTCTGCATATACCTCTCATATTGACCTGTGGCTCCGCTACATAGATGACATTTTCTTTTTGTGGCGGGGCCCCAGGTCATTGGCTGATGAATTCATTAAGACGTTGAATGGAAATTCTCTCAATATTTTGTTGACGTCTCAGATTTCCAATACAACTATTGATTTTTTAGATCTAACGGTGAAGAAGGTGGGAACTTCTTTAAAGACCACGCTGTACAGAAAACCTACAGCTACTAATTCCCTCCTACACTATACAAGTGCACATCCCAGTAGTCTAAAAAAGAATATTCCTAAGGGACAATACCTACGGGTACGTAGGAATTGTAGTGATAAAACTAATTGTGAATTTGAGATTAATAATCTAACACAGAGATTTGTTGACCGAGGTTATCCTTTGGAAATACTCCGAAAACATATGAATGACTCTGATGGCTTGAACCAAATTGATTTACTGTGCCCAAAAAGAAAAAAGATGGCAGACTCTCACTTGAGGTATATCACTACTTTTAATGAGGAATTACCAGAAATTAGGAGGGCTCTATCTAAGAACTGGCATATTTTAAATTCTGATGCATCCATTTCTCAATTTATTTCAGATACACCAATGATTACCACCAAGCACAATAAAAATTTGAGAGATATACTTAGCCCTAGTCATTTTCAGAGGGAACGTAAAAAATTGGGTAGAGGAACCAAACTTGTGGGTTCTTTCCCCTGTGGCAAATGTGTTTATTGCCCTTACATGAGTAAGGATTCTATGATTTGGGACTATTCACAAGGGAAAAGTTATGTAATTGATAAATACTTTAATTGCAATAGCACAAATATAATTTATGCATTACGTTGTACTTGTGATAAATTGTATGTTGGAAAAACGACACAAAAATTCAAGGCTAGACTAAGCCAACATCTATCTAATATTAGAAATGCCCATAAAGATCTCAGCAATAACAGATCTATTTCCAGTGTTGCCATGCATTTTTTGCGGACCCATGGAGGCAGACCTACTGGTCTCAGATGTTTGGGACTAGAACAGATTAAATTAGATATCAGAGGGGGAAATATTAATCAAATTCTATTGCAAAGAGAAGTTAAGTGGATCTACCGTTTGGGGACTTTATCTCCAAATGGCATTAATGAAGAGATGGACTTAACCCTATTTATCTAAAAAGATGTTTTTTCTTACAGTACTGTGGATTTCTCCTACATCATATTTTCATAGCACCTTACAAAGACACAGTAACACAGTGATGTTCCTTCGTCTGTTTGAAATGTTTCTAATATTGGACTTCAGATGTATATTCATTATACCCTGCAAAGAGAGAGATTTTCCTTTTTTGGTATGGCATAGTATTTTGGATGAAGTGCATATATTTACCGGAGCCGTTGGAACTATATTCCCCAGATATTGACCTATTTCTGATGTGAGTTGCCTCTTTAGGATTTCTAATTTCCCTTGGTGGATTCAGTCTACTTGGTGATCTTGTATATACTTACATTTGGATAATGAACGACGTGAGACTTTCTACTGGATACATTATTACACACTTACCAATGGGATACAACAATACAACAAATTTTGTTTTGATATATTTATGGCGATGGTTTACCTGTTTCAGGAATCTTCAAATTCCCCTTCTTGTGTGAAAATTCCTCTGGTGGATTGAAATATACTCACCTTGGAAATCAAAGGATGATGTTTGACATGTCTATTTATGGGAATTTTAATATAGTAAAATCCGATTTGTCTCCTTCTGATAAAGACAACACCAGTGATACAACTATATGTAAATTGAAATTTCTGATCATAATTATGATATGTATTATGTTGGACTTAGATTATTTATACATTATTTAAGTATAATAATGTTTGTTATTACTCAAGACACTGAGTGATTTTGCTATGATAAAAACTGTATATATTGAATAATGATAATGTGATTATGGATGTACTTTCCCCTTTGTTAGGACTTTTGCATTCGGCTATCCTTTCTATTCATCTATTTTTGCCCTGTTTAACTATGGCGCTAGCTGGCCGCGACTTACATTTTTTTATGACGTCATCAACATGCGTGCGTCTTTGTACGCACGCATGTGCGAGTTTTTCTTACACTCGCGCGAGATTGTGGCCTCTTCTTATAGGCCTCTGCCTAGCTTGGCGTCCTCACGCCATTGACAAAGTTCACTGAAGTGAACGAAACGCGTCTGGTGTTTTGTGCTGGCTCCTCTCTCTCTCCCCCTCTAGGCTGACTATATTCTATGGTCTCTCTCTGCTCCTTATGGGTCTACATCTGATGGCACACTGTGATTTGTTGTACTGGATGGATAAGTATACGTAATTTCTTGTCTAGTAACATTAGATCTGTTATTTGCTGATCATTCAGTTTGTGCACTCCCCATATATATTAGGAGTTTTTGATAGATTCCTATTATTATCACAGGATACTTATATTGATATGGGATCATATTTGTGCAGTGACTTGTGTTTTTGATATACATTTAGACTGTCTGAAGACATATATTTATGCTGCTATTGTAGTCTTGCACTTTGCTATTCTTTATATTTATATTATTCTGTGTTTTTCAGTACTATATACATGGGGGGGGGGGTCAGTGGGTTGCCAGTTTTGTGTGTTTGGGAATGGGGTTATGTGTTTTTAAGTGTTTTTATATTGTATAGCCCATGTTAAAGCACAATAAAGGGTTCTTATCTTTTTGACTACTTATTGAGTGCCACAGGTTTCTTCTTTCTTTTTTGTTTATTTACAACATCTTTAACTTTATACCTGTAGAGCACCACTATTACCTCCTTTTTGACTAGTGCCCTATCTATTTGTTAGTTCTATAAGACCTTCTACACTATCTTGTGTCCTTTTCGATAGTGAGCACAGTCCTTTGGATATTTATCCAACAGTTTTTTGATATACGTTTTACTGTGTTTGGAATGAGTAATCTTACATTACTTGATAAAGAGAGATCTACTAGATTAGATGATCTCTTTAAAGATATACCTTCACGACATTCAACTGATGTCTTCTCTATATCTAAAAGTAGAGATTTAAGGGACTTACATGTCCGGTACGCCCGTACTTGGTGGAATGTCAATAGTCTTGAGAAATATATCAATTTGGGTATCATTCCCAGGGGTCTCAGAAGTCACATTCTTCCTTCCTGGGAACCCACTCCTACTTTTAAAGAGGAGTGGGAACTTACTCTTACGGAAAATTCCATGCGATTATTACATCTCTTGGTGAAACGTGATAAAGAGACTTTGACTCAACTTACTCAGCAAATTGACACTGTTACTCTAGAATTAAAAACCGAATTAGACAAATCTAGTTTCACTAATCTAGAGACCAGTATACAAAATGTGTTGACTAGGACGGAAGAGGAGATCATTAAGATTAAAAAGACTAAGTTAAATAGAGACAAATTGGATTTCCTATCTGGGACGCCATACAAATGGACACACAGGGATAATAAGAAATTTAGATCAAAAAGACCATCGGACAAAAGTCGCAGGGGTTCAAGACAATCTAACCTCTCTGATAGTGATGGGGGTTCTTTTTTAGGAGATATTACCCCCTTAAAAGACACATTAGAAGGGGGAGAGGCAGGAAGCCAAAAAAAAAAAAACAAAAAAAAAAAAAAGTTCAGTCATATCAAACATACAAAAGACAAACGAGGCAACAGAACAGACAATAACTATACAAGGAGCTAGTCAGGTAACTAATTTATCTAATCATATTCTTACTCCTTCTCAAATGGCAGTTTTATCTAAAGGTTTGTCCTTCTGCCCAATTGCCCATTTTGATAAATTTGAAGTTATTAAAGACCTTTATTTGTTCTGCAGGAAGTTGGCCTTAAAGGCTTACTTTGCTAAAAATCAACATATTACGAGTTCCATGACGGATCAAGTACTAGTTTCCTCTACCTCTACTGATGATGCCCTTCTGACTCTTCAACAATTGTTGGATATGCAGATCAGCTCTCCCGACTGTTCTAATGAGGATACTGGTGAGAGAGCTGATATTTCAGCAAATTTTGATCAAACTTCATCTGATCGGTCTTCTTTTAAACCCAAATCTACTTTTTGTCCCTCTTTCTCAGATTACCCCAGTATTGATATCTTTTATAAATGCACAATGAAGGATTTGGAGAAGATCCAACACAGACAGCGGAGTTATAATCTGACATATTTGGAATACAAAGCCCTGAAAGAATTGAGAGATCTAAAAGGTATTGTCTTTAAACCCTCGGACAAAGGGGGCAATATAGTATTATGGCCAATTGAAATTTATACATCTGAAGCTAGACGCCAATTGAGTAATAGAGCTAATTACAGACAATTACCTTCTGATCCTACTCATTCTTTCCTTATGTCTCTAAGGTCACTTGTAGATGATGCAGTTTGAAACAATGGCCATCACTACCAAAGAAGCATCTTTCATATTGATAGAACATCCTAGAATAGCCACATTCTACCTATTGCCGAAAATTCATAAAAACTCTACTGCCCCACCTGGGAGACCGATTGTTTCGGGTAATGGTAATTTATGTGAAAATTTATGTTCCATTGTCGATGAGACATTGCAATCCTTTGTTCTAGGGCTTGATTCCTATGTAAGAGATTCCACAGACTTTATTTCAAAAATTATAAATATACCCATAGATGATGAGTGTTTTCTCATCACCTGTGATGTGGAGTCTCTTTATAGTAATATTGATCATGAAATTGGTCTTCGAGCCTGTGAATATTTCCTCAATATGGGTAATTTGAGACAAATGGCACGCCATCGCATGATTATACTTTTCTTGAAATTTACTACCCATAATTATTTTCTTTTTGATTCCATATTCTATTTACAACAAAGGGGGTACTGCGATGGGGGCCAAATGTGCACCAGCCTATGCTAATCTTTTCTTAGGCTGGTGGGAAAAGAGTTTGTGTTCACTGAGGCGATGTCTGCATATACCTCTCTATTGACCTGTGGCTCCGCTACATAGATGACATTTTCTTTTTGTGGGGGGCCCCAGGTCATTGGCTGATGAATTCATTAGACGTTGAATGTAAATTCTCTCAATATTTTGTTGACATCTCAGTATTCCGATACAACTATTGATTTTTTAGATCTAACGTTGAAGAAGGTGGGAACTTCTTTAAAGACCACGCTGTACAGAAAACCTACAGCTACTAATTCCCTCCTACACTATACAAGTGCACATCCCAGTAGTCTAAAAAAGAATATTCCTAAGGGACAATACCTACGGGTACGTAGGAATTGTAGTGATAAAACTAATTTGAATTGAGATTATAATCTAACACAGAGATTTGTTGACCGAGGTTATCCTTTGGAAATACTCCGAAAACATATGAATGACTTGATGGCTTGAACCAAATGATTTACTGTGCCCAAAAAGAAAAAAGATGGCAGACTCTCACTTGAGGTATATCACTACTTTTATGAGGAATTACCAGAAATTAGGAGGGCTCTATCTAAGAACTGGCATATTTTAATTCTGATGCATCCATTTCTCAATTTATTTCAGATACACCAATGATTACCACCAAGCACAATAAAAATTTGAGAGATATACTTAGCCCTAGTCATTTTCAGAGGGACGTAAAAAATTGGGTAGAGGAACCAACTTGTGGTTCTTTCCCCTGTGGCAAATGTGTTTATTGCCCTTACATGAGTAAGGATTCTATGATTTGGACTATTCACATGGGAAAGTTATGTAATTGATAATACTTTAATTGCAATAGCACAAATATAATTTAGCATTACGTTGTACTTGTGATAAATTGATGTTGGAAAAAAGACACAAAAATTCAAGGCTAGACTAAGCCAACATCTATCTAATATTAGAAATGCCCATAAAGATCTCAGCAATAACAGATCTATTTCCAGTGTTGCCATGCATTTTTTGCGGACCCATGGAGGCAGACCTACTGGTCTCAGATGTTTGGGACTAGAACAATTAAATTAGATATAGAGGGGGAAAATTTAATCAAATTCTATTGCAAAGAGAAGTTAGTGGATCTACCGTTTGGGGACTTTATCTCCAAATGGCATTAATGAAGAGATGGACTTATCCCTATTTATCTAAAAAGATGTTTTTTCTTACAGTACTGTGGATTTCTCCTACACTATCATATTTCATAGCACCTTACAAAGACACAGTAACACATGATGTTCCTTCGTCTGTTTGAAATGTTCTAATATTGGACTTCAGATGTATATTCATTATACCCTGCAAAGAGAGAGATTTTCCTTTTTGGTATGGCATAGTATTTTGGATGAAGTGCATATATTTACCGGAGCCGTTGGAACTATATTCCCCAGATATTGACCTATTTCTGATGTGAGTTGCCTCTTAGGATTTCTAATTTCCCTTGGTGGATTCAGTCTACTTGGTGATCTTGTATATACTTACATTTGGATAATGAACGACGTGAGACTTTCTACTGGATACATTATTACACACTTACCAATGGGATACAACAAATTTTGTTTTGATATATTTATGGCGATGGTTTACCTTTTCAGGAATCTTCAAATTCCCCTTCTTGTGTGAAAATTCCTCTGGTGGATTGAAATATACTCACCTTGGAAATCAAAGGATGATGTTTGACATGTCTATTTATGGGAATTTAATATAGTAAAATCCGATTTGTCTCCTTCTGATAAAGACAACACCAGTGATACAACTATATGTAAATTGAAATTTTGATCATAATTATGATATGTATTATGTTGGACTTAGATTATTTATACATTATTTAAGTATAATAATGTTTGTTATACTCAAGACACTGAGTGATTTTGCTATGATAAAAACTGTATATATTGAATAATGATAATGTGATTATGGATGTACTTTCCCCTTTGTTAGGACTTTTGCATTCGGCTATCCTTTCTATTCATCTATTTTTGCCCTGTTTAACTATGGCGCTAGCTGGCCGCGACTTACATTTTTTGATGACGTCATGCGAGTTTTTCTTACACTCGCGCGAGATTGTGGTCTCTTCTTATAGGCCTCTGCCTAGCTTGGCGTCCTCACGCCATTGACAAAGTTCACTGAAGTGAACGAAACGCGTCTGGTGTTTTGTGCTGGCTCCTCTCTCTCTCTCCCCCTCTAGGCTGACTATATTCTATGGTCTCTTTCTGCTCCTTATGGGTCTACATCTGATGGCACACTGTGATTTGTTGTACTGGATGGATAAGTTATACGTAATTTCTGTCTAGTAACATTAGATCTGTTATTTGCTGATCATTCAGTTTGTGCACTCACCATATATATAGGATTTTTGATAGATTCCTATTATTATCACAGGATACTTATATTGATATGGGATCATATTGTGCAGTGACTTGTGTTTTTGATATACTTTAGACTGTCTGAAACATATTTTATGCTGCTATGTAGTCTTGCACTTTGCTATTCTTTATATTATATTATTCTGTGTTTTTCAGTACTATATACATAGGGGGGGGGGTCAGTGGTTGCCAGTTTTGTTGTTTGGGAATGGGGTATGTGGTCGGTTTGGTCTAGGTTATTGTCTGAGACGGTACGCCCGCGTGCCGTAAAGCACAAAAGGGTTCTTATCGTCTCTTTTTTGACTACGTTGGAGGTGCCACAGGTTTTCTTCTTTCCTTTTTTTGTATTTACAGTCTTGTAACGATTTTATAGACCTGTAAGAGCCCACTATTACCTCCTTTTTGACTAGTGCCCTATCTATTTGTTAGTTCTATTGTTCACCAATAGAACATGTCAAAGGACACGAGGACATCCCTTAAGACTTCAAGAAAAAAGGTTTAGGCTTCAAGCTCGGAAAGGGTTTTTCACTGTGAGAACGGTAAAACTATGGAACTGTCTTCCAGTGGACGTTGTTATGGCAGGTTCATTGGTCAGTTTCAAAAAAAAGCTGGATGAGTTTCTGCAAACAAGGAATGTTGCAAGTTACTGGTATTGATACATAAAGTAGAGTTGATCCAGGGAAATTTGCCATTGCCACTTGGAGTCAGGAAGGAATTTTTTCCCCCTTCATAAATTTGGTGGGGGGTTTTTGCATTCCTCTGGATCAACAGTTAGGCAGGAAATGAGGATATTGCTAGATGGGTTGAACTGGATAGAGGTATGTCTTTATTCAACCTCAAATACTATACTATACCAGAGAGTTTGGCCCATTAATATTTTTTTTATAAAGTGATCATTTTCCCACGCAAACAATGTCCTAGCTTGTCTAATTTGCCTGCATAGTCAAATCACCTCCATTACCTTTATTTCAGTTGCTCTTAACTGCTTTGGTTTTCAAGATGTCACTTTTGTATATGGGATTTTCCAAAACTACACCACATATTCCAAATCAGGCCTTGCTAGTGCCTTGTAAAGAAGGAGAATAATCTTTTTCTCGCTTGAATCTATTCCCCTCTTTATACAAAGCAATATGTTTCTAGTTCTAGCCATTGTGGTGTCGCATTGTTTGCTACAGCTAGGTCTGTTTTATACCAGAACCCCCAAATATTTTTCCAGTAGAGATTCACTTAACACAGATTTATAGTGTAGGTGGCACCAGGATTGATAAAACCCAAATGCATGCCTTACATTTATCAACACTGAATCTCATCTACCATTGTGCTGCTCATTTTGATAATGTACCTAGGTCTGCTTGCAGCAATTGAAGTTTCCAAAGCTCTGCATAGTTTAGTGTCATCAGCAAAGAGAGAGACCTTGCTCTTAATGCCCCCTTAGAAGTCATTTATAAACAAATTAAAAAGAAGTGGCCCCACTACAGGCCTTAAGGCACACAACTTTAGCCTACATACCCACATAGATGAAGCTCCATTGACCATCACTTTCTGTTTGCGATCCAATAACCAAATGTATTTTCTAGGCCAGCAGTCCTCAGTTTATACATTAGTCGTCCTTGTGGCACATTTTTAAAAGCTTTAGTAAAATTCTATTACACTACATCCACTGTTATGCCTGAATCTAAATTCTTACTCACTTCTTCATAAAAACCAAGTCAATTTGTCTGGCACAATCTATATCTCATAAATATGCTGCCTCCAACTAATAAGATCAGTTCTGGAGACAAATTCAAGGATATGATCTCGTAAAAGTTTCCAGCACCTTCCCAACCACTGATGTTAGGTCTATTGTTACCAGGCTGGGAACGACTACCTTTTTTGAATATTGGTATTACATTGGCTTATTTTCAATGCAGCGGCACACCACCAGACAAAAGTGAATCTGAAAAGATAAGATAATGATCTAGATAAAAATAGACTAAAGGCTCATACACATGATCGATTTTAGAGAGAGGTCATTCTCCGATCCGCCAGTCGGATCAACGAACAACCCCTGACCAAGCGCATACACACGGATGATCCTCAGCCGAAACGGGCGTTCGTCGGAGGTACCACTATGCCGTCGGGGGTCGTGCCTTACTCGAAAATTGAGTGTGTGTACGAGCCTTAAGCTCTCTAAGAACCGAGGATGTGTTTTATCCAGTCCTGGGGCTTTATTGATATTAACTTTTTGTCCAATTGTTTCCGTACCATATCATCTGTCAGCCAGAGTTAATATTCCTTATTTATACCCTTCATATTATTAGTTGCTGCTATAAGGACTAGGATACTCTATAATGAATATCAAGGGAAAATAATGGTTTAGCACATTAGCCTTTTTGGCATCCTCTACAACCATCTCAGCCCCATTATTTGTGGTCCCACATTCTCTGTCCTCATCTTTTTACTATTGATATACTTAAAAAACATTTTGGGGTTAAACTTGATTTGCTCTACTATCTGTATTTCATTTTCTAATTTATCTAGTTTAATTAGTAGAGTTATTTCTGATTGCCACTTGAGTCAGGAAGGATTTTTTCCCCCCTTCATAATTCTTGTGGGATTTTTTGCCTTCCTTCTGGATCAACAGTTAGGCAAGAAATGTGGGTATTACGGAGTAGGTTGGACAGGATAGACGTATGTCTTTATTCAACCTGAAAATACTATACTACTATCTATACTATATTACTGCTAATTGCTTTCTTGCCTTTTTCTTTTTTTTTTCATTTCCCTTTTAACCTGAGCATTAAAGCTTCAAATTACCTTCATCTCCAAAATGAGCTCAGGGTTATTAGATATCACCAGACCCAACAACACATCCTATCTAGTAGGAACTTCTGCCATGTGTAAAAGAAAATGCTCATATAGAAGATGGCTGTGGGTTTCTACTGGCAACAACATGGAAGTCTTCTTAGTTACAGAATCTATTTCGCACATGTACTAAATGCAACTTACTAGAGAAGAATCTTACAATGTATAGGTGTTCTGGGGAGAAAAACTTTCACATTAGGTTTTTAAAAAATTCAGTTTAGTTCTCCTTTAATTTACCCACCTTCTTGCTTTCTGTACACAGATCGTTTATACCCCCCCATCTATCTCATCTTTTAAATTTGGCTTCAATTCATGTTACATACATACATACTCCACCTCCTTTCTTATTAACTCTGTCATGTCTAAATAAGGAGTATCCATCAATATTTACTATCCAGTCATGTGAATCATTTACCCATGTTTCTACTATACCGATTACATCCCTTTCCTCTAAAGCTATTAGTTCTAGTTCCCGTTTTTCCAGACAGACTTCTTGCATTTCTAAACATACATTTTAGATCATCTTTCAATTTACAGTACTTCCATACTTGGACATACATGCCTATTTATCCTCTATGCTCCCCCATCTCCTCCCTACTTATCTTATTAGCCCCCTGATCCCTAACCCCTCTATCTACCCGTGTGGTCCATCATACACCCCCATACCTAGTTTAAAATCTCCTCCAACCCTCTAGCCATATTCTCCCCCAAAACAGCTGCACCATCATCGAGGTGCAGTACATCCCTACTAAAGAGCGTGTAACCAACAGAAGTCAGACAAGTTTTTGAAAAACTCAAACCCTATCTCTTTACACCACCCCTCTTAACCACACATCTATACTTCTAAGCTCCTGTTGTCTCCCTAGCCTAGCACGTGGCTGTGGTAGTATTTCTGAAAACACTAATCAATTAATAAATAGTGTTATTAAGTATATCTTGCATTGGGTGTTCATCTCCCTCTCTGCACTCTATTTATGAGGGAGTTCTCCTTCACTTTATACTCATTCTAACACTGTATATGCAGTTGGAGTGCCTTGTGGGCTTTGAGCCCCAAGCACAACCTGGTCCTTTTTTCCTTCCAAATTCTTTCTGAAAACACTATCCTTAAGGTCCTTACTTTTAACTTGGTCCCTAACTCACAGAAATCATTTTTAAGGACCTCTCCTCCTCCTCTACCTGTCATTGCCACTTATGTGAAAAAAAGAACGCCAGGTCACTCGCAGCCTCACCCAATAATCTGTCTACACGCTTCACTACAAGTCAAACCCAAGCACCAGGCAGGCAACACACTGTTCAGCATACAGGGTCTTGGTGGCAGATTACCCTTTCTACTAATGGAGTCCCCCTACCACTTGCTTATACTTCCTAGCCCCCAGTTCTCCCTTCCCTTGTATTAGAGATGGCGGCCCCCTGGATGCTTACGAGAATGGCCCGCTCCATACATGCTACTTTTGAGCCCTTACCCTCCAGGCCTTTACATAAAATGGCTAATTTGTTAGGATTGACTAGCTGGGAAGAAGTGACCCTACCCTTCCATCCCCTACTTCCCCTGGTGACCCTTACAAATCTATCTTCCCTCACCTCCTTATCTGCCCCATTTTCCCCCTCCAGTTTACTGAAACCTGCCAGTACCAGCATTTCCCCCAGGTTTGCCAAGCCCTGCCATGCTGCAAGTTTCCTCTTTAGATTCTGCGCCTTTAGATTCTAAATGAGCAACTCACTCACATCTGACACATACATAGGTCTCTTGGAGTGACTGCTCCAAGATCCCATACATGGGACTGGATGCACATTGCATGGCCAAACAAAATTGTCCATACTAAACAGCAATACACAGCAACAACAATGCACAACAAAACAAAAAGCAATGCACAACAACAGAAACAGCAATCTTGTTGTTAAACCCTTTCTTGTTCTAAACGCTTTTGTTTCTTAATGCAACCCTTAAAAACAGACAAACCCCTTTAATACAGAATAACCCCTCTAATAGAAAATTGCCCAGAGCTCAGACAAGCAGGACCTATAGGTTCAAAACCAAAGATACTACAGTGCTCAGGCAATTAAAACCAATTAAAGGGAAAAAAATGCCTCTCTTTTGATGATTTTTGATTAACTGTTTTAGAGTAAACAGTTACTGGTGCGTGGACATATAACCAAAATGTCAGGGTTCCACATTTTTGGAAAATAATCATTGCAAGGATTACATGTTGTTTACCTCAATTTGGAAAAAGGCGGCTGATTGTGTAAAGGCAAGGGCAGTAGTTCTGGGTCTTTAGAATCAGCAAACAGTTTTTTTCTTTTACAACAACCTAGGTAAGGTAGCACTTTGATGGATACGTATTTCTGATTAAAAAAAAAGAAAAAAAGACTAAAAACAAAAATTAGTAGCATTATTATTTCTGTAATAAAGCTTTTACATTTACATTTTACGGAAAACAAATGTATTTTGCCTTCCCATCAATCACATTTTTTGTGGTGCTAAATAAATTGTTAAAATCAGGCAAAATTCAAAATATTGTCCATTAGTACATTAAAATAAAAAGCCTAGTTTTAACATACATTTTGGTATGTTCAAATAATTGCTTTTCATAAAAAAAAAACTTCCACATTTTGGTCTAGTCTTGCAGGTAAACCCATCTGCAAACAATACTTTAAGCAGATAAGTGCAACGACGGAAGCTGAAGTTTAATTCCTGTGTCCAGAAAACGATTAAAAAAATAAATAAATTGCTGCACCTGCTGAGTAAAAGTCTTTATCTTTTTAGACTTAAAAGGAGTAATTTTATAAATATAAACCTTTAAAAATATTTTTTCAAAAATAGTGTTACTGAGGCTAGCTATTCCAATGCTCTGCAATTCTGTCCCATACCATCCTTCTGTGATGGGAGGTAAAACAATGTCCAATAGCATCTTCTATTTCCTGAATGCGCCGATGGAATCGGCAACGATCCCTAGCAAATTCCTCCCAAGGACCTTTACGCTCTTCTTCAATGCAAACATAGTACTCTGTGACTTTGTCAAGAAAGGTTACCTGTAAAAGATAAACAGTACAGTATAAGGAACGTGTAACAGTAAGCAGCTTATCAAATCTGCAAACACTGTGTGCAACTGTTTTTAAGTACTTTCAAGGTTTTATGCATTTGCTTTTTTGTGGCATTATGTATTGACACTCCATATAATATTCAAGCTAATGTAGGGGTGCCCTACATGGCTGGGGGAAGCAACAGTGGCACCTTGGACAGAAACTGGTCACCCACATGGCTCTGCCCGTAACACACAAACTACACTATAGCCATGCTTTGTATCCCACTGGCCACAACTTTTTTTTATATGGGCCAAATGTGGGTTGGACATTCATGTGCAAGTGCATATAGTAGAAAACATTTTATTTTTATGATTATAGACATGTAACAAATATAGAAACAATTCCAAAAGACATTAGCGCTCCATGGGTCTTTAGTCAAAAGGATAGCAAGGTTTGGGCCCCTTTTTATAGGCCTGGAAACAGAGAACTGCAAATAAAACCGTTTATTCAAATAATTAGATCCTCACAATATAGCTTAAAGTTTCAAGGGTAACTCCCTTTTTGTCAAGCTAGAGCAGTTTGAGAAAAAAAATATATCACATGTGACATTTTAAAATTGTATACAACAATCCTAGCACAGCATGTAACATAATTTAAAGTCAATCTTTGGTGGTTACTAATACCAGCCAGTAAAAACACAATCAGTTAATACATACAAAATATAGCGATACAGGCATCCTATACATTAAAGTAGTTTTTGCAAAGAATCTATATTCATGACTACCTTAGGGTTTACAAAAACTGAGATCAAAATCTAATGATCCCAACTGACAGATCCTCCTTTTGATTTCTATCTACATACACCTGTTCTAAAACAAGATATGTCACCAAAATCAACTCCACTATAACAGGTGTGTATGGCTGTCTGTCTGGTTTTGTTAAAACCTCTTAGAAGGCATGGATTTTCCAAAAGTGCATGGAAACATGGAAATTACCCAGAAATCTATGTTCCTTATTTGCATATGATTGAGAGGAGCATTAATACCTTATACTCTCCCTATCTTATTTAATTTCTTAGTGATGTCTGTCCATTGCACTTCACATTGCATAACTAGACTACTATGCTACACTGAAAATGGCTCAATAAAGCCGAAACTGATCTGTGGAATGCTGAGATTCATTTTTAATAGACAAAGAGGTCACACCAGCACTCACTATCTCTCCCGATATTCAACTTGTCTTGCCGTGCACGTCCGAGGGCTTCACAGTAACACCTCCACAGCAACAAATGTAAATAGGATGGCACTTGCTTTCTTAAAAACGTTTACTTTATTTTCATCATCATTAAATAAAGGCTCTTTTCGGCCCAACACGCTCATCATGGCAAAATGTACAAACTGGCAGGTATGACGTCATACCTGCCAGTTTGTAATTTTGCCATGATGAGCGTGTTGGGCCGAAAAGAGCCTTTATTTAATGATGATGGAAATAAGTAAAAGTTTTTAAGAAAGCAAGTGCGACCTATTTACATTTGATGCATTTTTAATAGCCCTGCATAGCCTCAAATACATATCATGAAAATATTGAGTCATTGCAAGACTGCAAGTGACATCACATGTAATTAGATATCGGCGTGATGTAGGTCTTTCCATTCGGGGTATAAATAAAAGCAAGGCAAGACAGGAAGCTCTAGAGGGACGCATGGACAGAGTGAAACGCCTCCCATCGATCCTTGCCATCTTTAAATTAGCCTGCCTCCCTAACAGATACTAGGACTCCATTCGATGTTCTACAAAGGACTGTGACTATAACATATGAAATATACCGACTATGTGTATTACCTTGTCACTAAAACATTAGATACTGAGTAGATATTAGCTAAATCCTGACCTAATGAAGTTAAAGGGCATGTCCATCCCCCAAACTAAAATTTAACCCCATGTGGCCCCAATGTGTAGTGTTAATAGATCTTTATCTTACTCCTCAGCTCCACCGTGGAACCGATTCCTCCCCCCCCCTCCAGATCTATTGTGCTGGTTTTTAAGTATTTCATTAAACACTTTTGCTATAGTGTTGCCTCCCCCCACCCAGCCCCAACTGCACTGTCCATTTAAAAAAAAAAAAAAAATGTATGTGTAGTAAGTAATCTGTTATTTTTTTTTTTTTTTTTACAAATGGACAGTGTGGTTGGGACTGGGAGGGGGGAGACTACACTACAGCAAAACATGTATTTTTGGGTGGTCATACCCTTTAAATAAGTTAATAAGCCATTTTACTGTACTGTACTAAAATGGTATGAGAAAAAATAAATAGGCTGAATATATTTTTTATATATGATATGCCTATATAGAGATAAAAGCTTTTTACAGCATTGTATAGAGTGCTGCAGTTCTGTCCTTTCTTTTCCTTCTTAAAAAAATCTAGTTAAATTATTTTTCTTAACTTGCACCTCCTCTGCCAAGAGCATTGCAATATATCTAGTGTCCAGCCCTACCTATAATATTGCTTCACCGTGGGGTTTTGGAAAAAAAGCACCAACCTGGGGTTTTAAATAAAAAAATAAATAAATAAAAATCATTAAAACAAGTAATGTTTGCAAGTCAGATAAATGGCTCTATACCCATTAGGCTGTACTGCATGTTGTTATTCCAGTGGTTCTAGACACATGCATTAGCCACAGGACATATAGGAAAGATGTCTCCGCCCATTTAACCAAGAATGCTGAAAGAAATTATAATTTATTTCTTAGATTATTTTAGCAATGCTGTTTTTATACCATGAGGCTGTGAAGTACCTTATGTTTAAAGGGGGCTCAGTGGAGGAATCGTTTTTTTTCTTCTCAACTTAAAGCTATATAGCTGACTGGTATCTTGTGGTCCCAAATTCGATCTCACACAAGCCATTAAGCTGTTTCTTGCACAGATTCAATCAAACATGATTGATACAAGTCATACTGTGTTAGGGCAGTCTGGGTCCTTATTAGTATCTTAGAATTCTAATTGAAAGAATTTCTGTACCGACTTTCAAGTAACAGCTATAGGTTGAAATTTTCGGGATGGGAAAGTAAGGATGAGTGGGCTCCTTACATAGCCTCCCATCAAAGGGAAGTCCAATGGTGTTCTTCTAATTTGAATGCCATTTACCTGAAGATTAAGAGGGGAGTATAGCGTTGAGTATGAAACACCGATTTACAAACAGCCAAAATAGCTCTAGGCGATTTTTGCACATACATTAGTGAACATTTCTATAAATAGAAGGTAAAAAAAAAGTCCAGATATACCAAACTTTTTAAAATTGTCTTTGTTACTTTTTTATTGCACAAAACCTGTGTAGAGGGTGTGTAGATATTTTATTTTGCCATAACAGATTGTCCAAGTGCACATAGCGCTCGAAGTCGCACTCCAAACTGAACAGTGATTTATTATCAATAACTGGATATTATCCGTATCCACACAGCCAACATACACACAAATAATTCCCATCGTGAAAGCTTAGGGAGAGGGGGGCCAAAAGGAGCAAAAAGCCCTCCACTGAGCATAAAAATGGAGAAACACCTTCTTAGAACAGAAGGCATCTTGCAGTCTCATGCTATATGAATAGCATTGCCCACAAAACTAAGAAACAAGAAGTAATTTCTTACTCCCAGGTTCGCCAGAGTAAGGGGCAGAGATATGCAAAATACTCCTTTATGTCTCTTAGCTTTTGCATGTGTCCAGAAACGCTGGCTTAATAACATGCAATATAGCATTTATATAAGAAGAACGGCTGGATCCTTCGCACTCCATACAGCACATCAATCGCTTGGGTGCTACTGTATGAAAAATAGATAACTAAAATAATTCAGAGCACGCTGAATCCAATATGGCCGAAACCGCGTAGGTATATATATATATATATATATATCTCATTAGTTTGCATTGGGAGTACCTCAGCATTATTTTGGAGATAAAATAATCAAAAAAAAATATCTAATATAGATATAAATATATATATATATAGATATATGAGATAAAATATATTATAAGATATATCTATATAGATAATATATAATAATATATATAGATATACACACAACAAACACACACACACACACCCACACAGTCTCTTACCCCACCCCTCCCCTCTCAATAGAAACAAAGGAGAGCTGCTGTTTGCTGGACAGTAAGAGATATCTATATGTCAGGGTTAGGCAACCAGTAGATCTTCAGGTGTTTTGGAAACTACAACTCCCAGAATTCCAAAACTACAGAGAGCTTGTAGAGGAATGCTGGGAGTTGTAGTTTTCAAACATCTGGAGATCTACAGGTTGCTTATCCCTGCTATATATGATAGGGGGACTGAAAGGAAAACATCTCCATGCCCACTTCTCTAAGACAATGAAGTGAGTTTGTTAATGGTTTATTACATTATTTAAGCAATAGACCCCATAGAAACCACAAACCTGTGCCCTGAACTGATAAATGTAATAAGATTGAAACATGACAAGATAGTCTGGGTTCTTTATAGGACCTCAGATTTACCAATAGTGATCCCTCTCTATCACATTTACCAATAGTGATCCCTCTCTATAACATTTACCAATAGTGATCCCTCTCTATCACATTTACCAATAGTGATCCCAATACAAATACCAATACACACACGGAAATGCACAAGAATCATGCACAAAATCACGTGCGATACAGCTTGCGATTGTGTGCGCGATTTGATGCATTGTAGTGTGGCCCCAGGCTTAATGGGGAGGGTGAGTATTGAAAGAGATTGATAACTTTAATTATAGAATGATCCAATGGATCTGCTATTGATCTTTTATTGGTTGGAAATTTAGGGGAAAGATTGATTCAAGCTCTGCACAACAATCGTATTTCACTGTGGTGTTTCTACTGAACTATAACACTCTATACAATGTTACAATAAATAGATCAAGAATAGAGATGGACCGGATCGCTGATCTGGACCCAGTTCGGCAACAGATCTCTGTGATTCATGGATTTTGCGGGAATTCCACTTTGAAGATTTTTTTGAAAATTTCAAGGAATTTTGGAAAATTTTGTAAAAATTATACAGAATCTGATTTCAACCAATTCTGATTAGAAAAGAATCTGATTGGTTAGTATACCAATCAGATTATTTCTAAAAGAATCTGATTGTAACTAATTCTGATTGGTTAGATTCCTTCAGAAAGCATACCAATCAAGTTATTTCTGAAAGAATCTGACTGTAATCAATTCTGATTGGTTACAATCAGCTTTTTTTTTTTTTTTTTTTAGAAAGAAAAAATCTGATTGGTATTCCAATCAGATTATTTTCCAATTAGAATTGGTTACAATGAGATTCTTTCAGAAAGAATCTGATTGGTTAGCATACCAATCAGATTCTTTCCCAATCACAATTGGTTACAATCAGATTCTTCCAGAAAGCATACTAATAAGATTATTCCTAAAAGTATCTGATTGTAACCAATTCTAATTAGATACAATCAGATTCTTTCTGGAAGTATCTGATTGCTATACTAACCAATCAGATTCTTTTCCAATCAGAATTGGTTTCAATCAGCTTATTTCAGAAAGAGTCTAAATGGTTAGCATTATTTCTAAAAGAATCTGATTCTAACCAATTTTGATTAGTTACAACCAGATTCTTCCAGAAAGCGTACCAATAAGATTCTTTCTGAAAGTATTTGATTGTAACCAATTCTGACCGGAATACAACCAGATTCTTTCAGAGTTTACTAACCAATCAGATTATTTTCTAAACAGAATTTGTTACATTCAGATTCTTTTAGAAAGATTTTGAATTTGTTAGTATACCAATCAGATTATTTTCCAATTAGAATTGGTTACAATTAGATTCTTTCTAATAGAATCTGATTGGTTAGTATATCAATCAGTTACTTTCTGAAAAAAATCTGATTGTAACCAATTCTGATTTGAAAGAAACTGAGTCTGTTCCCCAGACAATTTCCCAAGTCCCTGAGCCATTTACAGTAAGTTACTGTATAATTTTTACAAAATTTTAGAAAATGACTTTAAAGGGCAATTATAGTGAGAAAATTGTTTTTTTTAAATTTCTTCTAATGTATCCTTTATAAGTCATCCCATCCACCAGGGTACCTTTAGTTTCTTTAAATTCTACATAGTCCCCGAGATATAAGCCTTTGAATATGCTGTGATTTGTAGGAGCTGCTACACCTCATCTGTCAATCAAAGGCACACACCCACACAATCCAAAGCTCCCCTGCAGTACTGTCACACACTCTCTCACCCACACTATATGTACCATGTGCAACATATAGTCAAATGCTGTAGTGCTAAACACAATCAATAAACCATTAACCCAGCAATATGAGCATAACACACTATAAAACAGCCCCTCCCCCCAATATCTTATATACATACATACAAAACCAGTGACTCAAATGGAACACTAATACAGTATATATAGTACAGTAATACAGACTATATACCAAACAAGACACACAGTGCAATCTATGAAATATATAGACTAAAGCAAATGAAATGTATCAGGACAACAAGCAGTGTCACTGTGTTTGTGAAGGTCTCACTACAAGCTGCTGTCACACTGATTCTTGTCTTCAGTGATTATGATCTCAGCTAAGCAGGGGGAGAGATATGAACTTTAGGTAAAAAGTAAATAACAATTAGCAAAGTTAGAGAACAGGCAGAGTTCAGTAACTTACTTGTAAAGAATCTCAGCACCACTTGTCCTCCTCTCTCCCCCTCTGCACCTCCCTTCAGCATATTGCTACTTTATTCCACACTTTGACTGCTTGCAGTCTAGCTCTGGAAGGGAGGGGTCAACAGGATGTCAGCACTTCATTTAAAGTCCTTTCAACTGACAATGCTCGGACTCTGTATACAGCCCGTCACTGCTTGAGGGGGACTAGACAGAGAGGGGAGGGGGACTACACAGCTTGGTACAAACTTCTGCCAGTGTGAAGAAATGAAGCCACACAGAAACATGGAAGTAAGGCAGCTTATACTAAGTGATCTATACATTGTATACAGACAAAGTTTTTTTTTCACTATAGTTGCCCTTTAAACTTCAAATTTTCTAAAATTTCAGTGACCCTCGAAAATAGAATGTGTAATCTCGAAAAACAGTTT
This sequence comes from Hymenochirus boettgeri, assembly GCA_019447015.1. NCBI lineage: Eukaryota > Metazoa > Chordata > Amphibia > Anura > Pipidae > Hymenochirus > Hymenochirus boettgeri. The sequence goes on from CM033470.1 coordinate 123,601,113, forward strand.
GATCGTGAGGAAAGTTAATTTTTTTACACTTCTGGATGTATGTATATCTCTCAAAACCCTGGATTTAAATATCTTCCTGTATAGATTTATCAAAACAAATCAATAAACAAAACAGAAAAATGTAATTGTGTTATATAACAAATATAAGACGGATAATGGTCTTATTTAGATGTTAGGCTGCACTTTATGTATATTTAACATGCATTTCTAAAGCACTGACACTTCCAGTACAACCCCAAAGATGTGTGTATATATGTCCCACTAATATCTATTGGGGTACACCCAATAGGTTCCCATCTGCCTCTGTATATTGTGTAAAATATTCGTTTAGGGGATGTGACACTAATAGAACCAGGATTTCATAGGATTTCTTTTATTTTTAACATCTTTTTTTGTACAAATCCCTAAATTTTATAATAGTGTGTTAATTAAGATTTTATATCATCTGTATCCACATATAGCTAAACATACACCAACATATTTCCCACTGTGCACCAACGGGCACACTTTTGCTAGTATATATATACAAATATATAAGTAGTAACCAACGCTCTACAGGTCTTATTCACAAACTTTATTCAAGAAAAGTGCATAGTGCAAAAAATCAGCAACGTTTCAGCCTTGGTTTAATGGCCTTTATCAAGCTTACAATCTTGTGCTACTAAAGAGGTGCATCATGATGCACTGTCACTTTAAAATCTAATTGAGTTTGAGAATATTGATGCCATAGGGAGTGGCTTGCACTAATCACTTGTTGGGTATTTAAACCCCTTTAGTAGCACAAGATTGTAAGCTTTATAAAAGCCATTAAACCAAGGCCGAAACGTTGCTGATTTTTTGCACTATGCACTTTTCTTGAATAAAGTTTGTGAATAAGACCTGTAGAGCGTTGGTTACTACTTATCTTATATTGTGTATTGGAATCGAAACCGACAGCTCCAGGCATACGAAAAAACAAACAAATAAAACAAGAGTTCACTGAGTGCACACTATTGCTATTCTTTCCATACAAATATATATCTAATATAATATAATATATATATATATATATATATATATATATATATACACACACATACATACGTAATTTATATACATACGTAAAACCAATAAGAGTGCAATGTATAACATTAATTCCAGTAAGTAGTCCTTAAAGCAGTTCTTATGGGTTCCATAAGTTTTAGAAATCCTCATAGGAGGTGAAAAACTGCAGTGTCATGATGCTTATATTTTTAAATATCTTTTTAAAATATCTGTGCTCAGTAAAACGCTGAGTAATAACCATTAGTTGCTTTAACTTAACCCCCTCCCTTGGCTTCTCAATGTGACACATTTTGTGGAGGCATTGCTAGAAACAATTGCTAAGCAATTCATATTAATTTTTAAAAGAAAACTAGGATTGCCTATTACATATTATTGAAATATACTTTTTGTTGTTACAAATAGGTTTATTACTATGCGAGTTCCATAATAAAACTCACAATTCTTTTGGCAGTATGTTGCTTGTAATCTGCTTTGTCTCCCTAGAGAGAGATCCCAAGTCTGTCTGTTACATCATAGATGCCCCAACATGTGTTTTTGTTTCAGCACTTTGCATCAGTTTGTCTATTTTCTCCAGGGAATTTATTACCAGGGATGTTATGGCTTCTACTGTTACAGTGATGCAAACAAGACAAATAGAAGGTGCAAAGGTAGTAGCATCAAAAAAGTACACTTCTGTATATCATTTTTAAAGCATGCATATGTGCATGCAAGCATACACATTTCACATACTCTTTCGGAACACAAATACTTTAGAGGTAGAAGTACTCCTTCCACTCATTATTACTTACAAGGTGGTGTTAAAGATAGCCTCTCAAGTGCTACCATAGACGGTGTTAGAAATGAGAGAGCCCTAATTTCAGAAACTATTTAAAAAAATGAATACCTTCCAATCTAATGCTTTCCTGGTTTATTCTGAAAAAAATTGTGAAAAAATTTTAAAAAATCAGGGATCTCCAACATGCAGACTACCCTCTGCTGTTATATGGTTGTAGGGGTGGTAATCTGGGAGTTGTAATTTTCAAACATATGGGGACCCAAAGGTTGGAGATCCTTGTTTGCTGTGTTGATGGTTCAATAAAAAGTTTGTACATTACATATGGGTGTGTGATTCTGCATAAACTGCAGATTATATTGGAAATTTTAACCCTTTAGGGGTAAGGATTAGAAGAATTTGCACGCCTGCCTTTCGATGTGCATAGGGCATCGTATATCAGAGTTTGAAATCTGGGAGTTGTAATTTTCAAACAAAAAACACAAAAGGTTAAAGATTTTCTTTTAACAAGATACAAAATAGAAAGTGAAAATATTTTTATACCTTTTTCTTTAAACGGGCACTGCTGTTTTGCAATGGTAGCAGATACGAATCTGTTAAAAGTGGAGAATCCTCAACACAGGAAGGGGACATATTCTTGCTATACTGTGGGTTTTCACAAAGTTCTTTATTCTTGCATATAGACCCTCTGCTCTTATTTTCAGCTGTATTAACAGGTGCTTTGAAGCATAAAAGGTTATATGGATCATTAGACATTACAAAAGCATTCCAGAGTTTGAGATTTTCTTCCTTATCTACACTGCATTCATCTTCACTATCAGATGAAGCATTTATATCACTGTCACACCAAGATTCATCATCATCTGTTTGAGTATTCTCATTTTCCACATACACAGAGCTTTGCTCTGCTGCAGCACCTGTATGGATTGTAGCAGTAAAATTCTGAGGATTGTAAGGATCTGGGGAGTTGAAGAATTTCCACAGATCCCCTTCTTCTAGGTTCTCCGTTATTTCATCTGTCTCAGATAGGGATCCTTCACTGTCAAAGCCATCATCTTTATTACAATGATCATCTTCAGTCCAGGAACTTAAGTCATCATCTTCATCACTGTTGGGTACCCCTAAAATGTAGCTAATATGTTTGTTGGCACAGACTGGACGTGTGGAAACAGGCATATCTTCAAGATCAGAATCTGCTTCACCACTGTTTTGTTCATCATTTACCTCATTATTAAAATTACACATTTTTTGTATTTCACAGGGCAAAGTCATAACGTCACTTACTTCAGTAATTAAACAGGAAGAGATCAACTCAGCAGTGGGCACATTTTGTAACTCAGAACTAACAAAGTTTAAATGTAAACTTTGCCAATCCTCAATGCTGCAATAACCTTGGTCCTGATCAGGACTAGGAAGATCAATATCATGTAAGCTTCCTTTATAATCCTGGTTCCCTATAACTGAAAGCTCACAACCCTCTTTTCTGTTTTGAGATATTTGCAAATCATCTTTTAATAATATACTTTTTTGGTGAAGATCATATAACAGTTCTCCATTTTGGCACCAATCTCTATGGCAAGACTCCAATTTACTTTTTGCCAAATTCTGGGTCTCCTCCTGTGTGCCATTTAAAACTAGTTCCAAAGTATGATCTTTCTCGATATCGTGTATATCCCCGTTGTCTCTGTCATACTGTAAAAACATAAGCCTCTTATTTCGAACATGCTGAACTTCAAGCATTGACTCATGTTTATGGCATTCCTGCGATTCTAGATTATCCCGTTTGTAATGTTCATTTCCCGGTGCAACCCAGGCAAACAAACCTCCAGACCCAGCACCAATAATGCAGGACACCATACCAAGGACAGGCACCTGAGGGAGTGGTTCTCCCTGCTGTTGTGCAGTTTTGCAAGGGTCAGGGTGATAGTTGAATTTGTTCTCATTCTGAAAGGAATCAGTTGCAAACACAACATTCTCTCTGATGGGCCCTTGCCTTTCCTCCCAAGCATTCAGTTCTGACTGCCATATGTTCCTTATCTTGTCCTGAACCATGCCGTCTTTCCATGATTCTAGTTTTGATTTCCATTTCTCTTGCTCTAAACCGAACCCTCCCCAAGAACCTAATATTTCTATGTTGGGCTCCCATGAACCTTGATCCTTTGGGTTTATGATCTCTCCTAGTTCCCCCAGACATTCTCCAAGCTCGTACCAGTGCACAGGCCCAAGTTCTCGCAAAGCCTCCAGCACCTCCGGAAAGTCCACTGCCCCTACCGGCTTGTGCACTACCCACCTAGGCAAGGCAAATGAGAAGAGAGAAGTTCCAATAAATCCTATTAAGTGGGACCACGCCGCCCCAATTAGCTGAAAGACTCGGTATGGGAGGAGGCCCTGAAGAAAGCGTCCCAGCATAGCCCGGAGCCCCGGGGCGAAAGATTTCCGTTCGGCGCACATCAGTCTCATGCGGCACTGACATTTAATAAGTAGGAATCGAGATCCACCGCCATTCTAGCAATCGCCGTCTTGGTTAGAGCCAGAGTAGAGTTTTGACAGCTGTGGCAGGCTACTAAACCCCGGAAAGACGCTTCTGACGACACCGGGGGAACAATGACGCGCTGGAGGAGGCAGCGCAACTAGACTTTTTTTTTTTTTACTGAGCATGCGTGAAAGTAGATATGCTGTGGTTGCGCCTAATGGCATTTTACATCATTTTAAAGCCGTGATTGGTAATAAGTCTAGAAAAATGATTCGTGTAAAACATTAATAAACGTATATTTATTTTTGAAAGGCGCAGTACATCCTAGGGTTCATAATTTACTCCATCGGCTTTTAGCAATTGCATCAGCTAACCAGCTTGCGCATGCTTATTGGGTTGATCTTAAGTCCTACCTTTTTACTGATGTGTTACTATACGGACACATTGGGTTAACTAAGGTTACCTGAAGGACTGTAAGCATGCGGCTGCACCATTCAACCATCTGTTGAGTGTACAACTAAAATAGACCAGTGGAAGGGATTAAGTAAAAACAAAACAAAAAGTGTAGGTAAAAACACCATTTTAAAGGGCATGTCCATCCCCAAAATGACAATATTTGATAAATGTATAATTTTTTTGTTGATCTGCCCCATTTCTTTAGATATCTAATCTAAAACTTCTTATATTTCAGCTGTCAATCAAGTTTCTTGCTCTCAAAAACTATTTTTCTGTGAGTAGTTTTACCGTAGCTGGAATGGTGACAGAGTTTTGACAAATGGAATGCTGTATGCTGTGTGCAGGCTTGGAAGTTGGTTTGTGGGAAAAAAAGTCAGGTCAGGTGAAAGTGGTTAAAAGAGGGAGGGGGGATACTGCTCCTAAACAAAATGTGTGCTGGATTGAAGGCATGCAGCAACACACAGAAATCAGAGTAAGGGCTAGGCCACACTAGCGCGTTTTTCGCGCGTTTGCGCCCGCGTTTCGAGCTCGCGTTTGCGCCCGCGATTTTCGCTATAATGGAAATCGCGGGAACGCAAAAATTCCCGCGATTTCCGATGCGCATGCGATTGCGCGTCCGTTCGCGTTATGGTAACGCATGCGTTCACCATTTTTGGTGCGTTAACGCATGCGTTTCCATAACGTGAAAAGGTGAAAACGCATGCGCAAAACGCGAGCGCGAAACGCGCAAGAATCGTGCACACAATCGCGTGCGATAACGCGCGCGATTCCTGTGCGCGATTCCTGTGCGTTGCAGTGTGGCCTCACCCTTAGTGCTACTTACATGTATTCAATTATAGATTAAGATGAGGCAAAGTCATTTTTTCAATATAGTGTCCATTTAAAAGCACACATTTCCTGGTGTGATTATGCATACTTTTCAAAGAAATCTACATATCAAGAACTGGCTGCAGCAAACAGGACATGATTTTGGAGATGTTGATGCTTTGGCCTAACAAATTTTGGATGGGAAAAAATTTTTATAAATTTAGCATTCCGGAAATTCCTAAATGTAAAGCGATTGAAACCAAATGCAGCGCTATTCAATTTTTAATCTGCCTTCATCTCCTTACTTTATGGAAACACAATCTAAAATGTCACAGCAAAAATCGTCATCCTCAATGATACACGTGGTGTCAAGCCAACGCACAACACAATCTCAATATCTAAAATATTGCAAAAAGAAGTGTACAAGAATACTGATTTTTTTAGTTTTACAAAAGATAATTTAACAGACTGACCCTCAACTTACAGAAAATCGAACTAAACCAACATATAAACCTGGCGACATAGCTCTAGATCGCTTATACTCACACTCATAAATCATACTTTTCAGATAATAAAGCAACTGTTAGCCCCCCCTGTGAAAAGTCAAAGAAAGAGAAAACTCATTAAAAAGCCAGAAAAAGACACAACAGCTTCCAGAAGTTGCAACCAAAATGCAGAGCTTTCATGAAAAAAGGACCCTCTTTATCATTCCTCTACAGATCTTACAAAATCCTTTTCACAACAAAATAGAGATTGTGAATTTGTAAAACCCATTACATTTCGGTGTGTAAATTTCTTGTGTTTGAAAGCTTCTTAGATTGTCTTCTTTATAATTTAATGCCAGCGTTCACAACCTCAACCATGTGAATCACCAATAATATATATACCGGAAAAGATGGAGGGCACCATGGTCAGAGTATTTCTGGAATGCATTAACGGTCATGAATCTCTAATCTTTAGCAGCCAGCCTTCAGTGAAGAACATGTGTGCAGGCAATATTCACCTTGCTGCCTTCATTTTATTAAGTGTCTCTTCCTATAAGAAGGTTGCTGAGCTGTTAAGGCTTTTGGCCTAATAGACAGACAGTAACAGACAGATAGATAGACAGACAAACAGAAAGAAATAAGAAAGATAGATAGAACGATAGATAGAGAATGGATAGATAGATGGATAGATAGATAATCTATCTATCCATTCTCTCTATCTATCTGTCTGTCTTATCTGTCTATCTATCTTTCTGTCTATTAACTATCTATTTGTCTATTATCTATCTGTCTCTGTAAAAGTGTGTGTCATTTTTGTTTATTATATTAGTAACTAGAGACTTACTGGACTCAGACTGGATGTGGATTGTGGAACAACTAAATAGCTGCAGCAGCCAGGTGTCAGGCAGTACTGTCAGACTCAGACCACCAGACGACAGACAGACAGTACAGTCTTAGCCAGAAGCCAAAGGAGTAAGGACACCACAGATGGTCCTGGATCCAGCAGCAGCAGTACACAACTCTGGTTGTCGGCTCTTCTGCTTTCACATCCACCTGCTGCATGAGTTCACCGGGTTCACCCAGAGAACATTCCAGGATCGGGTCACTAGTGCAGGTAACAGAAGCCACTGATCAACTGATCAGGTCAGAAATATGTTGATGGGCCTCTTCTTACACACACACAGCAAAATGGGCAGCAGAATGGCAGATGAGATTCAACGTTCAATGTAAGGTAATGCATTTAGGGTTTAACTATCCTTGTGCCACCTACACCATAAATAACTCTGTGTTAAGTGAATCGTTAATGGAAAAAGATTTAGGGGTTCTAGTAAATAACAGACTTAGCTATAGAAAACAATGCCAGGCAGCCACGACAAGAGCAAGCAAGATATTGTCTTGTATAAAGAGGGGAATAGATTTAAGGGAGAAAACTATTATTCTCCCTCTGTAGACACTGGTAAGGTCTCATTTGGAATATGCAGTGCAGTTTTGGAAGGCACTATAACGCACTAAAACATAATTGTCACAAACTTACCTGCCACTCCGGTCACGTGCCGTGCTGCACTTCCGGATGGGCATCTTCGTAGATGTCATTATGTCACGACGCCGACACGCCGGACGGCACGAGGATTCAAAAACCGGTGTCCTCCTGGACCCGGTGCCTGATTGTAGCGTTAGCTACCTCCCTGGCTCCTTCTACTTACCTGCCCTAGTTCCTGTTCCTCTCCAGCTTTAGACTTACCTTGCCTGGTCCAGAGACTCCTTGCCATACCAGCACCAGTGACTTACCTTGCCTGTTCCAGAGACTTACCTTGCCATACCAGCACCAGTTACTTACCTAGCCTGCTCCAGAGACTTACCTTGCCATACCAGCACCAGTGACTTACCTTGCCTGTTCCAGAGACTTACCTTGCCATACCAGCACCAGTGACTTACCTTGCCTGTTCCAGAGACTCCTCGCCTGTTCCCAGTATCCTGCCTTCTCTCCAGCAGCACCTAGCCGCCATTCCTCAGCCTACAATTCCTAGCAGTCTCTTGTATCCAGTTCTGCAATCCCACCAGCCATCGGAGCGCCTGCTCCTAAAGCGTACTCGTAAGTACCCCAGCCTCCCGGCCATCTATTACAGTACAATCAGGCCATGGAAACGCCTGAGGGGGCGATGGCAGTGTTGAGTAAAACACTCCAAACTTTGTCCAAACGCACGGACATTTTTGAACACCATCAGGGTCAGTTGGCTCAATTCATACCCTCGCTGTCCGGCTACCCCCAGCTTCTGCCTCTGCTCCGGGTTCTACACTGCCTCCTTCAACGTCCTGATCTGGTGATCTTTCTCTTCGGAGAAAGCCCTGCATACCTCCGCCTTCACGGTTTGATAGTGATGCTCAAGCATGCCATTGATTCATTAATCAGTGCCGAATCCAATTTGATCTTCAACAATCTCATTTTGCATCGGATTGTGCAAAGGTTGGTTACATCATCGCCTTGTTGGAGGGCAATGCTCTGGCCAGGGCTTCTCCCCTATGGGAAAAAGACGATCCTCTAGTCAATAATGTTACCAATTTCCTGAATATGTTTCGTAAGGTCTTCGATGCTCCAGGAAGAACCTCTGCTGCCTCCTCCCGTTTGATGCAGCTCCGCCAAGGGTCTTGTTCCGTGGGACAATATGCTATTGAATTTCCTCCCCTTTCCGCGGAGACTTCTTGGAACAATGAGGCACTTACAGCAGCCTTTTGGCAGGGACTCTCTGACCGCCTCAAGGATGAATTAGTATCTAGAGAATTAGCATAGTATTTGAGGTTGAATAAAGACATACGTCCATCCAGTCCAACCCATCTAGCAATATCCTCATTTCCTGCCTAACTGTTGATCCAGAGGAAGGCAAAAAAAAACCACCAAATTTATGAAGGGGGAAAAAATTCCTTCCTGACTCCAAGTGGCAATCGGAAATTTCCCTGGATCAACTCTACTTTATGTATCAATACCAGTAACTTGCAACATTCCTTGTTTGCAGAAACTCATCCAGCTTTTTTTTGAAACTGCCCAATGAACCTGCCATTACAACGTCCACTGGAAGACAGTTCCATAGCCTTACCGTTCTCACAGTGAAAAACCCTTTCCGAGCTTGAAGCCTAAACCTTTTTTCTTCAAGTCTTAAGGGATGTCCTCGTGTCCTTTGACATGTTCTATTGGTGAACAATGCCTCAGATAGTTTATTGTATGGCCCGTTAATGTATTTATACACAGTAATCATATCCCCACGCAAGCGCCTTTTCTCCAGCGTACATAGAATCAGCAAAAATAAGAAACAATGGCCTAGATAAAACTGAACTTAGTTCCTTAAGTACCTGAGGATGTATTTTATCCGGTCCAGGAGATTTACTAATATTAACCTTATTTAGTTCTTTCTGTACCATATCCTCGGTTAACGGACTTTCTATGGGGCTGTGTATGGGACTTTCTATGGGGCTGTGTATGAGGCTTTCTATGGGGATGTGTATAAGGCTTTCTATGGGACTGTGTATGAGGCTTTCTAGGGGCTGTGTATAAGGCAAAATGTAGGTGTCAAATTGGCATAAATCTATCCTACTAAAGTATTTAATTTCTTCCATACAGTATTATGAGATTTTCTGCCTCAGATGAGTGGTAAAGCATTCCAAAAACAAGATGCAGGAGTGTGGATGGGGCCTATTCAATCTCTGCCCGACCATGATCTGACCACGCCTCTGAACTACCCAAGCTCGTAATATTTATATTTGAGCTTTAGCTTTACCTTTAAGAAGCATGTTTGCCTCTTGGTTTACCAAACTTGGGCTGCTACAACTAAACTGTTCATCTTTCCATGGTTTATTTAGAACCTGTCCCATAATTCTCTTACTCCTTCTAAAACTCAGAACTGGTTTATTTAATACTGATATCCATTTCAAGTCATCCATTATTGCTTTTATCGTATTGGAAGATCTGTTGAAGCAGACTGATACAGCAGCACAGAGACATAACTACAGGATGTTTAATAGGGCTCGATAGGTTTCTAATCCTGTTCCCTGTCTAGGGCAATGTTTTTGTAAATTAACACAGTGTTTGCAGGTTGCTGTCTGCCAGTTAGGATGATAAATGACAATGAAAAGTTGGATATTTCAAGAAATCTAAGTGATTAATAATTCTTAACTCTGCCAAATAAACGATATTGACAAAAGGAATTTAATGTTTCAACTTTTTTTTCCCTTTAAGATCCACCCTACCGTTTTTAATTGGCTATTTGGTAGAATATCATACCCTCAAAATATGGCATATATGTTATGACATATTCTGTTACTCATCTTGGGATGATTTCACTTGCAACATTACAAACTTTGTGGCCTTTACATTTTCTCAAGTATTCCAAAACCTCATACCTGCAGTACAAGACACAAATACCCAAAAACAAGGGCTTCTGTCTAAACTTTTTATTGATCGCCAATTAAATACATTTTCTAAAGCATCCTAGTTATCAATTTTTTATAGAATGTTTATTAAATTTAAAATAGGTAACAGATAGGTCAACACATTGACCACATTGCACTCTCCCTCTTGCTGTACAGTCCACTCCCCAAACCACATATAGCTAGCTGTAGGGATGGAGATACCATACATACCATATATCTGTAGTAGGGGCAGTTTGCCCCTACTAATATACACCATCTTCACATAAGTATGTAAACACCATACATTTCTCTCATGGAGATCGGTGATTTCCAAGAGCCAAGCAGCAGGTTTGTGGTAGCTGCTCAAACATGATGTTTGAGCAGCTACCTAGTGTATAGTTTTATGTTCCTGAAAACTATAATTCCTGAAAACTATAAACTATTACCGTATTTTCTCTAAAAAGCTTCTCTGTACTCATCTTTTTGCAAAATCCAGGGTACAATCGAGCCTTTAGCTACCTGGCTGACCTGACTTCTGGTTGCTCTAGTATTCTAGATATTATTCTAACAATTGTTTGACATCTACTTTGCTTTCAACACCTTTTCTTCCTTCTGTCTAGATGTATGTAACATCTAGACAGAAGGAACTAGCCAGTTACTGTGCTGGCAAATGAAGCACAGTACTGTGCTGGCAAAAGAATCAATGGTACATGAAAGAGACAGCTGATCAATGAGTGCAAGCAGTGGTCAAGGCTGCTATTTGTATTTTAACCATCAGCTAAAATCAGGAACCTTTTATGCAAGTGAAAATGTACAAGTAAATGTGTCTAAAATTATAAAACAAATAAAAGTCATCATGGCATAAATAAAAAGAATGGTGTCTCTGTTCCTGTGTCATTTACAGTGGTTTTAGGGGTGGGGCCTTGTATTTGTGGGAAAGTATATAAAGTCTGGTTCCCCCCTGGTAGCTACACCCCTGCCATCAATCGTGAGCTGTGGATGCTGGTGCAATTGCTTTAAAATGGTTTAAAATTTTTTTAATAAACTGATCAAAATCATTCAGTCTATAAATCGTAAATGTGAACAGAGTTATGTCCAATTCAATTAACGTGATTGAATCAATAAAAAAAAAGAATCTGCATATGAGTGTTTTTAAAAATATCAGGAGTTACCGTATCCCCCCTTCCCTACAGTTATAGCATTTATAGTTTATAGTATTTGAGGTTGAATAAAGACATACGTCCATCCAGCCCAACCCATCTAGCAATATCCTCATTTCCTGCCTAACTGTTGATCCAGAGGAAGGCAAAAAAAACCCACCAAATTTATGAAGGGGGAAAAAATTCCTTCCTGACTCCAAGTGGCAATCGGAAATTTCCCTGGATCAACTCTACTTTATGTATTAATACCAGTAACTTGCAACATTCCTTGTTTGCAGAAACTCATCCAGCTTTTTTTTTTAAACTGACCAATGAACCTGCCATTACAACGTCCACTGGAAGACAGTTCCATAGCTTTACCGTTCTCACAGTGAAAAACCCTTTCCGAGCTTGAAGCCTAAACCTTTTTTCTTCAACTCTTAAGGGATTTCCACGTGTCCTCTGACATGTTCTATTGGTGAGCAATGCCCCAGATAGTTTATTGTATGGCCCGTTAATGTAGTTATACACAGTAATCATATCCCCACGCAAGCGCCTTTCCTCCAGCGTACATAATTGTAACTTATCTCTCTTCATATTCAAGCTCCCCCAATCCCCTTATTAATTTAGTTGCCCTTCTCTGAACCCTTTCCATTTCAAAGATGTCCTTTTTGTACACAGGATTCCAAAATTGCACTGCATATTTCAAATGAGGAATTTGTAAAGAGGGAGAATTACATTTTCCTCCCTTGAATCCATACCTCTCTTTATACAAGACAATACCATGCTGGCTCCGGCTGTTGCCGCCTAGCACTGCTTGCTACCTTTAAGTTTGTTATCCACCAAAACTCCAAGATCCCTTTCCAACAGGGATTCACTTACCACAGAGACATTTATAGTATAGTATAAGTAGCACAAGGATTTTTAAGTCCAAAATGCCTCACCTTACAATTTTCATATAATAGTCTCCCTGCTCCCCCAGCCTCAACCGCTATAGTTTTAATATCAGAAAGTGCCCCAAATATTACCGTCTCTCTTTCCTGAACTCCTGGCAGCCGCGTCCGTGATTGGCTGCAGCTCAGCCAATCACAGACGCGACTGCCGGTCCCGCCCCTCTGCTTGCATTTTCGCGCAAGCAGAGGGCCTGGCAGTGCGGCGGAGGAAAGAGGGAAGGTAAGTAATATTTGGGGCACTTTCTGATATTAAAACTATAGCGGTTGGGGCTGGGGGAGCAGGGAGACTATTATATGAAAATTTTTTAAGAAGGGTGGACATGCCCTTTAATAAATAGATTAAATAGAAGCGGCCCCAACACAGAACCCTGTGGCACCCCACTTAGCATTTTAGTCCATAATGATGAAGCCCCATTTACAACTACTCTCTGCATCCTATCCATTAACCAATTTTCTATCCATGTACAAATGTGACTCCCCAGACCAACAGACCTCAGCTTATACATTAGTCGCCTATGGGGGACTGTATTAAAAGCCTTTGAAAAATCCAAGTAAACTACATCTACTTCTACGCCAGAGGTCTAAATTTCTACTTACTTCCTCATAAAAGACAAGCAAGTTAGTTTGACAAGATCTATTCCTCCTAAATCCATGCTGGTTACTACTTATAATGTCAGTCCTTGAAACATACTCTAGAACATGTTCCCTTATTAAACTTTCCAGGATCTTCCCCACCACTGAAGTTAAACCTTACAGACCTGTAATTACCCGGCTGTGAACGACTACCCTTTTTGAATATTGTAATAACATCAGCCTTTTTCCAATCCAATCCAATCCAGAGGCACACCACCGGACATGAGGGAATCTGAACTTAGCTCCCTAAGTACCTGAGGATGTATTTTATCCGGTCCAGGAGATTTATTAATATTAACCTTATTTAGTTCTTTCTGTACCATATCCTCGGTTAACCAAAGTGCACTTGAATCTTTTATACCATTATTGCTGCTATACTCTATGATATCTGTACTTGGATCTTCTATAGTGTATACAGAGGGGAAAAAATTATTCAAGACATTTGCTTTATCGTCATCCTCCGTAACTAACTTATCCCCATTAATTAATGGTGCCACATTCTCAGTCCTCATCTTCTTACTATTAATATACTTTTAAAAAAAGGCTTAGTGATGCTTTGTTCAGCTATCCTAACTTATTAATTTTAGCTAATTTTGCTTTCTTACACTCCTTGTTACAGTTTTTATAATCCCTAAGGACTAGGCCACACTGCTGCGTTTTTTTTTGCGTTTGCGCTTGCGTTTTTAAAAAATCATTGAAAACGCGGCAACGCAAAAAAAACCGAATGTTTTTCAGTGCGTTGCGATTGCGTTTTGCTTTCTGCATTTTTTATTGCAATCGCATGCGTTTTCCTATATTTATTGAAGAAATCGCAAGCGCAAACGCAAAAAAATCGCACATGAAATCGCATGCGACTGTGATTGCATTTGCATTGCAGTGTGGCCGTGCCCTAAAGGCCCTTTCCGTTACCTCGGCCTTAAAGGTTTTAAATGCCTTTTTCTTCCTTTCCATTTGCCTCTTTACATCAGAATTCAGCCACATAGGCGCGGGTTTTTTTTTTTACATTTATTTCCCAAGGGTATAAATTTAGATGTGAACTGGCTTAAAATCCCCTTGAACACAGTCCACTTCTGTTCAGTACATTTTCCTGATAATACATTATCCCAGTTGACATTCTGAAGAGCTGCTTTTAACCTGGGAAAATTTGCCTTCCCTAAATTAAAAATCTTTGTTAACCCAGTGCACTTTTCCTTTCGATAACAAAGTCACTATTTCATGGTCACCATTCCCTTAAGCTGGGTACACACGATTAGATATTTCGGTCCGATCGACCGATAGTTCAGTGTATCGGTCGATCGGACCGAAATTATCGAATCCGAATGTGCCCATGTCCGATCGACCGTTCGTCCGAATCGGGACCGCGACCGACAGTCCTTCATCCTGGCCGACCGTTCGAAAGTACCGAACGGTCGGTCAGGAGGAAAAATCGCTAGGTGTGTACCTAGCTTAAGCCTCCAGTTACCTTTATATCTATAATGCGCACCACGATGTTAGATATTACCAGATCCAACAAAGCTCCTTTTCTAGTAGGAACCTCAACCACCTGTGAGAGAAAATTATCCTGCAGCAAATTCAGGAACTCATTGCCTTTTTCTGTGATGGCAGTTCCACTACACCAATCAATGTCAGGGTAAAGTGCCCCATAATGAGCACACTCCCCAAACTTGCAGCCCTTGCCAACTGCATATGAAGTTGACTCACCTCCTCTCTGCTAGCATTTGGCAGCTTATAGCAGACACCAACAATGACATTACCCCCTTTCCTGTTGCCTAATTCCACCCATATTGCCTCCACATTAACATCCATATCGCCAGTTATCTCTTCTTTTAAATTTGGCTTCAATTATTTTTTTAACATAAACACATACTCCCCCTTTCCTTTTTTCTCTGTCCTGCCTAAACAAGGCATATCCTTCTAAATTTACAGCCCAGTTGTGAGAACTGTTCAACCACATTTCTGCTATACCTATTACATCATACTTTTCATTCAATGCCATAATTTCCAATTCACCCATTTTGTCAGCCATGCTTCTCGCATTTGCAAACATACATTTTAGATTATGATCCTGTAATTTATTCGTAATCTTTAATACACATGCCTCCCTATCCCCTATGCTAGCCCCACCCCCCTTTCCGCCCACCACTGGCCTATCTACACCCTGCTTTCCTCCTGGGATATCTATCCGAGTGAGACTGCTAATACCCTCCCCCCCAAACTTAGTTTAAAATCTCCTCCAACCCTCTAGCGGTCTCCCCTAAAACAGCTGCACCGCCATCAGTGAGGTTCAACCCATCCCTACTAAAGAGCCTGTAGCCGACAGCAAAGTCTGCCCAGTTCTCAATAAACCCAAACCCTTCTTCTTTACACCACTCTCTTAGCCACGCATTAATGCTCCTAAGCTCCCGCTGTCTCCCTGGCTTAGCACGTGGCTGCGGTAGTATTTCTGAAAATACTACCCTGGAGGTCCTTGCTTTTAACTTGGCCCCTAGCTCTCGGACCTCACCTCCTCCTCTACCTTTGTCATTGGCACTAATGTGAACCAAGACCGCCGGGGCACACCCGCCCCCCCCCCCCAATAATCTGTCTACAGTTTAAAGATAACAGTATATTGGTCCATTAAGCAAAATAATGTCCTTCTTATCCCCCAAATCATTGGAATTAAGCTAGCCATACACTACCCTGACTTTTTAGCAATTAGACATTCATTTCAACAGATCACATTGTTTCCTGGACAGATCATTCTTACTATTGTTGTTATGATTAGTATTATGATTGTTATATCAATCACATAATGGATGGGCCAGACAGTTCTCAAAACGACAGCAGCTACGTTTGTGGTGTATGGCCAGCTTTAGGCACTTGTAAAATGGATATTTTTTTTGAATAAGTTACAAGTTTAAAAAGTCAAAGTGTTCCCAAACCATTTGCATTGCCATTACTCTTCAGTGCCAGCACTTTCCCAGAGTATTGCAATTAACCAGCAGATTATTACCTTTAAACCCTTTCAGCTGCCAGCATTGACATGATATACAGTATGTACCTGCTTTCCATGTCTCATCCATTGAATTGTTCACTCCTCACCTACACTTAAAGGATAAGTATGCTGTAAACCCAAGTTAAGTTTAATTTGCTTAAATGCTAAATGCGCACCTCCCAGACTTCGCACTGACATCATGTCATGTGTGCTACGACATTACACACGCAGCGAGGGCGTGCGCACGCTCCCGGGCAAAGTGGACAGTGCTTTTTTAGGCTACAGAAGAAGGAGATGCAGGAAGTCTTGGAGGGGCGGATCTAAGCAGTCTACAATGCTGAAGCAAGATGTCAGCAACTTTACATCAGTAAAGGTAGGCTCAGGAGGGACCAAGAAAAAGAAAAAAGGGAAAAAGATTTTTTAAAGCTGCTTCCAATTAAACTTAACTTGGGTTTACGGCATACTTTTTTTCATTTGCAACATAGTTTCCAAGTAGAGGTTGCTGAGTTCAGGCTCTGTATTTAATGTGCAAATTACAGTTGAACAAGGAGAGCAGATCTAACACAGCAAGTAAAAGCTGACAGGGAGATGCTAGGGAGAAGAATAGGCGCCCTAGCACAACATAGGCATCTAGCACAATATAGGTGCTCTAGTTCTTTGCCTAGGTGGCCTATGCCTAAAAACGTCCCTGTATATATTGTATTTTTAAAGAACATACCAAAGGGAAATACCTCTCACGCTAGAACCCCTTGTGCCACCTATAGTATAACGCAAAATAAAAATTGTGCTTTATACTATAGGTGGAACAAGGGGTTCTAGTGTGAGAGGTATTTCCCTTTGGAATTTTTGGAGGCATACTGAGTATGCTTTAAACGGAAAGATGATAATAAGCTACTCTGTTTAAAGGGAGAAGAGTGAGGAAGAATTTGATGGGTTTACAATGTTGTATTTTTGGCAATAATTTTGTGCTGGTGTGCCTTTCATATATGGTTTTAATCATCAATTCATCAATCATCATGAAGTAGAAAAATGTGCTTTAGCCTGTAGATTTCATTAACACTTCAGTGGTACAATAATGTATTAAATATTGTGGCCACGACATCCACATGAAAATGGACACAGGACGATCAATCCTGTGAGAATGTTTTTATCACAGAAATATTTGTCCTGTTGCCTACAAGTAAACACTGTGCACATTGTAAGGTATCCTTTTTTAATCAATTGAATTAAACATAACCATAAATACATGTACCTAAAATAAATGGGGTCATGCGTATTGTCAGAGGTATCATTGGCCTTCATTACCTTATGACTTCCTACATTGCAAACCCCCAAGAGTGCCTACTACTGCACACAGGAACATACATCCATATACACTCACTGGGCTGGATTCTACCAAGCAAGGAAACAGGGAATTACTTAATATACAGTTTTTAGTTACCCAAACCAATCCACATGCCTTTTGTGTTCATAGTGTGAGTACCTAAAATGCTAGTACATTTGATCAGGTAGAACCCCTACTCAAAGTACAGACCCCATTCTGTCTCCTCTCCTGCCTATTGTAAAGCATCATGCACACGTGCAACCTGTGATGCACAATGGTGTACCGAACAGCTGTTTTGCCCGACTATCTTTTAATGTATGGGAACGTGATTGTGTGTACCGACCTATATTGACAGGCTGGAGTGGATCGGAAAGCAGGACTTAAGGTAAGTGTTCTTTCAGATCTAATTTCCTCAATCCTAAAACCCATCTAATTAGCAGATTTACTTTATCTGTGTGGAAAAAAAACAAAACAATAAAATTATACAATAAAATGTACTTTTTACATTCAGTAAGTTTAATAAAATTTGGACAAAAAACAGGATATTTTTTTTGCGGATACATAAAAAAATGTTGGTCTCAATCAGAGTCTATCCTATGATCAGAGACTGCCCACTAGTGTTCAGATATTTCAATCTACATTTTAGATCATTATATTATATTAATATAAGGGATAAGTGTAATATGCTTACATTATTGTGTTAAGAGTTAACTCTGCACTGCACTTTGTCTTTGTAATTTTCCCCATTCCAATGTGACTATAATAAAGGGATTTTTTTTACTGTTTGACACTACCCTGGAGTGTGCCAGATACTTTTTCTTTATATTATCTTATTATATTTACTTATCTTGTGCACCTCCAACCCACTCGTGGGATATTTTATAATGGGAGCTGCAGTGGTATATATCCTTATAAAAATCACTCAGCTATGTCGCTAAGTGACTCATTTCTTATATTTCTTATATCCCACTACTCCGCCCATTCCAGTGTTCATGCCTGGACAATGACTCAGCATTTTTTGCCATGTTTAACTTCACTAACAGAACCTGCTGGATCTGCCTCCTGTCACTTCATAACCAATGTCTCTCTCCTCCTCCACAAAGATTTGTTTAACCGCATAGATGCTGGCCTGGGATGTTCCTTTCTACTGAGTTTAAGTTACAGAAGGTAGGTTGGGGGATTTAAGGTGGAAATAGGGACAAGGCTAGAATTTAAAATGTGAATGGGGTGAAGCAATCCGATACTTATGTATTATAAGAAATAATGCGCCCCTTCACATTATAATATAAGGACATTACGCCACCTCGGAGTTCCCTGTCCTGTATAAAAGTACTCGGCCTATGGCCTTGTGCTTCTATATGGTCAGGGAACTCCTCGGTGGCATAATATCCTTATATTACACTGTAAGGGGCGCATTATCCCTTATATTATTCACACACCCTATGAATAATATATATAACACTGCAACACTTACCTTACTGGCAGGTCCTTTTCAGCTGTCAGGTGTGCTGTCCCAATTGCACGCCTTTTTTGTATTGGCGCGCATGTGTCGAAGATAGGCACTTGGTCGGGACAGCACATCTGACAGCTGAAAAGGAGCCATGAGTGGAAAATTATTAGGGCATCATGGGATCGAAGTAAAGCACCAGGTTGCTGGGGGTTTAAAGTAGGGTTGCATTAAAGTTTTGAGTTTCACACTAAACAATTTCGGAAAATGTAACTTCACTTATTGCATCAGGTGCAATACAGAAAATGTCCGTAAAATAAGTGTTAAACCCATGCTAACCCCATAGTACATTGGGTAGTGTGGGTTTTAGGATCAGCTGTTAAATTTAGTCAAAGACATGATGGATTTGGCTCTTTTCAAATTCACGGAAAACATTATGTGTCAAGTATCAGCAATGATACATCCAAAAGCCCTTTCTTCATTAGAACCAGGAAAAAAGATTTTGAAAGAGATACTCAAATCTCAATCCAAAAATATCCAAACACAGGATGTCCTATCCCACCTGATCAAAATGATTAGAGACACATTACAAATCTCAGAACCTGAACAGCCAAGACCATCAGACCTCATGTTTTCATGATCAATTTCTAGAAACCATTCAAAGAGAACTCTCAACAGAAAATTCTCAGCTTCTCAGAACAGAAAAACATATCCATTTCATCAAGCTATTACCAATACTTGGGATGATCCGATGATCCCCAGAGGTGGATACAGCCATTACTAAAGCTGCCAGAAAGACCATCCTTGCCACCGAAGACACTGTGGCCTTGCGAGAACCCGTGGATAAAAGGCAAGATTCCATCTTGAAAATATTTTTTTGATTATCAGGAGCAGCTTTATGCCCTCCTATGGCAATTACAAATTTGGCCAGAGCAAACAAGTTCTGGCTATCAAAACTGATGTCAAATCCCAATTCCATTCGAAGGTAAACTCCTCTTTGGTTCCAAACTGGAAGAGTTGATTGAACGCAATTCTGCTTAGAACAACCTCCCATCATCATCTTCAAGACCCACCTCCTGTCTCTTATCTTTTCCAGGGACCCAGGAGATAATACAGACCAGGCAAGCCTCTACTGCAACAAGAATCTGTGACAGGGATATCATCCCATCAGTCCTTTTAAGGTAGATGAGGCAGAGCAAGACAATTATGAAAGTCTGCAAACCCATTGTCTGCCAGTGGGGAGAAGGCTTTCCCTCTTAAAGGAGAAATGGGCTTGAACAACATCGAATACCTGGGTTTTAAACTCTAGATCAGGGATACAAATTCTGAGTGTTTCCCACGATAAACAGATTCCTCTCTTCAAGAATGCCTTCAAGAGCAGAAGCCAGAACAGCACCCTCTCTGTCTCTTTCTAAACTACAAATCAAGGGGTGGAGCCTGACCAGGGAAGGAGATGGACGTGCACTAGGAGAGCTCCCTAGGACACAAGATCCATTAAAAGCTTTAATAACCTACCAAGGTAAATAACCACCAACAATTCTCAATAAACTCATTCCACCATGGGATCCGAAAAAGCAGCCTGAATTCAAGGGTGATGTCTCCGGATTCTTTAATAAAACGGACCACGGATTCGATATCCCGCAAATACTTGGACAATTTATATACTAACATCTACAGCAACCTAGAAAGGGTTATAACAAAGGTTTTAACAAAAGGCGGAGGTCACTGCCCTAGGCGACAGGATGGAGAAACTGGAATCTTCCTTTGGCCACATGTCTTGCTTCTGCGAACAAACAGACTCAGATATCACAGAGCTATGGCAGCAACTTAAAGCCCTCCAAAACAGCCAGGAGGATAGTGACAGCTGGTCCCGCCTCAACAATATTAGGATCCGTGGAGTTCGAGAAGAGGTCACTATCCTTTCAACCATACCTGAGGATGTCAAGTTTAGCAATAATGTTAATGTTTATATGGATGCCAAGTTGTTTTTTGTTGCCCAGGATCTTCTATACATTGAAGGACAACAATACGAGATAGGCCCCATTGTGGCCCTCTCCAAACAGTTTCATTTCCACTCTACCGACTCTTATACCTTTTCTACCTCCTTTTCTATATAAAGTTGTTGAAAATTTTATTATGGATGTCAAACTTTGCACAAATGTTAATGTTTACACAGATATTAATATGTTTTTGGTCGCTGGGAACCCTCCCTGCCCTTGGGGACACCCTACCGACATTAACACGAGATGGTCCTGCCAGGGGTCCCCCTCCCAATTTTTTCCTTTCCTCTCTAAATACTCTTATACTTTTTCTCTCCTCTTTCCTATACAAGGCCATTGACAATGCCTCCAGGCATGTTAAACCCCCTTTAAAAGTCAATGATTATATGGAAGTTAATACTCCCATGGATACCAATCCTGCACTCTACACCAAAAGCTATCTTATTGACAACACTACGAATCAGGTTCACCAGGAACTCCCTTTTAACCCTTTTCCTTTCTCTCTTTTTATACTTGTATCTTTTCTCCCCTCTTTTCTATACAAAACTGTCGACAATGTTTTTATTGATGATAAGACCTAAACAAATGTTAATGATTATATGGTTGCTAATATATCTTCTAATGCCAATGTTGCCCCTTGTATCAAAAGTTACTCTATGGCCACAGTCTATTAACAAAAGCTACTTAGATGGTACCCATATTACTAACAATACCTATCAATCACCATATCTCACCAAACCACTATAGATTAACATACCATGTAAACCAGCCTACTCGTAGGAATAAGATGTTACCAGACCCGCCCAGACTGACTCGACACCTGAATAAACATAACAAACTATAACAATGAACTTCAAAACAAATTCCGAGTTCCGCCTACTTGTTAAGGGACTGAATAGCCCCACCAAAAGGGATTTAGCTCTAAAATACTATGAAAAAGAAAGGGGCGATATCCTCTTTCTGCAAGAAACCCATTTTATCAAATCCAAAGAACCCAAACATTACACAACCCATTATTATTCATCGGTGTCAGTCAAGAAGGGTGGTGTGCCATATTGTTTCATAAAAATGTGAATTTTGTGGAAGAATACTGTATCAGAGACCTGGAGGGGCACTACCTTATACTAACAGGCACAGTCAGAACAGCCAGGATTACAAGCTAAACAATTAACACTCGACCTAGGAAAACTAATCATGGCAGGAGATTTCAACATTTCACTAGACCCTAAAATAGATAGATCCAGACATTCGACAAACAAACTCCAGACACTATCTCCCAAACCTCTTATATCTTTAATGAAACTCTTCAATTTATGGGACGTCTGGCGTATACAACACCCCTCCAACAAGAACTACACAATCTACTCACATCCCCATGACCTATATACACGTATAGACTACATTCTATAAGCCCTTCTACCAACACTTTCCAACTCAGATATCTCATGCATCTCTTGGTCAGACCACGCTCATGCAACAGCAGACTTCACAAATTTTCTCCAAACAACGATGAATTACAGATGGAAACTAAATGGTGCAATTTTAACAGATTAATGAACTCTCACAGAAATCTCCCAAACTATTGAAAACTACTTCAAAGAGAACACTTCAGAGGAATTAAATACCACAGTGATCTGGGCAGCCCATAAGGCAGTAGTTAGGACAATAACCCCTTGGCTTCTGAATTCATCTCCAAATCTACATACGAAGTTCTATTTTGCATTGGCATATTTCACCAAGAACGTTTGTCTTTTCTTGTCATCCAAAGTCCTTCCGCTCCCCTGATTCTCGGACTTCCATGGCTCAGATTACACAACCCTGTTATAGATTGGTCTAACAATGAACTTAAGTCTTGGAGTCCTTTCTGTTTTGAAAATTGCCTTTCTACTCTTTCAACTAATTGCACCACCATTATCTGTAAAAATAAATCTGAGAAAAATCTCCCTGAATGTTATCGTGATTTCTCTGATGTGTTTTGTAAAAAGCGAGCTGAGAACCTACCACCGCACCGATCCTACGATTGCCCCATCGATCTTCTCTAAGGTACTATGCCTCCTCGGGGACGCACATACCCATTGCTCCCTTCTGAAACTCTAGCCATGAAAGAGTACATTACTGAACATTTGCATACAATCTGATCCGAATATGCAAAGGTGATGAGTGGAAAACAGCTTTTAACACTAGGGACGGTCACTACGAATATCTCATAATTCCCTTTGGCCTTTGTAATGCTCCAGCGGTGTTCCAAGAA
Organism: Hymenochirus boettgeri; assembly: GCA_019447015.1. Taxonomy (NCBI): domain Eukaryota; kingdom Metazoa; phylum Chordata; class Amphibia; order Anura; family Pipidae; genus Hymenochirus; species Hymenochirus boettgeri. The sequence continues at coordinate 123,624,272 of CM033470.1, forward strand.
TTCGTGAATGACATATTCCGGGATATGTTGGGAATCTCTGTAGTCGTATATCTCGATGACAGTTTAGTCTTTTCTCAAGATCTACCCACACACCACCTCCATGTTAAACAGGTGTTACTACGTCTGAGAGAGAATAGCCTATATGCCAAACTGGAAAAGTGTCTTTTTGAGTGTTCTCAAGTACCCTTTCTGGGCTACATTGTGTCTGCGCAAGGTTTCCAGATGGATCCTGTTAAAATTTTGGCCATCCAAGATTGGTCTCTTTCTGTGGGAACCAAAGCTATTCAAAGGTTCATTGGTTTTGCCAATTATTACAGAAAATTCATTGAAGGGTTCTCTTCTATAATTTCTCCGATATTAGCCCTCATCAGTAAAGGTGGTAGGCCTCATTCATGGACCCCTGCTGCCCTTGAAGCCTTCAAACGACTCAAGGAAGCCTTTGCTGACGCACCACTTTTAGTTCATCCAGATCCTAGTCTTCCCTTCTATATCGAAGTTGATGCCTCGGACTTGGGTGCAGGAGCCATCCTTTCCCAAAGACAAGGCACTAAAAGGAAACTCCATCCCTGTGCTTACTTTTCTAAGAAGTTTCTACCCAACGAGCGGAACTATGATGTCGGGAATAGGGAACTTCTTGCCATCAAGCTGGCCCTCGAGGAGTGGCGTCATCTATTGGAAGGCACCTCTGTACCTATCACCATCCTTACCGACCATAAGAACCTCGAATACATCCAGAATCTTAAAAGGTTAAATCTCCGTCAAGCACGGTGGTCCTTATTCTTTTCCCGATTCAACTTTATTATCACTTACCAACCTGGTTCCAAAAACAAAAAAGCTGACGCCCTTTCCAGATCATTTATTGCTTCTGACTGTATTAATCAAGATTATTAATCAAGGGCTCCATTATCCCAAACACTAAAATCTTGGCCTCTATATCTCCTCAACTCTGTTCCAAGATTTAAGCCGCACAAGATTCTGCACCTCCAGACACACCCTCTGGCAAAATTTTTGTTCCTGTTTAACTTCGGAAAACTATCCTTCTTCATACTCACTGTTCCAAGCAAGCCGGACATCCCGGTGTTAATAAAACTTTTAATATTCTTGGCAGTCCCTTTGGCGGCCCAAAATGAGAAAAGATGTTAAAGACTTTGTTCAAGTGTGTACCAACTGTGCTCAATCTAAATATTCTAGAACCCTCCCCTGTGGCCTTCTTCAACCCCTCCCCATTCCGTCCAGACCGTGGACCCATCTATCCATGGACTTTATTTTTGAACTTTCACCTTCCAAGAAAAACACAGTTATATGGGTGACAGTAGGCCGCTTCAGCAAAATGGCCCATTTTGTTCCCCTCCCCAAACTACCATCTTCAACTTCAGTTGAGTTAGCTCAACTATTTATTTCTCATATCTTCCGCTTTCATGGACTCCCTTTGGAAATAGTATCTGACAGAGGTACTCAATTTGTTTCCAAATTTTGAAGGGCTCTTTGTAAATCCATGAACATCAAGTTACAATTTTCTTCTGCTTACCACCCACAGTCCAACGGGGCTACTGAACGCACTAACCAGTCTTTGAAACAATATCTTCATTTTTACATTTCCTATACTCAGGATGATTGGTCTAACCTTCTGCCTTGGGCTGAGTTTGCCCATAACAATTCACCTCATGCTTTCCTTTTTTGTGTGTCTTTGGGAGGAATCCTAGATGTTTTCCTCAAGATTTTCTTTTCACCCAAGTACCCACTGCCAATGACTCTGTGGCCCTGATGTCGGCTATCTGGCATTCTACGGAAATCAGCCTTCAGAAATCTGCTCTCGTACGAAAAACTGCAGCTGACAGGAGACGTAGAAAACCCCCATCTTATTCGGTTGGAGATAAAGTGTGTCTCTCCTCTGCTCATATTAATCTGCGGGTTCCTTCCTCCAAATTGGGACCCAAATTTATTGGTCCTTTTCCTATCCTGGAATTAGTCGGTCCGGTTGCTGTTCGCCTCCATCCTCCTTCCAACATGAGGATTCCTAACGTGTTTCATATTTCTCTCATCAAACCAGTGTGCTCTAATCAGTATTCCACATCTCTACTATCTCCCATTCCAATTTCCGTTGATGGTCAGCAAGAATTTGAGGTCGAGAAGATCTTGGACTCTAGATTCTTTAGGAGGTCTCTTCAGTTTTTGGTCCACTGGAAAGGTTTTGGTCCTGAAGAAAGAGCTTGGATTAAACATTCAGATTTGCATGCTCCTCATCTAGTCAAAGCTTTTCACAGGAGTTTTCCAGGAAAACTTGGCCTGTTGGGTCCTGTGGCCCCCCCGTAAGGGGGGGGGAGGGTACTGTCACGAACTTACCTGCCGCTCCGGTCCCGCGCCGTGCTGCACTTCCGAGTGGGCGGCGCCGTAGACTTCATGACGTCACACCGCCGACACGCCGGGCGGCGCGAGGATTCAAAAACCGGCGTCCTCCTGGACCCGATGCCTGATTGTAGCATTAGCTACCTCCCCGGCTCCTTCTACTTACCTGCCCTAGTTCCTGTTCCTCTCCAGCTTTAGACTTACCTTGCCTGGTCCAGAGACTCCTTGCCATACCAGCACCAGTTACTTACCTAGCCTGCTCTAGAGACTTATCTTGCCATAGCAGCACCAGTTACTTACCTAGCCTGCTCCAGAGACTTACCTTGCCATACCAGCACCAGTGACTTACCTTGCCTGTTCCAGAGACTTACCTTGCCATACCAGCACCAGTGACTTACCTTGCCTGTTCCAGAGACTCCCCGCCTGTTCCTAGTATCCTGCCTTCTCTCCAGCAGCACCTAGCCGCCATTCCTTAGCCTACAATTCCCAGCAGTCTCTTGTAGCCAGTTCTGCAATCCCACCAGCCATTGGAGCGCCTCCTCCTAAAGCGTAAGTACCCCGGCCTCCCGGCCGTCTATTACAATAATGAGGTAGCGTTTATTTTCGAAAATGATGATGTAGTACCTCCACTTGAAAGAGATCTTCATATAAACTGCAAACCAAGTGCAGATGATCCAAACCAAAGGAGAACACAAAGAATGTGTTCATGATCCATTTCTCGAGCCATTGATGTTCCCCTATGGAGATCAAAGCTGGGGAATTGGCATACCTTTGCAACACAGACCACAAACCTTTGAAGGTTTAACAAATAAGTCACGAATTACATATACCAAAATCAGCAAAATTTCAAAAGAGGGGTTTACCACATGCTCACATACTTCTCATCCATAGCAATTACAGCAACAAACTATTGTTAATATCAATATCTAGCCCAAATACAGAACATGAAACACAGACCAAATTTCAAATATTAACGGCAAGTTAATTGTTAATAGTTGGGTTGTACCATATAATCCATATGTAACCCTCAAGTACAATGGCCACATTAATAGTTAAAAGTGTCAAATACCTTTTTAAATATGTGTAAAAAGGAAACAATTGTGCAAATGTCATTCAAGAACATGGTAGCTTAATTTATGATGAAATTAAGGGCCATATTTATAAACCCGCGATATAAATTTTTAGCGATACCGCGGGTTAGTTAATGTACAATTGCCATTGTACATTTACGACCAAACATTCGGTAATTAATGATCATTCATTAATTACTGAAAGTTCGGTCGTAGAATACCGAGCGGTAGTAAACTATGGGGATTGTAAATCTTCAATTTCGTTATAATAGATTTAAGATCAATACCATTAACTTACAATCGTATCGTAATTTTATGATCGTTAAACCGATCGGAGATTAATAATTGGTTTAATGAGCGTTTTGCGTTACCGTGGCTTTATAAATACGGTCCTAAGACCTTTATTTATTCAAGATATGTTAGTGCTCTGGAAGCAGCATGGCATTTAAAAGAGAATTAAACTTACATTTTTTAAAACCTAATGTGAAAGTTTTTCTCCCCAGAACAACTATACATTGTAAGATTGTTCTCTGGTATGTTGCATTTAGTATATGTGAGAAATAGATTCTGTAAATAAGAAGGATTCCATGTTGTTGTCAGTACAACCCACAGCCCATGTAGTCATCAAAGAACCATGCCCCCTGACCCCAGTATTTACTGTCTCTATGCACAAGTGTTTTCTATGCAGATGTCTCCATACCAATATGGAATCCCTGATAAGACTTTGAAAGCTGCTTGTAACCCTGCAGTTTATTTACCAGTCAGTGTGAGTTGCTGGAAAATAAAATGAAGGGTAACAAGCAGCTTTTAAAGTTTTATCAGGGACTTCATATTCCATTTTTATTATTCTTTTCTTAGCAAAAGATAAAGCCAAATGTAGCTGGATCCTCTGCTTATTCTGTGTTGGCGCACTGGGTAAGGCACACAGGTTTAAAAAATACGCAGTTCAGAAGGTCACAAGTTCATTACCCAAGATATTGTTTTTATGATATTCCATGCAAAAGATAAAGTTTCGAAATGTACCGTATATACTCGAGTATAAACCGTCCCGAGTATAAACCGAGGTACCTAGTTTTAGGGAAAAAAGTAGGAAAACCACACTGACCCGAGTATAAACCGAGGGGGTATTATTTGCCACTAAAGATGTTTGGAAACTACAACTCCCAGCATGCTTTATTGCTGGGAGTTGTAGTTTTCAAACATCTTAAGTTGCAAATACTTACAAATAAGAGTAAAACCTTCTTTATTTGTGCATACTGTATGCACAAATATAGGAGGATTTACCCCTATTTGCAAGTATTTGCCACTTAAGATGTTTGAAAACTACAACTCCCAGCATGCTTGCTGGGAGTTGTAGTTTTCATACATCTAAAGTGGTTAAATACTTGCAAATAGTATGCACAAATAAAGAAGGTTTTACTCCTATTTGTATGTATTTGCCCCTTAAAGGACAACTATACTCACCTCACCCTCGCTCCTCTTCCTCCATAGCTGCATAGTACCCAGGGTGAGGACCTGAAATCGCTAAGTCCTCACCCTGGGTACTTTGCCTAACTCCTGCACTACTTACCGCAAATCTGCTTCGCCGATCGCTCCATTCCTCCGCTCTTCCTGCTTCAGTGACAGATCGCGAGGCAGCCAATAGGAAGATACGCTCTGCAAGGAGGTGTGTCTTCCAATTGGCTGCCTCGCGGTAAGTAGTGCAGGAGATAGGGAAAGTACCCAGGGTTAGGACTTAGCGATTTTAGGTCCTCACCCTGGGTACTATGCTGCAGTGGTTCGGGGAAAAGGTGAGTATAGTTGTCCTTTAAGTGTGTCCCTGTGTGTGTGTCCCTGTGTAAATAAAGTACCGGTAAATGTTTCTCCTACCTTGTCCGGCGGCCGCGCGATCCGCATCCTCGCTCCACAGCCTCTGCGCATCCGGATGATGTCACTACCCGGCGCCTCTCACTTTGCGCTCCACAGCCTCTGCGCATCCGGATGATGTCACTACCCGGCGCCTCTCACAGAAGCTGTGGAGCGAAGATGCGGATCGCGCGGCCGCCGGACAAGGTAGGGGAAACATTGACTCGAGTATAAGCCGAGGTAAGATTTTCAGGCTTTTTTTAAAGCCTGAAAACCTCGGTTTATACTCGAGTATATACGGTAGGTTTTCAGCTTATTTAGCTCACCTTAAGATGCCAGGTTTAGACACATACAGTTCAAAAAGTCATGAGTTTGAATCAGATTATTGGTGGGGCCAGGTGTGACCCGCAGTCTTGTTTCACATTGGTGCCAATGACAAAGTTAGAGGAGGTGAGCCTTAAAAATGATTCCGAAGCTAGGGGCCAAGTAGCAAGGAAAATACTACTACAGCCACGTGCTATGCTAGGGAGACAGCGGGAGCTTAGGAACATTAATGTGTGGCTAAGAGGGTGGTGTAAGGAAGAAGGGTTTGGGTTTATAGAAAACTGGACAGACTTTGCTGTCGGCCACAGGCTCTTTAGTAGGGATGGGTTGCACCTCACTGATGGCGGTGCAGCTGTTTTAGTGGAGAAGATGACTAGAGGGTTGCAGAAAATTTTAAACTAGGTTGGGGGGGGTATTAGCAGTCTCACTGAGATAGATAGCCCAGGAGGAAAGCAGGGTGTAGAGAGGCCAGTGGTGGGTGGAAAGGGGGGTGGGGCTAGCATAGGGGGTAGGGAGGCATGTGTATTAAAGTATATAAATAAATTACAGGATCATAATCTAAAATGTATGTTTGCAAATGCAAGAAGCCTGGCTAACAAAATGGGCAAATTGGAGATTATGACGTTGGATGAAAATTATGATGTAATAGGTATAGCAGAAACGTGGTTGAACAGTTCTCACAACTGGGTTGTAAATTTAGAAGGATACGCCTTATTTAGGCAGGACAGAGAAAAAAGGAAAGGGGGAGGAGTATGGTATAGTCTCTGGAACGGGAAAGTTTGCGCCGGGAGATGCTTTGGCATTGTGACATCCTCACGTCGGCGGCGCTGCCTACCTAGAAGCACCTGGCTGTGACCAGAGTGGCGATGGATTGGAGCAGCAGGTAAGTTCGTGACAGTTAGATTGACTAACTGTTCCATAATCCAGCCTACAGTTCCCAGCAGCACCTTGTTCCAGAATCCAGCCTACAGTTCCCAGCAGCACCTTGTTCCAGAATCCAGCCTACAGTTCCCAGCAGCACCTTATTCCAGAATCCAGCCTACAGTTCCCAGCAGCACCTTATTCCAGAATCCAGCCTACAGTTCCCAGCAGCACCTTGTTCCAGAATCCAGCCTACAGTTCCCAGCAGCACCTTGTTCCAGAATCCAGCCTACTGTTCCCAGCAGTCTCTGTGTCCTGCATTTTCCGTACTATCAGCCTCCTCCTGAAAGCGTACTTGTGAGTACCATGGCCATCAAGGCCATATTCTTTACACTAACTTGCTTGACTTTTATGAGGAAATAAGTAGAAATTTAGACTCTGGCATAGCAGTAGATGTAGTTTACTTGGATTTTGCAAAGGCTTTTGATACAGTCCCCCATAGGCGACTAATGTATAAGTTTAGGTCTGTTGGTCTGGGGAGACACATTTGTACATGGATAGAAAATTGGTTAATGAATAGGATGCAGAGAGTAGTTGTTAATGGGGCTTCATTATGGACTAAAGTGCTAAGTGGGGTGCCACAGGGTTCTGTGTTGGGGCCGCTTCTATTTAATCTATTTATTAATGATTTGTAAGTGTTTTGTCAGCAAGGTTTCTGTGTTTGCTGACGACACAAAACTTTGTTGACCATTAAAAACTTCAGAGGATGTGCAATCATTGCAGGGGGATCTAGATAGATTGTCACATTGGGTTGCTAAATGGCAGATGAGATTTAATGTTGAGAAATGTAAGGGTGAATATTCACTGAGAGGCCCTGCAGAGATACAGTGTTCTCTAAATGAGTTAAAACAAAACTGCCCAAGCTGGTTCAATAATTGGAGATATTCATTATTAAACATATACAAATAATTATACATCCTTTATATTATATAAATATATTTATATTTTTACAGGGATTGTATTGAGTTTTTAGGAGAAACTAATTAGGTGGGGGCATATAACACTATTACACATAAGAAAGGTCTATATGTACAGTATGTGTGTAATTATCACTATTTTATGAAAACCACCATAACAAATAACACTATATAAAGTATAGTACAACTACTTACTACTAAATTACAAAACAAATGATATACAATTAAAAAAGTATACTTACTTTACTTGATACCCCTAAGTTTGAATGGAAAACTCAAAATAGTAGGTTTAGCCACACCTCCATGTAGATACTAAAAGGAAGTGGAATTTTACTAACATCCAATGAGGTTCTGATCTTACACTGTTAGCAAATCAAAAAATGAACTTAGGCTTTGTACATGGAAGACAGGAAGTGTAAGGAAGTTCCTGTATTACACTCAATTATGTGCTATTTGTAAAACATGTGACAGTCTTAGCCAATTAAAAATTCTTCAGATTCACACATTTACTCCCCCCTCCCTTTTCCACAGAAAGAAATAAGACAATCCAGTTTCTGTTTCCTAGACCGGATGTCTGAATATAATAACATGACTAATTAATGTTAATCTGGATCCTGTATAAGTTGCCAAAAGGTGAAGGAAAGTTTGGTTAGGTTTATGACTCCTACTGCCTTGAGAGACCCATATAATCCTTCCCTAATCCAATAGTGTAATAGCTATGAATGTAAGGGATGGGCAAATAGATCACTTGCATGTTTAAACACGACCGTGGGCATTTACTGTCTATAAGTAAGGAAAATGGCTATATTCCATGTATGAAAACGGTTTTCCAGATGTATGAAAACTAAATTTTCCAGCATTCTGTGCAGCCATGGAATGTTGCAGTTGTAGTTTTTAAACATGTGAAAAGTATAACACCCATGCTTTGGACATTAAGAAGAAACTAACTGCAAACAGAGAAGAATGCTGGGATTTGTAGTTTCCAAACATGTGAAAGGTCATGTAAAGGTTCTTATTCATCCAGGTCATGGTATATCTGTTGTATTCAATTAGATCAACAGGACTTGAAGTTTCGTTCTTGAACGTCTTCAAGAACTAAACTTCAGGTCCAGTTGATCTAATTGAATACAACAGATATGTGAAAGGTCACAAGTTTAACACCCCTGCTCTATACCATTAGGGTGCACTGCATCTGGACACATGCCTTAGCTACAAGACGTTCAGAAGAAACTAACTGCAAACAGATAATTGCTGGGATTTGTAGTTTCTAAACATGTGAAATGTCACAAGTTCAACACCCCTACTCTATACCATTAGGCTGTATTGCATCTCATGCATTTGCCACAGGCTACAAATAAAATATTTTTCATGTCTCTGCCCATCTCAGAAAAGCTATACCTTTACAAAGGCTTTTACAGCATTCCACAAACTAAATGCAGAACCAGAGCACAAACTACAGACCAGTTTTGCCTTAACTGAGCCATCATCAGTGTAGTGCAGGCCTCTGGCTATGCAATGTGAAGCACCTATGGACAGACATCTCTAATAAATTAAATAAGATAGGGAGTATATGCTAAAAGTAACAAAGACTTGTGGGTAATTTTCCATGCCAGCTCTCAGGCTTTTTACAGCATTCCACAAGCTAAATTCAAAACCAGAACACCAAGCTTTCAGCTTTATTGTGGAATGCTGAAAAAGCCTTTTTAAGGGTATAGCTTTCCCGAGAGCTTCCATTGAATCATGGAAATTACCCGGGAGTCTCCTTTCCTTATTTACATATACTGAAAGTGAGCTGCAAAGCCTTATTCTCTCCCTATCTTATATAATTTATTTGTGATGTCTGGATGCTGGTAACTGTATGAGTAACAGTTTAAATCATGCATGTGTAAAGATTCTTATATCTACACATAGCAAAACATCCACACATTTATTCCAATGGGCACACTTTTGCTAATATATATATCATCAAGATGAAGACGCCCCATGTGACGACGAAGCATTGAAATAAAACTAACAGTGATAAACCATCAGACCACAAAGGAAAAAAAGGAAACCAGGTAGGCTACGGGACTCCAAACAGCAGTTAAAACTTAGTTTTTATTCTAGTATTTAAAAACACGGGAATGGTGCACATATCCCCAAGCAAACACTCCAAGACACGCCACTTCCTCAGGGGCTCAGAGTGAGTTGCATCCTCTCCCTCCTTATCCACAGTTCATGTTAACCCCTAAATCACCACCATGGTATTAATGGAACAAATATATACAGTGACAGTTTAAAAACATAATTACAGACGTATCTGTTGTATTCAATTAGATCAACTGGACTTGAAGTTTAGTTCTTGAAGACGTTTCTGAATTGAGAAAGCCAGTCGGATGACTAGCAAAACGTCTTCAAGAACTAAACTTCAAGTCCAGTTGATCTAATTGAATACAACAGATATACAGCATATGTGTTCTAATACAAACTAGAAGTGTTCTAGCTGGGAAAATAAACCACATATCAACCATGTCTCCAGAATATGATACACTTAATATTCAAAGTATGTACTGTATTATATGTAAAATATCAGTACTGACAGCTGTACAAAGTATCTATCATACAGCAATAGTAATATTGTTAACTACTAACATAGATTACCTGATATAATCTAACAACCTAAAGCATTGTTCAGGAGTTTTTTAACATTGATTCTAGAGATGGATCGGTATCTTACAAAACATTATTTGTTAATAGGCAGGACATACCTAAATAGTATACACAATTCAGCCTTTATGTATCATATTAGGATGTATGCTGGATCTTATAACATGTATGCTGGATCTTTATTAATATAAGTTTGGGGGGGTACACTGATATTGATCACAACTCAGTAATCGCAGGAACAACTCAGCTCAAAGTCTCTATTAAGACCAAAAGGGGCTATATGGTCTCTAGGGTGTGAATCCAAAAAGGCTCTTTCCTTAGGAGATTTTTGTTCCTATCTCCTTTCCTAACCCCCCAATTCACATGATCGATAATCTGAAAGTTCATTTCAATCATTCCTTGATGTACATCCATAATATGAGCTGAGATTGCAGTAGTGTATATAAACCTTGAATGGAAGCATTTATATGCTCCGCTACTCTTTTGTATGCGGGGTCTTTCCCACATACTGTTTCCCGCACACACAAGTGGCCATTTACACCACAAATGATGTTCTGCAATTATAAAAGCTTTTAATGGTATACTCTCTATTGCTCCTAGTACTTTTAAATTTTTTAGAATTTTTAAAATATTTACACATTTTACACCTGTTTAGGCCACTTTTAAAACTACTCTTGCAAGTCAACCAGGTCTCTGATCTATGGTTCGTATTGGATTTGAAAAGACTGGGAGATACAATAGAGCCTACAGTCTTGTTTCTCTTTAACACCTGGGTGCTGGTAACTGTCTGGGTAACAGTTTAAGTTATACCTGTGTGAAGATTCTTATATCTACACATAGCAAAACATACACACACATAAATTCCACTGTGCACCAATGTTTCAGTACCTTCCTAGGTCCCTTTCTCAAGCCAAATAACAACAGTGTATCATGGGATGAACAATTTAAAGGGTATGTCCACCCTTAAATGTACTTTTTAATATGTTGTTCCCCCATGTCTCCCAGCCCCAACCGCAGTCGCGTCTGTGATTGGCTGAGCGGCAGCCAATCACGGACGCGGCTGCCGGTCATTCAGTGCAGCGGAGGAAAGAGGAGAGGTAAGTAAGAGTTTGGGGAGCTTTTTGAAAATAAAAAATATGCGGTTGGGGCTGGGAGACATGGGGGAACAACATATTAAAGGGGTTTTATGCTAGGGGGAGGGATAGTAGAACGGGAGGGAGAGGGAGGGAGAAGGAGGGGGAGGGAGGGGGGAGAAGGGCTGCAGTACGCATGGCAAATATCTACCGGAGGCAAGGTAGCAGGCAGAGCCCTGTATGGACTCTGCTAGCCTCCTGGTGGGCAGTTTTTGGGACTTGGGGGGGGGGGACTACAGGCGAACCCTATGGAGCTGGGATGTGAGGTAAGGATTAAACTACACTACATGGTGGGGCCAGTAGTTGGGGGGATTATAGTTTTGGGGGTGGACATGCCCTTTAAAACATAAACCACGCCTTTAACAGTGACTTCATCAAAGTGGATAATTGAACCATTTAAAGTGCAACATTTAAAGTGCTAGTGCCTTGTGAACTACTAAAACAAAAATGTTTTTATAAAGTGCTATATGAATACTCATATCTAGTGCAAAATAGGGGAAAAGTGCTATGTGACAAGTACCATTAAGGTACATTTTAAATACATTATTATCTTAAACAATTAACAATAATCAATTAACAATAATAATAATGTGGCAAAGTGACATCCTGACCAATTTAAATATAAATAGTGACACTTCTATAAGATGTTTAAAGGGGATGTTGTTGAAAATGACTATTTTTTTAAAAAAGGGGTAAGAATCTTAAAAATCTTAAAAAATACCTGTTTAATCAAAATATATTATGTCCTATGTGGTACTATATTCTCCAAATACATTCTACCATTATAAATATGAACATCAATATATGGGAACAAATAAATACAAGAGCTATATACTAGAACTGTCTTTATCTTTCATTTAGGAAACACTTAACATTTTTTGATAACACTGTTTATCAAAACAACAAAAAAAAATTATTTCAATGTTTCAATGTCACGCAGGGTGTCTTCATCAGGATGAAGACGGCACTTGCTGTGCTGAAACGCGCCAATATCTTTTTAATGTGACCAATAAAATATGTGTGCTGCCGCTTTTGATTTAGTATATCTATCTATCTATCTATATAAATATATATATATCCCTTAAATTATATATATTTTATGGAGATTGCATTGAGGTTTTAGAGTGTACTATGTATGTGGGGGTTGTCAAAAATAATACTATACATGGGTAAAGTGTATAATGTACTATCTGTAACAGTTATAACATTAATTGGTGTATTAATATGTTATAAATAAAGATATAAGTTTGTAACAGTGTAAAAGAACTTACATACAGAATCTCCCCACGTTTAAATGGACTGGTCAAAATGAGAGCTATAGACACACTTCTCTAATTTTTCCATTTCTCCATAGGAAAACTAAAAGGAAGTGCGGTGTCATTTCCTATTAATTCTAATATCCATTAAGTGTGGCTCTGGTAGATACTGTAGCACTATTAGCCAATGAAAAGGAAGTTTCACTCTTTAGATCATATCCGGGCGCAATGCATGCTTTAGAGTAATATCCGTTTGCATTGCATTGTGGTAGAGATGAGTAACCCAAGATGGCCAGCACTTCACTGAGGCACAGTAAGGCTCTGAAGACACCTAGAAAAAAAAGAGACAAGGTAAGTTAGGCATACAGCTTCCATTCAAACTTCATTGTTATTTTTAGTGTACTTATCCTTTAATAAGGTAAATATTAATAAATCTCCTGGACCGTACATCCTCAGGTACTTAGGGAGCTAAGTTCAGTTTGATCTAGGCCATTGTTTCTTATTTTTGCAGATTCCCTCATGTCCGGAGGTGTGCCTCTGTATTGGAAAAAGGCTGATGTTATTTCAATATTCAAAAAGGGTAGTCGTTCACAGCCAGGTTATTACAGGCCTGTAAGTTTAACTTCAGTGGTGGGGAAGATACTGGAATGTTTAATAAGGGAAGATGTTCTCTAGTATGTTTCAAGGACTGACATTATAAGTAGTAACCAGCATGGATTTATAGATCTTGTCAAACTAACTTGTTTGGCTTTTATGAGGAAGTTTAAAAATTTAGACTTTGGCATAGCAGTAGATGTAGTTTACTTGGATTTTATAAAGGCTTTTGATACAGTTCCCCATAGGTGACTAATTTATAAGCTAAGGTCTGCTGGTCTGGGAGTCACATTTGTACATGGATAGAAAATTGGTTAATGAATAGGATGCAGAGAGTAGTTGTTAATGGAGCTTCATCATTATGAACCAAAGTGCTAAGTGGGGTGCCCAGGGCTGCCATTAGACTCTTTCAGCAGGGCCCTAACTAACATAATCTATCTAACCTAACCAAATCTATCTAAAGCTAACCTAACACAATACTACCAAGTACTAAACAAGTATTAATAGAAATAAGTACAACACTTATTAACTAAAGAACATTTTTTTGGCTGTTTTAATATTAGATCTTAGTCCAATTATTGTTAATAATAAACAAGTCATTTAGTTAAATCTTTTGGCTAAAAAAGTAACACATTTCCTAAATATTATAGAAACTATATCTACAACAGTACTAACTAGCTACTTTAGCAGCTACATTACATAAATATATAGTGCAATGAACGATAATATTATAGTGCAGTTAACAATATCAGTAAAGTGCAAACAACAAAAAAATATTTACAATAACACACCAAAGAGTACCTCAGTTCACATCAACAAATATAGAAGTATAAATCACTGTCCAAAAAAACGTAACAAAATATAAATAAAGGAGGGTATTTGGGCAAAGTGTATATAAGTTCTTCCAGTAATCACTACAAAAGAAGAAGTCACTGGATCCGCATACTACAAAAGATCCCAGTGCTGCAAAAGAACTATTTCAGAGAGTCAGCTGTCTCACCTTCCGGTTTGCAAAGTCTTTTATCGGGTCCTTGAAGTCAAGCTTTTTTGCCAGCTCATTTTCAATGGAAATGACTGCAAGGCTATTTAAGGCTGTTCACTCATTGTTGAACGCTGGTAGTTTTTAATCAAGGACAGTTTACTAAATGCCCTTTCTCCTTCAGCCACTGACAATGGAAGAGTTATGAATATTCTTAGAGCAATGCATATCTCACCAAATTTTCCCTAAAGCTGTAGATTATAGATGGCATTTAGCAGATCTAATGGCTGAAGGTCTTCTGAAAACGTTGCTTCATACACTTTGCGAAGATGTTGCAGTTGGGTGTCCGTAAAGTCGTGCAGATATGCAGAGATCAATTTGCGAGAGAAAGTTATGAGTTCTTCATCTGAAAGCTTTCTAAATTTCAGGACGGGAGCAAACAACTTGCAGACATTTTCCATTGATTGAAACCGTTGAAGAAGATGAGAAATAATGGTATCTAATGTTAATAAGAACACGTTGATATCTGTTGTATTCAATTAGATCAACTGGACTTGAAGTTTAGTTCTTGAAGACGTTTCGCTAGTCATTCGACTGGCTTTCTCCCGCAAAACATCAAATTTACAAGGGAAGAGGTACAAAACAACAAACTGGCTTTCTTGGACTGCTTGGTAGAAGTTAAGGAAAATGGTAAACTGGAAGTAGAGGTTTACAGAAAACCAACACACACAGATCAGTATTTGATGTTTGACTCCCACCACCCTTTAGATCACAAGCTGGGTGTCATCAGAACCCTGCAACACAGAGCTGAGAACATCCCCACTAGCACAGAGGCGAAGGCTAAAGAAATGAAACATCTCAGAGGAGCCCTTAAAACTTGTGGATATCCAGAATGGCCTTTGTCAAAAGAAGTAGAAGGAAAGAAAAGAACACGAATACCAACAGTGAAGGAGAAAAGCAAGACAGGAGAAAGAACATGGTCATCCCATATATAGCAGGGGTCTCTGAGAAATTAAAGGGTATCTCCACTGAGGAAAAAGCATTTTTTTTTTTTTGGTTTATTTTAAAGTACACCATCCCTCAACCCTCCCCCTACCTTTTTTTCCCCAGAATTCCCTTTCGTTTGATTGTAGCAGCATGGGAAAGTTGTGCAGGTTCCTGGGGGTGTGTCTTCCCCTGTGCTGGGAGTGCTGTCACTCAATGTGCATCATCATGGTAGCAGACACACCCACTTGGCTGCAGTAAGAAATCCTTTCCTCCCTGACTCTCTAAGTTCATTTTTCCAGCTGATTATGCAGAGAGAGACAGGGGAGGAAAAGTTAAACCCTCTTCCCACACTACTGTAACAAATACAGGGGAACTTGTGTTGTTTTTAATAAAGATTTGTTTGTGTCTAACTCTAAGATTGATTTCATAGGGGATGCTGGGAATAAGAGGCAATCTGGTATGGGAGGGAGTGGGAGAGAGAAAAAGGAAGTACCTGATTACTCCTCCATTAATTAGTGAGGTCAGCAAGCTGCTTTGATGGTCATGTGATTATTCCTCCATTTAGCAGTGAACTCAGTAGCTTGGAGAGCTGTGATGGTCATGTGATTATTATTCCTCCATGTAGCAGTGAAGTGTGTGTGTGTGTGTGTGTGTGTGTGTGTGTGTGTGTGTGTGTAGAATCGACCAGACAGCAGTCCCGACGGATCCTCTCCCATTCTGCGCATGCACTAAAGGAAAACACGCGTCGGACATTTTACATGCAGGCAGTCAATGAAAGTGGGCGGACCTGCACCATCCACAGCGTTCTGAGACAAACTCATTGGATTTCTTCTAAACTACTGCTCAAAGACACAGGATACTGCAGGTACATTTCCACCATCCACATATCTATCCTTACAACCCAGGTGACTTTTAGCAGTGGAGATACCCTTTAAGAAGAATTTTCAAAAAACACCGTATCCCTGTCTGCTTTAACCGAACAACACACTGAGGCAGCAATTGGTACATCCGAAAGACCCAATACCGAAACACAAGAAAAGCGACATCATATACGCAGAGTAGTGCAGTAAAGAATGCTCTGATTTGTATGTGGGGGAGACCAAACAGCAACTGCATCAACGTATGGCCCAGCACAGAAGAGCCAATTCCTCGGGTCAGGACTCAGCCGTGTACCTGCATCTTAAGGATAAAGGACATACCTTTGAAGATTGTAATGTTAACATATTGGCAAAGGAACGTAAATGGTTCAAGAGAGGTGTTAAGGAGTCCATTTATGTGAAAATAAAGAAACCAAGCCTAAATAGAGGTGGGGGGGTTCGACACCAACTGTCTGCCATGTACAATGCTGTTTTGATACCTTACTCTGGGCGTTCCTATAACACCTCTTAGCCACTATCCAATCACGCCCTTAACACTTGGCTGTGATATGCTAATTGGGATTTTCCAGGGTACATAATTGCCAAAGATTCTTGTACAAGTCATTCTGAATTGAGAAAGCCAGTCGGATGACTTGCGAAACGTCTTCAAGAACTAAACTTCAAGTTCAGTTGATCAAATTGAATACAACAGATATACCATGACCTGGATGAATGAGAACCTTCACAAGCAAGAACACGTTGACTTTAAATTTTTGCTGTGCTTCTTCTTTTCGTGTTCTGGTTTGTCGGAGCTGTTGTGTGTTCATTAGCTCTTTCCAAATTATTCCCTACCACAGTAGCTTCTGAAAGTAGAGATGCCCATTTTTCACGTAGTGACTGCATTTCTTAAGTTAAAGCCTTGATATTAGCAGCAGTAATATCAATATATATAGATCTTGATTGAAGGAGTTTATTTCTTTCTTCAAAACTCTGTAGGACTTTTACCCAGAATGTTGTCAAAAAGAGTGCTCTGAAATAAGAGAAATATTCATATAGGCCTTGTGCATCAGAATGTGCTGCTGTTGTTAGTTTTCCAGATGCAATAACCTTCTCTAGTGCTGTGAGAATGCTTGGAAGTCTTCAGGCAAAAGGATGAACAGCTTTGATTCTTGCACTCCATCTAGTCTCACTTTGCCATGTAAAGAACTGCCAACTTCTTTAGTCAAGGTGTCCCATCTTTCAGGGCTGCTGCTAAAAAATATATACAATCTGTCCACACTTCCAAAAAAAGTTTTCATTTCTGGACAGCATGCTGCAGGTATTGATGCTGAAGTACAAAGAAATTTAGCAAGGGAAGCATATAGGTTTACTCTTTTGCTGCAAAGACTCCTGGGTGTAACTTTGTACTTGGCCTCAAGGAATTTGGCATTATGGGGGAGCACACAAAAAAATCTTAAAAATGGAAATTTTCTCAGAACTCTTGAACTACTATCTCAATATGACACATTGCTTCATGACCATCTAAAAAAAAAGCTGGATGAGTTTCTGCAAACAAGGAATGTTGCAAGTTACTGGTATTGATACATAAAGTAGAGTTGATCCAGGAAAATTTCCGATTGCCACTTGGAGTCAGGAAGGAATTTTTCCCCCCTTCATAAATTTGGTGGTTTTTTTTGCCTTCCTCCTCTGCCTTCCTAAACTTCAAGTCCAGTTGATCTAATTGAATACAACAGATATACCATGACCTGCATGAATGAGAACCTTCACAAGCTCTGGATCAACATTTAGGCAGGAAATGAGGATATTGCTAGATGGGTTGGACTGGATGGACGTATGTCTTTATTTAACCTCAAATACTATACTATACTAACATTATCATGGAAAATCAAACAACACCTCCAATGGCATATTTCCAATATGCACAGCTCAAACATTATGTACAAACAATAACAGCTAAAACAAACTTCCAAACAACTCCTACTCCATTTAAACTATTATGCAAAGGAAACACAGCACTACAACTTTTAATCTCTAACATCTATCGAATATTACAATCTTTAGACACCAATAAGCTCCCATCATTCACAGCTAAATATTCAACTGCTCATTTTTAAAAGAACAATGGGAAAAATGCTTCTTATTTACTCATACACTGTCAATAGCCTGTAAAGCACAGGGAAAAAAAATACAAACTGCTTAGCGGTTGGTAAAGATGTCCTTCCACACTACGTAAAATCTTCCCTACAATTCCCTACACCTAGTCCAATGCTGAACTAATATAATAAATCTATATTATAGATTTAGTCCCCTGCTCTTGCTAAACATACTCTCTGCATTTTTCTAATTGCGGATAGAGCAGTACTTCCATGGTACTGGAAAAAACAAATAACTAAATGGGCAAGTCCAGCCCTAAAATGAAAACTTACATACAGGTAAATCACCCCCCAAAACCCTAAACGGTAATAGTTTGAAATCTGAAATATATAAGTCTAACCTGAAATCCTGCACAATGTCCTGTTTCCCGTTTCTGCTTCCAGGTTCTTCAAGTTAGCAACTGTCAGTTATGGATTTGACAGTTGACATCAAAGACAATTACTGAATGTTAATCCCCTATCTGCCCCTTCTGAGCATGCCCAGGCTCTGTACCTGCTCAGTACAGGTTTCTAAATTGCTCAGTTTCCATGAGGCATCCAGAAGCATAGCAGGCATACAGTAATGAATTCATAGGACAAACTATGATATATCAACATATTTTAAAGAGGTCATTCTTTCTAAAATATGTTCTTATGAGGGTGGAGTTGTTCTTTAAACATCTAAAGACTCAAAATAATGAGAATGGAGGAGCACACAGCTTCTATGGCTAACAAAACTCATTAAACAATGGTCCAACTGGATATTGATATTGAAATTGATAAATATAAAAAATGTGTTGTTATCCTAATATTAAGCAAGACCTGGGCACCCCTCCCCCCATACATTCACATAAACAACTGAAATATAAATGTGGATAATTGATATTTCTAGTATTTAATCATACCTTTACTTTGTTTTGTAAATGTAATGTTTTGAAAAACTCAATAAAACATGGAATTAAAATAAAAATACTAAACACTATATAAATGTTTTTATTGCTACAAAAACACATTGTGCACTTTTATTGAATTTTAGAATTCATATCAAACTGGGCTATGGCTAGGACCGAAAGCCATGCATATTTTACTTTGCTTACTACTACTTTTGTGTAATACATAAACAGTAATTATTTAGTACTCTCAAAACAGGTATGTAGATAGCAGATATATATCCAATTATAAAGTTATTCAATCTTTATTATGAAAAATGGCAAAAGAAATTATGGAGAAACGTTCCCTCTTACAAACGGTGTATAGCTCAGGCTTAATGAACCAAACAAAAGTAGTGGATTCCCAGTACCTATTAAATGTTTGGCACAGAACTGCTGCTCACATGTGGTCAGATGAGACAATGAACTGAACCTTTAGCTGCATGATAACCAATAGGACTTGCAATTAGAATATTTTCTTTTTATTTATTCAGTCAATCTACATGGCCACACCAGAACAGAAGTCTATGATGATTGAATAGCTATAAAGACTGCAAGTTTTTTCTATCCAAAGAGATTCATGGGAAGAAGGGAAGGATTTATGACAGCATTTT
Source organism: Hymenochirus boettgeri (assembly GCA_019447015.1). Classification (NCBI taxonomy): domain Eukaryota; kingdom Metazoa; phylum Chordata; class Amphibia; order Anura; family Pipidae; genus Hymenochirus; species Hymenochirus boettgeri. The sequence continues at coordinate 123,643,822 of CM033470.1, forward strand.
GGTTAAGGGCAATGATTTTGTTTTTCAAAATAGTTCTGGCTTGAGACTAGAAATAAACAGAACAAAAAATGCTAACAATCAGGGAGATTCAATAAAAGTTCCTATCATTAAAAATGGTGCTAATTTTGCCTCCACCAATCAGATCTTATTTAACATTTGAAAGCTAACATCTGATTGGTTGGGGCAAAATTAGCACCATTTTGAACAATAAGAACTTTTGTTGAATAACCCGGGATAGTATTTTAAAAAAATACTAAACTAAAACAGTTGGAATATTTTTGTAAGTAAACTATACAAGTATATAAATATTCACTTTAAATTCCTGCCAGCTAAATGAGTGCAAAAAGCGTTAAACCAAGCGCCTTACTAGAGATTAGTGGACTTTTGCTAAAAAAACAACAACATTATTTTCTAAACATCAAATATTTTTCTCAACTTAAGAATTATAAAACATAACCCAGTCTTACATTGGGGTGTGCAGCCCAGACCATATGTAAATGATCAGTATTTTTAAGTCCGCAGAGTAAATTTATGACTGCAACACCAAATAACACTGTGACAGAGGGGGGCGGCTGGATTTGGGACAGAGGGGGGACCTGGATTTGAGACAGAGGGGGAGACCCTGGATTTGGGAGAGAGGAGGGGCTGGATTTGGGACAGAGGGGGGACCCTTGATTTGGAACGAGGGGGGACTCTGGATTTGGGAAAGAGGGGGTCCTGGATTTGGGACAGAGAGGGGGACCCTGAATTTGGGACAGAGGAGGGGCAGGATTTGGGACAGAGGGGGGGGGCATGGATTTGGGAAAAGAGGGGGGAGCATGATTTGGGACAGAGGAGGGACCCTGGATTTGGGACAGAGGGGGGACTCTGGATTTTGGACAGAGGGGGGACTCTGGATTTGGGACAGAGGGACTCTGATTTGGAACAGAGGGGGGACTCTGGATTTGGGACAGAGGGGACTCTGGATTTTGGACAGAGGGGGACTCTGGCCTTGGGACATGGAGGAGGGGGGCTTAGCCTTGGACCACTCTGGCCACTCTGGCTTCTAGCACCCGTTATTGTAACAGGCTTAACGTCTAGTATTATCATAATAGACAAAAGCTATTCTTATGGTGTTATATGTAATAATTATGGTCCAAAGTTTTATCACACACTATTCCAACAATGTATTAAGTTTCCTTTTTGACACCCATAATTGGTGGAGATGTTAATATCACTTCCTAATTATTAGAGACAAAGTACAATGTTATGCCATACCCAATAGGCCTGAAAGCATTGCCATATGCTTTCTTTGATCCTTGGTGAATTGTTCACCTGACTGAAAAAAGCTACATCTATTCAGTTGTATTTAGATGCATTCTAACTTGCATATTTGAAAGTCCGGGTTTTAATAGTAGCATCAACAAATATACATTCATAACAATAATTCTCCAACTACCGTATATACTCGAGTATAAGTCGAATTTTTCAGGCTTTAAAATTAGCCTGAAAACCTAACCTCGACTTATACTCGGGTCAAGTCCTAATTCTGCAATTGCCGATAGTAACCAGTAGTGGCGCTGTATTAACCTACATAGAAAGTTACAGGAGCTGATCTGCCTTTACACTTCCTGCTTCCTGTAGTCTGGCTGCTGGACTCACTCAGCACTGTCACTGCTCATCTGGATGCTGTAAATCTGATGGGTCTCCTCAGTTTGGGGCAAAAAACAGCTGCTAGTACATGGCAAATGACAGCTTGAAACTACAACTCTCAGGTGACATTTTTAACAATTGGGATCAGAGTCCATTACTATATGGGGTCAGAGGGCCCATTACTATATGGGGTTAAGGAATTGTAAATTATGGTAAGCTTAATTAAAAGTTTACTGAACCTTGCCACTCCACATTTTTAGAAACTGAAACTCCCAGCAACAAAGCATGCTGGGAGTTGTAATTTCCAAACATCTCGAGTGCCAAGGAATTGGAGGTTACTGGTACTGGATTTGGCTATTACTGTATGGGATTCGTGTATGGGAATTCTGCTGTTCCTTTTAAAGGGCAACTAAAGCCTAAAAACAACACAGAATCAGAAGGCAGTAGTGGTGATAATTTCTACCCCTCGGCTTATACTCGAGTCAATCAGTTTTTTACAAATTTTTTAGGTAAAAATGGTCCCTCGACTTATACTCGGATCGACTTATACTCGAGTATAAACGGTAAGCTAATTAAAAACTTGGCTACACCTGAAAGTCAGTCATGTCATTGGAGTTTAAATAATACATTATTAAGACAGCACGGTTTTTCCACAATTCAGATTCAGATTTATGAATATGGGAATTCTAAAATATGCTGTATTCAGTCACATTAAAAGCTATTATTACGTTGTTCAGCTACAACAAATTTACACTTGACCTCCCCATACCTAGGGCTAGATGGGCAGACATAAAAATTAAAATGATTTTAAGTGCAAGTTCTATCTCCAGTTACCTGCTCCCCTGCGTCCTCCTCATTCTGTCAATCATTCACCTGACACTGCACGTTACACACAGTCTAATCAGCTTGAAAAATGACTTTTAGAACATATCTTGTTGTTTAAATCATAATCCACACGTAAAGGCAAGATGCGCCAACAATAAATTTCAGCTCCATTCTAGCAGATTACTGGATACACTGTTTGGGGAGGAGTATTTCTGTAAATCCTGAAAAATGGAGCATGATGATTGGCTGCCAATGTACCCACCTGATTGGCTGAAAGTTCCCTGCTCTTCCTGGAAGGGAGGGGGGAGTTCCTTGTCTGCAGTGAGCACACATACAGGGAGATTCAATAAAGTTCTTATTGTTTAAAATGGTGCTAATTTTGCCCAACCAATCAGATCTATTTTAACATTTGAAAGCTAACATCTGATTGGTTAGGGCAAAATAGCACCATTTTAAACGATAGAGAACTTTATTGAATACCCCTGATAGTTTAGCTTGTAACGCTGTACAGAGGAGGATGGGAATGTTGTGGTGATGTCATTCCCCTCCTAGTGAGTGAAGGTGGAACTAAACAGAATGGCATGGCAGTTACACAGAGATTACAGAAGTAAGGGTAAGAGCTTTAAACTTATTTTTAAAGGATCTTTCTTTTCAAACTATGTTTTTTTTTAGAGATTGGATTTGCCCTTTAATATGTTGTTGGTTAATCTAAGCCTGTGAGTTTTGTATTGAAAGAAAATTTTCTTGCTGGCCCTACATACAAAGTATGGCTGAAGGCGTGTCATGTGCCAGGTTGTACTAATGATATTGCCAATACTTTGTCCCACTCCCAGCTTCAGTGTTTTCAGCTTCTGGCAGTGTCATTGGAAGATTTTGTAGAAGTGATTCAAGCAGATTTGTTGAGCTTGGTCCCCTTAGTGATGGAGTGATGAAATTGATTTCAGGGTCTGTCTGAGAATACATGGATGTCTTACACTTTTAGCTGGAGTAAGTGGCCGGCTTTTCAAATTGCAGCAATGGATGACAGCTTTCATTTTACATTATACGCATGCAGTTTGGCTTTATCCAGTATTATAATGATTTTAGCCCAAATTTCTTTCTTTTTTTCGATTGTAACAACATGCCTGATTTGGTTAGGGATCCTTTAATTTGTCAGATGTTAAAAGGTTTGGTGAAGATTCCCCATTTTTGGCGATAAACGGAAACCAGTTCCTATGAACATTTTGGTGTTACTGATTAAAGACTGCAGGCTTTATCATTATGAATTCACTAAGTCATTATGAATTTTTGTTCTTTAGGTTACCCAAGGAGTGGGCCTTCGCATATATTGGAGGCAGGGTGTTGCTGAACTACCACTCTAGGTAAACAATCAAAATGGGTGCCAGTAGTTCTTGAACTTAAACAGTATCTTATTTATTAACAAACAAATATTAATAAAACATGGAAGTAGCACAATAGAGGTGACAAAGCATGGCACAGATACTCACAAACCAGAGGAATCAGAAACAGTATAAACAATCAGCTTGTTAGTGGCACCCCAGCTCTCAGGTAGTGGAATCTTCTATCCTTGTATCTGGCATTATGTTTTCTGGGTGGAAAACCCAGCCTCTATTCCTTACTAATCTCCTTGTTGGAGCTCAGTTGCTCACTATGTTACCCTACTCTCTATCTATCACTCCTAGAGTGATCTATAACAGGGTCTAATCTCTCACTAACTGGGCCTACCTGCCAAATCCTGCCAGAACAAGAAAACTCAAGTGTAACTAGTTTACCAGTTCCCTAAAGGAATACAAAAAAGGAATAAAATCAGTCAATAAAGAAGTAAAGCTGCAGCCATCCTCCATCTTCAAATACTGTTTGCTGTGTATTTATTGTGTTTGTATTCTTCTTTATGGTTTATAAAAAATATGTTTGGCTATTTAAATAGAAGGTCCCTGAGTCTATATCCAATGTTGGCGGAACATATTGATGTTCTGCTGCATGGGATTGGTGTATGCCATTTTTTATGTGGGTCACTGTGGGGGTTCTCTTGCTTGGTGATAGGGCTGGGGAAGGGAAGGGTCAATAGATGCTATACCTTTAACTTTGCTGATTGGCTGGATCTGTGACTAGTTCTACCTGTCCTCTGAAGCAGTCAGCTATAAGGAGGCCCCCCTCACACCCTCCCATTTTGGTTTTATTATAAATAACTGTGAAGCACATACATTTGTGTTTGTAAAAAAAAAAAAAACAATTAAATAAATAAGATAATTATATAATATTTAAAAGTGAAAAATGATTTTACAAATTTAGGTATCTTTTTCTTTAATGTTTTTTGTTTGTCACAGCTTGAGTAACAGAATATTGATATGGACTCTTGCTCTTAGAGATTAGCCCAATAATGAATATCCTGGAAGCTCAGCTAGTATGAGTGGGCCAAAAATGGTTTAGGGTTAAAGAATATTGTTTTTACAAAAACTTACGGTATTATATGTACAGAACTATAAACTAGTTACCCTCTAGTCTTCTTGTTCTGGAAGGATTTGGCCAGTAGGGGCCACTGTGTAAAAGTATTAAAGGGATTTCAGCAATGTGTTCAGCCTCTTTCACTTCCTGAAGTTTCCCATAGGATAGAGGAAGAGCGAAAGGGACCTAGATAACAGGTTGGCCCAGTAATGCGAGATTAGATTCTGTTATAGATCACTCTAGGAGTGATAGATAGAGTAGGGTAGCTAGTGAGCAGCCTGAGATCCAACAAGATTAGGGGTAGAAGATTCCCCTACAGTGCCCTGAGAATTGGGGTGGCATTTACAAGCTGACTTTTATTATTATGCTGTTTCTGATTCCTCTGGTTTGTATTTGTGTGATATCTGTGTCATGCTATGTCACCTCTATTTTTTAATTGCAATGCCTTATTAATATTGTTCTATGAATAAATAAGATACTGTTTAAGTTTGAACCACTGGTGCCCATTTATTGTTCGGCTACACCCTGCCTCCAACATATGCAAAGGCCCACTGAGTCTTATTCATAGAATTTGGGCTGTCAGTCTCTGGAGCAAATTAAGTACCATTTTTCTATCATTTTCTATCTATCATCTTACATTTGGATCGTGGGGCTTAAAGGGTGTAGAAGTCGTTGGTGGGGATTTCTTTGAATAGTGACTGTATAATTGTGTTACCTTTGGCACTGCAAATCTAATTAATCAAACATTATAAGTATCATCATGCCTTTCATACTTCCAGTTGATGTATATGCATGGGCTTGTAGCAGAGTTTATTAAAGTGGAACTGTGGTCCAAAAATGACTTTAGATAAATTGATAGGAATTGCTCTCCTGAGCAATTTATTTTCATTGTTTATTTGGCATAATTTTGAAAATATTTACATTTTTGTGTGTGATATGGCAGCAGCATCACCAGGTCCTCTGCACTTCCTGCTTCCTGCTCGAAACCATGTCAGTCAATCTGCCCTGTGTCTCTTCCTGCCCTTTGCAGGCCCCTGGTCCCTCCCACTCATGGACCCCATGGTCTCTCCAGTTGTAGGCCCCCCTTTGCCCATTCTCTTACAGCCCCATGTGGCCCCACCCACTCGTGCATGCACAAGCCCCACCCACTCGCATGGCACAAGCCCCACCCACTCGCAAGTGCAGAAGCCCCACCCACTCACGGGTGCATACCCCTCACCCACTCGCCAGTACATAAGCCCCGCCCACTCGCATGTGCAGTGGCCCACTCAGACTCCCTTACCTACTCTGTCAGGACGTCACACAACAGAGAGGAGGAGGGACTTCCTGTCTCCCTCACACACTGAGTGAGTCTGAGGCTGTGCTGACCGGCAGCACTGTGCGGAGAAGCTTTAGGAATATCATATGTCAGCCTCCCACCCATTAACTTTCTGGTCGTCATTTATTTATATCTTGGGCTGTGGAGCAGTAGAGTGGTGGTTGATGGTAGGGAACTGGACTTTCATTTATACTCAACTTGTTTGGAGACCACAGTTCCCCTTTAACCACACCATGCCTTTGCCATAGATCGTGAACCTAGGGTTAGTTCTACAGAATTAATTAAGGACAACTAAAGCCTCAGAACAACACTGAACCAGAAGGCAGAACACCTTGATATAAAGCCATGTAATCAGTGTCTTACCTCTCATTTGATATGAGTGCTGGGAAATTTACCTAAATAATATATGGTTTTTGCTTAACTTCACGCATTCTAATGTCACACAGTCTGGTCAACGACCATTATGTTCTGCCCATGCTCAGTCTTTAGCTATGGCAGAAACAGTGGTAACTTACTCTAAATGGTTGTGGCACCTGGAAAATGGTCTGGGGAACATGTCACTGTCACCAAAATGTCTTAAAACACTTCCTGAAGTCCGGCGGGCAATTGTCGGCTTTTGTGCAAGCTACATTCACCGATACATTTAGGATTATCAAACAAACGAACAAAACATACTTCCAGAAGAACATCCTTCCTAGGTTTAGCGAATGGTACATTCAGGGTTGGATAGTGTAGTGGTTAAAGGCTCCGACATGGGAGACCAGGGTTCGATCCTGGCTAGGGGCAGCTATACAATGTTTGGATTATTAACCATATAATACCCTATATAATAACCTAGTAATAATAACCATATAATATAATATCATATGATAACCTAGTAATATAATAACCATATAATACCCTAGTAATATAATAACCATATAATATCCTAGCAAGGATTGGTTTGGATTTGGGTTATCATATTACTAGGTTATTATATGGTTATTATATTACTAGGTTATTATATACTAGGGTATTATAATAATCCAAACATTTGTATAGCTGCCCCTAGCCAGGATTCAAACATTGGTCTCTCATGTCAAAGGCGGGGCCTTTAACCTTACACTGTCCAGCCACTACATTATATGGTTAATATATACTAGGTTATCATATGTTAATTGTTTGGTTATTATATTACTAGGGTACTGTATGGTTAGTATATTATTAGTTTACAAACGTTACATTCGAGGGTTGGATAGTGTCCTTTTTAAAGGCCACCGCCTTTGACATGGGAATCAGGGTTTGAATCCTGGCTAGGGGCAGTTATACAAATGTTCGGATTATTATAATCCCCTAGTAATATATGGTTATTATATTACTAGGCTATCGTATAGTTTTATATTACTAGGTTATTATATAACTAGGGTATTGTATGGTTATTATATTATTAGGTTATTAGCAAACAGTACATTCGAGGGTTGGATAGTGTACTGGTTAAAGGCACCGCCTTTGACATGGGAGACCAGGGTTTGAATCCTGGCTAGGGGCAGCTATACAAATGTTTGGATTCTTTTAATACCCTAGTAATATAATAACCATATAATAACCTAGTAATATACTGTAATAACAATATAATAACCATATGATAACTTAGTAATATAATAACGATGTAATGTAGTGGCTGGATTGTGTACTGGTTAAAGGCACCGCCTTTGACATGGGAGACCAGGGTTTGAATCCTGGCTTGGGGCAGTTATACAAATGTTCGGATTATTATAATACCCTAGTAATATAATATGGCTATTATATTACTAGGTTATCATATGGTTATTATATGACTAGAGTATTATAGGGCTATTATATTACTAGTTATTTTATGGTATTATATATATGGGTATTATAATAACCCAACATTTGTATAGCTGCCCCTAGACAAGATTCGAACCATGCCCTCCTATGTCAAAGGCAGTACACTATCCAGTACATTTCCAGGTATAGCTGCCCCTAGCCATCGATTTTACAATCAAAAGTCCGGAAACATCGTAAGTCCGAGAAATCCGCGTCAGGGATAGTTTAGAAGTCAGAGTCCATTCGAACTCATAAAGTTTGGCTCGAACTCGGGCTCGAGTTCGAGTTCTAGTCCATCCCTAGAGATGACGTGTGTGTGGCCTACTCTAGCCAATTCCTGCAGTAGCTTAGGGCTGGGCATGTGCAAAAACCTCAGTGGCAAGACTGTGTGACTGGAATGCTTAGACATGAAATACTTTTAGTAAGGTACATTTTCCAGCACCAGCTTCTCCGGCTATGTGCTCTGCTTTCTGACTCAGTGTTGCTCTGAGGCTTTAGTTACCCTTAAATGGCAACGTTGGATAAATATATAATATTGTATGTCTTTTTTGTTTGTCAATGACAGTTCTTGATTGATTTTCAACTGGACATGTCATTCTGGAAGATTGGTATGAAACTGTACCATGTTTTACCAGGACTAAATGATTATCTTCCATCTTGTGGTGTGTCTTTAAGTTTAGATATAGGTTATAGATTTTTTTCAGAAATCCAGCTGGTGTGCATACACTATCTCTTCATCGTGTGCATTGTTGAAGTGTAAAGTACCTGAAACTGTTGTGCACTTGCAATGTTACGTTAAAAATATCTAAACGTATAGTTTGTTCATATCTTGGTGGCCTGTAGGTAATTTGTACCATGTCACTTTTGAGGTGTTCAGGTTGATTATTTTGGATTGATTATAGACTTTTCCAGATATTTTGTCATTCTTTCATTCTTAATTTATTTGTCTGTTCACCTTATGTCTAGGTTTGCAGGCTGATGTGCAGTGATGGGATTTTCGCATTTGTGCGCTTTATGCTGCATTAGCTGCAGGTGTCATTTTGTAGTCAGCATAAAGTTTGGATATTGTGTGCAAATTACTATCTTCTACATCACTTATATTTCTGTCTCCCTTCTAATGACCCAGTCTGCCTATTAACTTGCCATTTCTTATCCCCCTGAATCTGTATCTAAATTTAACATTTTCTCTGTTTTGATAGGTGAATGGGCCATGGGCCCAAAGAAAGGGAGATTCCTTGTTATCCTAGTAGGCCTGTTGCAACCAAATTTACCAATGCTACAGAAATTAAAGAGAAGTGTGCCATTTATCAGATGTTTCTTTACTGCAGAGATTAAGGGCAAAAAAACCATTGATCATATTTTATGTTTCACAATTTAAGGGGTAATTAGGCTATTTCCATGTAGATTAAAAGGAATACATCTTTAATCTTTTAAAAAAAAAACTCTGGATCAACTGTTAGGTAGGGTTAAAAAAGGAGGGTGAATAGGTTGGACTTGATGGTCTTTATTCAGCCTCAATTACTATGTTACTGTGTTACCCCATGTTTAATGGGCAGATTACAATTTACTGCTTTTTTTTTTAGTTTGGAGAAAGAGCAAGGTGGGAAAATAATTCCCCCAGGGGCTGGATTAGGAACTGGTACTACTGTGGAGGGCCAGACTTATAGGTTGATCTCAGTTCTGCTTTAACATTATTATCTGCACAGATACTCTGAAGCAGCAGCTAATAATCTAAATAAAACACACAAATTCTAAGAAGGGGCAGTAGTAAAGGCTCAGGTATTTAAGGGGAATTCTGAAAGTTATAGATTTTAAGCATCTGGAGACCTGCCAGGCCAGTTACAGATCTTTGCTATAGCAGGTATCAAACTGTGAATATCTGTATGTGTGTTTGAATAACTATAAATGGCAAGTCTGACCCCATACCATTTAACCTTAGATGCAGCCCCCCCAACCTAAATGGTATATTCACCAACTTTCCTTCAGTCCAGTATCCCTGCTGACAGCTCTTCAAGCTGTACAAGCTCCTTTTAAGCCTATGCAGCCTCATAGGGGTGGCTTGTAGAGCTGATACCCCGAAAAAAAGTGAGTTGGCAACTTTTCCTCTGGTTGAAGGGAAGTATATGGGGCTGCAGGTACATTGTGGTGATGGATAAGTGAAGCGATCCAATGGTAAGGCACTCTGTAAGGAGAGTGTCTTCCCATTGGTCAGCCCTGCTATGGTCCGTGACTATGGCAGGGGAGCCCTAAAAGAAGCAGCTTCACAAAGCCGACTTTGCAGGGTTTGTTTTCAGCAATAACATAACACCCAGGAGCTAGGACCCTGTAATTCAGTTCCTCACTATGGTACTATAACTGAAGATTCATTGCCCTTTAAAATAGGTTTCCTAGACAGTTTATTATACAATGGTGGAAAGAATGTAAGAGGTGTGTGAGCCATTTACTGACAACAGAGCAGGTTAATGTCTGTATTTTGCCTGTGATAAGCAGGAGACAGTGATGTACAAATGTCTAAAATTTGGTTAGCTGAGGGATAGTTGCTAGGTTACGTAACATCACAAAAAGACTATAGGATTGGATTAGATATATTTATATTTTATTAGTACCAGTACTAATGCTGGGTGGAAAACAGAAGGGTGTTTTAGGGTTTACCCTGGGCTATGGAATATTTTAAATTTGTAGTGGTTTTTTTTGCTTCGTACTACTAAATCCAGTACCTGCAATTTGCTTCCATGTCATGGCATACCGTGTAATTCTATTTCTATGCTTGTGAAGGTTCTCATTCATCCCAGTTCATGGTATATCTGTTGTATTCAGTTAGATCAACTGGATTTGAAGTTTAGTTCTTGAAGACGTTTCGCTAGTCATCCGACTGGCTTTCCATTCAGAATGACTTGTACAAGAATCTGTGGCAATTATGTACCCTGGAAAATCCCAATTAGCATATCACAAGCCAGGTGTTAAGGGTGTGATTGGATAGTGGCTAAGAGGTGTTATAGGAATGCCCAGAGTAAGGTGTCAAAACAGCATTGTACTTGGCAGACAGTTGTGTCGAACCCCCCCACCTCTATTTAGGCTTGGTTTTTTCTTTATTTTCACATAAATGGCCTCCTTAAACCCTCTCTTGAACCAGTCACGTTCCTTTGCCAATATGTTAACATTACAATCTTCAAAGGTATGTCCTTTATTCTTAAGATGCAGGTACACGGCTGAGTCCTGACCTGAGGAATTGGCTCTTCTGTGCCAATCCCCCCACTACTGGCCCCATTGTGTAGTGTAGTTTAATCCTTACCTCACATCCCAGCTCCATCTGGTTCTCCTGTAGTCCCCCCCCAAAGTCCCAAAAACTGCCCACCAGGAGGATAGCAGAGTCCATATAGGACTCTGCCTCCTACTTGGCCTCCGGGAGAAGTTTGGCATGCGTACTGCAGCCCTTCTCCCCCTCCCTCTCCCTCCCGATTAAGATTCCCTCCCCCTAGTGTAAAACCCTTTTGCTATAACAATCCCCCTGTCCCCACAGCCCCAACCGCTATATTTATTTTATTAGAAAGTTCCCCAAACTTTACTTACCTCCCCTCTTTTCCCTGCCACGCTGCCGGCCCTCTGCTTGCGAGAAAATGCAAGCAGAGGGGCGGGACCGGCAGTCGCGTCTGTGATTGGCTGAGCGGCAGCCAATCACGGACGCGGCTGCCGGTCATTCAGTGCGGCGGAGGAGAGGGGAGGTAGTATGTTTGGGGCACTTTCTAATAAAATAAACATAGCGGTTGGGGCTGGGGGACAGGGGATAATTATAGCAAAAGGGTTTTACACTAGGGGGAGGGAATCTTAATCGGGAGGGAGAGGGAGGGGGAGAAGGGCTGCAGTACGCATGACAAACTTCTCCCGAGGCCAAGTGAGGCAGAGTCCTATATGGACTCTGCTATCCTCCTGGTGGGCAGTTTTTGGACTTTGGGGGGGAATACAGGAGAACCAGATGGCTGGGATGTGAGGTAAGGATTAAACTACACTACACAATGGGGCCAGTAGTGGAGGGATTATAGTTTTGGGGGTGGACATGCCCTTTAACAATTTTTAAAAATGGCAGTTGGTGACATCATGTGACTGAATAATGCTAATGGCAGTGTGTGACATCATGTGACTGGGTAATGCTAATGACACTTTGGGACATCATGTGACTGGGTAATGCAAATGGCAGTTTGGGACATCAGGTGACTGGGTAATGCTAATTGTAGTTGGTGACATCGTGTGACTGGGTAATGTTAATTGCAGTTGGTGACATCATGTGACTGGGTAATGCTAATGACACTTTGGGACATCATGTGACTGGGTAATGCAAATGGCAGTTTGGGACATCAGGTGACTGGGTAATGCTAATTGCAGTTGGTGACATCATGTGACTGGGTAATGTTAATTGCAGTTTGGGATGTCATGTGACTGGGTAATACTAATGGCAGTTTGGGACATCATGTGACTGGGTAATGCTAATGGCAGTTGGTGACATCATGTGACTGGTAATGCCAATGGCGTTGGGACATCATGTGACTGGTAATGCAAATGGCAGTTTGGGACATCATGTGACTGGGTAATGCTAATGTCAGTTTTGGAGATCATGTGACTGGTAATGCTAATGGCAGTTTGGGACATCATGTGACTGTTTAATGCTAATGTCAGTTTAGGACATCATATGTCTGGGTAATGCTAATGACAGTTGGTGACGTGACTGGGTAATGCTAATGGTATTTGGTGACATCATCTGACTGGGTAATGCTAATGCCAGTTGATGACAACATGTGACTGGGTAATGCTAATGCAGATGGTGACATCATGTGACTGGGTAATGGTAGGGACAGTTTGGGACATCATGTGACTGGGTAATGCTAATAGCAGTTGGTGACATCATGTGACTGGGTAGTGCTAATGGCAGTTTGGGACATCATGTGACAGGGTAATGCTAATGGCAGTTGGTGACATCATGTGACTGAGTTATGCTAATGGCAGTTTGGGACATCATGTGACTGGGTAATGCTAATGGCAGTTTGGGGATGTCATGTGACTGGGTAATACTAATGGCAGTTTGGGACATCATGTGACTGGGTAATGCTAATGGCAGTTGGTGACATCATGTGACTGGGTAATGGTAATGGCAGTTGGTGATATCATGTTTATTGGGTAATGCTAATGACAGTTGATGACATCATGTGACTGGGTAATGCTAATGGCAGTTGGTGACATCATGTGACTGGGTAATGGTAGTGGCAGTTTGGGACATCATGTGACTGGGTAATGCTATAGCAGTTGGTGACATCATGACTGGTAGTGCTAATGGCAGTTTGGGACATCATGTGACAGGGTAATGCTAATGGCAGTTGGTGACATCATGTGACTAAAGTAATGCTAATGGCAGTTTGGGACATCATGTGACTGGGTAACTCTAACGGCAGTTGGTGATGTCATGTGACTGGTTAATGCTAATGGCAGTTTGGGACAACATGTGACTGGGTAATGCTAATGGCAGTTGGTGACATCATGTGACTGGGTAATGCTAATGTCAGTTTGGGACATCATGTGACAGGGTAATGCTAATGGCAGTTGGTGACATCATGTGACTGAGTAATGCTAATGGCAGTTGGTGACATCATGTGACTGGGTAATTCTAATGGCAGTTGGTGACATCATGTTTACTGGGTAATGCTAATGACAGTTGATGACATCATGTGACTGGTAATGCTAATGGCAGTTGGTGACATCATGTGACTGGGTAATGGTAATGCAGTTTGGTACATCATGTGACAGGGTAATACTAATGGCAGTTTGGTGGCATGTGATAACGCATGTGATAAGCACAAAAAATTGTGCACGTATGTGTTTAATTAACAATCGGAGCACAGCACCATAGTGGTAACACTGATAGCTTTGCATTGGCAATGGGAATTTTAAGTGCGATTGGAGAGCAAAAAAAGTGGAATCTAGCTCTAAAGTCCTAAAATATATACCATAAAAGCATAATAATAAATATATGCAAACTACAATGTTTGTTGCTTGTGAAGGTTCTCATTCATCCAGGTCATGGTATATCTGTTGTATTCAATTAGATCAACTGGACTTGAAATGTAGTTCTTGAAGACGTTTCGCTAGTCATCCGACTGGCTTTTCTCAATTCTGAATTGAGAAAGCCAGTCGGATGACTAGCGAAACGTCTTCAAGAACTACATTTCAAGTCCAGTTGATCTAATTGAATACAACAGATATACAATGTTTGTTTTTTATATTTAGAATTAAAGGACAATTATACTCACCTTCCCTCCGCTCCTCTTCCTTAGTCAGTACTTTCTACCCAGGGTGAGGACCTGGACCGCTAGGTCCTCACCCCTGGGTTTGCTTAACTTGCAGCACATACTTAGTTACACTCTGCTCCAGTAGGCTCCGCCCCCTCCTCTGCAACAAGCGTGTCTTCCTATTGGCCTCGTCGCCGACGGGGAAGAGAGGGCGGAGCCTTCGGGAGCAGAGTGTAGAAAGTACTGACTAAAGAAGAGGAGCGGAGGAAAGGTGAGTATAATTGTCCTTTAAGTATGACGTTTAGTTTTATAGCAGGGGTGCTCATCCTATGGTCCTCCAGGTATTTGCAAACTACAACTCCCACATTCACTACTGCCATCACAGTTGTAATTTTCAAACATCTGCAGGGCCACAGGAAAGACATCTCTCTTTTACTGTCACAAACACAAAATCACACCCCCTAACACTACTCAGACGCAGGTACACACCTGAAAGCCAACCTACCCTTCCATTCCCATGGCAACCATATATAAACCATCAAAAAATGAATGGTATAAAATGCAAAAATAAATGCCCTAATACCACACAGATATAGGTACACACTTATTGATACACCCTCGCAACCCAACCAGCTACCATTCCATTTCTATAGCAACGGAATAGGTACACACACTTACTCACCTACCCCACCTTACTGTTTCCATGGCAACCAAACACAATATTACACATATATGTATTTAGTCAGAATGGATTATGCAATTTATGTCCCTTTTCATTGCAAGATTAATTGAGTTTTAAACCTGCAGCACACACTTTCCCGTTTCAAAATGCAGATTTTCACGAAAAATTTAAAGCTTAAACTTCCCTTTCTAGTTTTCTTTTGCTGATACCCGCATTCTCATACATTGTTGTTGTTAGCCAGATCAAACTGTCAGTAGCTGCAGTTGCTGTGTGAATCACTGTTCACGAGGTGGCAATCAAATGTAAAGCAGTGGTAGAGTTAACTTACCCTTTAATTTGCTACTTTGCTTCAGCAAGTATATTGTCTCCTGTGCCACCTTACAAATTTTGCTGTTTTTAACATTGGTGCAGCATAAGACAAACCTCATTGGTAAAGCAATGGCAGTCTGTATGCATTTCTCTTTGCTAAGTTCCCATATATTATATGTTTTTTTTTAGTGAAGCTAAAGCTTATAGAAAAACAATAACTGACTTAACTTGCCCTTTATTTCAGGCACTGCTTTCCTGGGTGTCAAATGTCTTGTGTAATGATAATTGTGTTTTCCCTTTGAATCAGTGCTATATGGGAAAGTGAAGGCACAGTTAACTTGCTAACTTGTTACTGTACTGTAACTGCGCCCACAACATTGATGGTATGATAATTAAACGTAGCTGAAGGTGTGTAGATTTTGAGAATATTCGTTTATAGGGGGTATTTCTGAGTTTTTTTTGTGCAAAAAAACTGCATATTGTTGAAATTTGGAGTTGATTGAATATCTTCGCTTTCTTTGAGCCATCGTGCTTTGTCTAACTTTGTGGCTATTCACTTAGCCTAACCATGCATATGTCATACCTTTTGCTTCAGGACATTTGGGAGATTGTTATCTGGAAACTTTTTTTTTTGCATGACATTTGGCCTTATTTCTACCTTTGAATGTTGGTTTTTGCTTCTTTTTAATGTTTTAAACTAATGTTTTAGTTTCTTTTTTTTAGAAAATCTGCTAAAAGTGAGAACTTATATGAAGAACTGCGCCCACAAAATTGATGGCATGAATGAACAAACTACAGAGTTACGTAGCTGAAGGTGTGTGGGATTTCAAGAATATATAGTTTTGTGGGAGGGGTATTTCTGAGTTAGCTGAGTTGGCTGAATATTTTTTTGCTGTTTTTAGGCCATCATGTCTCACTTCGTGGCTAGTCCCTTCCACGTACGTGTGTGTTTTCATGCATATGGAGAGACATACAGTTAGCGGCTCCAGTCCCCTACCTTAACATCTCCCACATACCTATTGATCGCTCCAACAATTAGTGTGTATGCATTCGGTTGTCCACTCCGATGTGTACAGGTAAGCAATAGAACTGCTGTTTCTGCCTCACCAGTAGTATATCGGAGACCATACTGGGTTAGTTAGAAGCAAACTTTTATTTCCAGTTAGTTAAAAACACGACAAGCAGGCTGAAAGAAGTTAGGGTCAGTGTATAGTCTAACAGATTTACCCCAACTTCTTTTAGCCTGCTTGGCATGTTTTAAACTAATATGAAATAATAGATTGCTTTTAACTAATCCAGCCTGGACTTTGATATACTAGTGGTGCAGCAGAAACAGCAGTTCTTTTATTTACCTTACCATCTATGGCATACCAAATTGATTCAGAACATTTGGGAGATTAATATTTGTTAACTTTTTTTTTTACATTACATGGGTTTTGGACTGAGTTATACCTTTTTTTTTTTTTTTTTTTTCATAAAATCTGCTAAAAGTGAGAGATTCTTCGAAAAACTGCTCCCACAATATTGACGGTATGAATGAACAAACTGCAGGGTTACATAGCTGAAGGTGAGTAGATTCCAAGAATATATAGTTTGTGGTGGGTATTTCTAAGTTAGGGGGTTGTTGAAATTTGGAGTTGCATATTGTTGAAATTTGGAGTTAGCTGAATATTTTTGCTTTTTTTAAACCATCGTGCATTGTCTCAGTTCCATGCCCGCTTGTGTAACCATGCATAGGGCATACCTTTTGATATCTCTTTTTAGAAATTCTGCTAAAAGTGTAGTTTGTTCATTCATGCCACCACAAAATTGATGGCATGAATGAACAAACTACAGAGTGTCACAAACTTACCTGCCGCTCCGGTCCCGCGCCGCTCTGCACTTCCGGGTGGGCGGCGCCGTAGACGTCATGACGTCACGACGCTGACACGCCGGGTGGCGGATGAATTCAAAAGCCGCGTCCTCCTGGACCCGGTGCCCGATAGTAGCGTTTGCTACCTCCTGGCTCCTGTACTCACCTGCCTTGGATCCTGTTCCTCTCCTGCTACAGCTACTTACCTTCCCGCTCTAGTGACTATACCTACCTTGCTTGTTCCAGTTCAGCAGCACCTGTTCCATATCCAGCCTACAGTTCCCAGCGCACTTGTTCCAGTATTCAGCTACAGTTCCCAGAGCACCTTGTTCAAGTATCCAGCCTACAGTTCCCAGCAGCACTTGTTCCAGTATTCAGCTTACAGTTCCCATCAGCACCTTTTTCCAGAATCCTGTCTACATTCCCAGCAGCACTTGTTCCAGAATCCAGCCTACTTCCCAGCAGCACTGTTCCAGTACTCAGCCTAAAGTTCCCGGCGGCACCTTGTTCCAGTATCCAGTCTACAGTTCCCAGCAGCATCTTGTTCCAGAATCCTGCCTACAGTTCCCAGCAGCACCTTGTCCCAGATTCCAGCCTTCTGTCCCGCAGCCTCTGTGTCCTGCATTTCCGACTATCTGCCTCCTCCTAAAGCGTACTTGTAAGTACCATTTATTACCCAGAGTTACGTAGCTAAAGGTGGGTGGATTTCAAGAATATATAGTTTTGTGGGGGTTATTTCTGAGTAAGCTGAATTCGCTGAATATTTTGCTGTTTTTAGGCCATCATGTCTCACTCTCATGGCTAGTCACTTCCATGCCGCGTGGTGTGTTTCCATGCATATGGGAAAACATACAGTTAGCGTCTCCAGTCCCCTACCTTAACACTATCTCCCCCAACACCATCTGAAGGTGTGTAAATTTCAAAATATAAAGGGGAGATTCAATATGGCCCTTTTCCGTCTAAAACCCAATTAACCCTAAAAAATTTGGGTTTTTTCAAACACAGCGCCATTTCCGAATGTTTTTGGAAATATCGCTGTTCTAAACGATCCAAACCCGTAGTGTTAAGTTTTGCGCTACTTTGTATTGTGAAACTTAACGATACGGCTTGTGAGCGTTAAAGTCCCGCTCCTTACCATAGCCCGATCCCGCGATGCAATAACTGACGTAATATCCTTTACTCAGTTATTGTATCTCGGGATCGGGCTAAGGTAAGTAACGGGAGACGCGATATTGAATCTCCCCCGATAGTTTTGTGGAAAAAAACTGCATATTGTGGAAATTTGGAGTTGGCTGAATATCTTCACTTTCTTTGAGCTATCATGCTTTGTCTAACTATTTGCTAGTCGCTTCCACGTCTGTGTGCCTAACCATGTATATGGCATGCCTTTTGATTCAGGACATTTGGGAGAATGATATCTGAAACTTTTTGTTTTTGCATGAAGTGGGGTTTTGGCCTTATTTTCCTTTGAATGTTGGTTTTTTGCTTCTTTTTAATGTTTTAAACTAATGTTTTAGTTTCTTTTTTTTTTTAGAAAATCTGCTAAAGTGAGAACTTTATGAAGAACTGCGCCCACAAAATTGATGGCGTGAATAAACAAACTACAGAGTTACGTAGCTGAAGGTGTGGAGATTTCAAGAATATATAGTTTTGTGGGGGGTAGCCTGCTCATCATGTTTTAAACTAATATGAAATAATAGTTTGCTTTTAACTAATCCAGTGTGGACTTCAATATACTAGTGGTGCAGCAGAAACAGCAGTTCTTTTATTTACCTTACTATGCATATGGCATACCAATTGATTCAGGACATTTGGGAGATTTAATCTTTGTTAACTTTTTTTTTCCATTACATGGGTTTTGGACTGAGTTATACCTTTGAAAGATTTTTTAGTTATTTTTTTCATAAAATCTGCTAAAAGTGCGAGCTTCTACAAAGAACTGCGCCCACAACATTGATGGTATGAATAAACGAACTGAAGCATTAGGTGTGTAGATTGAGAGAACATCTAGTTTGTATGGGATATTTCTGAGTTAGGGGGGTGTTTTGTGGAAAAGAATGCATATTGTTGACATTTGGAGTTGGCCGTCCACTTGTGTAACCATGCATATGGCCAACAGGCAACCAAACACAATATTAAACAATATATGTATTTAGTCAGAATGGATTATGCAATTTATGTCCCTTTTCATTGCAAGATTAATTGAGTTTTAAAACCTGCAGCACACACTTTCCCGTTTCAAAATGCAGATTTTCACGAAAAATTTAAAGCTTAAACTTTCCCTTTCTAGTTTTCTTTTGCTGATACCGCATTCTCATACATTGTTGTTGTTAGACCAGATCAAACTGTCAGTAGCTGCAGTTGCTGTGTGAATCACTGTTCACGAGGTGGCAATCAGAATGTAAAGCAGTGGTAGAGTTAACTTACCCTTTAATTTGCTACTTTGCTTCAGCAAGTATATTGTCTACCTGTGCCACCTTACAAATTTTGCTGTTTTTAACATTGGTGCAGCATTAAGACAAACCTCATTGGTAAAGCAATGGCAGTCTGTATGCAATTTTCTCTTTGCTAAGTGTCCCATATATTATATTGTTTTTTTTTAGTGAAGCTAAAGCTTATAGAAAAACAATAACTGACTTAACTTGCCCTTTATTTCAGGCACTGCTTTCCTGGGTGTCAAATGTCTTGTGTAATGATAATTGTGTTTTCCCTTTGAATCAGTGCTATATGGTAACCTGCCGCTCCGCACTTCCTGGTGGGCGGCCCCGTAGACGTCATAACGTCACGACGCCGACATGCCGGGCGATGGGAGAATTCAAAAGCCGGCATCCTCCTGGACCCGGTGCCCGATAGTAGCGTTTGCTACCTCCTGGCTCCTGTACTCACCTGCCTTGGATCCTGTTCCTCTCCTGCTACAGCTACTTTTCCGCTCTAGTGACTAAACCTACCTTGCTTGTTCCAGTTCAGCAGCACCTTGTTCCAGTATCCAGCCTACAGTTCCCAGCAGCACTTGTTCAAGTATTCAGCCTACAGTTCCCAGCAGCACTTGTTCCAGTATCCAGCCTACAGTTCCCAGCAGCACTTGTTCCAGTATTCAGCCTACAGTTCCCAGCAGCACCTTGTTCCAGTATCCAGCCTACAGTTCCCAGCAGCACTTGTTCCAGTATTCAGCCTATAACCATGCATATGGCATACAGTTTGATTTAGGACATTTGGGGGATTGATATTTGATAACTTTTTTTTTACATTACATGGGTTTTGGGCAGAGTTATATCTTTGAAAGTTGTCTTTTGTTCTTTTTTCAGAAAATCGGATAAAAGTTTATCAAAATGTTGTTTTTTGCTTCTTTTTTATATTTGAAACGAATGTTTCTTCGTTATTTTTTTTCCAGAAAATCTGCTAAAAGTGCGAACTTCTATGGAGAACTGCGCCTACACCATTGATGGCATGAATGAACAAACTACAGAGTTACGTAGCTGAAGGTTTGTAGATTTCAGGAATATATAGTTTTGTGGGGGTTACCTGATTTGACTTAATATTTTCGCTGTTTTTAAACCATCATGCATTGTCTCACTTCGTGGCTAGTTGCTTCCACGTCCGTGTGTGTTTCCATACATATGGAGAGACATACAGTTAGCGGCTCCAGACCCCTACCTCAACACTATCTCCCACATACCTATCTATTGCTCCAACAATTAGTGTGCATGCATTTAATTGTCTACTCCAATGTTTACAGGTAAGAAATACAATTTATGTTTCTACCTCACCACTAGTATATCGCATTCCAGACTGGATTAGGTAAAATCAAACTTTTATTTCCAATTAGTCACCCCTGGATTTGGGATAGAGAGGGGGGTCTGGATTTGGGATTGAGGGGGGACTCTAGATTTGGGACAGAATGGGGGACTCTAGATTGGGGACAGAGGGAGGACTCTGGTGTGACAGAGGCACTGCAACCCTCAGCCCAGGGGTGCTCTGAGCACGCTTAGCTCCCTGTGAAAACCCCACAAACCCGACTGAGAGTTGCCCGTCACTTATATATATTTACCAACTCACAAATCCGTGTTCAGAGCGGTTAGATGGATTTGTACATACCAAAAAATGGTTATTGCGTATCAATCCATAAACCAACCAAAAGTGTCTCTGTTGCTTTCCACACCAAGTCGACCATGGGTGATTGGATTCCCATGAAACGGCATTTTGCCCCTGAGTCCAATTTTAAAAACAGTTCACATAAATCACGGTCACAGAAAGAGATACGAACCCTGATATATGTTTTGCTTTCCACATAGTTATGAACTGGGATATGGATTCCAGGGTTGCTAATTACCCCCTGCAGAGTCAGGAGTCTGTTTGCACCTGGGAAATACAGACGACTGGGACCACAGGATTCCCTTTCATCCTGGCTAACTATAAAGTTACCTGTTGGTATCCACATTAACCGAATACACAACACACCTTGTGCAGACAGAAAATAATACATTTAACAGACGGGGGAGTGAAAAATCACATACAATTATACAGTTAAAAACATCAGAAATTGGAGAATCATATACAATAACATGGATTACGACATAAATTTCTCCATAGAAATATACAATAATCACATGATTGTGACATCTGGATTTGGGACCGAGGGGGGAAATGTGGCCTTGGGACACTAACAGGGGACTCAAGCCTTAGGACATGGAGGAGGTGGGCTATAGCCTGGGGACACTAAGGGGGCTGTCTGGGCTTCTAGTGTCCATTATTTTAACAGGCTTAATGTCTATTAAATATATAACTATATACTGTAACAATCCTCACTCATATAGAGTCGGTCAGAATGGAAATTCTTTTAAATGTTTTAGAACAGGATACATCAATCCAAAATAAAATAAAGGTAAGGTAAACTAAAAAAAAACAAAAAACCAGGAGGTTTGGTGGTCCAGGCCCAACTGCCTCAGACCCATTACAAGACCTCTTATAACCAACAGCATACTGACAATTAATGGGTAATACATCTGGGAAAAGGATGAATAAAACCAGGTATATCTTGCCAGAATACTAGATAGTCGATAAGAATACTAGATACTCAATTGTAGGTATACAATAAAATGTATTAATTATAGCAGACAATGAGACATGTACAGAACCTATGCCCACCATTAAAAACAGTTACAAATTCCCCCCATTTGTTAAGGTGTGTAACAAGGAATCATTGCCACTCCATTCTGTTCATGATTCCTCTTGTATAATAATGAGCACCCCTTTTATTTGTTCAATAATTTTTGCTAAAGTAGTATTATTGTCATCATGTATTTAACAGCATACATTTGATTTATGAAAAATAATGAAAAATATACTATAATAAATCTTTTCTACACAGTAAGTTGTATATTCTATGATAGTGTTCTATCTAGACCACTGTTTATCTTTTCAGATTCACTTTTGTCTGGGGATGTGCCGCTGGATTGGAAAAAAGCCAATGTAATACCAATATTCAAAAAAGGTAGTCGTTCACAGCCTGGTAACTATAGACCTGTAAGCCTAACATCAGTGGTAGGGAAGGTGATGGAAACTTTGTTACGGGATCATGTCCTTGACTTTGTCTCCAGAGCTCATCTTATTAGTAGTAGTCAGCATGGATTTATGAGAAATAGATCATGCCAGACAAATTTAATTGTTTTTTATGAAGAAGTGAGTAAGAATTTGGATTCAGGCACAGCAGTGAATGTGGTATACTTGGATTTTGTGAAAGCTTTTGATACTGTGCCACATAGGCTACTAATGTATAAACTGAGGACTGTTGGCCTTGAAGAAAACATATGTGCATGGATAGAGAATTGGTTATTGGATCACAAGCAGAGAGTGGTGGTTAATGGAGCTACATCTATGTAGGATACATTTCTAAGTGGAGTGCCTCAGGGTTCAGTACTAGGGCCGCTTCTGTTTAATCTGTTTATAAATTACTTAGAAGGGGGCATTGAGAGCAAGGTCTCTGTGTTTGCTGATAACACTATGGCTGATGAGATTTAATGTTGATAAATGTAAGGTGATGCATTTGGGATTTAATAATCACTGTGCCACCTACACCATAAATATCTCTGTGTTAAGTGAATCTCCAATGGAAAAAGATTTGGGGGTTCTGGTAAATAACACACTTAGCTATAGCAAACAATGCCAGGTAGCAACGGCTAGAGCTAGCAAGATATTGTCTTGTATAAAGAGGGGTATAGATTCAAGAGAGAAAGATATTATTCTCCCTCTTTACAAGATACTGGTAAGGCCTCATTTGGAATATGCGGTGCAGTTTTGGAATCCCATATACAAAAGGAACATCTTGGAAATGGAAGGAGTTCAGAGAAGGGCAACTAAATTAATAAGGGGAATGGAGGGGCTTGAATATGCAGGACATGATAACCTTATACAAATATATTAATGGGCCATACAATGAACTCTCTGGTGCATTGTTCACTAATCGGTCATATCAGAGGACTCGTGGACATCCTTTAAGGTTTTAAGGTTGGAAGAAAAGAAGTTTCATCTTCAAGTTAGGAAAGGTTTCTTTACAGTGAGAATGGTGAAACTGTGGAACTGTCTTCCAGCAGATGTGGTAATGGCAAGTTCATTGAATAGCTTTAAAAAAGGCCTGGCTAAGTTTCTAAAACTGAAAAATATTGAGAATTACCGTATATACTCGAGTATAAGTCGAATTTTTCAGGCTTTTAAGTTAGCCTGAAAACCTAACCTCGAGTACTCGGGTCAAGTCCTAATTTAGATCCAAATTCTGCAAATTCTGTGTTAACCTGCATAGAAAGTTACAGGAGCTGTTCTTACCTTTAAATCATTCTTGCTTCTTGTAGTCTGGCTGCTGGACTCACTCAGCACTGTCACTGCTCATCCGGATGCTGTAAATCTGATGGGTCTCCTTAGTTCGGGGGAAAAAACAGCTGCTAGTTCAGTGCAAATGACAGCTTGAAACTACAACTAATTTTTTGACATTTTTAACTATTGGGATCAGAGAGTCCTTTACTATATGGGGGTCAGGGGGCCCTTTACTATATGGGGTCAGAGGGCCCTTTACAATATGGGGTTCAGGAAAATTGTAAATGATGGTAAGCTTAATTAAAAGTTTACTGAACTTTGCCACTCCACATGTTTAGAAACGGAAAATCCCAGCAACAAAGCATGCTGGGAGTTGCAGTTTCCAAACATCTGGAGTGCCAAGGAATTGGGGGGTTACTGGTAATGGATTTGGCTATTACTGTATGGGATTCAAGTATGGGAATTCTGCTGTCCATTTAAAGGGCAACTAATTTCTACCCTTGGCTTATACTTGAGTCAATCAGTTCTTACAAATTTGTCAGGTAAAAATAGGTACCTCAACTTATACTCGGATCGACTTATACTCAAGTATATACGGTACTGGTATTAATACATATAGATCTGGTTGATCCAGGGATACTTTCTGATTGCTGATTGGAGTCAGGAAAGAGTCCCCCCCCCCCCTGGCTACATACACTGACTGTATTTGTATGCCTTGGCTTTTTAAACTTTAGAACTAGTGAAGGACCTGAACTCGAACTATCCAAACACATTCCAAACTAAAAAAACAATAATTATCAATCTGTAGTTATGCCGCTGCACAAATGGATAGCAGTTTAGTAACACTTGGAAGCTGTACAGGCACTGGGGGCACAAAAAACTTCCAGATGGCCAGATTTGGCCCGCGGGTTTTGTGTTTGACACATGTGGTATACAGCAATTTAAGGATACCAATGAGGATGGCCATGACGCATCAGGCTAATCCTTATTTGTACACTCCTATTGCTGTCAAAATATCTGCAAACTTAGAAATGAAAATACAATAAAAGTTGTTTTTAATGGATGCATCCATTGTGCTGTAGCTTTCCTTTTCCTGTTAGTTCTGATTATGGGTGAGGGAGAATTCTCCAGCTGCACCTGCACGCGGTAAGCATGACCATGTGATCGCTGATCAGAGAGCCGCCATTGATTTTATTTTTTAAACTTAGACTAAAGCAGGTTTGTGCTTTTCTAGACAAACCATCAACAGTGAGGGGGCATGTAGCATGCTATTAGTCCGGCAAGAATTCCACTCTGTTCCAGCAGTAAATCTGTTTTGTTAAAGCATCTCCACTGTGGTCACTTGGGTTGTAAAGATAGATATATGTAAGGTGGAAATGTACCTGCAATATCCTGTGTCTTTGAGCAGTAGTTTAGAAGAAATCCTGTAATACGTACGGCCGGGGTAATCACAAGTACGTTTTCAGGAGGAGACCCGCGTCTGTAGGTTTGGATACTGGAGCAGATGAGACTGATGGGAATTGTATGCAGGATACTGAGACACCACCGGAAAATAGATACCAAGGAGAAGGTGCTGCTTGGAGCTGGGATGCAGAAACAGGTAATGTAGTCCCTGGAGCTGGCGAGGTAAGTATAGACTCAGGAACAGGCAAGGTAAGTATTGTCTCTGAAACTGGAAAGGTAAGTATAGTCTCTGGATCTGGTAAGGTAATTATGACTCTAGGACTGGCAAGGTAAGTATTCCTCTGGAACTGGAAAGGTAAGTATTCATCTGGAACTGGCAAGGTAGTCACTGGAACCAGGAGAGGTAAGTTCCAAAGGAGCCTGGGGTAGCAAACGGTACTGTCGGGTGCCAGGTCTAGGAGGATGCCGGCATTTGAACCCTTGCGCCGATCGGCGTGCCGGCATTGTGACGTCATGATGTCTCCGACGCCGAATGTGTGAGGATCCGTCGGGACTGCTGTCTGTGTAATCCGACTGGTTGGTCATTTCTATACACACACACACCTTGCCTTTGTTACATTATTGTGTAAAGAGGGTTTTAACTTTTCCTCCCCTGTCTCTCTCTGCATGATCAGCTGTAAAAATGAGGGAGGAACAGGGAGGAAAGGATTTCTTTACTGCAGCCAAGTGGGTGTGTCTGCTACCATGATGATGAACATTGAGTGACCGCATCCCCAGCACAGGGGAAGACACACCCCCAGGAGCTAGCACCACTTTCCCATGCTGCTGCAAAGAAACGAAGGGGAATTCTGAAAAAAAGTTAGGGGGAGGGTTGGGGGATGGTATACTTTAAAATAAACCAAAAAAAATGCTTTTTCCTCAGTGGAGATACCCTTTAAGGTGGTTACACACAGTAATGACAAAGTCCCTTTTTTGTTATTGCATGTAGCACAATTTTCGAGCAATCGAGAGGCCAACGAACTTTCATCAGCCTGTCTGAAATACCCGAACATTTTCCTCGGCCGTGGATTGGCTCACTGCCTGTCGGCAGGAAAAAGGAAAATCTTTTTATTTAAAGTATAGGGGGTCGGCTACGGTTCGTGCAAATCTGCAGTCCCAAGTGTTCTCCCTATGCTTTATATAGGGAGAATGCTCAGACTGTGAGTAGCGCATTCATTAGAAAATTATTCTGTCTGTCACTTTCCTATGATCGTGCAAGTGTGTACCCAGCTTTACATTGCTGGAAAAGAGAGCAGATAGTGTTGGTGACATCACTTGAACCTACTTCATTTTAAAGGTAATCCAGCAGACTTTTACTTAATGCAGCAGACTTAGCTCTGACCTGTTGGGAGACCACAGTTTTCTTTTTAAAATATATTGAGATGGTATATGTGTCAGCCAATACATGTATATTTTTTCAGAAAAGAAAGTTTAGTATTTCTAAACTACTAAGCAGTATCATGGCTTTCATTAAAAAATATATATTATTATATATTTCCACTGTTTTAGGGAATTTATGGTTAACTGTTACTTCCTCCATGTAGATTTGGCTTTAATCATATCTACCTGCCATAGTATGTATTTATACATACTTAATCACAACACTTTTTCTTTTTTTTGGTGGCGTTTTATGATGTGTTCCGACTCCCGAGGATGGAGGTTTTACTGCAATTCGGTAATAAGAGGATAAATATTTTTAAACCTTAGTTCACGGCAAGGAAAAGTAAAAAGCAAATCATTGTGTATTCCAGAAAAAAAAATAATATTAATTGTCTTCAAATAGCACTGTTTTTAAAAACATCAGAATAAAAACTATGCTAGAGAAATGAAAACCCCCCTTTTTAATATGATAGTAACCTTACACATGTAAAGGTGGACATACACACAAACGATTATGGGTAAATCCCATCAGTGTGTAGGGGCTGTTGCTGACTGATCGGAGTGTCGATGAACGACGGTAGTATTGTCTCCCTTTACTTTAAGTAGAGGGAGCCGATACGATTGTGCGGTGTATGGGGATCGGTTGGGTCTGTGTGTGCTATTCCCACAGTATGTGTGCCAAGAGATACCAATGTGATCTGTCGGCAGGAAAAAGGAAAATCTTTTTATTTAAATTTACTACTGAGTGTTATAACATAAATAGTTTGCTATCATTAGGGGTTATCAATCATAAGATGAGCTGCACCACTCACTACTACTCCATAAGAATTTCTAAATTCCATAGATAAGAGATCCTTGCACCACCATATACAATCAAAGTTTCAGGATTAATGGAGCCATTTGTTAAATGTTTTATTTTTTTATGAGGATTATGTGCATTTTTATGGGTTGGGACTCACTACTATATCACTCATGATATAAAAAAAAAGTAATCGTTGTTACCCCAGATGGAAGTAAACTTGTTGAACAATTTTACCTTTAAATCATTTTTATTTGGAATATGTGGTACAGTTTTGGTATCCTGTGTACAAATAAGACATCTTAGAAATAAAATGGGTTCAGAGAAGGGCAACTATAAGGGGACTAGGGGAGCTTAAATATAAAGACACATATTTTTCATAGTGCACAATTATGCACACTAGAGAAAATGTGCTTGCGTGGGGATATGATTACTGTGTATAAATACATTAATAGGACATACAATAAACGATCTGGGGCATTGTTCACCAATAGAGCACCTGGACATCCTTTAAGACTGGAAGAAGTTTAGTCTTCGGAGTTCCCTGACCTGTATGACCAGAGTTCTTCGGAGTTCCCTGACCTGTATAAAAGCACTCGGCCTACGGCCTCGTGCTTTTATGTGGTCAGGGAACTCCTCGGTGGCATAATAGCCTTATATTACACTGTAAGGGGCGCATTATCCCTTATATTATTGTGGATTTATATAGTGCCAACATTTTCCACAGTGCTTTACAATTATATGTATACATTCACATCAGGCCCTGCCCCGAAGAGCTTACAATCTAAGCACATTTATTTGACACATACAACCTATCAGTATGTCTTTATGATTGTGGGGGAAACCGGAGTGCCCGGAGGAAACCCACGCAAGCACGGGGAGAACATAAAAACTCCTTGCAGATGTGTCCCATGGTGGATTTGAACTCAGGATTTCAGTGCTGCAAGGCATCAGCTAACCACTAAGCCACCGAGTTAAAACAAAAGCTAACTCAAAACAGATACCTCCCTGTGAGGCCTTGAGTAGCAGGGATCTAATCCACAGCAAAATGTCTGGCACAGAGTGACATACAGCAGAAGCCAGATTTTTAGTCTTTTAGCCAGCTTCCACTGGATATTTTATTTCACAGCAAGTAAAATAACAGGCAGAACAAATCATAAACTCAGTCTTCTTGCAAAATAAAAGTTAATACAACAAAGTCCAGCACTTACTGATTACAAGTCAGTGTCTGGTTAGGTATAGGTATAGGATTAGGTATATATATTCCAGTATAGGAACCATGTTAAGCCCAGGTTCAGTGTGAACAGCAACTCAGGTACACTACCCTGTCCCTAACCCCCACACTCTGCTCTACACCTGTAAGTCACTTGACTCTCTTTATCACTTCTCTGACATCACGGCCAGGTTAGTCTGGGGTGGAATGAAAGGCCCCGTCCAGAATCCATCCCTCCATTCCAAACCCTGGATACCCTAATATTGCAACCATGTAATTCTTAAAGGTACATAGCAGTATAACTACTGCTATACACAATCCAGGGCCCATAACCCCAGAACTAGCCTATATAGTAATTTAAAAAACATTTTTGCCAAATTTACTTTGAATCTTATCACACTCCCGTTAAGAGATTCTTCAGGCCAATTACAATACAACCCTAACTACATATCCAATACATTCTACCAAAATCTATATGATAGAAATACCACCAACAAAGAATAAATAACAGAAGCACAAATAGATACATTTCTCAATGTACTCAATCTTCCAACCCTTCAAACACTTATTTTATGAATTGAAAATGAAGAAGCAATCAAAAGCTTTCAAACAAGAAAAGCACCAGGACCTGACAGTTTTATATCACTTTATTACAAAAAAATTCTCTGAACAACTATCTCCATATTTGGGATCTCTCATAAGTGAACTAACAACCAGCTCAAAACACCTTCCACCCAGAAATGTTAGCTGCAAACATAATAGTAATCCCCAAACCATATAGAGATTTAACACAACCCTCAAATTACAGACCAATTTCACTAATTAATACCGATGTTAAGATCATAGCAAAAATACTAGTCAACAGATTAAAAATCATCCTACCTGAACCAGACTAGATTTGTGTCAGGCCACTATACATCAGACAATATAAGAGAATCAATTATTCTTTTTCAGTACGCAAGCATTCATAAAATAGAATCAATGGCTCTATCACTAGATATAGAAATTCAAAAAGCAATTAGAGAATTTGTATGGCACAAAAGACCAAGAATACAAACAATAGGTCCTTGTTTTGGAACAAATCTCCCTTCCACGATTCAATATCGCGTTAGTCCATGTGGGTTAATCCCATGATTTTAATGCCGGCTATTAGCTGGTGTTAAAATCATGCACTTAAAGTAGCGCAGTCGAGATATTAAATTGCGAACGATGGATGCAAGGGTGTCTTTTGCGTAATCCGCTCTAATATGGAGTTAAAGATGCGCTAACCAGCGTCTCTGGGTAAATGAGCCACAAAGGGCCTTATTTACCCAGAGGTGCAAATTGCTCCACGCAAATGTGGCTTCTGGTATTTAATACTGGATTTGCACCTGTGTTTGTCTGAGGAAGGAACCACACCTAGGTTCCGAAACGTTACAAATAAAATTTGTTTAAGACTGGTGTGCCCAGCTACCAATTTTTATCTATATTTGGACTGTTAACTACAGGGACTGGAGCACCTAGCATTTTATTGAATTTTTTTTCTCATTTGAAATGGTTAATGTGTGCAGGGTTCAAATCCTGAATTTTGTAACTTGTTCAATATTGATTAGCACGAGTTTAACCCCTATTTTTAGCACAGCACGCCTGGGTAAATCAGGCCCAAAGAGTTTAAGTTTAATGGGGAGATTCACCTAGAGCCGCAAATGCTCTAGGCAAATCTCCCATACGGGATTTACCAGAGGCTGCACGGCTCTGGGTGAATCTCACTCAGATGTAAGTATTTAATGGCAGCTATTAGTGGCGTTAAATACTTACGTCTTAAAAGCCACGCAGCCTCTGGTAAATAGGTTTGCGGCTGCTGTGCAAGTTCCTGTTCCGGATCTCCCACAGCTGCCGCAAAGCAAGCCTTAACATTGCACTAACTGAGCGTAAATCAGTTAGCGCGAAGTTATGAAGGGGCAGGAGCGCTGCGTGCCGGCATCGCTTCTGGGTAAATTGCCCTTTAAGTCTTTAAGAATTATTCACAGCACAGGCTATCTGCAGCCATAGATCTGTCTGTGAGAGTGCACTTTTTTGTACTTAAGCTTTATTAAATGGCCCCAAGCTCCCCATTTCCCTTTTCTAAATTCTTACCTCTCGAAAGAAAAAACTGCTAGTAGATCCTGTTGGTGTAATAGTCATTGTGTGATTGGACCACTAAACCAGTTAAGTTGGCCACAAACTACTTCAACATTACAGCAATAAGACATTTGATCTGAGAATGAATTATAATGCCGAGTGGAGTAGCAATTTTACCTGATAACTTTTCCCAGGCTGATCACGTTTATGATCATAAATAATATCGATGTTAATATTGTAAAATCAATAGCAAAATGATCGATCCAGATGGTTGTCGGAAAATTGATTGAATGCCGGAAGGGTAGTTTGCAATGCACAACTGCCTGAAGAACGATCGTTATGGACGACAATTGGTTTATGTATGGGCATTCAGTCAGGCTGATTATCAACGATGCCTGACCAAGGTCCCATACATGAACCAACAGTCAGCCGTAATGGTCATCTGTACCTTTTAAGGTTTTAACTTTAATACCAAAAATGCTGGGTAAACATGGGCCAAGATTTGTCCCGATCCATTTGCCACTAGTGGGGCATGGCCAACAGTTTTCTCCATGCCCGATCGTAGGGTCCCATAGAGATCAGGACGAACAGGTGGCTGAGAT
Organism: Hymenochirus boettgeri; assembly: GCA_019447015.1. Classification (NCBI taxonomy): domain Eukaryota; kingdom Metazoa; phylum Chordata; class Amphibia; order Anura; family Pipidae; genus Hymenochirus; species Hymenochirus boettgeri. Next base: position 123,675,331 of record CM033470.1, read on the forward strand.
TGGCTGTGGTGTCCTCACATGGAAATATTGTATGGTGTGTACCTAGCCATAGGGAACTACTACTTTTCAGTGTGGTTAACCAGTGAGAGAGAGAAAAAAATTCTCCAATCAGCTTCTTTGTACTTCTCCATCCTACAGGATAGAAGTAAAACTGGAAGTCTAATTTTAGCCAATTTATATGGCTACATCCTGCCCAATGTCCCATTGCTTTGTAAATATAGGAATGATTTCACATGCAATGACAAAGTGATGTAAAACTGCTCTCACTGTTATTTTTTCTACAGGTATACGGTAGTGCCCAGAAAAGTAAGCCCATACGTTTCATTTGGACTGTTTCTGTTTTCTTAAAAGTATACCATGCAGATTGACTTTGCTTTAGCCCTTTGCTGTAACCAGTATTAGCCCAATATGCCTGACCGACAGACTGCCGATCATGACCAAAATGGAATGGATATATAAGTAAGTTTTACCAGAAAGTGTTGTCTTCATCACCAAAATAATGGGTAGCCGGTTGGGTAGGAATATTGGGCCTAAATGTACATCTAATAAAGACAGCAAATACAGTTCTTGAACTCAGGGGTTGGAGATTCAGTTCTGGGATTATTTCCCCTTTGAGATTATAGTCCTTTACTCCATGTTGCAGTTCACTTTATATTCTTTATTGCTTGCAGGTTTGGGTTCACTATAAAAATGTTCTTTATCTGGTATATACATAAATTCATTTTTTAAAAATAAGACTTCAGATTAATTATGTACACAAAGTTTTTTTCCTAATTATTTCAACATTCTATATAGTTCATGAGAACTACTGTTTTATATCAGCTTTTTTAAAGCTTCAATAAAAGACGTAATTTTATATTTCTTCAAATTATTTTGCACTATATCAGATCAGATGGGAAAAAACAGAAGAGCTAAAACATATAAGATTTTTGCTGGATTTTTTTTTTTTTGAGATTTTCAACATTTTATTGTTTATAACTAATATAACAAAAATGATAAAGAATATACATCATTATACAATTATATAGTACCTAGTTTCTATTTCAGTTATGCAAGGACTGAAACTTAAAGGGACACTAAAGTTAAAAAAAATTACTTGCCTTTACACTTTTCTATATTTTTAGAGCAACCAGGAACTTCCCTTACTGCACCAAGTGCTTTTATATGCCCTGTTCCATCATTCCTAGTTAGTATGAATTAAGGGTTAAATCCCACTACTTTGCGTGCGTTTTGCGAATTGCAATGTAATTTTAAATTTAATAGAAATTGCGAGAATCAGTTCCCACTGTATAATTTGCGTTCCGAATCAATGTGGTCCATTTTTTATCTGCATGCGTGCACGACTTTTGGTCTGTGTGTGTCAGAATAGAATTTTAATAATAGTCTATGGGCCCGATTTCTGCCCTGGAACTCTGAGATGTTTCATTTCTTTAGCCTTCACCTCTGTGCTAGTGGGAATGTTCTCAGCTCTGTGTTGCAGGGTTCTGATGACACCCAGCTTGTGATATAAAGGGTGGTGGGAGTCAAACATCAAATACTGATCTGTGTGTGTTGTTTTTTTGTAAACCTCTACTTCCAGATTACCATTCTCCTTAGCTTCTACCTAGCAGTCCAAGAAAGCCAGTTTGTTGTTTTGTACCTCTTCCCTTGTAAATTTGATGTTTTGGTCTACCGCATTAATGTGTTCTGTGAAAGCTTGTACTTCCTTCTGGTGGATTTTAACCCAGGTGTCATCCACATATCTGAACCAGTGGCTGGATGCTATGCCCTTAAAGGTTTTAAGCACCTGTTTTTCTACCTCCTCCATGTAAAGGTTGGCCACAGTGGGGGAAACTGGAGATCCCATAGCACATCCATGTTTTTGCTTATAGAATGTATCCCGGTATTTGAAATAGGTGGTATTCAGGCACAAGTCCAGTAAGGAACACACCTGTTCTGAGTTGAGATCAGTCCTGCTGGTAAGAGTGCTGTCTTGGCCTAGCCGTTTTCTCACCAAGTCAACAGCTTCCTTGGTGGGTATACAGGTGAAGAGAGATGTCACATCATAGGACACCATAGTTACCACTCAATATTCTAGCTATAGGCCAATTTCCCTTATCAATACCGACATAAAGCTTTTCACCAAGATTTTAGCTAACAGATTGAATCGACTGCTTCCACAATTGATACACAAAGGATCAGACTGGCTTTATTCCCGGCAGGCAAACCACTGACAATATCCAACGCACAATCCAACTAGCCCATCATTGTCATTCCTCCCAATTGCCTTCTATATTGCTCTCCCTAGACGCCGAGAAGGCATTTGATAAAATTGATTGGGCATATATGAAAGCCACACTTTGCCATTTCGGTATCTCTGGTCCATTTTTATCTGCTATAAACAATATATACTCTATCCCAACTGCAACTGTTTCAAATATGGGCTTTTCTTCTCAATCTTTCCCAATAAAAAATGGCACTAGGCAGGGCTGCCCATTATCCCCCTTATTGTTCGCTCTATGTATGGAACCCCTCGCCACACACATACGTAACAACCCAAAAATCTCAGGGATACAATTAGACCAATCAGAATACAAAATCTCTCTTTTCGCCGATGACACATTATTCACATTAACACATCCTTTAACCTCTCTCCCACATTTATGCTCCCATCTTTCTGAATTTGGTACACTCTCCTGCTTTAAAATTAATAATACTAAATCGGTAATCCTCCCAGTCCACTTACCACCCACTACCATAAAATTATTAAAGTTGAACTTCGACTTTTCCTAGCTCCCTTCTTATTTTACATATCTTGGTATTAAGATCAGCACAGACCCAACCTCCTTATATAAAATAATTACACCCCGTTAATTAAATCACTTACGTCGCAACTAAAAACATGGACCCATTATAACCTCTTCCTCTTTGGGAAAATCAATAGCGTCAAAATGATAGTATTACCTAGCTTACTATATCTGTTCCGTTCTCTCCCCCTCGCCCTTAAACCCCATGATTTAAGATTCATACAATCACAAATTTCCAAATTCATATGGCACAACAAACACCCAAGAATAAGTAGCAAAACCCCACAACCCCTCCGGAGATATGGGTGTGTGTTAGCCCCGCCTAGTTTACATCACTATTTTATGACCCCCAGACTCGCCCAAACCTTACAATGGGGTCAGCACTCAAAACAGTCCAGATGGATTGAACTGGAGCAATCTCTGGGCCCCACTATCACTCTGAAAGACCAACTTTGACTCTCCTCTGCTACCTTAGCATTGAAAAAATGTGGCTCTAACCCATATATACTTCATTCAATAAAGCTCTGGTATGACACTCAAAAAGCGTACAAAATCTGCAGCACACCTTCTCCCATGACACCAATTTCCATAATCCAGACTTTCCTCCTGGATTAAGTTCGAGAGGTTGGGATGCCTGGACAGATAAACAGATTCATACAATAGGTCAGCTTATTATAGGAGGACAGCCTTTACCCTGGGACACAGCCAGGTCACAATTTAAACTTCCGTCTTCAGAATGGTTCCACTATCACAAGTCTCAAACTTTATACAACATAACTTCACTAAGGTCCCTATCCCAGAACCAACCAAATTTGAATTACATGCTAATAAACCACCACCCATACCATTTCATATATTTATTCATTACTAAATAGATTTAGACACTCTCAAAAATTAAAATTTATGATTAAATGGGTCATGGCTGGGCTCTACATTAGAGGGCACACAATGGTCCAACGTATTCCAATCTCTTCATAAATGCTCATCTAACATCACACTACAGGAAAAAAACTTTAAGATACTCCACCATTGGTACCTCTCCCCTCGGAGAATTTCACAGATCTACCCAAACGCTTCTCCTCTTTCCTATCGAAACTGTCAGATGGCTGCGGATCTATTTCACTGCTGGTGGAGCTGTGCGGAGACCAAAAAACTATGGGCCACATGTGAGAGCTTAATCCATAAAACTCTACACTCCCCGATAACCTTAGACTCCTGGACAGCTCTATTTTATAGAGACATACCTCACCTTTCACATCCAAGCAACAAACTTATACATAGCTTCTGCGCAGCTACCCATAGCCTTCTTACAGCAACCTGGAAACAACCTTCACCCTCAGAAACTCATTAATTTCAAAGATTTGGTGGATCTGTGAAAACGAACACGTTTCTCACTTTATCAAATTCGGAAATATGATGAGGTATGGAACCCCTGGCTATTTACCATGACTGATGTCGGTGGGAATCAAAGAACAACTAGCACCCCCTAGGTGTAAATTGATTCATACCCACCCCCAATAAATAAGATCTACTGAACTTTCGCAACAATCAAGTCACTCAGCATATGGGAGCCAAAGTGGGCAGCGGGCCGAGTATCATTTTTGTTTGTTTTTGTGTTTTCAATTTATTAATTTGAGAATGTGTATTCTAGATACTGGAGCATTTCTGATGTTATGGTTTATATTATTTGTTTATTAAAAATAAAAGTGAGATACTATGTGACAAGACAGAAATAATGTGTTAGGAGTTTTACCCTTACTGCGGAATTTTTTTCTCTCTCTATTGATATATGCAGTACTACGGTCTTGCTTCTTTGAAATGTTTATTTGATCTTTCACAATAAAAAATTTTGGAAATAAAAAAAAAAATAATAGTCTCTGGGGAAAAGTTTTTTTGCGTTTCCTCCAGTATCTCCTGTTGATTTTCCAAATACTGCACATGCATGGAAATGTGGACAAATGCATAGAAAACCGCATGTCTGTCTGCAAACGGACCGGAACGTGGACAAAATGCATTGTCCTAAACGTACTTAAAACGGACAGCACAATGCAATGCACATAGTGGGACCTAGTCCTTACTCTTTCTCTGAGCTCAGCCCCTACCAGAAGCTTGGAGGAGCATGTACACAAGAGATGAACATGGGGAAGCATGTGCAGTGGAGATGAACTGTGCTTCCAACTACAGCCAACAGGGTTCACCCTGTGATTTTTTGTTTAGTAAATGTGAAACTGTCTTGCAATGGGAAGGTAAGCAGCTCTGGCATCTGTAAGATTTTCTTTCAACTGTAGGGCTGGGTACACATGGCCAGATATTTAGGGCCAATCGACCAATACTTCTGTGTCTCGTTTGGTTGAGCAGGAAAATCTGCATTAGTTTTTGCCATGGCCACAATCGATGATGGTCTCCTGGACAAATAGCTAATCAGGCCTGTTGGTAAATCACTGGCGATCGTGCCGTTCCCTATGGGACCACACAATCTGTTGTGCGAACTGGCCAGGGATCACAAAATGAGCCCTTGTACTACTACTACTTATTTCCAATTATTTTATCTCACAGTCAACTTGACAATAAATTGATTATCAAAGTCCTTTAGTTGGTATTCATAACGGAGCAATATTATTAAATTACGAAATGTCTTCTTTATCACAACGGCATTTTACAAATGCATTGCAAATTACAGATGGCGTTAGGCCCATTGACTACCACTGGCAATAGATCAATGTCAATTCTGGATATTGATCCTATGTTTAACAGTCCTCTGTGTTCACTAGTGTTTGGTAAATACAAGTAGTGGTTTAGTTTATATAGGACCAGTCAAAATGCAATGCCGTATAAATACGAATCTTTAGAATTAGGCAGGGCTATCAAATGAAATGCACTTTTTACTTCTGTTCAATTCTGGATTTTGTATAGCTGCATTGGGCAACAAAATATCTAATTGCTGCTGGTTGCCATACACTTTAATTCATCTGCACAGTGGCACAAAGTAACTCATCAGAGCTAAGCTAATGGTGTGCACCAAGCAGTGAGAGCCTTTTGTAGAAATATAAATAAAGTATATATACAATATTCCACTGTACAATTATTCCCTTGCATTAGATATGTAATTTTGTCATTAGAGAATGTACTTTATTTTGTTATATTACAGAAAAATGGAATTGAAACAAAACTATGATTCTTAGTGATTTACTGAACTTTAGATTTTGAGCTAAGCACATTTAAGATCAAATCTCATACAATACTCCCCAATTAGGGAACATCAGAGCACGCTGAGCTACATAGTTGAACTTGTACAGTGGCTGTTACTTTCAGTCACATTCACAGCATCTGTTGGTGGAAAAAAAGGTTTGTACAGGAAGAGTTGGGGTTGTTTGTTTTTTCATAACAACCACACAAATAGGTATAAGTAGACGTGTGGAAAACTATTTTATATGGTTTACTTTTTTAAAAGGAAATACATGTAATACGTCCGCACTTTCCTGCAAACCTACCGATTTATACTGTAAAAATCCAGCATTAACATTTCTTAGATTTTGAAGGCCCCTTTCAGGTATATACTTACCCTTTTCAGGTGAGTACTTTTTACCAAAACAAAACACAATTAGGCTTGCAGTAAAGTTTACTTTTGCTTTATATTGCTTCTTTCTGCAAAAAAAAAAAAAAAAGAAAAAAGCGAATAGCTGAGATTTGGGCAAATTGCCAGAATTCATTTTATAGTGCATGTCACATGTTTTAGTAGGCAAAATGCCTAGAATTAATTCCAAGCAAAGTTTATGGGAAAAGTACTTATGTTGGAGAACCTTTACAAGCTTACTTATGTTGGAAGCTATCTTTAATAACAGCCTGGGCTTTGCGTGAAAAAAAATCATTTGATAGAAAAATGGTGACCTGTACCCACTTTTGATGTAAGCTTAAATCTTCTAAGTAAAGTCATGTGCCCTTTATTAAATCCCACAACCCAAATGTAAGTAGACCATGAAGTATAGATAGTGTTATTAAATGCAATATCTCGCATCAATTTAGATTCAGGCACAGCAGTGGATGTGGTATATTTGGATTTTGCAAAAGCTTTTGATACTGTGCCACATAGATGACTAATGTATAAACTGAGAACTGTTGGCCTTGAAGAAAACATTTGTTCATGGATAGAGAACTGGTTATTGGACCGCAAACAGAGAGTGGTGGTTAATGGAGCTACATCTATGTGGGCTAAAGTTCTAAGCGGAGTGCCTCAGGGTTCTGTACTGGGGCCGCTTCTGTTTAATCTGTTTATAAATTACTTAGAGGGGGGCATTGAGAGCAGGATTTCTGTGTTTGCTGATGACACTTAACTACCGGTATGCAGAGCTTTGGAAACTTCAAATGATGTGCAAGTGTTGCAAGCAGACCTAGATAGATTAGCAAAATGGGCAGCAGAATGGCAGATGAGATTCAATGTTGATAAATGTAAGGTGATGTATTTGGGGTTTAATAATCCCTGTGCCACCTATACCATAAATAACTCTGTGTTAAGTGCATCTGTAATGGAAAAAGATTTGGGGGTTCTGGTAGATAACAGACTTAACTGTAGCAAACAATGCCAGGTAGCAACAGCTAGAGCTAGCAAGATATTGTTTTGCATAAAGAAGGGAATGGATTCAAGAGAGAAATATATTATTCTCCCTCTTTACAAGGCACTGGTAAGGCCTCATTTGGAATATGCAGTGCAGTTTTGGAATCCCATATACAAAAGGGACATCTTGGAAATGGAAGCAGTTCAGAGAAGGGCAACTAAATTAATAAGGGGAATGGAGGGGCTTGAATATGCAGGCAGATTAGACAAGTTAGGACTGTTTACATTGGAGAAGCAATGTTTGCGTGGGGATATTATAACCTAATACAAATATATTAATGGGCCATACAATGGTGCATTGTTCACTAATAGGTCATATCAGAGGACTCGTGGACATCCTTTAAGGTTGGAAGAAAAGAAGTTTCATCTTCAGGTTAGGAAAGGTTTCTTTACAGTGAGAACGGTGAAAATGTGGAACTGTCTTCCAGCAGATGTGGTAATGGCAAGTTCATTAAATAGCTTTAAAAAAGGCCTGGATAAGTTTCTAAAACTAAAAAATATTGAGAATTACTGGTATTAATACATATAGATGTGGTTGATCCAGGGATACTTTCCAATTGCTGTTTGGAGTCAGGAAGGAATTTTTCCCCACTATTGCTGTTTTTTTTTGCCTTCCTCTGGATCAACTGTTAGGTAGGGTTAAAAAAATAAAATAAATAAAAATGTAAAAAAAGAGGGTGAATAGGTTGGACTTGATGCCTTTATGCAACCTCAATTGCTATGTTACTATGTCCCTCTTATATTACTTTTTATATTGTAATATTGTATATCCGGATTTAAACCCCTGTAGGCCCAAAGCTCCACCCCTAAACAGAGACCACACCCCTAAACCACACCCATTTTCTCTTTTTGGGGGGGAAGAAAATAGACTATAAAGGGGTTGGATTGGGGGGAGAAGATTGACAGCCGCCCCTCCAACCTCTGGTGCCCCTAGGCGCATGCCAACTGTGCCTAATGGGAAATCCGGACCAGCCCTGACATCACTGCATCCCCATGTGTAATTATATAAACACTGACATACGTGACACTATATGTACATACATAGGCAAATTTAGGGCGGGAGTATATGTGCTCAGATTCCCCCCTTTCTGCTGATTGTTATCTGCAGTTCTGACACCTTCAGATCATCAGAAAGTCCAAGGAGTCAATCTGAAAGGGGGATTGAAACAATGGAAGCAAAGATGCAGCCATGAACAGTAAGTGTTGTTTGGGGACAGGTGTAAGGCTGGGTACATATGGGCAAATTATTTGTCCCGACCAAGCGTTCGCTACCAGCGAGCACTTGGTTGGGTCAAATGACTGTCGGTCTCACCATATAGTTATGGTATTTACTGAGGATTAATGTCATGGTATAAATACCCAGTGTGTTTTTAGATCCATTTTTTCCCATTTACCTTGTACACATGCCTGAGTGTTTATCTCATCGTATAAATACCCAGTGTGTTTGTAGTTACACTTGGACATGCCCCTTGTACCACATGGCTCCACCCAAGCCCTCTCTAACGTCAATCAAAATCCCTTTCTGATATGGCTAGTCATTTCCAAAATAAATAAATAAATGGCTAAATATAGGCACAGAATTGCTAGCCCCCATTTATAGGGGCTGATAGCCAATGCATTTTTTTTCACCCATATGTATGTATTGGACAGCATAGTTATTGTATTTCTAGCAAGATTTACTGACTCCTAATATATATTGAGAGCACAGTTACTGGATTCCTGCAGAGCTGGTGAACTGGAGAGCAGTCCTACACAGGCTGGTGAACTAAAGGGCTGACCTAACAGTGGATGCTGAACCCTCTAGTTCAACAGCCACCATAAGGCCAGCCCTGCAGTTCAGCAGCCACCGTAAGACCAGCCATCCAGTTCATCAGCCACTGTTAGGTTCGCCTTCCAGTTTACTAGCCACAGTTCAATCAGCCCTCTAGTTCACTGATGGGCAAACTGCGGCTCTCCAGGTGTTTGAAAACTACAACTCCCAGCATTCCTATGCTTCCCTCTGTAGTTGAGGAATGCTGGGAGTTGTAGCTTTCAAACATCTGGAGAGCCGCAGTTTGAGGATCACCGCTCTAGTTCAACAGCCAGTGTTAGGTTCGCCCTTCAGTTCACCAGCCACTGTTCAATCAGCCCTCTAATTCAACAGCCAGTGTTAGGTCAGCCCTCTAGTTCATCAGCCACTGTTTAATTAACACAGCAGGTGAACCGGAGGGCTGACTGAACTGGAGGATTGACTTAACAGTGGCTGTTAAACAGGAGGGGTAACATAACAGTGGCTGATGAACTGGAGGTTGACTTAACAATGTCTAATGAACCGATAGGCTGACTAAAGAGTGGCTGGGAAACTGAAGGGCTGACATATATATGCCACATGAAGGGTGGTTATTAGAGATGGCCGGCCAAACTAACGGAAATCCGTTTGGAAAAATCGGAGAATTCAAAAATCCGCAAATGGACCCATTGAAGTCAATGAAAGTTAAAAAATCCAAAAGTTCTGCCTAAAATTAAGATATAAATAGCAATAGTTACTACTGTAAATGGTCTGGGTATATTTATTAATGCAAAACTGGGGATTGGAGGGGTCCTCTGCATTTATAGTTAAAGTTTTTTCTTGACTGGTCTTGCCCTTTAAAAAACACCCTCCAGTACCAGTGATTTCTTTTTTCTCCTGTTTCACGATTCTGCGTAGTATTTGCTCAAGATTTCGAATCTCGTAAAAATCCGAAAAAGAAAATCAGAAATCCACAATGTCTGAGTTCTGGTAGATCAATGAAATCGGCTTTGGAACCGGTTTTGGCTCCACCTCTAGTAGTAATATATGTGCCAAACAGAGATTGGTAATATAAGTGCCGCAAACAGAAACTGGCAAATAGAAGTGCCCCAAATAGAGACTGATAATCACAAGTGCCCCAAACAGAGACGGGTAAATATAACAGCCCCAAACACAGACTGGTAAATTTAATCTAAGTGCCCCACAGACTGGTAAATTTAATCTAAGTGCCCCACAGACTGGTAAATTTAATTTAAAGGAACACTAAACTTAAAAAAAACAAGTATTTGGCATCCATTTCTATTATTCACAGGGAGGTGAGAACGCTTATTCCCACCTCCCTGTGAATAATAGTTTGTTCAGGGGACCTGGAACTTACCTTACCGAGCTCCTCTCACAAGCCGCTCTTTCACAGAACAGCTGCTCTGTCCCGACCGCACGCCCTTTCTTAGTTGCATGAATGCCAATACAAAAGATAGGGCGCACGATCGGGACAGAACAGCTGTTCTGTGCAGGAGCGGCTTGCGAGAGGAGCGCGGTAAGGTAAGTTCCAGGTCCCCCGAGCAAACTATTATTCACAGGGAGGTGGGTACAAGCGTTCTCACCTCCCTGTGAATAATAGAAACGGATGGCAAATACTTGTTTTTTAAGTTTAGTGTTCCTTTAAGTGCCCAACAGACAGAAAACTTCAATATAATGGAGACTGAAAAATTTGAAATAGGTGCCTACACCCTACACAGAATGCAAAAATGGGAGCAGCACCCCAGGCTCCCTGTTGATTTATATAAATAAATAGGTTTTCTTGGAGGGGGACAGGGTGTTCTTATATAATTAAGAAGATGAGGCCCCCCTGTGGTCTTATAGGTTTCTTCCCTGGTAGTAACGTTCCTGCCCTTAAAGCAACATTTACTGACCCCCAATGTATATATAAATCTAAGTTACTGACTCCCTATACTGTATATTTTCAGCAACATTTACTGGTCCTCATATGTATTGAACAGTTGAGTTTATGGCCCCCCCATTAATTTTACAGAAAATTCTGATATCCAATTAGTTCAGCTATGAAGTCTGCAAGTTCTGTCCTCCAAAGATGACTTAAAATAAAACATACAGGGACACATGCAACACATTGACATAGAGGCACACACATTCACATATACTCACAAAACCCTTAACACACACACTTTCTGATTCTAAAGCAGCAAGCCCAAAGGCACCCTGGCTAGCTGCTCTGCCTAACTCTACAACAATATTTACATTTTTAATTGCCAAAACAGTTCAAGGGTGAGATGGGCGTGTATACATATGTTTGTTCGTATGCAGCGACACTGGCCACCAATGGAATACTGACTGGAAGGACAGGATAGGTTTCAGTGGATGTGCGGTATGTGGCACCAATGTTCTCCCCAGAAATGGTTTCCAGCAGGGTAGAGCAGAACAGAGAAATTTGGTGAGATCTGAGATGTTTAACTCTTTGAGTGCCAGCAGATTTCCCAAGAGTATTGTCATTAATAATTTCAGTGCCAAACTTTACATACATACACGAAGTAAGGATACGTGCGATCAGAAGTTTTTAAAAAAGTTTTAAAAAGTTTTAAACAGTTAAAAATGAAAAAAACCCAAACATGGAAATACACAAACTAACAGGGAGATGCAATATCCCACACTAAAGAGAAAACAAGCTCTAAAATCACACTAACCCATGTACTAACGTGTTAGCGAAGGATTTCCACTGCCTGCACCATGTCGCACATTTTTTTCTTTGCGCAGCTCAAAGCAATGCAATACATTTGCACCCTTTTTTGTGCTAGTTTTTTTGCGCGACAATTAACGCCTCTTCAATGGTGTCTTTAAAACACGCGCAAAAGGTCGCAACTTACCGCTAACATTTTCGCAATGTTTTAACGGTCACAAAGTGATTAATACATTGCGGAAACGAGTGCATGTAGGTTGCCATAGCAAAATATATTGCATCTCCCCCTATATCTTTTTGGAATCTACTCATCTTCAGCTACATAAGGTTCCATTCTTTCATACATACATGAAGATTTCCAGTTCAAGATTTTCATACATACATGAAGACACAGTTCTCTATAGAACTCCATGCTTTTTGGAGATTTTGTGAAAAAATTAAACACGTGCAAAATTCTGCACACAGTTCTTTTTAGAAATTTGCGTTTTGTAGCAGATTTTCTGAAAAAGAGGCAAAGAACGTTCAAATCAAGAAATCTTAAACAAACCTCCAGTACAAATAAAAAGTCCTGCTAAATATCGACATGATAAGTACATAAAAACCCAATAAATATCAATCTCCTACATGTCCTGAATCACACATTTGTGTGTGTATGTGTGCAAAGTGACACAGCCACCAACTAACCCCAAAGAGGACCAAGGCATAAGTATAATCCGAGAAAAAAAATCAACCAGCTCTTTGTTTTGAATCACTTCCAGTTATTCAAACTGAACACCCCTCAATCGCAGAAATGCTCTCCAAAATTATCCTTAGAACCTACACCCTTTTAACTATGTGACCGTGTCATTCTTTCATTCATATATGCAATTAGAAACTTGCACTTTTTGCTGATTTTCAGGGAAAGAAGTGGAAAGGAAAATCAAGCTTAGAAATCTTGATCAACCACATAGTAAAAATATAAAAGCCCTCTAAATATGGCTGCGCCACGTCCTCAATAAAACAGTACCCCACTTGCATCAATGCACACTGAGATACTGCCAGCAAACAAACTCAAAAGGTGCCAATTTATAATTTTGGGGATGCACTCTAAGGACGCCCTGGACTCAAACTATCTGTTTTACTTACTAAAGAACTGATTAATTTTACTTACTACAAAATTGATTACCTAATATTGATCTGTACTCTAATTTTTTTCTACGCATTTGCAAAGTAGCAAAGACTTAAAAAAAAAGTCTAAAAGATCCACAAATACTATAGCAAGCTGTCAGTGTGTGACAGTTTGATATAGAAGGTACTGAACTGTAATGGAGATGAATGAAGCTGGGGGAATACTAAGCGAAGACCCTGGTGCAGAGAGGAAATGCTCTGATGTCACTGGGGTCTCTCTTACTGAATGGCTCCGCAAAAGCCATTTTGTGTTCCTGCTGTTTGGAGAAAAAAACCTCGGGACTCCCACATTGGTTTTGGATGAAATGGACTCCTGGAGGGCATTAAAATGTGTGGCACTTTGGTCCTTTGATATGGATATCGTACACTGTACTATTCACAGCATTTAAAGGGTTAAAAGGCAGGTCTACTGTACAATGTACTGGAAGACCCCCAGACACTCTCATGCAAAAAGCAGATAAGTTTATAGATTTAAAATACCTAATATACCAATAGGCTTATTATTTATTCCTATCTAACTTGGTAAAGGGATAAATAAACTACAAATCCCATTATGCACTGCAAGGCGCACACATACACAACAATTATACTGATCCTTAGGGGCATATTTATAAAGGGCCGTTAATACTGCCCAAAAATTAACGCCACACATTGCCACGGTGAAATTGAAGTTTTTGCCATATTTATAAAGGCGAAACACATCGCTGTGAAAAGCGTTACCCCTCTGGGGCTTAAGGGGTCCTGCAGCTTGAACCGGGCCCCCCCGGCCCTATCTTAAAAGAGCCCTTGGGCTCTTCTTTCTTCCATCCAGCAACACCAGCTCTGCCAAGGCCACCAACCAAGATTGGTACCCCTGCGGCTGCTAGGGGTACCCCCAGCGCCGGTGGCCTCAACGAGGCTGATGTCGCCGGCATCTTGATCCGACGTGATCGCACGTGTGTACAAACCTTAAGCCCTTTGAGACACTATATACATACATATACCTCATAGAAAGAGGAGCATTATTCAAGAAGCAAAAATCTAAGGGTAAAGAAAATATAGATATGGCATACTTTAACACCAGAGTGGCCTTTATAAAGGTGTGTGTGTGTCTGAAATGGTAGTTTGATGCACCCACTGTGGCCCATGATATAAGGGATAATATGCTACCTACAGTGTAATATAAGGAGATTATGCCATGTGATGAGTTCTTTTATACAGTTCAGGGAACTCCGAGGTGAAGTAATATCAATATATTATTCAGCAGGTAGCGTATTATCCTATATAATAAAACCCTATCCTATATAATAAAACCCTAATTGTGCGTCCCTGAGTCCGTGTGTGTGTCACTGCAGTTCCTATTGACTTACCACTAGAGGGAGAGTCTCTGCAGTTCCTATTAACTCACCACTAGAGGGAGAGTCTCTGCATTTCCTATTGACTCATTACAAGAGGGAGAGTGTCTGCAGTTCCTATTGACTCACCACTAGAGGGAGAAACACGGGAAACACATGGAGGGAGAACAGCAATTAAACAGACTGCAGGTAAAGTTGCTTGGGACAGGGGCCCCTGGATTTGGGACAGAGGGGGGGGCTTGGATTTGGTACATATCAGAGGACTCGTGGACATCCTTTAAAGGGGAACTGTGGTCTCCAAACAAGTCAAGCTTAAATCAAAGGTCAGTTTCCTAACTTTAAAATGAGCTATCAACCACCCCTCTATGTGCTCCACAGCCCAAGATATACAGAAATGACTGACCAGAAAGTTAATGGGTGGGAGGCTGACTTGTGACATTCCTGAAGCTTCTCCTGCACAGTGCCACCGGCGAGCACAGCCTCAGACTCCCTCAGTGTGTGAGGGAGACAGGAAGTTCCTCCTCCTCTCTGCTGTGTGAAGTCCTGACAGAGAAGGTAAGGGAATCTACAGCACAAGCAAAAAAGTTTTTTGCTTGTGCTATAGCAGTAGGTCCATGGTAGAGGACCTGAGAAGGGAGCACCTTAGAAGACGTTGGCTAGTAGCCACAAAGGAGTGCCCAGTTTGAAGGAAATCTACAGCCCTTCTGTAAGGTACTTACCTGTGCGTCTGCTCCAGCGACGATCCGCTAGGCGGCGCTCTGGTCCCAGTGACGCTGACGCTCGCTCACGCGTCTTGCGCGAGCGCCGTCATGACGTCACCACACAGTCTCCATTGTTCCAGTATCCAGCTTCATTGTCACAGTCTCCATTGTTCCAGTATCCAGCTCCATTGTCACAGTCTCCATTGTTCCAGCGTCCAGTTTCCACTACTTCCTCTTTCATCCGACTAAAGGTGAGTCTGCCCTGTACTCTACTCCAATGGAGTTAGGGCAGCTTTACAGTACAAGCGGGCCATGGATGCCCCTGAGGGAGTAATGTCCGAATTATCAAAAACTCTTCAGGTCTTATCCACTCGGATGGACGTTTTTGAACACCAACAGAACCATATGGCATAATTTATGGACTCATTGGCTTCATGTTTATCACCTGTTGATACATCACCTTCTCTTCCTCCTCCTGCTCCTGCAACTCAAGTTGGCCATGAACCCCGTATTCCCTCTCCTCCTCGCTATGATGGGAACCCCCAAGGCTGTAGAGGGTTCCTTAATCAATGCCAGATTCAATTTGAACTACAACCCTCCCATTTTGTCTCAGATAGAGCAAAAGTGGGTTATATTGTTGCTTTATTAGAAGGTGGAGCCCTGGCCTGGGCCTCTCCACTGTGGGAGAAAGATTAGTGATTCCACCCGTTTATTGCAAATACAACAGGGAAATCACTCTGTTGGACATTATGCCATTGAATTTTGTACACTTGCAGCAGAAATCTCCTGGAATAACGAGGCTCTTGTGGCTGCCTTTTTACAGGGTCTATCGGACCGTATTAAGGATGACCTTGTGTCCAAAGACATGCCCTCCCTGTTGGAGGATCTGATTACCCTTTGTATCCGTATTGATACACGGTTTCAGGAAGGGCAGGTTGAAAAGAACCGTGATCGGCCCCCCGCCCAGTGAAAGCTATTTTCTCTCCTCCTACTCCCACTACAGAAGAACCCATGCAGATTGGGGGGACCCGTTTGTCTCCAGAAGAGAAAACCCGTAGGAGATCTCTGGGTCTTTGTCTATATTGTGGTGGCTCGGGACATTTTGCCAAAGTCTGCCCTATTAAGCCGGGAAACTACTCTGCCTAGAGGTTAGAAGAGAAAATCTTCTAGGCAAAAACAAGCCTTCTCCTCAATGTTCTTCTCCTCGTCTTCTGGTACCTGTAACCATAAAACTAAACTTCAAAATCCTATCCAAGGACGCTTTCCTAGATTCCGGTGCAGCAGGCAGTTTCATTGATTCCTCGTTTGTACAACAACATGATATTCCTCTTCGATCATTGTCTAACCCCTTCCGTGTACTTGCTATTGACAATAGATCTTCAGTTTGTCACTCAAATCACTTCAGAGTTATCCTTCCAAACTGGGGCCCTGCATAATGAAAAGTTGTCCTTCTTTGTCATTGATTGCCCCTCCACACCAATTATTCTAGGCCTTCCCTGGCTTCAATTCCACAACCCTTCTATTGATTGGCCTTCTGGAGAAATAATTTCTTGGAGTTCGAACTGCGTCTCTCATTGCCTTTCCTTGCCAACTATTCAATGCTCCACTCTCCTTCTGGAAAAGGATCCTTCTTCTCTTCCTGAAGCATATAAAGACTTCCTTGGGCCTATTCGTACTGTAATGAATAGAGTCCCGGAGGGACGAAGTTCATTGTACCTTTTAGGAGGAGGGCTGTCAGTAGGCTGGAAACAATGACTAAGGAGATGGTAACTGAAACAACGGCTGGAAGGATGGTAACTGGAACAATAGCTGGAAACAATGCTGGGAGTTGTAGTTTCCAAACATCTACAGTGGAAAGGTATTAGGGTTACTGTATACCCTCGGCTTATACTCGAGTCAATCATGTTTTTCTAATTTTGGAGGCAAAAATGGGTACCTCGGCTTATACTCGAGTATATACGGTATAGCTTCCTGGTACGGTGGTAGCCATGATCTATTTTTGTTATAACAGGCTACTTGATCTGTTTGGAATAAAATGTCTTTAAGGTTCCCTCCCCCTTTGAAAACCAATTGTAGGCTTTGATGGTAGTACTTTTTTTTTTTTTTTTTAGGAACTCATCAGTTCCTGGGGACAAAAAAGTTGTTTGATGCTTTTTTGTCCCCAACGTGTTAAACTGTATGCTACATTTGTCTTCTTTTGTAGGTTGTATAATGCAAAGTTGGCATTCTCATTAGTATTGGTATATATGTAGAAAAAAACACCATACTTATTTCACTGGAGTTAGACGGAGACCAGAGTTTTATTACTGGACCTGGTCAGCTGGTGCTTACCTTGCTTGGATGCAGACCTGTCCTCCTTTACATACTTTGTAGATGCAGAATGCCCCGCTGTGTTGCTATCATGATCTTTATTTTTCTAAATATTGGTCACCCGGCAATTTAATTATTTAACTTTGTTAAAAAGTAACTTATTCCAATACAGATAAAAACGCTATATCAACGCGTTTCGGCTAGCACATGAGCCGTCCTCAGGATATGACGTGATGTTAGTGAGACAAGCTTATATACCCTGCTCCCTGGTACCGCATATGGAGGAAATAAAAACAATCAAAAACATCTAAAAACACAAACCCTAAATACAAATAAATAATCAATTGGATGACACATACAATGTAGAAACATAATATAGTTATAAAAAGCTGAATGAATCCGAGACTGAAAGAGGTATGTCTAACTGTAACCACCTATAGGAAAGGGGAAATGGATCATACAGATAGTGGATAAATGACAGAAATCCCTGCTGGAAAGTACATATTGTAAAAATTTTTATAAGAAACAATGTAAAGACAATTTCTCGTTGAGACCCCCTGGCGTTAAGGTGTTAAGTTTATATATCCAACGTGCCTTCTTCTGGAGAAGTAATTTATCATTGTCAATGTTGGATTTAATCTCAGATTTGGTTAACCCATTGACCACCATACATCTTAAAGAGGACAATGGATGACACATCTTTTTGAAATGACGAACAACAGACAAGTCTCCAAAGAGCTGTTCGTATCTACTTATAATCCAGCAATTCAGTCACTCACTGTGCAAATCTGGCCGCTGCTTGCTCGCTGAATATCAGCCGGCATATTGATACATAAAGTAGAGTTGATCCAAGGAAATTTCCAATTCCGAGTGAGTGGGTGACCCGAATATAAACTGAGATTGGGTTTTCAGGCTGATTTTATCTGTATATGAAAAGGGGATAATACAACTATATTCCCACACACCAGCACTGAAAATTTTCTACCGACCCCATCTTCAGTCAACATCTCTCAAGAGGAAATCTGTTGAATAATCGGAGCCTCAAGGTGGGAAAATTCAAGCGTTTTTTCTGATTGGATTTCCGATTGTTGCACTTGATCAGAAGAATATCTGTCCGTGTATTTGTAGCTTTAGTGTGAATTTTGTATAGAGATTATTCACTGATAACACTGGGTTGATTTTTCTGATTATATTATTAAAGTTTTTGAGAAAATCTTAAAATAATTGGCTAAGAATCTCTTCGTACATGCTTTTTCCGACATCGTTGAATAATCAGTAGAGTCAGATCCTGTTGCTATCCTGCATTGCAGAAGTTCTGTGGATTACTTTTTCTCCTCACTCCATTTAAACCAAGAAAGCTGCTTGGCCACCTATGTGCAGCCTGTCTTTACAACAATCTTCAGGGAATTGTGATTGTTCCAATCAGAGAGTACTGTGATACTTTTTCTATCGATTACATTTTTGCTTGTTTATGCTGCATCATGTTACTGTATTTAAAAAGGGAAATCCAACTTCTAGTGTGGTAAGGATGAGTACTTGTGTCTTTACCAGTATGGTTCTAAATTTGAATGTATATATTAATGAATTAATTTATTAATGTAGCACCACCATGTAACGCATATAATACAAAAAGGAAATTATCAAAATGCTTAAATAACCAGTACATTTTTGTATTTTCTAAACCTTCCTAGCAGTAGTAAAAAAGGTTTTATTCTGTTTGTATAATTGTGTAATTTTCCTCCCCTGTTTTTAAATTTCAGGTTGGGAAAAACATAGATAAATGGTTATGGATGCTGAGTGCTAACCGCATCATGACACGTTCTGAAGGGGACTGTAATGTTGTGAAAAGTAAGCATGGCAGCATTGAGGCAGATTTTGAGGTATGGAAGGCTCTGTTTTTGAGCAGGATGCAGGCACTGGTTAAAGGGGAAGAAAAGACCTGCAGTGGGAACTGCAAAAAGGGAATATGCAAATCGAAAAAATCTAGTGCAGATGCATTGGAGCAAGAGGAAGACCCCTTTGACCATGAAGAGACAGAGGTAAAAGTCTTCATTGACATTTTACAGTCAAAATTATTTAACTTGCAGCATATAAAATTTTAGGATGTATATTTTCTGTCTGAAACTATAACTGTAACCCAGACAGAAACTTGTTGTACTAGTTGTAGGCATGCAAAGCATTTTTTCTTAGAAAATCTATTTGGTTGCAGGTAGAAAACAAATGGAATGCAGTGCCTCACTAGTGCCCACACGTTACTGTGTATGTAAATCCCTTGCAGCTGAAGGCTGGATAATTTACACTTACACTGCAGAAAGGTTTTTTTTTTTTCAGGGTGGAGATACCCTTAAAAAAACACACTTGGGGGAAGAGTTGCTGCTGCCCAGTGGGTAAATATTTGCAGCTGCACACTTTCATTTACACCAAGTATGTCTCTTAATGTGGCTATCGTGCATAATCAATGACAACTTTAGACAAATCTAGTCCACCTGTCGGCTAATAATTTAAACAAATTTTAACCACTGCAAACAATCTTTAACGGAACATACAGATCCAGGCATTTACAGCTGTCCCACAAAGAAAAGACACTTGTTACTGAACTGTTAGATACCTTTACAGTTACAGAGCAATATGTGTTAACATGGCATTGTCTTAACAGGTTAAAAAAAAAACAATTTCAAAACAGATGCTTGATAAAGCCTACAATTCCCAGCAGGCACCGTGATATCACACAGTTGAACTAAAACTTACCACCATCTCTTCCCTACTCGGTCATATGTATTTTAAATAATCAAAGTGTGTATGTCTTAGTAACAGATGAAAATGGCACTGTGACAGATACCAAGAAAGGAAAACTTCATATGCTCTTTTGGAAGCCACCACTGAGCATTTTTATGTAATACTAAGGTTGCCTTTATACATGAACACATCTAAAGCCCTACCCTCCACCTTTAAATAGGTACACTATTGGGAAATGCATTGCACAGATCTGTGGTGAGAGGTTCAGTGCATTTTCCTTAACCTGCTGCTCTGTTGTTGTTTCAGTAAGTTTACCTATTAAAGGGGTAATGTTGAAGAGTATTATAAAATATCATGCTGAAATGCTGGACAGTTTTTCCATTAGACGCATGACACAGACTGCATTTAATTGCTTTATACAGCATGCATTTAATAAACTGATACTTAGCCTTGCATTTTGAAGCTTTCTTATGTGTTTAGTTTTAAAGGAAAGAAGTCACAGCTATGTATCATACCCCTCATTTCCCATTTATCAGGCACACTTAGAAAAAAACAACATGGGACAGGGCTGTGAGGATAGAAGTAAATCGGTTATGTTTTAACTACCATTCTTCAATTATATAGTCAGAAGCAGGCAGGGAACAGGGAGAATGTACCCCCAATCGCACTCTAGCACTGGCTTCTTTTGACAGGCCCAACAGAGCTTGCTGCACATGCGCGTACAATGCAAGCTCTGTCAGGACCTCTCAGAGAAGCCAGCAATGTAACGTGATTTTGGGTAAATTCTCTCTGTCCCCTGCTTGCTCCTGACTGTTTAAATGAAGAATGGGAGGTAAGACGTAGCTCCTTTAATCTCCCATTCAATTTAAAAATAAAAAATCTA
The DNA here is from genome assembly GCA_019447015.1 of Hymenochirus boettgeri. NCBI lineage: Eukaryota > Metazoa > Chordata > Amphibia > Anura > Pipidae > Hymenochirus > Hymenochirus boettgeri. Next base: position 123,696,320 of record CM033470.1, read on the forward strand.
AGGAACTTGTGTTGGTGGAGATGCTCACAAAAAGAGTACAAAGTGTGTACACAGTGCAAATGCACAACATTGCATTTGCGCATTTCACACACTGTACTGTGCATTGTAGTGTGGCTACAATGAAGATCTTCTGTATAGATGTAAAGTTTTGAATTAATTTAAAAGTTTGATTCCCTATGTCTCGCAAACCTATTTGAATATCCAAGTGACCTATAATTAGATTCATCTAATAATGGGCTGTTCTGTGTTATCATCTTATAGGGGTTACATCATAGACTGAAGTTCTCCTTTAAAGGATGGGCATTTTCTGTTACTTGAACTTCATGGAACTAATTGGTCATTAAAGGGGAACTGTGGTCCAAAAATGCTCTCCTGAGAATTTTTGCAATTTTTTGTCATTGTTTATTTTGCATAGTTTTGCAGATATTTACACTTTTGTTTGTGATATGGCAGCAGCATTAGCAGGTCCTCTGCGCTTCCTGCTCTGAAACCATGTCAGTCATACTGCCCTGTGTCTCCTCCTCCCCTTGCAGCCCCCCTAGTCCCTCCCACTCATGGACCCCATGGCCCCTCCATTTGCAGGCCCCCTTTGGTGCCGTGGCCCCGCCCACTTGCGGGTACCGTGGGACACTCAGAGAGAGTAGAGCTAAAGATTCCCTTACCTTCACTGTGAGGATCTTCACGTCACACAGCAGGAAGGGGGAGGGACTTGCTGTGTCCTGTCACTGACATCTGAGGCTCTGCTTGCTGGCGGCGAGGTGGAGGAGTAGCCTTAAGAATGTCACATGTCATCCTCCCACCCATTTACTTTCTAGTCAGTAATTTCTTTATATCTTTGGCTGTGAAGCACGAAGAGAGGTGGTTGATGGCTCGTTTTAAAGGTAGGAAACTGGCCTTTCATTTAAACTCCACTTGTTTAGAGACCACATTTCCCCTTTAAATGTGTTTTTTAAAGCTCTTTTCAAGTATGTGATATTTGATAGATTTCATTAAAATCTTTTGCATTTTAGGAGGAACAGTTTGAGTCAACCAGCGAGTCTGAATCTGAAGAAGCAGGAGATGCAGGAAGTGGTCTTATTGATGTGGAAGATTTAGGAAAGGCAATGAGTAATATAAAGAATGCTAAGGTATGGTGATCGTAAAACATAAATGAATATACTATATTTACTTGGTACTATTAATGGGTGGAAGAAGAGGAGCCAAGAGAAAGATGAATATAATTGTCCTTTAATGGGGCAAAATTGTTAGGTAATTAGACAATCCCTTTAATATTCCACGGTACCAGTATAGGTGATTGTGGTAACTTTTTGACACCTGAAACCTTGGGCCGTATTTATAGAGCTTTTTAGCGATACCGCAGGTGAGTTATTGTGTGATCGTACGTGAAATTATCGTAATTAACATACCTGAAATAATTACAGAACGTTTGGTCGTAGAATACCATGCGGTAGTAAACTACAGCAATGGTATTCTATGGGATTTACTATCTGTAACTTACGATCGCAAATGTACGATAATTGCAAATTAACGATCAGCTTAACGACTGATTTACCGATCGTTAAAGGCGCAGGATTGCTAAAAGGAGATACCGTGCCTTTACAAATACGGCCCCTAGTTTGCTCTGATAGATTGGGATAAAGCACATTCTAATGTAATTTTTAGTCCTATTTGCTGTACTAGTCAATGCAATAGATGAATTTAATACCAAAATGTCTGACTGTATGCTTTGTGTATAGGTAAAAAAAAATTGTGTACTGAAATTCATGCACCAAAAAAACAGGTAGATAAGCTAAAATAATATTCCGAATTAAAGTGATTTACTTGTCTAGACAGCAAGATGATGGTAATTTTTTTTACCACTAGATGTCAGTAAAAGTTGTGCTACCATTTGTTTATCTTAATGTGTTGTGTTTAACAATAAGCCTTGCTTTTTTTTTTTATTAAAAATAAAAAAAATGACCAAATATATCAGAAAAAAATCCTTTTAACCATCCACCTGGGTCAACTGTATTTTTCAAGTATGTTTGTTGGCATGTAAACTTAAACTAGTAATGACCTATGCTTGTGAAGGTTCTCATTCATCCAGGTCATGGTATATTCCAGTTGATCTAATTGAATACAACAGATATAGTAATGACCTAAATATAACCCTGCTTTGATTTTACTTATCTATACGTATCAGTCTTTTAGGCTGGGGCTGGGTACACACCAGCAGATATTTTCTGCCGACTGACCGATTCACGCCACTTTACACCTGTGGTGTTTGTAGAAGTTATATAGTAGATAACTAGCAAAAGTGTGCCCCTTGGTGCACAGTGGACATTATGTGTGTATGTTTTGCTATGTGTAGTTGCAGTGCTCACAGGAACCATCAGGAAGCATCCAGGGGGGCAGTAATAAAATTAGTCTGAAGGTCCTAAAAAAAAAACAAATAATCGCATCATATTAAATGAACAAACACACACTTATATCCTCCCTTACCTATACTACCTGCCAGCTAGAATATAGAGGTTCTATGTGGAATAAACCTGCAGGTCTGAAAACTGACCCAGGCAATCTAAACAGCACCTTTGGGTAATCAAAAGCAGCGCGTACATATATCCGATTTTACTTTCCCGACCGAGTGCTCCCGCGACATTAGACCGATCCTGCAAGAACCGCCTGTCTGTGGCATAGAAGAATGGGAAAGGTGGTTCTGGCAAGATCAAACTAATATTGCATGAGCGCTTGGTTGGATAGGTAAAATCAGATGTATGTATAGCCACCTTAAATCCTACACAGTATCCTGATTAACATGCAAGGTTCATATTTATTAGTATTTACCACAAGTTTAACTAACCTATGGGGTTAGGACTTGGGAGCACAGGATACTGATTCAATATACATGTTAGGGAGAGGTGTGGATAGAGGAGCTAAAAGCTCCACACAGAGTATAAAATGAAAGAGCCTTCTTATAACAGAAGGTACCTCATAGAATCATGTTATTATAATAGCATTGCCTTAATAATCTAACATATAAACACATATATTTCTCACTTAAAGTAATGGGTGGGGACATGCAAAGTATCTTATTTATTGCCTGTGGCAAAGGCATGTGTCTAGATATAATACAGCCTACTTGTATAGACCAGGCATTTTTAACTTGTAGTCTTTTACGTGTTTGAAAACCACAATTCCCAGCATTCTCTGTTAGCAGTAAGTTTTTTCTTAATATCCTGTAGCTAAGGCATCTGTCTAGATCTAATACAGGCTAAGCTTGTGACCTTTCACATGTTTGAAAACTACAAATCCCAGCATTCTCTGTTTTACAGTTAGTGTCTTCTTAATGAACTTTTCACATGTTTGAAACTACAACTCCCAGCATTCCCTAACTGCACAGAATTCTAGAAAACTTAGTTTTCATACATCCTGGAATAAAGACATTTTCCTGACTTACAGACATTAAAAGCCCGCGGTCATGCTTTAGAGCTTCCTACCCAAGGGTTTGAACATGCAAGTGATTCATCTGCCCTTTCCTTACATCCATAGCCATTAGACTATTGGATTAGGGAAGCATTATATGGGTCGATTGGTTGGCGCAACGTTAATGCCCGTATTGCGGCGGCAGCGTGAGTACCAGAAGAGGCACTTGTGTGGCCGTTTCAAAGTAATTTACCAGAGGTTGCGTGCCTCTTTACATGTAAGTATTAAACACCAACTAATAGCTGGCGATAAATACTTATGTGCGGGTGAGATTCACCCAAAATCGCACAGCCTCTGGTAAATCCCGTATGGGAGATTTGCCCAGAGAGCTTGTGCCTCTGGGTGAATCTCCCAGTTAGTCATAAACTTTACCATATTTGCACTCTCTTCCAAATACCACCTACCTGGCAGTTTTAATCTATAAAGTCTAAAGGTTCGTGCACACATGCGATCGCCGGTGCTGACGCATGAGATGTGCGAACGGCCGTTTCGGATTATATTCGTGCCGTGTATCGACAGAACGGCCATTTTAGCCGATAAAGTGCCCATACATGGCACGATTATCGGCCGTTCGTACACATCGTGCGTCACGGGTTGGCACCCGTGATCTCATGTGTGTACAAAGCTTAAGGCTGGGTAAACACCAGTAACGAACCAATAGTGCCACGGATTAGTCGGCTGGAAATATGTGATGGTGTGGGGCGGCCAGCCGCTACCAAGCTCAGTCGTCCGTATCAGACAAATGGGTCAGTTAGTAAATCATGGCCAATCATGCAGTTCCCTATGGGACCACATGATCAGTCTGTCACATGCGCTGCTGGCTGCAGCCACTGTTACTGTGACCAACAGCCATCTGTCCTGGCAGGGCTCTCACACAAAGCAGATGCTCAGTTGGGACACATGTATTATATGTATCCAGACAAAATGGTATTAACCTGCAGATCTGAACACAGATCCAGGCAATCCTGCCACAATGTGCAATTCAATCTGAACAGCTCCACTGGACATCCTGAGACCCTATACAGGATCCAGAATAACATGCTAGGTTCATACTTATTTACAGTCACTATGGGGTTAGGAAACACAGGATTCTGGTTAGCTTGACAAGTTATGGAGAGGTTTGGATAAAGTAGCTAAAAGCTCCCCACAGGGTATACAAAAGTAGAGCCTTCTTATAACTGAAGGTACCTGACAGCCTCATGTTTAATATATTAATATTGGGGTAAAAACTGCCCATTTCTCTAAGAATGCTGGGTAGTTTCAGAGACATGCAAAGTCATTTAATCAGAAACAGACACTTCCTGTCTAGCAAACAGAAACTGGATTGTCTCATTACTTTTTATGGAGAGGGGAGGGGGAGTAAATGTGAGAGTCTGAAGAATTTTCTAATTGACTTTCACATGTTTTACAAACACCACATAACTGGGTGTAATACAGGAACTTCCTTACACTTCCTGTCTTTTCATGGACAGTGCCTTAGATAATTTTTTGATTTGATAACAGTGGAAGATCAGAACCTCTCATTGGATGTTAGTAAAATTCCACTTTCTTTTAGTGTCTACATGGAGACCCTGTAGAAATCCTGGAGGTGTGTCTTAACCTATCATTTTGAGTTTTCCATTCAAACTTAGGGGTGTCCAGTAAAGTAAATTTAGTTTTAGTTGTATATAAATTGTTTTGTAATTCACTAGTAGGTAGTAGTACTATACTTTGTATGGTGTTATTTCTTATGGTGATTTTAATAAAATAGTGCTAATTACACACATAAATATGGACCTTTCCTATGTGTAATAATGCTATATACCCCCACCTAGTTAGTTGCTCCTAAAAACTCAATGCAATCTCCGTAAAAATATAAATTTATTTATATAATATAAGGGATGTACCCCCTACTGTAAATTATAAGGATTTTAGATGTTACCGATTAGTTTCGTAACCATATAGAAGCACGAGGCCGAGTATATTATAAAGGGCACGGAACTCCGAGGTGAGAACTGATATCCATAAAATTTAAAGTAGGGGGTTCATTATCTTTAATAATGTACCCCTTGTACCAAATATATCTTTGTCCCAAATGATCCTGGACTCGGTCACCAGTGTCCAAACATCTGGATATCACATACAATTCATCTACTTCACTGGAGATATTCACTGCATTTGGACAGCATATTATTCTAATGTCATGTGGATTTGCTCCTATCAGATTACCTTACTGGGCAAGTAAGACTTTGGTGATCAGTCATCACGTGGTTACCAACCCTTTATATGTTTACGGACAGTCCGGGACAATACACATATAAAATAGGCTGTCCGCAATTTCCATGAATGGTCACAGCTGTTTGTTATACTGCTTGGTTCTGGTCGGAATCTGATCAAGTATCTCACGAGCAGAAGGACAGGAGCTGTGAATTTCAAAGAACATTGCCTTGTACAAGCGAACACAAAGCTGTAACTCCTCACTCGCTTCTTCCCCCTCCCCTTTAGTAAAAGTTCAGTTGGAAGCCGTGTGTGAGTTATAGTCCTAAACTCGGGTCCTACCCTCTGACTCCGTTCCCCCCCCCCGCGGTAAAGGAACAAGCGATAGCGGCAGCGGCAAAACGGTTAGTGCAGTTCCTGAATGTTATAGTCCATCTAGTAGCGTGCAGATTATAAAGATATTAGTCTCATATTAGACCCATTAGGGGGTACATGGGGGGTACATTATAGGGGTATTACTGTACTTAAAGGGCATGTCCACCCTTCTTAAAAAATTTTAATATAATAGTCTCCCTGCTCCCCCAGCCCCAACCGCTATAGTTTTAATATCAGAAAGTACCCCAAACATTACATATCTTCCCTCTTTTCTCCGCCGCACTGCCAGGCCCTCTGCTTGCGCGAAAATGCAAGCAGAGGGGCGGGACCGGGAGTCGCATCTGTGATTTGGATGAGCGGCAGCCAATCACGGACACGGCTGCCGGGAGTTCAGTGCGGCGGAGGGAAGGTAAGTAATGGGGCACTTTCTGATATTAAAACTATAGCGGTTGGGGCTGGGGGAGCAGGGAGACTATTACATAAAAAGATTTTTACGCTAGGGGGAGGGAATCTAAATCGAGAGGGAGGGGGGGAGGGCTCTTCTGCGCATGGCAAAATTCTCCCGGAGGAGAGACAGGAGGCAGAGTCCTATATGGACTCTGCAGTACTCCTGGTGGGTGTTTTTTGGACTTTGGGGGGGGGTATAGCAGAAGAACCCTATGGAGCTGGGATGTAAGGTAAGGATTGAACTACACTACACAATGGGGCCAGTAGTGGGGGGAATTATAGTTTTGGGGGTGGACATGCCCTTTAATTGTAGTTAGGTTTAAGAGTCTTTTTTAGAATATTGCCTGGTATTTTGTCATATTTTGGATTGTGTATGATTAAATGTTTAGTACATTTGCATTTATTACGAGTGTTTAGTGTGTTGAGGCCCACAGTTATACCTGTTGAAATTCTTTCCTATTGTGCTGTTTGGGGGTTACTTTGGTGTGGGGGGTCTCTCCCCCTGCATAGTCTTTAATTGTCCTATTTCTTTTTCCCTAGCACCATCTCATATTGGATTGTCAGCTGCTCTTAAAACATTTTGCAGTGAGCACACCATCATAATTGTATTATACACATTGTGCAACCTTTAAAGCCAGATTCACAGTTTATATATTTTTCCCTCCCTCATACTGTGTTCGCCCCCCTTCCTTTGGATCAACCTTTAGGGTGAGGCCACACTGCAACGCACAGGAATCGCGCATAAAATCGCGAGCGTTATCGCACGCGATTGTGTGCACGATTCTTGCGCGTTCGCGTTTTCGCGTTATGGACCGCATGTGTTAACGCACCAAAAATGGTGAACGCATGCGTTACCAAAACGCGAACGGACGCGCAATCGCATGCGCATCGGAAATCGTGGGAATTTTCGCGTTCCCGCGATTTCCATTTTGGCGTAAATCGCGAGCGCGAAACGTGTGCGCAAACGCGCGAAAAACGCGCTAGTGTGGCCTAGCCCTTAGGCAGTAAAAAGTGGGTATTGATGGGGAGGTTGACTAGATGGACGTCTGTCTAAATTCAACCTCGAATGCTATACTACAATTAGACCATTATTTACACCATATACAATGCATTGTTTCTGGGTCCTCTAGAATGAGCAATGCTGCTACTATGTTTATAGATTTTAGTGGTTTACCGTATCTGTTGAGTTAACTGTAGGTAAGTTTTCCAAAGCTCTTATGTTTTGTATCTGTTAATTGGAGTTTATGGTATGAAAAAGATGAAAATGTATTTTATTATTTCACGTTGCTGTCCTTTTATGATCTGCAAAGTTGATCGCATGCGTTCCTAAAACGGATTGCAGCGCACTGTGTGGCCACTCGCATTGTGTTGGCCTGGCATGCCTTTCTTGCGTGCTAATGGATAATAAGCGTGTGAGAAACACGCTAGTGTAGCCTAGTCCAGTTTATTCCTTTGGGGGTAGTTGCAATAAAGTTGACCATTAGGGCTAAGCCACACTAATGCAATTTACTCGCATTTGTGCATGCTATCTCAAATATAATGGAAGTCGCGGGAATGGAAAAGAAATTTAGATGATCACCATTTTTTTCGCAATTGCATGCTTTTCCATAATGGAAAATCGCATGCGCAAACACACCACAATGCACGCAATCGCACCAGAAACGCATGCGTAATCGTGTGCGTGATTCTGGTGCGTTGTAGTGTGGAATTAGATAAGTGAAGTATCATATTTTATTTTTATTTATAGCCATAAAGGAATTTAGCTCAAACGCTGGCAGGTTTCATCTCATTCAATCTAGATTACACACTTTTCTTTTAATGGATTAACATTCAGCCGCTGGCTGTGATGTCAACTGTCAAATCCATAACTGACAGTTGCTAACTTAAAAAACCAGGAAGCAGAAACAGAGGAAACAGCATATTGTGCAGGATTTCAGGTTAGACATATATTTCAGATTTCAAATTATTACCATTTAGGGTTTTGGGGGGGTGATGTAATTTTTTATTTTAGGGCTGGACTTACCCTTTAAGCAATAATTTTAACTGTAGTTAAGTACATAATTAAAAAAACAAACATATTTAAATCGCTGCTATTGCCTCTTGGCTTTAAAGGGCATGTCTGCCCCGCTTTCAAAAATCCAGTATGTAGTATAACACCCCCAAAAGAATCTGATGTTTTTGAATCGGATTTTGATCACATACTGTATATATGTGGTTGAAATTTGATTCAGGTCTGATCTTTGTACAGTCTGAATTGTGCTACATTTTAGCACTTTTTCACTACTGTATATACTCGAGTATAAGTCGATCCGAGTAAGTCGAGGTACCTATTTTTACCTGAGAAATTTGACTCGAGTATAAGTCGAGGGTAGAAATTATCACCACTGCTGCCTTCTGATTCTGTGTTGTTTTTAGGCTTTAGTTGCCCTTTAAATGGACAGCAGAATTCCGATACATGAATTCCATACAGTAATAGGCAAATCCAGTGCCAGTAACCTCCAATTCCTTGGCACTCCAGTTGTTTGGAAACTATAACTCCCAGCATTCTTTGTTGCTGGGAGTTTCAGTTTCTAAACATGTGGAGTAGCAAGATTCAGTAAACTTTTAATTAAGCTTACCATCATTTACCATTCTCCGGAACCCCATATTGTAAAGGGCACTCTGACCCCCATATAGTAAAGGACTCTCTGACCCCAATTGTTAAAAATGTCACCTGAGAGTTGTAGTTTCAAGCTGTCATTTGCACTGTACTAGCAGCTGTTTTTTGCCCCAAACTGAGGAGACCCATCAGATTTACAGCTTTCAGATAAGCAGTGACAGTGCTGAGTGAGTCCAGCAGCCAGACTGCAGGAAGTGTAAAGGCAGATCAGCTCCTGTAAATTTCTATGCAGGTTAACACAGCGCCACCTACTGGTTACTATCCGCAATTGCAGAATTGGGATCTAAATTAGGACTTCACCCGAGTATAAGTCGAGGTTAGGTTTTCAGGCTAATTTTAAAGCCTGAAAAATTCGACTTATACTCGAGTATATACGGTACTTAGTTTAGGCTAACCATCCAGTGATGAAGTTTTGTTATTGTGCACATGCACATTTGGACCACAATCTGTTCACGCTGAAATCTAATACAGGTCATCAGCCAAGTCAAAAAAACAGTCCTGAGCAGTAAATCAGAAATGAGCATTAAGAGGTAGTTTCAACCAAAAAATACAAAAAAAGTATAACCACAGAAATAACACTAGTAGTACTATAAAAGCAAGAACTTACATGCGTAGTAATTGAGGTTGAATAAAGACAGGCGTCCATGAAGTCCAACCTTTTCACCCTCCTTTTTAACAGTTGATCCAGAGGAAGGCAAACAACTCCTCTAAAAAAGGGGGAAAAATCCTTTCTGACTCCAAATGGCAATTGGAAAGTATCCCAAACAGAACTGCGGTATATGTATTAATACCAGTAATTCTCAATAATTTTTTAGTTTTAGAAACTTATCCAGACCACTTTTAAAGCTATTCAATGAACTTGCCATTACCACATCTGCTGGAAGACTGTTTTACAGTTTCACCGTTCTCACTGTAAAGAATCCTTTCCTAACCTGAAGATGAAACTTCTTTACTTCCAATCTTACTTCTCTGTATACATCAGTGTTAGTGTGTTAAATCACCTAGTTTTGGCCTTATAGCACATTTTAGCCAACATTTCTTCCTGTGTAAATGCTGCGGTAGTAATATGGAGAGAAGATACATTATTTAGGGGGTAGTTGGTTAGTTTGCCTTTAAAATTGAAAATGATTTCTGAAAATGCACACAGGGCAAAAAGATGGATAAGTTTATCAGTGTGCAGCAGCTGTGTAATGGTATCCATGTTAAAACATAGGTAGGCATTTGATTAATAGACGCAATCTGCAGCACTAATGTAGTATGAGGCTAGACATATTTATCATTTATAAATGTGGATCATTCAATGTCATTTTTTTTTTTTTACCAAGGTAGTACAGTATGTGCATTTTTTGCAAAAAATAAAATGTATTTTAAGGAACAAAAGCTAAAGTTTTATTAACCTTGCAATATCAGTTATGGTTGTGTATTAAGGAATTTCTAGCACGGTGATTTTCAAACTTTTTCAGATGGTAGCACTCCAAATTTCTCTTGTGGTATATTTAGAGGCGCATTTATGACTCTTTCATGATCCCCAGTCAACAGTTTAAGAAACCTATACAGCATCCTATATAATAAAAGCCTAACTGCTGACTGTGCTGCCGTTTGTGTGTGTCACTGCAATTACTCCCCTGGCCACTAGGTGTCCCCACTCCTCCCTTACAGTGTAACTGCTGACAAACCGTTTCTCTCCATCAACAGGGTTCTTACCACTGATGTTAGTCTGCTCTTTTCCTGACTTGCCGGCACAAAGTTAACCCTTTGTGCTTTAGCCGAGCGTTCGTTACTTAAAACAGGTGCTGCATCGCAGGCATGCGCAAAAGAAACTTGTAGCTACAGCCACGGAAGTGTAGACGTCCAATCAGGTGCAAGATCTCGGGCATGCGCAGTATGAAAGTAAGCATTGCCATGGCCATTGCTATAGCTGCGGAAGTGTGTTTCTATAGCCGCGAGTATAGATGGCTGAGGGAAATACATCCCTTCGAAGTGTACTGACTGCTGATATTTCTGTAAGTGTGGCACAAGGGGGCCCCCTGTGACAGAGGGGGGAGCTCTACCCTTGGGACATTGAGGGGGTCTCTCGGCTTCTAGCGCCCGTTAATGTCTAGTAGTCTTATAATATCTTGGCTTATATTATTATAATCACCCCTTCCATTGAATCCCAGTTGGGGGATCCAGGCAAGACGTTGGGGTAAACAAAAATATCCTTTTATTTAGTTCAAAAAATGCATTTAGTTTGGTGATCTGGTTATATTTTTAAATACACCAGATCACCAATATTTTTAAATTACATTTTTGAAAAGCGATAACTTAGAGACAATAGGGCCGTTGCAGAGCAGAAAGGATCTTTAGATTTTGTGGGACCAGTGACAAATTTAAACAAGCATTTTTAAACTATCAAAATGAATTTGTAGTCCAAATAGGACTAGCCCCCCCCCCCCTTTTTTCACGGGTTTTAAAAAAAATTTTTAAAACCTTTCCCCCCCCCCCCCCTAATTTTTTTTACCCCAAACAGAGAGCGCTCGATACTAATGAAGTTGCTGGAAAAATTAGTAGTGCAAGCGTTGAGCAAGAAGAACAGAGAGAAATGATCACACCTGCTCTCCAAGAGGCACTCACTAAACAAGGTATAGTAAGAATAAGGTGTATACTAAAACAAAAGTTGTTTTTGTAAGCTTTTTTAGATTCTGGATTTCAGATTTTATGCCAAGAAACATTCCGTATACAGTAGAATAAAAAGCTAGCGCTGTCCTACTTAATTGGTAATATAAATTGACATCTACTGTGGTAATCTAAGTGACCCTAGTGATTTTTCTTTTCGCTAATTAACAGCTATTGATTTTGCCTTTAAAATTAATGTTATGTAAATAAAATGTTCTAAATTCTTGTTTTTATATATAGCTGCCCTAAAGAAAGGCAGTAATAATATATGTATATCACTATAAGTGGTTTATTTTCTTTTCTTAGAACGTTACAGTTATTTAAGGATAGTCTCTATTTTTTTTATGGCTCTCATCTATCTATCTTTTTTTTTTTTTTTTTTTTAAACAGTGACCATATTCATTTCATCTGTAAAGTATAGCGATCTGTTAAGTTGTTCATGGTTTTAAAAAATGTTTATTTAAAAATGGAAAGCATGTCCAACAGACCAAAAAGGAACAATTTTCAAGGAACAATTTGGTCTTCCCTAATAATTTTATTACTGATGTGCAGTTTGTATACCTTTTGACATTGTACTCCAAAGTGTGTGTTGGCTTTCATTTGTATAGAAATCATTGCAACATTTACAGGTAAATTTCCTTGTAATGTATACTTTATTATTATGATATACTTTATTATTATAATTGCACAACCTTTAGTTGTAAATGCTGTATACACATGGTCGATATTTTGGCCCTGATCAACCAAGCTTTACAGACAATTTTTTGGGGGGCAAAAGCGAAGTCAAGCATTCGGTTGCAGCAAAAAAGAATCAGCCCGTGTGTACAACCCCTAATGCTATAACTATGCTAATGTTTTTCTTGAAGGTAAACTAGTGTGGTCTGTCTTTACATGAACCTTTATTAGAGAGTGTGTAAAGAACTGACATTTAGATAAATTAACTGCTTCTCCGTGTATGCAATGGCACCTTATCTTTTATCTAGGAAGTTAGGTGAAAGAAGATTAACAGTTTTGCGCGGAGACATTGCCGCTGGAAATATTGTTTCTAACAAAGTGAATTCATTGCTTCCATCAGAAAATGAAGTTATCCATTCCCTAGTGAGATTCAGAGACAGTGCACATGTTTATTGCTTGGCATTTCCTGAAAATGTATGGGAAAGGCACCTTGCAAATTAAAAAAGCAGACTTGTCATATGACCTTGAAGCCTTAAAATCATTTTGTAAAACAATTTTTTATAGCGTTATTTTAACAGTTGCAATATGTTATGATTTTGGATGGATTTTGTGTTTGCTACTTAATCCAATGCAATTATTTAAATATTGCTTCGGTGAGCAAAAATATATAATTGACTTGTCCAGTTAAATTATGTTAACATTTTCCCATGGTTTTTGGATTGCCTTTGTGTATCAAATTCTATACAGAAAATATGCATGCATTTGCACTTCAGCATTTAACTAAAAGTGGACATATGCTACTTCATGACCCTAAGGCTACCAATAGAAAAAAAAAAATATTTTTCTTAAAGTAGTAAATTGTAAGAAGACTATCCCCTTTCAAAATCCACAGCACTTCTTTTTTTGACATTTGCAGCTGGTACATGGTACATGTTCCTATCAGAACAGATGTGTGACTGGTAATGGAGCTATGAGTAATTTAGGTGTATTTTTTTTTATAATATATAAGGGATAATATGCCCCTTACAGTGTAATATAATGAAATAAAGTCACAGAGGAATTCCCTGACCATATAAAAGTATTAAACCTTAAATAACAGGGTAATGGGATGGTTTTTTTTTATAACACAAGGTATTTATTAAAAAAACATTTATTAATGTTTTTTATTGATTTATTAATAAACATAGGGCATAGACCTGGGCTTTTTATTTTAACATCCAAGCAGTCACAGAGTTAATTTATTATTATTTATTTTTATATTATATTTATATTATAATTTATTATTATTTACTGAAGGGATAATTTACAAAGTAAATACAGCCCTCTGAAAAATGGATAAGATAACTGTGTATGTGTCAATGTGGCACTCCAGATTCCAAACACCAACTGCCCAGGTGCAGATCTCCATAAATACACAAGTCCCATCAATGAGTGCACACACGGGTCTTCTCCAACTTCAAAATGTATTATGGGTTACATTAATTTTTGTAACAAATGAATGTAACCAATAATACATTTTTAAGTTTGAGAAGACCTGTGTGTGAACTCATTAATGGTACTTGTGTGTATGTGTCCATACCTCCTGAATTAAATCACACTGTCCCCTGTCTAATATGGAATGTAACAGAATTGGCTAGAGACTACTAGTAGGTGTGGCCTGATGTATGTGACATGGGCATAGAACGCAGTGGTTAGTGACCAAACTGTACGATACTGGAATGCTAGAAAATAAAACACAAACCCCATGTTAGAAAGGTGAATCTCCCAGCACCCATATCAAAATGAACGGTGGGACACCAATTACTTCTTTTATGTCAAGGTGCTCTGGTTTCTGATTCAATGATTTTCTGAGGCTTAAGTTGTTTTTTAAACACACAAAAAAAGTGGAGGAATGTGGAGCATGCGGCTGCTGGAGCAGAGAAGAGGATCCAGAGCAGCCTGCAGGGGAACATGTGGAGCAGGTAGGAGAAGGCAACTGGGACTTTCAGAAGGAAAGGGGAGAAGTAGAGTAATTCCTGCAGTGGCAATTCTTTGCCAATGTAAATGTTTGGAAACTACAACTCCCAGCAACTAAAGCATGCTGGAAGTTGTAGTTTCCAAACATCTGCAGTGGCAAGGAATGAGGCTTTAGTTGCCTTTGAATTGGACATAAGAATTCCCATACAGTAATAGCCAAATACAGTATGGCTATTACTGTATGGGGCTTCTGATGTTCATTTAAAGGGCAACTAAATCCTAAAAACAATACAGAATCAGAAGGAGGATAATATCTATTGCTGCCTTCTGATTCTGTATTGTTTTGAGGCTATTACAGTATGGGACTACTGTATGGGATTTCTGCTGTCCAGTTAAAGGGTAACTAAAGCCTCAAAACAATACAGAATCAGAAGGCAGTAGTGGTCCTATTTTATACCCTCGGTTTATACTAGTCAACCACTTTTACTCCTTTTTAAAGGTAAAAGTGGTTGCCTCGGTTTATGCTTGGATTGGTTTATACTTGGGTCGGTTTATACTCGTGTATATACGGTGTACTTTCAATAGGAAAATACTTACAATATTTCCATTTTTATTCCTTTTCCCCCAACAATAAAGAGAACCACATCCAGACCCATGTATGCAATTCATTTTTCTCTTTCCTGCCCAGCACCTTTGCCTACATAATATTTTCTGCACATGTGTGGTTTCCTAAGTGAAATTTGAAGTTCAACAAGGAGAATGCTCTACCACAATCCTGACTTTAAGATCTAGGGCACTATCCATTTGCGCCATAAGTCCACCTATACTATTTCTCGAGTCTCATTGTGTCTTTTCTAATTTTGCATTTCCTGCAATGTTTACACTTCTGCTCTGTATTCCATGGCTCCAACATTTCCTTCCCCTTCCTATCCCCATTCATGTTTTATCACTGCCTCTCTTCTTCCATCCCATTATCAATATTCCACACTCTCTCAGCAGTTACAAAATGCTATTGCTTCCACTAAGTCCAAACGTCCCTGGAAACTGTATACCGTATATAGCAGACACTTTTAGGTTTAAAAAACTGCCTAAAAACCTTGCCTCGGCTAATACTCGGGTCATGTCCAAAAAATGACAGCAGACCGGAGGCGCATGTGAAGTGTAAGAAATACGGTAACTTACCATACTTTGTTCGATCAGGCACCCAACCGGACTTCAGCAGAGACGCGCAACTTGCGTAGAGCACGTCTGCACGGGCACGGCACTACACAAGTTACGCGTCTCTGCTGAAGTCCGGTCGGGTGCTCCATATGCGGCACCCTGATAGAACATAAAGTGCAGTAAGTTACCATACTTCTTACACTTCCTATGCATCTCCGGTGACCCCTGTAAATTTTTTCCATTCACAGGGGTCTATATTGGGTGTAGGGGCAGGTGCATTATTTACTTGAACTTGTCACTACAGATGTTTAGAAACTACAACCAAAGCATGCTGGGAGTTGA
Organism: Hymenochirus boettgeri; assembly: GCA_019447015.1. Taxonomy (NCBI): domain Eukaryota; kingdom Metazoa; phylum Chordata; class Amphibia; order Anura; family Pipidae; genus Hymenochirus; species Hymenochirus boettgeri. The sequence continues at coordinate 123,712,248 of CM033470.1, forward strand.
AGTTTCAAAACATCTGGAGTGCCAAGGAATTGGGAGTTACAGTGTGGGATTACTCTCCATTTAAAGGGCAACTAATGCTTTAAAACAATACAGATTCAGGAGGATGGTATCTACTGTTAAAGGAACACTAAACTCTTAAAAATGACTGTGGCATCCGTTTCTATTATTCACAGGGAGGGGAGAACGCTTATTCTCCCCTCCCTGTGAATAATAGGACGCTCGGGGGACCTGGAACTTACCTTACCCGCCGCTCCACTCGCAGCCGCTCAGTCTCTGAACAGCTGTTCTCTCCCGATCGCACGCCCTATCTTTTGAATTGGCGCGCATGCGCCTAAGATAGGGCGCGAGGTTGGGTGGTCGTGGAGCGGCGGGTAAGGTAAGTTCCAGGTCCCCCGAGCGTCCTATTATTTACAGGGAGGGGAGAATAAGCGTTCTCCCCTCCCTGTGAATAATAGAAACGGATGCCACATAGTCATTTTTATGCAGGATTGGAGTTTACAGGTCCTTTAAAGATTGCCTTCTGATTCTGTATTGCTTTGTGGCTTTAGTTGCCTTTTAAATGGACACCAGAATTCCCCTACAGTAATAGCCATACTGGATTTGGCTATAACAGTGTGGGACTACTGTAGGGGAATTCTGCTGTCCATTTAAAGAGTAACTAAAGCCTCCAAACAATACAGAACCAGAAGGCAGTAATGGTTATAATTTCTACCCTCGACTGTACTCGAGTCAATCATGTTTTGCTCATTTTTCAGGTAAAAATAGGTACCTCGACTTGTACTCGGATCGACTAATATTCTAGTGTATACGGTAAATCTTTGTCCCTTCTTCAGTCTCTGTTTATTCTTCTACTTCTTGCTGCTGGGGATACTGCCTTCAACTCTGGACCCTGCAACATTTCCATTCTTTCTATTCTTAATGCTTTCTTCTCCCAATGAGAAGGCCTTGATTATTCATGGTGGTTCTCATTCTCTCATTCACCACATTCCTCATAACAGGGTGGAGGTGTAGGTCTTCTTTTGCCCCAGTCTTCTGCTTTGAACTTGTTAGTCTTCTTGCATGTGAAGGTTCTCATTCATCCAGGTCATGGTATATCTGTTGTATTCAATTAGATCAACTGGACTTGAAATGTAGTTGGTTCAGTAAACTTTTAATTAAGCTTACCATAATTTACAATTCTCCTTAACCCCATATAGTAAAGGGCCCTCTGACCCCATATAGTAATGGACTCTGATCCCAATTGTTAAAAATGTCACCTGAGAGTTGTAGTTTCAAGCTGTCATTTGCACTGTACTAGCAGCTGTTTTTTGCCCCAAACTGAGGAGACCCATCAGATTTACAGCATCCAGATGAGCAGAGACAGTACTGAGTGAGTCCAGCAGCCAGACTACAGGAAGCAGGAAGTGTAAAGGCAGATCAGCTCCTGTAACTTTCTATGTAGGTTAATACAGCACCACCTACTGGTTACTATCTGCAATTGCAGAATTTGGATCTAAATTAGGACTTGACCCGAGTATAAGTCGAGGTTAGGTTTTCAGGCTAATTTTAAAGCCTGAAAAATTCGACTTATACTCGAGTATATACGGTAGGTCCCAAATTTATTATACCCTTTTCCATCTCTGAAATAATTAGTCCTACTGCCTTCCGTCTTGATTTACCACCTACTATGAAGATCTCAAATGTCTTCCATGTATCCTTATTCAAACCATTTTTGTCAACCAATTTTCCAGTTCTAATCTGTCTCCAGCTCCAATTTTAGTTGATGGTCAGCAAGAGTTTGAAATTCAGGAAATTCTCGATTCTAGATATGTCAGAAACACTTTACAATACCTGGTCCATTGGAAAGGCTTTGGTCCAGAAGAACGCTCCTGGATTTAACTTATTGATATTCATGCACCCCGTTTAATCAAAACCTTCCATAAGAATCATCCTTTCAAACCTGGATGTAGTGGTCCTGGGGTCCCCCGTGGAGGAGGGGGTACTGTAAGGTACTTACCTGTGCGTCCGCTCCAGCGACGATCCGCTAGGCGGCGATCCGGTCCCAGTGACGCTGACGCTCGATCGCGCCGTCATGACGTCACCACGCAGGTGCGCCGGCCGGCGTGAAGTTTTAAATAGCTTCTCCTCCCTTCCCTAGACGCCCGCTTGTCAGTTGTATTGGCGTCTAAGGTTCTTGCAGTTGGAATCATTGTTACGGTCTCCATTGTTCCAGTGTCCAGCTCCATTGTCCCAGTCTCCATTGTTCCAGTATCCAGCTTCATTATTACAGTCTCCAGTCTCCTGAAAAGGCTGTTTCCATTGAGTTTTCTGTAGGGGGGTGGGTGGTGTGAGTAACCCATGGCACCTGCGAGTGGGCGGTGCCACGGCACCCATGAATGGGCGGGGCCACATGCGGCTGTAAGATAATGGAACATGAAGGATCTGCAACTGGAAGGACCATGGGGTCCATGAGTGGGAGGGACTGGGGGGCTGCAAAGGGGAGAAGGAGACACAGGACAGATTGACTGACAGTTTCAGAGCAGGAAGAAGAAAGTGCAGGGGACCTGGTGATGCTGCTGCCATATCACACACAAAAATGTAAATATCTTCAAAACTATGCAAAATAAACAATGGAAATACATTGCAAAAATTCTCAGGATAGCAATTCCTATCAATTTACCTAAAGTCAATTTTGGACCACAGTTCCCCTTTAAGATTGGAAGAAAAGAAGTTTCATCTTCATTTTAGGAAAGGTTTCTTTACAGTGAGAATGGTGAAACTGTGGAACTGTCTTCCAGCAGATGTGGTAATGGCAAGTTCATTAAATAGCTTTTAAAAAGGCCTGGATAAGTTTCTAAAACTAAAAAATATTAAGAATTACTGGTATTAATACATATAGATCTGGTTGATCCAGGGATACTTTCCGATTGCCGTTGAGTCAGGAAGGAATTTCCCCCCCCTCCTTTTTTTGCTGGTTTTTTTTTTGCCTTCATCTGGATCAACTGTTAGGTAGGGTCAAAAAATAATAATAATAATAATAATAAAATAAAAAAAATAAAAAGAGGGTGAATAGGTTGGACTTGATGTCTTTATTCAACCTCAATTACAACTACTATTACTACTATATTGTTGAAATTCGGAGTTGGCCGCCCGCTTGTGTAACCATGCATATGGCATACAGTTTGATTTAGGACATTTTTGGGATTGATATTTGATGACTTTTTTTTTTTTACATTAGATGGGTTTTGGCCTGAGTTATACCTTTTAAAGTTGTCTTTTGTTCTTTTTTTTTAGAAAATCTGTTAAAAGTGCGAGTTTCTATGAAGAACTGCGCCCACAACATTGATGGTATGAATAAATGTACTGGAGCATTAGGTAGGTGAAGGTGTGTAGATTGCGAGAATATCTAGTTTATCTAATTATATAATATAGATGTTTAATTTGATTAGCTGAGGGGTGGTTGCTAGGTTACGTGACATCACAAAAACTTTTCACATGAACACAAAATAATTTTTGCTCTTGACTTTTGAGGTGAGTGCACCCTCTATATTCATTCTGCTAAATAGATTAAAATAAAAATAGAGGTGGATAAATCATCACAGATAAAGATTATAGGATTGGATTAGATATATTTATATTTTATTAGTACTAATGATGTGGTGGAAAACAGAAGGATGTATTTAGGGTTTACAGTTACCTGGCCTATGGGATGTTTTAAATTTGTAGTGGTTATTTTTGCTTCTTACTACTAAATACAGTACCTGCAATTTGCTCCCTTATGTCATGGCATATCTTGTAATTCTATTTCTAAAGTAGCTCAAAATGGATTTTCTATTCTTTGTATATAAAAGCATTTAAATAAAAAAAATTTTAAGAAAAATGACAGTTGGTAACATCATATGACTGGGTAATGCTAATGGCAGTTGATGACATCATGTGACTGGGTAATGCTAATGTCAGTTTGGGACATCATGTGACTGGGTAATGCTAATGGAAGTTGGTGACATCATGTGACTGGGTAATGCTAATGGCAGTTTGGGACATAATGTGACTGGGTAATGCTAATGACCTTTTGGGACATCATGTAACTAGGTAATGCTAATGGCAGTTGGTGATATCATGTGACTGGGTAATGCTAATGACAGTTGGTGACATCATATAACTGAATAACGCTGTGCATGATATGCTATGTGCACTGCGATCATGTACACATTTATGTTTTTGGAACGGAGCACAGCACACATAGTGGGAACACTGATAGCTTTGCATTGGCAATGGGAATTGTAAGTGCGATTGGAGAGCAAAAAAAAAAAGTGGAATCTAGCTCTAAAAGTCCTAAAATATATACCATAAAAGCATAATAATATATATGCAACTACAATGTTTTGTTTTATATATTTAGAATTAAAGGACAATTATACTCACCTTCCCTCCGCTCTTTTCCTTAGTCGTACTTCTACCCAGGGTGAGCCTAAGCGCTAGCCTCACCCCTGGGTTTGCTTAACTTGCGGCACATACTTAGTACACTCTGCTCCAGTAGGCTCCGCCCCCTCCTTCCCTGTCGGCAACGAGGCCAATAGGAAGACACGCTCTGCAACGAGTGTGTCTTCCTATTGGCTCGTCGCCGACGGGAGGAGGGCGGGCCTACTGGAGCAGAGTTTAACTAAGGTCCTCACCCTGGGTAGAAAGTACTGACTAAGGAAGAGGAGTGGAGGGAAGGTGAGTATAATTGTCCCTTAAGTATGACGTTTAGTTTTATAGCAGGGGTGCTCATCCTACTCCAGGAATTTGCAAACTACAACTCCCAGCATTCACTACTGCCATCAAAGTTGTAATTTTCAAACATCTGCAGGGCCACAGGAAAGACATCTCTCTTTTACTGTCACAAACACAAAATCACACCCCCTAACACTACTCAGACACGGTACACACACCTACTGAAAGCCAACCTAAAACCTTCCATTTCCATGGCAACCATTATAAACCATCAACAAATTTAGTTTAATGGTATAAAATGCAAAAATACTGTATATGCCCTAATACCACACAGATATAGGTACACACTTACTGATACACTCTCGCAACCCAACCAGCTACCATTCCATTTCTATAGCAACAGAATAGGTATACACACTTACTTACAACACCTATCCCACCTTACTTTTTCCATGGCAACCAAACACAATATTAAACAATATATGTATTTAGTCAGAATGGGTTATGCAATTTTAAATGTCCCTTTTCATTGCAAAATTATTGAGTTTTAAAACTCAAACTCAATGATGGTGCCTTTAACCATTACACTATCCAGCCACTACATTCTATTGATGATATATTACTATATCATTACTATATCGGAGTCCAGACTGGGTTAGTTAAAAGCAAACTTTTATTTCCAATTAGTTAAAAACACGACAAGCAGGCTGAAAGAAGTTGGGGTCAGTATATAATCTAACGCCTTTACCCCAACTTCTTTTAGCCTGCTTGGCATGTTTTAAACTAATATGAAATAATAGTTTGCTTTTAACTAATCCAGCCTGGACTTATACTAGTGGTGCAGCAGAAACAGCAGTTCTTTTATTTACCTTACCATGCATATGGCATACCAAATTGATTCAGAACATTTGGGAGATTAATATTTGGTAACTTTTTTTTTTGTGGGGCAGCGTGCCGAATAGGCGGCACTGCCCCTGACTGAGGGCGGTGTACCTCGGGGCTGCTTGTCCGGCGTCGCGCGCCCGTTCCCAGTAAAGCATTGCGGCGGGAACGGGCGCGTGCGGATGACGTCACAAGCCGGCGACGTGCGTGCCGGTATAAAAGGGGGGGCGCGCGGTTGCCGGACACCATTTTAAGTTCTTTCAGGCTGCCACACCCGGACCCTTCTCTCTCTCTGACATTGTAAAATGTTGTTAATTTGGTATATAATTTTATTTTGTTATATATATAAAAAAAAAAAAAAGTAAATATATGTGAAGAGTTTATAAGTTAAAGGTGTTATGTCACAGCAGTTAAGTGGAATGTTTATAATAAGTGTTGGTGGTGGGGTCCATGCAGACGGACATGGTGGTGGTTTACATGCCCTCCCTAACAGGAGGTTGGCATACAATCAAGGAAGGAATGGACTGGTATCAGCTGGTTTATGGGGTTGCCATAGCAACCACGGTTATACAAGTTAGCAAGGACCAGTGGGATTAAGGATATGCAAAGATATGCATATTATGTAAATAATAAATAAGCTGTGGCCGTTTTTTATACACCCAACATTGGATTCTGTCTCGTTATTGGAAATAATGGTATGGTAGCAGTCTGGTAGAGGAGGTAGGCCAAAAAATGGTCTCCAATTCAGCTTAACGGGCGAAGGTATCATCATATGCAATCAGTCTACATTACATGGGTTTTGGACTGAGTTATACCTTTGAAAGTTTTTTTAGTTCTTTTTTTCTTAAAATCTGCTAAAAGTGCAAGTTTCTACGAAGAACTGCGCCCACAACATTGATGGTATGAATAAACGAACTGGAGCATTCGGTAGGTGAAGGTTTGTAGATTCCAAAAATATTTAGTTTGTGCGGGATATTTCTGAGTTAGGGGGGTGTTATGTGGGAAAAACTGCATATTGTTGATATTCGGGGGTTGACCGCCCGCTTGTGTAACCATGCATATGGCATACAGTTTGATTTAGGACATTTGGGGGATTCATATTTGCTAACTTTTTTTTTTACATTAGATGGGTTTTGGCCTGAGTTATACCTCAGGCCAAAAAGTGAGAGATGCTGAAAGTGAGAGATTCTATGAAAAACTGCTCCCACAATATTGACGGTATGAATGAACAAACTGCAGGGTTACATAGCTCAAGGTGTGTAGATTCCAAGAATATATAGTTTGTGTGGGTATTTCTAAGTTAGGGGGTTGTTGAAATTTGGAGTTGCATATTGTTGAAATTTGGAGTTAGCTGATTATTGTCGCTTTTTTTGAGCCATTGTGCATTGTCTCACTTTGTGGACAGTCACTTCCATGCCTGCGTGCCTAACCATGCATATGGCATACCTTTTGATTCAGGACATTTGGGAGATTGATATCTGGAAACTTTTTGTTTTTGCATGACATGGGGTTTGGCCTTATTTTTACCTTTGAATGTTGGTTTTTGTGCTTCTTTTTAATGTTTTAAACTAATGTTTTAGTTTCTTTTTTTTTAAAAATCTGCTAAAGTGAGAACTTTTATGAAGAACTGCGCCCCACAAAATTGAGGCATGAATGAACAAACTACAGAGTTACGTAGTTAAGGTGTGTGGATTTCAAGAATATATAGTTTTGTAGGGTTATTTCTGAGTTTGCTTAATATTTTTGCTGTTTTTAGGTCATCAGTCTCACTTCGTGGCTAGTCGCTTCCACGTCGTGTCTGTTTACATGCATATGGAGAACATACAGTTAGCAGCTCAGCCCCACCCCTACCTTAACACTATCTCCCACATACCTATTGATCGCTCCAACAATTAGTGTGTATGCATTCGGTTGTCCACTCCGATGTGTACGGTAAGCATAGAACTGCTTTTTTCTGCCTCACCAGTAGTATATCGGCCAGACTGGGTTAGTTAAAAGCAAACTTTTATTTCCAATTAGTTAAAAACACGACAAGCAGCTAAAGAAGTTGGGGTCAGTGTATAATCTAATGCGTTTGCCCCAACTTCTTTTAGCCTGCTCGGCATGTTTTAAACTAATATGAAATAATGATTGCTTTTAACTAATCCAGCCTGGACTTCGATATACTAGTGGTGCAGCAGAACAGCAGTTCTTTTATTTACCTTACCATGCGTATGGCATACCAATTGATTCAGGACATTTGGGAGATTTAATCTTTGTAACTTTTTTTTTCCATTACATGGGTTTTTTCGACTGAGTTTATACTTTGAAAGTTTTTTTAGTTCTTTTTTTCATAAAATCTGCTAAAAGTGCGAGCTTCTACGAAGAACTGCCCCACAACATTGAGGTATGAATAACGAACTGGAGCATTCGGTAGGTGAAGTTTGTAGATTCCAAAATCATTTAGTTTGTGCGGGATATTTCTGAGTAAGGGGGGGTTATGTGGGAAAAACTGGAGCATTGGTAGGTGAAGGTGTGTAGATTTTGAGAATATCTAGTTGTGGTGGGTATTTCTGAGTTAGGGGGTTATTTTGTGGGAAAAAAATTAAAGATATTTAATTTGATTAGCTGAGGGGTGGTTGTTAGGTTACATGACATCACAAAACCTTTTTACATGAACACAAAATAATAATTTTTGCTCCTGACTTTCGAGGTGAGTGCACCCTCTATATTCATTCTGCTAAATAGATTAAAATAAAAATAGAGGGGATAAATCACAAGGAATAATCATCACAGATAAAGACTATAGGATTGGTTTAGATATATTTATATTTTATTAGTACTAATGATGTGGTGGAAAACAAAGGGTGTATTTAGGGTTCATTTACCTGGCCTATGGGATGTTTTAAATTAGTAGTGTTTATTTTTTGCCTCTTACTACTAAATACAGTACCTGCAATTTGCTCCCTATGTCATTTCTAATGTAGCTCAGAATGCATTTTCTATTCTTTGTACGGTATTAAAAACATTAAAAAAAAAAAATATTTTTAAGAAAATGACAGTTGGTAACATCAAATGACTGGGTAATGCTAATGGCAGTTTGGGACATCATGTGACTGGTAATGCTAATGGCAGTTGGTGACATCATATGACTAAATAACGCTCCTGATGTTTTGAACATCTCACAATTTTTCCACCATGGGCATTGCTATCCGGGGTATGTAGCATGGTATTGTAACAGTCAATGGTTATTGTGGCTAATAGAAGTGGAGTTTGCTGGGACAGCTTTGTTGGCGATTCCCATAAGTTTTTTTGCTTATTGGCCTGGTCTTTGTTCTTTTTGTTTAGTACATGGGCAATGCAATGTTACTGTGATTTGTGGGATCATCATAATTTGGCTTGAAGTGACAAACTCTTGTTCTTCTATTTCTTCTCTTCTTCTTTTTTATTGTTCTGCTTTTTTTTTGTACTGTATCTCCTCGCACATTTTTCAAGCTAGAGACTTGTGTGCCGTGTCTTTTCAATAAATTAAGTGCTTGTCTAATACCTTAGCGGTTGTGAGGATCCTTTTTGGCCAGTCCGATTGCCCTTCTTTTTGTCTTACCTTGACGGAATCTTTAGCGGAGGGTTCTGGGCAAGTTCGCACCCGGACCATAGGAGAAGATCGGTGAGTAACGCCTGTTTTCTCTGTTTGGGCATTTCGCCCCGTGTACTGTTTTGGTGGAGCCTACCTCAATGGTGGAGTAAGAGAGGTTTTTACTTGGTTAATCCACAAGGGCCCGGGGCTGCGCTGCACCTGGGCCACCTCCATCATCGAGTAAGCACATAATGTTATAGTGTGTTACTACATGTTTTAAGGGTCTCATCAAACTTTTTTGTAACTTTGAAAATACTTAACTTTACACATACAATTTCAAATAAGGACTAGGTCCCACTATCAGCACCACAGTGCATGCAGGCTTTTTGCAATGCGCTGCTGTGCATATTATGCTATGTGCACTGCGATCATGTTCACATTTTTGTTCTTGGAACGCATGTGATAAGCACAAAAAATTGTGCACACATGTGTTTTAGAGAGGTCCGAACTTCGCAAAATCCGGTCCGCTCGAGGATCCGCGAATTTTCGAAAAAATTCGAAAATCCGCGAGCGGACCCGTTAAAATTAAAAATACCCTTGAAATAACAGATTTTTTTTCGTATTTTGGAAAATTTTCGAAATTACGAGTTTTCATCACGTATTTTCGTGAATTTTCGAAATTACGAGTTTTCATGTATTTTCGAAAATATGTATTTCGAAAATACAAGTAATCCTCGTATTTCGAAAATTTTCGAAAATACGTATGTATGGAATTGAGAATCCTTGTATTTTTCGAAAATGTTCGAAAATGTGTTTTCCCTGTATTTTCGAAAATTCACGAAAATACGTGAAAACTCGTAATTTCGAAAATTTTCCAAAATACGAAAAATCTGCGAATCGGAAGTTCGGAAGGCGGAAAATTCGGAAAAATCCGCCGTTCGTGAACGGGATAAATCCGCGGCGGATCCGGGTTTGGAACCGACACCTACCCCACCTTACTGTTTCCAGTAATATTGTGTTTGGCAACCAAACACAATATTAAACAATATATGTATTTAGTCAGAATGGATTATGCAATTTTAAATGTCCCTTTTCATTGCAAGATTATTGAGTTTTAAAACCTGCAGCACTCACTTTCCCTTCCAAAATGCAAATTTTCACGAAAAATTCAAAACTTATACTTAAACTTTTCCTATCTAGTTTTTCTTTTGCTGATACCGCATTCTCATATATTGTTGCTGTTAGACCAGATCACACTGTCAGTAGCTGCAGTTTGCTGTGTGAATCACTGTCACGGAGTGACAATCAGAATGTAAAGCAGTGGTAGAGTTAACTTACCCTTTAATTGCTCCTTTGCGCTTAGTTTTGGCACTCAAATCACTTCAGAGTTACCTTCCAAACTGGGGCCCGCATAATGAAAAGTTTCCTTCTTTGTCCATTATTGCCCCTCCCACCAATTATTCTAGGCCTTCCATGGCTTCAATTCCCCCCACAACCCTCTATTGATTGGCCTTCTGGAGAAATAATTTCTTGGAGTTCGACGGCGTCTCTCATTGCCTCCTTGCCAACTATTCAATGCTCCACTCTCCTTATGGAAAAGGATTCATTTCTCCTTCTTCTCGTTCTGAAGCATATAAAGACTTCCTTGAGACGTTTGTAAAAAAAAATCAGCTGAGACATTGCCTATTCATTAGACCTATATGATTGTCCATCGATCTTCTTCCGAAACGTGCCCCCTCATGGACGGACTTACCCCTTTTTCCGGATATGAAAAGGGGACGGAGTGGAAAAAGCTTCAATACTCGTGATGGAGTTGAGTATCTAGGAATGCCTTTGGCTTGCACAATGCCAGCTTTTTCAAGGAATTTATAACATATCGTCAGAGATTTTTAGGCAACTCAAGTGGTCTATAGATGATATTTTGGGTTTGTTCTCAAGACTACCTCTCATCGTATCATCTTAGTCAAGTTCTTTCCGATTACGTGCAATCACATTTAGCCAAGCGGAAAAAATGCCTGGGTTGAAGTTACTAAAGTCCCGTTTTGGGTTATATTACTCCCAGGTTTGAAATGATTCCTCTAAAGTTTCTTCTGCTATCTCAATTGCGCCTTCCGTCTTCTACAAAGCCATTTCAACGTTACATTGGTTTGCCAATTATTATAGGCAATTTATTAACGGCGTTTCCTCCATAATTTTCTCCAATTTTAAAACTCATCCGAAAAGGGGGCAAGCTAATCCTTGGACTGAAGAGAAGTAGAAGCTTCAAAAGGAATTAAGAATTAGACAGCATTTGCCTCTGTCCCGTTTTAATCATCCGGATACCCAATTTGCCATTCTTCGTTGAGGGTGACGCCCTGGATATTGGTGCGGAGCAATTTGTTTCAAAACCCCAACACCCCCCCCCACGGAATAAAACGGGAAACTTATTCCTTTGGTACTTTTCTAAGAGATTTACTCCTTGTAAAAGGAAATTACAATATTGGCAAGAGAATTACTAGCCGAGTTTAACTTGCTCTTGAAGAGTGGCGGCATTTCTGGAAGCAACAAGTCAACCCATAAACTATAATCACTGGACCATAAAAATTTAGATAGAATAAATCAAAACCGTATAAAGGACTGAATCCCAGACAAGCCCGATGGGCACTTTTTTTGCAAGTTTTAATTTTAACCATCACCTTTCGCCCTGCGAAACAAAAACAAGAAGGCTTATCCAGGTGTCATTCTGTTATCTAGAATTCCACCCTTAGTCGACAAAGTGCCCTATTATTCCCAAGTCCAAAAATTTTCAGTGTTCTAAACAGGCCGGTCATCCTGGAGTTCAAAAAACCATTCACTTCTATCTCGTTCTGTTTGGTGGCTGATTTATAAAAGGATGTCAAGAACTTTGTAGCATCCTTTCCCATTTGGGCCATGTCCAAGGCCTTCTCGTAATTTCCTATGGGCTTCTTCAACCCACTTTCCACACTATGGCGGGACGCATCTGTCCATGATTTATTAGTGATTTACCTTCTTCCAGGAAAAATACGGTAATAATATGGGTTGATATTGATCGTTTTTAGCAAAATGGCTCCTTTTGTTCCTCTACCCAAGTTACCCTCAGCCCTGAAACTTTCTCATTTATTTTATCTCACTTTTCCGCTTACATGGATTCCTGCAGAAATTGTCTTGACAGGAGAACACAATTATTTTCTAAATTCTGAAGAGCTTATGTAAATACCTTTGAAATTAAACTTTACTTTTCCTATGCATATCATCCTGTCATGAATAGAGTCCCGGAGGGACGAAGGTTCATGACCTTTTAGGAGGAGGGCTTGTCAGTAGGCTGGAAACAATGACTGAAGAGATGGTAACTGGGAACCAAAGGCTGGAAGGATGGTAACTGAAACAATAGCTGGAACAATGCGGTGTAGAGATGGGTTAGCTGGGGACGAGGCAGGAAACAATGGCCTGAGAGATGGTAACTGGACACAATGGCGGGAAAACAATGCTGAAGAGATGGGGACTGGACAATGGACGGGAGACAATGGCTGAAGAGATGGTAAATGGAAAATGGCTTGGAAAACAATGGCTGACGAGGATTGGTAACTGGAACAATGGCTGGAAACAATGGCTGAAGAAGATGTGCGGTAAACTGGAACAATGGCTGGAACAAGGCTGAAGAGATGGTAACTGGAACAATGGCTGATCCACAGGCTCTGAAGGGATGGTAACTGGAACAATGGATGAATCCACAGGCTGAAGGGATGGTAAACTGGGAACAATGGATGATCAAGCTGAGGGAAAAGGCGGGGAGATGAAGGCAGGGGACGCGACACAGGCAGGCAAACAGTCTGTCCGGAGCAAGGACTCCGAATAGGCAACTCGCACCCTCTGCGAGTGCCTATGTGAATCTTCGCGCGTGGGACGTCACAACGCCGACGTCCGGCGCCGGCGCTCACCAGTCACGGAATCGAGCGGAGCGCGGCAGGTAAGATCCTTACAGTGACCCCCTCCCACAGGGGGCCTCAGGACACGTGAAGCAGGTTTGTCAGGAAATCTTTCTATGAAAGGTTTTTGATTAACTGGGGAGCCATGTAATAAATCCGATGTTTACCCAGGACTTTCGTCTGCGTCCAATCCGTTCCAATGGACCAAAGATTGAAGAGAACTTCTGACGAATCTGGAATCCAAGACTTCGCCACCTCAAATTGTTGACCGTGGATCATAATAGGATCGGTGACTGAAGAGGGGAAGAGGAATCGATTCAGCACCACTTGGCTAATAAGGGAAACATGGAACACATAGGGATTCTCATGATGGGGGGTAATAAGAAGTCGTACGCCGTAGGACCCACTAATTCCTATATAGGGAATGGGCCAATAAATTTGGACCCAATTTAGAAGAAGGAACAGTAAGTTGATGTGAGTGATGATAACAAACTTTATCTTCCACCGAATATATGGAGGTTTACGTCTACGCCTATCGGCTGCAGTCTTTTGCTGATACCAGGGCAGACTTCTCAAGACAGTTTTGTAGCCTGCCAGTGGCTGACATTTCTGCAACTAGGGACTGTTAGTTGCCGGAACGGTCCTGACGACAAAAACAATCCTGTGGAAACCCTTTGGGGTTTACGCAAAAAAACAAAAAAAAGGAGATTTTCCGTAGAGGACGTGGACGGGGGGGGGGCATTGTTACGGCAAAATTCCGCCCATGGCAGAAGCTCAGTCCATTGTCTTGAGAGTAAGAAAGTATAGCATCGAAGGAAATTGTGCCAGACATTGGTTGGTGCGTTCTGCGGCTCCATAGACTGGGATGATAAGCCGATGAAAATTGGAGTTTAATGCCAAGTTAATTTGGCAAAGTGCCCGCCAGAATTTGGAGATGAATGGGGTTTCCTCTAGTGGACACTATTCCATAGGATCCATGCAGACGGAAAATATGAGAAATGAACAATTGAGCAAGTCAGCAGAGGAGGGCAATTTGGAAGAGGAACAAAAATGAGCCATTTTGCTAAAACGGTCTCTCCAGTAAAACCCAGATGACTGTATTTTTCTTCGAATAACAGGAAGTTCAGAAATAAAGTCCATAGAAAGGTGGGTCCACGGTAGGGAAGGAATCGGCAGGGTTGGAGTAGTCCACAAGGAAGAGTATATGGGAAGTTTTGGAAGTAGCACAGAACAGAACAGGCGGCGACAAGTTTTGACAATTCTTGTCCTCATGGCGGGGCCACAATACATGAACGATTAAGAAGATTGAAAAAGTCTTATGAACCCCTGGGTGACCAGCCTGTTTGGACTCAGAGCAGTTGTATATTTCGTTCTACGAAGGAGAGGGGGAACAAAGGTCTTATTAGGGGGTAAGGAGTAGATAGAGAGCAGCTCTGAGCAGATAGAATCGATTTTTTTTTTTTTTTGGCAAAAGTTGAGGGGTAATAGGGCTAGGATATTGGAAGAGGGAAATGATGGGGCTTTTCTTTATCAGTAGAATCGTGCTGCAAGAAAAGACCCTGGATGGAGAGCGTTGCTTTTTATTCTTGGACCGGGATGAAAGGAAATGATGGAAATTGAAACGAGAGGAAAAACCAGCGCCCAACGGGCTTGGCGAGGATCAATCTCTTAGGTTTGGATATATCCAGATTTGTTGGATCGGGGAGGATGTGTGATGCGGGTTCGCCCCATTCCAGTAAGTGTCGCCATTCTTCTAGTGCAGTGAGTCTTGATAGCAAGAAGTCACGATTCCCAATATCATAATTTAGCTCATTGGGAAGAATTTCTTAGAGAAGAATGCACATGGGGGAGTTTCTCATTCTCTATTTGCCTGGGAAAGGACGGGCACCTCTGCTCCAAGATTAGAGCGCGTCAAACTTCGATGATTGAACGGTTAGACTGGGTCGGAGTGCGACAGATGGCCAGAACGAAAAGCATCTTTTAATTTCTTTGAAGGCTACTAAGCGGCTGGAGACCAGATCTGGGTTTGCCTCTTTCCGGATATAAGGGCCAAGATAGGAGCAATGATGGACAAAAACCATTAATAATGGTCTGTAATAATTGGCAAAACCAGGAATGTTGGGTAGCCTTAGTGCCAATGGGAAGCGTCCAATTGGACAATAGCTGAGGACTTTGTTGGATCCATCTTGGAAGCCTTGGGATGAGACCAGATAAACCAGAAGGTACTTGGGAGCATTTCAAAGAGACATTTTTCCAGTTTAGCGTCAGTTGGTTGCCGTAGTCGGGATATAAACTGACATACATGGCGACGTGAGGAAGAAAGATATTGAGAGAATATTAAGATTCATCCAAGTAAACTACTAACTGAAGACCTAAGAGGTCTCGAAAAATGTCATAACAAATTCTTGACAGACTGATGGAGCATTACAGAGACCGAAGAGGCTATCACCAGATATTCCATAATGTCCAGTTTAGTATGGAAGGCGCCGTTTTCATATTAGTCTCCTTCTCGAGTGCGAACCAGATTATCGGACTCCAGGAGACAAGCGTGGAGAATACTTTACCGCCCTTTAAATTGGGGTCAAAAGGTTCTGAGATGTGAGGGGTAGTAGAGTGATACGGTCTTGATAGTGATTTTTGAGACCCCGAAGTCGATGCAGGACGTTAGTCCTCCGTCTTTCTTTTCACAAAAAAAAAAACAGCACGGCAGGGAAGTGCGACTGGTCTTGATGAAGCCCTGAGGACAGATTTTCTTTGATGTACATCTCTCATAGCGGTGGTATCACAGGAGGATAGAGGATAGGTGCGACACTCGGGGTGGAGAATGGGTACCGGTCAACAAAATCGATGGGACAATCATAGGGCGGTGGTAGGCAGAATCTCAGAAGACTTTTTGTGAAAGACCATATTTAAAGTCCAGATATGAAGAGGGTAAAATATTTATTTGATTTTTTATCTTACGAACAAAGAAACAGAGAAGAACAAGAGATTTGTGGTGGGGCAGACATCTGGAAAGACCGGATGGACTCCAAGAAACAGTTCGTTTTTTGTCCACGGTGATGATGGGGTTATGAAGCGAAGCCAAGGGTAGTCCTAGAATGAGAGGAGGTCGTGGGACTTTGTATGACCAAGAAAGAATCTAATTCCAGATGCAGACAGCAATTTGAAGAAGAATATTCTGTAGAGGACATGACATAAATTTGTGGATAACGGTGATAGTCAAAGCACGCACTCGGAGGGGATGAGGCAAGGAAACTAACGGGAATACTAACAGTAAGCATAAGTGGCATCAATAAATTACCGGCTGCTCAGAGTTAGGAAAGGCTTGGGTAGGAGAAAGTTCGGATGATTGAAATGGGGTAGTAGCAGGCCAGAAATGATTGAGGGAATTCTTTGTGGAACGGAGATTTGAATTTACCTAGAAGAGACTACTTTTCAGGTCTAGGGTGTTCAGTATCCCGCGTTGGAGAGGCGAACCTTACGAAAGTGCCCTGGCGGCACATACAGGCAACAAAGCCATGAGTCCTCCGTCCTAAGTTTTTCTTACGGAGCCCAAAGTGTGTGTACCTTCCAATCTGCATGGGTTCCTCCAAGGGCGGAGCAGCTGCAAAGGCCGCGTCCCTGGGGCGAGGAACTAAACTTGGGGGGAACAAGACGGTTATGGGACTTTTCAGCTTGCCTTCCCTGATACGAGTATCCAACCCGTATACACACAGAAATCATGTTCCTCTAACATGTGGGAAGTTCCGGGACACCAGGTCGTCCTTGATCGATCCGACAGGACCCTGCCAAAAGGCGCTAACAGGCCTCATTGTTCCAGGCAGTCTCGGCAGCCAAAGTCCGGAATCGATGGCAATGTGCCCTACGAACGGGAGGCCTGTCGCCAATTGCATCAGCCGGGAGGAAGCTGCAATAGTTCTGCTGGAGCGTCGAAAATCTTCCGGAAGTTTCCAAAAATTAAGGAGATATCGTCACCACAGGGTCATTCTTCTCCCACAGGGGGGATGCCCAGGCCAAGGCAATTGCCTCCCAATAGAGCAAAAACATTAAACCCGACTTTGGCACGGTACGAGGCAAGTTAGAGGGATGCAATTCAAAATGTAAAGGCATGTGGTAATGGATCCCCGACAAGCTTGAGTGCTCCCTTCATACCGAACAGGAAGGTGAGTGATTCGCGGCTCTCTGGGGGGAACGGGTCTAGGCAGAGAGGCGAAACCGGAGGAGCCGGACCGGAGCTAAACCGAGGCTGAATGGAGTCCAGAAATTGAGCTAATGATTATGCTGGGCTCAAGGGCGTCCCTGCGGAGGGAAAAGTCTGGCGGTCTTGCCTAAACTGGCTGCAGCTTCATCAAGGTATTCCATGGCCTATTCGTACTGTAATGAATAGAAGTCCCGAGGGGACGAAGTTCATTGTACCTTGTAGGAGGAGGGCTGTCAGTAGGCTGAAAACAATGACTAAGGAGATGGTAACTGAAACAAAACGGCTGGAAGGATGGTAACTGGAACAATAGCGGAAACAATGGCTGGGTAGGTAGAGATGGTAGCTGGACGATGCAGGAAACCAATGGCTGAAGAGAAATGAGTTAAAGGAACCCAATGGCTGGAACAATGCTGAAGACTGATGGGACTGGAACAATGAAGGAGACAAGCTTGAAGAGATGGTAACTGGAACAAGCGGCTGGAACAATGGCTCAAAGAGTATGGTAACTGGAACTAATGGCTGGAAACAATGGCTGAAGAGAGGTAACTGAAACAATGGTGGAAACAATGGCTGAAGAGATGGTTTAAACGAAACAATGGGCTGATCCACAGGATGATGAAGGATGGTAACTCCAGGAACATGGCTGATTCCACGGCTGAAGGGGATGGTAACTGGAACAATGGCTGATCCACAGGCTGAAGGCGAAAAGGCTGTGAGGCTGAAGCAGGAGACGAAAACAGGCCAGGCAAACAGTCTGCGGTAGCAAGGAGATACGAATAGCACCGCCACCCTCTGCGAGTGCCTATTTGAATCTTCGCAGCTGCGCCGTCACGGATGGTGGATGACTCACGGAGTCGACGTCCGGCGCCGGCGAAGCACCCGTCCGGAACGGCGAGGGGAGCGACAGCAGGTAAGTCCTTACACAACCACACTCCAATGGTGTTGCTGCTGAAGAAATCAGTCTCTTGAACAGTTCCTCCATGTGTGTCAGATTTCCATTTCTTTTTCCAAAACGATTGGTCCGACCTCTTACCTTGGGCGAAAGTGATATAATAATTCCCCCACCTTCTTCGGGGACTTCTCCTTTTTTGTTAATATGGCCATAAATAGCCATGTGTTGTCTTCAAGATTTTCTCTTTTCCAACAATCAAAGCCGCTGATGATAGCTTCCCATATGTCTGCTATCTGGGATTCGTACAAGGAAGCAATCTTTTGAAATCCTCTCTGATTCAGAAAAAAGCGCAGACAAAAAGACGAAGGGCCTGCTCTCATATTCTATGGACGATTAGAGTTTGGCTATCCTCGCAAAATATTCATTTCACGTGCCAACACCCAAACTACACGCATATACGCGAGTATAAGTCGATCGGAGTATTAAGTCATGGCACTATTTTTACCTAAAAAAAATTTGTAAAAAACTGATTGATCGAGTATAGGTCAAGGTTAGAAATTATCACCACTACTGCCGATTTCGATTCTGTGTTGGTTTTTAGGCTTTAGTTGCCCTTTAAAAGGACAGCAGAATCCATACACGAATCCATACAGAGTAATAGCCAAATCCAGTATCCAGTAACCCCAAATCCTTGGCACTCCAGAGTTTAGAACCTACAACTCCCAGCATGCTTTGTGATGGGAGTTTTCAGTTTCTAAACATTTGGAGTGGCAAGGTCAGTAAACTTTAATTAAGCTTACCATAATTTACAATTCTCCTTAACCCCATAGTAAAGGGCCCTTCGACCCCATATAGTAATGGACTCTGATCCCAATTGTTAAAAATGTCACCATGAGAGTTGTACGTTTCAGCAGGTCATGTGCCCGTACTAGCAGCTGTTTTTTGCCCCAAAATGAGGAGACCATCAGATTTACAGCATCCGATGAGAGAGACAGTTCTGAGTGAAGTCCAGCAGCCAGGACGACAGGAAGCAGGAAGTGTGTAAAGCAGATCAGCTTCTGTAATTTCTATGTAAAGGTTTTAAAACCCCAGCACCAACCTATCGGTTACTATCTCAATTGCAGAATTGGAATCATAATTAGGAACTGACCCGAGGAGAAGTCGAGGTAGGTTTTTCAGGCTAATTTTAAAGCCTGAAAAAAAATTCGACTTATACTCGAGTATATATACGGTAGGTCAAAATTTATTATACCCTTTTCCATCTGAAATAATTAGTCCTACTGGCCTTCCGTCTTGATATTACCACACTACTATGAAGATTCATAATCCTTGGTGTGGCCTTCCATGTACCTATTCAAAACATTTTTCAACAATTTCCAGTTACTAATCTGTCTCCAGCTTTTTCCCCCAATTTAGTTGATGGTCAGCAAGAGTTTGAAAATGCAGGAAATCTCGATTTCTAGATATGTCAGAAACCACTTTAAATACATGGTTACATGGAAGGCTTTGGCCAGAAGAACGCTTCCTGGATTTACTTATTGATATTCATGCACCACGTTTAATCAAAACCTTCATTAACGAATAATCCTTACAAACGAGATTGGAGTGTGGTCTGGTCCCCCGTGGAGGAGGGGGGAGGTACTGTAAGGTACTTACCTGTGGTCCGACTCCAGCGACGATCCGCTAGGCGGCGATCCGGTCCAGTGACGCATGACGCTCGATCGCGCCGTATGAGTCACCACGCAGGTGCCCGGCCGCGCAGTGAAGTTTTAAATAGCTTCTCCTCCCTTCCCTAGACGCCTCCGCTTGTCAGTTGTATTGGCGTCTAAGGTTCTTGCGTTGGAATCATTGTTACGGTTCTCCATTGTTCCAGTGTCAGCTCCATGTACCATCTTCCATTGTTCCAGTATCAGCTCATTATTACAGTTCTCCGTCTCCGAAAAGGCTGTTTCCATTGATTTTCTGTAGGGGGGTGGTGGTGGTGAGAACCATGGCACCAATGCGAGTGGCGTGGGCGGTGCACGGCACCATGATGGGACGGGGCCACATGCGGCTGTAGATAAGGAAACATGAAGGATCTGCAACTGAAGGGACCATGGGGTCATGAGGGGGAGGGGAATGGGGGGCTGCAAGAGGGGAGAAGTAGACACAGGACAGATTGACTGACAGTTCAGAGCAGGAAGAAGAAGTGCCAGCTTGGACCTGGTGTGGCTGGGCCATAATCACACACAAAAATGTAAATATCTTCAAAAACTACTGCAAAATAAACAATGGGAAGATACATTGACAAAAATCTTCAGGATAGCAATCCTATCAAATTGACCTAAAAGTCAATTTTGGACACAGTCCCCTTAACCCAGATTGGAGAAAGAAGTTTCATCTTCATTTAGGAAAGTTTCTTTACATGAGAAGTGGAGTGATGAAACTGTGTGGAAACTGTCTTACAGCAGATGGTGGTAAATGGCAAGTTCATAAATAGCTTTTAAAAAGCTGCTGGTATTAAGTTTCTAAAACTAAAAAATATTAAGATATTACTGGTTATTAAAAATATGAGATATGAGTTGATCCAGGGATACTTTCCGATTGCCGTTGAGTCAGGAAGGAATTCCCCCCCCTCCTTTTGCTGGTTTTTTTTTTGCTTCCTCTGGATCAACATGTTAGGTAGGGGTCAAAAAATAATAAAATAATAATAATAAAATAAAAAAAAATAAAAAGAGGGTGAATAGTTGGATTGATGTTTATTCAAACCTCAATTACAACTATATACTACTATATGTTGAAATTCGGAGTTGGCCCGCCGCTGCTTAGTGTAAAAACCATGCATATGGCATACAGTGTGATTTAGGACATTTTGTGGATTGATATTTGAGAATTTTTTTTTTACATTGATGGGTTTGGCCTGAGTTATACCTTTTAAAGTTGTCTTTGTTCTTTTTTTTTTAGAAAATTGTTAAAAGTGCGAGTTTCTATGAAGAACTGCGCCCACAACATGAGGTATGAATAATAGTACTGGGCATTAGGTAGGTGGAAGGTGTGTAGATTGCCGAGAATATCTAGTGTATACTAATTAGTATAATATAGCATGTTTAAATTGATTAGCTGAGGGGTGGTGAGGTACGGTTGACATCACAAAAACTTTTACATGAACACAAAATAATTTTGCTCTTGACTTTGAGGTGAGTGCCACCCTCTATATTCTTCTGCTAATAGATTAAAATAAAAAATAGAGGTGGATAATCATCACAGAAAAGTTATAGATGGATGTAGAATATCTATTTATATTTTAATTAGTACAATGATTGTGTGGAAAACAGAAGATGATGTATTAGGGGTTACAGTTACCTGGGCCTTATGGGATGTTTCAAATTTGTATGATGGTATTTTGTTCTTACACTAAATACAGTACCTGCAATTTGTCCCTATGTCATGGCATATTCTGTAATTCTAGTTCAAAGTAGTCAAAATGGATTTTCTATTCTTTGATATAAAAGCATTTAAATAAAAAAAATTTTAGAAAAAATGACAGTTGGTACATCAGATGGACTGCGGTAAATGCTAAGGCAAGTGATGACATCATGTGACTGGGTAATGCTAATGTGCAGTTGCGGGACATCATTGACTGGGAACTGCTAATGGAAGTTGGTGGACATATGTGACTGGGTAACTGGTACTAATGCTAATGCAGTGTGGGACATAATTGACTGGGGTAATGCTAATGGACTTTGGGACATCTGTAATGAGGTAATGCTAATGGCAGTTGGTGATTTATCATTGTGACTGGGTATGCTAATGACAGTTGGTGACATTCTCAATAACTGAATAAACGCTGTCATGATATTGCTAGTGCACTGCGATCATGTACCCCCCATTATGTTTGGAACGGAGCACAGCCACACATAGGGGAACAACTGATAGCTTTGCATTGGCAAGGGAATGTAAGGTGCGATTGGAGAGCAAAAAAAAAAAGTGGAATCTAGACTCTAAAAGTCCTAAAATATATACCATAAAAGCAATAATAATAATATGCAAAATCAATGTTGTTTTATATATTTAGAATTAAAGGACAATTATACTCACTTCCACTCCGCTCCTGTTCCTTAGTCAGTACTTTCTACCCAGGGTGAGGACCTAAAGCGCTGAGGTCCTCACCCCTGGGGTTTGCTTAACTTGAGGCACATACTTAGTTAACACTCTGCTCCAGAGGCTCCGCCCACTCATTCCGCGGCAACGGGCCAATAGGAAGACACGCTCTGCAAACGAGTGTGTCTCCTATGGGCCTCGTGCGCGGGAGCCGAGAGGAGGAGAGGGGGCGGAGCCTACTGGAGCAGGTTTTAATAAGGTTTCCTCACCACTGGGTAGAATAGAAAGTCTCGCTAAGGAAGAGGAGTGGAGGAAGGTGAGTATAATTGTTCCTTAAGGTATGCGTTAGTTTCTAGACAAGGGTGGGGGCTCATCCTACTCCAGGAATTTGCAAACTACAAACTCCCAGCATTCATACTGCCATCAAGTTTGTAATTTTCAAACATCTGCAGGGCCACAGAAGACATCTCTCTTGTTACTGTACGAAACAAAAATGCATCACCCTAACACTACCAGACACAGGTACACACACCTACTGAAAGCCAACCTACCCTTCCATTCCATGGCAAACCAATATAAACCATCAAACAATTTAGTTTAATGGTATAAATGCAAAAATACGGTATATGCCCCTAATACCACACAGATATAGTACACACTTACTCGATCATCTCGCGACCCAACAGCTACCATTCCATTTCTATAGCAACAGAATAGGTATACACACTTACGTACACAAACACCTGATTCCCACCTTGACTTGTTCCATGGCAACCAAACACAATATTAAACAAATATATGTATTTAGTCCAGAATGGGTTATGCAATTTAAATGTCCCTTTTCATTGCAAATTATTGAGTTTAAACTCAAATCAATGATGGTTGCCTTTAACATACACTATCAGCCACTACATTCTATTGATTGATATATTACTATATCTTACTAATCGGAGTCCAGACTAGGTTAGTTAAAAGCAACACTTTTTTCCAATTAGTTAAAAACACGACAAGCAGGCTTGAAAGAAGTGGGGTCAGTATAAATCTAACGCCTTTACCCCAACTTCTTTAGCCTGCTTGAGATGTTTTAAATAATATGAAAATATAGAGTTTGCTTTTAACTAATCCAGCCTGGATTTACTAGTGGGTGCCAGCAGAACAGCAGTTCTTATTACCTTTACCATACTATGCATTGGACATACAAGTTGATTCAGAACAATTTGGGAGATAATATTTGGTAACTTTGTTTTTTGTGGGGCCGCGTGCCGCGAAGAGGCGGCACTGCCCCTGACTGAGGGCGGTTGTGTTGTTACTCGGGGCTGCTTGTCCGGCGTCGCGCGCCCGTTCCCAGTAAAGCAATTGCGGCGGGGGAACGGGCGCGTGCGGATGACGTCCAAAGCCGGCGAACGTGGCGTGCCGCGTTAAAAAGGGGGGGCGCGCGCGTGTTGCCGGGACACCATTTAAGTTGCTTTCAGGCTGCCACAACCCGACCCTTCTCTCTCTGGACATTGTAAAATGTTGTTATTTGGTTATATAATTTTATTTTGTATATATATAAAAAAAAAAAAAAAAAGTTAAAATATATGTAAGAAGAGTTAGATAGTTAAAAGGTGTTATGTCACAGCATAGTTAAGGGAAGTTTATAATAAGTGTTGGTGGTGGGGTCCATGCAGACGGACATTGGTCAGGTGGTGGTACAGTGCCCGTCCCTAACAGGGGGGTTGGCATACAATCAAGGAAGGATGACTGTATCAGCTGGTTATGGGTTGCCAAGACAACCACGGTAGGTACAAGTTAGCAAGGACCAGTGGGATTAAGGTATATGCAAAAGATATTGCATATTATGTAAATAATAAAAGAGCTGGCCGTTTTTATACACCCAACATTGGATGTCTGGTCATCGTTAGTGGAAATAATGTCATGGTAGCAGTCTGGTAAGGAGGTGGCCAAAAAATGGTCTCAAGTCAGCTATAACGGGCGAAGGATCATTCATATGGCAATCAGTCTACATTAACATGGGTTTTGGACTGAGTTATAACCTTGAAAGTTTTTTTAGTCTTTTTTCTTAAAATATGCTAAAAGTGCAAGTTTCTACGAAGGAAGACACGCGCCCACACATGATGGTATGAATAACGAACGGAGCTTCGGTAGGTGAAGGTTTGTAGATCCAAAAATTTTTTTGTGTGGGATATTTCCTGAGTTAGGGGGGGTTGTTTTGTGGGAAAAAACTGCATATATTGTGATATGTCGGGGGTTGACCGCCCGCTTGTGAACCATGCATATGGCATGACAGTTGATTTAGGACATTTGGGGGATTCAATTTGCAACTTTTTTTTTTACATTAGATGGGTTTGTGTCTGAGTATACCTCAGGCCAAAAAAGTGAGAGATGCTGAAAGTGAGAATTTCTATGAAAAACTTGCTCCCACAATATTGAAGGTATGATATGAACAAACTGCAGTGTTACATAGCTCAAGGTGTGTAGATCCAAGAATATATAGTTGTGAGGGTATTTCTAAGTTGGGGGTTGTGTGAAATTGGAGTTGCATATTGTTGAAATTTGGAGTTAGACTGATTATTGTCGCTTTTTTTGAGCCATTGTGCATGTCTCACTTTGTGGACAGTCACTTCCATGCCTGCGGCCTAACTGCATATTGCATACCTTTTGATTAGGACATTTGGGAGATGAATCTGGAAACTTTTTGTTTTTGCTTGACATGGGGGTTTTGGCCTATTTTTACCTTGAATGTTTGGTTTTTGCTCTTTTTATGTTTAAACTAATGTTTTTAGTTTCTTTTTTTTAGAAAATCTGCTAAAAGTGAGAACTTTTATGAAGAACTGCGCCCACAAAATTGATGGCATGAATGAACAAACTACAGATTACGAGTTAAAGGTGTGGATTCAAGAATATATAGTTTTGTAGGGGTATTTCTGAGTTTGCTTTATATTTTTGCTGTTTTTAGGTATCATGTCTCACTTCGTGGAGTCGCTCCACGTCCGTGTCTGTTACATGCATATGGAGAACAATACAGTTAGCAGCTCCAGCCCCTCCTTAACCATCTCCCACATACCTATTGATCGCACTCCAACAATGTGTTGTATGCTTCGGTTGTCCACTCCGAGTGTACAGGTAAGCATAGAACTGTGTTTCTGCCTCACCAGTAGTATATCGGAGTCCAGACTGGTTAGTTAAAAGCAAACATTTATTCTACCAATTAGTTAAAACACGACAAGCAGGCTGAAAGAAGTTGGGGTCAGTGTATAATCTAATGCTTTGCCCCAACTCTTTTAGCCTGCTCGGCATGTTTTAAACTAATATGAAATAATAGATTGCTTTAACTAATCCAGCCTGGACTTCGATATACTAGTGGTGCAGCAGAAACAGCAGTTCTTTTTATTACCTTACCATGCGTTATGGCATACCAATTGATTCAGGACATTTGGGAGATTTAATCTTTGTTAACTTTTTTTTTCCATTACATGGGTTTTTCGGACTGAGTTATACCTTTGAAAGTTTTTTAGTTCTTTTTTTCATAAAATCTGCTAAAAGTGCGAGTTCTACGAAGAACTGCGCCCACAACATGATGGTATGAATAAACGAACTGGAGCATTCGGTAGGTGAAGGTTTGTAGATTCCAAAATCATTTAGTTGTGCGGGATATTTCTGAGTAAGGGGGGTTATGTGGGAAAAACTGGAGCATTAGGTAGGTGAAGGTGTGTAGATTTTGAGAATATCAGTTTGTGGTGGGTATTTCTGAGTTAGGGGGTTATTTTTTGGGAAAAAAAATTAAAGATATTTAATTTGATTAGCTGAGGGGTGGTTGTTAGGTTACATGACATCACAAAAACTTTTTACAGAACACAAATAATAATTTTTGTCCTGACTTTCGAGGTGAGTGCACCCTCTAATTCATTCTGCTAAATAGATAAAATAAAAAATAGAGGGGGATAATCACAAGGAGATAATCATCACAGTAAAGACTTAGGATTGTTTAGATATATTTATATTTTATTAGTACTAATGTGTGGTGTGAAAACAGAAGGGTGTATTTTAGGGTTCAGTTACCTGGCCTTGGATGTTTTAAATTAGTTGGTTTATTTTTGCCTCTTACTACTAAATACAGTACCGCAATTTGCTCCCTATGTCATTTCTAATGTAGCTCAGAATGCATTTTCTATTCTTGTACGGTATATAAAAACATTAAAAAAAAAAAAATATTTTAAGAAAAATGACAGTTGGTACATCAAATGACTGGGTAATGCTAATGGCAGTTTGGGACATCATGTGACGGGTAATGCTAATGGGAGTGGTGACATCATATGCTAAATAACGCTCCTGATGTTTTGAACATCTCACAATTTTCCACATGGGCATTGCTATCCGGGTGGTATTAGCATGGTTTGGATACAGTCAACTGGTTATTGTGGCTAATAGGAAGTGGGTTTTGGCTAGGGACAGCTTTGTTGGCGATTCCCATAAGTTGTTTTGCTTATTGCCTGGTCGTTGTTCTTTTGGTTTAGTACATGGGCAATGCAATGTTACTGTGATTTGTGGGATCATCATTAATTTGGCTTGAAGTGACAAACTTTGTTCTTTCTATTTCTTCCTCTTTTATTGTTCTGCTTTTTTGTACTGTATCTCCTCGCACAGGTTCAGAGCTAGAGACTGTGTGCCGTGTTTCAATAAATTAAGTGCTTGTCTAATACCTTAGCGGGTGTGAGGATCCTTTTTGGCCAGTCCGATTGCCCTTCTTTTGTTTACCTTGACAGGAATCTTTAGCGGAGGGTTCTGGGCAAGTTCGCACCCGGACCATAGGAGAAGATCGGTGGATAACGCTGTTTTCTCTGTGTGGGCATCGCCCGCTGTACTGTTTTGGTGGAGCCTCCCTAATGGTGGAGGTAAGAGAGTGTTTACTTGGTTAATCCACAAAGGGCCCGGGGCTGCGCTGCACCTGGGCCACCTCCATCATCGAGAAGCAATAATGTTATAGTGTGGTTACTACATGTTATTAAGGGTCTCATCAAACTTTTTTGTAACTTTGAAAATAAATTAACTTTACACATACAATTTCCAATAAGGACTAGGTCCCACTATCAAGCACCACAGTGCATGCAGGCTTTTTGCAATGCGCTGCTGTGCATATATGCTATTGCACTGCGATCATGTCACATTTTTGTTCTTGGAAAGCATGTGATAAGCACAAAAAATTGTGCACACATGTGTTTTAGAGAGGTCCGAACTTCGCAAAATCCGGTCCGCTCGAGGATCCGCGAATTTTCGAAAAAATTCGAAAAATCCGCGAGGCGGACCCGTTAAAATTAAAAATACCTTGAAATAACAAGATTTTCGTATTTTGGAAAATTTTCGAAATTACGAGTTTTCACGTATTTCGTGAATTTTCGAAATTACGAGTTTTCATGTATTTCGAAAATAGTATTTCGAAAATACAAGTAATCCTCGTAATTTCGAAAATTTCGAAAATACGTATGTATGGAATTAAGAGAAATCCTTGTATTTTCGAAAATGTTCGAAAATATCCTGTTTTCTGTATTTTGAAAATCACGAAAATACGTGAAAACTCGTAATTCGAAAATTTTCCAAAATACGAAAAAATCTGCGAATCGGAAGTTCGGAAGGCGGAAAATTCGGAAAAATCCGCCGTTCGTGAACGGGGATAAATCCGGGCGGATCCGGGTTTGGAACCGACACCTACCCCACCTTACTGTTCCAGTAATATTGTGTTGGCAACCAAACACAATATTAAACAATATATGTATTTAGTCAGAAGGGATTATGCAATTTTAAATGTCCCTTTTCATTGCAAGATTTATGAGTTTTTAAAACCTGCAGCACTCACTTTCCCTTCCAAATGCAAATTCACGAAAAATTCAAAACTTATATAAACTTTTCTATCTAGTTTTCTTTTGTGTACCGCATTCTCATATATTGTGTGTTAGACCAGATCACACTGTCAGTAGCTGCAGTTGTGTGTGAATCACTGTTCACGAGGTGACAATCAGAATGTAAAGCAGTGGTAGAGTTAACTTACCTTTAATTTGCTCCTTTGTTCAGCAAGTATATGTCTACCTGTGCCACCTTAAAATTGGGCTGTTTTTAACATTGGTGCAGCATTAAGACAAACCTCATTGGTTAAGCAATGGCAGTCTGTATGCAATTTTTTCTTTACTAAGTGGCCCATATGTCATAGGCCTCTTGTTTTTTTTTAGTAAGCTAAAGTTTATAGAAAAACAATAACTGACTTAACTTGCCCTTTATTTCCAGGCACTGCTTTCCTGGGTGTCATGTCTTGTGTAATGATAATTGTGTTTTCCCTTTGAATCAGTGCTATATGGAAAAGTGAAGGCACAGTTAACTTGCTAACTTGTTACTGTAATACGAAGAACTGCGCCCACAACATTGATGGTATGAATAAAGAATTACGTAGCTGAAGGTGTGTACATTTTGAGAATATCTAGTTTATAGGGGGTATTTCTGAGTTAGGGGGTTGTTTTGTGCAAAAAAAACTGCATATTGTTGAAATTTGGAGTTGGCTGAATAGCTTTGCTTTCTTTGAGCCATCGTGCTTTGTCTAACTTTGTGGCTAGTCGCTTAGCCTAACCATGCATATGGCATACCTTTTGATTCAGGACATTTGGGGAGATTGATCTGGAAATTTTTTTTTGCATGACATTGGCCTTTGGTTTTTGCTTCTTTATAAGTGTTTTAAACTAATGTTTGGTTTCTTTTTTTAGAAAATCTGCTAAAAGTGAGAATGTCTATGAAGAACTGCGCTCACAAAATTATGTCATGAATGAACAAACTACAGAGTTACTTAGCTAAAGGTGTGGGGATTTCAAGAATATATAGTTTGTGGGTGGTATTTCTGAGTTAGCTGAGTTGGCTGAATATTTTTACTGTTTTTAGGCCATCATGTCTCACTTCGTGGCTAGTCGCTTCCATGTCCGTGTGTGTTTCCATGCATATGGAGAAACATACAGTTAGCGTCTCCAGTCCCCTACCTTAACACTATCTCCCACACAACACTATCTGAAGGTGTGTAGATTTCTAAAATATATAGTTTTGTGGAAAAAAATGCATATTGTGGAAATTTGGAGTGGCTGAATATCTTCACTTTCTTTGAGCCATCGTGCTTGTCTAACTACTTGGCTAGTCGCTTCCACGTCGCGTGCCTAACCATGCATATGGCATACCTTTTGATTCAAGATATTTGGGAGATTGATATCTGGAAACTTTTTGTTTTTGTATGACATGGGGTTTTGGCCTTATTTTTACCTTTGAATGTTGGTTTTTGCTTCTATTTAATGTTTTAAACTAATGTTTTAGTTTCTTTTTTTATAGAAAATCTGTTAAAAGTGAGAACTTTTATGAAGAACTGCGCCCACAAAATTGATGGCATGAAGGAACAAACTACAGAGTTATGTAGTTAAAGGGTGTGTGGATTTCAAGAATTATTAGTTTTTGTAGGTTGTATTTCTGAGTTGCTGAGTGGCTGACTGAATATTTTTCTGTTTTTAGGCCATCATGTCTCACTTCGTGGCTAGTCGCTTCTGTTAGGTTTTTTATATTCTCTCATAACACTTAGCCTAATAGCAGCCATTTTGTTCTCTGACTCCATTTTGGCTTATATTATTGTCGTGTTATTGCAGATGTTTTGTTTCCAAATGTTCTTTCTCGCTGATAACACTTGAGCTTCCCAGTGAGCTCAAGGTCTTTTGCTCCTACATTCCAAGGTTTTTAGTACGTCATCGGCAGACCACTGTGTCTGCCACGCCCCTTTTTCTCTTTGGAAAACCCAAGTAATAAACTAAATAAAGTGAGTTAGATTTTGGCCACAAGATGTGGAGTTCCACTCTATCCCGGCGCTGTTAAAAAGGTCTCTAAGTGCGTCTGACAGGCATCAATCCAGAGTCCGGGGGACTAGTGAGGATTTTTATTCTAACAGCTTCCATGTCCGTGTGTGTTCCATGCATATGGAGAGGACATACAGTTAGCAGCTCCAACCCCTACCTTAACACTATCTCCCACATACCTATTGATCGCTCCAACAATTAGTGTGTAGCATTCGGTTGTCCACTCCGATGTGTACAGGTAAGCAATAGAACTGCTGTTTCTGCCCTCACCAGTAGTATATCGGAGTCCAGACTGGGTTAGTTAAAAGCAAACTTTTATTTCCAGTTAGTTAAAAACACGACAAGCAGGTTGACAGAAGTTGGGGTCAGTGTAACCCCAACTTCTTTTAGCCTGCTTGGCATGTTTTAAACTAATATGAAATAATAGTTTGCTTTTAACTAATCCAGCCTGGACTTCGATATACTAGTGGTGCAGCAGAAACAGCAGTTCTTTTATTTACTTTACCATGCATATGGCATACCAATTGATTCAGGACATTTGGGAGATTTATCTTTGTTAACTTTTTTTTTTTCATTACATGGGTTATACCTTTGAAAGTTTTTTTAGTTCTTTTTTCATAAAACATGCTAAAAAAGCGAGCTTCTCAAGAACTGCGCCCACGACATTGTGGTATGAATAAACAAACTGGAGACATTCGGTAGGTGAAGGTTTGTAGATTCCATAAATATTTCGTTTGTGTGGGATATTTCTGAGTTAGGGGGGTGTTATGTGGGAAAAACTGCATATTGTTGAAATTCGGGGGTTGATTGCCCGCTTGTGTAACCATGCATATGGCATACAGTTTGATTTAGGACATTTGGGGGATTGATATTTGATAACTTTTTTTTACATAGATGGGTTTTGGCCTGAGTTATATCAATACATTGGAAGTTGTCTTTTGTTCTTTTTTTCATAAAATCTGCTAAAAGTGAGAGATTCTACGAAAAAACTGCTCCTACAATATTGACGGTATGAATGAACAAACTGCAGGGTTACATAGCTGAAGGTGAGTAGATTCCAAGAATGTATAGTTTGTGGTGGGTATTTCTAAGTTAGGGGTTGTTGAAATTTGGAGTTGATATTGTTGAAATTGGAGTTAGCGAAATTTTCGAATATTTTTTGAGCCATGTGATTGTCTCACTTTGTGGCTAGTCGTTCCATGCCTGCTTGTGTAACCATGCATATGGCATGCTTTGATTCAGGACATTTGGGAGATTGATATCTGGCAACTTCTTGTTTTTGCATAACATGGGGTTTTGGCCTTATGTGACCTTTGAATGTTGGTTTTTGCTTCTTTTTAATCTTTAACTAATGTTTTAGTTTCTTTTTTTTTAGAAAATCTGCCTAAATGTAGAACTTTTAGAAGAACTGCACCCACAAATTGATGACATGAATGAACAAACACAGAGTTACTTAGCTAAAGGGTGTGGATTTCAAGAATATATAGTTTTGTGGGGTATTTCTGAGTTAGCTAAGTTGGCTGAAAATTTTGCTGTTTTTTAGGCCATCATGTCTCACTTCGTGGCTAGTCGCTTCCAGTCCATGTGTGTTTCCACTGCTATGGAGAGACATACAGTTAGCAGCTCCAGTCCCCTACCTTAACACTATCTCCCACATACCTATTAATCGCTCCAACAATTAGTGTGTATGCATTCGGTTGTCCACTCCGAGTGTACAGGTAAGCAATAGAACTGCTTGTTCTGCCTCACCAGTAGTATATCCGAGTCCAGACTGGGTTAGTAAAAAGCAAACTTTATTTCCAATTAGTTAAAAACACGACAGACAGGCTGAAAGAAGTTGGGGTCAGTGTATAATCTAACGCGTTTACCCCAACTTCTTTTAGCCTGCTCGGCATGTTTTAAACTAACATGAAATAATAGTTTGCTTTTAAACTAATCCAGCCGGACTCGATATACTAGTGGTGGCAGCAGAAACAGCAGTTCTTTATTTACCTACATGCGTTATGGCCATACCAATTGATCAGGACATTTGGGAGATTTAATCTTTGTTAACTTTTTTTTCCATTACATGGGTTTTTCGACTGAGTTATACCTTTGAAAGTTTTTTAGTTCTTTTTTCATAAATCTGCTACTAAAGTGCAGCTTTTATGAAGACTGCGCCCACAACATTGATGGTATGAATAAACGAACTGGAGCATTCGGTAGGTGAAGGTTTGTAGATTCATAAATATTCGTTTGTGTGGGATATTTCCGAGTTAGGGGGGTTGTTATGTGGGAAAAAAAACTGCATATTGTTGAAATTCAGGGGTTTGACCCGCTTGTGTAACCATGCATATGGCATACAGTTTGATTTAGGACATTTGGGGATTGATATTGCTAACTTTTTTTTTACATTAGATGGGTTTTGGCCTGAGTATATCAATACATTTGGAAGTTGTCTTTTGTTCTTTTTTTCATAAAATATGCTAAAAGTGAGAGATTCTACGAAAAAACTGCTCCCACAATATTGACGGTATGAATGAAACAAACGGAGGGTTCATAGCTGAAGGTGAGTAGTTTCCAAGAATATATAGTTGTGGTGGGTTATTTCTAAGTCAGGGGGTTGTTGAAATTTGGAGTTGCATATTGTGAAATTGGAGTTAGCTGAATATTTTCGCTTTTTTTTGAGCCATCGTGCATTGTCCACTTTGTGGCTAGTCGCTTCCATGCCCGCTTGTGTAACCATGCATATGGCATGCTTTTGATTAGGATATTTGGGAGATTGATATCTGGAAACTTTTGGTTTTTGCAATGACATGGGGTTTTGGCCTTATTTTTACCTTGAATGTTGGTTTTTGCTTCTTTTTAAGTTTTAACTAATGTTTTAGTTTCTTTTTTTTTTTAGAAAATCTGCTAAAAGTGAGAAACTTTTTGAAGAACTGCGCCCACAAAATTGATGTCATGAATGAACAAACTACAGAGTTACTAGCTAAAGGGGTGGATTTCAAGAATATATAGTTTTGGGGGGGTTATTTCTGAGTTTACTGAGTTTGCTGAATTTTTTCTGTTTTTAGGCCATCATGTCTCACTTCGTGGCTAGTCGCTTCCATGTCCGTGTGTGTTTCCATGCATATGGAACAACATACAGTTAGTGTCTCCAGTCCCCTACCTTAACACTATCTCCCACACAACACTATCTGAAGGTGTGTAGATTTCAGAAAAATAGTAGTTGTGGAAAAAAAACTGCATATTGTGGAAATTTGGAGTTGGGCTGAATATCTTCACTTTCTTGAGCCATCGTGCTTTGTTAACTACTGGCTAGTCGCTTCCACGTCTGCGTGCCTTACCATGCATATATGGCATACCGTAGTTCGGGATATTTGAAAGATTTTTATCTGGAAACTTTTTGTTTTTGTATGACATGGAGTTTTGGCCTTATTTTTACCTTTGAATGTTGGTTTTTGCTTCTTTTTAATGTTTTAAACTAATGTTTTAGTTTTAGAGAACTTTTATGAAGAACTGCGCCCACAAAATTGATGGCATGAATGAACGTCCGTGTGTGTTTCCATGCATATGGAGAGACATACAGTTAGCAGCTCCAGCCCCCTACCTTAACACTATCTCCCACATACCTATTGATCGCTCAACAATTAGTGTGTATGCATTCGGTTGTCCACCGATGTGTACAGGTAAGCAATAGAACTGCTGTTTCTGCCTCACCAGTAGTATATCGGAGTCCAGACTGGGTTAGTAAAGCAAACTTTTATTTCCAATTAGTTAAAAACACGACAAGCAGGCTGAAAGAAGTTGGGGTCAGTGTATAATCTAACGCGTTACCCCAACTTCTTTTAGCCTGCTCGGCATGTTTTAACTAATATGAAATAATAGTTTGCTTTAACTAATCCAGCCTGGACTTCAATATACTAGTGGTGCAGCAGAAACAGCAGTTCTTTATTTACCTTACCATGCATATGGCATTACCAATTGATTCAGGACTTTGGGAGATTAACTTTGTTAACTTTTTTTTTTTCATTACATGGGTTTTTTGACTGAGTTAATCTTTTATAAAATCTCTTAAAAGTGCGATCTTCTATGAAGAACTGCGCCCACAAAAGTGTGGTATGAATAAACGAACTGGAGCATTCGGTAGGTGAAGGTTTGTAGATTCCATAAATATTTAGTTTGTGCGGGATATTTCTGAGTTAGGGGGGTGTTATGTGGGAAAAACTGCATATTGTTGAAATTCGGGGGTTGACTGCCCGCTTGTGTAACCATGCATATGGCATACAGTTTGATTTAGGACATTTGGGGGATTGATATTTGATAACTTTTTTTTTACATTAGATGGGTTTTGGCCTGAGTTATATCAATACATTTGGAAGTTGTCTTTTGTTCTTTTTTTCATAAAATCTGCTAAAAGTGAGAGATTCTACGAAAAACTGCTCCCACAATATGACGGTATGAATGAACAAACTGCAGGGTTACATAGCTGAAGTTGAGTAGATTCCAAGAATATATTAGTTGTGGTGGGTATTTCTAAGTTAGAGGGTTTTGAAATTTTGTGTTGAAAAAAAACTGCATATTGTGGAAATTTGGAGTTGGTGAATATCTTCACTTTCTTTGAGCCATCGTGCATTGTCTCACTTTGGCTAGACGCTTCCATGCCCGCTTGTGTAACACATGCATATGGCATACCTTTTGATTCAGGACATTTGGGGGATTGATATCTGGAAACTTTTTGTTTTTGCATGACATGGGGTTTTGCCTTATTTTACCTTTAATGTGGTTTTGCTTCTTTTTAA
The DNA here is from genome assembly GCA_019447015.1 of Hymenochirus boettgeri. Classification (NCBI taxonomy): domain Eukaryota; kingdom Metazoa; phylum Chordata; class Amphibia; order Anura; family Pipidae; genus Hymenochirus; species Hymenochirus boettgeri. Next base: position 123,747,129 of record CM033470.1, read on the forward strand.
GTTTTAAAACTAATGTTTTAGTTTCTTTTTTTTTTTTAGAAAATCTGCTAAAAGTGAGAACTTTTTTGAAGAACTGCCGCCCACAAAATTGATGTCATGAATGAACAAACTACAGAGTTACTTAGCTAAAGGTGTGTGGATTTCAAGAATATATAGTTTTGTGGGGGGTTATTTCTGAGTTTGCTGAGTTGGATGAATATTTCTGCTGTTTTTAGGCTATCATGTCTCACTTCGTGGCTAGTGCTTCCATGTCCGTGTGTGTTTCCATGCATATGGAGAAAACATACAGTTGGCGTCTCTAGTCCCCACCTTAACACTATCTTACACACAACACTATCTGAAGGTGTGTAGGATTTCAAAATATATAATTTTTGTGGAAAAAAATGCATATTGTGGAAATTTGATATCGAAGTCCAGGCTGGATTAGTTAAAAGCAAACTATTATTTCATATTAGTTTAAAACATGCCGAGCAGGCTAAAAGAAGTTGGGGTAAACGCGTTAGATTATACACTGACCCCAACTTCTTTCAGCCTGCTTGTCGTGTTTTTAACTAATTGGAAATAAAAGTTTGCTTTTAACTAACCCAGTCTGGACTCGGATATACTACTGGTGAGGCAGAAACAGCAGTTCTATTGCTTACCTGTACACATCGGAGTGGACAACCGAATGCATACACACTAATTGTTGGAGCGATTAATAGGTATGTGGGAGATAGTGTTAAGGTAGGGGACTGGAGCTGCTAACTGTATGTCTCTCCATATGCATGGAAACACACATGGACGTGGAAGCGACTAGCCACGAAGTGAGACATGATGGCCTAAAAACAGCAAAATTATTCAGCCAACTCAGATAACTCAGAAATACCCCCACAAAACTATATATTCTTGAAATCCACACACCTTTAGCTAAGTAACTCTGTAGTTTGTTCATTCATGACATCAATTTTGTGGGTGCAGTTCTTCATAAAAGTTCTCACATTTAGCAGATTTTCTAAAAAAAAAAGAAACTAAAACATTAGTTTAAAAGATTAAAAAGAAGCAAAAACCAACATTCAAAGGTACAAATAAGGCCAAAACCCCATGTTATGCAAAAACAAGAAGTTGCCAGATATCAATCTCCCAAATGTCCTGAATCAAAGGCATGCCATATGCATGGTTACACAAGCAGGCATGGAAGCGACTAGCCACAAAGTGAGACAATGCACGATGGCTCAAAAAAATATTCGAAAATATTCAGCTAACTCCAAATTTCAACAATATGCAACTCCAAATTTCAACAACCCCCTAACTTAGAAATACCCACCACAAACTATACATTCTTGGAATCTACTCACCTTCAGCTATGTAACCCTGCAGTTTGTTCATTCATACCGTCAATATTGTAGGAGCAGTTTTTCGTAGAATCTCTCACTTTTGTTCTTTTTTTCATAAAATCTGCTAAAAGTGAGAGATTCTACGAAAAACTGCTCCTACAATATTGACGGTATGAATGTTACATAGCTCAAGGTGTGTAGATCAAGATAATAGTTGTATGGTATTTCTAAGTTGGGGGTTGTGGAAATTTGGAGTTGCATATTGTTGAAATTTGGAGTTAGCTGATTATCTGTTCGCTTTTTTTGAGCCATTGTCATTGTCTCACCTTTGTGGACAGTCACTTCCATGCCTGCGTTGCCTAACAGCATATGCATACCTTTTGATTAGGACATTTGGGAGATTGATATCTGGAAACTTTTTGTTTTTGCATGACATGGGGTTTTGGCCTTATTTTTACCTTTGAATGTTGGTTTTGCTTCTTTTTAATGTTTAAACTAATGTTTTAGTTTCTTTTTTTTAGAAAATCTGACTAAAAGTGAGAACTTTTATGAAGAACTGCGCCCACAAAATTGATGGCATGAATGACAAACTACAGAGTTACGTAGTTAAAGGTGTGTGGATTTCAAGAATATATAGTTTGTAGGGGTATTTCTGAGTTGCTAATATTTTTGCTGTTTTTTAGGCATCATGTCTCACTTCGTGGCTAGTCGCTTCCACGTCCGTGTCGTGTTTACATGCATATGGAGAAACATACAGTTAGCAGCTCCAGCCCCTACCTTAACCTATCTCCCACATACCTATTGATCGCTCCAACAATTAGTGTGTATGCTTTCGGTTGTCCACTCCGATGTGTCAGTAAGCAATAGAACTGCTGCTTTCTGCCTCACCAGTAGTATATCGGAGTCCAGACGGGTTAGTTAAAGCAAACTTTTATTTCCCATTAGTTAAAACACGACAAGCAGGCTGAAAGAAGTTGGGGTCAGTGTATAATCTAATGCGTTTGCCCCAACTTCTTTAGCTGCTCGGCATGTTTTAAACTAATATGAAATAATAGATTGCTTTTAACTAATCCAGCCTGACTTCGATATACTAGTGGTGCAGCAGAAACAGCAGTTCTTTTATTTACCTTACCATGCGTATGGCATACCAATTGATTCAGGACATTTGGGAGAATTAATCTTTGTTAACTTTTTTTTTTCCATTACATGGGTTTTTCGACTGAGTTATACCTTTGAAAGTTTTTAGTTCTTTTTTTTCATAAAATCTGCTAAAGTGCGAAGCTTCTACGAAGAACTGCGCCCAAACATTGTGGTATGAATAAACGAACTGGAGTTCTAGTGAGTGAAGGTGTGTAGATTCCAAAATCATTTAGTTTTGTGGGGATATTTCTGAGTACGGGGGGTTATGTGGGAAAAAACTGGAGCATTAGGTAGGTGAAGGTGTGTAGATTTGAGAATATCAGGTGTGGTGGGTATTTCTGAGTTTAGGGGGTTATTTTGTGGAGAAAAAAATTAAGAATTTAATTGATTAGCTGAGGGGTGGTTGTTAGGTTACATGACATCACAAAAACTTTTTACATGAACACAAAATTAAGATTTTTGCTTGACTTTCGAGGGAGTGCACCCCTATTTCATTCTGCTAAATAGATTAAAATAAAAATAGAGGGGATAAACACAAGAGATAATACACACAGATAAAGACTATAGGATTGTGTTAGATATATTTATATTATTAGTACTAATGAGTGTGGTGGAAAACAGAAGGGTGTATAGCGGTTCAGTACCTGGCTATGGGATGTTTTAAATTAGTAGTGTTTATTTTTGCCTCTACACTAAATACCAGTACTGCAATTTGCTCCCTATGTCATTTCTAATGTAGCTCAGAATGCATTTTCTATCTTTGTACGGTATATAAAAACATTAAAAAAAAAAAAATATTTTTAAGAAAAAAATGACAGTTGGGTAAACATCAAATGATGTGGTAATGCTAATGGCAGTTTGGGACATCATGTGACTGGGGGGTATGCTAATGGCAGTTGGTGACATCATATGACTAAATAACGTTCCTGATGTTTTGAACATCTCCAATTTTTCACCATGGCAATGCTATCGGGGTATGTAGCAGGTATTGTAACAGTCAATGGTTATTGTGGCTAATAGGAAGGTGAGAGTGGAGTTTGGCTAGGGACAGCTTTGTGGCGATTCCCATAAGTTGTTTTGCTTATTGCCTGGTCTTTGTTCTTTTGGTTTAGTACATGGGCAATGCAATGTTACTGGTGATTTGTGGGATCATCATTAATTTGGCTTGAAGTGACAAACTCTTGTTCTTTCTATTTTCTTTCTCTTTTATTGTTCTGCTTTTTTGTACTGTATCTCTCGCACAGTTTTCAAGAGAGGACTTTGTTGCCGGTCTTTTCATATAACTTAAGTGCTTGTCTAATACCTTGCGGTTGTGAGGATCCTTTTTTGGCCAGGTCCGATTGCCTTCTTTTTGTCTTACCTTGACAGGAATCTTTAGCGAGGGTTCTGGCAAGTTCGCACCCGGACCATAGGAGAAGACGGTGAGTAACGCCTGTTTTCTCTGTTTGGGCATTTCGCCCGTGTACGTTTTCTGGAGCCTACCTCAATGGTGGAGTAAGAGATGTGTTTTACTTGTTAATCCACAAAGGGCCCGGGCTTGCGCTGACCTGGGCCACCTCCATCATCGAGTAAGCACATAATGTTATAGTGTGTTTACTACATGTTATAAGGGTCTCATCAAACTTTTTTGTAACTTTGAAAATACATTAACTTTACACATACAATTTCAAAATAAGGACTAGTCCCACTATCAAGCACCACAGTGCATGCAGGCTTTTTGCAATGCGCTGCTGTGCATATTATGCTATGTGCACTGCGATCATGTTCACATTTTTGTTTGGAACGCATGTGATAAGCACAAAAATTGTGCACACATGTGTTTTAGAGAGGTCCGAACTTCGCAAATCCGGTCCGCTCGAGGATCCGCGAATTTTCGAAAAAATTCGAAAATCCGCGAGCGGACCCGTTAAAAATTAAAATACCCTTGAAATAACAAGATTTTTCGTATTTGGAAAATTTTCGAAATTACGAGTTTTCACGTATTTTCGTGAATTTTCGAAATTACGAGTTTTCATGTATTTCGAAAATATGTATTTTCAAAATCAAGTAATCCTCGTAATTTCGAAAATTTCGAAATACGTATGTATGGAATTAAGAGAAATCCTTGTATTTTCGAAAATGTTCGAAAATACGTGTTTTCCTGTATTTTCGAAAATTCACGAAAATACGTGAAAACTCGTAATTTCGAAAATTTTCCAAATAAGAAAAATCTGCGAATCGGAAGTTCGGAAGGCGGAATTCGGAAAAATCCGCCGTCGTGAACGGGATATAAATCCGCGCGGATCCGGGTTGGAACCGAACACCTACCCCACCTTACTGTTTCCAGTAATATTGGTTTGGCAAACCAAACACAATATTTAAACAATATGTATTTAGTCAGAATGGATTATGCAATTTTAAATGTCCCTTTCATTGCAAGATTATTGAGTTTTTAAACACTGCAGCACTCACTTCCCTTCCAAATGCAAATTTTCACGAAAAATTCAAAACTTATACTTAAACTTTTCCTATCTAGTTTTCTTTTGCTGATACCCCATTCTCATATATTGTTGCTGTGTACCAGATCACACTGTCAGTAGCTGCAGTTGCTGTGTGAATCACTCGTTCACGAGGGGGTGACAATCAGAATGTAAAGCAGTGGTAGAGTTAACTTACCCTTTAATTTGCTCTTGCTTCAGCAAGTATATGTCTACCTGTGCCACCTTACAAATGGGCTGTTTTTAACATTGGTGCGCATTAAGACAAACCTCATTGGTAAAGCATGGCAGTCTGTATGCAATTTTTTCTTACTAAGTGGCCCATATGTCATAGCCTCTTGTTTTTTTGTAGTAAAGCTGAAAGTTTATAGAAAAACAATAACTGACTTAACTTGCCTTTATTTCCAGGCACTGCTTTCCTGGGTGTCATGTCTTGTGTAATGATAATTGTGTTTTCCCTTTGAATCAGTGCTATATGGAAAAGTGAAGGCACAGTTTAACTTGCTAACTTGTTACTGTTAATAGAAGAACTGCGCCCACAACATGATGTATGAATAAAGAATTACGTAGCTAAGGTGGTGTACATTTTGAGAATATCTAGTTTATAGGGGGATTTGAGTTAGGGGGTTGTTTTGTGCAAAAAAAAATGCATATTGTTGAAATTTGGAGTTGGCTGAATAGCTTTGCTTCTTTGAGCCATCGTGCTTTGTCTAACTTTGTGGCTAGTCGCTTAGCCTAAACCATGCTATGGCATACCTTTTGATTCGGACATTGGAGAGATTGAATCTGGAAACTTTTTTTTTTGCATGACATTTGGCCTTTTGGTTTTTGCTTCTTTATAATGTTTTAAACTAATGTTTTGGTTTCTTTTTTTTAGAAAATCTGCTAAAAGTGAGAATGTCTATGAAGAACTGCGCTCACAAAATTGATGTCAGAATGAACAAACTACAGAGGTACTTAGCTAAGGTGTGGGGATTTCAAGAATATATAGTTTGTGGGTGGTATTTCTGAGTTAGCTGAGTTGGCTGAATATTTTTACTGTTTTTAGGCCATCATGTCTCACTTCGTGGTAGTCGCTTCCATGCCGTGTGTGTTCCAGCAGCATAGGAGAAACATACAGTTAGCGTCTCCAGTCCCCTACCTTAACACTACTCCCCACACAACACTATCTGAATGTGTGTAGATTTCTAAAATAATAGTTTTGTGGAAAAATGCTTATTGTGGAAATTTGGAGTTGGCTGAATATCTTCACTTTCTTTGAGCCATCGTGCTTGTCTAACTACTTGGATAGTCGCTTCCACGTCTGCGTGCCTAACCATGCATATGGCAACCTTTTGATCAAGATATTTGGGAGATTGAGATCTTGAAACTTTTTGTTTTTTGTATGACATGGGGTTTTGGCCTTATTTTACCTTATTGAATGTTGGTTTTTGCTTCTATTTAAGTGTTTTAAACTAATGTTTAGTTTTTTTTGTATAGAAAATCTGTTAAAAGTGAGAACTTTTATGAAGACTGCGCCCCCAAAATTTGATGGCATGAAGGAACAAACTACAGAGTTATGTATTAAAGGTGGTGTGGATTTCAAGAATATATTAGTTTGAGGTGGTATTTCTGAGTTGTGAGTTGGCTGAATATTTTTCTGTTTTAGGCCATCATGTCTCACTCGTGCTAGTCGCTTCTGTTAGGTTTTTATATATTCTCTATAATCACTTAGCCTAATAGCAGCCATTTTGTTCTCTGACTCCATTTTGGCTTATATTATTGTCGTGTTATTGCAGATGTTTTGTTTCCAAATGTTCTTTCTCGCTTGATAACACTTGAGCTTCCCAGTGAGCTCAAGGTCTTTTGCCTCCTACATTCCAAGGTTTTAGTACGTCATCGGCAGACACTGTGTCTGGCCACGCCCCTTTTTCTCTTTGTGAAAACCCAATGTAATAACTAAATAAAGTGAGTTAGATTTTTGCTACAAAGATGTGTAGTTCAACTCTATCTCCCGGCGCTGTAAAAAGGTCTCTAAGTGCGTCTGACAGGCATCAATCAGAGTCCGGGGGACTAGTGAGGATATTTATTCTAACAGCTTCCATGTCCGTGTGTGTTTCCATGCATATGGAGAGACATACAGTTAGCAGCTCCAACCCCTACCTTAACACTATCTCCCACATACCTATTGATCGCTCCAACAATTAGTGTGTATGCATTCGTTGTCCACTCCGATGTGTAAGGTTAAGCAATAGAACTGCTGTTTCGTCTCTCTCACCATAGTATATCGGAGTCCAGACTGGGTTAGTTATAAAAGCAAACTTTTATTTCCAGTTAGTAAAAACAGACAAGCAGGTTGACAGAAGTTGGGGTCAGTGAACCCCACTTCTTTAGCCTGCTTGGCATGTTTTAAACTAATATGAAATAATGTTTGCTTTTAACTAATCCAGCCTGGACTTCGATATACTAGTGGTGCAGCAGAAGAAACAGCAGGTCTTTTATTTACTTTACCATGCATATGGCATACCAATGATTCAGGACATTTGGGAGATTATCTTGTTAACTTTTTTTTTTTTTTCATTACAGGGTTATACCTTTGAAAGTTTTTTTAGTTCTGTTTTCATAAAATCTGCTAAAAAAAGCGAGCTTCTCGAAGAACTGCGCCACGACATTGATGGTGGAATAAACAAACTGGAGCATTCGGTAGGTGAAGTTTGTAGTAGTTCCATAAATATTTCGTTTTGTGTGGGATATTCTGAGTTAGGGGGTGGTGTTAGTGGGAAAACTGCTATTGTTGAAATTCGGGGGTTGATGCCCGCTTGTGTAACCATGCATATGGCATACAGTTTGATTTAGGACATTGGGGGAGATATTTGATAACTTTTTTTTTACATAGATGGGTTTTGGCCTGGATATCAATACATTGGAAGTTGTCTTTTGTTCTTTTTTTTCATAAACTCTGCTAAAAGGTGAGAGATTCTACGAAAACTGCTCCTACCATATTGACGGTATGAATGAACAAACTGCAGGGTTACATAGCTGAAGGTGAGTAGATTCCAAGAATGTTATAGTTTGTGGTGGGTATTTCTAAAGTTAGGGGGTTGTTGAAATTTGGAGTTGCATATTGTTGAAATTTGGAGTTAGCTGAATATTTTCGAATATTTTTTTGAGCCATCGTGCATTGTCTCACTTTGTGGTCGGTCGCTTCCATGCCTGCTTGTGTAACCAGCATATGCATGCCTTTGATTCAGGACATTTGGGAGATTGTATCTGGCAACTTCTTGTTTTTGCATAACATGGGTTGTTTTGGCCTTATTTGTACCTTTGAATGTTGGGTTTGCTTCTTTTAATCTTTTAAACTAATGTTTTAGTTTCTTTTTTTTTTAGAAAATCTGCTAAATGTGAGAACTTTTATGAGAACTGCACCCACAAAATTGATGAACATGAATGAACAAACTACAGATTACTTAGCTAAAGTGTGTGGATTTCAAGAATATATAGTTTTGTGGGGTATTTCTGAGTTAGCTAAGTTGGCTGAATAATTTTGCTGTTTTAGGCCATCATGTCTCACCTGTGGCTAGTCGCTTCCCGTCCATGTGTGTTTCCATGCATATGAGAGACATACCGTTAGCAGCTCCAGTCCCCTACCTTAACACTATCTCCCACATACCTATTATCGCTCCAACAATTAGTGTGTATGCATTCGGTTGTCCACTCCGATGTGTACAGGTAAGCATAGAACTGCTGTTTCTGCCTCACCAGTAGTTAATCCGAGTCCAGACTGGGTTAGTAAAAGCAACTTTTATTTCCAATTAGTTAAAAACACGACAAGCAGGCTGAAAGAAGTTGGGGTCAGTGTATAACTTAACGCGTTTACCCCAACTTCTTTTAGCCTGCTCGGCATGTTTTAAAATAACATGAAAAATAGTTTGCTTTTAAACTAATCCAGCCTGGACTCGATTTAGAGAGTGGTGGCAGCAGAAACAGCAGTTCTTTTATTTACCTACCATGCGTATGGCCTAACATTGATTCAGGACATTTGGGAGATTTAATCTGTTAACTTTTTTTTCCATTACGGGTTTTTCGACTGAGTTATACCTTTGAAAGTTTTTTTAGTTCTTTTTTCATAAAATCTGCTAAAAAGTGCAAGCTTTTATGAAGAAAACTGCGCCACAAACATTGATGTATGAATAAACGAACTGGAGCCTTCGGTAGGTGAAGGTTTGTAGATTCCATAAATATTCGTTTGTGTGGGATATTTCCGAGTTAGGGGGGGGGTGTTATGTGGGAAAAAAAACTGCATATTGTTGAAATTAGGGTTGACTGGCCCGCTTGTGTAACCATGACAATGCCTACAGTTTGATTTAGGACATTTGGGGATTGATATTGCTAACTTTTTTTTTTACATTAGATGGGTTTTGGCCTGAGTTATATCAAACATTTGGAAGTTGTCTTTGTTCTTTTTTTTCATAACATATGCTAAAAGTGAGAGATTCTACGAAAAAACTGTCCCACAATATGACGGTATGAATGAAACACACTGCCAGGGTTTCATAGCTGAAGGTGAGTAGTTTCCAAGAAATATAGTTTGTGGGTTTTGTGGAGTATTTCTAAGCAGGGGGTTGTTGAAATTTGGAGTTGCATATATGTTGAAATTTGGAGTTAGAGCGAATATTTTCGCTTTTTTTTTGAGCCATCGTGCATGTATCACTTTGTGGCTAGTCGCTTCCATGCCCGCTTGGGTAACCATGCATATGGCATGCCTTTTGATTCAGGATATTGGGAGATTGATATCTGGGAAACTTTTTGTTTTTGCATGGACATGGTGGTTTGGCCTTATTTTTACCTTGAATGTTGGTTTTGCTTCTTTTTAAGTTTTAAACTAATGTTTAGTTTCTTTTTTTTTTTAGAAAACTGCTAAAAGTGAGAACTTTGAAGAACTGCGCCCCACAAATTGATGTCATGAATGAACAAACTACAGAGTACTAGCTAAAGGTGGTGGATTTCAAGAATATATAGTTTTGTGGGGGTTATTTCTGAGTTTACTGAGTTTGCTGAATATTTTTTCTGTTTTTAGGCCATCATGTCTCACTTCGTGGCTAGTCGCTTCCATGTCCGTGTGTGTTCCATGCATATGGAACAACATACAGTTAGTGTCTCCAGTCCCCTACCTAACCACTATCTCCCACAAACACTATTGAAGGTGTTGTAGATTTCAGAAAATAATAGTATTGTGGAAAAAAAAACTGCATATTGGGAAATTGGGAGTTGGCTGAATAATCTTCACTTTCTGTGAGCCATCGTGCTTTGTCTAACTATTGGCTAGGTCGCTTCCAGTCTGGTGCCTTACATGCATAGGCATACGTAGTTGGATATTTGAAAGATTTTTATCTGGAAACTTTTTGTTTTTGTATGACATGGAGTTTTGGCCTTATTTTACCTTTGAATGTTGGTTTTGCTTCTTTTTAATGTTTTTTAAAACTAATGTTTTAGTTTTATTTAGAGAACTTTTATGAAGAACTGCGCCCACAAATGGATGGCGATTGAAAATGAACGTCCGTGTGTGTTTCCAATGCATATGGAGAGAATACAGTTAGCAGCTCCGCCCCCTACCTTAACACTATCTCCCACATACCTATTGATCGCTCCAACAATTGGTGTATGCATTCGGTTGTCCACTCCGATGTGTACAGGTAAGCAATAGAACTGCTGTTCTGCCTCACCAGTAGTAATACGGAGTCCAGACTGGGTTAGTTAAAGACAAACTTTATTCCAATTAGTAAAAACAACGACAAGCAGGCTGAAAGAAGTTGGGGTCAGTGTATAATCTAACGCGTTTACCCAACTTCTTTTAGCCTGCTCGGAATGTTTTAAACTAATATGAAATAATAGTTTGCTTTAACAATCCAGCCTGGACTTCAATATATAGTGGATGCAGCAGAAACAGCAGTTCTTTATTTACCTTACCATGCATATGGCACATACCAATTGATAAGGAAATTGGGAGATTAACTTGTTAACTTTTTTTTTTCATACATGGGTTTTTTTTGACTGAGGTTATATCTTTTCATAAAATCTGCTAAAAGTGCGATTTCTATGAGAACTGCGCCACAACAGTGATTGTATGAATAAACGAACTGGAGCATCGGTAGGTGAAGGTTTGTAGATTCCATAAATAGTTTGTTTGATGTGGATATTGCTGAGTGTAGGGGGGTTTTGTTATGGGGTAAAAAAACTGCATATGTTGAAATTCGGGGGTTGACTGCCCGCTTGTGTAACCATGCAGATGGCATCACAGTTTCATTTAGGACATTTGGGGGATTAATTTGCTAACTTTTTTTTACATTAGATGGGTTTTGGCTGAGTTTACCTTTGGAAGTTGCTTTTGTTCTTTTTTTCATAAAATCTGCTAAAGTGAGAGATTTCGAAGAAACGGCTTCCCAAATATGACGTAGGAATGAAACACGGACAATGGAAGCGACTAGCCACGAAGTGAGACATGATGGCCTAAAAACAGAAAAATATTCAGCAACTCAGTAACTCAGAAATAACCCCCACAAAACTATATATTCTTGAAATCCACACCTTTAGCTAGTAACTCTGTAGTTTGTTCATTCATGACATCTTTTGTGGGCGCAGTTCTTCAAAAAAGTTCTCATTTTAGCAGATTTTCTAAAAAAAAAAGAGAACTAAAACATTAGTTTAAACATTAAAAAGAAGCAAAAACCAACATTCAAAGGTAAAAATAAGGCCAAAACCCCATGTCATGCAAAAACAAAGTTTCCAGATATCAATCTCCCAATATCCTGAATCAAAAGGCATGCCATATGCATGGTTACACAAGCGGGCATGGAAGCGACTAGCCACAAAGTGAGACAATGCACGATGGCTCAAAAAAAGCGAAAATATTCAGCTAACTCCAAATTTCAAACAATATGCAAACTCCAAATTCAACAACCCCCTGACTTAGAAATACCCACCAAAACTATATATTCTTGGAAACTACTCACCTTCAGCTATGAAACCCTGCAGTGTGTTCATTCATACCGTCAATATTTGTGGAGCAGTTTTTTCGTAGAATCTCTCACTTTTAGCATTTTATGAAAAAAAAGAACAAAAGACAACTTCCAATGATTGATATAACTCAGGCCAAAACCCATCTAATGTAAAAAAAAAGTTAGCAATATCAATCCCCAAATGTCCTAAATCAAACTGTATGCCATATGCATGGTTACACAAGCGGGCAGTCAACCCTGAATTTCAACAATATGCAGTTTTTTCCCACATAACACCCCCCCTAACTCGGAAATATCCCACACAAACGAATATTTATGGAATCTACAAACCTTCACCTACCGAAGCTCCAGTTCGTTTATTCATACCATCAATGTTGTGGGCGCAGTAGTCTTCATAAAAGCTTGCACTTTTTAGCAGATTTTATGAAAAAGAAACTAAAAAAACTTTCAAAGGTATAACTCAGTCGAAAAACCCATGTAATGGAAAAAAAAGTTAACAAAGATTAAATCTCCCAAATGTCCTGATCAATGTATGGCCATAACGCATGTAGGTAAATAAAAGAACTGCTGTTTCTGCTGCCACCACTAGTGAGTTGGCTGAATATCTTCACTTTCTTTGAGCCATCGTGCTTTGTCTCACTTTGTGGCTAGTCGCTTCCATGCCTGCTTATGTAACCATGCATATGGCATACCTTTTGATTCAGGACATTTGGGAGATTGATATCTGGAAACTTTGTTTTTGCATGACATGGGGTTTTGGCCTTATTTTTACCTTTGAATGTTTTGTTTGGTGACCGCCGTTTGGACTCAGGCAGTTGTATATTTCTTTACGAAGGGAGAGGGGAACAAAGGTCTTATTAGGGGTAAGGCGTAGATAGAGAGACTCCTGAGAGATAGAATCGATTTTTTTTTTTTTTTTTGGCAAAGTGGAGGGGTAATAGGGCTAGGATCTTGGAAGAGGGAAATGATGGGGCTGTTATCTTTATCAGTAGAATCGCTGCAAAGAAAAGACCCCTGGAGGGAGTAGCGTCATGCTTTGTTATTCTTGGAACCGGGATGAAAGGAAATGATGAAATTGAAACGAGAGGAAAAACCAGCGCCCAACGGGCTTGGCGAAGGATTCAATCTCTTAGTTTGGATATATCCAGATTTTGTGATCAGGGGAGGATGGTGATAGCGGGTTCGCCCCTTCCAGTAAGTGTCGCCATTCTTCTAGTGCGAGTGATTTGATAGCAGAAGTCCGATTCCCAAGTATCAAATTTAGCTCATTGGGAAGAAATTTCTTAGAGAAGAATGCACATGGGTGGAGTTTCTCATTCTCTATTTGCCTTGGGAAAGGACGGGCACTCTGCTCCAAGATTAGAGCGCGTCAACTTCGATGATGAACGGTATAGACTGGGTCGGAGTGCCAGACGGTATGGCCAGAAGAAAAAGCATCTTTTAATTCTTGAAGGCTACTAAGGCTGGCTGTGAGACCAGATTCTGGGTTTGCCTCCTTCCGGTATAAGGGCCAAGATAGGAGCAATGATGGAGAAAAACCATTTAATAAATGTCTGTAATAATTGGCAAAACCAGGAATCGTTGTGTAGCCTTAGTGCCAATGGGAAGCGTCCAATTGGACAATAGCTGAGACTTTGTGGATCCATCTTGGAAGCCTTGGGTGAGACCAAGATAAACCCAGAAGGTACTTGGGAGGCATTTCAAAGAGACATTTTCCGTTTAGCGTACAGGTGGTTGTCGTAGCGGGATTAAAACTTGACATACATGGCGACGTGAGAAGAAAGATATTGAGGAATATTAAGATTCATCCAAGTAAACTACTATGAAGACCTAAGAGGGTCTCGAAAAATGTCATTAACAAATTCTTGAAAGTACGATGGAGCATTACAGAGACCCGAAGGGTATCACCCAGATATTCATTAATGTCCAGTTTATATGGAAGCCGCCGTTTTCCTAATTAGTCTCCTTCCGATGCGAACCAGATTATCGGACTCCAACGGAGACAAGCTGTGGAGAATACTTTACCCGCCCTTTAAATTGGGTCAAAAGGTTCTGAGATTAGGGGTGTAGAGTGATAGCGTTTTGATAGTGATTTTTGAGACCCCGAAGTGCGATGCAGGACGATAGTCCTCCGTACTTTTTTCACAAAAAAAAAAACAGCCACGGCAGGGAAGTGCGACTGGTCTGATGAAGCCCTGAGACAGATTTTCTTTGATGTACTTCCATAGCGGTGGTCTCACAGGAGATAGAGGATAGGTGCGACCTGGGGTGGAGACGGGCTACCGGTCAACAAAATCGATGGGACAATCATAGGGCCGGTGGTGAGGCAGAATCTCAGAAGACTTTTTGTGACAAGACTACTTTAAAGTCCAGATATGAAGAGGGTAAAATTTGATTTTGATTTTTTATCTTCAACAGAAACAAGAGAAGAACAAGAGATTGTGTGGTGGGGACAGACATCTGGAAAGACTGAGGACTCCAAGAAAAGTTCGTTTTTTGTCCACGTGATGATGGGTTATGAAGTCGAGCCAAGGGAAGTCCTAGAATGAGAGGGGTCGTGGGACTTTGTATGACCAAGAAAGAATAATTCCAGATGAAGACAGCAATTTGAAGAAGAAATTCTGTAGAGGACATGAATAAATTTGTTGGATAATGGTGATAGTTCAATAGCCCAGCACTCGGAGGGGATGAGGCAAGGAAAATAACGGGAATACTAACAGCGAAAGCATAAGTGGCATCAATAAATTACCGGCTGCTCCGAGTTAGGAAAGGCTTGGGTAGGAGAAAGGTTCGGGATTTGAAAATGAGGGAGTAGCAGGCAGAAAGGACTTGGGGGAATTCTTGTGTGGAACGGAAGATGAATTTACCTAGAAGAGACTACTTTTCAGGTCTAGGGTTGTCAGTATCCCGTTGGAAGGGAACCCTTAACGACAGTGCCCCTGGCGGCCACATACAGGCACAAAGCCATGAGTCCTCCGCCTAAGTTTTTCTTACGCGCCCAAAGTGTGTGTACCTCCAATCTGCATGGGTTCCTCCAAGGGCGGAGCAGCTGTCAAAGGTCCGTCCCTGGGGCGAGAACTAAAACTGGGGGGAACAAGACGGTTATGGGACTTTTCAGCTTGCCTTTCCCTGATACGAGTATCCAACCCGTATACACACAGAAATCATTTCCTCTAACATGTGGGAAGTTCCCGGGACACCAGGGTCGTCCTTGATACGATCCGACAGGACCTGCCAAAAGGCGCTAACAGGCCTCATGTTCCAGGCAGTCTCGGCAAGCCAAAGTCCGGAATCGATGGCATAGTGCTCCTACAGAACGGGAGGCCTGCGCCAATTGCATCAGCCGGGAGGAAGCTGCAATAGTTCTGCCTGGAGCGTCGAAAATCTTCCGGAGAAGTTTTCCAAAAATAAGGAGATATCGTCACCACAGGGTTCATTCTTCTCCCACAGGAGGGGATGCCCAGGCCAAGGCAATTGACCTCCAATAGAGCAAATAACATAAACCGACTTTGGCACGGTCCGAGGCAAAGTTAGAGGGGCTGCAATTCAAAAATGTATAAGGCATTGTAATGGACTCCCGACAAGCTGAGTGTCTCCACTTCATACCGCACAGGAGAGTGGAGTATTCGCGGCTCTCTGGGGGGAACGGGTCTAGCAGAGCAGGCGAAACCGCGAGGAGCCGGACCGGAGCTAACCGAGGCTGAAATGGAGTCCAGAAATTGAGCTAATGATTATGCTGGTGCTCAAGGGCGTCCCTGCGGAGGGAAAAGTCGAGCAGTGTCTTGCCTAAACTGGCGCAGCTTCCTCGGTTATTCCATGGCCTATTCGTACTGTAATGAAAGAGTCCGCGAGGGACGAAGTTCATTGTACCTTTTAGGAGAGGGACTGTCAGTAGGCTGAAACAATGACTAAGGAGTGGTAACTGAAACAAACGGCTGGAAGGATGGTAACTGGACAATAGCGGAAACAATGGCTGGGTAAGGAGAGATGGTAGCTGGGACGATGGCAGGAACACAATGGCTGAAGAGGAAATGAGTAAAGGGAACCAATGGCTGGAAACAATGGCTTGAAGAGATAGGGGACTGGAACAATGAGGAGACAAGGCTTGAAGGAGATGGTAACTGAACAAGCGGCTGGAAACAATGGCTCAAGATGATGGTAACTGGAACTAATGGCTGGAAACAATGGCTGAAAGAGGTAACTGGAAACAATGGCTGGAAACAATGGCTAGAGAGATGGTTAAACGGAAACAATGGCTGATCCACAGGTGATGAAGTGATGGTAACTCAGGAACAGGCTGATTCCACGGCTGACAGGGGATGGTAACCTGGAACATGGATGATCCACAGGCTGAAGAGGAAAAGGCTGGAGGCTGAAGCAGGAGACGACACAACAGGCAGGGCAAACAGTTCTGTGCCGGTAGCAAGGGACTACGAATAGCACGTCGCCACCCTCTGCGATGCCATTTGAATCTTCGCAGCTGTACGGCCGTCACGGATGGTGGTGACGTCCACGACGTCGACGTCGGCGCCGGCGAGTCACCAGTCCGGAACGGCGAGGCGGGCAGCGCAGCAGGTAAGATCCTTACAACATCCACAATCCAATGGTTTGCTGCTGAATGAAATCAGTCTCTTGACAGTTCCTCCATGTGTCAATTCCATTTCTTTCCCCAAACGATTGGTCCGACCTGTTACCTTGGGCGAAAATTGATATGAATAACTCCCCCACCTTCTTCGGGGACTTCTCCTTTTTTTGTTAATATGGCGCCATAAATAGCCATGTGTGTCTCTCAAGATTTTCTCTTTTCCAACAATCACAGCCGCTGATGATATGCTTGCCTATGTCGCTATCTGGGATTACGAAAGAGCAAATCTTTTGACATCCTCTCTGATTCAGAAAAAAGCGCAGACAAAAAGACGAAGGGCCTGCTCCTCATATTCTATTGAGAGATAGAGTTTGGCTATCCTCGCAAAATATTCATTTCACGTGCAACCCTAAACTACGCATATACGCGAGATAAGTCGATCCAGTAAGTATTAAGTCAGGCACCTATTTTTACCTAAACAAAATTTGTAAAAAACTGATTGGACGTGAGTATAGGTCAAGGTAGAAATTATCACCACTACTGCTCGTTCGATTCTGTGTTGGTTTTTAGGCTTTAGTTGCCCTTTAAAAGGACAGCAGAATCCATACACGAATATCCATACAGTAATAGCCAAATCCAGTGTCACAGTAACGCCAATCCTTGGCATCCAGAGGTGTTAGAACTACAACCCCAGCAGCTTTGTTGATGGGAGTTTTCAGTTTCTAAACATGTGGAGTGGCAAGGTTAAGTAAACTTTAATTAAGCTTTACCAAATTTACATTCTCCTTAACCCCATAGTAAGGGCCCTCTGAACCCCATATAGTAATGGACTCTGATCCCAATTGTAAAAATGTCACATGAGAGTTGTCGTTCAGCGGTCATTGTGCCCTGTCTAGCAGCGTTTTTTTGCCCACAAAATGAGGAGACCATCAGATTTACAGCATCCAGATGAGCAGAGACAGTTATCTGAGTGAAGTCCACAGACAGACACAGGGAAGCAGGAAGTGTAAAGCAGATCAGCTCCTGTAATTTCTATGTAAAGGTTTTAAAAACGCCACACCACCTATCGGTTACATCTGCAATTGCAGAATTGGATTAAATTAGGACTGACCAGAGATAAGTCGAGGTTAGGTTTTCAGGCTAATTTTAAAGCTGAAAAAAAATTCGACTTATACTCGGTAGTATATACGGTAGGTCACACAAATTTATTATACCCTTTTCCATCTTGAAATAATTAGTCCTACGGCCTTCCGTCTTGAAGTTACCACCTACTATGAGTATAATTCCTGGGTGATGTGGCCTTCCATGTATCCTATTCAAACATTTTGGCAACATTTCCAGTTCTAATTCTGTCTCTCAGCTTTTCCCCCCAATTGTAGTTGATGGTCAGCAAGAGTTTGAAAATCAGGAAATCTCGATTTCTAGATATGTCAGAAACCACTTAAAATACCTGGTACATTGGAAGGCTTTGGGCCAGAAAGAACGCTTCCTGAGATTTAATTATTGATATTCATGCACCACGTTTAATCAAAACCTTCATTAACGAAAATCCTTTCACAACAGGAGATTGTGGTCCTGGGTCCCCGTGGAGGAGGGGTGGTACTGTAAGGTACTTACCCTGTGGGTCCGCTCCAGCGACGATCCGCCTAGGCGGCGATCCGGTCCAGTGACGACTGACGCGTCGATCGCGCCGTTATGAGTCACCACGCAGCGTGCCGCGGCCGCGCGTGAAGTTTTAAAAGCTTCCCCTCCCTTCCCTAGACGCCCGCTTGTCAGTTGTATTGGCGTCTAAGGTTCTTGCAGTTGGAATCATTGTTACGGTCTCCATTGTTCAGTGTCCAGCTCCCATGCCATCTCCATTGTTCCAGTATACAGCTGTCATTATTACAGTCTCCCGTCTCCGAAAAGGCTGTTTCCATGAGTTTTCGTAGGGGGGTGGTGGGTGGTGTGAGAACCATGGCACCATGCGAGTGGGTGGGCGGTGCCACGGCACCCATGATGGGCGGGGCACATGCGGCTGTAGATAATGAAACATGAAGGATCTGCAACTGAAGGACCATGGGGTCCATGAGGGGGAGGGATGGGGGGGACTGCAAGGGGGAGAAGGTAGCACAGGACAGATTGATGACAGTTCAGAGCAGGAAGAAGAACGTGCCACGTTGGACTGGTTGATGGCTGGACCATATCACACATCAAAAATGTAAATATCTTCAAAAACTATGCCAAAATAAACAATGGGGAAGATACATTGCAAAAATCTTCAGGATAGCAATGCCTATCAATTGTACCTAAAGTCAATTTTGGACACAGTTCCCCTTAATAGATTGGAAAAAGAAGTTTCATCTTCATTTAGGAAAGTTCTTTACATGAGAAAGTGAGATGATAAACTGTGGAAACTGTCTTACAGCAGATGTGGTAATGGCAAGTTTCATTAAATAGCTTTAAAAAGCCGCTGGATATTAAGTTTCTAAAACTAAAAAAATTAAGAATTACTGGTATTAAAAATATAGATTGAGTGATCCAGGGTACTTTCCGATTGCCGTTGAGTAAGGAAGAATTCCCCCCCCTCCTTTGTGCTGGTTTTTTTTTTGCTTCATCTGGATCAGAACTGTTAGGTAGGTGTCAAAAAATAATAATAATAATAATAATAAAATAAAAAAAATAAAAAGAGGGTGAATAGGTTGGATTGATGTTATTATTCAAACCTCAATTACAACTATATGACTACTATATTGTTGAAATCGGAGTGTGCCGCCCCCGCGCTTGTGTATAAAACCATGCTATGGCATACAGTTTGATTTAGGACATTTTTGGGATTGAATTTGATGAATTTTTTTTTTTACATTGATGGGTTTTGGCCTGAGTTTACCTTTAAAGTTGTCTTTTGTTCTTTTTTTTTTAGAAAATTGTTAAAAGTGCGAGTTTCTATGAAGAACTGCGCCACAAGCATGAGGTATGAATAAAGTGTACTGGAGCATTAGGTAGGTGAAGGTGTGTGATTGCCGAGAATATCTAGGTAAGCTAATTATATAATATAGCTGTTTAATGATTAGCTGAGGTGGTGGTTGTGCAGGTTACGGTGACATCACAAAAACTTTTCACATGAACACAAAATAATTTTGCTCTTGACTTTGAGTGAGTGCCACCCTCTAATTATTCTGCTAAATAGATTTAAATAAAAAATAGAGGTGGATAATCATCACAGAAAAGTTATAGGATTGGATAGAATATCTATTTATATTTTATTAGTACAATGATTGGTGGAAAACAGAGGGATGTATTAGGGTTACAGTTACCGGCCTATGGGATGTTAGTCAATTTGTAGTGGTGTATTTTTGTTCTTTACACAAATACAGTACCTGCAATTTGCTCCCTATGTCATGGCATATCTGTAATTCATTTCTAAAGTAGTCAAAATGGATTTTTATTCTTTGATATAAAAGCATTTAAATAAAAAAAATTTTAGAAAAATGACAGTTGGTAAATCAGATGGACTGCGGTAAATGCTAGGCAAGTGATGACATCATGTGACTGGGTAATGCTAATGTCAGTTTGGGACATCATTGGACTGGGTACTGCTAATGGAGTTGGTGGACATAATGTGACTGGGGTGACTGGATAACTGCTAATGCAGTGTGGGACATAATGTGACTGGGTAATGCTAATGGACTTTTGGGACATCTGTAACTAGGTAATGCTAATGGCAGTTGTGATTATCATGTGACGGGTATGCTAATGACAGTTGGTGACATCATATAACTGAATAACGACTGTACATGATATGCTAGTCACTGCGATCATGTACCCCCCACATTTATGTTTTGGAACGGAGCACAAGCACACATAGGGGAACACTGATAGCTTTGCATTGGCAATGGGAAGTGTAAAGGTGCGATTGGAGAGACAAAAAAAAAAAGTGGAATCTAGCTCTAAAAGTCCTAAAATATATACCATAAAAGATAATAATAATATGCAAAATCAATGTTGTTTTATATATTAGAATTAAAGACAATTATACTCACTTCCCTCCGCTCCTGTCCTTAGTCAGTACGTTCTACCCAGGGTGAGGACCTAAAGCGCGTAGGTCCTCACCCCTGGGTTGCTTAACTTGGGCACATACTTAGTTAACACTCTGCTCCAGAGGCTCCGCCCCTCATGTCCGCGGAACGAGGCCAATAGGAAGACACGCTCTGCAACGAGTGGGTCTTCCTATGGGCCTCGTCGCCGAGAGGGCGAGCAGGAGGAGAGGGGGCGGAGCCTACTGGACAGAGTTTTTAACTAAGGTTTCCTCACACCTGGGTAGAATAGAAAGTTCGGACTAAGAAGAGGAGTGGAGGGAAGGTGAGTATAATTGTTCCTTAAGGTATGCGTTAGTTTCTATAGCAAAAGTGTGGGGGCTATCCTACTCCAGGAATTTGCAAACTACAAACTCCCAGCATTCTACTGCATCATCAAGTTTGTAATTTTCAAACATCTGCAGGGCCACAGAAAGACATCTCTCTTTACTGTCACGAACACAAAATCACACCCTAACACTCTCAGACACAGGTACACACACCTACTGAAGCCAACCTACCCTTCCATCCATGGCAACCCAATATAAACCATCAAAATATTAGTTAATGGATATAAAATGCAAAAATACGTGTATATGCCCCTGAATACCACACAGATATAGGTACACACTTACTTCGACACTTCTCGCAACGACCCAACAGCTACCTTCCAATTTCTATAGCACAGAATAGGTATACACACTTACGTACAAACACCATATCCCACCACTGTTTCCATGGCAAACCAAAACACAATATAAACAAATATATGTATTTAGTCAGAATGGTTATGCAATTTTAAATGTCCCTTTTCATTGCAAATTATTGAGTTTAAAACTCAAATCAATGATGGTGTGCCTTTTAACCATAACTATCAGCCACTACATTCTATTGATTGATTATTACTATATTCATTACTAGTATCGGAGTCCAGACTAGGTTAGTTAAAAGCAAATTTATTTCCAATTAGTTAAAAACACGACAAGCAGGCTGAAGAAGTTGGGGTCAGTATAAATTAACGCCTTTACCCCAACTTCTTTTAGCCTGCTTGAATGTTTTAAACTAATATGAAAATAAGTAGTTTGCCTTTTAACTAATCCAGCCTGGATTATACTAGTGGTGCCAGCAGAAAAGCAGTTCTGTTATTTGACCTTTACATGCATGCATTGACCATACAATGTGATTCAGAACAGTTTGGAGATAATATTTGGTAACTTTTTTTTGTGGGGCCAGGTGCCGCGATAGGCGGCATTGCCCTGACTGGGGCGTGCTGTGTTACCATCGGGGCTGCTGTCCGGCGTCGCGGCGCCCGTTCCCAGTAAAGCCATTGCGGCGGAGGGAACGGGCAGCGTGCGGTGACGTCACAAGCCGGCGACGTCGCGTGCCGCCGTTATAAAAGGGGGGGCGCGCGTGTGCCGGACACCATTTAAGTTCTTTCAGGCTGCCACAACCCCGAACCCTTCTCTCCTGACATTGTAAATGTTGTTATTTGGTTATAAATTTTATTTTGTATATATATAAAAAAAAAAAAAAAAAGTTAAAATATATGTAAGAAGAGTTTATAGTTAAAAAGGTGTTAATGTCACAGCGTAGTTAAGGGAAGTTTATAATAAGTGTGGTGGTGGGGTCCATGGCAGACGGACATTGGTCAGGTGGTGTACAGTGCCCGTCCCTAACAGGGGGTTGGCATACAATCAAGGAAGGACTGGCTGGTATCAGCTGGTTATGGGGTTGCCAAGCAAACCACGGTATGGACAAGTTAGCAAGGACCAGTGGGATTAAGGATTGCAAAGATATTGCATATTATGTAAATAATAAAAAGCTTGCCGTTTTTTATACACCCAACATTGGATCGGTCTCGTTATGGAAATAATGTCTGGTAGCAGTCTGGTAGGAGGTGGCCAAAAAATGGTCTCCAATTAAGCTTAACGGGCGAAGGTATCATTCATATGCAATCAGTCTACATTAAGGGTTTTGGACTGAGTTATAACCTTTGAAAGTTTTTTAGTTCTTTTTTCTTAAAATATGCTAAAAGTGCAAGTTTTCTACGAAGAGAAGCGCCCACCCAACATGATGGTATGAATAACGAACGGAGCATTCGGTAGGTGAAGTTTGTTAGATTCAAAAATTTTTTTGTGTGGGATTATTTCTGAGTTAGGGGGGTGTTGTTATGGGAAAAATGCATATTTTGATATTCGGGGGTTGACGCCGCTTGTGAACCATGCATATGGCAGTACAGTTTGATTTAGGACATTTGGGGGATCATATTTGCAACTTTTTTTTTTTTACATTAGATGGGTTTGCTGCTGAGTATACCTCAGGCCAAAAAAGTGAGAGATGCGAAAGTGAGAATTTCTATGAAAAACTGCTCCCACAATATTGAAGGTATGATATGAAAAATGCAGTGTTTACATAGCTCAAGGTGTGTAGATCCAAAAGAATATATAGTTTGTAGATGGGTATTTATAAGTTGGGGGTTGTGTGAAATTTGGAGTTGCATATTGTTGAAATTTGGGTGTAGTTAGCTGATTATTGTCGCTTTTTTTGAGCCATTGTGCATTGTCTCACTTTGTGGACAGTCACTTCCATGCCTGCGTTGGCTAACCATGCATATGCATACCTTTTGATTCAGGGACATTTGGGAGATGAATCTGGAAACTTTTTGTTTTTGCATCTGACATGGGGTTTTGGCCATTATTTTACCTTTGAATGTTGGTTTTGCTTCTTTTAAGTTTAAACTAATGTTTTAGTTTCTTTTTTTTAGAAAATCTGCTAAAAGTGAGAACTTTTATGAAAGAACTGCGCCCACAAAATTGATGGCATGAATGAACAAACTACAGAGTTACGAGTTAAAGGGTGTGGATTCAAGAATATATAGTTTGTAGGGGTATTTCTGAGTTTGCTTAATATTTTTGCTGTTTTTAGGTCATCATGTCTCACTTCGTGGATGTCGCTTCCACGTCCGTGTCTGTTTACATGCATATGGAGAAACATACAGTTAGCAGCTCCAGCCCCTACTTAACCATATCTCCCACATACCTATTGATCGCCTCCAACAATGTAGTGGGTATGCATTCGGTTGTCCACTCCGATGTGCTACAGGTAAGCAATAGAACTGCTGTTTCTGCCTCACCAGTAGTATATCGGAGTCCAGACTGGGTTAGTTAAAAGCAAAACTTTTATTCACCATTAGTTAAAAACACGACAAGCAGGCTGAAAGAAGTTGGGGTCCAGTGTATAATCTAATGCGTTGCCCCAACTCTTTTAGCTGCTCGGCATGTTTTAAACTAATATGAAATAATAGATGCTTTTAACTAATCCAGCCTGGACTTCGATATACTAGTGGTGCCGCTGCAGCAGAGAAACAGCAGTCTTTTTATTTACCTTACCATGCGTTATGGCATACCAATGATTCAGGACATTTGGGAGATTAATCTTTGTTAATTTTTTTTTTCCATTACATGGGTTTTTCGGACTGAGTTATACCTTTGAAAGTTTTTTTTAGTTCTTTTTTTCATAAAATCTGCTAAAAGTGCGAGCTCTACGAAGAACTGCGCCCAAAACATTGATGGTATGAATAAACGAACTGGAGCATTCGGTAGGGTGAAGGTTTGTAGATTCCAAAATCATTTAGTTGTGCGGGATATTTCTGAGTAAGGGGGGGTTATGTGGGAGAAAAAACTGGAGCATTAGGTAGGTGAAGGTGTGTAGATTTGAGAATATCAGTTTGTGGTGGGTATTTCTGAGTTTAGGGGGTTATTTTGTGGGAGGAAAAAAAAATAAGATATTTAATTGATTAGCTGAGGGGTGGTTGTTAGGTTACATGACATCACAAAAACTTTTTACATGAACACAAAATAATAATTTTTGCTCCTGACTTTCGAGGGGAGTGCACCCTCTATATTCATTCTGCTAAATAGATTAAAATAAAAATAGAGGGGGATAAATCACAAGGAGATAATCATCACAGATAAAAGACTATAGGATTGGTTAGATATATTTATATTTTATAGTACTAATGATGTGGTGGAAAAACAGAAGGGTGTGTATTTTAGGGTTCAGTTACCTGGCCTATGGGATGTTTTAAATTAGTAGTGTTTATTTTTGCCTCTTATAGATAAATACAGTACTGCAATTTGCTCCCTATGTCATTTCTAATGTAGCTCAGAATGCATTTATCTTTGTACGGTATATAAAAACATTAAAAAAAAAAAAATATATTTTAAGGAAAAATGACAGTTGGTAAACATCAAATGCTGGGTAATGCTATGGCAGTTTGGGACATCATGTGACGGGTAATGCTAATGGCAGTGGTGACATCATATGACTAAATAACGCTTCCTGATGTTTTGAACATCTCCAATTTTTCACCATGGCATAATGCTATCGGGGTATGGAGCATGGATTTAAACAGTCAATGGTTATTGTGGCTAATAGGAAGTGGGGAGGAGTTTGGGCTAGGGACAGCTTTGTTGGCGATTCCCATAAGTTGTTTTGCTTATTGCCTGGTCTTGTTCTTTTGGTTAGTACATGGGCAATGCAATGTTACTGTGATTTGTGGGATCATCATTAATTGGCTTGAAGTGACAAACTCTTGTTCTTTCTATTTCTTCTCTTTTAGTTGTTTGTTTTTTGTACTGTATCTCTCGCCACAGTTTCAAAGCTAGAGGATCTGTGTTGCCGTGTCTTTCAATAAATTAAGTGCTTGTCTAATACCTTTAGCGGTTGTGAGGATCCTTTTTGGCCAGTCCGATTGCCCTTCTTTTTGTCTTACCTTGACAGGAATCTTTAGCGGGAGGGTTCTGGGCAAGTTCGCACCCGGACCATAGGAGAAGATCGGTGAGGAAACGCCTGTTTTCTCTGTTTGGGCATTCGCCCGTGTACTGTTTTGTGGAGCCTACCCTCAATGGGAGTAAGAGAGGTGTTTACTTGGTTAATCCACAAAGGGCCCGGGGCTGCGCTGTGCACCTGGGCCACCTCCATCATCGAGTAAGCACAAATGTTATAGTGTGTTTACTACATGTTATTAAGGGTCTCATCAAACTTTTTTGTAACTTTGAAAATTACATTAAACTTTACACATACAATTTCAAAATAAGGACTAGGTCCCACTATCAAGCCACCACAGTGCATGCAGGCTTTTTGCAATGCGCTGCTGTGCATATTTATGCTATGTGCACTGCGATCATGTCACATTTTTGTTCTGGAACGCATGTGATAAGCACAAAAAAATTGTGCACACATGTGTTTTGAGAGGTCCGAACTTCGCAAAATCCGGTCCGCTCGAGGATCCGCGAATTTTCGAAAAAATTCGAAAATCGCGAGCGGACCCGTTAAAATTAAAAATACCCTTGAAATAACAAGATTTTTCGTTTTTGGAAAATTTTCGAAATTACGAGTTTTCACGTATTTTCGTGAATTTTCGAAATTACGAGTTTCATGTATTTTCGAAATGATGTATTTCGAAAATACAAGTAATCCTGTAATTCGAAAATTTCGAAAATACGTATGTATGGAATTAAGAGAAATCCTTGTATTTTCGAAAATGTTCGAAAAAATACGTGTTTTCCTGTATTTTCGAAAATTCACGAAATACGTGAAAACTCGTAATTTCGAAAAATTTTCCAAAATACGAAAAAATCTGCGAATCGGAAGGTCGGAAGGCGGAAAATTCGGAAAAATCCGCCGTCGTGAACGGGATAAATCCGCGGCGGATCCGGGGGTTGGAACCGACCACCTACCCCACCTTATGTTCCAGTAATATTGTGTTGGCAACACAAACACAATATTAAACAATAATATGTATTTAGTCAGAAGGGATTATGCAATTTTAAATGTCCCTTTTCATTGCAAGATTATGAGTTTTATTAAACCTGCAGCACTCACTTCCCTTCCAAATGCAAATTTCACGAAAAATTCAAAACTTATACTAAACTTTTTCTATCTAGTTTTCTTTTGCTGATACCGCGCATTCTCATATATTGTTGATGTAGACACAGATCACACTGTCAGTAGCTGCAGTTGCTGTGTGAATCACTGTTCACGAGGTGACAATCAGAATGTAAAGCAGTGGTAGAGTTAACTTACCCTTTAATTTGCTCCTTTGCTTCAGCAAGTATATGTCTACCTGTGCACCTTCAAAAATTGGGCTGTTTTTAACATTGGGCAGCATTAAGACAAACCTCATTGGTTAAAGCAATGGCAGTCTGTATGCAATTTTTTCTTTACTAAGTGGCCCTATGTCATAGGCCTGTTTTTTTTAGTAAAGCTAAAGTTTATAGAAAAACAATAACAATGACTTAACTTGCCCTTTATTCCAGGCACTGCTTTCCTGGGTGTCATGTCTTGTGTAATGATAATTGTGTTTTCCCTTTGAATCAGTGCTATATGGAAAAGTTGAAGGCACAGTTAACTTGCAAACTTGTTACTGTAATACGAAGAAATGAACGCCCACAACATTGATGGTATGAATAAAGAATTACGTAGCTGAAGTGTGTGTACATTTGAGAATATCTAGTTTATAGGGGGTTTCAGAGTTAGGGGGTTGTTTTGTGCAAAAAAAACTGCATATTGTGAAATTTGGAGTTGGCTGAATAGCTTTGCTTTCTTGAGCCATCGTGCTTTGTCTAACTTTGTGGCTAGTCGCTTAGCCAACCATGCATATGGCATACCTTTGATTCAAGGACATTTGGAGAGATTGGATCTGGAAACTTTTTTTTTTGCATGAATTGGCTTCTTTGGTTTTTGCTTCTTTATAATGTTTTATTTTAAACTAATGTTTTGGTTTCTTTTTTTAGAAAATCTGCTAAAAGTGAGAATGTCTATGAAGGAACTGCCGCTCACAAAATTGATGTCAGAATGAACAAAACTACAGAGTTACTTAGTATAAGGTGTGGGGATTTCAAGAATATATAGTTTGTGGGTGGTATTTCTGAGTTAGCGAGGGCTGAATATTTACTGTTTTTAGGCCATCATGTCTCACTTCGTGGATAGTCGCTTCCATGTCCGTGTGTGTTCCAATGCATATGGAGAAACATACAGTTAGCGTCTCCAGTCCCCTACCTTAACACTATCTCCACACAACACTATCTGAAGGTGTGTAGATTTCTAAAATATATAGTTTGTGGAAAAAAATGCATATATGTGGAAATTTGGAGTGGCTGAATATCTTCACTTTCTTGAGCCATCGTGCTTTGTCTAACTACTTGGATAGTCGCTTCCACGTCTGCGTGCCTAACCATGCATATGGCAACCTTTTGATTCAAGATATTTGGGAATTGATATCTGGAAACTTTTTGTTTTTGTATGACATGGGGTTTTGCCTTATTTTTACCTTTGAATGTTGTTTTTGCTTCTATTTAATGTTTTTAAACTAATGTTTTAGTTTTTTTTGATAGAAAATCTGTTAAAAGTGAGAACTTTTATGAAGAACTGCGCCCACAAAATTGATGGCATGAAGGAACAAACTACAGAGTTATGTAGTTAAAGGTGTGTGGATTTCAAGAATATATAGTTTTGTAGGTGGTATTTCTGAGTTTGCTGAGTTGGCTGAATATTTTTTCTGTTTTTAGGCCATCATGTCTCACTTCGTGGCTAGTCGCTTCTGTTAGGTTTTTATATATTCTCTATAATCACTTAGCCTAATAGCAGCCATTTTGTTCTCTGACTCCATTTTGGCTTATTTATTGTCGGTTATTGCCAGATGTTTTGTTTCCAAATGTTCTTTCTCGCTGATAACACTTGAGGCTTCCCAGTGAGCTCAAGGTCTTTTGCTCATACATTCCAAGGTTTTAGTTACGTCATCGGAGACACTGTGTCTGGCACGCCCCTTTTTCTCTTGTGAAAACCCAAGTAAACTAAATAAAGTGAGTTAGATTTTTGCTACAAGATGTGTAGTTCAACTCTATCTCCCGGCGCTTAAAAAGGTCTCTAAGTGCGTCTGACAGGCATCAATCAAGAGTCCGGGGGACTAGTGAGGATATTTATTCTAACAGCTCCATGTCCGTGTGTGTTTCCATGCTATGGAGAGGACATTACAGTTAGCAGCTCCAACCCCTACCTTAAACACTATCTCCCACATACCTATTGATCGCTCCAACAATAGTGTGTAGATGCATTCGGTTGTCCCTCCGATGTGTACAGGTAGCAATAGAACTGCTGTTTCTGCCTCACCAGTAGTATATCGGAGTCCAGACTGGGTTAGTTAAAAGCAAACTTTTATTTCCAGTTAGTTAAAAACACGGACAAGCAGGTTGACAGAAGTTGGGGTCAGTGTAACCCCAACTTCTTTTAGGCCTGCTTGGGATGTTTTAAACTAATTGAAATAATAGTTTGCTTTTAACTAATCCAGCCTGGACTTCGATATACTAGTGGTGACAGAGAAACAGCAGGTTCTTTTATTACTTTACCATGCATATGGCATACCAATGATTCAGGACATTTTGGGAGATTTATCTTTGTTAACTTTTTTTTTTTTTTTCATTACATGGGTTATACCTTGAAAGTTTTTTTAGTTCTTTTTCATAAAATCTGCTAAAAAAGCGAGCTTCTACGAAGAACTGCGCCCACGACATTGATGGTATGAAATAAACAAACTGGAGAATCGGTAGGTGAAGGTTTGTAGATCCATAAATATTTCGTTTGTTGTGGGATATTCTGAGTTGGGGTGGGTGGTTATGTGGGAAAAAACTGCCATATGTTGAAATTCGGGGGTTGGACTGCCCGCTTGTGTAACATGCATATGGCATACAGTTTGATTTAGGACATTTGGGGGATTGATATTTGATAACTTTTTTTTACATAGATGGTTTGCTGGCCTGAGTTATACAATACATTGGAAGTTGTCTTTTGTTCTTTTTTATTCCAAAATCTGCTAAAAGTGAGAGATTCTACGAAAAAACTGCTCCTACAATATTGACGGTAGAATGAAACAAACTGCAGGGTACATAGCTGAAGGTGAGTAGATTCCAAGAATGTATGTTGTGGTGGGTATTTCTAAGTGTTAGGGGGGTTGTTGAAATTTGGAGTTGATATTGTTGAAATTGGAGTTAGCTGAATATTTTCGAATATTTTTTTGAGCCACGTGCATTGTCTCACTTTGTGGCTGTCGCTTCCATGCTGCTTGTGTAACCAGCATATGGCATGCTTTGATTCAGGACATTTGGGAGATTGATATCTGGCAACTTCTTGTTTTTGCATAACATGGGTGTTTTGGCCTTATTTGACCTTTGAATGTTGGTTTTGCTTCTTTTAATCTTTTAACTAATGTTTTAGTTTCTTTTTTTTTAGAAAATCTGCTAAATGTGAGAAACTTTATGAAGAACTGCACCCACAAAATTGATGACATGAATGAAAAAACTACAGAGTACTTAGCTAAAGTGTGTGGATTTCAAGAATATATAGTTTTGTGGGGTATTTCTGAGTTAGCTAAGTTGGCTGAAGAATTTTGCTGTTTTTAGGCCATCATGTCTCACTTCGTGGCTAGTCGTTCCACGTCCATGTGTGTTTCCATGCATATGGAGAGACATACAGTTAGCAGCTCCAGTCCCCTACCTTAACACTATCTCCCACATACCTATTATCGCTCCAACAATTAGTGTGTATGCATTCGGTTGTCCCTCCGATGTGTACAGGTAAGCATAGAACTGCTGTTTCTGCCTCACCAGTAGTATATCCGAGTCAGACTGGGTTAGTAAAAAGCAAACTTTTATTTCCAATTAGTTAAAAACACCGACAAGAGGCTGAAAGAAGTTGGGGTCAGTGTATAATCTAACGCGTTTACCCCAACTTCTTTTAGCCTGCTCGGCATGTTTTAAAATAACATGAAATAATAGTTTGCTTTTAACTAATCCAGCCTGGACTCGATATGAACTGGGTGGCAGCAGAAACAGCAGTTCTTTATTTACCTACATGCGTTATGGCCATACCAATTGATCAGGACATTTGGGAGATTTAATCTTTTAACTTTTTTTCCATTACATGGGTTTTTCGACTGAGTTATACCTTTGAAAGTTTTTTTTAGTTCTTTTTTCATAAAATCTGCTTAAAAGTGCAAGCTTTTATGAAGAACTGCGCCCAAACATTGATGTATGAATAAACGAACTGGAGCATCGGTAGGTGAAGGTTTGTAGATTCCATATAATATTCGTTTGTGTGGGATATTTCCGAGTTAGGGGGGGTGTTATGTGGGAAAAAAAACTGCATATTGTTGAAATCAGGGGTTGACTGCCCGCTTGTGTAACCATCATGATAAGTGGACATACAGTTTGATTTAGGACATTTGGGGATTGATATTGCTAACTTTTTTTTTACATTAGATGGGTTTGGCCTGAGGTATATCAATACATTGGAAGTTGTCTTTTGTTCTTTTTTTTCATAAATATGCTAAAAGTGAGAGATTCTACGAAAAAACTGCTCCCACAAATTGACGGTATGAAATGAACACACATGCAGGGTTTCATAGCTGAAGGTGAGTAGTTTCCAAGAATATATAGTTTGTGGTGGGTAGTATTTCTAAAGTCAGGGGGTTGTTGAAATTTGGGAGTTGCATATGTTGATGAAATTGGAGTTAGCTGAATATTTTCGCTTTTTTTGAGCCATCGTGCATGTCACTTTGTGGCTAGTCGCTTCCATGCCCGCTTGTGAACCATGCATATGGCATGCCTTTTGATTAGGATATTGGGAGATTGATATCTGGAAACTTTTTGTTTTTGCATATGACATGGGGTTTTGCCGGTTTTGCCTTATTTTTACCTTTGAATGTTGGTTTTTGCTTCTTTTTAATGTTTAAACTAATGTTTAGTTTCTTTTTTTTTTTAGAAAATCTGCTAAAAGTGAGAACTTTTGAAGAACTGCGCCCACAAAATTGATGTCATGAATGAACAAACTACAGAGTTACTTAGCTAAAGGTGTGTGGATTTCAAGAATATATAGTTTTGTGGGGGTTATTTCTGAGTTTACTGAGTTTGCTGAATATTTTTTCTGTTTTTAGGCCATCATGTCTCACTTCGTGGCTAGTCGCTTCCATGTCCGTGTGTGTTTCCATGCATATGGAACAAAACATAAGTTAGTGTCTCCAGTCCCCTACCTATAACACTATCTCCCACACAACACTATCTGAAGGTGTGTAGATTTCAGAAATAAATAGTATGTGGAAAAAAAACTGCATATTGGGAAATTTGGAGTTGGCTGAATATCTTCACTTTCTTTGAGCCATCGTGCTTTGTCTAACTACTTGGCTAGTCGCTTCCAGTCTGCGTGCCTTACCATGCATATGGCATACCTGTAGTTCGGGATATTTGAAAGATTTTTATCTGGAAACTTTTTGTTTTTGTTGACATGGAGTTTGGCCTTATTTTTACCTTGAATGTTGGTGTTTGCTTCTTTTTAATGTTTTTTTAAACTAATGTTTTGTTTTAGAGAACTTTTATGAAGAACTGCGCCCACAAATCATGAGAACATTGATGCATGAATGAACGTCCGTGTGTGTTCCATGCATATGGAGAGACATACAGTTAGCAGCTCCAGCCCCCTACCTTAACACTATCTCCCACATACCTATTGATCGCTCCAACAATTAGTGTGTATGCATTCGGTTGTCCACTCCGATGTGTACAGGTAAGCAATAGAACTGCTGTTTCTGCCTCACCAGTAGTATATCGGAGTCCAGACTGGGTTATTAAAGACAACTTTTATTTCCAATTAGTTAAAAACACGACAAGCAGGCTGAAAGAGTTGGGGTCAGTGTATAATCTAACGCGTTACCCCAACTTCTTTTAGCCTGCTCGGCATGTTTTAAACTAATATGAAATAATAGTTTGCTTTTAACTAATCCAGCCTGGACTTCAATATACTAGTGGTGCAGCAGAAACAGCAGTTCTTTTATTTACCTTACCATGCATATGGACATACCAATTGATTCAGGACATTTGGGAGATTAATCTTGTAACTTTTTTTTTTCATTACATGGGTTTTTTGAGCTGAGTTTATCTTTTTCATAAAATCTGCTAAAAGTGCGATCTTCTATGAAGAACTGCGCCCACAACATTGATGGTATGAATAAACGAACTGGAGCATTCGGTAGGTGAAGGTTTGTAGATTCCATAAATATTCGTTTGTGTGGGATATTTCTGAGTTAGGGGGGTGTTATGTGGGAAAAACTGCATATTGTTGAAATTCGGGGGTTGACTGCCCGCTTGTGTAACCATGCATATGGCATACAGTTTCATTTAGGACATTTGGGGGATTTATATTTGCTAACTTTTTTTTACATTAGATGGGTTTTGGCCTGAGTTATACCTTTGGAAGTTGTCTTTTGTTCTTTTTTTCATAAAATCTGCTAAAAGTGAGAGATTCTACGAAAAACTGCTCCCACAATATTGACGGTATGAATGAACAAACTGCAGGGTTACATAGCTGAAGTTGAGTAGATTCCAAGAATATATAGTTTGTGGTGGGTATTTCTAAGTTAGAGGGTTGTTGAAATTTTTTGTTGAAAAAACTGCATATTGTGGAAATTTGGAGTTGGCTGAATATCTTCACTTTCTTTGAGCCATCGTGCATTGTCTCACTTTGTGGCTAGACGCTTCCATGCCCGCTTGTGTAACCATGCATATGGCATACCTTTTGATTCAGGACATTTGGGGGATTGATATCTGGAAACTTTTTTTTTTGCCATGACATGGGGTTTTGGCCTTATTTTTACCTTTAAATGTTGGTTTTTGCTTCTTTTTAATGTTTTAAACTAATGTTTTAGTTTCTTTTTTTTTTTTAGAAAATCTGCTAAAAGTGAGAACTTTTTTGAAGAACTGCGCCCACAAAATTGATGTCATGAATGAACAAACTACAGAGTTACTTAGCTAAAGGTGTGTGGATTTCAAGAATAATAGTTTTGTGGGGGGGTTATTTCTGAGTTTGCTGAGTGGATGAATATTTCTGCTGTTTTTAGGCTATCATGTCTCACTCGTGGCTAGTTGCTTCCATGTCCGTGTGTGTTTCCATGCATATGGAGAAACATACAGTTGGCGTCTCTAGTCCCCTACCTTAACACTATCTTACACACAACACTATCTGAAGGTGTGTAGATTTCAAAAATATATAATTTTGTGGAAAAAAATGCATATTGTGGAAATTTGGAGTTGGCTGAATATCTTCACTTTCTTTGAGCCATCGTGCTTTGTCTCACTTTGTGGCTAGTCGCTTCCATGCTCGCTTATGTAACCATGCATATGGCATACCTTTTGATTCAGGAACATTTGGGAGATTGATATCTGGAAACTTTGTTGTTGCATGAATGGGGTTTGGCCTTATTTTTACCTTTGAATGTTGGTTTTTGCTTCTTTTTAATGTTTTAAACTAATGTTTTAGTTTCTTTTTTTTTTAGAAAATCTGCTAAAAGTGAGAACTTTTATGACGCCCACAAAATTGATGGCATGAATGAACAAACTACAGAGTTACAAAGTTAAACGTGTGTATTTCAAGAATATGTAGTTTTGTGGGGGTTATTTCTGAGTTTGCTGAGTTGGCTGAATATTTTTGCTGTTTTTAGGCCATCATCCCCACTTTGTGGCTAGTCGCTTACATGTCCGTGTGTGTTTTGATGCATATGGAGAAACATACAGTTAGCGTCTCCAGTCCCCTACCTTAACACTATCTCCCACACAACACTATCTGAAGGTGTGTAGATTTCAAAAATATATAGTTTTGTGGAAAAAAACTGCATATTGTGGAAATTTGGAGTTGACTGAATATCTTCACTTTCTTTGAGCCATCGTGCTTTGTCTAACTACTTGGCTAGTCGCTTCCACGTCTGCGTGCCTAACCATGCATATGGCATACCTTTTGATTCAGGACATTTGGGAGATTGATATCTGGAAACTTTTTGTTTTTGCATGACATGGGGTTTTGGCCTTATTTTTACCTTTGAATGTTGGTTTTTGCTTCTTTTTAATGTTTTACACTAATGTTTTAGTTTCTTTTTTTTTAGAAAGTCTGCTAAAAGTGAGAACTTTTATGAAGAAATGCGCCCACAAAATTGATGTCATGAATGGACAAACTACAGAGTTACTTAGCTAAAGGTGTGTGGATTTCAAGAATATATAGTTTAGTTTTGTGGGGGGTATTTCTGAGTTTGCTGAGTTGGCTAAATATTTTTGCTGTTTTTAGGCCATCATGTCTCACTTCATGGCTAGTCGCATCTACGTCCATGTGTGTTTTCATGCAAATGGAGAGATATACAGTTAGCAGCTCCAGCCCCCTACCCTAACACTATCTCCCACATACCTATTGATCGCTTCAACAATTAGTGTGTATGCATTCGGTTGTCCACTCCGATGTGTACAGGTAAGCAATAGAACTGCTGTTTCTGCCTCACCAGTAGTATATCGGAGACCAGACTGAGTTAGTTAGAAGCAAATTTTTATTTCCAATTAGTTAAAAACATGACAAGCAGGCTGAAAGAAGTTGGGGTCAGTGTATAATCTAACGCGTTTACCCCAACTTCTTTTAGCCTGCTCGGCATGTTTTAAACTAATATGAAATAATAGTTTGCTTTTAACTAATCCAGCCTGGATTTCGATATACTAGTGGTGTAGCAGAAACAGCAGTTCTTTTATTTACCTTACCATGCATATGGCATACCTTTTGATTCAGGACATTTGGGAGAGTGATATCTGGAAACTTTTTGTTTTGGCACGACATGGGGTTTTGGCCTTATTTTTACCTTTGAATGTTGGTTTTTGCTTCTTTTTAATGTTTTAAACTAATGTTTTAGTTTCTTTTTTTTTTAGAAAATCTGCTAAAAGTGAGAACTTTTATGAAGAACTGCGCCCACAAAATTGATGGAATGAATGAATGAACAAACTACAGAGTTACGTAGTTAAAGGTGTGTGGATTTCTAGAATATATAGTTTAGTTTTTGTGGGTGGTATTTCTGAGTCAGCTGAGTTTGCTGAATATTTTTTTGCTGTTTTTAGGCCATCATGTCTTACTTCGTGGCTAGTCGCTTCCACGTCCGTGTGTGTTTCCATGCATATGGAGAGACATACAGTTAGCAGATCCAGACCCCGACCTTACCATGCATATGGCATACCAATTGATTCAGGACATTTGGGAGATTGATATTTGGTAACTTTTTTTTTTTTTTTTTACATTAGATGGGTTTTGGCCTGAGTTATACCTTTTTTTAGTTCCTTTTTTCATAAAATCTGCTAAAAGTGTGAGTTTCTAAGAAAAACTGCTCCCACAACATTAACGGTATGAATGAACAAACTTGACCGGGATAGGCCCGAGTTGTACCATAAGGTAATAAACTAAACCAGTCCCACCTTTTCCCCATAAATAACTGACACGACACCTGGTTTCCGAAGGGGAAAAGGAATAACGGCCACTTTATTGTGACAACAATATAATAATTATATTATCAAACATTTAACTTTGTTACCATTCTTAAACATTGTTAACCTAAGCATATTTGATTCCAAATTCCAACACCTGGCAATGCTACCACGTTCCCACCATCCAAAACCACCCCCTGCCGCTTTTCCACTCCAGCCCAGGAGGCACCCCTCTGTAAACTCTGTTCCAGTCTCCGCTGAGGTTCCTCTACTACCCCAGAGAGGTTTTCAATCGTACTGTAGGAACTTTTCCAATTATCAAGTCCTCCTTTAGGACTAATTTCCTTTTCCTAGCATTGCCAGTGACCGCCATAGCACCCAGACCTGACACCTTGGGTCTGGGAGCTCCTCCAAAACTTTACTGCTATATCTATTCCTTCCCTTATTCCATAGTTAAAAACATCCACTCCCAGGTACGTTAAATGCACACCGTCCTGCCTAAAGTACTCTGCCTGTCCTTCCAGCAGCCTATGGCGAATTGCGATCCCTCCGTGTAATTGGACAAATCTGGCCATCGATTTGTTAATTTTAATTCTAGCCGTTTGTACCACTCCGACTGATCGAGAATACCTCCATTTTAATCTTGGGACCATTTCGAACCATAGGACCACTAGGCCTGGGATACGTTCCCATAGGGTCAAGAGATCCCTTTTCATAAGTTTTATTAGGTCCCTCATAGGTATGATACCCATATCATTCCCGCCTGCATGTATTAATAAAATTTGTGGGCGCTCGCCTGTCCCCATTCTACTCTCATCCAACGGCCTGACCCTTGCCCATAGCATTCCCTGCTCACCCATCCATTGTACTCTTGCCTCGTGCTCCGGCAACCCCAGGCGGATTCCACTTATTCGGATCTTAGCCCGTTGCTCCGCTCAAAATATATACGAGTGTCCTGTGATCCAGATATTACAAGGCTCCCAACCTGAAAAGAAAACAATTTTAACAGCATAGTAACAAGGAAACAAGAAAGAACTTCCAACAACCATTACTCATCTCACACATTTTTTTTTTTTATCGTTGTATGAGGTGTGGCCTTATGTATGAGCAAAATCTGTTCGACTCCCATCTCCCGATACGTTTGATTGTGCTATCCGGGAGACCTCTTCTGGCAGCTTCAGTTGCTGCACCAATTCGGAAGGAATGTGAACTATAATCTGCGATAGGTAGTTTTAACACTGCCAGACATTTCCTAAATACTGCCACGAACTGGTTAACAGACAAAGCTTTTCCGTCTTGGTGCACTAACAAGGACGTCCCGACTGCTGGCCTCACTAACATGTAGGCCGAATAACAAGCCAAAGGACAAGTGCCCGATCCCTGAACTCTGGATAAAAACACATGCAAGCCCCTGTTCTCTCTGTCCGTTTTTGAATTAAAAATTGAGACCGAGAGAGATTCTTGACCCAAAGTGATTCTGGATATCTGTAAGCCCCCATTAATGGCACAAGACCTGCTCACCAGTTCGCCCACTCGGAGAGCTGCATAGAATGCCAGCGAGAAAGCACATCGAAATAGCAAAACTTCATACCTGGAGTTTCCATGTAGTGGATGACTGCTTTTGACTCTGTTTTCTCCCGGACAACCCACTCAAGGAAGGTTGCGAAGGTCTCGAAATAGGCGCACGAGAGGGAGCATCCCATGGGGAGGCATTTGTCCACGTATATCTCTCCATCCACTACACACCCCAGCAGGTGCATGCTGCTAGGGTGCACAGGGAGTAGCCGAAAAGCCGATTCGATGTCGGCCTTCGCCATGAGAGCCCCCCTTCCGTGGCGCTGAACGAGATGAACTGCCTGATCAAATGATGTATATGTGACCTTGGTCATGGCTTCGCCTATCCCATCTGGGTAAGATAAATGATGTATTAGGCGGAACTTTCCTACTTCCCTTTTGGGTACAAGTCCCAAGGGGGAGATACGCAAATTCCCAAGAGGTGGGCCTGAGAGGTCCCGCCATTCTCCCCAGAGTTACTTCCTTTTGCCAACTTTTCTTTTACCAAAGTCTCGTTGTCCCTTGCTGACCTTAGATTATCGCATCTTGACCCTCCTGCCAGCCTCTCCCCCGGTATGTGAAAACCCTCCTTAAAGGGTATCTCCACTGATAAAAGTCACCTGGGTTGTAAGGATAGATATGTGTAAGCTGGATATGTGCCTGCAGTATCCTGTGTCTTTCAGCAGTAGTTTAGAAGAAGAAATCCAGAACGCTGTGGATGGTGCAGGTCCTCACACTTTCTACACACACACACACACACACACACACACACACACACACACACACACACACACACACACCCACCAACCACACACACACACACACACACACACACACACACACACACACACAACACACACACACACACACACACACACACACAACCACACACACATACAATCACAGCACCTTCGCTGACTATCTTTCTCTCCTCCCACTCCCTCCCATACCAGATTGCCTCATATTCCCAGCCATCCCCTATGAAATCAATCATTGATCAGGTTAGAACACAAACATCTTATTAAAAACAACGCAAGTCCCCCTGCCTTTGTTACAGTAGTGGGAGAAGGTTTTTAACTTTTCCTCCCCTGTCTCTCTCAGCTGATTAGCTGTAAAAATGAACTAGAGAGTCAGGGAGGAAAGGATTCTTACTGCCTACCATGAATGATCACATGATGACAGCACTCTCACCACAGGGGAAACAACACCCCCCAGGACCTGCACAACTTTCCCAGCTGCCGTCAATCAAATGCAAGGGAATTCTGGGGAAAAAGTAGGGGAGGGTTGGGGGATGGTTTACTTTAAATACACAACAACACAAAAAATGCTTTTTCCTTTTTCCTCATTGGAGATACTAAAAAATGGGTTTAAAGGGTAACTGAGCAGCTTGTCTGCCAGGATATCTATCTAACCATGCCACCATCGCGTCGAGGTTCACCGGGCTCCCCTTTTTGAAGACCCCTCGGCCCGCCCTGCACCTCCCCTCTCATCTGAAGCACCAGGAATGCTGGATGATTGGCCCCCCACATACCGAACAGTCATGTCTAAATCTGCACGCAGTACCCCCACCGGCATGTGCTCTTCATTAAAGCCAGCAAAGGCCTTTTCGCAATTGCCATGAGCTATTCCCACTCCCCCGGGCACTGATCTGGAGGGCTGACCTAAACCACTCGCTCCCCTAGCTGCTGTCATGGTCTTCATCCACGGGCTTTTGTCCCTGTGGTCCCATTGCAATGACTGCCACTGCCATACGTTGGCGGAACTGCTCGTCATAGCGCAGCCATGCGAAACCCCCGTATACCCTATATGCCTTGCTGATACTCTCTTGGTAACAAAACAGCCCTGAACACATTTGTGGAAAGCGCTCACCCAGCACCTACTAGCCAAATGAAAACGCCTGCACCAGTTGCTAAATGTTCGGGGGATTAGCCGAAACCTTCTTCCGTTCGTCATCCCTCCTCTTTTTCCTAGCTTTGTTTGGTGTGGCTGGTGTTTGGTTGTGTGGTGTCTTTGTGTGGTGTGGGTTGGTGGTGTAGTTGTGGTCTTTGTTTTGTCTTTGTTCTTTGGTTGGTTGTTGGGGTTGGGTTTGGTGTGGTGGTTGGTGGTGGGTCGTGTGGTTGTTTGTTTGTTGATGGTTGTTGTCTTTTTGTTGGGTTGGATTCTTTGGTCTTTGTGGGTCTTTGGTTTTGGGGTTCTTTGGTTCTTTGGTTGGTTTGGTTTTGTCCTTTGGGTTGGATTTCTTAGTGTTCTTTGGGTCTTTGTTGGATTCTTTGTCTTTGGGTTTGGTCTTTGGGGTGGCTTTGTGTCTTTGGTGTTGGGATCTTGTTGGGTTGGTTTGGTGTTGGGTCTTTGATATCTTTGTTGATTCTTTGTGGTTTGGTGTCTTTGGGGTGTTTGTGCGGCTTGTTTGGGTTGGTGATGCTTTGTGTCTTTTGTCTTTTGCGCTTTGGTTCTTGGATTCCTTTGGTCTTTGTGTCGTTGCTGGGGGGTTGGTTGGATCTTTTGTTTGGTTGGTGGTTGTTTGGGGTTGTAGGTCTTGGTGTTGGTTCTGGTGGGGGTTGACTTTTGGGGTTGGCTTGGTGGGTCTTTGGGGGTTGGTTGGGGTCTTTGGGGTATTCTTTGGGTGTTTTGGGATTCTTATGGGGTTGTGTGGGTTGGGGTCTTTGGGGGTGATCACTTCTTTGTGGGGTGGTTTGTGATATCTTTGGTTGGTTGGTTTGTGTGGATTCTTTTGGCTTTGTTGTCTTTGGGCCCTTTCCCTTTCCCACTTGTCATGTTTAAAGCGCTCAAGTGGCAGTAAGGTAAAGCTATCCAAAACTTCCTATAAACCACATCTTTCCTTAGTTTCCCGCTTTAAAGTGGGCTCCCAGGGGACCCTCAAAACATATAAGGTGCTGCCAAAGGCTGAGTCAGATACAATGAGACCTGGTTTGTCATTTTATGGCCATTTGGTGATTGAATTTGGGGTATGCTACCTTTTTTATTTACATTAGATGGGTTATTGGCCTGAGTTATATCAACTAGTTGGAAGTTGTCTTTTGTCTTTTTTTTCATAAATTATGCAAAGTGAGAGATTCTACAAAAAGAAAAACTGCTCCCACAATATGACGGTATGAATGACACACTGCAGGGTTTCATAGCTGAAGGTGAGTAGTTTCCAAGAAATATATTTTGTGGTGGTTATTTCATAAGAAAATCAAGAGGGGGTTGTTGAATTTGGTGAGTGGTGCATATGTTTGAAATTTGGAGTTAGCTGAATATTTTCGCTTTTTTTTTGAGCCATCGTCATGTCTCACTTTGTGCTCTAGTCGCTTCCATGCCCGCTTGTGTAACCATGGCATTGGCATGCCTTTTGATTCAGGAGTTTGGGAGATTGATATCTGGAAACTTTTTGTTTTTGCATGACATGGGGGGTTGGTTTTGGCCTTATTTTTACCTTTGAATGTTGGTTTTTGCTTCTTTTTAATGTTTTAAAACTAATGTTATAGTTTCTTTTTTTTTTTAGAAAATTGCTAAAAGTGAGAAACTTTTGAAGAACTGCGCCCACAACAAAATTGATGTACTGAATGAACAAACTACAGAGTTACTTAGTCTAAAGGTGGTGGATTTCAAGAATTATATAGTTTTGTGGGGGTTATTTCTGAGTTTACTGGATTTGCTGAATATATTTTCTGTTTTTAGGCCATCATTCTCACTTCGTGGCTAGTCGCTTCCAGCTCCATGTCCGTGTGTTGTTCCTCCATGCATATGGAACAACATACGTTTAGTGTCTCCATCCCCTACCTTAACACTATCTCCCACACAACACTATCTGAAGGTGTGTAGATTTCAGAAATAATGATAAATTGGTGGAAAAAAAACTGCATATTGCTGTAATTGGAGTTGGCTGAATATCTTCACTTTCTTTGAGCCATCGTGCTTTGTCTAACTACTTGGCTAGGTCGCTTCCACGTCTGCGTGCCTTACCATGCATATGGCATACCTGTAGTTCGGATATTTGAAAGATTTTTATCTGGAAACTTTTGTGTTTTTGTATGACATGAGTTTGGCCTTATTTTTACCTTGAATGTTGGTTTTTGCTTCTTTTTAATGTTTTAATTAAACTAATGTTTTAGTTTTAGAGAACTTTTATGAAGAACTGCGCCCCACAAATGATGGCATGAAAAATGAACGTCCGTGTGTGTTTCCAATGCATATGGAGAGAATACAGGTTAGGCACTCCGAGCCCCCTACCTATAACACTATCTCCCACATACCTATTGATCGCTCCACAATTATGTTATGCATTCGGTTGTCCACTCCGATGTGTACAGGTAAGCAATAGAACTGCTGTTTCCTCCTCACCAGTAGTATATCGGAGTCCAGACTGGGTTAGTTAAAACAACTGTTTATTTCCAATTAGTAAAAACACGACAAGCAGGCTGAAAGAATGGGTCAGTGTAAATCTAACGCGTTTACCCCCTTCTTTTAGCCTGCCTCGGCATGTTTTAAACTAATTGAAATAATAGTTGCTTTTAACTAATCCAGCCGGACTTCAATATACTAGTGGTGCAGCAGAAACAGCAGTTCTTTTATTTACCTTCCATGCATATTATGCATACCAATTGATTCAGGACATTTGGAGATTAATCTTGTTACTTTTTTTTTTCTTCATACTGGGTTTTTTGACTGAGTTTATATCTTTTTCATAAAATCTGCTAAAAGTGCGATCTTCTCAAGAACTGCGCCACAACCATTGATTATGAATAAACGAACTGGAGCATCGGTAGGTGAAGGTTTGTAGATTCCATAAATATTTCGTTTGTGGTGGGATATTTCTGGTTAGGGGGGTTTTATTGGGGAAAAAAACTGCATATTGTTAAATTCGGGGAGGGTTGACTGCCCGCTTGTGTAACCATGCATGGCATACAGTTTCATTTAGGGACATTTGGGGGATTATATTTGCTAACTTTTTTTTACATTAGATGGGTTTTGGCTGAGTTTATACCTTTGGAAGTTGTCTTTTGTTCTTTTTTTCATAAAATCTGCTAAAAGTGAGAGATTCTAACGAAACGACTGCTCCCACAATATTGACGGTATGAATGAACCAACTGCGAGGGTTACATAGGCTGAAGTTGAGTAGATTCCAAGAATATATGTTTGTGGTGGGTATTTCTAAGTTAGAGGGTTGTTGAAATTTTTTGTGAAAAACTAGACATATTGTGGAAATTTGGAGTTGCTGAATATCTTCACTTTCTTTGAGCCATCGTGCATTGTCTCACTTTGTGGCTAGACGCTTCCATGCCCGCTTGTGTAACCATGTATGGCATACCTTTTGATTCAGGACATTTGGGGATTGATATCTGGAAACTTTTTGTTTGGTTGCATGACATGGGTTTTGGCCTTTTTTACCTTTAAATGTTGTTTTGCTTCTTTTTAATGTTTTAAACTCATGTTTTAGTTTCTTTTTTTTTTTTAGAAAATCTGCTATAAAGTGAGAACTTTTTTGAAGAACTGGCGCCCACAAAATTGAGGTCATGAATGAACAAACTACAGAGTTACTTAGCTAAAGGTGTGTGGGATTTCAAGAATAATAGTTTTGTGGGGGGGGTATTTATCTGAGTTTGCTGAGTTGGATGAATATTTCTGCTGTTTTTAGGCTATCATGTCTCACTGTCGTGGCTAGTTGCTTCCATGTCCGTGGTGTGTTTCCATGCATATGAAAACATACAGTGTGGCTCTCTAGTCCCCTACCTTAACACTATCTTACACACAACACTATCTGAAGGTGTGTAGATTTCACAAAATATATAATTTTGTGGAAAAAAAAATGCAATTGTGGAAATTTGGAGTTGGCTGAATATCTTCACTTTCGTTGAGCCATCGTGCTTTGTCTCACTTTGTGGCTAGTCGCTTCCATGCCTGCTTGATTACCATGCATATGGCATACCTTTTGTTCAGGACATTTGGGAGATTGATATCTGGAAACTTTGTGTTTTGCATGAATGGGGTTTGGCCTATTTTACCTTTGAATGTTGGTTTTTGCTTCTTTTTAATTTTTTTAAACTAATGTTTTAGTTTCTTTTTTTTTTAGAAAATCTGCTAAAAGTGAGAAACTTTTATGACGCCCACAAAATTGATGGCATGAATGAACAAACCTCAGAGGTTACAAAGTTAAACGGTGTGTATTTCAAGATATGTTAGTTTTGTGGGGGTTATTTCTGAGTTTGGCTAGTTGAGCTGAATATTTTAG
The DNA here is from genome assembly GCA_019447015.1 of Hymenochirus boettgeri. Lineage (NCBI taxonomy): Eukaryota > Metazoa > Chordata > Amphibia > Anura > Pipidae > Hymenochirus > Hymenochirus boettgeri. Next base: position 123,790,812 of record CM033470.1, read on the forward strand.
CTGTTTTTAGGCCTCATCCCCACTTGTGGCTAGTCGCTTACATGTCGCGTGTGTGTTTTGATGCATGATGGAGAAACATACAGTTAGCGTCTCAGTCCCCTACCTTAACACATCTCCCACACAACACTATCTGAAGGTGTGATAGATTTCAAAAGATATAGTTTTGTGGGAAAAAAAACTGCATATATTGTGGAAATTGGAGTTGACTGAAATCTCACTTTCTTTAGCCATCGTGCTTTGTCTAACTACTTGGCTAGTCGCTTCCACTCTGCGTGCCTAACCATGCATATGGCATACCTTTTGATTCAGGACATTGGGAGATTGATATCTGGAAACTTTTTGTTTTAATGCAGACATGGGGTTTTTGGCCTTATTTTTACCTTTGAATGTTGGTTTTTTGTTCTTTTAAGTTTTACACTAAGTTTTATGTTTCTTTGTTTTTTAGAAAGTCTGCTAAAAGTGAGAACTTTTAGAAGAAATGCGCACCACAAAATTGATGTCATGAATGGAACAAACCAGAGTTTACTTACTAAGGTGTGTGGGATTTCAAGAATATTAAGTTTAGTTTTGGGGGGTATTTCTGAGTTTGCTGAGTTGGCTAAATTTTTTGCTGTTTTTAGGCCATCATGTCTCACTTCATGGCTAGTCGCATCTACGTCCATGTGTGTTTCATGCAAATGGAGAGATTACAGTAGCAGCTCCAGCCCCCTACCCTAACACTATCTCCACATACCTATTGATCGCTTCAACAATTAGTGTGTATGCATTCGGTTGTCACACCTCGATGTGTACAGGTAAGCAATAGACTGCTGTTTTCTGCCTCACCAGTATATCGGAGACCAGACTGAGTAGTTAGAAGCAAATTTTTTTTCCAATATAGTTCAAAACATGACAAGCAGGACTGAAAAGAAGTTGGGGTCAGTGTATAGTCTAACGCGGTTTACCCCAACTTCTTTTAGCCTGCTCGCATGTTTTAAACTAATATAGAAATAATAGTTTGCTTTTAAACTAACTCAGCCTGGATTTCGATATACTGAGGGTGTGTGTAGTAGCAGAAACAGCAGTTCTTGTTATTTACCTTACCATGCTATGGCATTACCTTTTGATTCAGGACATTGGGAGAGTGATATCTTGGAAACTTTTTGTTTTGGCACGACATGGGGTTTTGGCCTTATTTTTACTTTGAATGTTGGTTTTTGCTCTTTTTAATGTTGTTAAACTAATGTTTTGAGTTTTTCTTTTTTTTTTAGAAAATCTGCTAAAAGTGAGAACTTTTGTAGAGAACTGCGCCCACAAAATTGATGGAATGAAGATGAAACAAACTACAGAGTACGTAGTTAAAGGGTTGTGGATTTCTAGAATATATAGTTTAGTTTTTGGGGTGGATTTCTTAAGTCAGCTGAGTTTGCTGTAATATTTTTTTGCTGTTTTTAGGCCATCATGTCTTACTTAGTGGCTAGTCGCTTCCACGTCCGTGGTGGTTCCATGCATATGGAGAGAACATACAGTTAGCAGATCCAGACCCCGACCTACCATGCATATGGCATACCAATTGATTCAGGACATTGGGAGATTTATTTGGTAACTTTTTTTTTTTTTTTTTACATTAGATGGGTTTTGGCCTGAGTGTTAACCCTTTTTTTAGTTCCTTTTTCATAATCTGCTAAAAGTGTGAGTTCTACCAGAAAAACTGCTCCCACAAAATTAACGGTTATGAATGAACAAACTGACCGGGATAGGCCCTGAGTTGTACCATAAGGTAATCTAAAAACCATTCCCACCTTTTCCCATAAATCGACACGACCTGGTTTCGAGGGGAAAAGGAATAACGGCACACTTTATTGTGACAACAATATATAATTATATTATCAAACATTTAACTTTGTTACCATTCTTAAACATTTATACCTAAGCTATTTTATTCCAAATTCCAACACCTGGCAATGCTACCAGTTCCCACCTCCAAAACACCCCTGCCGCTTTTCCACTCCTCCCAGGAGGCACCCCTCTGTAACTCTGTTCCAGTCTCCCCTGAGGTTCCTCTACACCCCAGAGAGGTTTTTCATCGTACTGTAGGAACTTTTCAAATTATCAAGATCCTCCTTTAGACTAATTTTTTCCTTTTCCTGCACTTCCAGTGACCGCCATAGCACCCAGACCTGACACCAGTTGGTCTGGGGCTCCTCAAAACTTAACTGCTATTCTATTCCTTCCCTTTTCCATAGTTAAAACTCCACTCCCAGGTCAGTTAAATGCACACCGTCCTGCCTAAGTACTTTGCCTCCTTCCACAGCCTATGGCGAATTGCGATCCCTCCGTGTATTGGACAAATCTGGCCATCGATTTGTTAATTAATTTATTCTAGCCTTTTGTACCACTCCGACTGATCGAGATACCTCCATTTTAATCTTGGGACCATTTGGACCATAGACCCTAGGCCTGGGATACGTTCCCATAGGGTCAAGAGATCCCTTTTTCATAAGTTTTATTAGTCCCTCATAGGTATGTTACCCATATCATTCCCCCTGCATGTATTAATAAAATTTGGTGGCGCTCCCCTGTCCCCATCTACTCTCAACCCACGGCCTGACCCTTGCCCATAGCATTCCCTGCTCACCCTCCATTGTAACTCTGCCTCGTGCTCCGGCAACCCCAGGCGGATTCCACTATTCGGATCTTAGCCCGTTGCTCCCGCCCAAAATATATACGAGTGTCTGTGATGCCAGATATTACAAGCTCCCACCTGAAAGAAAAACAATTTTAACAGCATAGTAACAAGGAAACAAGAAAAGAACTTCCAACAACCATTACTCACTCACACATTTTTTTTTTTATCGTTGTATGAGTGGTGGGCCTTATGTATGAGCAAATCTGTTCGACTCCACGATATTCGTTATTGTGCTATCGGAGGACCTCTTCTGGCAGCTTCAGTTGCTGCACCAATTCGAGGAATTGTAACTATAATCTGCGATAGGTAGTTTTAACACTGCACACATTTCCTAAATACTGCCACGAACTGGTAACAACAAAGCTTTTCCGTCTTGGTGCACCAACAGGGACGTCCGACTGCTGGCCTCACTAACATGTAGGCCGAATAACAAGCCAAAGGACAAGTGCCCATCCCTGAACTCTGGATAAAAAAACCTGCAAGCCCCTGTTCTCTCTGTCCGTTTTTTGAATTAAAATTGGACCTAGAGTGATTCTTGACCCAAGTGATTCCGGGATATCTGTAAGCCCCCATTATGGCACAAGACCTGCTCACCAGTTCGCCCACTCGGAGAGCTGCATAGAATGCCAGCGAAAGCACATCGAAATACGCAAAACTTCATACCTGGAGGTTTTCTAACCCCGGGGCTCTAAACAACCCTAAATATTTCAACAAAGCAACTGGGAAAAAGTGACGGTCGCGCTTATCACCCCCTACGACTCTTACCCCTCCCAAAACTTACACACCCTGTCTAATAGAAGTGATTTTTGTCACGTCCTGTGACTCTTGGTTTCTAAATTAAAAAGGATAGGGGCTGCTAGATGTCTTGAACCGTCTGGGTGCCATGAGCCACCCAGAGACTGTCCATCTCTCTGTCCATGTCAAATACATCCTAGGCCACAGTTACTCCCTATCGCATCTTCGTGGGGCCTTATTTAAGCCCTTAAGCTTGGAACTCCATCCATGTTTACCCAGTTGCGGTTGTGAGAGGCCTCCCAGGTGGTATTTGGCTATAGAATCCTTGGAACCCATCCCTTGTGCGGCCATGCCTATCCTCCCCAGATTTCCAAGGACCAGTACGGTAAAGACAGCTGCGATCTGGCTCTGGATTGCCCAAGCGCTGGCGAGGAAGCCGCTCAGCTGTAAAACCAGAACGCGGTAAAAGTAGAACAATAGATTGGTATGTGATTCCCTGCTCATCAGTGACCAACGTTCATTTCTCATTATACTGTTGCTTTGGATGCCCCACCACTCACAGGCCTCTTTTGTGGTCCATTGAGTCATTCCAGTAAAGCACTCCTACCATATTCCATAACTCGCGCTTTATCTTGGCTTGTGCTGACTTTGGTGCCGTGCCCCAGAGCATTTCCAACGAGCTTCATCTTCTGCAGAAGACCGCCCCCACCAGCCTTGTGTTTTTTTTTTGTCCTTGAGGGTTTTTAATGCCATAATCCGGCAAGCAAAATTATAAACTTGCGTTGCAATGCTGGACCCCTGACCAAAATCCGCCCCAACTGTCTGTAAACTTTTCCCATAGGCAGCCAGGCCTACCGGGTCTGCCTGGAGTCTATTGTGCTATCCCCAGAAACAAAGCACCCCTGCGGGCCGTCCTGACTTATCCGTAATCCGTCGCCTAAGGCGGCACTCCCCATTCGTTGTAACTGGAATACCACGCATGCGTGTCCCTCTTTGATCACCCCCAAGCACCTGGACGACCACCCTGTCCTACCCAAAGAAAATCAGTCCAGGGACGCTAGTGGATGACTTGGCTCCTCTAAAGCGGTAAGCATTGACTGTGAGGGTCATGTCACTCTCTCTCGGAGCCCCCCGCGGAGAAAGACAACCGACCTCAAGGAAGACATAGGCTCGTCAGGACACAGCCGTACTCAGGACAGAGTGGTCAAAGGATGACCGGGACAGACTAACCCTGACTCAGGAACGTATGCATCCCATGGGGAGCAATCTCAGTGCGCATCCACGTAATATCTCAATCATAATACTCCACTCAAAGCCACACCCCAGCGGCGCCTGCATGTAAATCTGGAGAGAGCTCCCAATAGTAGGAGCCGACGTATGAGCGCTAATGTCAAGAACGCTACGATATTTCCTGCGTGGCGCAGTGCGGGTGGAACGTCACGTGCAGGTACGCCCCTATATCTGGGTACTGCGCTAAGACGAGCCTGCCCTGACTTCCGTGAACCCGTGATGAATCAGCGAGACGAGCGGGGTCGCTCCCGATGGACTCGGCAATGCCGGCCTTCGCCTTTGAGATGCACCCGCCTTCCGTGGACGCCAGAACTAGATGAACTTCCCCCTGATCAAATGATGTTATTTGACCCTTGGTCATGTCCTGTTTTTGGATCAGATCCCATCTTTAGCTGGGGTCCCCTTCTGGGTTACTATAAATGATGTATTGCTTGAACTTCCTACGGTTCGGCCTTTTGGTACAAGTCCCAGGGAGATACCGAACGGCCCAAATATCCCACGGTGTGGCCTGAGAAAGGTCCCGCCAATTCCTCCCCCCCAGAGTTACTTCCTTGCCAAACAGGTTTCTGTTACCAAGTCCCGTTGTCCCTTTGACCTTAGAATATTCAAACGGATGTTGCACTCTCCATGCCAGCCTCTCCCCCGGTATGTGAAAACCCTCCTTAAGGGCATGTCCACCCCCAAACTATAATCCCCCCCCACCAACTGGACTGGCCCCACGCATGTTAAATGGTACGTTATCCTTACCTCACAAAACTGCCAGCTCCATAGGGAGTTCTCCTGTAGTCCCCCCCCCCCGAAGTCCCAAAAAATGACTACCGGAGGCTAGCGAGTCCATATATGACCCTGCCCTGCTAGCTGGCCTCAGGTAGATTTTTGCCATGCGTACTGCAGCCGCTTCTCCCCCTCCCCTCCCCACCCCTCCCTCTCCCCTCCATCCCTCCTCCCTCCCTCTCCCTCACCCCCCTGGTTCCCGTTCTACTATCACTCTCCCCCCTAGCTCAAATCCCCCTTTAATTTGTGCCCCCCATGTCTCCCAGCCCAACCGCATATTTTTTTTTTTTTTAGAAGCTCCCCAAACTCTTACTTACCTCTCCTCTTTCCTCCGGCGAACTAAGCTGCCGGCAGCCGCGTCTGTGATTGGCTGCCGCTCAGCCAATCACAGACGCGGCTGCTGGTCCCGCCCCTCTGCTTGCATTTCCTTGCAAGCAGAGGGCCGGGAGCGCGGCGGAGGATCGAGGGGAGGTAAGTAGAGTTTGGGGGGCTTTCTAAAAAAAAAATTATAGCGGTTGGGGCTGGGAGCCCAGGGGGGACCATATATTAAAAAAAAATTTCCAGGGTGGACATAGCCTTTAAATGTAAAGCAACTTAATAATAATAATCTATGTTTTAATGTATGGAAACTCAAATTTTCTAAGAATAGTTGTTCCATTTGAAATACGTCCTATTTCCCAAATAATGTTAAATTTTAAAAACAGTGTTATTTCTATGTTAATTATTTCATACATACTGGTCTTTAAAGGAGAACTAAAAAGTCTCAAGACAACATGGTCCCAATAGACAGAGCACATTCACAAACATACAACAAGCTGTGTCTCACCTCTCCCTTTGCTGTGGCCATTGGGTGATTTATGAAAATAACCAGTGAGTACTAGGGGTCAGCACCCACAATCCACCTTAGCTCGGTAAGCCCTCAGCTAAGTGTCTGCGTACAGGAACCTACTCTGTAATACTCAACAGATCAAAACAAGGAAGTTGCAGCCTTGCTTCCTAGAAGCTGATAGCCAATCACATTACAGCACAGAGATCCTCCCTCTCCCTGACACAGAACAGGGATTTCAGTTTTTTGTTTTCAAACACATTTAATGCTCCTGTCCTAACAAGGCTATAATCCTTTACTTTTCATAAAAAAAGAAAAGTAATCTTTGCAGTGTATTTCATAGATAGCATAGATGTAAGAAACAGAATACAAACATTACAGCAAAAAAAAAAAAAATAATAAAAGTAAGTATGGGGAATACAACTTGCAACTTGTACATTTACTCTGTCTTGCTAAAAGCAGAGCTCTTACCTCTAGGCTAACAGAGATACTATATAGAATGCAGATACATGTAGAATCTTTTACTAGGAACATAATGAAAACAAAAAACAAAAAATAAAGGTAAGCCTGGAGATTCAATCTTGTGACCTTCTGAACTGCGTGTTTCTGAAACTGGCATCTTACCAGGTGAGCCACCACTGAATAAGCTGAATACTCAGGTACATTTAGAAGTGTTATCTTTTGCTTGTAACATAATAGAAACAAAAAAAAAGTAAGTCTGGGGTACTGAATGTAGGACCTTCTGAACTGTGTATTTTTAAACCTAGTGCCTTACCCGTTGAGCCAACACTGAATAAGCATAGCATCTAGGTACATTTGGAAACTTTATCTTAGCTAGGAAAAAAACAATTTACAAAAAATGGAATATGGAAGTGCCTGATAAGATTTTCAAAGCTGCTTGTTACCCTGCTGTTTATTTTCCTGCAACTCACACTGACTAATAAATTTACTAGCAGCTTTCAAAGTCTTATCAGGGACTTCCACATTGGTGTAGAGACATCTCTATAGAAAATATGTGCATAGAGACAGTGAATACTGTGGTCAGGTGGCGTGGTCCTTTGATGACTTCATGGGCTATGGGCTGTACTGACAAAATGGAAACACTATTTGTTACAGAATCTGTTTCTTACATGTACTAAATGCAGCTTACTAGAGAAGAATCTTACAATGTATAGGTGTTCTGGGGAGAAAAGCTTCCACAATAGGATTTAAAAAAATGTAAGTTTAGTTCTCCTTTAAAGGAGGATATATATAATGGTGGATGCTGATGTCATCTATTTCAGTTAATGTAGAATCTGCCTGATCATAAAGAAACAAATGAACGCAGTGAATGGTAGTAAGCATTAAGGGGCTCACGCAATCAAAGGTGCAAGCTTTCCCATGCCATAAATATGCAGCAACCAATAAGAGGTTATCCAAGTGCAGTAACCCAGTAAAAAGCTAACATCTGATTGGTTACCAAAGATTAAAAGCACCTGTACATTGTGCACCTCTTATTGCATTAGTCCCTAAAAATGTTGGTTTTTGTAAGACAGAAACAAACATATTTATGATATATTTTTCTGCCTATTTATGACATAGGAGAAACAGGAGATTCTATGCTTTTGGACAAAGTACAGTTATATTTTTAAATTTTAATTTATTATAAATATGACTAAGAAATTAAATTAGATAGGGAGAGTATAAGACATTAGATTTCTCCTAACTAATTTGCAAATAAGGAACAGAGACTTTTGGGTAACTTCCACATTTACATGGTAGCCCTTTAGAAAATGCTACACTTATAAAAGCATTCCACAAGCTAAATGCAAATCCAAAGAGCCAACAGAGCCTTAAGTGTAAACGGAGAGCAAATCGCACTCCGACACGCACTAGTGGGACCTAGCGCTTAAGTGATAATCTGCAATCAAAAATAATTTCAAATTGGAGTTGTATGGATACAGAACTATAAAGGAAGTAATACTAGAACCAAAAAAAAAAAAAAAATTGTTAACTGAATACAGGATATTAAAAAGCTTCTAATCAGCTACGCCTATTCCAATTCCTATGGCAACAGATATTATAATTCTCAAAATCACCAGAGGTTTTCACTCCCGTTTTCCTTTGTAAGGTCCCGGAGGCCAGATCTTTATTTAGTCCCAAGTACCAAAGCTAAATAAAAATTAATTTGCAGAAGCCAAATCAGAAGATATATTTTTACTGGTCTAGTTAAAAATAATTTCAAAAACATCTGATTGTTTGCTGCAGATTAACAAAAAAGACAAAATGTACCTCCTATTAAATAAGCCCCAAGGTGATCAGGATGTTGGGAAATGATACATGAGAGCAAAAGGCAATGCAGTTACTTTTACAGGTGTGAAGTTCAAGTCAGCATCATCTTTAACCTTCTTCTCTAATAACTTCAGTCTACACAAGGAGTAAAAGGAAAAGGAGAGGCTGAAAACTAATTTATCTGTGTATTGCCAATATTAACTGAATTAGTCTAATCCCAGAGATACATCTTTTCAAAGCATCTGAGCTGAAGTTTCTGAGAAATTAGTACCCAAGATAAAGAACAAATATATAATAATATATTGTAGTTGTACATGGTTGGGATGTGATTTTATGTGTCCTGGGTGCCTACAAACAATGTTGTGGGCACATACATAATCATGGGTTCCAAAGTATTTAGAAAACAAAATGTAAATCCCAATAATATGAATAACTGCTTGCAGTGAGCAATAACCGTGTTCATTCACCGGTTGCAAAAGGGCTTACTGCATTCAGTCAAGATACTGTGCAGTGGAAGCTTGATCTGTGCTTTTTGTTTATATTCTGTCAACCAAATATTGCCAAAGGCTGAGTCAGATAACAATGAGACTGGTTTGTCAATTCCCTCTGTCCTGGGCATCTCCCCACTCGGCTGGGGCCTTTCTGTTTGGGATGTGCCCCTGAAGCTTCTGCCCTGTTCCCATCTTCCCACTAAGTCCCTCAACCCTGTTATAAAGGACACCATTGTAGCATCCTCCCCTTGTAACTGCTCAAGTCTTTGACCCTCCCTTAAATGCATAACAGTTGTGGTCTCACCTGATGACTGTCCGGCTGGCTGAGCCACCAACGTCGTGGCTGGTTCTGCCAAGGGAGTTGAGGTGGCTGACGAAGCAGCTTGAGGCCGGAGTCCTGTGACCAGGTTTCCGGAACTACCGGCAGGGTTCCTGATCCTACCCGGTTGCGATGAATCCCCGCCCAGAAATGGTAGGAGTAAGTCCCCACTGACCCAACCCCCGAACTGGGTTGGCCGCAGCCATCGTAGGCAGAGTAGGTCCTGCCGTTGGCTGAAAGTTAATACCCCCCAAGACGCTGGGTGGGGTTCCCTGAGCAACCGGCATGAGTTGTGGCTGGAGTGTGGCCGTGAGAGTAGTGGTGGGTGGGAGTAGGTGCCACTTCCCCAGTGTCATTTGGGTCCTGCCTCACCATGTCCCCTTGTGCAGGCATTATCTGGGAGTCGAAGAGCGATGGGGAAGATGACCAGGCCTCCGATCCTGTTACGTGGTTCCCCGCCGGCTCCTCTACTCGAGTGTTCTCCCGCAGTCTCGGTGAACGCTCTCTGGAGATGGATCTCTGCCTCCTCCTGCTGCCAGGTGGTCGCTCCACTGAAGGACTGAAGCGGGATGGCGGCTTAGAGCGGCGAGGCCTAGGGGGTTGATCCGACACGGTTCGGTCCGTCCGTTCTAGCTGGTCCCTGATCCAGGCATCTCCTCCCTCGACAGCTCGTTCCCGGATCCTGGCTAGAAGCTAGGGTTAGAGCTTCTACTAACTTTCTACCTACTTGTAAAATGGTGCTGAGACTCTCCACTTCCTGTCCTATCTGCCCTCCACTACTCCTCCCCACTCCCCCTTAACCTGCCTGCCTTCTGGTTCCAGTCCAGCCCCTGTCATGGGCTCCCTGGCTATATTTCTTTAGCCTGTCGCCCTTCTGCAGGATTACATAGCTGAAGGTAAGTAGATTCCAAGAATATATAGTTTGTGGTGGGTATTTCTAAGTTAGGGGGTTTACGGTTGTTGAAATTTGGAGTTGCATATTGTTGAAATTTGGAGTTAGCTGAATATTTTTGCTTTTTTTGAGCCATCGTGCATTGTCTCACTTTGGGCCATATTTATAAAAGGTCGGTATCGTTTTTTAGCGGTCCGTCGTAAAATACCGATCATTATTTTATGATACCGATCATTATTCTACGATACCGATCGTAGATTTACGATTACGGTATCGTAGAATAACGATCGGTATATTACAACGGGCCGCGGCTCCTTTATAAAATAACAGGAAATGGTCCGGCGACCATTTTAGGTACTGCAGAGGCGCGCGGACCTCATTCCTTCTGTAGGAGCCCAACAGACCACACCTGTGAGGGAGCTGGGAGGCAACTTTTGAGGAAAACTCTTTTGTTTGAGACAAAATGGAGGAGGAGAGACGAAGTAGTAGTGAGGAGGTGGCTGGGGAGGTGTTAACCTTTACAGTGGGAGAGCCTTCTGTCTCCCCCACTGTAAATGTTTTACCTTCTCAGCCCAGGGTGAGGAGTGGAGGGAGGGCCAGGGATAGTGAGGGTAGAGTTAGGGACAGGGGAGTTAGAAGTAGGGACAGAGTTAGAGTTAGACATAGGAAAAGAGTTAGCAGTAGGGAAAGGGTTGGAGTTAGCAGTAGGGACAGGATTTTAGTTAGCAGTAGGGACAGAGTTAGGTCTAGAAGCAGTCACCATATTAGTCAGGGAGGGAGGGATAGGGAGGGAAATAGGCACAGGGGGGGCAGCATAGTAGTCATGGAGGGAGGGATAGGGACGGAAATAGGCACAGTGAGAGTCACCATGGTAGTCATGGAGGGAGGGATAGGGAGGGAAATAGACACAGCGGAGTCAGCATAGTAGTCAGGGAGGGAGGGATAGGGAGGGAGAGATAGAGCCAGTAGGGATAGTAGTAGGGAGACAGGGAGGGATAGTAGTAGGGGGATAGGGAGGGATAGTAGTAGTAGGGGGATAGGGAGTGATAGGGGCAGTAGGGAGGAGGGAGGGAGTGATAGGGCCAGCAGGGAGGGGGGAGGGAGGGATAGGGCCAGTAGGGAGGGGGGAGCCCATTCCTCAGAGGCAGGGCCCTCTCGGGCCCCACCTTTGGGGGAAACCTTAGCTCATTGACCCTCTCAGGAGGGTTCCTCTAGGAACCTTCCTGAGAGGGGAGAGGCGAGGTTGAGGGCTCGCAAATTTTCCCGTCTGGAAAATGAAGCTCTAGCGAGGGAGCTCAGTAAGCACTGGGAGAAGCTCTTTGGCTCCCGCTGTGCAACCACCTCCGTAGCAGACAAAAATCTGGGGGTGGGTTGTAAGGGCTGTGAATAGTGAGGAGGGCTCACCATCTAATCGCACGATGGAGCAGTGCAGGAAGAGGCTGCATGATTTAAAAAGCAGTATCAAAAGGAGGCTGGCTGAACATCGCAGGCACCAGCAAGGGACGGGGGGATTCCTGCTCGTGAGGTCCATTTTTTGGACTATGAGCAGGCAATTTCTCCATCTGGAAGCAGTTGTGGGTGTACCAGTGAGAAGTGCGGAGACCGACCGTCCAGGTAATTGTTGTTTGGTGCTGTGTATTTTTTTATGCTTTTCAACCTTCGTTATTTCAAGATAACTTACCTTTTTTTTTTCTGCCGTTATAGTGACACCCCCTTCGGCCTCCTCACCTGCATCTGATGGTTCACTTGCATCAGTCAACCCTGGCCCCAGCTCAGAGCTTCCTTCTCGAGGTAAATTTGTTAGGATGCAGCATGTGTTTTTTTACCCCATTTGCAGGTCGTGTTCAGGTAACCCGCATTGAGTTTGAATTGGTTGGGGGTGTGGTTCGGGTAAAGAGAACCGCAAGTCAGTTTGGGTATGATAAAACAATTCCAGTCTTCTACAAAAATGTTATATAATAAATTGTTATCAATCCAAGATAAATTGCAGTGTGTATAGCACCTAACACTAAATCACGCTAAGGTAAATAAAGGGCAAATATATGTACATGCAAAAGATCAGAGCCTCTTAGGCTGGGTACCCATGAGGGGATAGTTTGTCCCGACCAAGAGCGCTTGTCCGGGAAAAATGACTGTTAGTCGCGGCAATAGTGGCCGCGGTTGACACTTCACACGATCAACCGTGCAGCCCCATAGTGAACTGCAAGATCGATCATGATTTGCCAACATGTCCCTTAGTCTGATATGGCTGATCGAGGTCAGTCGCGTCCGTCCAAAAGTGCCTGCTGAAAATATCTGCTGGTGTGTACCTAGCCTTACTGTGTTTTTTGCTGGGTAAATATTGAGTTATCAAGAGTTTTCATTACCTATAATGTTAGACAGGATGCCATTGTTGATAGGAATACAGACAGCTATGTTGAACTTTTGGAGTGCCTGGGTAGGTTTGGCTGAAATCACTGGGTAAAAAGGAAGTTAATGCTGGAGTGACTGGAAAGGCAGGGGTTAAAATTCTGACCTTGGTTTTACTAGCAGAGTTCAGAGCCAGCAAAGTATAAATCTCCCATAGAACAAAGTATCAAACTTCTATCTGCACCTAAGCATGAGACCAGAGCTAGGGCCCTATTTATAAAAGATCGGTATCGTTTTTTTAGCGATCCGCCGTAATTCTAAGATTGTTATTCTACGATAACGATCGTTAATGTACGATACCGAGCGTTATTCTATGATAACGATCGTTAATGTACGATACTGAGCGTTATTCTACGATACCGATCGTAAACCTACGATCGGTATCTTAGAATAACGATCGTTATCGTAGAATACCGTTCGTTATCGTAGAATAACGATCTTAGAATTGCGGCGGTGCGCGGCTCCTTTAAAAAATAACAGGAAATGGTCCGGCGGCCATTTTAGGTACTGCAGAGGCGCGCGGACCTCATTCCTTCTGTAGGAATCCAACAGACCACACCTGTGAGGGAGCTGTGAAGGAAATTTTGACTCCAAAACTTTGGTTCGAGGCAAAATGGGGGAGGAGAGACTCAGTAGTAGCGAAGAGGGGGCTGAGGAGGTGATAACCTTTACAGTGGGGGAGCCTTCTGTTTCCCCCACTGTCAATGTTTCACCTTCTCAGCCCAGGGCTAGGAGTGGAGGGAGACCCAGGGATAGTGAGGATACAGTTAGGGACAGGGGAGTTAGCAGTACGGACAGGATTTCAGGTAGCAGTAGGGACAGAGTTAGGTCTAGAAGCAGCCACCATAGTAGATAGGGAGGGAAGTTGGCGCAGGGAGGGGCACAATAGTAGTCAGGGAGGGAGGGATAGGAAGGGGCACCATAGTAGTCAGGGAGAGAGGGATAGGAAGGGGCACCATAGTAGTCAGGGAGGGAGGGATAGGGAGGGGCACCATAGTAGTCAGGGAGGGAGGGATAGGAAGGGCGACCATAGTAGTCAGGGAGGGAGGGATAGGGAGGGGCACCATAGTAGTCAGGGAGGGAGGGATAGAAAGGGCTACCATAGTAGTCAGGGAGGGAGGGATAGGGAGAGAAGTAGGGACAGGGGTGCACCATAGTAGTCAGGGAGGGAGTAGGGATAGTAGTAGGGGGACAGGGAGGGGTAGTAGTAGTAGGGGGATTGATAGGAGCAGTAGGGAGGGGGGAGGGAGTTATAGGGCCAGCAGGGAGGGGGGAGGGAGTGATAGGGCCAGCAGGGAGGGGGGAGGGAGTGATAGGGCCAGCAGGGAGGGGAGAGCCCATTCCTCAGAGGCAGGGCCCTCTCGGGCCCCACCTTTGAGGGAAACCTCAGCTCATCGACCCTCTCAGGAGGGTTCCTCTAGGAACCCTCCTGAGAGGCAAGAGGCGAGGTTGAGGGCTCGTAAATTTTCCCGTGGGGAAAATGCAGCTTTAGTGAGGGAGCTCTGTAAGCACTGGGAGAAGCTTTTCGGCTCCCTCTGTGCAACCACCTCCGTAGCAGACAAAAATCGTCTATGGGGGCGGATTGTAAGGGCTGTGAATGGAGAGGTGGGCTCACCGGGTAATCGCACGGTGGAGCAGTGCAGAAAGAGGCTGCATGATTTAAAGAGCAGTATCAAAAGGAGGCTGGCTGAACATCGCAGACACCAGCAAGGGACCGGGGGGATTCCTGCTCGTGATGTCCATTTTTTGGACTATGAGCAGGCAATCCTCCCCTTTCTCCATCTGGAAGCAACAGTTTTGGGTGTACCAGTGAGAAGTGTAGATACCGACCGTCCAGGTAATTGTTGTTTGGTCTTGTGCTGTGTTTTTATGCTTTTCAACCTTGGTTATTTAAAGATAACTTACGGTACCTTTTTTTTTTCTGTTTTTCGTTTTCCGTTATAGCGACACCCCTTCGGCCTCCTCACCTGTATCTGAGGGTTCACCTGCATCAGTCGCCCTTGGCCCCAGCTCAGAGCATCCTTCTCGAGGTAAATTTGTTAGGATGCAGCATGTGTTTTTTTTTAAATGTTTTTTACATGACCACTTTTGGATGTATGAATCCCTACATACACAAATACACAATTACCTGTATCTTGTTTTCACTTGCACATATATAGTATACAACAGACACATACATATATATAGTTTGGAATGTACACTAGAGTCCTGCATCGGTTGGGGTGGCTGCGGGTTACCCCATTTGCGGGGCGTGTTCAGGTAACCCGCATTGTGTTTGAATTGGTTGGGGGTGTGGTTCGGGTAAAGAGAACCGCAAGTCGTTTTGGGTGTAATCAAACAATTCCAGTCTTAAACAAAAATTTAATAAAATACATTCTTATCAATCCAAAACAAATTACAGTGTGTATAGCACCTAACACTAAATCACGCTATGGTACATAAAGGGCAAATATATGTACATGCAAAAGATCAGAGCCTCTTAGGCTGGGTACACAAGGGGATAGTTTGTCCCGACCAAGAGCGCTTGTCTGGGAAAAATGAATGTTGGATGCGGCAATAGTGGCTGCGGTTGACACTTCACACGATCAACCGTGCAGCCCCATAGTGAACTGCAAGATTGAGTGTGATTTGCCAACATGTCCCTTAGTCTGATATGGACGATAGAGGTCAGTCGCGGCCGTCGGAAAGTACCTGCTGAAAATATGTGCTGGTGTGTACCCAGCCTTACTGTGTTTTTTGTTGCCAAAATATTGAGTTATCAACAGCTTTAATTACCTATAATGTTAGGATGGCATTGTAGATAGAAATACAGACTGCTGTGTTGAACTCTTGTAGTGGCTGGGTAGGTATTACAGAAATCACTGGGTAAAAAGGCCGTTAATGCTGGAGTGACTGGAAAGGCAGGGGTTACAGTTCTGACCTTGGTTTTACTAGCAGAGGTCAGAGCCAGCAAAGTATCAATCTCCCATAGAACAAACTATCAAATTTCTTTCTGCACCTAAGCATGAGACCAGAGCTAGTGTATGCATGGAAACAGATGACATGTCATTTAATTGGTCTGTGTAAATCTTTATGGCCACAATGATCTCTGGGATATAGATGATTACAGTGATGATAAGAATAATCTACAACTTGATGAGGAAAAAATACAAATGCTGCAGGTATGTGGACCTCTAGATGACTGACATATAACAATCTCAAGCATTGTCCAACTGTAAAGTGCAGATAGGGAATGCTGGGAGTTGTAGTTTTCAAACCAGCATCAATATCTATACCCTTTCGAAGGTGTTCATATTTCACTGCAGATCCACCTGCTCCCTACCTATAATCCTCTGTTGTGGAACCTGCTCAATGTAAGCTTTAATGTCTACCATAATGCCAGTTTAGACAGTGTGTGTAGTTTACAAACTATCAGGGAGATTGAATAAAAATTGTTATCATTTCAAATGGTGCTAATTTTGCCCAAAACAATCTGATTTTATTTAACCTTTGAAAGCAAAAATCTGCTTGGTTAGTGCAAAATTACCAGCATTTTAAACGAGAATAAGCTTTATTGAATAACCCTGTCTATTCTGCAGGACATAGTTATAAAATCATAAATAAGTATCCAGTAGATCTCTAGATGTTTGAAAACTATAACTTCTTGCCTATAGACTGAATGTTGTGAGTTGTAGTTTCTAAGCCATCTGCTGAACTAATGGTTATCTATATCTGTCACAGATCACCAATAAACTACTTGTAGGTACAGATTTCAAATATGCTGAGGCCCATGGAAAGGTAGAAGTTGGGGAGAGTATAGGCTCATGGGTAGGTAGTAGGGAACAGTAGAGGCCCATGGGTAGGTAGTTGGACACAGTAGGCATATATTATATAAAGTGTACATTTTACATATACCAGGGATCTCCGAGCTGTGGTCCTAAATTTGTTTGAAAAATAGAACTCACATCATTCCACTACAGCACTTACAATATCACAAGGCATGCAGGGAATGTTGGGACTTGTAGTTTTCTGACATTTCGATGTTTGCAAGTTGAAGACCCCTGCTATATATTTTAGTGGTATGGTATGTTTGTTTCTATTAACATCTTTGATGATTAATCCAACATTTACTTTCAATTGTAGACGTTTTGGAACTTCCCTGTAGAAGATTGAGGAAGAAAGGCTAAAGCGGGTTGGGTATTTTTTTGGGTCACAAAGCTTACGGGTTGGGTGGAGCTATGAAGTGGATCTAAAAGTGGGTTGCGGGTATGGGTTTTATTGGGTTGTGTGCGGTGGGGGAAAATTATATCCATGCAGGACTCTAATGTACACTTCTATGTTTTTTTAACCTTTGCCAAACTTACAATTTGTATGACAATTTTTCCCACACTTGAATTTACATAAAAATGAATATTAATGGACAGATATTTATTGATATGTTTTTACAACAGATATCGGTGAGCGGCCCTGCTTGCGGGTGGAACGTTCTCGTTCAGAAGTCCAACCGGCACCTATGGATGGTAAATTTATACACATATCTCAAATCATTCAGCAAAATGTACTGCAGAGTGAGGCACAACAACAGATCAATTCATAAAGATCAAGGGAAAGTTCAGTGCGAAATATCATTATTTGTTCACATTTACATTTTTATCATGCAAAACTCTTCAGCATATTCTCTCCCATTCTGAGAAACCAGTGGAATAGATAAATTTGCACTGAGCTTCCCCTTTAAGAAATGTGACTGGGAAGAAAAGCCACAATAACATAGACTGGGCTACAGCAATGAGTTACCTGCGTAAATGTTGCTTTTTCCATTTTTCAAGTTACATTCGGAATTGGATTGGAAGATGTTTTGAACACATTCAACGTGACTTAGGGCTAGGCCCCACTGCTGTGTTGTGTATGCGTTTGCGTGTTTTACAGATGATTGAAAATGCGGCAACGCATCGGAAAAGCCCAATTTCGGCTGGCTCGCAATTCCAATTTGAGTTCCGCTTTTTAAATCACAAAGTATGCATTTTGCTATACCCAAGCAAGAAAATGCATGTGCAAACGCAAGGAAATCTCACCTGAAATTGCATGTGATTGCATGTGCACTTGCATTTGCGGCGCAGTGTGGTCGTGCCCTTAACATAGTATATCTGTTCATAGAGATTCAATATGATGGGACCACTTTACTGGGTGGCTACATGTACAAATAAGGAACAGCCAAATTAGCAATTGTGCACTTGCTGACAGATCAATGTTTCATTAAGGGCCAGGTCCCACGATCACGCACAGCAGCGCATGCAGTATTTTTCATGTGTGTGATACTCGGTGTGCAATGTGTTCCGGCACAATGTTGTTGTCATTCATGCCATAGTACCTTAAATTTTGCCACGCATGCAAACTAATAATGAACCAAAAAAAAGCTGGATGAGTTTCTGCAAACAAGGAATGTTGCAAGTTACTGGTATTGATACATAAAGTAGAGTTGATCCAGGGAAATTTCCGATTGCCACTTGGAGTAAGGAAGGAATTTTTTCCCCCTTCATAAATTTGGTGGGGGTTTTTTGCCTTCCTCTGGATCAACAGTTAGGCAGGAAATCAGGATATTGCTAGATGGGTTGGACTGGATGGACGTATGTCTTTATTCAACCTCAAATACTATACTAACCAGACCGCAGCGCACACAGTGGGAACGACCTGGTAGCATTGCAGGTCTGGGCAGGAGCCGGCAGAGTCATCCAGGGGGCCCCGACGAGAATCAAGATTTCCACAAGCAGGTACTGCGGAGCCCGTATCTCGCCCGTCTTCTGCACCACTGGCAAGGTCTTTCGAGGAGTTTCAGAATATTTACACCAGTAGTTTTGGGGAATTAAGGTCCTACATAAGGTCTATGGACAATTCCCTGAAACTACTGGTTGTAAACCTCGAAAGAATTGCAGTGGTGTTAGAAAGGCAGGATGCTCAACGGGGTCAGAGGACCACAGATGCAACTGCTGAGGTGGGAGCATCTGCTGAACCGTGGACATCTGCTGATGTAGGTGCATCTGCTGAGGTGGGTGCAACTGCTGAGGTGGGTGCAACTGCTGAGGTGGTTGCATCTGCTGAGATGGGTGTTTCTGGTGAGGCGGCTGTAACTGCTGAGGTGGTTGCTGAGGAGCAGGTGCCACCTTCAAGCAGCAGTGTTGGGGCACCTTCCGAGAGGAGAGGGTTCTGCTCAAAAAGGAGTAGTCGGAAGGTGAACCAACTATGAGGATGGCTTGAAGCTAGGGTGTGGACCTGGTTACACCCACACTGCTTCAGTCCCTTGCCTCATGGTGCTTGTGGTGTTTACTCCTGCCTCTTATTTGGTACTGCTCTTTAAATCCACACCCCTTACAATCCCTCCCCAGCTACGGAGGTTGTTCACAGTGGGATGCTGTACCTCTCCCAGTGTTTTTTCCCAACCTAAAGTTGCATTTTCCTGACATACCATTTAGTCATTTAATTTTGTTTATTTAGTATTTTTTTCCCTTACTATATGCCTTCACACATTAGGTGTTTACTTATTTTTAGTTGTCATCAATAGTATCTCTTAACATCTATGTACTTTCTCAACAATTGTTGATTTTAGTTTAATTGTATGCTAAAGGGTGCCTGTTGGAAGGCTATTAATTTATTTTGTCTTCACTTGACTTGCTTGTCTTTACCTCTAATGGTATAAACATTGTTGCTTCAGCACATGATCTATATTTAGAGATAATGATCACTTGAGAGACAGCTTGATCTAATAATAATTGATGTCTTACCTTCATCCATATCTTCCAAACATCCATATCTTGAAAGGCAATTTACATACTTTGCCAATATATCCCCCTTAGAAATTGGAAAAACTTTATAATTGAAACAATGTTTGTAAAGTTCTGCAAAAGGTGTTACGATTATGCCTCTATATATTAGTACTTTGATGACACAAGTACCTTTTGTGATTTTGGCATGAATATTATCTGGCTAAATGGTATTTCTAGTAGCAAGTAGTGACTAAGCTTATTTGTAGTACTTGGGAAATTCAACAATCTTTTCTATATTTCCTGATATTCGACTTTCTACTGGAGGCAGTAAAATTGAAACATTGAGTAATGTCACCACTAGCATGTGGTTTGGAATTGTTAAAATCAGCACGTGAAATTTGTTTATTTCTACAAATAGCACATAACTTAGACTCCATTTAGCTCTGTTTAAACTAGCAACAACATACTTACCCAAGTGTTGGATTTTGCTACAAAAAGTTAAGGAATATATGTGTACAGAAGATACTATACTACTTCTGTCCCTAGTTTTACCACAGTAAGGTTGTTATAGAAGAGCATATTGTTAAGTCTCCTCATTTCAAAGATGTGAAAGGTTTAGTAACAGATAGTTTTTATTGGGGGAGAGGGCTACTGTCCATAGTCCAATTTAACAATATTCAAGTGTTCATTTCAACAGCTACTTAAAAGGATAACTGTGTTCTCCATAGAAGTACCCTACATTAGAAAGAAATGTCTGATCCCTTTTTTCAAAAAGGCAAGAATGAGGATTCTATGTTCTCTGGTTATGTAGTCAGAGGCTTCAAATTTAACACTCCAGACAGTCAAAAGAACCCAGTGAATAAGTGACTGTCACATGCTGTGCTGTGTTACAAGCCCAACCCAGCAAAAAAAAAATTTTTTTTCTTAAGCTATTTAAATACAGTTACAGCAGTCGGATACAACTGGGCATGCCCCGTGCCTCTCTGCCCGTGGCACAGGGGTCCTACTAATGTTGCTGGTGATGTCACAGATTACAGTACTAGCTGCAAAGATCACCATTTATACCAAGACATGTTTGTATAGATTGCAGCTACAAGCATTATGCTGGAGTCCACAGTTTTCTTTTAAGTAGCATTAGCAGTTCTCTCCTCCTCCATTTTGTCTTTCTTCCTCACAGTGTCTTTTCACAGGTATGGTCTGTTTGGTTTCTACAGAGGGAATCAAAGTAGGCATTTTGACCTACTTGGATCACAGCCAGATTTTCTGGCAAGGTCATATTGGCCTATGTTACATTTGTTGTTGGCTGTTCCAGTGGCTGGAACAAAAAGGATCTTATTCCATTTAATATTCCATCCCTCTATTCATTACACCCAAAATATTGAACCTTCTTACTTGCAGACGTCTTGTCTTTACTTTAGGAGTTTATGGAAGGCATTTTTCAAGCCAGTGATTGATAACACACCTTTTTGCATTAAGTAATTTTGGGTTTTTAGGTATAGTATAGTATAGTATTTGAGGTTGAATAAAGACATACGTCCATCCAATTCAACCCATCTAGCAATATCCTCATTTCCTGACTAACTGCCTCCAGAGGAAGGCAAAAAAAACCCAGCAAATTTATGAAGGGGGATAAAATTCCTTCCTGACTCCAAGTGGCAATCGGAAATATCCCTGGATCAACTCTACTTTATGTATCAATACCACTAACTTGCAACATTCCTTGTTTGCAGAAACTCATCCAGCTTTTTTTTGAAACTGACCAATGAACCTGCCATAACAACGTCCACTGGAAGACAGTTCTATAGCTTTACCGTTCTCACAGTGAAAAACCCTTTCCGAGCTGGAAGCCTAAACCATTTTTCTTCAAGTCTTAAGGGATGTCCTTTTGTCCTTTGACATGTTCAATTGGTGAACAATGCCCCAGATAGTTTATTGTATGGCCTGTTAATGTATTTATACACAGTAATCATATCCCCACGCAAGCGCCATTTCTCCATCGTACATAATAGTAACTTTTCGAGTCTCTCTTCATATTCAAGCTCCCCCAATCCCCTTATTATTTTAGTTGCCCTTCTCGGAACCCTTTCCATTTCAAAGATGTCCTTTTCGTACACAGGATTCCAAAATTGCACTGCATATTCCAAATGAGGCCTTACCAATGCTTTGTAAAGAGGGAGAATTACATTTTCCTCCCTTGAATCCATACCTGTCTTTATACAAGACAATACCATGCTGGCTCTGGCTGTTGCCGCCTGGCACTGCTTGCTACCTTAAAGTTTGTTATCCACCACAACTCCAAGATCCTTTTCTAACAGGGATTCACTTAACACAGAGCCATTTATAGTATAAGTAGCACAAGGATTTTTAAGTCCAAAATGCATCACCTTACATTTATCAACATTGAATTTCATCTGCCACTTAGCAGTCCAATGTGACAATTTATCTAGATCCCCTTGCAACGATTGCACATCCTCTGAAGTTTTAAATGGTCAACAAATTTTTGTGTTGTCACCAAACACAGAAACCTTGCTGACTACCCACTTCCAAATTATTAATATGGTCAACTTGTTCATTAGCACTTGTTTTTGGACAGCCCTTTTCCATTTTGTACACAATATCCATGAACATATTTTGTTCCAAAGATGTATATATGGATCCTAAGCACATAGCTTCTTGTTTGTCTTCAACTTTTAATAACTGAATATAATATTTTGTCAAGCCTTGCTAGAATTTTCACAATATGAATAAGCTACTCTCAGTCGTTTTGAACAAACCCTTTTTTATTTAATGGCCATAATACCATAATACTTAATGTGTCTTGAATCCATTTAATTTCAGTGTGTTTAAACACTACTTGGAATTTTTTACTTTTACACATTTTAATTTTTTTGGATTGAATGTTTACAAACAAAAATATTGTCTTCCATTTTTTAACTTAGCATTTGCAAGATATTACATGAATTTCCTTCTTAAAGGCAAAGTCCTTTGAGAATGTTGTTTGCCTGCTTGCTACCTCTTTTCCTGGAAGGAACCTGGGGCCCTATTTATAAAAAATCGTTATCGTTATCGTAAAATACCGATCGTTATCGTAAAATAACGACCGGGGTTTTACCGATAACGGTCGTTATTTACCGATAACGACCGTTATTTACCGATATCGTTAAATACCGGTCGTTATCGGTAAATAACGGTCGTTATTTACCGATAACGACCGGTATTTACCGATAACGGTCGTTATTTACCGATAACGGTCGTTATTTACCGATAATGACCGTTATCGGTAAATAACGGTCGTTATCGGTAAATAACGACCGTTATCGGTAAATAACGTTCGTTATCGGTAAAACCCCGGTCGTTATTTTACGATAACGATCGGTATTTTACGATAACGATATTTTATAAATAGGGCCCCTGATGTGGATGCGCTGGTTGCAAACACACCTCTTGTCTTCCGGGAAGTATTCACGTCTCAGTTTTGGGGGGGGAGGGTGGTTGCCATTTGAAAGTGCCTTTACCCACTTTTCCATTGTGCTAATATGCGAGTGGAAAAGTTGCCCAGTGGGGGAGCAAATGACATTCTAAGGGCAAAGGTCATCAATGAGGTGTTTCCTCCAATCTCCTTCTTAAAGGCAAAGTCATTTGAGAGTGTTGTTTGCCTGCTTGCTACCTCTTTTGCTGGAAGGAACCTGATGTGGATGCGCTGGTTGCAAACACACCTTTTGTTTTCCGGAAAGTGATAACGTCTCTATTTTGGGTGGGGGGAGGGTGGTAACCCATTTTGCCATTGTGCTAATATGCAAGTGGCACATTTGCCCAGTGGGTGATAAACTAACAATCTTTAAGGTAAAAATTGTCTGGCAACACCTCTTTAAATAGATGCAATGACTGCAAACACACATTACA
Source organism: Hymenochirus boettgeri (assembly GCA_019447015.1). Classification (NCBI taxonomy): domain Eukaryota; kingdom Metazoa; phylum Chordata; class Amphibia; order Anura; family Pipidae; genus Hymenochirus; species Hymenochirus boettgeri. The sequence continues at coordinate 123,814,127 of CM033470.1, forward strand.
TATTTGAACTTATAATAAAGCTGCATACACTATAGCTGCATACACTATTTGCCTATAATTTATGCAGCTAGTCCATTTCTTAATAATTCTGAGTAGATTATTTAACTTTAATATGTTACTGATTCTTTGAAATTTCTCCAACTGTAACAAAAAAAGACAGTTAACCACAAGTTTCAAACAGTTCAATCAGAATTGTAGCCTGCAGGTATTGTCAAAGGTACCTGTGCAGCTGTTTGAACATAATAGTAGAATTCCATCCATTTCTATGGACAATAGTTCAAAACATGCAGTATATCAAATTTGCCATACCTTTAGCTTTCATTACTGTCCCTCCACATCCCGACATTTCTAAGTGCAAACGTAAAGTTACAACAAGCCTTCTTTAATTAACAAATGTTTCTTCATAGAATATCATGCGGTAGCAAAATAATGCAATGGTATTCTATGGGGATTGTAAATCTAAAAATGCAGCTATAGATTTACAGTCATGATGGTAAATGTATGATGTATAGTGAAAATGTACAATAGCAATGATTGTAACAATTGTTAATAGTGGTGTATTGATCAAAAGGAGCACTGCACCTTGATAAATATGGCACAGTGTGATTAACAGCAGCTAATAACATTAAAGAGTCACGTAATTTGTAGAAAGCCACAAGGAAATATTTTCATGTACGTAAGGGAAAGTGACAATCTTAGCAAAATAACAACATTGGTATATGAATAATCTTTGGATTATGCTTTGATTAATGTTTACTTACAATGGTTGGTTTCCAATATGCCTTTAACATGTTTTTGATAGTAATGTTTACATTGATGTGTTCTCTCCCCCCCCCCATTAGCTAAAAGTATCCCTAAACATGCAGTTACCAAATGGCCATTAGGGTGTTTACAGTATTTTTTGCATTTCCTTTATCTTTTTTTATTCTTTGACTTTCGACTTTTGTGAATATAGGCTAAACGTTGCATCTGCAATTTGACAATAATCCATAAATGCAGCATTATCAATGTAGCCATGGCAACACTAGTGGATATCCAAATGTTGTGCCTGCTCTACTATTTGGGAAAAATGTGATGGTTTAAAAGACTGTAAATTTCACAAATAATCATTTGCCAAAATTATAAGTTGCATAAAGTGATATGGGAGTGCCATGCAATTTAAAGACATTGTGATTGGACTGTGATCCCTCAGAGCACTTGTCATGGCCGTTGCACATCTTCTCAATGCCATGTTGGCCCTGTTGCAGTATCTTGACAAAATTGGCTGCTTTAAAGCCTTTACAAGACTTTCGTGATCCAAATTTCCACATTTGCCAACAATTCTAAGTTGCATAAAGTGATATGGGAGTGCCACACAGTTTAAAGACATTGTCATTGGACTGTCATCCCTCAGAGAACTTGTCATGCCCGTTACACATCTTGACAATTCCATTGTTGGGCCTGTTGCACCATCTTTACCAAATTGGCTGGTTTAAATTTTTTCAAAAACTTTTATGTTCCAAAATCCAGTCCAGAACACAGCCAAGTGCTCCTTTGTTATGCTGCAAACTGGGCGGTGCATAAGATTATGTGTTGTTTTTAAGTTAGAAAAAGAGGTTTAACAAATTTGGCATTGCCCACTAAAAATTTGATCTCTGTAATAACCTTTCAGATTAGTAAAGGTTTTAATATTGCTAATTGTGGGAACTTAATTTATATTTGCAATGCAGATTTTCAGTGCAATATGTAAAGTAGGTCAATCAAAATACAAGGCCCTGTGTAAACGTATAATTATGTATTGCAAAATAAGTAGTTGAATGTGACACATTCCAAAACAATGTTTTTGGGACAATTGCACTATATATATACACACACTACTATTTTCTTTTTTCCATCCAACAATAATTAAGGACCTTTTTAACACATGTAATAAAAAAATGTTTGCTTTCCTGCTTGAACGCAACTTTCCACACATAACAAGACTAAAAAATGAAATCCTAATACTTCAACATGTTGATAATGTATGATTTTTCATGATTTTTATGTTGGTTTAGAGTAGTTGCAGCCTTAAAAAATGATAAAATTAATTGTATAGGTAATAGGAGAAAATTGTACCATCTTTGTCATTGATGAAAATTAAGACTCTTGGATATAAAATAATACCTTTTATTGGCCGACTAAAAAGTTTGATAATGCACGATTTCAAACCACTTACTCTTCTTACTCAGACATGATACAATACTGAATCTTGTAAAGCACTCTATTTTATACATACAAGAGCAAAGCCTTTATGACATTATACAGATGTTATCTTATGCCCTATGCCTGCCAATGCCTGTTGTTGTTGTAAATAGACATTCAATAATCACAGGCAGTAATACAAAATTTAGCAAGGGTTAAACAATCACATACACTTCACCTCTAGGGTCAATGGAGAGTCTGGTATAAATTAGATACTACTGGGTTTGGGTGATTTAGAGGAATTGCCTGTAATTAAATCTACATGACATTAACATTAGAGACATATTGGGACATAAAGCTTAGATCTTTGTTGAGTCCAGAGATCCAAATTTTGGTATAAGTTTACATTCCTATTCTCCTTTTGGAATGAAAAATTACCCATGACCTCTGAGACTTTTAGATCTTTCTGGCTGTGTCTTTGGCTGCAGAAATGGGCACCCATAGGGACATCTTTTCTTGTTGTTAATTGGGAATCTATGTGAGTTAATCCTTAGTCTCAGAGTCTGTCCATTTTTGCCTTCAAATAGTCCAGAGGGGCACATAGAACATTAAATCAGGTCTAAAACATTTGATGTTTTGCAGGATTACTTTGTGTAGGTAATGTAAGCTGCCTAACACACCTAGCTGGATACGTTACATACAATCATATTGTTTGGACAAAGTCAATTTTCTGTTGTACATTTGGATTAGCACCTTCAACAATTTCTAAATAGCGTCAACCCAATAGATGCTGTCAAAATGTTTAATCAAAATATCAACAATATGGTTCACACATAGGTTTTTTTTTTGAGAGACTTTGAGTATGCTTCCAATATTGTCATATGATTAAGACGTATACATTGTTAAAGGTATCTTGCAAGTTTAATGCTGTTTCCCACGCTGTAGGTACTAACCACTAGCAGTTATCTTACTATTTGTAGTGTCTTTGATAGTAGAAAAATGTACTATGAAAGACTTATTTTGTTTGTTTTATTTGTGACATGCTTGTGTGCACAACGTTTTGGGGGTGCCCTGAAACGTTGTGCACACGCAAGCATGTCACAAATAAAACAAACATAAGTTAAAGTCTTTCTGAGTAGGTTTTTGTAAAATCAAAGACAATACAGATTGTTAAAGGTATATTGGACAACCATTTCGCCACCAATTTAAAATATAGCTTCATTCTTTTAGGTAAAGCTTGGAACTATATTGTACATATAAACGACTATATTGCCAATTTTCTAGGTACCGGTAGTAAATGCTTGACTGCGTACTGTGTTCTGTAAAGAGTAATAGATTTTTAACACACAGAATAATCATTACAATACAATGGTTTTCATTGATAATGAAAGAATACACTTTTTAGACTAATATAAAAAACAAAAAGGTGAAGTGAAAGAGCATGCTTAAGTTAAAACTGTTTGTGGGTATATGTAAAAAATGTAAAACCATTAGTTTATTTCATGAAAAAACAAGGTTTAACATTTGTGTGAAATTATTTGTTATAATTGCAAGCTTTATTGTGGTTACATTGTTAAGCTAAACAGTCTAATTAATTTGACAAACTTGGACAATTTGGTCTGATCATATTTTGTTGTAAACAATTTTACATGTAATTTCAAATACATACATGCTGCCCTTAAGATGGGGTTTAAATATTTGTTACACTATGTTGTTAAAAATAAAAAAATTTAAATTATCTACAAGTGTTGCATTTTCTTACCTATGCATTTTTGATCTGTGTCTCAGCTGGAAAAATGTCCATCGTACATAGTCTAAGGAAGACTAAAGCAGCTACAATAATTATATTCCATTCCTTCATATTCACAGGGAGATGAGACCCACTTAATCTTACCTCCCTGTGAGTAATAGAATACCTGGGGGACACAGCCAAACTTACCTTACAGCCGCACCGCTCGCAGTCCATTCAGCAATAACAGCCTTATTACCCCTCTCAGCCGACCAACATAAGTGCGCAATTGGGAGAGCAGGACAGCGCGGCTGTCAGTGTAGAAGGAAATGCGAGTGGAGCGGCTGTAAGGTACGCCTGTGTCCCCCAGGCGTTCTATTACTCACCGGGAACTGAGAATAACTATTCTCACCTCCCTGTGAATAATAAACAAATTGAGTATACTTATTTTTACTGCATTAGTGTTCCTTTACAACATGATGCTACATACACTTTGAATGCACAATGACCTCACAAAAGGCATGTTGGAAATATAATACCTATTTGAACCACACTAGAGCGACACCTACATATTAACCCTTTAATGCTGCTTGTTTATACCACACATGATGCAGAGGGTAATAAAGTTCACCTGATCCTAGCACTGCTCTGTTAAATGTTCTTCTCAATAGTGTATGTAGTTAAGGGGAATATTGAAGGGTTAGGTTATAGAAACCACATAGCAAAAGTACAGGGGTAGGATAATGAAGTGAACCTGATCTTTTTAACCAGCTCTGTGGAATGTATTTCACAGAATGTTGGAGAGTTAGGTAGTTAGAGACACAATATAGTGCAGGGGGAGGATTAGGAAGAGCAGCAGATCCTAGCACAGCTCTGTATAATATACAAAGGGGAATATTAGAGGGTCAGACATTTGGCATGCAATCCACACACATATTTTGTTTTATACAATAACTTACCCACTAGCCAGCCCTCTGGTATTGATCCTTGCTGAAAAAGTTCAAAGAGAGCCGACTAGCACAGAATATAGGAGTCATGGCAACTGCCTGGGAATCCAGATCTTACACTCATAATCCGCATGTGGGAATCACACACCATCTGCACATTCAGGGAGTGAAACCGACGCCGGTTCCTGATGCGAGGTGGTGAAGAATATGAGTGCAATCGATTGCGCCAAGGCAATTTGGAAAATGGCCAATTTGATACCAATCATCTTTTAATTGTTGCCATTCTACCCCAGTAGATGGAAAGGTAATGAGCCTCCGTGAGTGACGCAATATCACCTTCAGCACTTGCTTCAATATCCTACTAAATGTAGGCTGGCTCATGCCAATGATGCGGGAGGTAACCGGCTGAAATGTGGCATTGCCCAAGAAATACAAAACTGCAAGCAGTTTAGTCATTCCAGGCAATGCCACATTTCTGTCACTCAGAGGTTCAAGCTCATGTTTCACTAAGGAAAATAGAGAATGAATAGCATCACGGTTTAACCGGAACATCCTCACCACATCATTATCAGACAGATCCTCCAAAGAAATTCTTCTGGGGAAGCATCTGGGCTGTCTGATCCTAACAGGACTTTCTTCTCTCCTCCTCTCTTCCTCCAAGGAAATGGTGGCAGCAAAAGCTGCCCCTGCCATAATAAACTCCATGGCGTTGTATTAGTGGACTGTTACTGACCATTTATAGGCTGCCTGTTTTCCTATTCTCATCTGTTGCCTAATTAAGTGTGAAAGCTTGGAGCTTTGACACGGTGTATTGTTGTAACTATAGCAGTGTTATATCTACCATCTACTACATAATGACACAGTGTATTGTTATAACTATAGAAGGACACGTTATGGTTAATATAGCAGTGTTATATCTACCATCTACTACATAATGACACGGTTTGTTATAACATAGCGTGTTAATACCATCTACTACATAATGACACGGTGTTTGTTATAACTATAGCAGTGTTATATCTACATCTACTACTAATGACACGGTGATTGTTATAACTATAGCGTGTTTTTATATCTACCATCTACACATAATGACACGGTGTATGTTATAACTATAGCGGTGTTATATCTACCATCTACTACATAATGACACGGTTGTATTGATAAACTATAGCGTTTATATCTACCATCTACACATAATTACCTTCTATACCATACCTTCTATAGCATACCTTCTATACCATACCTTCTATAGCATACCTTCTATACCATACCTTCTATAGCGTACCTTCTATACCATACCTTCTATAGCATACCTTCTATATCATACCTTCTGTGGTTTACCTTCTATAGCATACCTTCTATAGCATACCTTCTATAGCGTACCTTCTATAGCGTACCTTCTGTAGCGTACCTTCTGTAGCGTACCTTCTGTAGCGTACCTTCTGTCGCGTACCTTCTGTAGCGTACCTTCTGTAGCGTACCTTCTGTAACGTACCTTCTAAAGCATACCATCTGTGGTTTACCTTCTATAGTATACCTTCTATAGCATACCTTCTATAGCGTAACTTCTATAGTGTACCTTCTGTAGCATACCTTCTATAGCATAACTTCTATAGTGTACCTTCTGTAGCATACCTTCTATAGCATTCCTTCTATAGCATACATTCTGTGGCATACCTTCTGTGGCATACCTTTTGTAAATAGCTATAGCAGTGTTATATCTATCATCTACTACATAATGACACAGTGCATTGTTATAACTATAGCAGTGTTATATCTACCATCTACTACATAATGACACGGTGTATTGTTATAACTATAGCGGTGTTATATCTACCATCTACTACATAATGACACGGTGTATTGTTATAACTATAGCGGTGTTATATCTACCATCTACTACATGATGACACAGTGTATTGTTATAACTATAGCGGTGTTATATCTACCATCGTCGAAGAGGGTGGTTGCCATTTGAAAGTGCCTTACCCACTTTTCCATGTGCTAATATGCGAGTGAAAAGTTGCCCAGTGGGGGAGCAAATGACATTCTAAGGGCAAAGGTCATCAAAAGAGGTGTTTCCTCCCAATCTCCTCAAAGGCAAAGTCATTTGAGAGTGTTGTTTGCCTGCTTGCTACCTCTTTTGCTGGAAGGAACCGATGTGGATGCGCTTGTGCAAACACACCTTTTGTTTTCCGGAAAGTGATAACGTCTCTATTTTGGGGGGGGGGAGGGTGGTAACCCATTTTGCCATTGTGCTAATAGCAAGTGGCACATTGCCCAGTGGGTGATAAACTAACAATCTTTAAGGTAAAAATGTCTGGCAACACCTCTTTAAATAGAGTCAATGACTGCAAACACACATTACTATTTGAAACTTATAATAAAGCTGCATACACTATAGCTGCATACACCTTTGCCTATAATTATGCAGCTAGTCCATTTCTTAATAATTCTGAGTAGATATTTAACTTTAATATGTTACTGATTCTTGAAATTTCTCCAACTGTAACAAAAAAAGACAGTTAACCACAAGTTTCAAACAGTTCAATCAGAATTGTAGCCTGCAGGTATTGTCAAAGGTACTGTGCAGCTGTTTGAACATAATAGTAGAATTCCATCCATTTCATGGACAATAGTTCAAAAACAGCAGTATATCAAATTTGCCATACTTTAGCTTTCATTACTGTCCCTCCACATCCCGACATTTCTAAGTGCAAACGTAAAGTTACAACAAGCCTTCTTTAATTAACAAATGTTTCTTCATAGAATATCATGCGGTAGCAAAATAATGCATGGTATTCTATGGGGATTGTAAATCTAAAAATGCAGCTATAGATTTACAGTCATGATGGTAAATGTATGATGATGTATAGTGAAAATGTACAATAGCAAGATTGTAACAATTGTTAATAGTGGTGTATTGATCAAAAGGAGCACTGCACCTTGATAAATATGGCGCAGTGTGATTAACAGCAGCTAATAACATTAAAGAGTCACGTAGTTATTTGTAGAAAGCCACAAGGAAATATTTTCTTGTACATAAGGGAAAAGTGACAATCTTAGCAAAATAACAACATTGGTATATGAATAATCTTTGGATTATGCTTTGATTAATGTTTACTTACATGGTTGGTTTCCAATGCCTTTAACATGTTTTTGATAGTAATGTTTACATTGATGTGTTCTCTCTCCCCCCCCCATTAGCTAAAAGTATCCTAAACATGCAGTTACCAAATGGCCATTAGGGGTGTTTACAGTATTTTTGCATTTCCTTTATCTTTTTTTATTCTTTGACTTTCGACTTTGTGAATATAGGCTAAACGGGCATCTGCAATTTGACAATAATCCATAAAGCAGCATTATCAATGTAGCCATGGCAACACTAGTGGATATCCAAATGTTGTGCCTGCTCTACTATTTGGGAAAAATGTGATGGTTTAAAAGACTGTAAATTTCACAAATAATCATTTGCCAAAATTATAAGTTGCTAAAGTGATATGGGAGTGCCATGCAATTTAAAGACATTGTGATTGGACTGTGATCCCTCAGAGCACTTGTCATGGCCGTTGCACATCTTCTCAATGCCATGTTGGCCCTGTTGCAGTATCTTGACAAATTGGCTGCTTTAAGCCTTTACAAGACTTTCGTGATCAAATTCCACATTTGCCAACAATTCTAAGTTGCCTAAAGTGATATGGGAGTGCCACACAGTTTTTAAGACATTGTCATTGGACTGTCATCCCTCAGAGAACTTGTCATCCGTTACACATCTTGACAATTCCATTGTTGGCAGTTGCCACCATCTTTACCAAATTGGCTGGTTTAAATTTTCAAAAACTTTTATGTTCCAAAATCCAGTCAGAACACAGCCAAGTGCTCCTTTGTTATGCTGCAAAATGGGCGGTGCATAAGATTATGTGTTGTTTTTAAGTTAGAAAAAGAGGTTTAACAAATTTGGCATTGCCCACTAAAATTTGATCTCTGTAATAACCTTTCAGATTAGTAAAGGTTTTAATATTGCTAATTGTGGGAACTTAATTATATTTGCAATGCAGATTTTCAGTGCAATATGTAAAGTAGGTCAATCAAAATACAAGGCCCTGTGTAAACGTATAATTATGTATTGCAAAATAAGTAGTTGAATGTGACACATTCCAAAACAATGTTTTTGGGACAATGCACTATATATATACACCACACTAATTTCTTTTTTCCATCAACAATAATTAAGGACCTTTTTAACACATGTAATAAAAAAATGTTTGCTTTCCTGCTTGAACGCAACTTTCCACACATAACAAGACTAAAAAATGAAATCCTATACTTCAAACTGTTGATAATGTATGATTTTTCATGATTTTATGTTGGTTTAGAGTAGTTGCAGCCTTAAAAATGATAAAAATTAATTGTATAGGTAATAGGAGAAAATTGTACCATCTTTGTCATTGATGAAAATTAAGACTCTTGGATATAAAATAATACCTTTTATTGGCCGACTAAAAAGTTTGATAATGCACGATTTCAAACCACTTACATTTCTTACTCAGACATGACAATACTGATCTTGTAAAGCACTCTATTTTATACATACAAGAGCAAAGCCTTTATGACATTATACAGATGTTATCTTATGCCCTATGCCTGCCAATGCCTGTTGTTGTTGTAAATAGACATTCAATAATCACAGGCAGGAATACAAAATTTAGCAAGGGTTAAAAATCACATACACTTCACCTCTAGGGTCAATGGAGAGTTGGTATATAAATATACTACGGGTTTGGGTGATTTAGAGGAATTGCCTGTAATTAAATCTACATGACATTAACATTAGAGACATATTGGACATAAAGCTTAGATCTTTGTTGAGTCCCGAGATCCAAATTTTGGTATAAGTTTACATTTTCTATTCTCCTTTTGGAATGAAAAATTACCATGACCTTGAGACTTTTAGATCTTCGGCTGGGTCTTTTGCTGCAGAAATGGGCACCCATAGGGACATCTTTTCTTGTTGTTAATTGGGAATCTATGTGAGTTAATCCTTAGTCTCAGAGTCTGCCATTTTTGCCTTCAAATAGTCCAGAGGGGCACATAGAACATTAAATCAGGTCTAAAACATTTGATGTTTTGCAGGATTACTTTGTGTAGGTAATGTAAGCTGCCTAACACACCTAGTGGATACGTTACATACAATCATATTGTTTGGACAAAGTCAATTTTTCTGTTGTACATTTGGATTAGCACCTTCAACAATTTCTAAATAGCGTCAACCCAATAGATGCTGTCAAAATGTTTAATCAAAATATCAACAATATGGTTCACACATAGGTTTTTTTTTGAGAGACTTTGAGTATGCTTCCATATTGTCATATGATTAAGACGTTACATTGTTAAAGGTATCTTGCAAGTTTAATGCTGTTTCCCACGCTGTGGTCTAACCACTAGCAGTTATCTTACTATTTGTAGTGTCTTTGATAGTAGAAAAATGTACTATGAAAGAACTTATTTTTGTTTTATTTGTGACATGCTTGTGTGCACAACGTGTGGGGTGCCCTGAAACGGTGTGCACGCAAGCAGTCACAAATAAAACAAACATAAGTTAAAGTCTTTCTGAGTAGGTTTTTGTAAAATCAAAGACAATACAGATTGTTAAAGGTATATTGGACAACCATTTCGCCACCATTTAAAATATAGCTTCATTCTTTAGGTAAAGCTTGGAACATATTGTACATAAAACGACTATTGCCAATTTTCTAGGTACCGGTAGTAAATGCTGACTGCGTACTGTGTTCTGTAAAGAGTAATAGATTTTTACACACAGATAATCATTACAATACAATGTTTTCATTGATAATGAAAGAATACACTTTTTAGACTAATATAAAAAACAAAAAAAGGTGAAGTGAAAGAGCATGCTAAGTTAAAACTGGTGTGGGTATATGTAAAAAATGTAAAACCACTTAGTTTATTTCATGAAAAAACAGGTTTAACATTTGTGTGAAATTATTGTTATAATTGCAAGCTTTATTGTGGTTACATTGTTAAGCTAAACAGTCTAATTAATTTGACAAACTTGGACAATTGGTCTGATCATATTTGTTTGTAAACAATTTACATGTAATTTCAAATACATACATGCTGCCCTTAAGATGGGGTTAAATATTGTTACACTATGTTGTTAAAAATAAAAAAATTTAAATTATCTACAAGTGTTGCATTTTCTTACCTATGCATTTTTGATCGTGTCTCAGCTGGAAAAATGTCCATCGTACATAGTCTAAGGAAGACTAAAGCAGCTACAATAATTATATTCCATTCCTTCATATTCACAGGGAGTGAGACCACCTTAATCTTACCTCCCTGTGAGTAATAGAATACCTGGGGCACAGCCAAACTTACCTTACAGCCGCACGCTCGCAGTCCATTCGCAATAAACAGCCTTTTACCTCTCAGCCGACCAACATAAGTGCGCAATTGGGAGAGCAGGACAGCGCGGCTGTCAGTGTAGAAGGAAATGCGAGTGGAGCGGCTGTAAGGTACGCCTGTGTCCCCCAGGCGTTCTATTACTCACCGGGAACTGAGAATAACTATTCTCACCTCCCTGTGAATAATAAACAAATTGAGTATACTTATTTTTACTGCATTAGTGTTCCTTTACAACATGATGCTACATACACTTTGAATGCACAATGACCTCACAAAAGGCATGTTGGAAATATAATACCTATTTGAACCACACTAGAGCGACACCTACATATAACCTTAATGCTGCTTGTTTATACCACACATGATGCAGAGGGTAATAAAGTTCACCTGATCTAGCACTGCTCTGTTAAATGTTCTTCTCAATGTGTATGTAGTTAAGGGGAATATGAAGGGTTAGGTTATAGAAACCACATAGCAAAAGTACAGGGGTAGGATAATGAAGTGAACCTGATCTTTTTAACCAGCTCTGTGGAATGTATTTCACAGAATGTTGGAGAGTTAGGTAGTTAGAGACACAATATAGTGGCAGGGGGAGGATAGGAAGAGCAGCAGATCCTAGCACAGCTCTGTAAATATACAAAGGGGAATATTAGAGGTGGTCAGACATTTGGCATGCAATCACACACATATTTTGTTTTATACAATAACTTACCCACTAGCCAGCCCTCTGGTATTGATCCTTGCTGAAAAAGTTCAAAGAGAGCCGACTAGCACAGAATATAGGAGTCATGGCAACTGCCTGGGAATCCAGATCTTACACTCAAATCGCATGGTGGGAATCACACACCATCTGCACATTCAGGGAGTGAAACCGAGCCGGGTCCTGATGCGAGTGGTGAGAATATGAGGCAATCGATTGCGCCAAGGCAATTTGGAAAATGGGCAATTTGATACCAATCATCTTTTAATTGTTGCCATTCTACCCCAGTAGATGGAAAGGTAAGAGCCTCCGTGAGTGACGCAATATCACCTTCAGCACTTGCTTCAATATCCTACTAAATGTAGGCTGGCTCATGCCAATGATGCGGGAGGTAACCGGCTGAAATGTGGCATTGCCCAAGAAATACAAAACTGCAAGCAGTATGTCATTCCGGCAATGCCACATTTCTGTCACTCAGAGGTTCAAGCTCATGTTTCACTAAGGAAAATAGAGAATGAATAGCATCACGGTTTAACCGGAACATCCTCAACCACATCATTATCAGACAGATCCCCAAAGAAATCTTCTGGGGAAGCCTCTGGGTGTCTGATCCTAACAGGACTTTCTTCTCTCCTCTCTCTTCCTCCAAGGAAATGGTGGCAGCAAAAGCTGCCCCTGCCATAATAAACTCCATGGCGTTGTATTAGGGACTGTTACTGACCATTATAGGCTGCCTGTTTCCTATTCTATCTGTTGGACATTAAGTGTGAAAGCTTGGAGCTTTGACACGGTGTATTGTTGTAACTATAGCAGTGTTATATCTACCATCTACTACATAATGACACAGTGTATTGTTATAACTATAACACTGTTATATCTACCATCTACTACATAATGACACGGTTTATTGTTATAACTATAGCGGCGTTATATCTACCGTCTACTACATAATGACACAGTGTATTGTTATAACTATAGCGGTGTTATATCTACCATCTACTACATAATGACACGGTGTATTGTTATAACTATAGTGGTGTTATATCTACCGTCTACTACATAATGACACAGTGTATTGTTATAACTATAACACTGTTATATCTACCATCTACTACATAATGACACGGTTTATTGTTATAACTATAGCGGCGTTATATCTACCGTCTACTACATAATGACACAGTGTATTGTTAACTATAGCGGTGTTTATCTACCATCTACTAACTAATGACACGGTATTTGTTATAACTATAGCGGTGTTATCTACCGTCTACTACATAATGACACAGTGTATTGTTAAACTATAGCGGTGTTTATCTACCGTCTACTACATAATGACACAGTGTATTGTTATAACTATACGGTGTTAATCTACATCTAACATAATGACACGGTGTATTGTTATAACTATGCGGCGTTATATCTACCGTCTATTACATAATGACACAGTGTATGTTATAACTATAGCGGTGTTATATCTACCATCTACTACATAATGACCCGGTGTATGTTAGTATTTATAACTATAGCGGTGTTATATCTACCATCTACTACAAATGACACGGTTTATGCGGCGTTATATCTACCGTCTACTACAAATGACACAGTGTATGTTATAACTAAGCGGTGTTATATCTACCATCTACTACATATGACACAGTGTATTGTTATAACTATACGGTGTTATATCTACCATCTACTACATAATGACACGGTTTGTGGTGTATGTTATAACTATAGCGGTGTTATATCTACCATCTACTACATAATGACACAGTGTATTGTTATAACTATAGCGGTGTTATATCTACCATCTACTACATAATGACACGGTGTATTGTTATAACTATAGCGGTGTTATATCTACCATCTACTACATAATGACACGGTGTATTGTTATAACTATAACACTGATATATCTACCATCTACTACATAATGACACGGTTTATTGTTATAACTATAGCGGCGTTATATCTACCGTCTACTACATAATGACACAGTGTATTGTTATAACTATAGCGGTTGTTATATCTACCATCTACTACATAATGACACGGTGTATTGTTATAACTATAGCGGCGTTATATCTACCGTCTATTACATAATGACACAGTGTATTGTTATAACTATAGCGGTGTTATATCTACCATCTACTACATAATGACACGGTGTATTTAGTCCCACCCTCTGTGAACAGCCCTCCCCCTTGTGACAGTCCCCCCCCGTGACAGCCCCCCTGTGACATTCCCCCCTCTGTGTCAACCCCCCTCTGTGACAGTACCCCCCCTCTTTGAAAGCCCCCCCCTGTGACAGATCCCGTTACACTCCCCCCTCTGTGACAGCCCTCCCCCCTGTGACAGCCCCCCCTGTGACAGCCCCCCCCTCTTTGAAAGCCCCCCTCTGTGACAGATCCCATTCCTCCCCCCTCTGTGACAGCCCTCCCCCTGTGACAGCCCCCCCTCTTTGAAAGCCCCCCTCTGTGACAGATCCCTGTGTTACAGTCCGAGCCTGGACAGCCCCCCCCTGCGAGCCCCCCTGTGAAGTGTGAAGCGCCGCCCTAGTGAAGCCCTGGAAGCGCCCGTGGGACACCACGACCAAGCCCCCTCGTGACAGCCCCCTGTGACATTCCCCCTCTGTGTCAACCCCCCTCTGTGACAGCCCCCCTGTGACAGTACCCCCCTCTTTGAAAGCCCCCCTGTGACAGATCCCGTTACACTCCCCCCTCTGTGACAGCCATCCCCCCTGTGACAGCCCCCCCCTGTGACAGCCCCCCCCTCTTTGAAAGCCCCCCTCTGTGACAGATCCCCTGTACAGTCCCCCCTCTGTGACAGCCCCCCTCTTTTAAGCCCCCCTCTGTGCAGATCCCGGTAGAGGTCTGCTATCCCTTCTCGCAGTGGCTGAGCTTTCCGGTTCACAGTCCGGATCATTCGCACATAGCAAGTGTGTGCGAATGATCCGGACGTGAACTGGAAAGATCAGTGACACTGCGAGAAGGGATAGCAGACCTCTACAAGGCAGGGGGGCTGTCACCACAGAGAGTGGCTGTCACAGAGGGGGGGGGGCTGTCATTAACAAAACGTAATTAAAAAAAAAAAACATTAACAAAAGCCACACACATACGCGAGGAGGAGTGTCTCGGCTATGTGTGAATGATCCGGACTGTGAACCTCCGTGACACTGCAAGTAGAGACAGCAGACCCTCTACAAGGTACAGGGGGAGGGGTTAAAAGAACATACGAGGCAGTGTTGAGAACGCGATCTGATAGCGCTGGTAGCCATGGAACATGACACTAATGTTCCCATGGCTGTCGGACTAAGAGCCAGGACAAATTCTCACGACTACGGAAGAATGCTTCCGCGCATGCGCGAAATGTGCAGCGCGTCGGAGTTTCTCTTGAGGCGTGATCTATAATGACGTGGATGGATGCCGTTAATGCATACAGGCATCTGGGGGGGCTGTAATAGAAGGGGGGCTGTCACAGTGGGGGGAATGTCACGGGGGGACTGTCATAGAAGGGGGGCTGTTACAGAGGGGGGGACTGTCACAGGGGGAGGGTTGTCACAGAGGGGGGGACTGTTGCAGACACCCCCACACACACACACACAATTTGGTTTCTATAAATTCCATTACTTTTGCAGTTGATTAAAAAAAAAAGCAAGTTCTCCCAGCCTTGCCTCATAAAGTCTGAAAACTGAGCTCTCTCTAATTAATGGAAGCAACTCAGGGGTAGAACATTATCTGCTGATTAATTTGATGGGTGTTTGCGGAATTTGTGTTTTGTTTTATTTTAGCAAGTAATGGTCCATTTTGTGTGAAAAGCTAAACAAATGACAAGTGAGAATGAATAAACCCGGGAAAGTGTAGTGTAGTATAGTATAGTATTTAAATTGGAATAAGATATATGTCCAACCAACTCAGCAATATCCACATTTCCTGCCTAACAGTTCATCCAGAGGAAGCCAACCCCCAGCAGAATTAGGAAAGGGAATAAAAATCCTTCCTGACACTACTTATGTATCAGTACCAATAGCCGGAACATTCCTTTTTTTTTTTGCTTTACTGTTCTCACAATGGAAACCCTTTTCAAACTTGAAGCCTAAACTTATTTTCTTCAAGTCTTAAGGGTATGTCCACTTAAAAAATCAATACAGCCTCCAATAGCAGAGTTAATATACATGTACACCTACCCTGAATTACAGCCTCCTCAGAGCAATGTATCAGGAGAAATCATGCTTCAATGCCTGTATGCATTACAGGCATCCAATCCACGTCATTTAGATCACGCCTGCAAAGAAACTCCCGACGCGCGTGCACAATTTCGCGCATGCGCGGAAGCATTCTTCGTAGTCGTGAGAATTTGTCCTGGCTCTTTAGTCCGACAGCCAATGGGAACTTAGTGTCATGTTCCCATGGCTACCAGCGCTATCAGATCGCGTTCTCAACACTGCCTCGTATTTTCTTTTAACCCCCTCCCCCTGTACCTTGTAGAGGTTCTGCTGTCTCTACTTGCAGTGTCACGGAGGTTCACAGTCCGGATCATTCACACATACCGAGACACTCCCCTCGCGTATGTGTGTGGCTTTTGTTAATGTTTTTTTTTTTAATTACGTTTTGTTAATGACAGCCCCCCCCCTCTTGTGACAGCCACTCTCTGTGGTGACAGCCCCCCTCTGCCTTGTAGAGGTCTGCTATCCCTTCTCGCAGTGTCACTGATCTTTCCATTTCACAGTCCGATCATTCGCACACACTCTGCTATGTGCAATGATCCGGACTGTGAACCGGAAACGCAGCGACACTGCGAGAAGGATAGCAGACCTCTACAACGGGATCTGTCACAGAGGGGGGCTTTCAAAGAGGGGGGCTGTCACAGAGGGGGGACTGTAACAGGGGATCTGTCACAGAGGGGGCTTTCAAAGAGGGGGGGCTGTCACAGGGGGGGGCTGTCACAGGGGGGATGGCTGTCACAGAGGGGGAGTGTAACGGAATCTGTCACAGGGGGCTTTCAAAGAGGGGGGTACTGTCACAGGGGCTGTCACAGAGGGGGTTGACACAGAGGGGAATGTCACAGGGGGGGCTGTCACAGAGGGGCTGTCACGGGGGGGACTGCACAGAGGGGGCTTTCAAAGAGGGGGGACTGTCACAGGGGGGCTGTCACAGGGGGGCTGTCACAGAGGGAGGGCTGTCACAGAGGGGGGACTGTAACAGGGATCTGTCACAGAGGGGGCTTTCAAAGAGGGGGCTGTCACAGGGGGAGGCTGTCACAAGGGGGGAGTGTAATGGGATCTGTCACAGAGGGGGGCTTTCAAAGAGGGGGGGGCTTGTCACAGGGGGGGCTGTCCACAGGGGGGAGGCTGTCACAGAGGGGGGAGTGTAACGGGATCTGTCACAGGGGGGCTTTCAAAGAGGGGGGTACTGTCACAGAGGGGGGTTGACACAGAGGGGGAATGTCACAGGGGCTGTCCGGGGGGGGCTGTCACAGGGGGAGGGCTGTCACAGAGGGGGGACTGTAACAGGGGATCTGTCACAGAGGGGGGCTTTCAAAGAGGGGGGCTGTCACAGGGGGGAGGGCTGTCACAGAGGGGGGAGTGTAACGGGATTGTCACAGAGGGGGGCTTTCAAAGAGGGGTTACGGTCACAGGGGGGCTGTCACAGAGGGGGGCTGTCACAGAGGGGGGAATGTCACAGGGGGGCTGTCACAGGGGGGACTGTCACAGAGGGGGGCTGTCACGGGGGGGCTGTCACAGAGGGGGGCTGTAATAGAAGGGGGGCTGTCACAGTGGGGGGAATGTCATGGGGGGACTGTCATAGAAGGGGGGCTGTTACAGAGGGGGGACTGTCACAGGGGAGGGTTGTCACAGAGGGGGGGGGACTGTTGCAGACACCCCCCCCCACACACACACACATTTGGTTTCTATAACTCTAGTTGTATTGTCCTCAGTATAAGAAGGGGAATTTGTATCCCCCAAACGGGGGTATACCTGAGGAAGGGGAATTTGTATCCCCCGAAAATTTGGAAGTATGTCTTTTTGCTGAAATAAAACACTGAAAACGAAGTAGTGTGTCTCCTCCAACTTTTTTGCATTTGTTATATTATCAGCCATCACGTGTCAACAAAATCTGCTTACATTTTGTAATTACAGCACCAGTTTTAGTTGTAGAACATCATCTAATAAACAAAAGCCAAGCTTGTTGTAAACCACATTATTCGGCATAATAACAGGGCATGCAATTGTGAGAAATAGATTATTAAGATTTTCTCCTACATGGAGAGCAGCATTATTGGCATGTAGAAACTAAGCTGTGTGTTTTTAAACAGTGTAAAATTAATACACATGAATATAATAATAAGAACATGCAATTACAATATGTAAAGTTGTACATGCAGAATGGTTATTTTATTTTCACTGGGCTATTTTACGATCGCTATCGTTATTTTACGATACCGATATCGCCCGTAAAATACCGATATCGCCCGTAAATAAACGATAGCGATCGTAAAATAACGATAACGATCATAAAATAGCGATGGCGATATTTAGCGATACCGCAGCTTTATAAATATGGCCCCTAGTGTCTGCATGGAAACAGATGACATGTCATTTAATAGGTCTGTGTAAATCCTTATGGCCACAATGATCTCTGGGATAGAGATGATTATAGTGATGATAAGAATAATCTACAACTTGATGAGGTTCAGATACAATTGCTGCAGGTATGTGGACCTCCAGATGATTAAAATATAACATGCCCAAGCATTGTCCAACTGTAAAGTGCAGACAATGTTGGGAGTTGTAGTTTTCAAAACAGCTCAATATCTATACCCTTTCAAAGGTGTTCATATTTCACTGCAGATCCACCTGCTCCCTACCTATATCCTCTGTTGTGGAATTTGCTCATTGTAACACTTCAATGTCTACCATAATGCAAGTTTAGACAGTGTGTGGAGATTACAAACTATCAGGGAGACTCAATAAAATTTATTTTCATTTAAAATGGTGCTAATTTTGCCCAAAGCAATCAGATCTTATTTTACATTTGAAAGCTAACATCTGATTGGTTAGTGCAAAATTAGCACCATTTTAAACGATAATAACTTTTATTGAATAACCCTGTCTATTCTGCAGGACATAGTTATAAATCAAAATAAGTGTCCAGTAGATCTCCAGATGTTTGAAAATATTAATTTCCTTGCCTATAGACTGAATGTTGTGAGTTGTAGTTTTTAGACATCTGCTGAACTAATGGTTATAATATCTATTTCTGTCATAGATCACCAATAAACTACTTGCAGGTAAAGATTTCAAATAAGCTGAGGCCCATGGAAAGGTAGAAGTTGTGGGACAGTATAGGCTCATGGGTAGGTAGTAGGGAACAGTAGAGGCCCATGGAGGTAGTTGGACACAGTAGGCATATATTATATAAGAGTTACATTGTACATATACCAGGGATCTCTGACCTGTGGTCCTACATTTGTTGGAAAAATAGAACTCCCAGCATTCCACTACAGCACTTACAATATCACAAGGCATGCAGGGA
The DNA here is from genome assembly GCA_019447015.1 of Hymenochirus boettgeri. Lineage (NCBI taxonomy): Eukaryota > Metazoa > Chordata > Amphibia > Anura > Pipidae > Hymenochirus > Hymenochirus boettgeri. The sequence continues at coordinate 123,833,630 of CM033470.1, forward strand.
ATGCTGGAAGTTGTAGTTTTCAGACATTTGATGTTTGCAAGTTGAAGAACCCTTCTATATATTAGTGGTATGGGTATGTTTGTTTCTTCTAACTACTCTTTTATGATGAATCCAACATAGTTTAATTTGTAGACGTTTTTGAACTTCCCTGTAGAAAATTGAGGAAGAAAGGGTTGAGGTTTTTTTTGGGTCACAAAGCTTACGGGTTGGGTCGCAGTATGAAGTGGATAGAAAAGTGGGTTGCGGGTATGGGTTTTATTGGTTTTGTGCGGTGGGGAAAATTAGATCCATGCAGGACTCTAATGTACATCTGTTGTATTCATTAGATCAACTGGACTTGAAGTTTAGTTCTTGAAGACTTTCGCTAGTCATCCGACTGGCTTTCTCAATTCAGAATGACTTGTACAAGAATCTGTGGCATTATGTACCCGGAAAATCCCAATTAGCATATCACAGCCAGGTGTTAAGGGCGTGATTGGATAGTGGCTAAGAGGTGTTATAGGAACGCCCAGAGTAATGTGTCAAAACAGCATTGGGATATTCCAGGGTACATAATTGCCACAGATTCTTGTCAAGTCATTCAGAATTGAGAAAGCCAGTCGGATGACTAGCGAAACATCTTCAAGAACTAAACTTCAAGTCCAGTTGATCTAATTGAATACAACAGATATACCATGGCCTGGATGAATGATAACCTTCACAAGCAGACTCTAATGTACAGTTCTATGTTTTTTGTTCCTTTGGCAAAGTTACAATTTGTATGACAATTTTTTCCACACTTGACTTTACATAAAATGGAATATTAAGGACAGACTTGTGATATTTATTGATATGTTTTTTTGACAGATATCGGTGAGCGGCCCTGCTTGAGGGTGGAAGGTTCTCGTTCGGAAGTCCAACCGGCACCTATGGATGATAAATTTATACACATATCTTAAATCATTCAGCAAAATGTACTGCAGAGTGAGGCACAACAACAGATCATTTCATAAAGATCAAGGGAAAGTTCAGTGCAAAATATCATTATTTGTTCACATTTACATTTTTATTATGCAGAACTCTTCAGCATATTCTCTCCCATTCTGAGAAACCAGTGGAATATATAAATTTGCACTGAACTTCCCCTTTAAGAAATGTGATTGGAAAAAAAGCCACAATAACATAGAGTCATGCTTAGGCTACAGCACTGAGTTACCTGCGTAAAATAGTGTTTTCCCATTTTGCTAGGCCACACTGCTGTGTTGTTTATGCGTTTGCGTGTTTTGCAGATCACTGAAAACGCGGCAACGCACCGGAAAAGCGCATTTTCGGGTGCGTTGCAATTGCAATTTTCATTCCGCTTTTTGCTATACCTAAGCAAGAAATTGCATGTGATTCTGTGTGCAATTGCGTTTGCGCCACAGTGTGGCCGTGCCCTTAACATAGTATATCAATTCACAGAGATTCAATATTATGGGACCAGTTTACTTGGGGCTACATGTACAAATAAGGAGCAGCCAGATTAGCAATTGTGCAGTTGCTGACAGATCAATGTTTCATTAAGGGCTAGGTCCCACGATCACGCACAGCAGCGCATGCAGGATTTTTCATGTGCGTGATACTCCAGTGCTCATGTGTTCCGGCCCAAATAATGTTATTGCCACTCATGCGATACTCCATAAAATTTGGCCACGCATGCTAAGTAATAATGGACCAGACGCAGCGCACACAGTGGGATCGACCTGGTAGCATTGCACTGGCAATAAAAACTGGAAAGCATGTTCCGACACGCAGTAGTGGGACCTAGACCTTAATCCACCACCTGTGTGTCAGTGGCAACTTCAGGGAGGTGTGGCACCAGCAGGGGCACTAAAGATAGCTCACTGCTTGTACACATGCAGTCTGAGCAATAGGTGAGATAAGTTTTTCTCTCTCTCTCCCTCTCTCTGATTTGGCAAAATCGCTGCAACAATGTTTTGGAGAATGGCTTTGGACCATCTTTTGCCTTTATAGCCATGCTTGTGAAAAAAATGTATGGAAATTTTTGTCATTATTCAATGTAACTTAAATATAGACAATAAATGCAAAATGCTTTTCTCATGTAGCACCCAGCCTAAATATAAGCTTAATCTGAGTGCCTGCACTATTCACTATCTGACAATATATATATTTTTTTTTTTAGATCGGCTGCGCCTGACCAGGCCACTGCCAGGTTCTGGCCAGGAGCCTGCAAAGTCATCCAGGAGGCCCCGACGAGAATCCAGGATTCCACAAGCAGGTACTGCGGAGCCGGTATCTCGCCCTGCACCACTGGCCAATGTCTTTGGAGGACTTTGAGCATATTTACACCAGTAGTTTTGGGGAATTAATGTCCTATATGAGGTCCATGGACAATTCCCTAAAATCTGGCTGTAAGCCTCCAGAGAATTGCAGTGGTGTTGGAAAGGCAGGAAGCTCAGGGGTTCAGAGGACCACAGATGCAACTGAGTGGGAGGCATCTGCTGAACCGGGGACATCTTCTGAAGTAGGTGCAACTGCTGAGGGGTTGCATCTGCTGAGGTGGGTGAATCTGCTGAGGTGGGTGTTTCTGGTAAGGTGGCTGAACTGCCGAGGTGGTTGCTGAGGAGCAGGTGGCACCTTCAAGCAGCAGTGTTGGGGCATCTTCTGAGAGGAGAGGGTTGGCATAAAAGGAGTACTCGGAAGGGGCACCAACCTTGAGGATGGCTTGAAGCTAGGGTGTGGACCTGGTTACACCCACACTGCTTCAGTCCCTTGCCTCATGGTGCTTGTGGTGTTTACTCCTGCCTCTTATTGGTACTGCTCTTTAATCCACAGCCCTTACAATCTCTCCCCAGCTACGGAGGTTGTTCACAGTGGGATGCTGTACCTCTCCCAGTGTTTTTTTCCCACCTAAAGTGCATTTTCCCGACATACCATTTAGCCATTTAATTTGGGTTTTTGGGGGGGGGTTTGCCTTACTATATGCCTTTACACATTAGATTTTTTGCTTTTATTTTTATTTGTCATCAATAGTGTCTCTTAACATCTACGTACTTTCTCAACAATTGTTGATTTTAGTATTATTGTATGCTAAGGGTGCCTGTTGGAAGGCTATTAATTTATTTTGTCTTCACTTGACTTGCTTATCTTTACCTCTAATGGTATAAACATTGTTGCTTCAGCACATGAATCTCAATTTAGAGATAATGAAGATATGACTTGCGAGACAGCTTGATCTAATAATAATTGCTGTATTACCTTTATCCATGTCTTCCAAACATCCATATCTTCAAGCCAATTTACATACTTTGCCAATATATCCCCTTCAAAAATGAATTCTTTATAAGTGAAAATTTTTTTGAAAATTTTAGCAAAGGTGTTATGATTACGCCTCTATATATTAGTACTTTGATGACACACAGTACCTTTTGGGATTTTGGCATGAAATATCTGGCAAATGGTATTTCTAGTAGCAGTAGTGCCTAAGATTTTGTAGTACTTGGGAAATTCAAGATTCTCTTCTCTATTTCCTGATATTCAATTGAAATGTTAGGAACTGGAGCCAACATAGCTTAATCTACTTTAACACCTGTAAAATTTAAAATGGGTAATGTCACCACTAACACATGTGGTTTGAAATTTTTTCAATTACAACGTGATATTTGTTCATTTCTACAAATAGCACACAATTAAACACCATTTAACTCAGTTTAAATACAACAAATACCCACCCAAGTGTTGGATTTTGCTACTAAAACTTAGGAATGTATGTTTACAGAAGATACTGTACTGCTTCTGTCTCTAGTTTTACCACAGTAATATTCTCATAGAAGAGCATATTGTAAAGTCTCCTCATTGGAAATATGTTAAGGTAGTAATGTTATGTAATAACACATTTTTTATTGGGGGAGAGGGTTACTGTCCTAGTTCAATTCAACAATATTCAAGTCTTAACTTCAACAGCTACTTAAAAGGATAACTGTGTTCTCTATAGAAGTACCCTACATTTGAAGAGATGTCTTATACCTTTTTACAAAAAGGCAAGAATGAGGTTTCTAGGTTCTCAGGTTATGTAGTCAGAGGCTTGAAATTTTACACTCAAGACAGTCAAAAGAACCCAGTGAATAAGTGACTGTCACATGCTGTGCGTGTGTAAGAAGCCCAACCCACCAAAAAATAAATATTTTCTAAGGTATTTAAATACAGTTACAGCAGTAGGATACAATTGGGCATGCCCAGTGCCTCTCTGCCTGTGGCACAGGGGTCCGACTAATATTGCTGGTATAGTATAGTATTTGAGGTTGAATAAAGACATACGTCCATCCAGTCCAACCCATCTAGCAATATCCTCATTTCCTGCCTAACTGTTGATCCAGAGGAAGCAAAAAAAAACCCACCAAATTTTGAAGGGTGAAAAATTCCTTCCTGACTCAAGTGGCAATCGGAAATTTCCCTGGATCAACTCTACTTTATGTATACCAGTAACTTGCAACATTCCTTGTTTGCAGAAACTCATCCAGCTTTTTTTTGAAATGACCAATGATCCTGCCATAAACGTCCACTGGAAGACAGTTCCATAGCTTTACCGTTCTCACAGTGAAAAACCCTTTCCGAGCTTGAAGCCTAAACCTTTTTTCTTCACAGTCTTAAGGGATGTCCTCGGCTTTGCATGTTCTATGGTGAACAATGCCCCAGATATTTATTGTATGGCCCGTTATGTATTTATACACAGTAATCATATCCCACGCAAGCGCCTTTTTTCCAGCGTACATAATTGTAACTTTTCCAGTCTCTCTTCATATTCAGCTCCCCCAATCCCCTATAATTTAGTTGCCCTTCTCTGAACCCTTTCCATTTCAAAGATGTCCTTTTGTACACAGGATTCCAAATTGCACCTGCATATCCAAATGAGGCCTACTCAATGTTTGTAAAGAGGGAGATTACATTTTCCTCCCTTGAATCCATACTCTCTTTATACAAGACAATACCATGCTGGCTCTGGCTGTTGCCGCCTGGCACTGCTTGCTACCTTTAAGTTTTGTATCCACCAAAACTCACAGATACATTTCCAAAAGGTACTACATAATGAACACAGTGTATTGTGATAACTATAACAGTGTTATATCTACCATCTACTACATAATGACACGGTGTTTAGTTATAACTATAACAGGTTATATCTACCATCTACTACATAATGACACGGTGTATTGTTTAAAATCATAGCAGTGTTATATCTACATCTACTACATAATGACAAGTGTATTGTTATAACTATAGCGGTGTTATATCTACCATCTACTACATAATGACATGTATTGTTATAACTACAGTGGTTATATCTATATCTACTACATAATGACACAGTGTATTGTTATAAACTATAGGCATGTTATATCTACCATCTACTACATAATGACACGGTGTTATTGTTATAACTATAGCGGTGTTATATCTACCATCTACTACATAATGACACGGTGTATTGTTATAACTATAGCGGTGTTATATCTATCATCTACTACATAATGACACGGTGTATTGTTATAACTATAGCTGTGTTATATCTACCGTCTACTACATAATGACACGGTGTATTGTTATAACTATAGCGGGTTATATCTACCATCTACTACATAATGACACGTGTATTGTTATAAACTATAGGTGTATATTCTACCTCTACTACATAATGACACGGTGTATTGTTATAACTATAGCGTGTTATATCTACCATCTACTACATAATGACAGTGATTGTTATAACTATAGCGGTTATATCTACATCTACTACATATGACACGTGTTTGTTACTATGCGTGTTATATCTATTATCTACTACATAATGACAAGGTGTATTGTTATAACTATAGCAGGTGTTATATCTACCATCTACTACATAATGACACAGTGTATTGTTTAACTATAGCGGTGTTATATCTACCATCTACTACATAATGACACAGTGTATTGTTATAACTATAGCGGGTTATATCTACCATCTACTACATAATGACACGTGTATTGTTATAACTATAGCAGGTTATATCTACATCTACTACATAATGACACGGTGTATGTTATACTATAGCGTGTTATATCTACCATCTACTACATAATGACACGTGATTGTTATAACTATAAGCAGTGTTATATCTACATCTACTACATAATGACAGTGTATTGTTATAACTATCAGACAGTGTTATATCTATCATCTACTACATAATGAACACGGTTTATGTTTATAACTATAGCGTGTGTATATCTACCATACTACATAATGACACGTGTTTTTATAACTAAGCGTGTTATATCTACCATCTACTACATAATGACACGGTGTATTGTTATAACATAAGCGCGTTATATCTACCGTCTATTACATAATGACAGTGATTGTTATAACTATAGGGTTATATCTATCATCTACTACATAATGACACGTGTATTGTTATAACTATAGCAGGTTATATCTACCAGTCTACTACAAATACACAGTGATTGTTTAACGTCTAGAAGGTTATATCTACCATCTACTACATAATGACACGTGTATTGTGATATCTATACAGGGTTAATCTAATCTACGACATGATAGTTATAAATATAGCGTGTTATATCTACCATCTACTACATAATGACACGGTGTTTGTTATAATATAGCGTGTATATTATCATCACTACATAATGACACGTTTATGTAAACTCTAGCGGTGTTATATCTATCATCTACTACATAATGACACGCGTGTATTGTTAAACTATAGCGGTGTTATATCTCCATCTACTACATAATGAACGGTGTATTGTTATAACTATAGCAGTGTTATATCTATCATCTACTACATAATTGACACGGTGTATTGTTATAACTATAGCATGTTATATCTATCATCTACTACATAATGAACGGTTATGTTTATGTATAATAATATAGCAGTGTTATATCTATCATCTACTACAAATGACACGGTGTAGTTTAATATAACCAGTGCTTAGTCTACATTACTACATAATGATACGGGTAGTTATAAACATAGCAGTGTTACTATCATCTACTCATAAATGACACGGGGATTGTTAATAACTATAGCCGTGTTATATCTACCATACTACTACATAATGGACACAGTGTATTGTTATAATAATAGCAGTGTTATATCTAATCTAATACATAATGACACGGTGTATTGTTATAACTTATAGCGGTTATATCTACCTCTACTACATTAATGACACGGTGTATTGTTTATAACTATAGCGCGTGTTATATCTACCATCTACTACATAATGACACGTGTATTGTTATAACTATAGCGTGTTAATCTATCATCTACTACATAATGACACAGGTGTATGTTATAACTATAGCAGTGTTTATCTACCATCTACTACATAATGACACGTGTATTGTTTAAACTATAGCGTGTTATATCTACATCTACTACATAGATGACACGGTGATTGTTATAACTATAGCAGTGTTATATCTATCATTCTACTACATAAGACAGTGTATTGTTATAACTATAGCGGTGTTATATCTACCATCTACTACCATATGACACGGTTGTATGTTATAACTATAGCAGTGTTATATCTACACTCTACTACATAATGACACAGTGGGTATTGTTATAACTATACGCAGTGTTATATCTACAATCTACTACATAATGAACACTGTGATTGTTAACTATAGCGGTGTTATATCTACCATCTACTACATAATGGAACAGTGTATGTTATAACTATAGCGTGTATATCTACCATCTACTACATAAGACACGGTGTATTGTTATAACTATAGCGTGTTATATCTACCATCTACTACATAATGACACGGTGTATTGTATAAATATAGCGGGTTATATCTACTCTACTACATAATGACAGTGTATTGTTATAACTATACAGTGGTATATCTACCATTACTACATAATGACAGTTGTATTGTTATAACTATAGCGGTGTTATATCTACATCTACTACATAATGACACGGTTGTAGTTATAATATAGCGTGTATATCTACCATCTTACTACATAATGACACAGTGTATTGTTATAACTATAGCGTGTTATATCTACCGTCTACTACATAATGAACGGTGTATGTTATAACTATAGCGGTGTTATATCTACCATCTACTACATAATGACAGTGTATTGTTATAACTATAACAGTGTTATATCTAATCTACTACATAATGACACGGGTTATTGTTAAATATAGCGTGTATATCTACCATCTCTATACATAATGACCACGGTGATGTTTAAACTATAGCGGTGTTATATTAACATCTATCTAATGACACGTGGATTGTTATATCTATAGCGTGTTAATCTACATCTACTACATAATGACAGTGTATTGTTATAACTATTTAGCAGGTATATCTACATCTACTAATATGACACGGTGTATTGTTATAACTATACGGCGTGTTATATCTACCATCTACTACATAATGACAAGTTTTTGTTATAAACTATAGCGGTGTTATATCTACATCTACTACATAATGACACGGGTGTATTGTTATAACTATAGCGGTGTTATATATACCATCTACACATAATGATACGGTTGTATTGTTATTAACTATAGCGTGTTAATCTACATCTACTAAAATGACACGGTGTATTGTTATAACTATCGATGTATATCAACATTACTACAATAATGATCGGTGTATTGTTAAAACTATAGCGTGTTATATCTATCTCTACTACATAATGACACGGTATTGTTATAACTATAGCGAGTTGTTATATCTACTCATCTACTAATAATGACACGGTGTATTGTTATAACTATAGCGAGTGTTATATCTATCATTACTACAAATGACACGTGTATTGGTATAACTATACGAGTGTTATATCTACCATCTACTACATAATGACACGGTGTATTGTTATAAACTAAGGCGTGTTATATCTACCTTACTACATAATAAACGTGATTGTTTATAACTAAGCGGTGTTATATCTACCATCTACTACATAATGACACGGGGGTATGTTTCTAACTATAGCAGTGTTAATCTACATCTACTAAATAATGACACGGTTTGGAGTGTGATAAAAACTATAGCAGTGTTACATATACATCGACTACATAATGAACGGTGTGTTGTATATTGTTATAACTATAGCGGCGTTATATCTACCGTCTACTACATAATAACAGTGCATTGTTATAACTATAGCGGTGTTATATCTACCATCTACTACATAATGACACAGTGTATTGTTCCTCAGGTATAAGAAGGGGAATTTGTATCCCCCCAAACGGGGGTATACCTGAGGAAGGGGAATTTGTATCCCCCGAAAATTTGGAAGTATGTCTTTTTGCTGAAATAAAACACTGAAAACGAAGTAGTGTGCTCCTCCAACTTTTTTGCATTTGTTATATCTATCAGCCATCACGTGTCAACAAAATCTGCTTACATTTTGTAATTACAGCACCAGTTTTAGTTGTAGAACATCATCATAATAAACAAAGCCAAGCTTGTTGTAAACCACATTATTCGGCATAATAACAGGGCATGCAATTGTGAGAAATAGATTATTAAGATTTTCTCCTACATGGAGAGCAGCATTATTGGCATGTAGAAACTAAGCTGTGTGTTTTTAAAACAGTGTAAAATTAATACACATGAATGATAATAATAAGAACATGCAATTACAATATGTAAAGTTGTACATGGCAGAATGGTTATTTTTATTTTCACTGGGCTATTTTACGATCGCTATCGTTATTTTACGATACCGATATCGCCCGTAAAATACCGATATCGCCCGTAAATAAACGATAGCGATCGTAAAATAACGATAACGATCATAAAATAGCGATGGCGATATTTAGCGATACCGCAGCTTTATAAATATGGCCCCTAGTGTCTGCATGGAAACAGATGACATGTCATTTAATAGGTCTGTGTAAATCCTTATGGCCACAATGATCTCTGGGATATGGATGAATTTGTAAGTGGATATAAAAGAATCTACAACTTGATGAGGTTCAGATACAATTGCTGCAGGTATGTGGACCTCCAGATGATTAAAATATAACATGCCCAAGCATTGTCCAACTGTAAAGTGCAGACAATGTTGGGAGTTGTAGTTTTCAAAACAGCATCAATATCTATACCCTTTCAAAGGTGTTCATATTTCACTGCAGATCCACCTGCTCCCTACCTATAATCCTCTGTTGTGGAATTTGCTCATTGTAACACTTCAATGTCTACCATAATGCAAGTTTAGACAGTGTGTGGAGATTACAAACTATCAGGGAGACTCAATAAAATTTATTTTCATTTAAAATGGTGCTAATTTTGCCCAAAGCAATCAGATCTTATTTTACATTTGAAAGCTAACATCTGATTGGTTAGTGCAAAATTAGCACCATTTTAAACGATAATAACTTTTATTGAATAACCCTGTCTATTCTGCAGGACATAGTTATAAAATCATAAATAAGTGTCCAGTAGATCTCCAGATGTTTGAAAACTATAATTTCCTTGCCTATAGACTGAATGTTGTGAGTTGTAGTTTTTAAGACATCTGCTGAACTAATGGTTATAATATCTATTTCTGTCATAGATCACCAATAAACTACTTGCAGGTAAAGATTTCAAATAAGCTGAGGCCCATGGAAAGGTAGAAGTTGGGGACAGTATAGGCTCATGGGTAGGTAGTAGGGAACAGTAGAGGCCCATGGGTAGGTAGTTGGACACAGTAGGCATATATTATATAAAGTGTACATTGTACATATACCAGGGATCTCTGACCTGTGGTCCTACATTTGTTGGAAAAATAGAACTCCCAGCATTCCACTACAGCACTTACAATATCACAAGGCATGCAGGGAATGCTGGAAGTTGTAGTTTTCAGACATTTGGATGTTTGCAAGTTGAAGAACCCTTCTATATATTTTAGTGGTATGGTATGTTTGTTTCTATTAACATCTTTTATGATGAATCCAACATTTAGTTTAATTTGTAGACGTTTTTGAACTTCCCTGTAGAAAATTGAGGAAGAAAGGGTTGAGGTTTTTTTTTGGGTCACAAAGCTTACGGGTTGGGTCGCAGTATGAAGTGGATAGAAAAGTGGGTTGCGGGTATGGGTTTTATTGGGTTGTGTGCGGTGGGGGAAAATTAGATCCATGCAGGACTCTAATGTACATCTGTTGTATTCAATTAGATCAACTGGACTTGAAGTTTAGTTCTTGAAGACGTTTCGCTAGTCATCCGACTGGCTTTCTCAATTCAGAATGACTTGTACAAGAATCTGTGGCAATTATGTACCCTGGAAAATCCCAATTAGCATATCACAGCCAGGTGTTAAGGGCGTGATTGGATAGTGGCTAAGAGGTGTTATAGGAACGCCCAGAGTAATGTGTCAAAACAGCATTGGGATATTCCAGGGTACATAATTGCCACAGATTCTTGATCAAGTCATTCAGAATTGAGAAAGCCAGTCGGATGACTAGCGAAACATCTTCAAGAACTAAAACTTCAAGTCCAGTTGATCTAATTGAATACAACAGATTACCATGGCCTGATGAATGATAACCTTCACAAGCAGACTCTAATGTACAGTTCTATGTTTTTTGTTCCTTTGGCAAAGTTACAATTTGTATGACAATTTTTTCCACACTTGACTTACATAAAATGGAATATTAAGGACAGACTTGTGATATTATGATATGTTTTTTTGACAGATATCGGTGAGCGGCCCTGCTTGAGGGTGGAAGGTTCTCGTTCGGAAGTCCAACCGGCACTATGGATGATAAATTATACACATATCTTAAATCACAGCAAAATGTACTGCAGAGTGAGGCACAACAACAGATCATTTCATAAAGATCAAGGGAAAGTTCAGTGCAAAATATCATTATTTGTTCACATTTACATTTTTATTATGCGAACTCTTCAGCATATTCTCTCCATTCTGAGAAACCAGTGGAATATAAAATTTGCACTGAACTTCCCTTTAAGAAATGTGATTGGAAAGAAAAGCCACAATAACATAGAGTCATGCTTAGGCTACAGCACTGAGTTACCTGCGTAAAATAGTGTTTTCCCATTTTGCTAGGCCACACTGCTGTGTTGTTTATGCGTTTGCGTGTTTTGCAGATCACTGAAAACGCGGCAACGCACCGGAAAAGCGCATTTTCGGGTGCGTTGCAATTGCAATTTTCATTCCGCTTTTTGCTATACCTAAGCAAGAAATTGCATGTGATTCTGTGTGCAATTGCGTTTGCGCCACAGTGTGGCCGTGCCCTTAACATAGTATATCAATTCACAGAGATTCAATATTATGGGACCAGTTTACTTGGTGGCTACATGTACAAATAAGGAGCAGCCAGATTAGCAATTGTGCAGTTGCTGACAGATCAATGTTTCATTAAGGGCTAGGTCCCACGATCACGCACAGCAGCGCATGCAGGATTTTTCATGTGCGTGATACTCCATGTGCTATGTGTTCCGGCCCAAATAATGTTATTGCCACTCATGCGATACTCCATAAAATTTGGCCACGCATGCTAAGTAATAATGGACCAGACCGCAGCGCACACAGTGGGATCGACCTGGTAGCATTGCACTGGCAATAAAAACTGGAAAGCATGTTCCGACACGCAGTAGTGGGACCTAGACCTTAATCCACCACCTGTGTGTCAGTGGCAACTTCAAGGGAGGTTGGCACCAGCAGGGGCACTAAAGATAGCTCACTGCTTGTACACATGCAGTCTGAGCAAATAGGTGAGATTACGTTTTTCTCTCTCTCTCCCTCTCTCTGATTTGGCAAAATCGCTGCAACAATGTTTTGGAGAATGGCTTTGGACCATCTTTTGCCTTTATAGCCATGCTTGTGAAAAAAATGTATGGAAATTTTTGTCATTATTCAATGTAACTTAAATATAGACAATAAATGCAAAATGCTTTTCTCAGTAGCACCCAGCCTAAATATAAGCTTAATCTGAGTGCCTGCACTATTCACTATCTGACAATATATATATTTTTTTTTTATAGATTCGGCTGCGCCTGACCAGGCCACTGCCAGGTCTGGCCAGGAGCCTGCAAAGTCATCCAGGAGGCCCCGACGAGAATCCAGGATTCCACAAGCAGGTACTGCGGAGCCGGTATCTCGCCCTGCACCACTGCCAATGTCTTTGGAGGACTTTGAGCATATTTACACCAGTAGTTTTGGGGAATTAATGTCCTATATGAGGTCCATGGACAATTCCCTAAAACTACTGGCTGTAAGCCTCCAGAGAATTGCAGTGGTGTTGGAAAGGCAGGAAGCTCAAGGGGTTCAGAGGACCACAGATGCAACTGCTGAGGTGGGAGCATCTGCTGAACCGGGGACATCTTCTGAAGTAGGTGCAACTGCTGAGGTGGTTGCATCTGCTGAGGTGGGTGAATCTGCTGAGGTGGGTGTTTCTGGTAAGGTGGCTGTAACTGCCGAGGTGGTTGCTGAGGAGCAGGTGGCACCTTCAAGCAGCAGTGTTGGGGCATCTTCTGAGAGGAGAGGGTTTGGCATAAAAAGGAGTACTCGGAAGGGGCACCAACCTTGAGGATGGCTTGAAGCTAGGGTGTGGACCTGGTTACACCCACACTGCTTCAGTCCCTTGCCTCATGGTGCTTGTGGTGTTTACTACTGCCTCTTATTTGGTACTGCTCTTTAAATCCACAGCCCTTACAATCTCTCCCCAGCTACGGAGGTTGTTCACAGTGGGATGCTGTACCTCTCCCAGTGTTTTTTTCCCAACCTAAAGTTGCATTTTCCCGACATACCATTTAGCCATTTAATTTTGGGTTTTTGGGGGGGGGGTTGCCTTACTATATGCCTTTACACATTAGATTTTTTGCTTTTATTTTTATTTGTCATCAATAGTGTCTCTTAACATCTACGTACTTTCTCAACAATTGTTGATTTTAGTATTATTGTATGCTAAGGGTGCCTGTTGGAAGGCTATTAATTTATTTTGTCTTCACTTGACTTGCTTATCTTTACCTCTAATGGTATAAACATTGTTGCTTCAGCACATGATCTCAATTTAGAGATAATGAAGATATGACTTGCGAGACAGCTTGATCTAATAATAATTGCTGTATTACCTTTATCCATGTCTTCCAAACATCCATATCTTCCAAGCCAATTTACATACTTTGCCAATATATCCCCTTCAAAAATGGAAATTCTTTATAAGTGAAAATTTTTTTGAAAATTTTAGCAAAAGGTGTTATGATTACGCCTCTATATATTAGTACTTTGATGACACACAAGTACCTTTTGGGATTTTGGCATGAAATTATCTGGCTAAATGGTATTTCTAGTAGCAAGTAGTGCCTAAGATTATTTGTAGTACTTGGGAAATTCAAGATTCTCTTCTCTATTTCCTGATATTCAAATTGAAATGTTAGAACTGGAGCCAACATAGCATTAATCTACTTTAACACCTGTAAAATTTAAAAATTGGGTAATGTCACCACTAACATGTGGTTTGAAATTTTTTCAATCAACGTGATATTTGTTCATTTCTACAAATAGCACACAATTAAAACACCATTTAACTCAGTTTAAACTAGCAACAACATACCCACCCAAGTGTTGGATTTTGCTACTAAAACTTATGGAATGTATGTTTACAGAAGATACTGTACTGCTTCTGTCTCTAGTTTTACCACAGTAATATTCTCATAGAAGAGCATATTGTAAAGTCTCCTCATTGGAAATATGTTAAAGGTAGTAATGTTATGTAATAACACATTTTTTATTGGGGGAGAGGGTTACTGTCCATAGTTCAATTCAACAATATTCAAGTCTTAACTTCAACAGCTACTTAAAAGGATAACTGTGTTCTCTATAGAAGTACCCTACATTTGAAAGAGATGTCTTATACCTTTTTACAAAAAGGCAAGAATGAGGTTTCTAGGTTCTCAGGTTATGTAGTCAGAGGCTTGAAATTTTACACTCAAGACAGTCAAAAGAACCCAGTGAATAAGTGACTGTCACATGCTGTGCTGTGTAAGAAGCCCAACCCACCAAAAAATAAATATTTTCTTAAGGTATTTAAATACAGTTACAGCAGTAGGATACAATTGGGCATGCCCAGTGCCTCTCTGCCTGTGGCACAGGGGTCCGACTAATATTGCTGGTATAGTATAGTATTTGAGGTTGAATAAAGACATACGTCCATCCAGTCCAACCCATCTAGCAATATCCTCATTTCCTGCCTAACTGTTGATCCAGAGGAAGGCAAAAAAAACCCACCAAATTTATGAAGGGTGAAAAAATTCCTTCCTGACTCCAAGTGGCAATCGGAAATTTCCCTGGATC
The DNA here is from genome assembly GCA_019447015.1 of Hymenochirus boettgeri. NCBI lineage: Eukaryota > Metazoa > Chordata > Amphibia > Anura > Pipidae > Hymenochirus > Hymenochirus boettgeri. The sequence goes on from CM033470.1 coordinate 123,848,968, forward strand.
AACTCTACTTTATGTATCAATACCAGTAACTTGCAACATTCCTTGTTTGCAGAAACTCATCCAGCTTTTTTTTGAAAATGACCAATGATCCTGCCATTACAACGTCCACTGGAAGACAGTTCCATAGCTTTACCGTTCTCACAGTGAAAAACCCTTTCCGAGCTTGAAGCCTAAACCTTTTTTCTTCAAGTCTTAAGGGATGTCCTCGTGTCCTTTGACATGTTCTATTGGTGAACAATGCCTCAGATAGTTTATTGTATGGCCCGTTAATGTATTTATACACAGTAATCATATCCCCACGCAAGCGCCTTTTCTCCAGCGTACATAATTGTAACTTTTCCAGTCTCTCTTCATATTCAAGCTCCCCCAATCCCCTTATTAATTTAGTTGCCCTTCTCTGAACCCTTTCCATTTCAAAGATGTCCTTTTTGTACACAGGATTCCAAAATTGCACTGCATATTCCAAATGAGGCCTTACCAATGCTTTGTAAAGAGGGAGAATTACATTTTCCTCCCTTGAATCCATACCTCTCTTTATACAAGAACATACCATGCTGGCTCTGGCTGTTGCCGCCTGGAACTGCTTGCTACTTTAAGTTTGTTATCCACCAAAACTCAAATCCCTTCCCAACAGGGATTCCACACCAGAGCCATTTATAGTATAAGTAGCACAGTATTTTTAAGTCCAAAATGCATCACCTTACATTTATCAACATTGAATTCATCTGCCACTTAGCAGCCCAATGTGATAATCTATCTAGATCCCCTTGCAACATTGCACATCCTCTGAAGTTTTTAATGGTCGACAAAGTTCTGTGTCGTCAGCAAACACAGAAACCTTGCTGACAATACCCACTTCCAAATCATTAATAATAGATTAAATAGAAGCGGCCCCAACACAGAACCCTGTGGCACCCCACGTTAGACTTTAGTCCATAATGATGAAGCCCCATTACAACTACTCTCTGCATCCTATTCATTAACCCAATTTTTCTATCCATGTACAAATGTGACTCCCCAGACCAACAGACCTTAGCTTATATCTTGTCGCCTATGGGGGACTGTATCAAAAGACTTTGCAAAATCCAAGTAAACTACATCTACTGCTATACCAGAGTCTAAATTTCTACTTTACTCCTCATGAAAGCGCACGCAAGTTAGTTTGACAAGATCTATTCCTCCTAAATCCATGCTGGTTACTACTATAAATATCAATCCTTGAAACATACTCTAGAACATTTCCCTTATTAAACTTTCCAGGATCTTCCCCACCACTGAAGTTAAACTTACAGGCCTGTAATTACCACGGCGCTGTGAACGACTACCTTTTTGAAAATTGGAATACATCAGCCTTTTTCCAATCCAGAGGCACCACCACCGACATGTGGGAATCAGCAAAATAAGAAACAATGGCCTAGATAAACTGAACTTAGCTCCTTAAGTACCCGAGGATGTATTTTATCCGGTCCAGGAGATTTATTAATGTTAAACCTTATTTATTTCTTTCTGTACCATATCCTCGGTTAACCAAAGTGAACTTGATCGTTATACCTTTATTGCTACTATACTCTATTGATATCTGTACTTGGATCTTTCTATAGTGTATACAGAGGGAAAAAATTATTCAGAACATTGCTTTAATCGCCATCCTCCGTGAACTAACTTATCACCATTAATTAATGGTGCCACATTCTCGATCCTCATCTTCTTACTATTAATAACTTAAAAAAATGTTTAGCTTAGTGATGCTTTCTTCAGCTATCCTAACTTCATTATTAATTTTAGCTGTTTATTGCTTTCTTACACTCCTTGTTACAGTTTTTATACTCCCTAAAGGCCCTTTCCGTTCCCTCGGCCTTAAAGGTTTTAAATGCCTTTTCTTCCTACCCATTTGCCTCTTTACATCAGAATTCAGCCACATGGGAGCGGATTTATTTTTTTTTACATTTATTTCCCAAGGGTATAAATTTAGATGTGAACTGGCTTAAAATCCCCTTGAACACAGTCCACATTCTTTGTTCATACCTTACCTGATAATACATTACCCAGTTGACATTCTGAAGCTGCTTTAACCTGGGAAAATTTGGCTTTCCTGAATTAAATGTCTTTGTTACCACCCGCGCACTTTCCTCTTCGATACAAAAAGTCCAAATGCCACTTTTCATGGTCACTATTCCCTAAGCCTCCGTTTCCTTTATATCTATAATGCGCTCCACAATGTTAGATATTACCAGATCCTAACACGAGCTCCTTTTCTAGTAGGAACCTCAACCACCTTTGAGAGAAATTATCCGCAGCAAATTCAGGGAACTCATCGCCTTTTTCTGTGATGGCAGTTCCACCACACCAATCAATGTCAGGGTAATTGAAGTCCCCCATATGAGCACACTCCCAAACTTGCAGCCGTTGCCAACTGCATTGAAGTTGACTCACCTCCTCTCTGCTAGCATTTGGCCTTATAGCAGACACCAACAATGACATTACCCCCCTTTCCTGTTGCCTAATTCACCATATTGCCTCCACTTTATCATCCATATCACCAGTTATCTCTTCTTTTAATTTGGCTTGCAATTCTTTTTACATAAACACATACTCCTCCCCTTTCCTTTTTTTTCTGTCCTGCAAACAGGCTAATCCTTCTATATTTAGCCCAGTCGTGAGAACTGTTCAACCACGTTTCTGCTATACCTATTACATCATACTTTTATTCAATGCCTCATTTCCAATTCACCCATTTTGTCAGCCAGGCTTCCGCATTTGCAAACATACATTTTAAGTATGATCCTGTAATCCTGTAATTGTACACTTTGATACACATTCCTCTATCCCCTATGCTAGCCCCACCCCCCTTTCCGCCCACCACTGCCTATCTACACCCGGCTTTCCTCCTGGACATCTATCCCAGTGAGACTGCTAATCCCTTCCCCCCCCCCAAACCTAGTTTAAAATCTCCTCCAACCCTCTAGCCATCTTCTTCCCTAAAAACCTGCACACCACATCAGTGAGGTGCACACCCATCCTACTAAAGAGCCTGTAGCCGACAGCAAAGTCTGCCCAGTTCTCAATAAACCCAAACCCTTCTTCCTTACACCACGCATTAATGCTCTCCTAAGCTCCCGCTCTCCTCCATGGCTTAGCACGTGGCTGGCGGTAGTATTTCTGAAAACACTACCTGGAGGTCCTTGCTTTTATCTTGGCCCCTAGTTCTCGGAAATCATGTTTAGGACCTCACCTCACCTCTAACTTTGTCATTGGCACCAATGTGAACCAAGACCGCCGGGTCACACCCGGCCCCACCACATAATCTATCTACAAAATCCACACACATGCCGAACCCTACACCAGGCAGCAAAACACAGTTCGGCATGTTAGGTTCTTGGCGGCAGATTATCCTATCTACCTCCTTATAATGGAGTCCCTATCACTACCACCTGCCTTGCATTCCTGACCCACCGTTCCTCCTCCCTTGTATCAGAGATGGAAGTCCCCTGGGTGCTCAAGGGACTAGCCCCCTCCATACACGCTAATTCCGAGGTGTCCTCCTCCACTTCATTACCTAAGGCGCAATCTGTTGGGATGGACAATCTGGAAGACGCCCCCCTACTCTTCTCCGTCCCCCACTTCCCCTAGTAACCAAACAAACTACCTCCTTCCTCATCCTTTCTTGTCCTCTTTCCACCCCACCTTATACTGGCCCCAGCCAGTGCCTTGCTGACCCCCAGTTCTGCCAATCCCTGCAACGCTGCAAGCTGCCCCTTAGACTCTCCACCTCAGCTCCAAACGGCAACCACTCACACCTGACACAGACATAGGTTCCCCGAACGTCTTCTCTCCGGTTCCTATACATGTGGCACGATGCACATTGCCATGGTACTGACAAAACTGTCCCTTCTAATACACAACCCCAGCACAGTACGCACAAACCTTGTTAAATTGCCCTTCTTGTTTCAATGTCCTTTTTATATGTCCTTGATCAAGGTCCTGAGAAGGCCACAACAAGTTCGTTACACTCACAGGAAACTTCCTTTTGTTAGGTCCAAAAACACGGCCCAACAACTGTGAATCCTATTTAACTAATAGGCCCAACCCCACAACCCAATTAGTGCAAGAGCCAGAAAGAGAGGGAAAAAAACCAAACACTTATTAAACCCTTTCACAGCCTGTTTGTGATTACAACAGGTACAATACTAGAATTAGATTCCAGCACACCCCTTTAACTGGAATAACGAAGATTAGTCTGCTTACTGCACACTCAGTCCTGAACACATAGTCCTTAACAGTACAAACAATCCTTATTTTCAAACTGTCAAACAATCCTTATTTTCAAACTTTCATACACACCATACAACCATCAAATGATTAAGTGTCCTTTTTATATGTCCTTGAGAGCAAGGTCCTTAAGAGAAAGGGCCACTCACAAGTTCGTTACACTCACAGGAAACTTCCTTTTGTTAGGTCAAAACCCCTGGTGATGTCACAGATTACAGTACTAGCTGGAAAGACCACCAATTATACCAAGAGCGGTTTGTATAGATTGCAGCTAGAAGCATTATGCTGGAGTGCACCTTTACCTTTTAAGTAGCATTAGCAGTTTTCTCATGCTCCATTTTGTCTTTCTTCCTCACAGCCTCTTTTCACGGGTCTGGTCTGTTTGGTTTCTACAGAGGGAATCAAAGTAGGCATTTTGACCTACTTGGATCATAGCCAGATTAACTGGCAAGTTCATATTGGTCTATGTTACATTTGTTGTTGCCTGTTCCAGTGGCTGGAAAAAAAAGGATCTTGGTCCATTTAATATTCCATCCCTCTGTTCATTACACCCAAAATATTGAACCTTAATACTTGCAGACTTCCTGTCTCTACTTTAGGAGTTTATGGAAGGCAGTTTTCAAGCCAGTGATTGATAACACACCTGTTTGCTTTAAATAATTTTTGTTTTTTTGGTCAACTTGATCATTAGCACTTGAATGTGTTTTTGGACACCCCTTTTCCAGTTTTTATACAATATCCATGTACATATTTTGTTCTGAAGATTTATCTATGGATCCTAAGCACATAGCTTCTTGTTTGCCTTCAAATTTTATTCACTTAATATTGTGTTTTGTCAAACTTTGCTGGATTTTTGACAATATGAATAATCTACTCTCAATTGTTTTTAACAAACACTTTTTTATGTAATGGCCGGAAAAAAATAGGCCTTTGAGCCTTGTACCGTAAATACTCAAGTATAAGTCGATCAGAGTATAAGTCGAGGTACCTATTTTTACCTGAAAAATTTGTAAAAACTGATTGACTCGAGTATAAGTCGAGGGTAGAAATTATCACCACTACTGCCTTCTGATTCTGTGTTGTTTTTAGGCTTTAGTTGCCCTTTAAATGGACAGCAGAATTCCCATACTGAACCCATACAGTAAGCCAAATCCAGTACCAGTAACCTCCAATTCCTTGGCACTCCAGATGTTTGGAAACTACAACTTCCAGCATGCTTTGTTGCTGGGAGTTTCAGTTTCTGAACATGTGGAGTGGCAAGGTTCAGTAAACTTTTAATTAAGCTTAGCATCATTTACAATTCTCCTGAACCCCATATTGTAAAGGGCCCTCTGACCCCATATAGTAAAGGACTCTCTGACCCCAATTGTTAAAAATGTCACCTGAGATTTTTAATTTCAAGCTGTCATTTGCACTGAACTAGCAGCTGTTTTTTCCCCAAACTGAGGAGATCCATCAGATTTACAGCATCCAGATGAGCAGTGACAGTGCTGAGTGAGTCCAGCAGCCAGACTACAGGAATCAAGAAGTGTAAAGGCAGATCAGCTCCTGTAACTTTCCATGCAGGTTAACACAGCGCCACCTACTGGTCACTATCCACAATTGCAGAATTTGGATCTAAATTAGGACTTGACCCGAGTATAAGTCGAGGTTAGGTTTTCAGGCTAATTTCAAAGCCTGAAAAATTCGACTTATAATCGAGTATATGTATATAATACTTAATGTATCTTTCATCTTAAATGCCTTTTATTTTTTTATATTCCAGAAAGTCAACAGATGATAATCCAGTGTATTTAAACACTACTTGGAAATAGTCTTTTTTACCCATTTTATTTTTGTAATTGAATTTTTACAAACAAAAATATTGTATTCCATTTTTTACCTTAGCATTTGCAAGACATTACATTAATCTCCTTCTTAAAGGCAAAGTCATTTGAGAGTGTTTTTTGCCTGGTTGCAAGGGGGTGGTTGCCAGTTGAAAGTGCCTTTATCCATTTTTCCATTGTGCTAATATGCGAGTGGAAAAGTTGCCCAGTGGGTGAGCAAATGACATTATAAGGGCAAAGGTCATCAATGAGGTGTTTCCTCCAATCTCCTTCTTAAAGGTAAAGTCATTTGACAGTGTTGTTTGCCTGGTTGCCACCTTTTTTCCTGGAAGGAACCTGATGTGGATGTGCTGGTTGTAAACAGTTGCCCAGTGGGTGATAAAATAACAATCTTTAAGGCAAAGTTTGTGTGGCAACACCTCTTTAAATAGATGCAATGGCTGCAAACACACATTACATATTTTAACTTATAATAAAGCTGCATACACTATAGACCAAATTCTTTGCCTATAATTTATGCAGCTAGTCCATTTCTTAATAATTCTGAGTAGATGATTTAACTTTAATATGTTACTGGTTAACTTCAGTTAAATCAGACTTTTAGCCTGCAGGTATTGTAAAAGGTACCTGTGCAGCTGCTTGAAGATAATAGTAGAATTCCATCCATTTCTATGGACAATAGTTCAAAACATGCAGTATATCAAATTTGCCATACCTTTAGCTTTCATTACTGTCCCTCCACATCCCGACATTTTCAGGTGCAAACGTAAAGTTACAACAAGCCTTCTTTAATTAACAAATGTTTCTTCATAGAATATCATGCGGTAGCAAAAAAAATGCAATGGTATTCTATGGGGATTGTAAATCTAAAACTGCAGTCATAGATTTACACTCATGATGGTAAATTTATGATGTATACTGAAGATTTACAATAGCAATGATTTAAACAATTGTTAATAGTTGGTGTATTGATCAAAAGGAGCACTGCACCTTGATAAATATGGCGCAGTGTGATTAACAGCAGCTAATAACATTAAAGAGTCACGCAGTTATTTGTAGAAATCCACAATGAAAATTGTTCATGTACGTAAGGGAAAAGTGACAATCTAAGCAAAATAACAACATTGGTATATGAATAATCTTTGGATTATACTTTGATTACTATTTACTTACAATGGTTGGTTTCCAATATGCCTTTAACATGTTTTTGATAGTAATGTTTAAATTGATGTGTTCTCTCCCCCCTCAGCTAAAAGTATCCCTAAACATGCAGTTACCAAATGGGCATTAGGGTGTTTACAGTATTTTTTGCTTTTCATTTATCTTTTTTTATTCTTTGACTTTGGACTTTTGTTAATATAGACTAAAAGTTCCATCTGCCATTTGACAATAATCCATAAATGCAGCATTATCAATGTAGGCATGGCAACAATAGTGGATATACAAATGTTGGGCCTGGTCCACTATTTGGAAAAAATGTGATGCTTTAAAAGACTGTAAATTTTGCCAGCAATTCGAAGTCACAGTAAGTGATATGGGAGTGCCATGCAATTTAAAGACATTGTGATTGGACTGTCATCCCCCAGAGCACTTGTCATGCCTGTTGCACATCTTGTCAATCCCATTGTTGGGCCTGCAGTATCTTGAAAACATTGGCTGCTTTACAGCCTTTCGTGTTCAAAATTTCCACATTTGACAACAATTCTAAGTTGCATAATGTGATATGGGAGTGCCACGCAGTTTAAAGACATTGTGATTGGACTGTTATCCCTAAGAGCACTTGTCATGCCCGTTACACATCTGGACATTTCCATTGTTGGGCCTGTTGCATTATCTTGACAACATTGGCTGCTTTAAAGCCTTTAAAAGACTTTCGTGTTCCAAAATTCCACATTTGCCAGCCATTCGAAGTTGCACAAAGTGATATGGGAGTGCAACACAATTTAAAGACATTGTGATTGGACTGTCATTCCTCAGAGCACTTGTCATGCCTGTTGCACATCTTGTCAATCCCATTGTTGGGCCTGTTGCAGTATCTTGAAAACATTGGCTGCTTTACAGCCTTTTGTGTTCAAAATTTCCCAGTTGACAACAATTCTAAGTTGCATAAAGTGATATGGGAGTGCCACGCAGTTTAAAGACATTGTGATTGGACTGTCATCCCTCAGAGCACTTGTCATGCCCGTTACACATCTTGACAATTCCATTGTTGGGCCTGTTGCAGTATCTTGACAACATTGGCTGCTTTAAAGCCTTTAAAAGACTTTCGTGTTCCAAAATTCCACATTTGCCAGCACTGAGAAGGCGCATTAAGTGATATGGGAGTGCCATGCAATTTAAAGACATTGTCATTGGACTGTCATCCCTCAGAGCACTTGTCATGCCCGTTACACATCTTGACAATTCCATTGTTGGGCCTGTTGCACCATCTGTACCAAATTGGCTGGTTTAAATGTTTTACAAAATTTTAATGTTCAAAAATTATTCATTTGACAGCATTTCTAAGTTGCATAAAGGGATATGGGAGTGCCACGCAATTCAAATACATTGTGATTGGACGTCAACCTTAAGCGCACATCCAGTCCAGAACACACCCAAGTGCTCTTTTGTTATGCTAAAAATTGGGCGGTGCATAAGAAAATGTGTTCGTTTAAAGTTAGAAAAATGTTAAGACGTTTAACAAATTTGGCATTGCCCACTAAAATTGTTATCTCTTTAATAACTTTTCAGGTTAGTAAAGGTTTTAATATCACTTATTTTGGGAATTAATATTTGCAATGCATATTTTCAGTGCAATATGTAAAGTAGGTCAATCAAAATACAAGGGCCTGTGTAAACATATAATTATTTATTGCAAAATAAGTAGTTGAATGTGACACATTCCACAAAAAAAATTTGTCAATTGCACTATATATACACACACTACTATGTTCTTTTTTCCATCCAACAATAATTAAGGACCTTTTTAACACATGTAAGAAAAAAAATGTTTGCTTTCCTGCTTGAACGCAACTTTCCACACTTTTTTTTCATTAAGATGAAAAAATAACAATAGTAATAACTGAAATCCTAATACTTCAACATGTTGTTAATCTATGATTTTTCATGAATTTTATGTTGGTTCAGAGTAGTTGCAGCCTTAAAAAATAAAAAAAATAATTGTATAGGTAATAGGAGAAAATTGTACCGTCTTTGCCATTGATGAAAATGAATACATCTTGGATATAAAATAATACCTTTAATTGGCTGACTAAAATGATTGAAAATGCACGATTTCAAAGCACTTAGGCTTCTTCCTCAGGCATAATGCAATAGTGAATTTTGTAAAGCACTCTATTTTATACATACAAGAGCAAAGACTTTATTACATTATACAGATGTTATCTTATGCCCCTATGCCTAGCAATGCCTGTCGTAAAAAAAAAACAGTAAATACACATTCAATGAACACAGGCAGTAATAAAAGATTTAGCAAGGGTTAAACAATCACATACACTTCACCTCTAAGTGTCAATGGAGAGTCTAATATAAATGAGATATTTGTGGTTTTGGGTGATTTAGAGGAATTTTCTGTAATTAAATCTACATGACATTAACAATAGAGACATAGTGGGACATAAAGCTTAGATCTTTGTTGAGTCCAGAGACTCAAATTTTGGTATAAGTTTACATTCCTATTCTCCTTTTGGAATGAAAAATTACCCATGACCACTGTGACTTTTAGATCTTTCAGGCTGTGTCTTTAGCTGCAGAAATGGGCACCCACAGGGACATCTTTTCTTGTTGTTAATTGGGAACCTGTGTGAGTTAATACTTAGTCTCAGAGTCTGTCTATTTTTGCCTTCAAATAGTCCTGAGGGGCACCTAGAATATTAAATCAGGTATAAAACATTTGATGATTTGCAGGATTACCTTGTCTAGGTAATGTAAGCTGCCTAACACACCTAGCTGGATACATTACATACAATCATATTTTCTGGACAAAGTCAATTTTCTATTGTACATTTGGATTAGCACCTTCAACAATATCTAAATAGCGTCAACCCGATAGATGCTGTAAAAATGTAGAATCAAAATTTTTTAAAAATGGTTCACAAATAGGGTTTTTTTTGAGTTAATATGAGTATGCTTATTATTTGGGTAAGCATTCCAATATTGTCATATGATTAAGAAGTATACATTGTTAAAGGTATCTTGCAAGTTTAATGCTGTTCCCCACGCTCCTGTTTTATGTGGTCTTACAGGTGCTGTTCTCCTATAGCTGCTAACCACTAGCAGTTATCTTACTATTTGTAGTGTCTTTGGTAGTAGAAAAATGTACTATGAAAGACTTATTTTGTTTGTTTTATTTGTGACATGCTTGCGTGCACAACGTTTTGGAGTGCCCTGAAACGTTGTGCACACGCAAGCAAGTCTTTCAGAGTAGGTTTTTGTAAAATCAAAGACAATACAGATTGTTAAAGGTATATTGGACAACCATTTTCCCAAAAATATCAAATATACCTTTATTCTTTTAGGTAGGGGGACAAATAGCAAAGCTTGGAACTATATTGTTCATATAAACGACTTACATTACCAATTTTCAAGGTAGACAATACTGTCTCCCTTTCTTGGGACATTGACTGCGTACTGTACACACAGATTAATCATTAAAATACAATGGTTTAAATTGATAATTAAAGAATATACATTTTTGACTAATTTTATAAACAAAAAGGGGAAGTGAAAGAGCATGCTTAAGTTAAAACTTTTTGTGGTTATATTTAAAAATCGGAAAACCATTGTTTTATTTAATGAAAAAACAAGGTTTAACATTTGTGTGTAATTATTTGTTATAATTGCAAGCTTTATTGTGGTTACATTGTTAAGCTAGACAATCTAATTAATTTGACAAACTTGGAGAATTTGGTCTGAGCATATTTTGTTATAAACAATTTTACATGTAATTTTAAATACATACATGCTGCCCTTAAGATGGGGTTTAAATATTTGTTACACTATGTTGTTAAAAATACATTTTTACAATTATCTACAAGTGTTCCATTTTCTTACCTATGCATTTTTGATCTGTGTGTCAGCTGGAGAAATGTCCCTGGCATTTCTTTCTTTGTGAAAGTTGAATAATTCGAAAACATATACAGGGCTAGCCATGATGGCCCACTATATAATTTATGTTGTTAATTTTGGAAAAGGGATTAGCAACTATGCATGCAGTGTTTTTGGGATGTTTTGACGTTACTTGTGGCAATTGCAAACATTTGTCATTTTTACCTCCAAAGAACCCTAATCGATGTACATCCTCAAGTATAAACCAAGGTTTTCAGGCTGTAAAATCAGCCTGAAAATGAAACCTGGTATTATACTCCAGTCAGTCACTCACTCTGCAGCACCATTTGCAGTATTAGAAGTACAGGTAAGATGGATGGAATACCCACTGACTGGTAAGTCCTCTTGTTCACTGAACTGGGTGAGGATGCAAGTTTTATTTTACAAATATCTGGAGTGCAAAGAAATTAGGCTTCATTTGACTTTTAAATAGACAGCAGAATTTTAATAGTAATAGCTAAATACAGTATGGCTATTACTGTATGGGACTACTTTATGTGAAATCTGCAATCAATTTAATGGGAAACTAAAGCCTCAAAACAATACAGAATCCCTAGGATGCTAGTATCTATTGTTGCCTTCTGACTGTCAATTTAGAAAAAGGACGAATGACCGTTGGGCCTGGCAAAAGTAGACGGGCAACATTTCACCACAAACAAGTGTGCAGACCATAGAGAATTACATGATTAGCCATATTTAAAATATGTCCATTCACCCATTTGAATAAACAGTCTAATTTTTGTGTCCCAATCATCTGAAAAATCAGTATATTGGGCGTAACAATTGCACGGTGTGTACATAGCCTTCGCTAAATCAATTTCTTAGGACAAATTAAATATAAGGGCAATGTAGCAAGAGATGTTAGATGTTGATATTGCCTCCCAGTGCCAGTTTGAAACAATTTGGTTTATATTATCCCACTCCATACTATAGTGTAAAGCTAGATACACACAGTACCGATAAAGGACTGAGACCATCTGATACAATAGTATCAGGGCATTATTGGCACTGTGCTTGGCGGCTTTCCCAAACAAGCGCGCAACCACCTAATTCAGGTCAATCGAGCGGGCGTTCAGAAGAGTCTGTAAATTAGCCTAATCTGTGGTACATTCCCTAGAGGGAGTCGAGTGCAGTCGAGGGAAACACACATTCCCAAATGTCCTCCCAATGCTGTGCATAGGGAGAACACTGGGGACTGTATCTTCAGATTTGAAAAATGAATATACCGTGCAATTACAGTGGATCCTTAACAGCTGCCTAGGAATACCCGTTCGTAATAGTCATGGCTGGGAGCTAGTTAACAAAAGTTAAATTGGTATGGAAATTAATTTCAATATTGGATACTCACAACATGAAAAGTCCAAACTTGCGTATCCTGCTAGGGGCCGCCAGCCTGACATTTGAAGGGTATTTTCTATCCAAATAAATAAAACTTGTATTAAAAAATCTAAAACTTAAACAATATGAAGTATAATTTAAGAACACTATTAACAGTACTTACAAGCAAAGTGTGAGACGATAAGCTCTCGACGTACTCTTTGCCCTTCACGAGTAGTGTCCCCAGACCTTGGAACGTACCCTTCTTCATGTGTATGCGAGTCAACGTTGGGTGTGGGTACTCCATGGCGTAAATCCAAATTATGGAGTACTGCACACACAACGGTGATTTCGGACACAGGTGGGAGAATAAAGAAGTCTCCCACCAGTTGAAGAGAGGCACCGGAAGCACGCCTTTAAAACACCAAAACAATGTTCAATGACGTTGTGCGTCTTCCGGTGGGCACGGTTGTACGCTCTCCATTAGTCTGAGGCACACTTACAGGGGTCATCAACCATGGCTGAATCCCATATTCTGTGTCTCCTGTAGATTTGAAAGAGTAATATTACAAATGCTGAATATGCAAATTGTTAAAGGAAGACTAAAGCAGCTACAATATTATATATTATATTCACAGGGAGGTGAGACCCGCTTATTCTCACCTCCCTGTGAATAATAGACAAATTAAATATACTTATTTTTACTGCATTGGTGTTCCTTTACAACATGATGCTACATACACTTTGAATGCACAATGACCTTTCAGTCCTCTAAATTGATACCCTCACACCACTGCTCACAAAAGACATGTTGGAAATATAATAACTATTTGAACCACACTAGAGCGACACCTACATATTTACCCTTTAATGCTGCTTGTTTATACCACACATGATGCAGAGGGTAATAACGTTCACCTGATCCTAGCACAGTTCTGTTAAATGTTCTTCTCAATAGTGTATGTAGTTAAGGGGAATGTTGAAGGGTTAGGTTATATAAACCACATAGCAAAAGTACAGGGGGAGGATAATGAAGTGAACCTGATCTTTTTAACCAGCTCTGTGGAATGTATTTCACAGAATGTTGGAGAGTTAGGTAGTTAGAGACACAATATAGTGCAGGGGGAGGATTAGGAAGAGCACCAGATCCTAGCACAGCTCTGTATAATATACAAAGGGGAATATTAGAGGGTCAGACATTTGGCATGCAATCCACACACATATTTTGTTTTATACAATAACTTACCCACTAGCCAGCCCTCTGGTATTGATCCATGCTGAAAAAGTTCAAAGAGAGCTGTCTGGCGCAGAATATAGGAGTCATGGCAACTGGCTGGGAATCCAGATCTTACACTCATAATCCGCATGTGGGAATCACACACTATCTGCACATTCAGGGACCGACGCAGGTTCCTATAAACTGCCTCCCTGATGCAAGGTGGTGCGAGCGGAATATGAGTGCAATCGATTGCACCAAGGCAATTTGGAAAATGGCCAATTTGATAAAAATCATCTTTTAATTGTTGCCATTCTGCCCCAGTAGATGGGAAGGTAATGAGCCTCCATGCACTTGCATCAGTATCCTACTAAATGTAGGCTAGCTCATGCCAATGATGCGGGAGGTAACCGGCTGAAATGTGGCATTGCCCAAGAAGTACAAAACAGCAAGCAGTTTAGTCATTCCAGGCAATGCCACATTTCTGGCACTCAGAGGTTCAAGCTCATGTTTCACTAAGGAAAATAGAGCATGAATAGCATCACGGTTTAACCGGAACATCCTCACCACATCATTATCAGACAGATCCTCCAAAGAAATTCTTCTGGGGAAGCATCTGGGCTGTCTGATCCTAACAGGACTTTCTTCTCTCCTCCTCCTCTCTAGAGATGTCAGAACTTCGAAAAATCCGGTCCGCGCGAGGATCCGCGGATTTTCTAAAAAAATTTCTAAAAAAAATTTCTAAATTCGAAAATCTGCGAGCGGACCCGTTAAAACGTATTAAAATGAAAGTTCGGCAAAATCCGCATTAAAAGTGGTCTAAATAGCCTTGGTAATGTACACTTAATCACTCAGGGACCTGGGTAATGTCCTTAGAAACACGTATCAATGCCTACAATACCTAAAAATTACAGTCCGCTAGGGTGAATTTAAAAAACGGTGTTTTTCGAAAATACGAGGATTCCCGTAAAAACGAGGATTTCCGTAAAAACGAGGATTTTCGTAAAAACGAGGAACCGGAACTTCCTGCCTATCAAAATGGCCAGTGCTGCAAGGCAACTATATGCCCTGAACTACCTCCTGCTCAGGGGGTATGATGATTTCCCCCCTGGCACCCATCATGTGCGGCGCCGGAGGCACAGAATAATGGAGGGGCTACAGCGCCGCATCCTGCGACGCTTCGGATACCAGACCACTGTCTCTACCCTCCAGAGACAGTGGTCAGACCTCAAGAGGCAGAGGCCTCAATATGTGGCTGCCGTTCGGCAAATGATAGAAGGCAAGTATACTTTTTATTATATTACTGTATTATAATACGTAGTAAAATATTTTAATTCACTTCTGACAAAAACATATTTATATATATATATGTTTTTAAAAACATCAATAATCCTTAAATTTGGCTTGAGAGAGAGAGATCCAAGTTCTTTGTATTTCTCATTCACTGGTTATACTTATTATTACATTATTATTATTCTTGTATTATTCAATATCAGCCCTATTTAAAGGGTAAGTAAAGTCAAAAAATAAATCACTGAAAAGTGACTTTATTTAACATAACACCTATAAATTTACCTGTGTCTATGTGTGGGTATCATTTTAAACACACTTGGTGGCCCACCCTTCCATTTCCATGGCAGCCTTATTTAAAGGCTAAGTAAAGTTAAAAATGAAATCGATCATTACAAATTGATTTCTTTTTATCTTATAAATGCACACTGATACCCACACATAGACACAGTTAAACACACTTTACTGACCCACCCTTTTAGTTACATGGCAGCCCTATTTGAAGGGAAAGTAAAGTCAAAAATAAAATGTTGATCAATTATTAAAAATTGATTTTTACACTCCAAAATTAAAAATGTTGTGTTACCCACAAAATCGATACAGATACAAGTACACACAGCTACTGATGCTCCCCTACACCCAACCAACTTTTCCCTTTCCGTGGCTACAATACACACAATAAAAATATAAGTACTTAGCCAGAATAAGGTATGAAATCATTGCCATAGAAATATGATTGACTTTTAAAGAAACTAAATATTGCCTTATTTAATCTGTATTTTCAAGCAGAATTCAAAGTATATAATTAAATATTTCCTTTAGATATATCATTCATTATGTATTTTTTTATTTTAATTTGCAGCGGAATCATCCTCGGATACCCCACCCCCACCACCGTCCCCGCCAGAGGAAGAATGTAAGTGCAGCCTATTGAAAAAAAAACATTTTTCTAAATCTTTCATTTGTCCAAGGCCACATTACAGCGCACACGAGCCCTCCAGAAACAAGCGCGTGTTTCCGGTGAGCTCATGTGTATTGCCATGTGAGTGCAGTACGATAGCATAATTGTGCAAAAATTGAGGATCACATTAATTGTGCCACACTATTGTGTGCTTTTTAACACGTTGATATGTCCAAGCCCTTTATCCAAATGTTTGCATAATTTTTGACAACTTCTCCGAGAATTGTTTTAGTAAATGTATTTGAACATTTAATGACAGTCAGAGTTAAAATAAATTTCCTTTTTTTTTAGCACTACCACCAACTAGCCCTCAGGCTACGGGCAGCCCATTTCCCCCTCCGGGCAGTCCCTTGCCCCCTCCGGGCTTACCATCGCCCCCACCGGGCAGTCCACCGCCCCAAGAAGAGGAGGAACCGGGCACCAGCCAGACACGTAAGTGCATCCTAAGCAATTTTTTAATCTTTTTATTGACCTTGATTGTCAGCAAATAATTAGTGAAATTATCATTGATAATTAATTGAATTTTATTATTTCACTGATAAAAATTTTCGAAAATAAAAAAGGAAACAAATCTATTAATTTGGCTTGAGAGACAGAGCTTCTCATTTCTCATTCCCATTTATTGTCCCCAACTCCCCATTGTTTGGGCTGTATCTTGTCCCTCAGTTTTTAAGCTTAAGTCACGAAATTCGGTCCAAACGTCCAAAATTATCCAAGAAATGTTCACTACATAGCCTTTTAGGAAATGTTCTTATAATATATTACTAATGGATTGGACGGGGATTGTTGAAATAAAACATTTTTTTTTCTAGAAGCAGGACCAGCCTCTACAGGCCCTCCACCCTCTCCACCCCCTCCACCCTCTCCAGCCCCTCCAGGCCCTCCACCCTCTCCAGCCCCTCCAGCACCTCCTGCCTCTCCAGTCACTCTGGCGGCCATGCTTGAGAATCGTAAGTAAATCATATGCAACGTTAATGAAATGTTATATACAAGACTATTAATATCTGTATTTTCCCAGTGTAAAATCCACGCTACATGATGCAACATTGGGTACTGTGGGTTTGACAATGCTTTTATGGGGGCTGCACCACTTCCAAAAAATTTTGTATGTAGCACAGTCCTAGTGATACAAAACCAAGAATGTTCTGATACAATTTAGCAATAAACGTAATGTTTTATGCCAGCATTACCTACTGCTGTTTATCAGTGATCCCCATGATGCAATAATATCGGTTTAAGTGGAAGTTCAGTGATAATATATATACTTTTAAGGAAAAAAGAGCAGTATTTATCCATCCCAATTACCTTAATCTGCCCATTCAGCAATCAGCATTGTGTCTGTGTATAAATAAATGCAACGGAAATAATGACTTCCTGTTTGCAGGACCCCTAATAGAGACCGTTATGGTCTAGCCCTTGACCAAGTCCCTGGGTTGATTCAGTTGGTCAGTAGAGATCTAAGCATGTGTAACCCATCCAACAGCCAATCAGTAGAAATCACTGTTACCATAACTAGGTATGCATAATATAAACTAAGAATTTTAGAAATAATGATATCTTATACTGAGCTTTCCTTTTTATGACATACCGCAACATTATAGCATTGCAGTACCATGTATGTGTAAGTAGTTATCTGGTGCAAAATTGCATCTACCACATGGTGCTTTAGGAAATGTGCTCGAACATCTTCACCACAATTCTCTCAATATCTTCCTCCACAGAACTACAGAGCATGCGGCGGGAGGCTTTTTTTTTGTTGTTTATTTTTTGTAAATAGTTTTTTTTTTTAAATTTCATATATATATATATATATATATTACATATATATAATATATATATATATTATATATATATATATATATATACAGTTATTATCAAATTATTCAGATAGATTCATAATCAATTTTTATTTGAAAAATTACAATACACATATCTATTTAGCTAGCTATATGTCTGGTACTTATAATTGTATATAACTTAATGCCATTACACACACCACATTGGCCACATTCCCCTATATAGTAGTTTGCACACAACAAGGCAAAGAAGGCGATGGGGGTACTGGTTTACATAATGTCCACTGCGGTTTGCCACCATTGTTGTGGGGCCAGGCAGGCTTGGCCCCACTGGACATACCCCTCACCCCATTGGCTACTCTCCCTCAAGATATGCATTGTGCAAGGGAAAGCAGGTGAAAGGGTAAGGCTTCGTAGGAACAGCAGCATTGAGTTACAGCAGGCCCACTGCAGTTTGCCACCATTGTTGTGGGGCCAGGCAGGCTTGGCCCCACTGGACATACCCCTCACCCATTGGCTACTCTCCCTCAGAGTATGCATCGTGCAAGGGAAAGCAGGTGAAGGGTAATGCTTCGTAGGAACAGCACCATTGAGTTCAGCAGGCCCACTGCAGTTTTTGCCACCATTATTGTGGGGCAAGGCAGGCTTGGCCCCACTGGACATACCCCTCACCCCATTGGCTACTCTCCCTCAAGGTATGCATCGTGCAAGGGAAAGCAGGTGAAAGGTAAGGCTTCGTAGGAACAGCAGCATTGAGTTACAGCAGCCACACTGCAGTTTGCCACCATTGTTGAAGAGCCAGGCAAGCTTGGCCCCACTGGACATACCCCTCCCCATTGGCTACTCTCCTCAAGGTATGCATCGTGCAAGGGAAAGCAGGTGAAAGGGTAGGACTTCGTAGGAACAGCAGCATTGAGTTACAGCAGGCCACTGCAGTTTGCCACCATTGTTGAAGAGCCAGGCAAGCTTGGCCCACTGGACATACCCCTCACCCTTGGCTACTCTCCCTCAAGGTATGCATCGTGCAAGGGAAAGCATAAAGGTAATGCTTCGTAGGAACAGACACCATTGGTTACAGCAGGCCACTGCAGTTTGCCACCATTGTTGTGGGCCAGGCAGGCTTGGCCCCACTGGACATACCCCTCACCCCATTGGCTACTCTCCCTCGAAGTATGCATGTGCAAGGGAAAGCAGGTGAAAGGGTAATGCTTCGTAGTAACAGCACCATTGAGTTACAGCAGCCCACTGCAGTTTGCCTGCCTTGCCACCATTGTTGTGGGGACAGGCAGGCTTGGCCCCACTGGACATACCCCTCACCCCATTGGCTACTCTCCCTCGAGTATGCATCGTGCAAGGGAAAGCGGTGAAAGGGTAATGCTTCGTAGGAACAGCACCATTGAGTTACAGCAGCCCACTGCAGTTTTGCCAACCATTTGTGGGGCCAGGCAGGCTTGGCCCCACTGGACATACCCCTCACCCCATTGGCTACTCTCCCTCAAGGTATGCATCGTGCAAGGGAAAGCAGGTGAAAGGGTAAGGCTACGTAGGAACAGCAGCATTGAGTTACAGCAGGCACACTGCAGTTTGCCACCATGTTGAAGAGCCAGGCAGCTTGGCCCCACTGGACATACCCCCGCCCATTGCTACTCTCCCTCAAGGTTGCATCGTGAAGGGAAAGCAGGTGAAAGGGTAAGGCTTCGTAGGAACCCAGCATTGAGTTACAGCAGGCACACTGCATTTGCCACCATTGTTGAAGAGCCAGGCAAGCTTGGCCCCACTGGACATACCCCTCACCCATTGGCTCCTCTCCCTCAAGGTATGCATCGTGCAAGGGAAAGCAGGTGAAAGGGTAATGCTTCGTAGGAACAGCACCATTGTGTTACAGCAGGCCCACTGCAGTTTGCCACCATTGTTGTGGGGCCAGGCAGGCTTGGCCCCACTGGACATACCCTCACCCCATTGGCTACTCTCCCTCAGAGTATGCATTTGGCAAGGGAAAGCAGGTGAAAGGGTAATGCTTCGTAGTAAACAGCACCATTGAGTTACAGCAGGCCCACTGCAGTTTGCCACCATTGTTGTGGGGCCAGCAGGCTTGGCCCCACTGGACATACCCCTCACCCCATTGGCTACTCTCCTCAAGTATGCATCGTGCAAGGGAAAGCAGTGAAAGGGTAATGCTCGTAGGAACAGCACCATTGATTACAGCAGGCCCACTGCAGTTTGCCACCATTGTTGTGGGCCAGGCAGGCTTGGCCCCACTGGACATACCCCTCACCCCATTGGCTACTCTCCCTCAGAGTATGCATCGTGCAAGGAAAGCAGTGAAGGGTAATGCTTCGTAGGAACAGCCACCATTGAGTTAACAGCAGGCACACTGCAGTTTGCCCCATTGGTTGAAGAGCCGGCAGGCTTGGCCCCACGGGACATGGATACTGCTCTCGGGCCAGGAGATTGACCCAGAGCTGAAAACATTAGCCACAGAGTAGCTGTTGCGGCTGTATGAGAGGTCAGAGTAGATGACACCACAAAGTGCCTCATGGATAGAACGAAGATCAAATATGGAGTACTGCTCTCGGGCCGGCAGGATTGACCCAGAGCTGAAAACATTAGCCACAGAGTAGCTGTTGCGGCTGTATGAGATGTCAGATGTAGGTGACACCACAAAGGTGCCTCATGGAAGAGAACGAAGATCAAATATGGAGTACTGCTCTCGGCCCAGGCAGATAGACCAGAGCTGAAAACATTAGCCACAGAGTAGCTGTTGCGGCTGTATGAGATGGTCAGAGTAGGTGACACCACAAAGGTGCCTCATGAGAGAGAACGAAGATCAAATATGGAGTACTGCTCTCGGGCCAGGCAGGATTGACCCAGAGCTGAAAACATTAGCCACAGATAGCTGTTGCGGCTGTATGAGATGGTCAGAGTGGTGACACCACAAAGTTGCCTCATGGGAGAGAACGAAGATCAAATATGGAGTACTGCTCTCGGGCCAAGTAGGATCGACCCAATCTTAGAAAATTAGCCACAGAGTAGCTGTTGTCGCAGAGTATTTGTTATTTCAACCTGAATAAGCAGTAGAGCAGGTAGGACCATATATGGCCCTGCCATAATAAAAATTTGCCATTTGCCAGCTAAGCTGGCATCAGCTAAGCCTCTAGGTGGAAAATGAGGCAGAAGGACAGTATGGGTGGCCAGGGGCAGGAGGCCTTCAGTCTCCGGGCATCACAATAGGGGTGCTGTATTGAGATGTGATCCACGCCTCATTCACTTGATGAATGTAAGGCGGTCCCATTCTCAGTGAGAACGGGTCCTCCTCTCCGTTACAACCCCCCCTCCCCTGCTGCGCTGAAGGTCCTCTCCGAAAGAACACTGGATGACGGGCATGAAAGGACCTCGATGGCATCACTGTGCCAACTCGGGCCAGATATCAAGCCTCGCCACCCAGTCTCCATAGATCCTCAGTCTCTGATGTGGCTACACCGGCCTCTGGTCCGATGTAGTCGGTGACCTGGCGACTGAGTGTTGCCTGGTGGAGTGCCAGTGGATGGGCCTTGGCAACTGTGGATGGAAGAACAGCCTGAAGTTGGCCGCGAGGCCGCCTCCAGTACTGCTGCTCCTCCTGTCAGGCACAGGGGGACGTGAGCCCTGTTGATCCCCAACATCAGGTGCTGTAGGCCTGCCGCACACTGGAAGGCAGAACAGAGGCAACGTAGCAGGTTTGCCCTCAGTGCTGCATTCTACCTTCCCTCTGAGATGCGGGGATAAACTCCGACACTTTACCCTTATAGGCGGGATCTATAGGGTGGGCCACCCAGTACTGCTCCTTCTCTTTGATGGCTTTAATCCTGGGGTCCTTGCGAAGGCATTGCAGCATAAAGAGCCCATAGTCGCCGCAAACTGCCTCTGCAGAGGACCCCATGTCCTCGATGTCACTGAGACAGTAGTGTCGGGCTCAACCCTCCCCCACCACGAATGACATGTGGTACTTGGGAGGTTTGAGATGTCCCCCTAGAGGAATGCCCCATTTCCCCTTGGTCCAGGTCACCTAAATCCCCCTCCTCATCATCGGACGGCTGCTCTGCACGTGATGTTCGGGCTCGGAAAGCATCACGGTGCTCGCGTCCCCTCTTCCAGTGCTGCTGCTCGACAGCGAGTGCCCTGTCGAGTATGCCGCGCAGAGTTTGCTCAAGGGGAACACCAGTGGGATGGTATCCGCAATGGTGGCATCATGCGGCTTACCATCCTGGTGGCCTCCTCAAATGGCGCGAGCACACGGCAGGCATCTCTACTCAGCAGCCACTGCCTGGGTAACAGCAAACCCAGGTCCCCAGAGCCTGATCTTGCCTCGACTCGTACAAGTAGTCTATGATGGCTCGCCTCTGCTGGAGCGCCTCACAGCATCATAAGACTAGAGTTCCAGCGGGGGGGGGTGTCACAAATCAGACCATTCTGCTTGCTGAAACTCGGCCAGACCGAGCTGTGGCCGTGTATGACCGCCTGAAGTGACTGGATACCCTCCTAGCCATCCTCAGTACCTCCTGGAGACCAGGGTACTTGGTGAGAACCGCTGGACGCCCAGTTTGAGAACGTGTGCCAGGCAAGGAACATGTGTGACTCTGCCCATGCAAGGGCAACAGGATATTGGTGGCATTGTCACACACGACCTTGCCTATTGAGAGGTGGTGTGGGGTCAGCCACCTCTCAACCGCCCTTGCAGTGCTGCCACCAACTCGGCCCCGTTGTGGCTCCTATCACCGAGGCACACAGCTGCAACACTGCATGGCACCGTCTCGCCTGGCACGAAGCATAGGCTCTGGGGGGACGGAGCTGTCCGGAAGGGGGCTCACCGGATAGGAGGGGGGGGTGGAGACTGGCGTATCACCAATGCTGGTGGTACCACATCTCCCCACTTGCGCTCCGTGCCGCTCTCTGCCGGCTAGCAGAGTGACCATTGGGCGGTAAATGACACATATACCGCCCCTGCCCGTGCTTGCTGGACCACGCGTGCATATAATGTGGACACACTTGCCCACACTGTGGTCCAGCGAGACAGATATATTGCCCTGCAGATGGTCGTGCAGGGCTGGTACTGCTTCTGGGCAAAGTACCTACGGCCAGGGACTGCCACTGTGGTGTGCCAATGGCCACAAACTCCCTGAACGCTGCACTGTCTACCAGGCTGAAAGGTAGCAGCTGCACCGCCAGAGTTTGGCTAAGCCGGCAGTGAGACGCTGGGCTTGGGGGTGACTGGGGGACAGTTTCTGCCTCCGCTCCAACAACTGGGGGAAGAGAGACCTGCCTTTTTAGCTGACGCTCCAGCAGCAGTGTCAAGAGGCCTCTTAACACCGCGTGCTGGGCCAAAGGCTGCCTCTCCTCCCTACTTCCACCGGAGCAGCTGATGGGGCCGGGGGGAGAGGAGGAACGGTGGCTACCTGGCACGAGGTAGGGAACGTGTGGGTGCCTGCACGTTCCCTGTCCGCTGCTCCCACCGGGCAAAGTGGTGCAGAATCATATGTCTCCTCATAGAGGAGGTGCCCAAATATGATTTGGTCTTCCCACGGCTAACACGTTGCAGGCACAACTTGCACACTGCAACTGTGCTGTCACCTGGAGCCAGTGAGAAGCCACCGGCACGACTCGGAGCAGAGTCACCTGCTGCTGTGGGCACTGGCACCAGATCTCATTGGTGCCGTACCTCCACGTGCAACACTAGGTGCACTGCCTCTGCCCGCCCCTGCCCCCAGTCCTGCCTCTGGTTCAGGATCGTGCTCATGCTCTGAGGGACATCCCTCAGAGACACATCCTCCTCCTCTCTCACAGAGGGCCCCAATGGACGATCGTTGACCTCATCGTCCACTTCCACCTCCTCAATACTGGAGGCTGCGTCACTAACAGCAGCACATCTGGAACCTCACCCCCTGAATTAGTTCCCCTGGCTGCTCACAGACTGCTGCTGGACATCGTCAGCCTCCCTGTCCCCCTGTTGCACTGAGCACTTTCCTCCGCCTCGGGCGACAGGAAAGATTGTGCATCAGTGACGGCTCCTCCTCAAGCACACTAGCCCACACACATAGGGTGCGAAAACAATCCCGATCACTCCTCCTCCGGATCCCGAAGGTATGCTTCATGTGGGCAACGAACTCCTGATAGAGAGGATCAGGGTCCATGCCCACAGTAGGAGCCTCAGGTGAGGAAGGAGCAGGCACAATATCTACATTAGCAGCTCGGCTGCTCTGTGCCTGTGAGGAGGTGGATGAGGAAGGCTGGGTAATCCACTCTACAACCCGCCTTCCTTGATCAGAAGGGATAGCCCTAGCCCGGCTACCCCTAAAAATATCGGGCATGGTTACCCGGCTGCCTGCGAAGGGCCAGGTAGCTCCCTGGCCAGAGCCTTCAGTAGGCTCTCCCCTCCTCCCCTCCTCTCCTCCACCTCCACGTGCAGAAGCACCCCTGCTCCTGGGTCTCCCTCTTGCCCTACCAGGCATTTGCCTCTCCCAAATGTTAACCAAAAAAAAATAATATATATCACACAACACCACACAAACACCAAAGACAAAGCCAACAAAACAACACAGAAGCAACAAATAAACACAAGCTTTTTTTTTTTTTTTACACTAAAAGCACAAATAGGACACAGACACAACTACAGCAAACAGCAGATCAGACAGCAAAAGCTGCTGATTGCTGCTAAAGGCAGCACTGTCAGTTCACAAAACACACAGACACTGACACACAATACAAAAGACAAACAAAAACAGGACACTAGCCCTCTAAAGTAAAATAAAATAAAATTTTTAATTTGACATAAAATTTGTCCAAAGGACTTACAGGGGGTTAGTCCTTAAAAGGACTTTTGGGTCTCACAAAGTTAGTCCTTAAAAGGACTTTGGGTCTCAAATGTGTGAATACAGGGTGGTTAACAACAAGTGCTAAACCACCACACTGAAATCAACACACAGAAAGCTCAAAAAGCTCAAAAAGCGCAAATTCTCTCTCCAACTCCTACACTGTCAGGTCTCCACTAAACACACTCACTCAACACAACTGACAAAATGTCGCCTGTGAACAGCCTTTTATACCCCCAGGGGGCTGGCAATAATCATGTTAGCTCCATTGGCTAATTTGGTCATGTGGCTTGCTCCGTCTTGAAAATAAGCCCCAAAAATTCGAATTTAACAAAAATTTCTCGTTTTTACGAAAATTCTCGTAATTACGAGAATCCGCGCAATTACGAGGATCTTCGGTTTTTCCGGGCCCCGGAAGATCGCGGATTCTTGTAATTACGGAGATACTCGTATTTTCGAAAATTTTCGGAAAAAAAAAAATCTGCGGTTCGGAAGGCGGAAAATCCGGAATAATCCGCCGTTCGCGGACGTGATAAATCCGCGGCGGATCCAGGTTCGGGTCCGCGAACTGGCCATCTCTACTCCTCTCTGCCTCAAAGGAAATAGTGGCAGCAATAGCTGGCCCTGCCATAATTATCAACACCATGGCATTGTATTAGTGCACTGTTACTGACCATTTATAGGCTGCCTGTTTTCCTATTCTCATCAGTTGCCTAATAAAGTCTGAAAACTGAGCTCTCTCTAATTAATGGAAGCAACTCAGGGGTAGAACATTATCTGCTGATTAATTTGATGGGTGTTTGCGGAATTTGTGTTTTGTTTTATTTTAGCAAGTAATGGATCCATTTTGTGTGAAAAGCTAAAACAAATGACAAGTGAGAGATGAATAAACCCTGGGAAAGTGTAGTGTAGTATAGTATAGTATTTAAATTGGAATAAAGATATATGTCCAACCAACTCAGCAATATCCACATTTCCTGCCTAACAGTTCATCCAGAGGAAGCCAACCCCCAGCAGAATTAGGAAAGGGAATAAAAATCCTTCCTGACACTACTTTATGTATCAGTACCAATAGCCTGGAACATTCCTTTTTTTTTTTGCTTTACTGTTCTCACAATGGAAAACCCTTTTCAAACTTGAAGCCTAAACTTATTTTCTTCAAGTCTTAAAGGGTATGTCCACTTAAAAAATCAATACAGCCTCCAATAGCAGAGTTAATATACATGTACACCTACCCTGAATTACAGCCTCCTCAGAGCAATGTATCAGGAGAAATCATGCTTCATCTGTTGACAGCCCCCCCCGTGTCAGCCCCCCCTCTGTGACAGTCCCCCCTGTGACAGCCCCCCTGTGACATTCCCCCCTCTGTGTCAACCCCCCTCTGTGACAGCCCCCCTGTGACAGTACCCCCCACCCTCTTTGAAGCCCCCCTCTGTGACAGATCCCGTTACACTCCCCCCTCTGTGACAGCCCTCCCCCCTGTGACAGCCCCCCCTCTTTGAAAGCCCCCCTCTGTGACAGATCCCCTGTTACAGTCCCCCCTCTGTGACAGCCTCCCCCTGTGACAGTCCCCCCCGTGACAGCCCCCCTGTGACATTCCCCCTCTGTGTCAACCCCCCTCTGTGACAGTACCCCCCTCTTTGAAAGCCCCCCTGTGACAGATCCCGTTACACTCCCCCCTCTGTGACAGCCTCCCCCCTGTGACAGCCCCCCCTGTGACAGCCCCCCCCTCTTTGAAAGCCCCCCTCTGTGACAATCCCATTACACTCCCCCTCTGTGACAGCCTCCCCCCTGTGACAGCCCCCCCTCTTTGAAAGCCCCCTCTGTGACAGATCCCCTGTTACAGTCCCCCCTCTGTGACAGCCCTCCCTCTGTGACAGCCCCCCTGTGACAGCCCCCCTGTGACATTCCCCCCTCTTTGAAGCCCCCCTCTGTGACAGTCCCCCCCCGTGACAGCCCCCCCTGTGACAGCCCCCCCTTCTGACATTCCCCCCTCTGTGTCACCCCCCTCTGTGACAGCCCCCCTGTACAGTACCCCCCCCTCTTTGAAAGCCCCCCTGTGCAGTTCCCGTTACACTCCCCCCTCTGTGACAGCCATCCCCCCTGTGACAGCCCCCCTGGTGACAGCCCCCCCCTCTTTGAAAGCCCCCCTCTGTGACAGATCCCTGTTACAGTCCCCCCTCTGTGACAGCCCCCCCTCTTTGAAAGCCCCCCTCTGTGACAGATCCCGTTGTAGAGGTCTGCTATCCCTTCTCGCAGTGTCGCTGAGCTTTCCGTTCACAGTCCGGATCATTCGCACATAGCAGATTGTGTGCGAATGATCCGTGTGAACTGGAAAGATCAGTGACACTGCGAGAAGGGATAGCAGACCTCTACAAGGCAGAGGGGGGCTGCCCCCACAAGAGTGGCTGTCACAGAGGGGGGGGGGCTGTCATTAACAAAACATAATTAAAAAAAAAAAATTAACAAAAGCCCCCCCACTACGCGAGAGGAGTGTCTCGGCTATGTGTGAATGATCCGGACTGTGAACCCTCCGTGACACTGCAAGTAGAGACAGCAGACCTCTACAAGGTACAGGGGGAGGGGGTTAAAAGAACATACAGGCAGTGTTGAGAACGCGATCTGATAGCCTGGTAGCCATGGGAACATGACACTAATGTTCCCATTGGCTGTCGGACTAAAGAGCCAGGACAAATTCTCACGACTACGGAAGAATGCTTCCGCCAATGCGCGAAATTGTGCACGCGCGTCGGGAGTTTCTCTGCAGGCGTGATCTATAATGACGTGGATTGGATGCCTGTAATGCATCGGCATCTGAAGCATGATTTCTCCTGATACATTGCTCTGAGGAGGCTGATTCAGGGTAGGTGTACATGTATATTAACTCTGCTATTGGAGGCTGTATTGATTTTTTAAGTGGACATACCCTTTAAGACTTGAAGAAAATAAGTTTAGGCTTCAAGTTTGAAAAGGGTTTTCCATTGTGAGAACAGTAAAGCAAAAAAAAAAAGGAATGTCCAGGCTATTGGTACTGATACATAAAGTAGTGTCAGAAGATTTTTATTCCCTTTCCTAATTCTGCTGGGGTTGGCTTCCTCTGGATGAACTGTTAGGCAGGAAATGTGGATATTGCTGAGTGTTTGACATATATCTTTATTCCAATTTAAATACTATACTATACTACACTACACTTTCCCAGGGTTTATTCATCTCTCACTTGTCATTTGTTTTAGCTTTTCACACAAATGGATCCATTACTTGCTAAAATAAAACAAACACAAATTCCGCAAACACCCATCAAATTAATCAGCAGATAATGTTCTACCCCCTGAGTTGCTTCCATTAATTAGAGAGAGCTCAGTTTTCAGACTTTATTAGGCAACTGATGAGATAAGGAAAACGGGCAGCCTATAAATGGTCAGTAACAGTGCCACTAATACAATGCCATGGGTGTTGATAATTATGGCAGGGCCAGCTATTGCTGCCACTATTTCCTTTGAGGCAGAGAGGAGTAGAGATGGCCAGTTCGCGGACCCGAACCTGGATCCGCCGCGGATTTATCACGTCCGCGAACGGCGATTATTCCGGATTTTCCGCCTTCCGAACCGCAGATTTTTTTTTTTTCCGAAATTTTCGAAAATACGAGTATCTCCGTAATTACAAGAATCCGCGATCTTCCGGGCCCGGAAAAACCGAAGATCCTCGTAATTGCGCGGATTCTCGTAATTACGAGAATTTTCGTAAAAAACGAGATTTTTTGTAAATCGAATTTTGGGGCTTATTTTCAAGACGGAGCAAGCCACATGACCCAAATTAGCCATGGCAGCTAACATGATTTTGCCAGCCCCCTGGGTATAGGCTGCTTCACAGCGACATTTTGTCAGTGTGTGTGGAGTGTGTTTAGGGAGACCTGACAGTGTAGGAGTTGGAGAGAGATTTTTGCGCTTTTTGAGCTTTTTGAGCTTTCTGTGTGTTGATTTCAGTGTGGTGGTTTAGCACTTGTTGTTAACCACCCCTGTATTCACACATCTGAGACCCAACAGTCCTTTAAGGACTAACTTTGTGAGACCCAAAAGTCCTTTTAAGGACTAACCCCCTGTAAGTCCTTTGGACAAATTTTATGTCAAATTTTAAATTTTTATTTATTTACCTTTTAGAGGTCTAGGTGTCCTGTTTTTTTTGTTGTCTTTCTGTATCTGTGGGTCATGTCGTGTGTGTTTTTGTGTAACTGACAGTGCTGCCTTTAGCAGCAATCAGCAGCTTTTGCTGTCTGATCTTTGCTGTTGCTGTCAGTTGTGTCTGTGTCCTATTTGTGCTTTTAGTGTAAAAAAAAAAAAAGCTTTGTGTTTATTTGTTTGCTTCTGTGTTTTTTTGTTGCTTTGCTTTTGTGTTGTGTGTGTTGTGTGGTTGTATATATATAATTTTTTTTTTGGTTAACATTGGGAGAGGGAAATGCCTGGTAGGGCAAGGAGGAGACCCAGGAGCAGGGTGCTTCTGCACGTGGAGGAGAGAGGGAAGGCAGGGGAGACCTACTGAAGGCTCTGGCCAGGAGCTACCTGGCCCTTCGCAGGGCAGCCGGGTAACCATGCCCGATATTTTTAGGGGTAGCCGGGCAGGGCTATCCTTCTGATCAAGGAAGGCGGGTTGTAGAGTGGATTACCCAGCCTTCCTCATCCACCTCCTCACAGGCACAAGCAGCCGGCTGCTACTGTGATATTGTGCCTGCTCCTTCCCACCTGAGGCTCCTACGTGGGCAGGGCCCTGATCCTCTCTATCAGGAGTTCGTTGCCCACATGAAGCATACCTTCGGGATCCGGAGGAGGAGTCTCGGGATCTGTTTTCGCACACTATGTGTGGGGCTAGTGTGCTTGAGGAGAAGCCGCACTGATGCACAATCTTTCCTGTCGCCCGAGGCGGAGGAAAGTGCTCAGTGCACAGGGACAGAGGCTGACGATGTCACGCAGCAGTCTGTGAGCAGCCAGGGAACTAATGCAGGGGTGAGGTTCCAGATGCTGCTGCTGTTAGTGACGCAGCCTCCAGTATTGAGGAGGTGGAAGTGGACGATGAGGTCACCGATCGTCCATGGGTGCCCTCTGTGAGAGGAGGAGGAGAGTGTCTCTGGGGATGTCCCTCAGAGCATGAGCACGATCCTGAACCCAGAGGCAGGACTGGGGCAGGGGCCGGCGAGGCAGTGCACCTAGTGTTTGCACGTGGAGGTACGGCACCAATGAGTCTGGTGCCAGTGCCCCAGCAGCAGGTGACCTCTGCTCCGAGTCGTCCGGTGGCTCTTCTCACTGGCTCCAGGTGACAGCCCAGTTGCAGTGTGCAAGTTGTGCCTGCAACTGTTGCCGTGGGAAGACCACATCATTTTTGGGCACCCCTCTATGAGGAGACATATGATTCTGCACCACTTTGCCCGGTGGGAGCAGCGGACAGGAACGTGCAGGCACCCCACGTTCCCTACCTCGTGCCCAGGTAGCCACCGTTCTCCTCCTCCCCCTCCGGCCCCATCAGCTGCTTCCTCGTGGAAGTTAGGGAGGAGAGGCAGCCTTTGGCCCCAGCACGCGTGTTAAGAGGCCTTTGACACTGCTGCTGGAGCTCAGCTAAAAGGCAGTCTCTCTTCCTCCCCTTTGTTGGAGCGGAGGCAGAAACTGTCCCCCAGTCACCCCACAAGCCCAGCGTCTCACTGCCGGCTTAGCCAAACTCCTGGCGGTGCAGCTGCTACCTTTCAGCTGGTAGACAGTGCAGCGTTCAGGGAGTTTGTGGCCATTGCACACCACAGTGGCAGGTCCCTGGCCGTAGGTACTTTGCCCAGAAGGCAGTACCAGCCCTGCACGACCACTTGCAGGCAATATATCTGCTTCGCTGGACCACGTGTGGGCAAGTGTGTCCACATTACTATGCACGCGTGTCCAGCAAGCACGGCCAGGGGCGGTTATGTGTCATTACCGCCCAATGGGTCACTCTGCTAGCCGGCAGAGACGCGGCACGGACGCAAGTGGGGAGATGGTGGTACCACCACGCATTGGTGATACGCCAGTCTCCACCCCCCCCTCCCTCATCCGGTGAGCCCCCTTCCCGGACAGCTCCGTGCCCCCCCCGAGCCTATGCTTCGTGCCAGCCGAGACGGGGCCATGCAGTGTTGCAGCTTGTGTCCTCGGTGATAGGAGCCACACCGGGGCCGAGTTGCTGGCAGCACTGCAAGCAGGTTGAGAGGTGGCTGACCCCACACCACCTCTAATAGGCAAGTCGGTGTGTGACAATGCCACCAATATCCTGTCTGCCTTCGCATGGGCAGAGTCACCACATGTTCCTTGCCTGGCACACGTTCTCAACCTGGTCGTCCAGCGGTTCCCTCACCAAGTACCCTGGTCTCCAGGAGGTACTGAGGATGGCTAGGAGGTTATCCAGTCACTTCAGGCGGTCATACACGGCCACAGCTCGTCTGGCCGAGTTCAGCAGCAGAATGGTCTGATTGTGACACCCCCACCCGCTGGAACTCTAGTCTTATGATGCTGCTGAGGCGTGCTCCAGCAGAGGCAGCCATCATAGACTACTTGTACGAGTACGAGGCAAGATCAGGCTCTGGGGACCTGGGTTTTTGCTGTTACCCAGGCAGTGCTGCTGATTAGAGATGCCTGCCGTGTGCTCGCGCCATTTGAGGAGGCCACCAGATGTTAAGCCGCAATGATGCCACCATTGCGGATACCATCCCACTGTTGTTCCTCCTTGAGCACACTCTGCGCGGCATACTCGCCAGGGCACTCGCTGTCGAGCAGCAGGCACTGGAAGGAGGAGGACGCCGACACCGTGATGCTTTCCGAGCCCGACATCACGGTGCAGAGCAGCCGTCCGATGATGAGGAGGGGATTTAGGTGACCTGGACCAAGGGGAAATGGGGCATTCCTCTAGGGGACATCTCACTCAACCCTCCCAAGTACCACATTCATTCGTGGTTGGGGAGAGGTTGAGCCCGACACTACTGTCCTCAGTGACATCGAGGACATGGGGTCCTCTGCAGCAGGCAGTTTGTGCGGCGCATGGGCTCTTTCAATGCTGCAATGCCTTCGCAAGGACCCCAGGATTAGCCATCAAAGAGAAGGAGCAGTACTGGGTGGCCACCCTTATAATCCCCGCTATAAGGGTAAAGTGTCGGAGTTTATCCCGCTCTCAGAGGGAAGGTAGAATGCAGCACTATGAGGCAACACTGCTACGTTGCCTCTGTTCTGCCTTCCCAGGTGTGCTGGCAGGCCTACAGCACCTGATGTTGGGGATCAACAGGGCTCACGTCCCCCTGTGCCTGACAGGAGGAGCAGCAGTACTGGAGGGCGCCTCGCGGCCAACTTCAGGCTGTTCTTCCATCCACAGTTGCCAGGCCCATCCACTGGCAACTCCACCAGGCACCACCTCAGTCGCCAGGTCACCCTACATCGATCCAGGGCCGGTGTGCCACATCAGAGACTGAGGATCCACTGGACTACTGGGTGGCGAGGCTGATATCTGGCCCGAGTTGGCACAGTAGCCATCGAGGTCCTTTCATGCCCGTCATCCAGTGTTCTTTCGGAGAGGACCTTCACGCGCAGGGGGTGTTGTAACGGAGAGGAGGACCCGTCTCTCCACTGAGAAGTGGACCGCCTTACATTCATCAAGATGAATGAGGCGTGGATCACACTCAATACAGCACCCCTATTGCTGATGCCCGGACTGAAGGCCTCCTGCCCCTGGCCACCCAACTGCTCCTTCCGCCTCATTTTCCACCTAGAGCTTAGCTATGTGCCACTTAGCTGGCAAATGGCAAATTTTATTATTGGCAGGGCCATATATGGTCCTACCTTGCTCTACTGCATTCAGGTTATGAAATAACAAATACTCTGCGACAACAGCTCCTCTGTGGCTAATTTTTCTAAGATTGGGTCGATCCTACTTGGCCCGAGAGCAGTACTCCATATTTGACTTCGTTCTCTCTCCATGAGGCACCTTTGTGGTGTCACTCTGACCATCTCATACAGCCGCAACACTACTCTGTGGCTAATGTTTTCAGCTCTGGTGTCAATCCTGCCTGGCCCGAGAGCAGTACTCCAATATTTGATCTTCGTTCTCTCTCCATGAGGCACCTTTGTGGTGTCACCTACTCTGACATACTCATACAGCCGCAACAGCTACTACTGTGGCTAATGTTTTCATGCTCTGGGTCTATCCTGCCTGGCCGAGAGCAGTACTCCATATTTGATCTTCGTTCTCTCTCCATGAGGCACCTTTGTGGTGTCACCTACTCTGACCATCTCATACAGCCGCAACAGCTACTCTGTGGCTAATGTTTTCAGCTCTGGGTCAATCCTGCCTGGCCCAGACATTACTCCATATTTGATCTTCGTTCTCTATCCATGAGGCACCTTTGTGGTGTCATATCTACTCTGACCATCTCATACAGCCGCAACAGCTACTCTGTGGCTAATGTTTTCACTCTGGGTCAATCCTGCCTGGCCCGAGAGCAGTACTCCATTCCAGTGGGCAAGCCTGCCTGCCTGGCTCTTCAACATGGTGGCAAACTGCAGTGTGCCTGCTGTAACTCAATGGTGCTGTTCCTACGAAGCATTACCCTTTCACCTGCTTTCCCTTGCCGATGCATACTCTGAGGGGAGTAGCCAATGGGTGAGGGGTATGTCCAGTGGGGCCAAGCCTGCCTGGCCCCACAACAATGGTGGCAAACTGCAGTGGGCCTGCTGTAAATCATGGTGCTGTTCCTACGAAGCATTACCCTTTCATACCTGCTTTCCCTTGCACGGCATACTCTGAGGGAGAGTAGCCAATGGGGTGAGGGGTATGTCCAGTGGGGCCAAGCCTGCCTGGCCCCACACAATGGTGGCAAACTGCAGTGGGCCTGCGGTAACTCAATGGTGCTGTTACTACTACGAACATTACCCTTTCCCTGCTTTCCCTTGCACAATGCATACTCTAAGGAGTAAGCCATGGGGTGGGGGTATGTCCAGTGGCCAAGCCTGCCTGCCCCACAACAATGGTGGCAAACTGCAGTGGGGCCTGCTGTGAACACAATGGTGCTGTTCCTACGAAGCATACCTTCACCTGCTTTCCTTGCACGATCATACCTTGAGGGAGAGTAGCCAATGGTGAGGGGTATGTCCATGGGGCCAAGCTTGCCTGGCTCTTCAACAATGGTGGCAACTGCAGTGTGCCTGCTGTAACTCATGCTGCTGTTTCCACGAAGCCTTACCCTTTCACCTGCTTTCCCTTGCACGAGGCATACCTGAGGAGAGAGCCAATGGGCGAGGCGGTTGTCCAGTGTGGGCCAAGCTTGCCTGGTCTTCTTCAACAATGGTGCAAACTGCAGGTGCCTGCTGTAACTCAATGCTGCTGTTCCTACTTAGCCTTACCCTTCACCTGCTTTCCCTTGCACGATGCATACCTGAGGGAGAGAGCCAATGGGTGTAGGGGTATTCCGATGTGGGGCCAAGCCTGCCTGGCCCCACAATAATGGTGGCAAACGCAGTGGGCCTGCTGTAACTCAATGGTGCTGTTCCTACGAAGCATTACCCTTTCACCTGCTTTCCCTTGCACGATCATACCTAGGGAGAGTAGCCAATGGGGTGAGGGGTATGTCCAGTGGGCCAAGCCTCCTGTCCCCACACAATGGTGGCAAGGCAAGGCAAACTGCAGTGGGCCTGCTTAACTCAATGGTGCTGTTACTACGAAGCATAACCCTTTCACCTGCTTTCCCTTGCACAATGCATACTCTGAGGGAGAGTAGCCAATGGGGGTAGGGGTATGTCCAGTGGGGCCAAGCCTGCCTGGCCCCACAACAATGGTGGCAAACTGCAGTGGGCCTGCTGTAACCACAATGGTGCTGTTCCTACGAAGCATTACCCTTTCACCTGCTTTCCTTGCACGATGCATACCTTGAGGGAGAGTAGCCAATGGGGTAGAGGGTATGTCCAGTGGGGCCAGCTTGCCGGCTCTTCAACAATGGTGGCAAACTGCAGTGTGCTGCTGTAACTCAATGCTGCTGTTCCTACGAACCTTACCCTTTCACTGCTTTCCCTTGCACGATGCTACCTTGAGGGAGAGTACCATGGCGAGGGGTATGTCCAGTGGGGCCAAGCTTGCCTGGCTCTTCAACAATGGTGGCAAAACTGCAGTGTGCCTGCTGTAACTCAATGCTGCTGTCCTACGTAGCCTTAACCTTTCACCTGCTTCTCCCTTGCACGATGCATACCTGAGGGAGAGTAGCCAATGGGGTGAGGGGTATGTCCAGTGGGCCAAGCTGCCTGGCCCCACAATAATGGTGGCAAACTGCAGTGGGCCTGCTGTAACTCAATGGTGCTGTTCCTACGACAGTTACCCTTTCACCTGCTTTCCCTTGCACGATGCATACTCTGAGGGAGATAGCCAATGGGGTGAGGGGTATGTCCGTGGGCCAAGCCTGCCTGGCCCCACAACAATGGTGGCAAACTGCAGTGGGCCTGCTGTAACTCAATGGCTGTTCCTACGAAGCCTTACCCTTTCACCTGCTTTCCTTGCACAATGCCTATCTTGAGGGAGAGTAGCCAATGGGTGAGGGGTATGTCCAGTGGGGCCAAGCCTGCCTGGCCCCACAACAATGGTGGCAAACCGCAGTGGACATTATGTAAACCAGTACCCCCATCGCCTTCTTTGCCTTGTTGTGTTGAAACTACTATATAGGGGAATGTGGCCAGTGGTGTGTGTTAATGGCATTAAGTTATATACAATTATAAGTACCAGAACATAGAGCTAGCTAAATAGATATGTGTATTGTAATTTTTCAAATAAAAATTGATTATGAATCTATCTGATAATTGATAAACTGTAATATATATATATATATATATATATTATATATATATATATGTATATATATATATAATATATATATATGAAATTTAAAAAAAAACTATTTACAAAAAATAACAACAAAAAAAGCCTCCCGCCGCATGCTCTGTATTCTGTGGAGGAAGATATTGAGAGAATTGTGGTGAGATGTTCGAGCACATTTCCTAAAGCACCATGTGGTAGATTGCAATTTTGCACCAGATAATACTTACACATACAGGGACTGCAATGCTATACAGTTGCGTATGTCATAAAAGGAAAGCTCAGTATAAGATATCATTATTTCTAAAATTCTTATTTTATATATGCATACCTAGTTTTGGTAACGTGATTTCTACTGATTGGCTGTTGGATGGGTTCCAACATGCTTAGATCTCTACTGACCAACTGAATCAACCCAGGACTTGGTCAAGGGCTAGACCATAACGTCTCTATTAGGGGTCCTGCAAACAGAAGTCATTATTTCCGTTGCATTTTTTAATACCAGACACAATGCTGATTGCTGAATGGGCAGATTAAGGTATTGGATGGATAAATACTGCTCTTTTTCCTTAAAAGTATATAGATTATCACTGAACTTCACTAAACCGATATTATTGCATCATGGGATCATGATAACAGCAGTAGGTAATGCTGGCATAAAACATTAACGTTTATTGCTAAATTGTATCAAAACATTCTTGGTTTTGTATCATAGGACTGTGCTACATACAAAATTTTGAAGTGGTGCAGCCCCCATAAAAGCATTGTCAACCCACAGTACCCAATGTTGCATCATGTAGCGTGGATTTTTACACTGGGAAAATACAGAATAATAGTCTTGTATATAACATTTCATTAACGTTGCATATGATTTACTTACATTCTCAAGCATGGCCGCCAGAGTGACTGGAGAGGGGCAGGAGTGCTGGAGGGGCTGGAGAGGGTGGAGGGCCTGGAGGGGCTGGAAGGTGGAGGGGGTGGAGAGGGTGGAGGCCTGTAGAGCTGGTCCTGCTTCTGAAAAAAAATGTTTTATTTCAACAATCCCCGTCCAATCCATTAGTAATATATTATAAGAACATTTCCTAAAAGGCTATGTAGTGAACATTTCTGGATAATTTTGGACGTTTGGACCGAATTCTCGTGACTTAAGCTTAAAACGAGGGACAAGATACAGCCCAAACAATGGGGAGTTGGGGACAATAATGGGAATGAGAAATGAGAAGCTCTGTCTCTCAAGCCAAATTAATAGATTGGTTTCCTTCCTTTTTTATTTTCGAAAATTTTTATCAGTGAAATAAAAAATTCAATTAATTATCAATGATATTTCACTATTATTTGCTGACAATCAAGGTCAAAAAAGATTAAAAAATTGCTTAGGATGCACTTACTGTGCCTGGCTGGTGCCCGGTTCCTCCTCTTCTGGGGCGGTGGACTGCCGTGGGGGCGATGGTAAGCCCGGAGGGGGCAAGGGACTGCCGGAGGGGGAAATGGGCTCCCGTACCTGAGGGCTAGTTGGTGGTAGTGCTAAAAAAAAGAATTTATTTTAACTCTGACTGTCATTAAATGTTCAAATACTTTACTAAAACAATTCTCGGAGAAGTTTGTCAAAAATTATGCAAACATTTGGATAAAGGGCTTGGACATATCAACGTGTTAAAAAGCACACATAGTGTGGCACAATTAATGTGATCCCAATTTTGCACAATTATGTGCTCGTACTGGCACTCACATGGCAATACACATGAGCTCACCGGAAACACGCGCTTGTTTCTGGAGGGCTCGTGTGCGCTGATGTGGCCTTGGACAAATGAAAGATTTAGAAAATGTTTTTTTTCATATGCTGCTGCACTTACATTCTTCCTCTGGCGGGGACGGTGGTGGGGGTGGGGTACCGAGGATGATTCCGCTGCAAATTAAAAAAAAAATCATAATGAATGATATATCTAAAGGAAATATTTAATTATATACTTTGAATTCTGCTGAAAATACAGATTAAATAAGGCAATATTTAGTTTCTTTAAAAGTCAATCATATTTCTATGGCAATGATTCTACCTTATTCTGGCTAGTACTTATATTTTTATTGTGTGTATTGTAGCCACGGAAAGGGAAAAGTTGGTTGGGTGTAGGGAGCATCATAGCTGTTGTGTACTTGTACTGTATCGATTTTGTGGGTACACACAACATTTTTAATTTTGGATGGTAAAAATCAATTTTTAATAATTGATCACATTTTATTTTTGACTTTACTTTCCCTTCAAATAGGGCTGCCATGTAACTAAAAGGGTGGGTCAGTAAAGTGTGTTTAACTGTGTCTATGTGTGGGATCAGTGTGTGCATTTATAAAGATAAAGAAATCAATTTGTAATGATCGATTTCATTTTTAACTTTACTTAGCCTTTAAATAGGCTGCCATGGATGGAGGGTGGCCCCCAAGTTTGTTTAAAATGATACCCACACATAGACACAGGTAAATTATAGGTGTTTAGTTAAATAAAGTCACTTTTCAGTGATTTATTTTTGACTTTACTTACCCTTTAAATAGGGCTGATATTGAATAATACAAGAATAATATAATGTAAAATAGTATAATAACAGTGAATGAGAAATACAAAGAACTTGGATCTCTCTCTCTCAAGCCAAATTAAGGATTATTATGTTTTTAAAAACATAATTATAAATATGTTTTTTGTCAGAAGTGAATTAATATTTTACTACGTATTATAATACAGTAATATAATAAAAAGTATACTTGCCTCTATCATTTGCCGAACGGCAGCCACATATTGAGGCCTCTGCCTCTTGAGGTCTGCCCACTGTCCTCTGGAGGGTAGAGACAGTGGTCTGGTATCCGAAGCGTCGCAGGATGCGCGCTGTACCCCTCCATTATTCTGTGCCTCCGCGCCGCACTGATGGGTGCCAGGGTGGAAAAATCATATACCCCCTGAGCAGGAGGTAGTTCAGGGCACTATAGTTGCCTGGCAGCACTGGCCATTTTGATAGGCAGGAAGTTCCGTTTCCTCGTTTTTACGAAAATCCTCGTTTTTACGGAAATCCTCGTTTTTACGGAATCCTCGTATTTTCGAAAACACACGTTTTTTAAATTCACCCCTAGCGGACGTTAATTTTTAGGTATTGTAGGCATTGATACGTGTTTCTAAAGGACATTACCCAGGTCCCCTGAGTATAAGTGTACATTACCAAGGCTTTTTAGACCACTTTTAATGCGGATTTTGCTGCCGAACTTTCATTTTAATACGTTTTAACGGGTCCGCTCGCAGATTTTCGAATTTAAAATTTTTTTTAGAAATTTTTTTAGAAAATCCGCGGATCCTCGCGCGGACCATTTTTCGAAGTCTGACATCTCTAGAAGGAGGAGGAGAAGAAGAAAGTCCTGTTAGGATCAGACAGCCCAGATGCTTCCCCAGAAGAATTTCTTTGAGGATCTGTCTGATAATGATGTGGTGAGGATGTTCGGTTAAACCGTGATGCTATTCATGCTCTATTTTCCTTAGTGAAACAGTGAGCTTGACCTCTGAGTGCCAGAAATGTGCATTGCCTGGAATGACTAAACTGCTTGCTGTTTTGTACTTCTTGGGCAATGCCACATTCACCGTTACCTCCCGCATCTGGCATGAGCGTCCCTACATTTAGTAGGATACTGAGCAAGTGCATGGAGGCTCATTACCTTCCCATCTACTGGGGCAGAATGGCAACAATTAAAAGATGATTTTTATCAATTGGCCATTTTCCAAATTGCCTGTGGTGCAATCGATTGCACTCATATTCCGCTCGCACCCCTGCATCAGGGAGGCAGTTATAGGAACCTGCGTCGGTCCCTGAATGTGCAGATAGTGTGTGATTCCCACATGCGGTTTATGAGTGTAGATCTGGATCCCAGCCAGTTTGCCATGACTCCTATATTCTGCCAGACAGCTCTCTCTTGAACTTTTTCAGCATGGATCAATACCAGAGGGCTGGCTAGTGGGTAGTTATTGTAATAAACAAAATATGTGTGTGGATTGCATGCCAAATGTCTGACCCTCTAATATTCCCTTTGTATATTATACAGAGCTGTGCTAGATCTGGTGCTCTTCCTAATCCTCCCCCTGCACATATTGTGTCTCTAACTACCTAACTCTCCAACATTCTGTGAAATACATTCCACAGAGCTGGTTAAAAAGACAGGTTCACTCATTATCCTCCCCCTGTACTTTTGCTATGTGGTTTATAACCTAACCCTTCAACATTCCCCTTAACTACATACACTATTGAGAAGAACATTTAACAGAACTGTGCTAGGATCAGGTGAACGTTATTACCCTCTGCATCATGTGTGGTATAACACCAGCATTAAAGGGTAAATATGTAGGTGTCGCTCTAGTGTGGTTCAAATATTTATTATATTTCCACATGTCTTTTGTGAGCAGTGGTGTGAGGGTATCAATTTAGAGGACTGAAAGGTCATTGTGCATTCAAAGTGTATGTAGCATCATGTTGTAAAGGAACACCATGCATAAAAATAAGTATATTTTTTGTCTATTATTCACAGGAGGTGAGAATAAGCGTCTCACCTCCCTGTGAATAAATATATAATATTGTAGCTGCTTTAGTCTTCCTTAACAATTGGCATATTCAGCATTTGTAATATTACTCTTTTCAAATCACAGGAGACACAGAATGGGATTCAGCCATGGTTGATACCCCTGTAAGTGTGCCTCAGACTAATGGAGACGTACAACCGTGCCCACCGGAAGAACGCACAACGTCATTGAACATTGTTTTGGTGTTTTTAAAGGCGTGCTTCCGGTGCCTCTCTTCAACTGTGGGAACTTCTTTATTCTCCCACCGTGTCCGAAATCACCGTTGTGTGTGCAGTACTCCATAATTTGGATTTACGCCATGGAGTACCCACACCCAACGTTGACTCGCATACACATAAGAAGGGTACGTTCCAAGGTCTGGGACACTACTCGTGAAGGCAAAGGTACGTCGAGAGCTTATCGTCTCACACTTTGCTTGTAAGTACTTTATAGTGTTCTTAAATATACTTCATATTGTTTAAGTTTTGATTTTTTAATACAAGTTTTTTATTTATTTGGATAGAAAATACCCTTCAAATGTCAGGCTGGCGGCCCCTACAGGATACGCAGTTTGGACTTTTCATGTTGTGAGTATCCAATATGAAATTAATTTCCATACCAATTTAACTTTTGTTAACTAGCTCCCAGCCATGACTATTACGAACGGGTGATTCCTAGGCAGCTGTTAAGGATCCACTGTAATTGCACGGTATATTCATTTGTCAAATCTGAAGATACAGTCCCCAGTGTTCTCCCTATGCACAAGCATGGGGGACATTTGGGAATGTGTGTTTCCCTCGACTGCACTCGACTCCTCTAGGGAGGTACCACAGATTAGGCTAATTTACAGACTCTTCTGAACGCCCGCTCGATTGACCTGAATTAGGTGGTTGCGCGCTTGTTTGGAAAGCCGCCAAGCACAGTGCCAATAATGCCCTGATACTATTTTATCAGAGGGTCTCGTCCTTTATCGGTACTGTTGTTATCTAGCTTTACACTATAGTATGGGTGGGATAATATAAACCAAATTGTTTCAAACTGGCACTGGGAGCAATATCAACATCTAACATCTCTTGCTACATTGCCCTTATATTTAATTTGTCCTAAGAAATTGATTTAGCGAGGCTATGTCCACACCGTGCAATTGTTACCCCAATTACTGATTTTTCAGATGATTGGGACACAAAAAATTAGACTGTTTATTCAAATGGGTGAATGGACATATTTTAAATATGGCTAATCATGTAATTCTCTAGGTCTGCACACTTGTTTTGTGGTGAAATGTTGCCCGTCTACTTTTGCCAGGCCCAACGGTCATTTCGTCCTTTTTCTAAATTGGACAGTCAGAAGCAACAATAGATACTAGCATCCTAGGGATTCTGTATGTTTTGAGGCTTTAGTTTCCCATTAAATGATGCAGATTTCACATAAAGTAGTCCCATACAGTAATAGCCATACTGTATTTAGCTATTACTATTAAAATTCTGCTGTCTATTTAAAGTCAATGAAGCCTAATTTCTTTGCACTCCAGATATTTGTAAAATAAACTTGCATCCCACCCAGTTCAGTGAACAGAGGACTTACCAGTCAGTGGTGTATCCATCCATCTTACCTGTACTTCTAATACTGCAAATGGTGCTGCAGAGTGAGTGACTGACTGGAGTATAATACCAGAGTTTCATTTCAGGCTGATTTTACACGCTGAAAACCTGGTTTATACTTGAGGATGTACATGGATTAGGGTTCTTTGGAGGTAAAATGACAAATGTTTGCAAGCCCAAGTAACGTCAAACATCCCAAAAACACTGCATGCATAGTTGCTAATCCCTTTTTCCAAAATACAACATAAATTATATAGTGGCCATCATGGCTAGCCCTGTATATGTTTTTCGAATTATTCACTTTCACAAAAAAGAAATGCCAGGGACATTTATTACTTTTGCAGTTGATTAAAAAAAAAAGCAAGTTCTCCCAGCCTTCTTAAAAAAGCTGTGTGGCTGAACCTTATAAATTCCCCTCTCTGTCTCTCCCTGCACTATCAGCTGTGATTCCTGTGAATAGATTATAGAGACAGGTAGAAAGGCTTTGTTTACATCAGGTATCACTGGGGTCAAGTGGGAGTGGCAGAAATTATGAATATTCATGTGATGATGCACATTGACTGACAGCCTGCCCAGCACAGTAGCAGAAACGAGCAGAACTTCCCTTGGCTGCTGCAAAGGAAAAGAGGTGATTTTTGAGAAAACAAAAAGTAGGAGGAGGGTTGGGGGAAGGTGAACTTTCATATAGAGAAAGAAAAAAAAAACGATTTTCCATCAGTGGAGATACCCTTTAAGGGATGTGATTTCCAATTTTCAAGTTCTCTCAAGCAAATATTATCAGTTACACATTAGGAAGCTTTCACATGCCCTCTGACCACACCCTAGTGTAACATCAGGATTTAAATGTTAAATATAACACAACGACACTGTGTAGTACTATAACAGTGTTATATCTACCGTCTACTACATAATGACAAGATGTATTGTTATAACTATAACAGTGTTACATCTATCAGCCATCTACTACATAATGACAAGATGTATTGTTATAACTATAACAGTGTTACATCTATCAGCCATCTACTACATAATGACACAGTGTATTGTTATAACTATAACAGTGTTATATCTATCAGCCATCACATGTGTAAACAAAATCTGCTTATATTTTGTGATTACAGCACCAGTTTTAGTTGTAGAACATCATCATAATAAACAAAGCCAAGCTTGTTGTAAACCACATTATTCGGCATAATAACAGGGCATGCAATTGTGAAAAATACATTATTAAGATTCTCTCCTAAATGGAGAGCAGCAAATGTGCCCACCAACATTATTGGCATGTAGAAACTAAGCTGTGTGTCTTTAAAACAGTGTAAAATTAATACACATGAATGATAATAATAAGAACATGCAATTATAATATGTAAACGTTGTACATTGCAAAATGTTTATTTTTAGTTTCACAGGTGTTGTACCGTTATTT
This sequence comes from Hymenochirus boettgeri, assembly GCA_019447015.1. Lineage (NCBI taxonomy): Eukaryota > Metazoa > Chordata > Amphibia > Anura > Pipidae > Hymenochirus > Hymenochirus boettgeri. The sequence goes on from CM033470.1 coordinate 123,892,051, forward strand.
TACGATATCGATATCATTATTTTACGTTAGGTAGCATTATTTTACGATATCGATATCGTTATTTTACGATATCGTTATTTTACGATATCGTTATTTTACGATAGCTATCGTTATTTTACGATCGATATCGTTATTTTTACGACCGTAAAATAACGATATTGTTAGTTATTTTACGATATCGTTCTTTAGCGATACCGCGGTTTTATAAATATGGCCCTATGTGGCTAGTCGCTTCCATGCCCGCTTGTGTAACCATGCATATGGCATACAGTTTGATTTAGGACATTTGGGGGATTGATATTTGGTAACTCTTTTTTTTACATTACATGGGTTTTGGCCAGAGTTATATCTTTAAAAGTTATCTTTTGTTCTTTTTTTCAGATAATCAGATAAAAGTTTATCAGAATGTTGGTTTTTGCTTCTTTTTTATATATTAAACTAATGTTTTTTCTTTATTTTTTTCAGAAAATCTGCTAAAAGTGCGAACTTCTATGGAGAACTGCACCCACAACATTGATGGCATGAATGAACAAACTACAGAGTTACGTAGCTAAAGGTGTGTGGATTTCAAGGATATATAGTTTTGTGGGGGTTACCTGAGTTGACTGAATATTTTCGCTGTGTTTAAACCATCATCCATCATGCATTGTCTCACTTCGTGGCTAGTCGCTTCCACGTCCGTGTGTGTTTCCATGCATATGGAGAGACATACAGTTAGCGGCTCCAGACCCCTACCTTAATACTATCTCCCACATACCTATCTATTGCTCCAACAATTAATATGCATGCATTTGGTTGTCCACTCCAGTGTGTACAGGTAAGCAATACAATTTTCTGTTTCTACCTCACCACTAGTATATCGCATTCCAGACTGGATTAGGTAAAATCAAACTTTTATTTCCAATTAGTCACTAGTGCCCCAACTTCTTTCAGCCTGCTTGTCATGTTTTGAACTAAATGGAAATAAAAGTTTGATTTTAGCTGACCTAGCCTGGAATCCGATATACTAGGGATGCAGCAGAAACAGCAATTCTTTTACATACCTTACCATGCATATGTTGATTGATATTTGTTAACTTTTGATAACTTTTTTTTACATTACATTGAACTGAATTATACCTTTGAAAGTTGTCTTTTTTTCCTTTTTTCATAAAATCTGCTAAAAGTGCGTGTTTCTACGAAGAAAAACCAAGAAATTGATGGTATGAATAAACGAACTGGAGCATTCGGTAGGTGAAGGTTTGTAGATTCCAAAAATATATAGTTTCTGCGGGATATTTCTGAGTTAGGGGGGTGTTTTGTGGAAAGAAAATGCATATTGTGGAAATTTGGAGTTGGCAGAATATTTTCGCTAGTTGCTTCCACGTCAGCATGTTTTAGCCATACATATGGCATACCGTGATTCAGGACATTTGGGAGATTGATGTCTGGAAACTTCTTTTTATATTACATTGGTTGCCCTGGTTTCTACCTTTGCTAATTGTTTTTTGTTTCTTTTTTTCTGAAAATCTGCTAAAGGCACGAGTTTCTTCAAAGAGCTGCGTCCACACTATTGATGGTATGAATAAAGGAACTGAAGCATTAGGTAGCTGAAGGTGTGTAGATTCCAAGAATATAATATTTGTGCGGGATATTTCTGAGTTAGAGGGGTGTTATGTGGGAAAAACTGCATATTGTTGAAAATTTGGAGTTGGCTGGATATTTTCACTTACCTAACCATTCATATTTGGTAATTTTTTTTCTTTACATTTCATGGGTTTTGTCCTAATATCTACCGTTGAAAGTTTTTCTTAGTTCTTTTTTTTTTCTGAAAATTTGCTAAAAGTGAGAGTTTCTACGAAAAACTGCTCCCACAATATTGACGGTATGAATGAACAAACTGCAGGGTTACATAGTTGAAGGTTGTGTTGATTCCAAGAATATATAGTTTGTGGTGGGTATTTCTAAGTTAGGGGGTTGTTGAAATTTGGAGTTGCATATTGTTGAAATTTGTAGTTACCTAAAAAAATTTTGCTTATTTTGAGCCATCGTGCATTTTCTCACTTTGTGGCTAGTCGCTTCCATGTCCGCTTGTGTAACTATTGCATAACCATACAGTTTGATTTAGGATATTTGGGAGATTAATTTTTGTTAACTTTTTTTTACATTACATGGGTATTGGCCTAAGTTATACCTTTCAAAGTTGTCTTTTGTTCTTTTTTTCAGTAAATCTGATAAAAGTGCGAGTTTCTACGAAAAACTGCGCCAACAACATTGATGGTATGAATTAACAAACTGAAGAATTAGGTAGCTGAAGGTGTGTATATTCCAAGAATATCTAGTTTGTAGGGGGTATTTCTGAGTTAGGGAGTTGTCTTGTGGAAAAACTGCATATTGTTGAAATTTGGAATTGGCTGAATAGCTTCGCTTTCTTTGAGACATTGTGCATTGTCTAACTTTGTTGCTAGTTAGAGATGTCCGAACTTCAAAAAATCCGGTCCGCGCGAGGATCCGCGGATTTTCGATAAAATCCGCGAGCGGACCCGTTAAAACGTATTAAAATGAAAGTTTGGCAAAATCCGCATTAAAAGTGGTCTAAATAGCCTTGGTAACGTACACTTAATCACTCAGGGACCTGGGTAATGACCTTAAGAACGCGTATCAATGCCTACAATACCTAAAATTTACAGTCCGCTAGCGTGAATTTTAAAAAACGAGGATTTCCGTAAAAACAGGGATTTCCGTAAAAACGAGGAACCGGAACCTTCTGCTTGCACAATGGCGAGTTCTGTAAGGCAGATGTATGCCACACAGTACCTCCTGGCCAGGGGGTATGATGATTTCCCCCCTGGCACCTATCATGTGCGGCGCCGAAAGCGCAGGATGATGGAGGGTCTCCAGCGCCGCTTCGGCTACCAGACCACTGTCTCTACCCTCCAGAGAAGGCGATGGGGGTACTGGGTTTCATAATGTCCACTGCGGTTTGCCACCATTGTTGTGGGGCCAGGCAGGCTTGGCCCCACTGGATATACCCCTCACCCCATTGGCTTCTCTCCCTCAGAGTATGCTTCGTGCAAGGGAAAGCAGGTGAACGGGTAGGAACAGCACCATTGAGTTACAGCAGGCCCACTGCAGTTTGCCACCATTGTTGAAGAGCCAGGCAGGCTTGGCCCCACTGGACATACCCCTCACCCCACTGGCTTCTCTCCCTCAGAGTATGCTTCGTGCAAGGGAAAGCGGGTGAAAGGTTAAGGCTTCGTAGGAACAGCACCATTGAGTTACAGCTGGCCCACGGTAGTTTGCCACCATTGTTGAAGAGTCAGGCAGGCTTGGCTCCACTGGACATACCCCTCACCCCATTGGCTTCTCTCCCTCAGAGTATGCTTCGTGCAAGGGAAAGCGGGTGAACGGGTAAGGCTTTGTAGGAACCGCACCATTGAGTTACAGCAGGCCCACACTTTGTAATATGGAGTACTGCTCTAGTGCCAGGCAGGATTGACCCAGAGCTGAAAACATTAGCCACAGAGTAGCTGTTGCGGCTGTATGAGATGGTCAGAGTAGGCGAGACCACAAAGGTGCCTCGTGGAGAGAGAAGGAAGAACAAAGTACTGCTCTCAGGCCAAGTAGGATCGACCCAATCTCAGAAAAATTAGCCACAAAGTAGCTGTTGTTGCAGAGCATTTGTTGCCAATAAGAAAAATTTGCCAGCTAAGCTGGCATCAGCTAAGCCTCTAGGCGGAAAATGAGGCGGAAGGAGCAGTACGGGTGGCCAGGGGCAGGAGGCCTTCGGTCACGGGCATCAGCAATAGGGGTGCTGTACTGAGATGTGATCCACGCCTCATTTATCTTGATGAATGTAAGGCGGTCCACATTCTCAGTGGAGAGACGGGTCCTCCTCTCCGTTACAACAAGGTTAGTCCTTAAGGACTGTTGGGTCTCAAGATGTGTGAATACAGGGGTGGTTAACAACAAGTGCTAAACCACCATACTGAAATCCACACACAGAAAGCTCAAAAAAAGCTCAAAAAGCACAAAAACTACACTGTCAGGTCTCCACTAAACACACTCCAACACACTGACAAAATGGCGCCTGTGAAACAGCCTTTTATACCCAGGGGGCTGGCAATAATCATGTTAGCTGCCATTGGATAATTTGGGGCATGTGGCTTGTTTTACCAGAATTTATCGGAGAAAACGGAGGTCCTCGTAATTACGAGAATTCTCCAAAAAAAAAATCTGCGGTTCGGAAGGCGGAAAATCCGGAATAATCCGCCGTTCACGGACGGGATAAATCCGCGGCGGATCCGGGTTCGGGTCCGCGAACAGGCCATATCTGTTGCTAGTATGCATATAAGAAACAAAAAAACGTCCCTATATAATATAGGGTAAAAAACAAGCATATCCAGATAAATATATAGAAAAACAAACACTAAGACGTGTAGAGGATATTAAAGGCTAAAACATATATTTATTATCAAAATGGTAAAAGATCAACAATTGATCGCATAAGTAACTATATAATATTCTCAAAATATGTAACAATAACATTCATATGTGGTAATATGGTAAGTATCACTGGAAAAACCCCGTTATCAAACCACCTCCCTATTATATCAGTAATATCAAATCAATGCGGTGAAAGGTGAGCGATACTTATCAGTCACATCGATCAGTCTCAGTCAAAAGTCCGTGCACAGAAAACATATCAAGAGGACTGTGTATCAAAGAACTCCCATCACAAGGTATCACAGTAGCAACAAGTGGGGTGGCAACAAGGGGGTGTCTAGCACCCAAACGCGTTTTGCTTCATAGCTTTTTCAATGGCGCTGAGAAGAGTGATGTGGAGTCGGCTATTTAAATGTAGCTCTGCCAATCAAAACTGCCTACTCCCATCACGTGTCCAATATCGTCATACCAGTAAGTCTTGTGATCTAACTGTCAGTCTGTATTCACCAATCATAAGTCACACACAAAAATTTGAACTCAAAAATAGCGAAAATTTACAAGACACACTGCGGATCAAAGTGTCCGAAAAATGCAGCATATTTATAATACAGATCTAGTGTCCAACATAGACAAATAACAGATGGAGCATATCTAGTAAATGGAGTAAGTGAAACATCATAGCAAATCTCCGGAGTGATCCTCCGATCAACCACAGTGCCAACTGAAACAAGTTGCTTCAGTCGCTCATGTGGTAACAAAGATCGGAGAGATCAAATAGGTATACCAATACAGCAAATAACTTAGTATCAAAATGAATAGTCTATAATGTAGCACAATACCACAATAGCAGGAATTCAGGATAGAGTCCTTGTGTTGTGCCGATATTGTCCTCTGCTAAAATATATCACTTCAAAATTCGAACAGGACGCTGGCTATATCGTCCGTACTCCCAAGCGCTGGCATGTCCTTATGTCTCTCGATGGATGGTAGTGTCCAGTCCAAAAAAGTAAGAACTATCTGGGATGATGAGTTATGATGCGGGTCTGCTGATAATAATCATAGTAATATTATCCTGGGAGCGCCTAATGGCTCCTTATTACAAAAGTCCTCCAATATTATGTGTCCAAAGTCACCCCAGTTTCATATCATATTTTAATCATCCATACATCCAACTCTCAAAAATGGATTCATTGGGAATGTGTAAGGAACCTGGGTCCAATTTAAGGGCTCATATATAAGATGGAAATTAACTTGTTGCACTTTCATCCATAAATATTCCAGAGAGGTTCAGCAGCTCAGGTATAGGTACAACTATCCGTCTTTTATTCAAGAAAAAGGGACGACATTTCTCCAACTTGATGATGAGGTGGTGAGCCCCCATATTGTAGTCGAGGAGCTGAACCGAATAAATAGGCATAGCGGCAACCGACCAGACAAGTGTATAGTTCACAACAGCTCCACATCAAGAGATCACTCTAGATGAAACATAGAAAGATAAATACAGATGGATAAAAAATAAAAGATCAAGATATATTTCTCATGTTAGTCGGTAGTGAGATCAAATATACGGGGTGAAGTTCATCTCTTCATTCAAACCCTCTGGTTGGACAGTATTAAGATTAAATATCTACCGAGTCTCTGTACGTAACAATATATTATCTATGTCGCCACCTCTGATGTTCAGTGATACCTTGTGTAGCCCCATACATTTCAGTCCTGTGGTTTTCCCTTGATGGAATTTTAAAAAATGGGCAGCCACACTGGTTAGTGGTATGTCATTCTGTCGTGGTCGCCCCGCCAGTCTGATGTTCGAAAGGTGACTAGACAGTCTTTGTTTCAGTAATTGTTTAGTTTTGCCTATATAAATCAAGTTGCAAGGACAAATTAGAGCATATATCACATTTTGTGACTTACAGTTAAAGTAATGCTTAAGATGTACTTTAAATTTGTTCGATGTACTATGCAAGATCTTTCTAGAATCCATATATTGGCAATATGTACAATCACCACAGGCATAGGTCCCTATTAATCTCTCTCCTCTGTTAAGTGTGGTTGATTCTCTTACAAAATGACTGTGCACTAATTTGTCTCTGAGATTGGCACTTCTCCTTGCGGTAATCTCGGGAGAGTCTGTAACAAAATGTTTTAAGATGTTGTCATTGGTAAGCAGATGCCAGTTCTTTTTAAGAACATTTTTTGTCTCTGGCCATCTATTGTTATATTGGGTGATAAATCTCATACTCTTACCTGTGTGATTAATGCGTGTCCTCGGACAGAGTAAATCTGATTGTGTATGGCATGATGCTGCAAAATGACTTTTTCTAAGTATCTGATTAGGATAACCTCTCTCTCTTAGTCTGTCCTGTAAGAGAGCAGCTTCCCTTTCGAAGTCTATAGTCTTAGTGCAATTCCGTCATACCCTTAGAAACTGGCCCCTCGGTATTCCTTTTAGTAGACCAGGTGTATGAGCACTTTTATAGTGTAGCAAGGTGTTAGTCGCAGCAGGCTTCCGATACAGACTCGTGTAGAGTTTCCCTTGCTCTTTTGTCACTATAAGGTCCAGGAATTCCACCTTCGTATTTGAAACCTGGTGGGTGAGAAAGATGTTAAGATTATTGTGATTGATCTTATGTAGGAATAGGGAGAATTCATGTGTGGTTCCTTTTCAGAGTATGAAGATGTCATCTATATATCGATGCCACAAATCAACATGTGACGTGTGGCTGATATTTTCATCTGAAAAAACGATCTCCCTTTCCCACCATCCCAGAAAGAGATTTGCGTATGAGGGCGCACATTTTCCGCCCATCGCAACTCCTCTGGTTTGTAGGTAGAACTTTTGATCAAACACAAAATAATTCTTCTTCAAGGCAAAATCCAAGAGATTAATCATAAAGGCATTCTTTTGTTGTTTAGATTGATTTTCCACATTGAGAAAATAGGAGACCGCTGCTATGCCATGTGTATGTGTGATGTTAAGTAAGTGATCGTCCTCTGTGTTGATGCTTGGATTTTCTGTATGAAATCACCAGAGTCTCGGATGTAAGAGTCAAGGGTCAACACATGGGGTTGTAGATGTTTATCAACAAACTGGCAAACCGGTTCCGTCAAACTTCCTATACCCGAGACTATAGGTCTACCTGGGGGGCTGTTTCTGTTTTTATGTATTTTTGGTAACATGTAGAATGATGGAGTAATTGGATGCGTTACCTTCAGGAAATAGCCTTCTTGATTTGAGATGATGCCATCCGTGACTGCAATGGTGATCATCTCGTAGAGACTTTTTTTGTACTTCTCCGTTGGATCTGAAGGAAGTAATACATAATTATTCTTATTATGAAGCTGTCTTCCCTACAATAATCATTTTTTGGCCAGATCACAATGTTCCCACCTTTATCAGCAGGTTTTATGACAACATATGATAGCTCCATAAGTTCTTTTAGTGCCAAATGCTCATCCTTAGTGAAATTCCTAGTAAAGGTGGGAGTCCTGCCCATTTTTCGGATATCATGAAGTGTGTTTTTATAATAGATGTCCAGACTTGGATATTCAGAGAAGGAGGGTGTGTATCTGGATTTGGGTTTGAATGTGATCTCACTTCCTGCAGGGTTAGTGTCTGTGATGGAAGTCATATCTCTCTCGTCTGATGTCGAAAATTTAGCTTTTAATGCCACTCTTCTACAAAAAAGAAATAAGTCCTTAGCCAAATCAAAGGTGTTAATGTGCATATATGGACAGAAACTGAGGCCCTTCTGTAAAATAGATAACTGGAGTAGAGAAAAGGAATGTTGAGATAAATTAATCACCTGTAGATTGTCAATGGGATTTTATTATTTTATTAATAATAAAATCAAGATATTATTCCCTATTGCCTGTTCGTTCTTCTTCCCAATTGCCTTGGGATCCTTTTCCGATTCCTTAACCGTAACTCGTCTCCTTCTAAGTCTCTGTTGTTGCTTCCCCCTAAAAAAGACTCGGCCTCACTTTCAGACTGTGTGGAATCCACATCAGTCCCTGTTTTTTGATTATATCTCCTTCGTTGGGGAGTGCGCCTATTCAGGGCTAGGCCACACTAGCGCGTTTTTCGCGCGTTTGCGCACGCGTTTCGCGCTCGCGATTTTCGCTAAAATGGAAATCGCGGGAACGCAAAAATTCCCGCGATTTCCGATGCGCATGCGATTGCGCGTCCGTTCGCGTTATGGTAACGCATGCGTTCACCATTTTTGGTGCGTTAACGCATGCGTGTCCATAACGTGAAAAGGCGAAAACGCGTGCGCAAAACGCGAACGCAAAACGCGCAAGAATCGCGCACACAATCGCGTGCGATAACGCTCGCGATTTTGTGCGCGATTCCTGTGCGTTGCAGTGTGGCCTCACCCTCAGTAGATGTTTCCATCTATACACAGTGCCTTTTGCATAGTCTGTTTTGTCACGGGCTAATTTGGTCCTTTTGGTTTTGGCTATATCACTCTCTAATTTTTTTAGATCATTTTTGAGTTCATTATCAAACATCTCAAATTGTTGTTTACTGTGCTGTTTCTTAAGGTCGTCTGTCAGTGACTCAATTTCTTGCTTAAGATCTTTAGACACCTTGTTTTCATTATTTATCAGTAATTGTATCAAAGTCAGAGAGCAAGTCGTTAAAGGGCATGTCCACCCCTAAAACTATAATCCCCCCAACTACTGGCCCCACCATGTAGTGTAGTTTAATCCTTACCTCACATCCCAGCTCCATAGGGTTCTCCTGTAGTCCCCCCCAAAGTCCCAAAAACTGACCACCAGGAGGCTAGCAGGTCCATATAGGACACTGCCTGCTACCTGGCCTCCCGGAGATCACTGCCATGCGTACTGCAGCCCTTCTCCCCCCTCCCTCTCCCTCCCTCTCCCTCCCGTTCTGCTATCCCTCCCCCTAGCGTTTAACCCCTTTAACACAGCCTTCCCCCATGTCCCCCAGCCCCAACCGCATATTTTTTATTTTATAAAGCTCCCCAATGTTTTACTTACCTCTCCGCTTTCCTACCGGAAGTGAGCTGCCGGCACCGTGTCTGTGATTGGCTGCCGCTCAGCAATCACAGACCGGTGCCGGTCCCGCCCCTCTGCTTGCATTTCCTCGCAAGCAGAGGGCCGGGAGCGCAGCGAAGGAAAGAGGGGAGGTAAGTAGAGTTTGGGGGGCTTTCTGAAATTAAAAATTACGCGGTTGGGGCTGGGGGACATGGAGGAACAACATATAAAATTTTAATTTTCAGGGTGGACATAGCCTTTAATGCATTCTCCCATTCATCTTTAAAGGTCTGCGATGGTTCCCAAGAGGGCAGCGTAAGCATACGCAATCCTCTGGGTATTATCTCAAGTGCTAAGTATTTCTCTAAGCTTGACAGATTCCACCAGGATTTAGCATATTTGAAATGTAATTGTTTCAAAGTCCTAAACTGATCACCCTGAATATCACCACAAGCCCCACCCTCTTCTGTAGAGAACACTAGATCCAATGCTGCCAATCGATTAGTATTGAGTGTATCTAAATCACACATGTTGGGAATGGGACTAGGAAAGATTCTGTTAGCAGAATCAATAATCTAATAAGAAACAAAAAAACGTCCCTATATAATATAGGATAAAAAACAAGCCCAGATAATCAGATAAAAGTTTATAAGAATGTTGGTTTTTTGCTTCTTTTTATATATTAACTAATGTTTTTTTCTTTATTTTTTTCAGAAAATCTGCTAAAAGTGCGAACTTCTATGAGAACTGCACCCACACATTGATGGCATGAATGAACAAACTACCGAGTTACGTAGCTAAAGGTGTGTGGATTTCAAGGATATTGTTTTGGGGGGTTACCTGAGTTGACTGAATATTTTCGCTGTGTTTAAACCATCATCCTTCATGCATTGTCTCACTCTCGTGGCTAGTCGCTTCCACGTCCGTGTGTGTTTCCATGCATATGGAGAGACATACAGTTAGCGGCTCCAGACCCCTACCTTAATACTATCTCCCACATACCTATCTATTGCTCCAACAATTAATATGCATGCATTTGGTTGTCCACTCCAGTGTGTACAGGTAAGCAATACAATTTTCTGTTTCTACCTCACCAGTAGTATATCGGAGTCCAGACTGGATTAGGTAAAATCAAACTTTTATTTCCAATTAGTCACTAGTACCCTAACTTCTTTCAGCCTGCTTGTCATGCTTTGAACTAATTGAAAATAAAAGTTTTTTTAACTTCCAGCCTGGAATCCGATATACTAGTGATGCAGCAGAAACAGCAGTGCTTTTACTTACCTTACCATGCATATGTTATAATGATAGATTCAGGACATTTAGGAGATTGATATTTGGAACTTTTTTTTACATTACATGGGTTTTGGCCTGAATTATACCTTTGAAAGTTGTCTTTTGTTCTGCTTTTCGTAAAATCTGCTAAAAGTGCATATTTCTACGAAGAACTACACCCAGAGATTGATGGTATGAAATCAACTGGAGCATTCGGTAGGTGAAGGTTTGTAGATTCCAAAAATAGAGGTGTGTTTTGTGGGGGGAAAAATGCATATTGTGGAAATTTGGAGTTGGCAGAATATTTTCGCTTTTTTTGGAGCCATTGCGGATTGTCTCACTTTGTGGCTAGTTGCTTCAACGTCAGCATGTTTTAGCCATACATATGGCATACCGTGATTCAGGACATTTGGGAGATTGATATCTGGAAACTTTTTTTTTACATTACATTGGTTTTGACCTGATTTCTACCTTTGCTAATTGTTTTTGTTTCTTTTTTTCAGAAAATCTGCTAAGGCACGAGTTTCTTCAAAGACTGCGTCCACACTTTGATGGTATGAATAAAGGAACTGAAGCATTAGGTAGCTGAAGGTGTGTAGATTCCAGAATATAATATTTGTGGCGGATATTTCTGAGTTAGAGGGGTGTTATGTGGGAAAAAACTGCATATTGTTGAAAATTTGGAGTTGCTGGATATTTTCACTTACCTAACCTTCATATTTGGTAATTTTTTTTCTTTACATTTCATGGGTTTTGTCCTAATTCTACCGTTGAAAGTTTTTCTTAGTTCTTTTTTTTTTCTGAAATTTGCTAAAGTGAGAGTTCTACGAAAAACTGCTCCCCAATATTGACGGTATGAATGAACAAACTGCAGGTTACATAGTTGAAGGTTTGTGTTGATTCCAAGATATATAGTTTGTGGTGGGTATTTCTAAGTTAGGGGGTTGGTTGAAATTTGGAGTTGCATATTGTTGAAATTTGTAGTTACCTAAAAAATTTTGCTTATTTTGAGCCATCGTGCTTTCTCACTTTGTGGCTAGTCGCTTCATGTCCGCTTGTGTAACTATTGCATAACCATACAGTTTGATTTAGGATATTTGGGAGATAATTTTTGTTAACTTTTTTTTACATTACATGGGTATTGGCCTAAGTTATACCTTTCAAAGTTGTCTTTTGTTCTTTTTTCAGTAAATCTGATAAAAGTGCGAGTTTCTACGAAAAACTGCGCCAACAACATTGATGGTATGATATTAACAAACTGAAGAATTAGGTAGCTGAAGGTGTGTATATTCCAAGAATCTAGTTTGTAGGGGTATTTCTGAGTTAGGGAGTTGTCTTGTGGAAAAACTGCATATTGTTGAAATTTGGAATTGGCTGAATAGCTTCGCTTTCTTTGAGACATTGGCATTGTCTAACTTTGTTGCTAGTTAGAGATGTCCGAACTTCAAAAAATCCGGTCCGCGCAGGATCCGCGGATTTCGATAAAATCCGCGAGCGGACCCTTTAAAACGTATTAAAATGAAAGTTTGGCAAAATCCGCATTAAAATGGTCTAAATAGCCTTGGAACGTACACTTAATCACTCAGGGACCTGGGTATGACCTTAAGAACGCGTATCAATGCCTACAATACCTAAAATTTCAGTCCGCTACGTGATTTTAAAAAACGAGGATTTCCGTAAAAACAGGGATTTCCGTAAAAACGAGGAACCGACACTTCTGCTTGCACAATGGCGAGTTCTGTAAGGCAGATGTATGCCCCACCGTACCTCCTGGCCAGGGGGTATGATGATTTCCCCCCTGCACCTATCATGTGCGGCGCCGAAAGCGCAGGATAATGGAGGGTCTCCCAGCGCGCTTCGGCTACCAACCACTGTCTCTACCTCCAGAGAAGGCGATGGGGTACGTTTTCATAATGTCCACTGCGGTTTGCCACATTGGTTGTGGGCCAGGCAGGCTTGGCCCCACTGGATATACCCCTCACCCCATTGGCTTCTCTCCCTCAGAGTATGCTTCGTGCAAGGAAAGCAGGTGAACGGGTAGGAACAGCACCATTGGTTACAGCAGCCCACTGCAGTTTGCCACCATTGTTGAAGAGCCAGGCAGGCTTGGCCCCACTGGACATACCCCTCACCCCACTGGCTTCTCTCCCTCAGAGTATGCTTCGTGCAGGGAAAGCGGTGAAAGGTTAAGGCTTCGTAGGAACAGCACATTGAGTTACAGCTGGCCCACGGTAGTTTGCCACCATTGTTGAAGAGTCAGGCAGGCTTGGCTCCACTGGACATACCCCTCACCCCATTGGCTTCTCTCCCTCAAGATGCTTCGGGCAAGGGAAAGGCGTGAACGGGTAAGGCTTGTAGGAACCGCACCATTGAGTTACAGCAGGCCCACTTTGTAATATGGAGTACTGCTCTAGTGCCAGGCAGGATTGACCCAGAGCTGAAAACATTAGCCACAGTAGCTGTTGCGGCTGTATGAGATGGTCAGAGTAGGCGAGACCACAAAGGTGCCTCGTGAGAGAGAAAGGAAGACAAAGTACTGCTCTCAGGCCAAGTGGATCGACCCAATCTCAGAAAAATTAGCCACAAAGTAGCTGTTGTTGCAGAGCATTTGTTGGCCAATAGAAAAATTTGCCAGCTAAGCTGGCATCAGCTAAGCCTCTAGGCGAAAATGAGCGGAAGGAGCAGTACGGGTGGCCAGGGGCAGGAGGCCTTCGGTCACGGGCATCACAATAGGGGTGCTGTACTGAGATGTGATCCACGCCTCATTTATCTTGATGAATGTAAGGCGGTCCACATTCTCAGTGGAGAACGGGTCCTCCTCTCCGTTACAACAAGGTTAGTCCTTAAGGACTGTTGGGTCTCAAGATGTGTGAATACGGGTGGGTTAACAACAAGTGCTAAACCACCATACTGAAATCCACACACAGAAAGCTCAAAAAAGCTCAAAAAGCACAAAAACTACACTGTCAGGTCTCCACTAAACACACTCCAACACACTGACAAAATGGCGCCTGTGAAACAGCCTTTTTACCCAGGGGGCTGGCAATAATCATGTTAGCTGCCATTGGATAATTTGGGGCATGTGGCTTGTTTTACCAGAATTTATCGGAGAAAACGGAGTCCTCGTAATTACGAGAATTCTCCAAAAAAAAAATCTGCGGTTCGGAAGGCGGAAAATCCGGAATAATCCGCCGTTCACGGACGGGATAAATCCGCGGCGGATCCGTTCGGGTCCGCGAACAGGCCATATCGTTGCTAGTATGCATATAAAAACAAAAAACGTCCCTATATAATAAGGGTAAAAAACAAGCATATCCAGATAAATATATAGAAAAACAAACACTAAGACGTGTAGAGGATATTAAAGGCTAAAACATATATTTATTATCAAAATGGTAAAAGATCAACAATTGATCGCATAAGTAACTATATAATTTCTCAAAATATGTACTAACATTCATATGTGGTAATATGGTAGTATCACTGGAAAAACCCCGTTATCAAACCACCTCCCTATTATATCAGTAATATCAAATCAATGCGGTGAAAGGTGAGCGATACTTATCAGCACATCGATCAGTCTCAGTCAAAAGTCCGTGCACAGAAAACATCAAGAGGACTGTGTATCAAAGAACTCCCATCACAAGGTATCACAGTAGCAACAAGTGGGGTGGCAACAGGGGGTGTCTAGCACCCAAACGTTTTGCTTCATAGCTTTTCAATGGCGCTGAGAAGAGTGATTGGAGTCGGCTATTTAATGTAGCTCTGCCATCAAAACTGCCTACTCCCATCACTGTCCAATATCGTCATACCAGTAAGTCTTGTGATCTAACTGTCAGTCTGTATTCACCAATCATAAGTCACACACAAATTGAACTCAAAAATAGCGAAAATTTACAAGACACACTGCGGATCAAGTGTCCGAAAAATGCAGCATATTTATAATACAGATCTAGTGTCCAACATAGACAAATAACAGATGGAGCATATCAGTAAATGGAGTAAGTGAAACATCATAGCAAATCTCCGAGTGATCCTCCGATCAACCACAGTGCCAACTGAAACAAGTTGCTTCAGTCGCTCATGTGGTAACAAAATCGGAGAGATCAAATAGTATACCAATACAGCAAATAACTTAGTATCAAATGAATAGTCTATAATGTAGCACAATACCACAATAGCAGAATTCAGGATAGAGTCCTTGTGTTGTGCCGATATTGTCCTCTGCTAAAATATATCACTTCAAAATTTCGAACAGACGCTGGCTATATCTTCGTACTCCCAAGCGCTGGCATGTCCTTATGTCTCTCGATGGATGGTAGTGTCCAGTCCAAAAAGTAAGAACTATCTGGGATGATGAGTTATGATGCGGGTCTGCTGATAATAATCTATTAATATTTATCCTGGGAGCGCCTAATGGCTCCTTATTACAAAAGTCCTCCAATATTATGTTGCCCAAAGTCACCCCAGTTTCATACATATTTTATCATCCATACATCCAACTCTCAAAATGGATTCATTGGAATGTGTAAGGAACCTGGGTCCAATTTAAGGGCTCATATATAAGATGGAAATTAACTTGTTGCACTTTCATCCATAAATATTCCAGAGAGTTCAGCAGCTCAGGTATAGGTACAACTATCCGTCTTTTTTCAGAAAAAGGGACGACATTTCTCCAACTTGATGATGAGGTGGTGAGCCCCCATATTGTAGTCGAGGAGCTGAACCGAATAAATAGGCATAGCGGCAACCGACCAGACAAGTGTATAGTTCACAACAGCTCCACATCAAGAGATCACTCTAGATGAAACATAGAAAGTAAATACAGATGGATAAAAAATAAAAGATCAAGATATATTTCTCATGTTGTCGGTAGTGAGATCAAATATACGGGGTGAAGTTCATCTCTTCATTCAAACCCTCTGTTGGACAGTATTAAGATTAAATATCTACCGAGTCTCTGTACGTAACAATATATTATCTATGCGCCACCTCTGATGTTCAGTGATACCTTGTGTAGCCCCATACATTTCAGTCCTGTGGTTTTCCCTTGATGGAATTTTAAAAAATGGGCAGCCACACTGGTTATGGGTATGTCTTCTGTCGTGGTCGCCCCGCCAGTCTGATGTTCGAAAGGTGACTAGACAGTCTTTGTTTCAGTAATTGTTTAGTTTTGCCTATATAAATCAAGTTGCAAGGACAAATTAAGCATATATCACATTTTGTGACTTACATTAAAGTAATGCTTAGATGTACTTTAAATTTGTTCGATGTACTATGCAAATCTTTCTAGAATCCATATATTGGCAATATGTACATTCACCACAGCATAGGTCCCTATTAATCTCTCTCCTCTGTTAAGTGTGGTTGATTCTCTTACAAAATGACTGTGCACTAATTTGTCTCTGAGATTTGGCACTTCTCCTTGCGGTAATCTCGGGAGAGTCTGTAACAAAATGTTTTAAGATGTTGTCATTGGTAAGCAGATGCCAGTTTCTTTTAAGAACATTTTTTGTCTCTGGCCATCTATTGTTATATTGGGTGATAAATCTCATACCTTACCTGTGTGATTAATGCGTGTCCTCGGACAGAGTAAATCTGATTGTGTATGGCATGATGCTGCAAATGACTTTTTCTAAGTATCTGATTAGGATAACCTCTCTCTCTTAGTCTGTCCTGTAAGAGAGCAGCTTCCCTTTCGAAGTCTATAGTCTTAGTGCAATTCCGTCATACCCTTAGAACTGGCCCCTCGGTATTCCTTTTAGTAGACCAGGTGTATGACACTTTTATAGTGTAGCAAGGTTTTTAGTCGCAGCAGGCTTCCGATACAGACTCGTGTAGAGTTTCCCTTGCTCTTTTGTCACTATAAGGTCCAGGAATTCCACCTTCGTATTTGAAACCTGGTGGGTGAGAAGATGTTAAGATTATTGTGATTGATCTTATGTAGGAATAGGAGAATTCATGTGTGGTTCCTTTTCAGAGTATGAAGATGTCATCTATATATCGATGCCACAAATCAACATGTGACGTGTGGCTGATATTTTTCATCTGAAAAAACGATCTCCCTTTCCCACATCCCAGAAAGAGATTTGCGTATAAGGGCGCACATTTTCCGCCCATCCAACTCCTCTGGTTTGTAGGTAGAACTTTTGATCAAACACAAAATAATTCTTCTCAAGGAAAATCCAAGAGATTAATCAAAAGGCCTTTGGGGTTAGATTGATTTTCCACATGTGAGAAAATAGGAGACCGCTGCTATGCCATGTGTATGTGTGATGTTAAGTAAGTGATCGTCCTCTGTGTTGAGCTTGGATTTTCGATGAAATCACCAGAGTCTCGGATGTAAGAGTCAAGGGTCAACACATGGGTTGTAGATGTTTATCAACAAACTGGCAAACCGGTTCCGTCAAACTTCCTATACCCGAGACATAGGTCTACCTGGGGGGCTGTTTCTGGGTGTGGCTAGTCGCTTCCACGTCCGCTTGTATAACCATGCATATGGCATACAGTTTGATTTAGGACATTTGGGAGATTGATTTTTAGAACTTTCTTTTACATTACATGGGTTTTAGCTCAAGTTATACCGTTGAAAGTTGTCTTTTGTTCTTTTTTTTTTAAAGAAAATTTTATAAAAGTGCGTGTTTCTATGAAGAACTGCGCCCACAACATTGATGATATGAATAAACAAACTAAAGAGTTACGTGACTGAAGGTGTGTAGATTCCAAGAATATATAGTTTGTGGGGGATTTTTCTGAGTTAGGGTGGTGTTTTGTGTATTGTTGAAATTTGGAGTTGGCTGAATATTTTTGCTTTTTTTTTTAGCGATTGTGGATGGTCGAACTTCATGGCTAGTCACTTCCACATCAGCGTATTGTAACCATACTTACAGCATCCTGGCACTCAGCCTCATAAAGTCTGAAAACTGAGCTCTCTCTAATTAATGGAAGCAACTCAGGGGTAGAACATTATCTGCTGATTAATTTGATGGGTGTTTGCCGGAATTTGTGTTTTGTTTTATTTAGCAAGTAATGGTCCATTTTGGTGTGAAAAGCTAAAACAAATGACAAGTGAGAATGAATAAACCCGGGAAAGTGTAGTGTAGTATAGTATAGTATTTAAATGGAATAAAAGATATATGTCAACCAACTCAGCAATATCCACATTTCCTGCCTAACAGTTTCATCCAGAGGAAGCCAACCCCCAGCAGAATTAGGAAAGGGAATAAAAATCCTTCTGACACTACTTATGTATCAGTACCAATAGCCGGACATTCCTTTTTTTTTTGCTTTACTGTTCTCACAATGGAAACCCCTTTTCAAACTTGAAGCCTAAACTTATTTTCTTCAAGTCTTAGGGTATGTCCACTTAAAAAATCAATACAGCCTCCAATAGCAGAGTTAATATACATGTACACCTACCCTGAATACAGCCCTCCTCAGAGCAATGTATCAGGAGAAATCATGCTTCAGATGCCTGTATGCATTACAGGCATCCAATCCACGTCATTTAGATCACGCCTGCAAAGAAACTCCCGACGCGCGTGCACAATTTCGCGCATGCGCGGAAGCATTCTTCCGTAGTCGTGAGAATTTGTCCTGGCTCTTTAGTCCGACAGCCAATGGGAACTAGTGTCATGTTCCCATGGCTACCAGCGCTACAGATCGCGTTCTCAACACTGCCTCGTATTTTCTTTTAACCCCCTCCCCCTGTACCTTGTAGAGGTTCTGCTGTCTCTACTTGCAGTGTCACGGAGGTTCACAGTCGGATCATTCACACATAGCCGAGACACTCCCTCTCGCGTATGTGTGTGGCTTTTGTTATGTTTTTTTTTTTAATTACGTTTTGTTAATGACAGCCCCCCCCCTCTTGTGACAGCCACTCTCTGTGGTGACAGCCCCCCTCTGCCTTGTAAGGGTCTGCTATCCCTTCTCGCAGTGTCACTGACTTTCCATTCACATCCGATCATTCGCACACACTCTGCTATGTGCAATGATCCGGACTGTGAACGCGGAAAGCAGCGACACTGCGAGAAGGGATAGCAGACCTCTACAACGGGATCTGTCACAGAGGGGGGCTTTCAAAGAGGGGGGCTGTCACAGAGGGGGGACTGTAACAGGGATCTGTCACAGAGGGGGCTTCAAAGAGGGGGGGCTGTCACAGGGGGGGCTGTCACAGGGGGGATGGCTGTCACAGAGGGGGAGTGTAACGGGAATCTGTCACAGGGGGCTTTCAAAGAGGGGGGTACTGTCACAGGGGGCTGTCCACAGAGGGGGGTGACACAGAGGGGAATGTCACAGGGGGGGCTGTCACAGGGGAGGGGCTGTCACGGGGGGGACTTGTCACAGAGGGGGCTTTCAAAGAGGGGGGACTGTCACAGGGGGGCTGTCACAGGGGGGCTGTCACAGAGGGAGGGCTGTCACAGAGGGGGGACTGTAACAGGGGATCTGTCACAGAGGGGGCTTTCAAAGAGGGGGCTGTCACAGGGGGGAGGGCTGTCACAAGGGGGGAGTGTAATGGGATCTGTCACAGAGGGGGGCTTTCAAAGAGGGGGGGGCTTTCACAGGGGGGCTGTCCACAGGGGGGAGGCTGTCACAGAGGGGGAGTGTAACGGGATCTGTCACAGGGGGGCTTTCAAAGAGGGGGGTACTGTCACAGAGGGGAGGTTGACACAGAGGGGGAATGTCACAGGGGGCGTCACGGGGGGGACTGTCACGGGGGAGGGCTGTCACAGAGGGGGGACTGTAACAGGGGATCTGTCACAAGAGGGGGGCTTTCACAGAGGGGGGCTGTCACAGGGGGGAGGGCTGTCACAGAGGGGGGAGTGTAACGGGAATTTGTCACAGAGGGGGGCTTTCAAAGAGGGGTGTACGTCACAGGGGGGCTGTCACAGAGGGGGTTGACACAGAGGGGGGAATGTCACAGGGGGGCTGTCACAGGGGGGACTGTCCAGAGGGGGGCTGACACGGGGGGGGCTGTCACAGAGGGGGGCTGTAATAGAAGGGGGTCTGTCACAGTGGGGGGAATGTCACGGGGGGACTGTCATAGAAGGGGGGCTGTTACAGAGGGGGGAACTGTCACAGGGGGAGGGTTGTCACAGAGGGGGGGGACTGTTCAGACACCCCCCCCCACACACACACACATTTGGTTTCTATAATCTATTACTTTTGCAGTTTGATTAAAAAAAAAAGCAAGTTCTCCCAGCCTTCTTAAAAAACTGTGTGGCTGAACCTTATAAATTCCCCTCTCTGTCTCTCCCTGCACTATCAGCTGTGATTCCTGTGATAGATTATAGAGACAGGTAGAAAGGCTTGGTTTACAATCAGGTATCACTGGGGTCAAGTGGGAGTGGCAGAAATTATGAATATTCATGTGATGATGCACATTGACTGACAGCCTGCCCAGCACAGTAGCAGAAACGAGCAGAACTTCCCTTGGCTGCTGCAAAGGAAAAGAGGTGATTTTTGAGAAAACAAAAGTAGGAGGAGGGTTGGGGGAAGGTGAACTTTCATAGAGAAAGAAAAAAAAAACGATTTTCCATCAGTGGAGATACCTTTAAGGGTATGTGATTCCAATTTTCAAGTTCTCTCAGCAAATATTATCAGTTACACATTAGGAAGCTTTCACATGCCCTCTGACCACACCCTAGTGTAACATCAGGATAAATGTAAATATAACACAACGACACTGTGTAGTCTATAACAGTGTTATATCTACCGTCTACTACATAATGACAAGATGTATTGTTTAACTATACAGTGTTACATCTATCAGCCATCTCTACATAATGACAAGATGTATTGTTATAACTATAACAGTGTTACATCTATCAGCCATCTATACATAATGACAAGATTGTATTGTTTTATAACTATAACAGTGTTACATCTCTCAGCCTCTACTACATAATGACACAGTGTAGTTGTTATAACTTAAACAGTGTTATCTATCAGCCAATCACATGTGTAACAAAATCTGCTTATATTTTGTGATTACAGCACCAGTTTAGTTGTAGACAATCATCATAATAAACAAAGCCAAGCTTGTTGTAAACCACATTATTCGGCATAATAACAGGGCATGCAATTGTGAAAAATACATTATTAGATTCTCTCCTAAATGGAGAGCAGCAAATGTGCCCACCAACATTATTGGCATGTAGAAACTAAGCTGTGTGTCTTTAAAACAGTGTAAAATTAAACACATGAAGATAATAATAAAGAACATGCAATTATAATATGTAAACGTTGTACATTGCAAAATGTTTATTTTTAGTTTCACAGGTGTTGTACCGTTATTTTACGATTCGATATCATTATTTACGTTAGGTAGCATTATTTTACGATTCGATATCGTTTTTACGATATCGTTATTTACGATATCGTTATTTACGATAGCTATCGTTATTTTACGATCGATATCGTTTTTTTACACGTAAAATAACGATATTGTTAGTTTTTACGATATCGTTTTAGCGATACCGCGGTTTTATAAATATGGCCCTATGTGGCTAGTCGCTTCCATGCCCGCTTGTGTAACCATGCATATGGCATACAGTTTGATTTAGGACATTTGGGGGTTGATATTTGGTAACTCTTTTTTTTACATTACATGGTTTTGGCCAGAGTTATATCTTTAAAGTTATCTTTTGTTCTTTTTTTCAGATAATCAGATAAAAGTTTATCAGAATGTTGGTTTTTTGCTTCTTTTTATATATTAACTAATGTTTTTTTCTTTATTTTTTTCAGAAAATCTGCTAAAAGTGCGAACTTCTATGAGAACTGCACCCACACATTGATGGCATGAATGAACAAACTACCGAGTTACGTAGCTAAAGGTGTGTGGATTTCAAGGATATTGTTTTGGGGGGTTACCTGAGTTGACTGAATATTTTCGCTGTGTTTAAACCATCATCCTTCATGCATTGTCTCACTCTCGTGGCTAGTCGCTTCCACGTCCGTGTGTGTTTCCATGCATATGGAGAGACATACAGTTAGCGGCTCCAGACCCCTACCTTAATACTATCTCCCACATACCTATCTATTGCTCCAACAATTAATATGCATGCATTTGGTTGTCCACTCCAGTGTGTACAGGTAAGCAATACAATTTTCTGTTTCTACCTCACCAGTAGTATATCGGAGTCCAGACTGGATTAGGTAAAATCAAACTTTTATTTCCAATTAGTCACTAGTACCCTAACTTCTTTCAGCCTGCTTGTCATGCTTTGAACTAATTGAAAATAAAAGTTTTTTTAACTTCCAGCCTGGAATCCGATATACTAGTGATGCAGCAGAAACAGCAGTGCTTTTACTTACCTTACCATGCATATGTTATAATGATAGATTCAGGACATTTAGGAGATTGATATTTGGAACTTTTTTTTACATTACATGGGTTTTGGCCTGAATTATACCTTTGAAAGTTGTCTTTTGTTCTGCTTTTCGTAAAATCTGCTAAAAGTGCATATTTCTACGAAGAACTACACCCAGAGATTGATGGTATGAAATCAACTGGAGCATTCGGTAGGTGAAGGTTTGTAGATTCCAAAAATAGAGGTTGTTTTGTGGGGGGAAAAATGCATATTGTGGAAATTTGAGTTGGCAGAATATTTTCGCTTTTTTTGGAGCCATGTGCGGATTGTCTCACTTTGTGGCTAGTTTGCTTCAACGTCAGCATGTTTTAGCCATACATATGTCATACCGTGATTCAGGACATTTGGGAGATTGATTCTGGAAACTTTTTTTTACATTACATTGGTTTTGACCTGATTTCTACCTTTGCTAATTGTTTTTGTTTCTTTTTTTCAGAAAATCTGCTAAGGCACGAGTTTCTTCAAAGACTGCGTCCACACTTTGATGGTATGAATAAAGGAACTGAAGCATTAGGTAGCTGAAGGTGTGTAGATTCCAGAATATAATATTTGTGGCGGATATTTCTGAGTTAGAGGGGTGTTATGTGGGAAAAAACTGCATATTGTTGAAAATTTGGAGTTGCTGGATATTTTCACTTACCTAACCTTCATATTTGGTAATTTTTTTTCTTTACATTTCATGGGTTTTGTCCTAATTCTACCGTTGAAAGTTTTTCTTAGTTCTTTTTTTTTTCTGAAATTTGCTAAAGTGAGAGTTCTACGAAAAACTGCTCCCCAATATTGACGGTATGAATGAACAAACTGCAGGGTTACATAGTTGAAGGTTTGTGTTGATTCCAAGATATATAGTTTGTGGTGGGTATTTCTAAGTTAGGGGGTTGGTTGAAATTTGGAGTTGCATATTGTTGAAATTTGTAGTTACCTAAAAAATTTTGCTTATTTTGAGCCATCGTGCTTTCTCACTTTGTGGCTAGTCGCTTCATGTCCGCTTGTGTAACTATTGCATAACCATACAGTTTGATTTAGGATATTTGGGAGATAATTTTTGTTAACTTTTTTTTACATTACATGGGTATTGGCCTAAGTTATACCTTTCAAAGTTGTCTTTTGTTCTTTTTTCAGTAAATCTGATAAAAGTGCGAGTTTCTACGAAAAACTGCGCCAACAACATTGATGGTATGATATTAACAAACTGAAGAATTAGGTAGCTGAAGGTGTGTATATTCCAAGAATCTAGTTTGTAGGGGTATTTCTGAGTTAGGGAGTTGTCTTGTGGAAAAACTGCATATTGTTGAAATTTGGAATTGGCTGAATAGCTTCGCTTTCTTTGAGACATTGGCATTGTCTAACTTTGTTGCTAGTTAGAG
Organism: Hymenochirus boettgeri; assembly: GCA_019447015.1. Taxonomy (NCBI): domain Eukaryota; kingdom Metazoa; phylum Chordata; class Amphibia; order Anura; family Pipidae; genus Hymenochirus; species Hymenochirus boettgeri. The sequence goes on from CM033470.1 coordinate 123,915,491, forward strand.
ATGTCCGAACTTCAAAAAATCCGGTCCGCGCAGGATCCGCGGATTTCGATAAAATCCGCGAGCGGACCCTTTAAAACGTATTAAAATGAAAGTTTGGCAAAATCCGCATTAAAATGGTCTAAATAGCCTTGGTAACGTACACTTAATCACTCAGGGACCTGGGTATGACCTTAAGAACGCGTATCAATGCCTACAATACCTAAAATTTCAGTCCGCTACGTGATTTTAAAAAACGAGGATTTCCGTAAAAACAGGGATTTCCGTAAAAACGAGGAACCGACACTTCTGCTTGCACAATGGCGAGTTCTGTAAGGCAGATGTATGCCCCACCGTACCTCCTGCAGGGGGTATGATGATTTCCCCCCTGCACCTATCATGTGCGGCGCCGAAAGCGCAGGATATGGAGGGTCTCCCAGCGCCGCTTCGGCTACCAACCACTGTCTCTACCTCCAGAGAAGGCGATGGGGTACGTTTTCATAATGTCCACTGCGGTTTGCCACATTGGTTGTGGGCCAGGCAGGCTTGCCCCACTGGATATACCCCTCACCCCATTGGCTTCTCTCCCTCAGAGTATGCTTCGTGCAAGGAAAGCAGGTGAACGGGTAGGAACAGCACCATTGGTTACAGCAGCCCACTGCAGTTTGCCACCATTGTTGAAGAGCCAGGCAGGCTTGGCCCACTGGACATACCCCTCACCCCACTGGCTTCTCTCCCTCAGAGTATGCTTCGTGCAGGGAAAGCGGTGAAAGGTTAAGGCTTCGTAGGAACAGCACATTGAGTTACAGCTGGCCCACGGTAGTTTGCCACCATTGTTGAAGAGTCAGGCAGGCTTGGCTCCACTGGACATACCCCTCACCCCATTGGCTTCTCTCCCTCAAGATGCTTCGGGCAAGGGAAAGGCGTGAACGGGTAAGGCTTGTAGGAACCGCACCATTGAGTTACAGCAGGCCCACTTTGTAATATGGAGTACTGCTCTAGTGCCAGGCAGGATTGACCCAGAGCTGAAAACATTAGCCACAGTAGCTGTTGCGGCTGTATGAGATGGTCAGAGTAGGCGAGACCACAAAGGTGCCTCGTGAGAGAGAAAGGAAGACAAAGTACTGCTCTCAGGCCAAGTGGATCGACCCATCTCAGAAAAATTAGCCACAAAGTAGCTGTTGTTGCAGAGCATTTGTTGCCAATAGAAAAATTTGCCAGCTAAGCTGGCATCAGCTAAGCCTCTAGGCGAAAATGAGCGGAAGGAGCAGTACGGGTGGCCAGGGGCAGGAGGCCTTCGGTCACGGGCATCACAATAGGGGTGCTGTACTGAGATGTGATCCCGCCTCATTTATCTTGATGAATGTAAGGCGGTCCACATTCTCAGTGGAGAACGGGTCCTCCTCTCCGTTACAACAAGGTTAGTCCTTAAGGACTGTTGGGTCTCAAGATGTGTGAATACGGGTGGGTTAACAACAAGTGCTAAACCACCATACTGAAATCCACACACAGAAAGCTCAAAAAAGCTCAAAAAGCACAAAAACTACACTGTCAGGTCTCCACTAAACACACTCCAACACACTGACAAAATGGCGCCTGTGAAACAGCCTTTTTACCCAGGGGGCTGGCAATAATCATGTTAGCTGCCATTGGATAATTTGGGGCATGTGGCTTGTTTTACCAGAATTTATCGGAGAAAACGGAGTCCTCGTAATTACGAGAATTCTCCAAAAAAAAAATCTGCGGTTCGGAAGGCGGAAAATCCGGAATAATCCGCCGTTCACGGACGGGATAAATCCGCGGCGGATCCGTTCGGGTCCGCGAACAGGCCATATCGTTGCTAGTATGCATATAAAAACAAAAAACGTCCCTATATAATAAGGGTAAAAAACAAGCATATCCAGATAAATATATAGAAAAACAAACACTAAGACGTGTAGAGGATATTAAAGGCTAAAACATATATTTATTATCAAAATGGTAAAAGATCAACAATTGATCGCATAAGTAACTATATAATTTCTCAAAATATGTACTAACATTCATATGTGGTAATATGGTAGTATCACTGGAAAAACCCCGTTATCAAACCACCTCCCTATTATATCAGTAATATCAAATCAATGCGGTGAAAGGTGAGCGATACTTATCAGCACATCGATCAGTCTCAGTCAAAAGTCCGTGCACAGAAAACATTCAAGAGGACTGTGTATCAAAGAACTCCCATCACAAGGTATCACAGTAGCAACAGTGGGGTGGCAACAGGGGGTGTCTAGCACCCAAACGTTTTGCTTCATAGCTTTTCAATGGCGCTGAGAAGAGTGATTGGAGTCGGCTATTTAATGTAGCTCTGCCAATCAAAACTGCCTACTCCCATCACTGTCCAATATCGTCATACCAGTAAGTCTTGTGATCTAACTGTCAGTCTGTATTCACCAATCATAAGTCACACACAAATTGAACTCAAAAATAGCGAAAATTTACAAGACACACTGCGGATCAATGTTCCGAAAAATGCAGCATATTTATAATACAGATCTAGTGTCCAACATAGACAAATAACAGATGGAGCATATCAGTAAATGGAGTAAGTGAAACATCATAGCAAATCTCCGAGTGATCCTCCGATCAACCACAGTGCCAACTGAAACAAGTTGCTTCAGTCGCTCATGTGGTAACAAAATCGGAGAGATCAAATAGTATACCAATACAGCAAATAACTTAGTATCAAAATGAATAGTCTATAATGTAGCACAATACCACAATAGCAGAATTCAGGATAGAGTCCTTGTGTTGTGCCGATATTGTCCTCTGCTAAAATATATACTTCAAAATTCGAACAGACGCTGGCTATATCTCGTACTCCCAAGCGCTGGCATGTCCTTATGTCTCTCGATGGATGGTAGTGTCCAGTCCAAAAAGTAAGAACTATCTGGGATGATGAGTTATGATGCGGGTCTGCTGATAATAATCTATTAATATTATCCTGGGAGCGCCTAATGGCTCCTTATTACAAAAGTCCTCCAATATTATGTTGCCCAAAGTCACCCCAGTTTCATACATATTTTATCATCCATACATCCAACTCTCAAAATGGATTCATTGGAATGTGTAAGGAACCTGGGTCCAATTTAAGGGCTCATATATAAGATGGAAATTAACTTGTTGCACTTTCATCCATAAATATTCCAGAGAGTTCAGCAGCTCAGGTATAGGTACAACTATCCGTCTTTTTTCAGAAAAAGGGACGACATTTCTCCAACTTGATGATGAGGTGGTGAGCCCCCATATTGTAGTCGAGGAGCTGAACCGAATAAATAGGCATAGCGGCAACCGACCAGACAAGTGTATAGTTCACAACAGCTCCACATCAAGAGATCACTCTAGATGAAACATAGAAAGTAAATACAGATGGATAAAAAATAAAAGATCAAGATATATTTCTCATGTTGTCGGTAGTGAGATCAAATATACGGGGTGAAGTTCATCTCTTCATTCAAACCCTCTGTTGGACAGTATTAAGATTAAATATCTACCGAGTCTCTGTACGTAACAATATATTATCTATGCGCCACCTCTGATGTTCAGTGATACCTTGTGTAGCCCCATACATTTCAGTCCTGTGGTTTTCCCTTGATGGAATTTTAAAAAATGGGCAGCCACACTGGTTATGGGTATGTCTTCTGTCGTGGTCGCCCCGCCAGTCTGATGTTCGAAAGGTGACTAGACAGTCTTTGTTTCAGTAATTGTTTAGTTTTGCCTATATAAATCAAGTTGCAAGGACAAATTAAGCATATATCACATTTTGTGACTTACATTTAAAGTAATGCTTAGATGTACTTTAAATTTGTTCGATGTACTATGCAAATCTTTCTAGAATCCTATATTGGCAATATGTACATCACCACAGCATAGGTCCCTATTATCTCTCTCCTCTGTTAAGTGTGGTTGATCTCTTACAAAATGACTGTGCACTAATTTGTCTCTGAGATTTGGCACTTCTCCTTGCGGTAATCTCGGGAGAGTCTGTAACAAAATGTTTTAAGATGTTGTCATTGGTAAGCAGATGCCAGTTTCTTTTAAGAACATTTTTTGTCTCTGGCCATCTATTGTTATATTGGGTGATAAATCTCATACCTTACCTGTGTGATTAATGCGTGTCCTCGGACAGAGTAAATCTGATTGTGTATGGCATGATGCTGCAAATGACTTTTTCTAAGTATCTGATTAGGATAACCTCTCTCTCTTAGTCTGTCCTGTAAGAGAGCAGCTTCCCTTTCGAAGTCTAAGTCTTAGTGCAATTCCGTCATACCCTTAGAACTGGCCCCTCGGTATTCCTTTTAGTAGACCAGGTGTATGACACTTTTATAGTGTAGCAAGGTTTTAGTCGCAGCAGGCTTCCGATACAGACTCGTGTAGAGTTTCCCTTGCTCTTTTGTCACTATAAGGTCCAGGAATTCCACCTTCGTATTTGAAACCTGGTGGGTGAGAGATGTTAAGATTATTGTGATTGATCTTATGTAGGAATAGGAGAATTCATGTGTGGTTCCTTTTCAGAGTATGAAGATGTCATCTATATATCGATGCCACAAATCAACATGTGACGTGTGGCTGATATTTTTCATCTGAAAAAACGATCTCCCTTTCCCCATCCCAGAAAGAGATTTGCGTATAAGGGCGCACATTTTCCGCCCATCCAACTCCTCTGGTTTGTAGGTAGAACTTTTGATCAAACACAAAATAATTCTTCTCAAGGAAAAATCCAAGAGATAATCAAAAGGCCTTTGTTGTTTAGATTGATTTTCCACATGGAGAAAATAGGAGACCGCTGCTATGCCATGTGTATGTGTGATGTTAAGTAAGTGATCGTCCTCTGTGTTGAGCTTGGATTTTCGATGAAATCACCAGAGTCTCGGATGTAAGAGTCAAGGGTCAACACATGGGTTGTAGATGTTTATCAACAAACTGGCAAACCGGTTCCGTCAAACTTCCTATACCCGAGACATAGGTCTACCTGGGGGGCTGTTTCTGTTTTATGTATTTTTGGTAACATGTAGAATGATGGAGTAATTGGATGCTTACCTTCAGGAAATAGCCTTCTTGATTTGAGATATGCCATCCGTGACTGCAATGGTGATCATCTCGTAGAGACTTTTTTTGTACTTCTCCGTTGGATCTGAGGAAGTAATACAAATTTTCTTATTATGAGCTGTCTTCCCTACAATAATCATTTTTTGGCATCAATCACATGTTCCCACCTTTATCAGCAGTTTTATGACAACATATGATAGCTCCATAAGTTCTTTTAGTGCCAAATGCTCATCCTTAGTGAAATTCCTAGTAAAGGTGGGAGTCCTGCCCATTTTTCGGATATCATGAAGTGTGTTTTTATAATGAGGTCCAGACTTGTATTCAGAGAAGGAGGTGGTGTATCTGGATTTGGGTTTGAATGTGATCTCACTTCCTGCAGGGTTAGTGTCTGTGATGGAAGTCATATCTCTCTCGTCTGATGTCGAAAATTTAGCTTTTAATGCCACCTTCTCTAACAAAAAGAATAAGTCCTAGCCAAATCAAAGTGTTAATATGCATATGCGGACAAAAACTGAGGCCCTTCTGAAGAATAGATAACTGGAGTGAGAAAGGAATGTTGAGATAAATTAATCACCTGTAGATTGTCAATGGGATTTTTTTATTTTATTAATAATAAATCAAGTATTATTCCCTATTGCCTTTTCGTTCTTCTTCCCAATTGCCTTGGATCCTTTTCCGATTCCTTAACCGTAACTCGTCTCCTTCTAAGTCTCTGTTGTTGCTTCCCCCTAAAAAGACTCTGCCTCACTTTCAGACTGTGTGGAATCCACATCGTCCCTTTTTTTTGATTATATCTCCTTCGTTGGGAGTGCGCCTATTCAGGCTAGGCCACACTAGCGCGTTTTTCGCGCGTTTGCGCACGCGTTTCGCCTCGCGATTTCGCTAAAATGGAACGCGGGAACGCAAAAATTCCGCGATTTCCGATGCGCATGCGATTCGCGTCCGTTCGCGTTATGGTAACGCATGCGTTCACCATTTTTGGTCGTTAACGCATGCGTGTCCATAACGTGAAAGCGAAAACGCGTGCGCAAAACCGCACGCAAAACGCGCAAGATCGCGCACACAATCGCGTGCGATAACGCTCGCGTTTTTGTGCGCGATTCCTGTGCGTTGCAGTGTGGCCTCACCCTCAGTAGATGTTTCCATCTATACACAGTGCCCTTCGCATAGTCTGATTTGTCACGGGCTAATTTGGTCCGTTTGGTTTTAGCTATGTCATTTTCTAATTTTTTTAGCTCATTTTTTAATTCATTATCAAACATATCAAATTTCTGTTTACTGTGCTGTTTCTTAAGGTCGTCTGTCAGTGACTCAATTTCTTGCTTAAGATCTTTAGACACCTTGTTTTCATTATTTATCAGTAATTGTATCAAAGTCAGAGAGCAATCGTTAAAGGGCATGTCCACCCCTAAAACTATAATCCCCAACTACTGGCCCCACCATTATGTAGTTTAATCCTTACCTCACATCCCAGCTCCATAGGGTTCTCCTGTATCCCCCCCAAAGTCCCAAAACTGACCACCAGGAGGCTAGCAGGTCCATATAGGACACTGCCTGCTACCTGCCTCCCGGAGATCACTGCCTGCGTACTGCAGCCCTTCTCCCCCCTCCCTCTCCCTCCCTCTCCCTCCCGTTCTGCTATCCCTCCCCCTAGCGTTTAACCCCTTTAACACAGCCTTCCCCCATGTCCCCCAGCCCCAACCGATATTTTTTATTTTTATAAAGCTCCCCAATGTTTTACTTACCTCTCCGCTTTCCTACGCGGAAGTGAGCTGCCGGCAGCCGTGTCTGTGATTGGCTGCCGCTCAGCCAATCACAGACGCGGCTGCCGGTCCCGCCCCTCTGCTTGCATTTCCTCGCAAGCAGAGGGCCGGGAGCGCAGCGAAGGAAAGAGGGGAGGTAAGTAGAGTTTGGGGGGCTTTCTGAAATTAAAAATTACGCGGTGGGGCTGGGGGACATGGAGGAACACATATAAAATTTTAATTTTCAGGGTGGACATAGCCTTTAATGCATTCTCCCCATTCATCTTTAAAGGTCTGCGATGGTTCCCAAGAGGGCAGCGTAAGCATACGCAATCCTCTGGGTATTATCTCAAGTGCTAAGTATTTCTCTAAGCTTGACAGATTCCCAAGGATTTAGCAATTTGAAATGTAATTTTTTTCAAAGTCCTAACTGATCACCCTGAATATCACCACAAGCCCCACCCTCTTCTGTAGGAACACTAGATCCAATGCTTCCAATCGATTAGTATTGAGTGTATCTAAATCACACATGTTGGAATGGGACTAGGAAAGATTCTGTTAGCAAATCAATAATCTAATAAAAACAAAAAAACGTCCCTATATAATATAGATAAAAAACAAGCCCTTGATATGTTCCATGCACGACTTTGACTGAGACTGATCGATTGTGACTGATAAGTATCGCTCACCTTTCACCGCATTGATTTGATATTACTGATATAATAGGGAGGTGTTTTGATACAGGGGGGTTTTTCCTATACTTACCGTATTACCACATATGAATGTTATTGTTACATATTTTGAGAATATTATATAGTTACTTATGCGATCAATTGTTGATCTTTTACCATTTTGATAATAAATATATGTTTTAGCCTTTAATATCCTCTACATGCTAGTATGCATATGGCATACCGTTTGATTCAGGACATTTGGAAGATTGATATCTGGAAACTGACAAATGACATGGTGTTTTGGCCTTATTTCTACCTTTGAATGTTGGTTTTTGCTTCTTTTTAATGTTTTAAACTAATGTTTTGGGTTTTTTTTCCGAAAAACTTCTTAAAGTGCAAACTTCTATGAAGAACTGCTCCCACACCATTGATGCATGAATGAACAAATACAGAGTTACGTACAAACAAACAAATCGAAAACATGTGTGGCGGCACTCAAAGGACTCTCCACCTAGGTGCGTACTGTTTGGGCAGATTACCCCCTAGGTACGGGTCTAGTGCAATATCAGCATAGAACAGCAAGCCACAGTGCTACTCACGGAGGTGTAGTGAAATTTGAAATCAACGTTTATTCATATCTTAAAAGCAAGGAGACATGATACTACTCCACCTGCCTGATGCGTTTCGTGGGTGTGTCCCACTTCATCAGAGGCCTCTCTGATGAAACGCGTCAGGCAGGTGGAGTAGTATCGTGTCTCCTTGCTTTTAAGATATGAATAAACGTTGATTTCAACGTTTTTTTCATAATTTTCAGGGTTACGTAGCTGAAGGTGAGTAGATTCCAAGAATATATAGTTTGTGGTGGGTATTTCTGAGTTAGGTTGTTATTGAAATTTGGAGTTGCATATTGTTGAGATTTGGTGTTCGCTTAATATTTGCGCTTTTTTTTAGTTATCGTGCATTGTCTCACTTTGTGGCTAGTCGCTTCCACGTCCGCTTGTATAACCATGCATATGGCATACAGTTTGATTTAGACATTTGGAGATTGATTTTTAGTAACTTTCTTTTACATTACATGGGTTTTAGCTCAAGTTATACCGTTGAAAGTTGTCTTTTGTTCTTTTTTTTTTAAAGAAAATTTATAAAAGTGCGTGTTCTATGAAGAACTGCGCCACAACATTGATGATATGAATAAACAAACTAAAGATTACGTGACTGAAGGTGTGTAGATTCCAAGATATATAGTTTGTGGGGGATTTTTCTGAGTTAGGGTGGTGTTTTTGTTATTGTTGAAATTTGGAGTTGGCTGAATATTTTTGCTTTTTTTTTTAGCGATTGTGGATGGTCGAACTTCATGGCTAGTCACTTCCACATCAGCGTATTGTAACCATACTTACAGCATCCTGGGCACTCAGGACATTTAGGATATTAATATCTAGAAATATGTTTGTGCGGGATATTTCTGAGTTAGAAGGGTGTTATGTGGGGGAAAAACTGCATATTGTTGAAATTCGGAGTTGGCTAAATATTTTCGCTTACCTAACCATTCTATTTTGGTATCTTTTTTTTTTCTCCTTACATTACATACCTTTGGAAGTTTTTTTAGTTCTTTTTTTTAGAAAATTTGCTAAAGTGCGAGTTTCATAAAGAACTGCTCCCACATATTGACGGTATAATGAACAAACTGCAGGGTTACATAGTTAAGGTGGGTAGATTCCAAGAATATATATTTTGTGGTGGGTATTTCTAAGTTAGGGGTTGTTGAAATTTGGAGTTGGCTTAATAATTTTACTTTTTTGAGCCATCGTGCATTGTCTCACTTTGTGGCTAGTCACTTCCATGCCCGCTTGTGTAACCATGAATCTGCTGCCTTTTGATTCAGGACATTTGGGAGATTGATATTTGATCACTTTTTTTTAACATTACATGGGTTTTGGCCTGAGCTATAGCTTTTGAAAGTTTTTCTTAGTTCTTTTTTTCATAAAATCTGCTAAAAGTGCGAGGTTCTTTGAAGAACTGCTCCCACATCATTGACAATTTGAATTAACAAACTACAGGGTTACGTAGCTGAAGGTCTGCAGATTCCAAGAATATATCGTTTGTGGTGGGTATTTTTGAGTTAAGGGGTTGTTATAATTTGCATAATTTGCATAAGAATATACAGTTTGTAGGGGATTTTTCTGAGTTAGGTAGGTGTTTTATGGAATAAATGTGCAATGTTGAAATTCAGAATTGGCTGAATATTTTTGGTTTTTTTAGTGATTTTTTACATTACATGGGTTTTGGCCTGAGTTACTTTTGAAAGTTGTCTTTTGTTCTTTTTATCATAAAATCTGCTAAAAGTGCGAGTTTCTATGAAGAACTGCACCCACAACATTGATGATATGAATAAACGAACTGAAGCATTAGGTAGCTGAAGGTGTGTAGTTTCCAAGAATGTCTAGTGCACAACTATGAGAAATGCAAACGTTTGCTAATCGTAATTGAAGTAAAAAAGGTTAGAAGTTAGGACCTTCCAGACTGGGGTTACCTTGACATGGTTGGAAGGCTTTTCATTCATGTGATCACAGTAATGTATACTAAAAACCCTTTGTTAATAAAGTATGCCATTGTGCAGATAATATGATATTGTATGGGGCCTAGGAATGTGCTTGGTGAGAGCATGCATGAAAATTGGTATTGCTTTTTAAAAGCATTTTAAATAGATTCTGTAGTAAATTACCTATTATCAATGTACCATATCTCCCATGTTTTATAAAATTTATGAAATTTGCCTTGTGAGATCATGAAGGCCTTTTGGGCTTAGTACCTAAAAAAGAAAAAGGGAGTTATCGTCTTATTCATCATCTCTCATTTCCATCAGGAGACTCAGTCAATGACGGTATTAACAATGAACTATTTTCAGTGTCATATACATCATTTGACGCCGCTTTAGATCTGTTGCATCAGTGTGTTAAGGGAGCCCTATTGGCCAAATCTGATGTAGAATCAGCCTTCAGACTACTCCCCATTCACCCGGAGTGTCACTAGACACTGGGTTTCCATTTTGAAGGAGGCTATTATTTCGACACCCATGGGCTGCTCGTTATCTTGCTTCTACTTAGTATTTGCAAGTATTATTAACTGGGTCGTTAGGTACGAATCAGGTTCTGATAATGTTATACACTACTTAGAGGATTTTCTATTTATCGGCCCTGCCACCACATCCACCTGCGAAAATTCGTTAAATATCTTTCTGTGGTTAACAAAGCAATTTGGTGTCCCAGTCGCGTTGAATAAGACGGTTCCTCCCTGCACTTCAATCCAATTTTTAGGAATCGAGATAAACTCAGTCCTGATGCAATTTAGGCTTCCTGACGAAAAACTGCTTAAATTAAAAAACTTAGTTAATAGAGCGTTAAGCGCCAAAAAACTCCAGTTAAAAGAACTGCAATCATTATTAGGTCATCTCACCTTTGCTACCTGAGTCCTACCTGTTGGCAGAGTTTTTAATAGAAGGCTCATTGACCTAACCATGGGCGTCACCAATCCTTCCCACCATATACGAATCTCGCATGAGTGCAAGGAAGATCTGAGAGTATGGCAACAGTTCTTAGAACATTTTAATGGCCAACAATGGTTGGCAACAGGAATTCCTGGAAAATGACTACTTTCAATTTTATACTGATGCGGCCGCATCGGTAGGATTCGGGGCATTCTTTAACGGCCAATGGTCCGTTGGTAGATGGCCAAAAAGATGGATAGATTTAGGATTGACTAAGAATATAGTCCTATTGGAGATTTTTCCAATCATTGTTGCCATAGAATTATGGGGCACTCGGTTAGAGAATAAGAGAATCTTATTGAGATGTGATAATATGAGCGTAGTTCAAGTCATAAATGCTTTGACATCAAGGTCTCCCCCAGTTCTCAGATTGCTCAAGGTCTTAGTCTTGAGATTGTTGCAGTTTAATTTATGGCTTAAGGCAAAACACATTCGAGGCATAGATAATAAGACAGCCGATTCTCTCTCATTTTCAGTTTGAAGCATTTTGGGAACTGGAGGAGCAAGCAGAGACATCAGGTTTACCATGTCCAGAATATCTATGGGATTTGATTTAGAACCGCTTAAAAAAGTGCTGCTGGATTCACTGTCCATTAAAACTTGGACAGAGTACATATCGGCTTGGAATACTTGGGTCCAATTCAAATCCCAGAGCAAAATGTCTGCCCATTTTTCTGATAGTAATCTCTTTGTTTGTTGGATACTGAACTATATGTCAGCAAACTATTCCTTATCTTATATTAAAAAGAGAGTAGCGGGAATTTCTTTCATATTAAAATTACTAGGGGAAACTAATTTTACTCGTTCCTTCTTTATAAAACAGTTCTTTACAGGTTTAGCCAAATCAAAAAAGTCCATAGACACTAGACGCCCCATAACTCTTCCCTTGTTAGAAAAATTAATCGTCATTCTTCTGAAAGTTTGTTTTGACGAATACGAAGTTAGCCTATTTCGCTGCCTGTTTGTATTAGCATTCTTTGCTGCCCTACGGGTAAGTGAAGCAGTTTCTCCAAGCAAAAAATTCCCTGGGGGACTAGAAGAGGATAGTATATACTTGGTTCAAGACAAACTGTGCATAGTGTTAAAACACTCTAAGACAGATTGTCTGGGCAAGAGTTTAGTCTCTTGGCTCGGCCCCTTCGCCATTCCTGATCTCTGCCCGATTAAAAATTTCCTAGCATTTAAAGCTAACCGCCCACAAGTCCCCGGTCCCTTCCTCATCCACAAGGACAAATCCTTTGTTACAAAGTTCCAGTTTGCCAGAGTTCTGAGCCGCTCCTGAGCATCGTTGGGGATCCCTGAGAAGAACTTCAGGACCCACTCATTCTGTATAGGGGCTGCCACTCACGCATCTTTGCTTGGGCTTGAGACCTCTTCCATAAAACATATAGGATGATGGCAGTCAGATAGATATAAAAGTTATGTTCGCCCTGACCTTGTCCTTATGAATTGATTTATTTCCTACAGGTGGGGTCCTCAATATTTCGATAGTGGGTCATTCCTTTGTGTATTGGTCAAATCGCAGAGCTGAAAAGCGGGTCTATGGAGACAATCTAAATCTCGACAGATCAAAATATAGAGTTTATTGGATGGGCTTGCGAGGTCTGAATTGGGATAACCTAATCCCTGCCCTAATCAGGTTATTAGTGAAATGGGGTCATCCAGATGTAGTAGTGGTCCATTTGGGAGGTAATGATATTGGAAAACAGTCAACCATTTCCCTTAATTAACAAAATTAAAAAGGATATCGCTAAAATTCGATTATTTATGCCCGATGTAATGTTTGTATGGTCTGAAATAATCCCCCATTTAATATGGCTAACAAAATCTCTCAAGGCCCTCGAAAAGTCTAGACTAAAAAAAGTCTAAATTTGCGAGGTCCATACATTTTTGTACATACCGACACAGAGAATTAGAAGGGGGAGAGTTAGGCCTGTATAGAGACGATGCTTTTCACCTATCGGACATCGGTCTTGATATTTTCTGGACCTCCAGTCTGCAATTGAAAAGGCCTTGGTGTGGAAGGGGTCAAGCTCGATTTAAGGAATTAAACGAGCTTGACATGGCCGGTTTTTAAGTGAAGCAGGAAATTTTAGGCTCATGGCTTAATTGAATTAAAAGGCTGAGACAAATCTTAAAAGTTTAAAGTTATTTACAGGGCTGCCCGCTGGGAGAAGATCGGGGGCAGGCTGGGTAAAAGTAAAGTATAAAACATGTTAATTTAACTGTTAATTGAAATAAAAGTGTTGCAGCATTTTCTCCCACCTCTTTGTGTCGGTGTGAATTATTTAATTGTCAGGTTAATTGGGTTCTCTATGGTTTATCACTTGACCATGTTCTTTTCATCCAGTATTTTGTTATTCATTTTTTAGTTATTGTTATAGTGTGGTATATTATAGTTTGGGGTTCGATGGGGTATAGTGCTAGGTCAACGTTTAGTAGGGCTAGTGCAGGTGTGGGGTTAATGTTACATCTGCATAAATTGCTAAGAAAGCAGAAAACCTTGCTCCAAGTTTTTTTGATTTTTGGACAGTTCCACCAGATGTGGGTTAATGAAGTGTTAATATGGCATCCTCTCCAGCAGAGAGGGGAGTAGTTTGGGAACCATTTATGTAGTAATTCTGGGTATCTGTAGTATCTAAAAAAGAGTTTCTTATTGATTTCCCAATGGGTAATACATTTTGATAGTTTAAAGGTGAGTGCAAATGTGTTTTCCCATTGTTCCGTGGAAATCTCCTGCTTTAGGTCTTGTTCCCATTTAGACATACATTGTAGTTTGTCTGTTTCATTTTGTTTATTTAACTAAACAGATTTCGATTAAATCATTATTTGTTGAGCTCTTTGGTAAAGGAGTTTTAGACAGAAAGCTTCTTATTTGATAGTTATAAATCAGATGTTGGATTGGGATTTTATGTCTGTCCTTTAATGTTTGGAATGTAGAGTTTGTTTTTTGTGTAAAGGTCTGCTAAGTAAGTGAGTCCTGCAAGTTCCCATTGTTTTATATTTAAGTTGGGGATGATTTGTGTTAAGGATGTTAGGGAGATGTAGGGGAGGTATGCCTTTTGTGCTGTTTCTGTTTTAATGATCTGTTTCCAGATTTCATTGGTAGTTTGTATTGTTATGTATTCTGTGTTTGATGGTTTAAATTGGAGTCTTAGGATGTCTAGGTTAGTTTTGAGATCAATTTTTTTGTTCATGTATAGTTCTATATCTGCCCATTTTTTGTTGAATTTATTAGATAGCCAGTGTTTTGTTTGATCTAGAATTGTGACTTGATAGTATTCTTTTAGTATTGAGTATTTTGGGTATTGGGTATTTATTAATTTCAGCTTGAATTTTATTGAAAAAGGAATCAGGTATTGGAATAGGGAGTGTTCTAAATTTGTATAGTAATTTGGGTAGGAGAAGCATTTTCAGGAGGGTAATCTTAGCCAGGGTAGATATTTTATTGTCCATGTGTTAAGATCTTTGTTTATCTCGGGAATTAAGGGTTCATAATTTGTTTTGAAGAGGTTTTCGACCTTAGGGGTAAGATAAATTCCTAAATAGGGTATTGATTCTGAAGCCCATTTGTATTTGTATTTTGCTTTTAAATATGTCTGTAGGGTCATAGATATGTTTATAGGAAGAATAAATGACTTATCTTTGTTTATTTTATAATATGATATTTTTCCGAATTCTATAAATATTTTTTGACGGTGTATTAAAGAGATTAAGGGGTTGGTTATTGCTAGAATAATGTCATCACCATATAAACCTATTTTGTGTTGTTGGTTGCCTATTCTGATTCCTTTTAATTTGTCATTATTTCTGATGTATGGTGAGGTCGAATATTAGGGGCGATAGGGGGCATCCCTGGCGTGTGCCTTTGGATATATCTAATTGGTTAGATAACATGTTGGAAATAAAAACCTTTGCTTTGGGGTTGGGGTATAAAATCATAATAGCTTTTTTAATCCAGCCTTGTATGTTTTAACTTTTCAAGTATAGCACTTAAGTATTCCCAGTTGACTCTGTCGAATGCCTTTTCGGCATCTAAGGTAAGAAATAATGTTGATATATTTTTCTTTTCAGACCAGTTTATTATGTCGATAAACCGTCTGGTATTGTCTCCTGGTTAGCTTTGGGGAACAAAGCCCACCTGGTCGTCATCTATTAGTTGAGGTAAGGGTTGAATTCTGGAAGCTAAAATTTTTGAAAATATTTTAAGATTGGTGTTCAAAAGGGATATGGGTCAGTAATTTTTAATGTTTATTTTGTCTTTGTTAGGTTTAGGTATGGGGACTATAGTAGCCATAAGGTTTTCTTCCTGGAATTCTCCCTCTTCGACTGCTATGTTGAATAGTCTTTTGAGATATGATGTAAGGATGTATTCATATTTTTTATAGTTTTCGTTGGTGTAACCGTCAGCTCCTGGGGCTTTATTTTTTGGAAGGGATTTGATTGCTTTGGAAATTTCAGTAGTCTGTATTGGAATATTTATTGATTCTAATTGTGGTTTAGAGAGGGTGGGTGTATTGATTTGTTTCAGGAATTCGTTGATTTCATTTTTTTGTGGGGGGGTTTACTTCTTTCGTTGTTTTGTATATTGTGAGGAGTAGTATTTTGCGAATACGTTTGCTATGTCTTTTTGGGGTTATATAGTGGTTTGTTTTGAACGTTATTTATTTGTGTTATTTTGGAGATAACTATTTTAGATTTAAATCTATTAGCTAGGGCTTTATTTGCTTTGGGGCCTTCGGTAAAATAATTAGCTTTGAGTCTTCTCATTAGTTTATCGAATTTGTACATTTCTAATTGGTTTATTTTATTTTTTATTTCTTTGAGTATTAGGTCATTTCCTTTTGAGTTTAAGAGTTTGAATTGTCTTTCAGTGTTTTGTAGGTTTTCGATCAATTCTATTCTTTTTTGTAGTCTGGATTTTTTTTGTTGTGATGCAATTTTAATGATTACTTCACGTATATAGGCCTTGTGTGCATTCCATAGAGGTTTGGGGTGAATAGGTTCTACATCATTGAATTGAAAATAATCTATTAGTGCTTGTTTTATTTCTTTATTTGTTTTTTCGGGGGGTCTAATAGATGAGAGTTTAGTTTCCATAGTGTTTGGTGTGGAGTGTTTAGTTTACCTATCAGAGTTACAATTTGAGGTGCATGGTCTGAGATGGATTTAGTTAAGATTTTGGCTTTGGTTATGTTTTGTAGGTTCCACTTATCTGAAATGAATAGGTCAATTCTGGAGTTCATATTATGCATTGGGGAATAATAAGTATAATCCTTTTCTGAAGGGCAACCCCCCTTGGGATTTCTCCGTCCCACGAACATCATTTCAATAAGTATGCTGTCACATTATTATATTAGACATATTTTATACTTTTTATATTGGTAGGTTTTCTCAGCTCCTTTAACACTGTGGTTCTACAATATTTTGGGTAGAGGGGAGATGGAGGAACGCTTTCCTGTGTTTTGTTGTTTTCTCAAAAATAGAGGAACAAAACCAGTCATCTTCAAGGGGATATGGACATGCTAGTTTCCAGCCCATAAGTGCCTAATATAGTGTTAGTTGGATTTAAATCTTATTATGGTCATGATTTACAGTTTAGTATTTTTGGGAGGAGATCCTTTGTCTTAGATATCAGTTTATTCCCATTATTGACCTGTGATGTATTTAATTTTTGTATTAAGTCCAGTTTTGGTTACAACCTCCATTGTACCTCCAGTAAGCTTCCATTATCTTGCGGTGGGTGGTTGACTTATTTGTAGTATTCAGTCTGTTTGTAAGTTCTTATTTTTTAACCGGTAGTTGACATAAAGCTGTAGGCAGCCGTGATGATTGTTCACTAAATATTGTATCCATTAATGTATATGGCCTATTCCTCTTGCAGCAAGTCCAGTTTTGGTTATGACCTCCATTGTACCGCCAGCAAACCTCCAGATCCAGTCCGGGGTCTGCTGAGGCACTCAAAAAAAAAAGGGGGGGAAAATTGGGGGGGAGGTGGTAAAACCTCCATCCTGCTATCGCTTCCTCTGTTTAGATTATAGATTAAGATGTAACTTTTGTTTGTCTTTGTGTTAGGGAGTCATAAGTGAGGGGGTTATCAGTTTATTTTTTAGAATAGGGAGACCATTTTCTGGAGATTTTTGTTGGTGAAGAAAGTTTAAAATTTTGGTTCTTGGTTTGTATGGAGGAGTTCAACCATAGATTCCATCTTTTAAGTTGTGTGGTTGAGTCCTCCACGTTGTCAAACGAGAATGTTGCTTCTTCGTATGATATAAGGAGGCGTATAGGAAAACCCCATTTGTATTTTATTTTCCTTTCTCTCAGAATTGCGGTGACCTCTGAAAATTGTTTCCTTAGAGTTTCAGGTGCTAAATCTATAAAAAATAGCAAGTTTTGAAATTTTGTGGGTAATTCTTTATTATATCTCATAGCTTGTAATAATTTGTCCTTAATTTGGAAGAAATTAAGTCTCATTATGGCATCCCTTGGTACCCCCTGGGGAGCGGATTTTGGCTTAGGAATCCTGTGGATTCTATCTATAACAAGATCAATATCTGTGGCCTCTGGTAATAGATATCGGAGCAGTTCAGAAACATATTCTGTTAGTGAGTCATTGGAAACAGACTCTGGTATGCCTCTGACTTTTAAATTGTTCCTTCTAGATCTATTTTCCATATCAATAATTTTCCGCTGCATCAAATCAACAGTTTTGTGTAAAGTGTTGTGGGAATCCACTAATTCATTATAGGACACTGAGAATTCTTGGAATTTTGATTCCATGTGAGTTGTACGTTCACCTATGTCAGTTATATCTTTTTTTAATTTCTCCCATCAATGAAGTTATATCAGCCATTAGGGATCTGCTTTGGGATATTAATAAATCCTTCAGTGTCCCCTATGGTGATCGGATCATTGTTTTTTGGAAAGTTAAGCAGTCAAAAGTATATGTCCTACCTTGTGGTGAATCTTTTTTAGTGGATTGTTGTAGTTCCTCTGGGGATTCGGTAATTGGTGAGGAAGAAATGGATTCAGTAAATTCCATTTGATCTTTTAGTGCTTCAAACGAATTTGCTGTGTTTGGTAGTTGAAGCAATGCTTCTTGATCTATAGCGTTAGAAGATATTAAATTTTGTTTTCTTTTGCCAGGAGTGCCTATGCTGTTCACGCCACCTGGGTCTGTCTCCGCCCGCGTGGGGGATCCGGCGCCATCTTGGACTGACCGTGTCGGAGATGTCCCAGGAGCAAAGAATGCGGTAAGTTTTTTGTTTTTGTTTTTTGATCCGCCCCTCTTAGTCATATTGGTTACCGGAGTTGTTAGTGCCGTTAGGGGGTTAGATTTTGGAGAATTGGTTGCTTTGTAGTCGCTTACATAAAGGATGAAGTGAAGGAGCTCAGGTAAGGTGCATCTGTCCAGCTCCAGAGCTAAGCCACGCCCCCGTCTAATGATAAATTAAGTGAAGCACAATTTATTATATATTGTTAACCACAACAGTGAATCAAATCACTTCCCTATTGATATATCCATGATAAGGACCTGCTTGCCCAAAACTATGTCAGCTGCACTGAACTAAAACCAGGAACATAACCTATTTGCAGTAATGTAGTAAAAGCAGTGTTCTCCTTTTAGACAGGCAGTACACCCAGCTAGAAAATAGTTCTGGAGAGAACACTGTTGTAAATTGAGGTATAGGTTTAATAATTGTGTGCCTGGCACCATGCAACTTAACGCTCATATTTACACCATGTAATAATGTTCGCACAGTGGGTACTACATCGCAGAAATAAGTGCAGGTCAGTTGCGATAGGGAAACTATCTCCCCCAATGTGCTTAAAGATGCCCAGGAATACTGGGAGTTATTGTATTCATACATCAATTTGGGAAAAAATAATAATAATTAACTGGTAAAACAAATATACATTTAATTTTCCCCAACATCAAACTTCTACATCCCACAACCCAGATACTTTTTTATGCTACACAGCTTTAAAATGTTTCTAGGCAGAAAACTGAAAATCTGTTATCAATGGCAATTGACACTTCTTAGAATGGTACCAAATTTTCAAATTGTTTTAAGAGGGAAAATTGGAAACATTAGAATGTATTTTTACTTTGATTACAATCATTAAACAAAGGCAAATTATTAAAAAGAAATCCAAATATAATGCAAAATAACTTATTGTATAATCACGTATACAAAAAGTATCGATAACCCTTCATTATTTTATAGCTGAATAACCCAGGGGTATGTACATATCTGAGGTGTTTTTTCAGTGGCCTTTTACCAATTGCAAAACAGACATTTTCGCACATTTTAATAAGAAATGTGTTTTGCAGACTTTTATGCCAACTTCCATGCCGAAATCCAATATGGGCCAGGCTGGTCTCAACTGAATTATATGCCAGGGGTATGTACATGTCTGTCTGCGGTGTTTTTTCAGTGGCATAAACTGGTTTACCTATTGCAAAACACCAGTTTCTTATTTAACCTTTTCAGTGCCAGACAGTTTTGCAAGTTGTCTACCCTTTTTTGCCAGAAGAATTTTCAGGATTTTGCACTCATATGGTTTAAACTAATCTTACAGTAGGAAACCCCCCAGTAAATTAGGAATATTATGCATTGTTTTTTTCAGCACAAAGTGTACTTTAACATGCTATCAAAATTTTTTTAACTTTTCTGGAGATTTTATTTGAATTATGGGTAAAATATGTAAAAAAAAAATAAAAATTAGCAATTTTTCACAGATGTTTCCCATTTTTACTTATAGTTATCTTAAGGTTACGCACAAAAATCTTACTGTTTCTAAAAGCTCTGATACTCCCGAGTATAACGATACCAGATATTTGTAGGTAGCCCACTTTCCCTGTACAGGAGACCCCCCCCAAACTAAAACTGCACCTTCAAGGATATTACACCAAATTGAAATGTATAACCACTACTGACAGTTAACATAGAATATCTTCCAAATTAACTAAAATATCCCCGCAAGTGAGATATTTTTAGAAACTACACACCCGCAGGATTTTATGAGTGAGGTAAGTTTCAATCAAAATGCAGATACCCGGACGCAGCTCTTCGTCCAATTGTAAGTTATTTTCTCACATTTTCCTTTTTTCCCTCAACTGCAAATCAGAGACAAAATCAAATGTGAATTTCAGCTAAAAGCTGTAGAGGAAAGTTCAAAAATATCTCAAATATGAAAGCCTAATCCCTCCCGAATAAAATGGTATGCCACATTCATGGGTGTACCCAGAGACATGGCTACCAACTAACCCAAAGTGGGACTAATGCCAAATGGCAGTGACAGTAAAAAAAATTAGCCATCTCTATATTTGAACATTCTGCAGTTTTTTACACTAAACACCCCTGTACCTTGGAAATACCCCCCAGAAACTGAAATTCTTTCATTCATACCATCAATGGTATAGGCGCAGCTCTTCGTAGAAATTCGCACTTTTGGCAGATTTTCGAAAAAATGAACAAAAAACAACTTTCAAAGGTAGAAATCATGCCAAAACCCCATGGAATGTAAAGCAAAGTTACCAAATGTCAATCACCCAAATGTCCTGAATCAAACGGTATGCCATATGTGTGGTTACAAACGCGGACGTGGAAGCGAAAAGCCACAAAGTGAGACAATGGCTCAAAAACAGCGAAATGGCTCAATGGCTCAAAAACAGCGAAAATATTCAGCCAACTCTAAATTTGAACAGTCTGCTGTTTTTACCACAAAACACCCCCCTAACTCAGAAATAACCCACAAAAACGATATATTCCTGGAATCTAAACAAGTTCAGCTACATAATGCTGTAGTTTGTTCATTCATACCATTAATGGTGTGGGCGCAGTTCTTCGTAGAAGTTCGCACTTTAGCAGATTTTCTGGAAAAAAAACACTTTCAAAGGTAGAAAACATGCCAAAACCCCACAAAATATAAAAAAAAGTTACCAAATGTCAATCTCCCAAATGTCCTGAATCAAACGGTATGCCATATGTGTGGTTACACACACGGACGTGGAAGCGAATAGCCACGAAGTGAGACAATGCACAATGGCTCAAAAACAGCGAAAATATTCAGCCAACTCCAAATTTGAACAGTCTGCAGTTTTTCACACAAAACACCCCCTAACTCAAAAATACCTCCCAGAAACTATATATTCCTGAAATCTGCACACCTTAGGCTATGTAACACTGTAGTTCGTTCATTCATACCATCAATGGTGTCTGCGCAGTTCTTCGTAGAATTTTGCACTTTAGCAGATTTTCTGAAAGAATTAACAAAAAAAAAACACTTTCAAAGGTAGAAAACATGCCAAAACCCTATGGAATGTAAAAAAAGTTACCAAATGTCAATCTCCTAAATGTCCTGAATCAAACGGTATGCCATATGTGTGGTTAGACATGCGGACGTGGAAGCAAATAGCTACGAAGTGAGACAATGCACAATAGCTCAAAACCAGCAAAAATATTCAGCCAACTCCAAATTTGAACAGTCTGCAGTTTTTACCACAAAACACCCCCGTAACTCAGAAATAACCCATGAACACTATATATTCCTGGAATCTACACACCTTCAGCTATGAAATGCTGTAGTTTGTTCATTCATACCATCAATGGTGTTGGTGCAGTTCTTCGTAGAATTTTACAATTTTAGCATATTTTAGAAAAAATTACAAAAAACGTTAAAAAACATTGTTTTCCACAAAAAAATTGCCATGAAAACTTTGCAAAGCATTCTAAATAATGAAGAGCAACTTTTTTGGAGTATTTTGATACCACATTTGTGGGGGTGCACTGGAGAGGGCAGCTGCCAAACTGCTTTGTGTACTATTGGGGATTTACACAGCAAAATTTTCAAGCACAAACCAATAGGGGCAACTTTGGGATTTTCAACTAAAACAACCCCTTACCTATGAAACCCCCCACAAACAATATATTTTCTGAAAGCGCAGATGCTCACTTACATTTATTCACCATGATATTTGGCCACAATCAATTAGTCTGGCCGAAAAACCTTCGTGGAAATGGCGGTTTTCGAAGATTGCTGAAAAAAGAATTACAAACACACTAAAAACCTAGTTTGCTGCAAAAAATCACAGTGCAAACTTTACTAAGCATTCTAAATAGTGAAGAGCAACTCCTTTGGAGCATTTTGATACCACATTTGTGGAGGTGCACTAGAGAGGGCAGCTGCCAAACTGCTCAAAGTTTGTGTACTATTGGGCATCTGCACAGCAAAATTTTCAAGCACAAACCAATAGGGGCAACTTTGGGATTTTCAACTAAAACAACCCCTTACCTGTGAACCCCCCCTTCCCCCACAAAACATATATTTTCTGAAAGCGCACATGCTCACTTACATAGATTCACCATGATATTTGGCCACGGTCAATTCGTCTGGCCGAAAAATCTTCATGGAAATGGCGGTTTTCGAAGATTTCTGAAAAAATGACAAGCACACTAAAAACTTAGTTTGTCACAAAAATTACGGTGCAAACTTTACAAAGCATTCTAAATAGTGAAGAGCAACTTATTTGGAGTATTTTGATACCACATTTGGGGGGGTGCACTGCAGAGGGCAGCTGCCAAACTGCTCAAAGTTTGTGTACTATTGGGCATCTACACCGCAAAAATTTTCAAGAACAAACCAAAAGGGGCAACTTTGGGATTTTCAACTAAAATAAACTCATTACCCATGAACCCCCCCACAAGCATATATTTTCTGAAAGCGCACATGGTCACTTACATTGATTCACCATGATATTTGGCCACGGTCCATTCGTCTGGCCGAAAAATCTTTGTGGAAATGGCGGTTTTCGAAGATTTCTGAAAAAAATGACAAGCACACTAAAAACCTAGTTTGTCACAAAAATCATGGTGCAAACTTTACAAAGCATTCTAAATAGTGAAGAGCAACTTCTTTGGAGTATTTTGATACCATATTTGGGGGGGGTGCACTGGAGAGGGCAGCTGCCAAACTGCTCAAAGTTTGTGTACTATTGGGCATCTACATTTTCAAGAACAAACCAATAGGGGCAACTTTGGGACTTTCAACTAAAACAACCCCTTACCTATGAAACCCCCAACAAACAATATATTTTCTGGAAGAGCACATGCTCACTTACATTTATTCATCATGATATTTGGCCATCATGATATTTGGCTGAAAATCTTCACGAGATTTGTGGTTTTCGAAGATTTCTGAAAAAAAATACAAACACACTAAAAACCTAGTTTGTCGCAAAACATCGCCGTGCAAACTTACAAAGCATCGTAAATAGTGGAGAGCAATCATATATTTTTTGAAAGCACACAAGTTCACTTACCTAGATTTGCCATGAAATTTGCCCGTTGTCCAGGTGTCTGGTCGAAAATCCTAGTGAAGGTGGCCATGGTCCAGGTGTCCAAGGTGATGGTTTTTCAAGATTTCTGAGAAAATAGTAAAAAAACACACTATAAATCTAGCGTTTTACAAAACAAATTGCCATGCAAACTTTACAAAGCATTCTAAATAGTGAAGAGCTACATGTTCACTTACATAGATGCCCCAGGATCTTTGGCCACGTCTTGCCACAAATCTTCACAAAATAACTTTTTGAAGATTTCTGAAAAGGAAAAAGCGAATAACAACCTAATTATTCCAAAAATGTTATGTTACATAGATGTTTTCAGGTCTTTTACTGCAAACAAACATTGATCTGTGAACCAACCTACAAACCATATCTTTTGTGAAAGTACATACCTACATCTATGGTGATTCATGGCATTCATACTATGCAGATAAGTTCCTGGAACACAACTAAAAACACATAACTATAACAAACTATAACAACAGTATAACCAAAAACTTTACAAACCAATTTGAAGAGGCTACAATATTATCTATCTGAAGAATAATGGGAATAATAACGGGGAAAAACATGCCAGCACTTATAAATGTAGAGCAGTGTAGTAAATTTCAAAGCAGCTATCAAAGCAGAGAGCTGGCTTTGTGGGACATTTTGGGCAATACTAACGTGAGTCCTTTCTGGTCCCATTCTTTCTACAAACCAAGCAGGCTCTTTGGGGGTACCTTTTCCCAGCTGTAGGTGGGATATTTTTAATGAAATGTTTACCAACCAATCGATCAACATTATCATTGCTTGGTCCTAAATCTGGTTGTTCTTCATCACCAAACAGCAAGAAAGGGAGCAGCTGCAGCTCGTATTCAATAAATGGCAATTTGGAATCTGGTACTGCTGCCTTGTAGACAATAAACGAATTGAAGGTTGCGGCCTGAACAAAATTTATTGCAACCTTCTTGTACCAGTACTTGGATTTTCTGGTGGCATTGTAGTAATGGAGGATTTGGTCTGATTTGTCCACGCCACACATGTGTTTATTATAGTCTCTGATGCAGAGTGGCTTTCTTGAGGGGGGTCTATTGCCACATTTCTGCACCACACTGACCGTCTCATTGTGTATTGTGGTCAGCATGAAAACAATTTTTTTGCCGGCACCTCAAAAGAAAACTGCTCACCCCTTTTCAGTTTTTTGTCTACAAGTTCTCTGGGCAAGCCTTTTCTTCTGGGGTTGACTGTGCCAGGCAGGGGTGTCCAAAGAGCTTAGGGCTCTGAATAGGGCAACACTAGTGTAGAGGTTATCCACATATAGATGGAAACCTCTCCCCAGCAAAGGAGTAATAAGCTCCCAGACAATTTTGGCACTAGTGCTCAAGTCAACGGGACAGCCTGGGGGATCTAATTGCGAGTCCCGTCCTTCATAGATGCGGAAACATTTGATGTCACATAATTTATAGAATTTAATTCCGCTTGCTGGGGATATATTGCTTGAATGACTAACTTATGGAGCCTGTCATGACCGGGTTGTCCAGGAGGAATAGCCGTTTCATTATTGTTAAAATGCAGAAATCGGTGTAAAATTTGGTACCGATTTCTTGCCATAACGGTGGGGAAAAGTGGCACTGAAAGTACATATTTGGTATCCCAATATGAGGCCACACTTTTTAGGATACCAGTGGCTAAAATGAGCCCCCAGAATTTTTTAAGCTCACTGAGATTGGTGGGTTTCCATGCCTGAGCTCTTGCCTGTGGACATAATGGGTTTTTGGCTATAAATTGCTGGGCATATAAATTTGTATAGAGCACCATATCTTCTAGTATGGCCTCCGTAAGAAACAAATGAAAGAAATCAGCAATTGTGAAATTGTCTGTATTGACGTTTACTCCAGGGACTGCATCAAATGGGGGAATTTGGGGGAATACATATTAGGAGACCTCCATGCAGAGTCTTCTTGATCTAGTGCAGCATAAGCCCCACTTACATCTTCTGTAGCCTCTATTGGTGACTGATCTTGACTAGCATCCTGACTTGCCCCACTCAGAGTCAAAGTAGTGCCACTACTTGTTGGAGGCTCATCTACTGATGAGCTACTTTCAGAATCTGATGGCAAATAATCAGAGTCACTAGTGTCTGAGGCCATGCAGTAGGATGCAGCCTGCTCCACACTAAATAGCCTTTTAGACATTCTAAACCTTGCAAGAACAAACAACCAGAAAAATTAACCCCTTCACCTAACACTGAACTCAAGACAAGCTGCTTGACTACTAGCAACAAAGTAACAGTCCCTAAAGTAACAGTGATGAACTGAAAATTAACTCAATAGCATGTTCCCCTGCAATTCCACTATAGCAGGGGGAAGCTGTCACTGTTTGAATGGACTTCCTGTTCACGTGCAGCATGCAGCATTGTGGGTATCGCGCGATCGGTATGTGTCAAATAGGTTTGTGCCGCTCGGTCCTGTCTTTACCTAAAAACGTAAATTTTAATTTGCCTGGCAAAAACGGGTGGACAATAGGTGCCGTGAAACTTACCAATGGTGGCACTGAAAGGGTTAAATGGCTAAAATGGCTATTTTGCAGACTTTGGTGCCAACTTCCACGCCCAAAACCAATTTGGGCCAGGCTGGACTCAACTGAATTACCGTATATACTCGAGTATAAGCCGAGTTAAGGTTTTCAGGCTATTTTTAAAGCCTGAAAACCTCGGCTTATACTCGAGTCAAGCTGAAAACTCACCTTCGATCCAGCAGCCGCTCCACAAGTACTGGTCTCTGTTGGCTGACGTCACTATCGGCGCCTGTCTTACTGCCCGGCGCTGATTAGTGACGTCAGCCGGCCGCCGGGCAGATCAATACCGGTACTTGCAGAGCAGACCAAAAGGCAGAGGCATGCGGCAGACGGATTGCAGACCAAGAAGCAGAGGCATGCGGCAGACGGATTGCAGATCAAGAGGCAGAGGCATGCGGCAGACGGATTGCAGACCAAGAGGCAGAGGCATGCGGCAGACGGATTTTGCAACGCAAGAGGCAGAGGCATGCGGCAGACGGATTGCAGACCAAGAGGCAGAGTGAGAGGCAGCTGAATACTAAAGCAGTAAGTCTGCACTGAACTGGGGGGCCTGGCCTGAGGGTGCTGCTTGTCACTGCAGATGTTTGGAAACTACAACTCCCAGCTAATAAAGCATGCTGGGAGTTGTAGTTTCCAAACATTTGGAGTGCCAAGGAATGGTGGGTCACACAGAATCAGAAGGCAGTAGTGGTCATATTTTACCCTCGACTTATACTCAAGTCAATCTGTTTTTACTCTTTTTTTAGGTAAAGTAGGTACCTCGACTTATACTCGGATCGACTTATATTCAAGTATATACGGTATGTACCAGGGGTATGTACGTGTCTGTCTGAGTTGTTTTTTCAGTGGCCCAAACTTGTTTACCTATTGCAATGCATCAGTTTCTTATTCAAGTGGCTATTTTGCAGACTTTGGTGCCAACTTCCATGCCCAAAACTAATTTGGGCCAGGCTGGACTCAACTGAATTATATGCCAGGGGTATGTACAAGTCTATCTGCGGTGTTTTTTCAGTGGCCCAAAGCGGTTTACCTATTGCAATACACCAGTTTCTTATTCAAATGGCTAAAATGGCTATTTTGCAGACTTTGGTTCCAACTTGGATGTTCATTTTCTCAAATCAATCTAAAACCTGAACTCATCTAACCTTAGAACATGTTTCCACCATCTTATGGCCCATCACAGATGAGCCTGAACCCAGAGAACAGTCACAACGTTTCTGCACAAAATTGTTACAGTATATGGCTTCAACTTTGCATAAAATAGTTTTAAAGGTTTATTTTTGGCCTTAAATTTAAATGTAAGCTTGTGTGTGAAACAACACACAACAGATTACACAGCAGTGTCTTGTTTAATTAAAAAAATGAAGCCTAAACGGCCAGCTAACAACTAATCAAATGTTAATCATTTATGTTAATGTGCAAGGAGAAAAACCAAACCTGAAAGGGGTTATAAGGCCATTTCCAAACAAATTCTACAATGAAAAAGATTAATAAGTGGAAAATACACAATTGCAAAAAAAGTTTCTATAGTGGTCAGTTAGCATGTTAAAGTAATAGTTCACACAAAAAGTGAACTATTCCTTTAAAGAGGTGATTGAAGACCGGGAGGTAAAGGACCTATTCGCATGTGCGATATTGCACACTATAGTAAACCAAAGCAGGAAGCAGTCGGCAGTTGTTGGAGCCGCGGTGGATAATGCGCGAGGTAAATATTTGGTCCTGGATCCTGGTGAAGTGATTGAAGAACAGAAGGCAAGGAATAGATCAGTTCACTTTTTGTGTGAACTATTACTTTAAATGACAGTACAATTAGAAGGATTGAACAAATGTGGCTTGGTTTGAAGGATTGCTAGGAGAGCACTCTTTCTCTCTAAAAACACATGACAGTACTGCTTAGCTTGCAAAGGTGCTAAACAAACCACAAGACTTTTGGAACTATGTCCATTGGACAGATAATACCAATCTTGAGATGTCTGGCATAGCCATATTTAGTGAAAATTAAAAAAAAACATATGGGCACATACCAGCTTTTATATTTCATTTTTTTTCATTTGTGCATAAATAAATGCCTACAAACTACAATAAACTGAAGCATTGTTTTAAAGAAGAATGTGCTAAAATGACTCCACTAAGATGTGGGAGTTATAAAGAAAAATATTGCTTTCCTTTATTGTTGCTAAAGGTGGTTCCACATGCTATTAAATCATGGGGGAATATTTTGTGTTGCTTTACACACTAATTTGAAGGGGAAGTTAAGTGCAAATAAATATGCTTTTCAGAAAAAAAGAGCAGTATTTTTTCATCCCAATGACCTTAATTTGCCAATTCAGCATTTTGACTGTATATAAATAAATACAACTGAAATACAATAAATGCAAATGAAATACTGACTTCGTGCTTGCAGGACCCCTAGTAGAGACTGTTATGGTCTTGCCCTTGACCCAGCGCCTGGTTCGATTCAGTTGCTCAGTAGAGATCTGAGCATCTTTGACCCATCCAACAGCCATTCAGTAGAAATGACTGTTAGAAACATTCCAAGGATGTGGTGAATCCCGGGAAGAAGGGGGTAGAATAACTAAAAAGGTATTACACAAACTAATAATTTAACAAATATTGATAATTTCCACTGAACTGTCCCTTTAATTATTTTAGAATCTGGTAGATGCCACATTATTTTATGTCCTGATATGTGAAACCTTACAATTGGAATATATTAATGTATGTAAATAGATGTTTTATGTTTAATCCCTTCGTGTCAGTGCTTCTAATAAAATCTATTTAAATCTAAATTAGATTTGTCTTATCATTATTAAAAGTCAGAGGCTAGTTGATAAGGAGCAGGAATAGAAAATTCTGGTAGAAAAATGAAATAACATTTATGATAAGATAAAATGACAATATTGGTAGAATTATTGTTTTATTACATGTACATAACCACAGCTGTTAGATTTTTTAGATATTAGGTAATAGTAAATGCTTAAGTACTTGATTTTCTTTTACGTCATTACTAGTGTTTAAAATAAAGTCATACACAAGAGCTGCACATGGAGCTGCACCACCCTGCCCACTCATCTGAATGGGTTCACAGACTTACATTATAGGGCCCACAGGCTGTCAAACACGGACTCAAATTGCAATGTTATGGAATTTAATTTAACCCCAGGCTAATAATAAACCCAATGGATATAGTGTTCCTCTGACAACTTTCTTAAACAGCTATTTCTTTTATGTAGATGTTAAAAAGAAGTACTAATTTGCAACCAAAATTGGCACCAATTAAAATTTTGCTTATGCAGTATATGTTCTGATATTGACAAAAATGTTCCTATATTTTAACACCTTTTTTAAAGCCACTCCAATTGTGCCACACTATTGTGCGCTTTTTAACACACAATCGGAACAAGTGGTAAATCACATAGATGTGGCTTAGCCCTGTTAATGTAAAGTCTACCCATTTGTTCTGCACAGATACTATATCCTGAAACGTCTTTCCAATAGATAGTTCTCTTAATAAATTTGAAATAACTATCTAGTCTCATGGTCTCTTGTTCTAGTCTGCTTCCTGCAGACAGTTCTCTTAAAATGCCTTAGGATGTCCTGCTTTACATTTAAAGCTTACCGGTATATTTCTTCTGGAAGACTATAATTGCTACAAATGTATACTCTATAAATGTATACAAGACTACTGTACATGTGGATGTAAGTCAAGGCAAAATGACACAAAAGAACTATAGTAGTTCTGAATCCTTTCTTTGAGCAACATTAACTGTCTATATAATTTTGCTAAATAACACACAACTCTTAATACAGAAAACTAAAATGTGGCACAGCTACAATCACACCAACAAGTAAATTTCAAATGATTTCCATACAACCTACATAAATATCACAGTAGAGGAAGCACCTCCAAATACTATGGGACAATATTATACTCATACTGTATATACTCAAGTATAAGTCAAGGTTTTTAGGCTTTAAAAAAATCACTGACCTGTAATCCGGCAGCTGCACACTTCCGCATCCACTGTGCTGGTGGTTGACGTCACTACTCGCAGTGACGTCAACCAGTGGATGCGGAGACGGATTGCAGAGGGATTGACCGCGGCAGCCGGATTCCTGAAGAACATAAAAGTATTCTCCTTTACTAGGGGGGCTCGGGGGTGGGTGCATTGTTTGGAAACTACAATTCCCAGCAACCAAAGCATGCTGGGAGTTGTAGTTTCCAAACATCTGGAGTGGCAAGGAATTGGGGGTTAGTGTGTGGGATTCCTCTCCATTTAATTGGCAACTAATGCCTTAAAACAACACAGTTTCAAGAGGATGGTATCTATTGTTGAAAAGATTTCCTTCATATTCTTTATTGTTTTGAGCCTTTAGTTGACTTTTAAATGTACAGCAGAATTCCCATACAGTAGTCCCATACAGTAATAGCCATACTGGACTTGTCTATTACTGTATGGGACAATTGTATGGAAATTCTGTTGTCCATTTACAATACAGAATCTGAAGGCAGTAGTGGTCATAATTTCTACCCTCGACTTATACTCAGATCGACTTATACTCAAGTATACAGAGTATTTTAAATCAATCTTATAATATGTATCTTTAAAAGAGTATTGTGATGGGTCATCACTAAGCACCATTTATTAATTATGACATCTTAAACAATTAATTATATATATTTTTACAGCACATTCATGTTTTGCCTAATACAAAACAGCTCTTTCACAAAACATATACTCACAAATAAACATATACTGAAATATATAAATATGCAGTATAATTTGGTGTTTTTTTACATTTCCAAATAGATAGGTTTCAAATTTGGTCCAAGATGTTCCCTCATGCAGGTGTTATGTATCTGGACATCTTTTGTTTGTTCCGATAACCATGGACAACACATTTTCATCCATTACACTTTATATATTTGTGGCATGGTGTGTTGAAGTCAATGGTTTCTTAGTTTTGGGACTTCTCACTTCATGGGCCCTAAATTAATAAACTAGCTGTAATAAGTATAAATTTAAGTGGGGGTTGTAGAATTAGAGGAACTTTTTTCCCAAATAAATTAATTTGATAGAAAAAAATCAGTACAAAAAAACCCAAAAACCAAACAAAATACAAGGTAAAATAAAACAGTAAAAAAACAAACAGTAAAAAAAAGGAAAATGCTTTGCAAGTACATCTAAACTGTGCAAATGGTCATTTTCTTAATGCAAATGTGTAAAGATCATGGTTATCTCCTGGTATTACAAAATATTGTACCCAAGTAAATACCACTAACAGACCAGTGTTTTGTGAATTTTCAAAAATGAAAATTACTCAACTGTCAAAAGAAAAAGCATTTCCCCTCTTTTAACTTAAAAAAAGGCCCTGGTGACTTCCAGGGCCCCTTTGTCCTAATTTAATTTCCTTGACACAAGGTAAACTCATTTATAGGTATTACAGTATTTCAGGTCTACAGTATTTCATGAAATCCTTCTTTAGAAGGAAGACTGTATATGCAGTCTTTATACATTCCCTTGGAAAATATTTATATGTAAATATACATCTAATAATCCTAAAAAAAAAATCCTTGAGCTTGTATTTGGTGATGCCATTTGCATTAAAAACTACAACATAAAAACTATTCTTTTTACACAATCGACAAAAAAAAAAAAAAAGACATTTTCATAGTTATTTTCAAAGATAATGTTAAATAGCATTTAGTCTGGAAGATCCTAGCTGGAACCAACAAAGCTTTCCTTTGCAAAGATCCAAGTCTCGTAGTTGTATGCTGACTTCTCCTAAAAGCATATTTTCCCAGAATCCCTCCTCACTAAGCACAGACAGATGAATTTCACGTTGATGGAGGTCTCCTTTGGGGATTCCATCATATACTAACTGTAAAAAAAGAAATAAAATAATGCTTGTGAAAGATTTGGGGAAAAAACCTGCAAAATAATTCAAGTCAATAACATTATGTATAGAATAAATCTAACACCCCCCCCACCCTTTTTAAAAAAATGTAAAATGGTAATTTTACAAATGGGCAAACTTAAAAAAATAATAATAGGATATAATATAATAGGGTATAATAATATAAAAAAAAAAAAAACAGTAATCCTGTAAAAGCAATTAACTTAATATACACTGATCTCAGATATATCTCAATATAAAACATAACCACATTGTAAACAAACCCCTGCCCAATATTCCCGACTGACACTACCAAACCATCAACTGATTAGTAGTCCAATGGTCACAAATTGACCACTGAAATTTTGGTCTTATTGATCTTGCTCTCAGCATTGAGAACAACATTAATTTAATCAGTTAACGCAAATGTAGCTCCAATACTTACCGCTGCATTTTGTGGTGAATCTTCCTAACTATTATAGTAGTAGTAGTATTTGAGGTTGAATAAAGACATACGTCCATCCAGTCCAACCCATCTAGCAATATCGAGTGAATGTGGACCCTCTGCACCTAGGAATCACGTAGAAGCTGTAGGCTACACTTCCTGGTATCTCTGGTCCAGGTTCAGTAATACGGTTCAATGGAGGTATACGTGTAGCTTACAGATGACACAGACTCCAAGCTGTGAATCAAGATATCTTTATTTGAACAGAACATGTGTGCTACATGTTTCGGACCAACGTCCTTTCTCAAGCACACCACATGTAAAACACAGACTGCCTAATATAGGTAGTCATTAAGGAAGAAACCATCTAAGCCCATCCCACACCTAATTGATCAGAAAATCACCACATTAATAATCCTCATTTTACTGCAATCATTAGTTATTGCTTATATATTGACGCTACTATTTAACTATTTCTTGTATCTAACACTTACTATTAATTGTTACTATTAGTGTGCATTATCAATGAAGCTCAGGAATGTAAGTTTAGTTTTTTTCTGTTTAAGGTATATTTGCAAGGATAACAGTATGGAAGACTGTATTCACCCCTTGCAATTTTAGTGGCTTGCCAGTTTATTTGTTTGATACTCCATTCACTTTATTTATTTTTTGAATCTTACTGGGTTGCTCCCACCTCATGGTACTTGGTTGTTCGGAATTTACTATGTTCAACATTATTTCACTCATCTTGGACTCCAATGTTTAGTACTATGTATACCCACAATACACTCGAACTATGATGGTTCAACTATACACAAGTTTATGGATTTATGCCAGATTGGTTCACATGTATATGTTTGCACTAAGAAACAAGCTATACACTTGAAGATGATGAAGACTTTGGAGGCGGGACTATTTGAAGTACACAATGGTGATTTGCTGATCAATTAGGTGTGGGATGGGCTTAGGTGGTTTGTTCCTTCATGACTACCTATATTAGGCAGTCTGTGTTTTACATGTGGTGTGCTTGAGAAAGGACGTTGGTCCGAAACATGTAGCACACATGTTTTGTTCAAATAAAGATATCTCGATTCACAGCTTGGAGTCTGTGTCATCTGTAAGCTACACGTATACCTCCATTGAACCATCTAGCAATATCCTCATTTCCTGCCTAACTGTTGATCCAGAGGAAGGCAAAAAAAAACTCACCAAATTTATGAAGGGGAGAAAAATTCCTTCCTGACTCCAAGTGGCAATCGGAAATTTCCCTGTATCAATCAACTTTATGTATCAATACCAGTAACTTGCAACATTCCTTGCTTGCAGAAACTTATCCAGCTTTTTTTTTAAACTGACCAATGAACCTGCCATAACATGTCCACTGGAAGACAGTTCCATAGCTTTACCGTTTACAGAGAAAAACCCTTTCCGAGCTTGAAGTCTAAACCTTTTTTCTTCAAGTCTTAAGGGATGTCCGTGTCCTTTGACATGTTCTATTGGTGAACAATGCCCCAGATAGTTTATTGTATGGCCCATTAATGTATTTAAACACAGTAATCATATCCCCACGCAAGGGCCTTTTCTCCAGCGTACATAATTGTAACTTTTCCAGTCTCTCTTCATATTCAAGCTCCCCCAATCCCCTTATTAATTTAGTTGCCCTTCTCTGAACCCTTTCCATTTCAAAGATGTCCTTTTTGTACACAGGATTCCAAAATTTCACTGCATATTCCAAATGAGGCCTTACCAATGCTTTGTAAAGAGGGAGAATTACATGTTCTTCCCTTGAATCCATACCTCTCTTTATACAAGACAATACCATGCTGACTCTGGCTGTTGCCTCCTGGCACTGCTTGCTACCTTTAAGTTTGTTATCCACCAAAACTCCAAGATCCCTTTCCAACAGGGATTCACTTAACACAGAGCCATTTATAGTATAAGCAGCACAAGGATTTTTAAGTCCAAAATGCATCACCTTACATTTATTAACATTGAATTTCATCTGCCACTTAGCAGCCCAATGTGACAATCTATCTAGATCCCCCTGCAACGATTGCCCATCCTCGGTCGACAAAGTTTTGTGTCGTCAGCAAACACAGAAACCTTGCTGACAATACCCACTTCAAAATCATTAATAGATTAAATAGAAGCAGCCCCAACACAGAACCCTGTGGCACCCCACTTAGCACTTTAGTCCATAATGATGAAGCCCCATTAACAACTACTCTCTGCATCCTATTCATTAACCAATTTTCTATCCATGTACAAATGTGACTCCCCAGACCAACAGACCTTAGCTTATACATTAGTCACCTATGTGGGACTGTATCAAAAGCCTTTGCAAAATCCAAGTAAACTACATCTACTGCTATGCCAGAGTCTAAATTTCTACTTACTTCCTCATAAAAGCCAAGCAAGTTAGTTTGACAAGATCCATTCCTCCTAAATCCATGCTGGTTACTACTTATAATGTCAGTCCTTGAAACATACTCTAGGACTTGTTCCCTTATTAAACTTTCCAGGATCTTCCCCACCACTGAAGTTAAACTTACAGGCCTGTAATTACCCGGCTGTGAACGACTACCCTTTTTGAATATTGGAATAACATCAGCCTTTTTCCAATCCAGAATCACACCACCGGACATGAGGGAATCTGCAAAAATAAGAAACAATGGCCTAGATAAAACTGAACTTAGCTCCCTAAGTACCAGAGGATGTATTTTATCCGGTCCAGGAGCTTTATTAATATTAACCTTATTTAGTTCTTTCTGTACCATATCCTTGGTTAACCAAAGTGCACTTGAATCTTTTATACCATTATTGCTACTATACTCAGAATTCAGCCACATTTATTTCCCAAGGGTATAAATTTAGATGTGAACTGGCTTAAAATCCCCTTGAACACAGTCCACTTCTGTTGAGTACCTTTTCCTGATAATACATTATCCCAGTTGACATTCTGAAGAGCTGCTTTTAACCTGGGAAAATTTGCCTTCCCGAAATGAAAAGTCTTTGTTAAGCGCACTTTTCCTTTCGATAACAAAGTCCAAACGCCACTATTTTATGGTCACTATTCCCTAAGCCTCCAGTTACCTTTATATCTATAATGCGCTCCACGATGTTAGATATTACCAGATCCAACAGAGCTATTTTTCTAGTAGGAACCTCAACCACCTCTGAGAGAAAATTATCCTGCAGCAAATTCAGGAACTCCTCTCCTTTTTCTGTGATGGCAGTTCCACTATACCAATCAATGTCAGGATAATTAAAATCCCCCATAATGAGCACACTCCCCAAACCTGCAGCCCTTGCCAACTGCATATGAAGTTGACTCACCTCCTCTCCGCTAGCATTTGGCGGCTTATAGCAGACACCAACAATGACATTACCCCCTTTCCAGTTGCCTAATTCCACCCATATTGCCTCCACTTTAACATCCATATCGCTAGTTATCTCTTCTTTTAAATTTGGCTTCTTTTTTAACATAAACACATACTCCTCCCCCTTTCCTTTTTTCTCTGTCCTGCCTAAACAAGGCATATCCTTCTAAATTTACAGCCCAGTCATGAGAACTGTTCAACCACGTTACATCATACTTTTCATTCAACGCCATAATTTCCAATTCACCCATTTTGTCAGCCAGGCTTCTTGCATTTGCAACATACATTTTAGATTATGATCCTGTAATTTATTTGTACACTTTAATACACATGCCTCCCTATCCCCTATGCTAGCCCCACCCCCCTTTCCACTCACCACTGGCCTATCTACACCCTGCTTTCCTCCTGGGCTATCTATCCCAGTGAGACTGCTAATACCCTCCCCCCCTAAACCTAGTTTAAAATCTCCTCCAACCCTCTAGCCATCTCCCCTAAAACTGCTGCACCGCCATCAGTGAGGTGCAACCCATCCCTACTAAAGAGCCTGTAGCCGACAGCAAAGTCTGCCCAGTTCTCAATAAACCCAAACCCTTCTTCCTTACACCACTCTCTTAGCCATGCATTAATGCTCCTAAGCTCCCGCTGTCTCCCTGGCTTAGCACGGCTGCAGTAGTATTTCTGAAAACACTACCCTGGAGGTCCTTGCTTTTAACTTGGCCCCTAGCTCTTGGAAATCCTGTTTA
Source organism: Hymenochirus boettgeri (assembly GCA_019447015.1). Classification (NCBI taxonomy): domain Eukaryota; kingdom Metazoa; phylum Chordata; class Amphibia; order Anura; family Pipidae; genus Hymenochirus; species Hymenochirus boettgeri. Next base: position 123,951,892 of record CM033470.1, read on the forward strand.
AGGACCTCACCTCCTCCTCTAGCTTTGTCATTGGCACCAATGTGAACCAAGACCGCCGGGTCACACCCGGCCTCACCCAATAATCAGTCTACACGATCCACCACATGCTGAACCCTAGCACCAGGCAGGCAACACACAGTTCAGCATGTAGTGTCTTGGCGGCAGATTACCCTATCTACCTTCCTTATAAGGGAGTCCCCTACCACTACCACCTGCCTTGCATCCCTGATCCTTCGTTTCTCCTCCCTTGTATCAGAGATGGCAGTCCCCTGGGTGCTCAAGGGACTAGCCCCCTCCATGCACGCCAATTCCGAGGTGTCCTCCTCCACTTCATTACCTAAGGCGGAAAATCTGTTGGGATGGACAATCTGGGAAGAAGCCACCCTACCCTTCCTTCCCCCCATTCCCCTAGTAACCCTAACAAAACTACCTCCCCCTCAACCTTCCCTGTCCCACTTCCACCCACCTCTATACTGGCCCCAGCCACTGCCTGCTGACCCCCCAGTTCTGCCAATCCCTGCAATGCTGCAAGCTGCCCCCTTAGACTCTCCACCTCAGCTTCCAAACAGGCAACCCACTCACACCTGACACAGACATAGGTTCCCTGGAACGTCTGCTCCAGGTTCCTATACATGTGGCAGGATGCACATTGCATGGTACCAACTGTCCTTTCTAATACACCACAACAGCACAGTGACGCACAAACCTTGTTTAACTGCCCTTCTTGTTTCAATGTCCTTTTTATAAGTCCTTGAGTTCAAGGGACTTTAGAGAAACAGGAAACTTCCTTTTGTTAGGTCCAAACCACAGGTACAACCAATGTGAATCCTATTTAACTAATAGGCCCCAGCCCCCACACCAAATAGTGCAAGAGCCAGGAAAAGAGGGGGAAAAAAACACTTATTAACCCTTTCACAACCTGTTTGTGTTTACAACAGGTGCAATATTAGAATATAGAAGCCCAGCGCACCCCTTTAACTGGAAGAAGAAAGATTAGTCTGCTTACTGCACACACAGTCCTGCACACACAGTCCTTAACACAGTACAAAAAATCCTTATTTTCAAACTTATTTTCAAATTTTTACACACACCATACAAAAATCAAATGATTAAATGTCCTTTTTCTATGTCCTTGAGATCAAGGTCCTTGAGATCAAGGCACACTTTCACTCTAGTTCGTTTCACTCACAGGAAACTTCTTTTTGTTAGGTCCAAACCCCATCCAAAACAATGCTAATAATCATTGCAATATTGCTAAATACAGAGGGATGGAAGTACACAGCAATGATCTGAGCATCTTCTCCAATCACAGAAGGACTCTTAGGATACAGAAGCCAATAAAGGAATTAAAAATATGAACGACAACAGAGTTAAAGGGTAACTCTGGTCTCCATACATGTGCTCTCTATCTAACAGAGCTCTTTCATACCTTTCAAACAAGAATAATGTCTTTATATTCTCTGGATCTCAAGTTATAGACTTATAAAAAGTTACAGTTCCTGGTCTGTTCTGTCTGCCTGGGTCTCTGTCTTAGTCACATGATGTTCTGTGTAAGAAGCCCCACACCCAAAAATCGATCTTTTTTGAAACTTGCCACAGACCTGCAACTATTCTCTCTCCTTTCCTCTACCTATCACCATACTAGCAAGAAAAAACACCCTTTATACAGCTGTAACTTTGTATAGACGTAAGCTTGAATCATGATCCTAGAGTCATTTTAAAAGGTAGGATTGTGTGCTGTAGGACTATAGTTTCCCTTTTAGCATGAATGGAGGGGACAAGAAAAAGGTCAGCTACAGTAATTCTAAATGTATGACAAGTGTAAAGTTTTTCAAGTCTTGTAGGTGGAGATGCTTGTTGAAATTGCCCTGAAGTGGAGGACTTTTTGTACGGATAGCTTTTGCCACAGTTCTGAATATGTCTGAAAAGTCATTGGGGACTGGGTGGGGATATACACATCCATGGATGAAGGGTGTAAAAATGTGTTAAATAATAAAAAGAGTCCTCCCTACTGAAATTTTCCAACAATATGCAGAACTTTTCAAAACTTCCCTGCTTGAAATGTATCAAAAATCTCTTGAGAATCACCACTTACCACATTTGCTATACGAAGTAAACATTATTTTACTACTTAAGCCAGACAAAGACCCGGAAGGAAGACCAAAGTTCATACCGCCCCATTTCCCTCCTAAACACCGACTACAAAATACTTGCAAAAATTCTAACAAACAGGCTGCAGCCCGAAATCCACTCACTCATTGCCCCGGACCAAACAGGATTTATGCCAGGCAAATCCACCACAATATTCGCCGTACTCTGATACAAACTCAAGTAGACCACAACAAAACCACAACAAGAAAGGCTGCAGAGCCATACTTTCACTTGACACCCAAAAAGTGTTTGATTCCCTAGAATGGCCATTCTTATGAGAAGCCTTAATATAGTTCATAGTATTTGAGGTTAAATAAAGACACACATCCATCCAGTCCAACCCATCTACCAATATCCTTATTTCCTGCCTAACTGTTGATCCAGAGGAAGGCAAAAAACCCACCAAATTTATGAAGGGGGAAAAAATTCCTTCCTGACTCCAAGTGGCAATCAGAAATTTCCCTGGATCAACTCTACTTTATGTATTAATACCAGTAACTTGCAACATTCCTTGTTTGCAGAAACTCATCCAGCTTTTTTCTTTTAAACTGACCAATGAACCTGCCATAACAACGTCCACTGGAAGACAGTTCCATAGCTTTACCGTTCTCACAGTGAAAACGAGAAATCAAATCTACTTACCAGGGATTTCTGTTTCCCAGTCACTTCCATGGCAGCAGTCACCAAACGAATCCCCTCCCATTTGCAGCCAATTGAAACAGGAAGAACTCCCCTCATACCTTTTAAATAGCTCCTCCTCCCACTGTCCAGTGTTCTAGTTCAAAACTGTAGAGTAAATATAAGTCGGGAGGGTTTTGGTGACTGCTACCATGGAAGTGACTGGGAAACAGAAATCCCTGGTAAGTAGATTTGATTTCTCGTTTTCCCCCAGTCACCATGGCAGCAACGTCACCAAACGGATTATACCAAGCAAAATATATTCCAGGGCGCTTTTTTTGCACTCTGTTGTATCTTGGTTCAGCAGCACCTCCATCCTGTAGTGCTTAATAAACGTTTTTCTTGCAGTTTTACAAATCATCTCCATTGGGGCCTCTGCTTGGGCCGCCCAGGAACATGCGATACCTCTGGTAGAATGCGCCTTAAGTCCTGGCGGGATCTTTACGCCCTTTGTCTGATAAGCCTTTTGAATACAAGATACTATCCATCGGCTCAAGGTCCTCTTAGAAGGAGTCTGTCCCTTCCTATGCCCACCTGGGATTATCAAAAGATGTTCTGATCTCCTCCAGCTTTTAGTTCGATCCAGGTAGATTCTGATAGCACAAACTAAATCCAATGTGTGTAGTACTTTCTCCATCTTATTCTTTGGGTCTGGACAAAAGGATGGCAAAATTACTTCTAGGTCTGCATGGAAGTTCGATATGACCTTGGGTAAAAAGTTGAAAGCTGGTCTTAGCTTTACTTTATCGTCCATGAATTGTAAATATGGAATTGTAAATATGGTTGTTTCATTGATAGTGCCCCTATTTCTCCAACTCTGCATGCAGATGTTACTGCAATTAGGAACACCACCTTGAGTGTTAAAAACCATGTTGATGACAATTCAAGTGGCTCAAAGGGCGGCTGAATGTGCTCCGAATATTGGAGTGGACCCTGAGTCAACAGATCTCTCATCGGATGAATCATTAGAGGAGGTTCCCTTGCTAGAGATAAAAGCAATGGAAACCAAGGTCTTCTCGGCCAATGAGGAATTACTGCTATCACCTCGGATTTATCCTCCTTGATCTTGGTTAACACCTTACATATCATCCGGAATTGTGGGAAGACATACAGTAACCCTCTACTCCAATCTTGATGAAGGGCGTCCACTGCTTCCGCCCTCTTTGAAGGATAGCGAGCGTAAAACCTTATGCATTTTGCATTGTCTTCTGACGCCATAAGGTTGTCCCCATCTCACTACTATGCTCTGGAATACTGATGGATGAAGACTCCACTCGCCTGTCTGTACCTTTTGGCGACATAGAAAATCTGCCACGGTGTTTTGCCTGCCGGGAATGAAGATGGCCGAGATGCTCTTCAGATATCTTTGAGCCCACTCGAAGATTGGTTTTACTTCCATTAGTAACCTCCAACTTTTTGTTCCACCCTGTTTTTTTATATACTGGACAGTTGACATATTGTCGCTTTTTTATCACTATCGACCTGGCCTGAATCTGATCCTTGAAGTTTTGAATTGCCAGAAATACTGCTCTTAACTCCAAGATATTGGGTGGTACTTCTTTTCCTTCCCAGCGTCCTTGGGCAACCTTGTCTTGAAACGTTGCTCCCCATACTAAGTTGGATGCATCGGTCGTTATTACCAGTGGCGTTTGGCAATCTAAATTGAACCCCTTGTTTAGGTTTTCCTTGTTGAGCCACCAGGTAAGGCTGTCTTTTAGCCAAGCTGGTAGATGGAGTTTCTTGGACATCTGTGTTTGAGGAACTCTTGCTTTGGCTATCAGAAAATGCTGCAGATATCGCATATGCCATCTGAACCACCGGACAAGCTGGATAGCTGCTGCCATCAACCCCAGTACCTTCAATATTTGTTTGACAGTTGATCTTGGACTTTGCACTATGGCTTGGACTTCCGCTCTTACCTTTAATTGTTTTTCTTCCGGAAGTTTCACCAAGTTCTCTTTTGTCAAGAAGTGTGCTCCCAAAAATATTAGGTCTTGTACCGGAGACAAGTGGCTCTTCTCTCTGTTTATTATCCACCCAAACTTTTCCAGGGTGTTTACTACGGTTGTTACATGTCTTTCCACGTTTTCCTTGGACTCTGCCACTATTAGGATGTCGTCCAGATAATGGAAGATGGCAATTCCTCTCTTCCGAATCTCTGCTACCAAGGCAACTACCACTTTGGTGAAAACTCTGGGTGATTGCGAGAGACCGAAAGGTAGGCATCTGAATTGTACATGCAGATCCCCTACCAGGCACCTCAAGAATTTCCTTGATTCGACTTGGATTGGTACATGGAAGTAGGCGTCTTTCAGATACACGTTTGCTAGCCAGGACCCTCTTCCTATTACTTTTATAATTGACGTCAGGGACTCCATCTTGAATCTCTTGTATGTCACAAACATGTTCAAATTTCTTAAGTCTAGCACCGGTCTTAACTTTCCCAATGCTTTTCTGACTAAGAACAGACTGGAGTAAAAACCTTTCCCTTGTTCCTTCACAGGGACTGTTTCTATAGCTCCTATCTGAAACAGTTGAGCCACATAATTCTGGATCAGACTCCATTCCTCTGGGGATCTGACCTCCTTCCTTGGTCTGAAAAAATCTTGGGGAAAAGTGGTGAATTCTATCCTGTACCCCAATGAAACCACCTGATTCACCCATTTGTCTGTCACATTCTCGGCCCAGACGGTGGAATACTGAGACAGTCTGCCCCCAACCTCTGTCTCCTGGACCGGCAAATTCCTATGGCTGGACAAAGGACTGGCCTGTAAACCCTGCTGGTCTCTTATTTGAACCTCTAAAGGTTCGTCTTCCTGACCTCCAACTTGTTTGCCTCGATGCTTCCTTCCCTGGTCTGTAGAACTTTGACGACCGAAAAGATCTATTTGCTCCTTGAGAGAAGTCTGGTCTTTGTCTCTTAAAGCTTCTTTCCTGTGGGAGAAAAATGCTTTTCCCTCCTGAGGCTTTACTAATGATTGAGTTTAACTTCTCCCCAAAAAGAAGATCACCTTCGAAAGGGAGTAAACACAAGTTGTTTTTTGAAGCAGTATCAGCTTGCCAGGGTTTCAACCATAATGCTCTCCTAGCAGCAACTGAAAGGCCCATAGACATTGCTGCTAAATGGACCATGTCTACAGATGCCTCTGAAAGAAAATCAATAGCTAGCTTGAAATCAGATAACATTTCTAGTAGTTTAGGCCTTTTAACATTAGAGTTAATAGCTTCCTCCATATTTTTCATCCAGATCTTCATGGACCTAGAGACTGAAGTCGCTGCTACTGCCGGTCAGCAAGCGGCTCCTGCTGCCACAAATGCCTTCCTTAAGGACACTTCCACCCTTTTTTCCATCGGGTCCCTAAATAATGCTGCGTCGTCCACAGGAAGTGTAGTCTTTGTAGCTAACCTAGCTACCGCTGCGTCAACTTTCGGGGCTGTATCCCAGTGCTGGGCCACTGTTTCCTCCATAGGGTACTTTTTAAGGAATCTGTTATTCAACACAAATTTCTTGTCTGTCTTCTTCCATTCAGAAGCAATAATTTCCTGGATAGAGGTATGAAGAGGGAAGGCGTGGTGTTTCTTTCTAATGGGTGGAAACAACTTATCCGCTTCCGATTTTTTTGGTTCCGCAGTTGCCAAGGAAATGGTGTTTCTCACTGCTTTAACCAATGGTTCTATTATATTGGGATCAAAATCAGTCTCCACTTCTACATCCTCCTCACCCTTTGAACCAAACAAAGAGGCATTATCTGAATAGTCTGACAAATCGGCTTCTGCGTCATCTGAATCTATAGTTGATTCTCTCTTTCCTTTCTTTTCTTTTTCTTGGCTTCTTGCATAGACTCATTCACAGCTGACTTGATAAGTTTCATTAGGTAGTCTAGAGACTGTCCCTGGATAGGGTTAACTTAGGTTCCAGCTTCCTCCCTGTCTTTGCTTTCCACTTCCACAGGTTTGGATTGCTTATCAGACATAGAAAGGCTGTGGGGAGACAAAAAGAACACTGTCAGCACCTAGCAGCCTACTCCTCTGCTTTCTTTCCATACTCACCCCTGCTTACCTAGATCCCTTAGAGTGACCTTTACTGGCGCTCCCAGACTCCATGCTGAAAATAATCCAAAAAAAAAAATCCTATCAGCTGACAAGCAACACCCAAGAGAAGCAACCCAGTATCTAAAAATGTACTCACATGGGTTAATCCAACAGAAATCAGTGCTACAGCAGGAGAGGAACAGGAGCAGCAGAACAAACAGGCTCACTACAGCACACTGCAGCAGCAAACAGGCAGGCCGACTGAAGGGGAAATTCGCGGTTAAACCCTGTTCTAAATAAGAAGGGCACACCCCCCTAGCGCCTCCCAGCCAAAAACCGCCAGTTAAAACCTTAAGATGCGGCCAGGAGGAGGCTGGGAAGGCCGGGAATGTCAGCCGCGAAAAGCGGAAGTGACGTCATCCGCGACTTCCAGTATCGTGTGGCCGCCATCTTGGAAGGGGCAGCCATGCGGTTTGCAGAGGGACAGCCTTCCCGACCCGGCCACAGGGTCCACATCCCTCTTGGTTACTGGCGACTGGAGGGGCATCTATCCTGGAGGAGAGCAGGAGAGACTCCAGTTAGGCAGGGATCCACCGTCATGGCTGGTAGCAGACTGCAAAACAGGAAGAAAAGAACACTGGACAGTGGGAGGAGGAGCTATTTAAAAGGTATGAGGGGAGTTCTTCCTGTTTCAATTAACTGCAAATGGGAGGGGATTCGTTTGGTGACGTTGCTGCCATGGTGACTGGGGGAAAAACCATTTCCGAACTTGAAGCCTAAACCTTTTTTCTTCAAGTCTTAAAGGATGTCCTAGGTGTCCTCTGACATGTTCTATTGGTGAACAATGCCCCAGATAGTTTATTGTATGTCCCCACGCAAGCGTCTTTTCTCCAGTGTACATAATTTTCCAGTCTCTCTTCATATTCAAGCTCCCCCAATCCCCTTATTAATTTAGTTGCCCTTCTCTGAACCCTTTCCATTTCAAAGATATCCTTTTTGTACACAGGATTCCAAAATTGCACTGCATATTCCAAATCAGGCCTTACCAATGCTTTGTAAAGAGGGAGAATTACATCTTCCTCCCTTGAATCCATACCTCTCTTTATACAAGACATTACCCTGCTGGCACTGGCTGTTGCCGCCTGGCACTGCTTGCTACCTTTAAGTTTGTTATCCATCAAAACTCCAAGATCCCTTTCCAACAGGGATTCACTTAACACAGAGCCATTTATAGTATAAGCAGCACAAGGATTTTTAAGTCCAAAATGCATCACCTTACATTTATCAACATTGATTCTCATCTGCCACTTAGCAGCCCAATGTGACAATCTATCTAGATCCCCCTTCAACGATTGGTTTTTAATGGTCGACAAAATTTTGTGTCGTCAGCAAACACAGAAACCTTGCTGACAATACCCACTTCCAAAACATTAATAAATAGATTAAATAGAACCCTGTGGCACCCCACTTAGCACTTTAGTCCATAATGATGAAGCCCCATTTACAACTACTCTCTGCATCCTATTCATTAACCAATTTTCTATCCATGTACAAATGTGACTCCCCAGACCAGTGATCCTCAAACTGCGGCTCTCCAGATGTTTGAAAACTACAACTCCTAGCATTCCTCAACTACAGAGGGAAGCACAGGAATGCTGGGAGTTGTAGTTTTCAAACATCTGGAGAGCCGCAGTTTGCCCATCAGTGCCCCAGAACAACAGACCTTAGCTTATACATTAGTCGCCTATGGGGGACTGTATCAAAAGCCTTTGCAAAATCCAAGTAAACTACATCTACTGCTATGCCAGAGTCTAAATTTCTACTTACTTCCTCGTAATTAACTGGTCCAAATCCTCACTATACACTTTAGATGTGGATCCAAACGAAATTATGCAATACCATTTCCAATACCAACAGTACAAAATCGTTCAAATATTTGGGTATCCAAATAACCAAAGATCCATAAACATTCTACAATCTCAACCTCCACCTACTTCTGCACTGGGTTAAAACTAAAACACAATGTTGGAAACACCTACTGCTAAATCTTATAGGAAGAATAAAGTTAGTTATTAAAATATTCTTACTACCCAAGCTCCTAAACGCCCTGCGACATACACTCAGCTATGTCCCCAACATATATTTACAGGCACTCAACAGTTTAATTAACAGTTTTCTGTGGGACAATAAAAGACCTAGGGTGCAACTAAAACAACTGCAAGCTCCTAAATAACAAGCAGGCCTAGCACTGCCAGACTTATATACTACTTAGCCAGCCAAGCCAAGCTACTAAGATGCTGGGTCAACAGTACGGATCACCCAAGATCCTCAGATAATATGTTAACTCTGTATCTTAAAGGCCCATTCCTAGCCTATGTGGCCAACCCGAATATCCATATACTTGGTCCTAATACTAAAATACATCATCAAGCAGCTAAAGTATGGAAAGAAATTAACTCCATTTTAAAACCACAAGATATACTGAGCCATACACCGTTATGGCACAACTACGCCTTTCCACAACTAGCTGCATTTGCCAATGCTAAAGACAGGATAAGTAAAGGAATCACTGTCTTTGGTCAACTGATACAAAACCAACAAATACTCCCATATGACACTCTGTCCACAGCATATGAACTGCCCCTGTCATACAGATTTCGGTATCTACAACTAAGGCACTGTATACAAAAAAATTTGCTGGCCAAATTCCTCGATCTTCTATACATCCAATAATGTCAATCCTTCAGCGTACAGGGGCAAATGGAACAACATCGCATATTTACAAACTCAGCAAATAAAATAAACCAAAGCAAAACCAGAAATGGCAAAAATGAATAATGCCTGGCAACGCTGCATACCAAACATCACTCCATCACAACTTCCAGATATAGCAGAGTCCCCCATGCTGGCCTCGTCCTCTGCTAATAATAGACTTATACAATTGTACATCATACAACAAGCCTATTTATCCCCAACGCGAATAGCTCATATGCAAAAGACAGATGAAGCCCTATGTCCCAAATGTAAAGCTCCAGATGCTGACTTCTGGCACCTCATATGGACATGCCCAGTGATCCAAAAATACTGGCAAAAAGTCCTAAGCTTCCTGTCAACTACTCGGATTGCTGGATGACAAACACTGGTCGAAATTCCAAAAAACACTAGCCACACAACTATTATTTTATGCCCGTAAAATAACTGTCATATCCTGGATGTCTCACAATCCACCTAGACATAAACAATGGATTCAAATGGTCAATGCAGAGCTAGCATACCATATACATAGGAACTGCCCAAGTAAATATAATAAAGTTTGGAACTCATGGCTTGAGTCAGATGCTGCAGCAGTGAGATAGGGATCCTAAGCCAGGGCGGCCAGACCCCAATTACCCATCTAATATACTAAAACCCACTATAAGTTCTAAAACCATGTCTCCTCACTTTCTTACTATCTCCAGAATTCTCGGTTAAATTCACATGCAGTTTGAGTTATGAAACTATTGATTTTCTTGATCTTTGGATTTTTAAATCCGAAAACTGTTTATGTGCTACCTTATATAGGAAAGACACAGATAAGAACTCGTTGCTGCATGCATCCAGCTGCCATCCATACAGGACAAAATGTGGCTTAGTCTATAGCCAATTTCTACGTGTTCTTTGTAATAATACGAGCCAGATGTTGGCGGATGGTCAGCTGGATGACATGTGCAAGAGATTTATTGCGAGAGGATATTCCCCATCGCTATTGCTTAGGGAATTACAGAGGGCTAAATGCCACAATACTAGCATGCCCGGGGACACGAGTGGCACTGGTCAGGACCAGATACCACCTATTGATTCCTGTACCACCTATACCCCCCAGAGTAAAAATATGAGAAATATTATTAACGACCATTGGAAGCTCATTACTAAAGATAGACAGCTTCCGTTTCAGCATACTCGTCTGAGGCATACATATAGAAGGGGGCGAAATCTGGCCAGCTATTTGGTTCATACGGACATTAAGCCTATTTCTGATGAGGTAGGGACGACCATAAACTCCTGGGCTAACACCAGACCAAAGCATGGATGCTATCAGTGTCCTAACTGTATCACCTGCCGCTCTATGTTTACGGGGAAAGATTTTGCCCATCCACATAACGGTAAAAGAATCCCTCTTAAACAGAGATTTTCATGTGACAGCAGGTATATCATATACTTTATAGTGTGTCCATGTGGATCATACTATATTGGTAAAACTAAAACCATGTTCAAAGAGAGGACGGCAAATCATCGCTCTTCGATACAAACAGCTCTTAGCACCTCCAATGTTGCCGTAACTGAGTCCAAATTTGGAGATTTGTCTGTTGCTCGTCACTTTCAAAAGATGTGTCATCCACTTTCCTCTTTAAGATGTATGGTGATCGATGGGCTAACTAAATCTGAATTTAAATTCAATATTGATCATGACAAATTATTACTCCAGAAGGAGGCACGTTGGATCTATCAACTTAATACCTTAACGCCAGGGGGTCTTAACGAGCAATTGTCTTTACATTGTTACTTATAAAATTGTCTATCACATGCACTTTTCAGCAGGGACTTCTGTCACTTATCCATTATCTGTATGATCCATTTCCCCTCTCTTATAGGTGATTACAGTTAGGTATACCTTTTTCAGTTTTTGATTCATTCAGCTTTTTGTACTACTATATTATGTTTCTACATTGTATGTGTCACCCAATTGATTATTTTTTTGTATATAGGTTTGTGTTTTTAGATGTTTTTGATTGTTTTTATTTCCTCCATATGCGGTACTAGGGAGCAGGGTATATAAGATACGACCTGAAAGCACTCAACGGGACTTGTGTATTAAACACACAAAGTTTATTCAATATGGTCAATGCGTTTCCGCCATATCATATCCTGACGACGGCCATATGATATGGTGGAAACATGTGGACAAAAAAAAGGCAAAAATGAATACGCCATAGTTAATTGTTTTTTTTTTGTTTTTCCTGTTTATTTTTTAAAAAATTACCGCAAAATAACAAGTTCAGAAGCAATATGTATAGTAGAGGATAAAGTCAATTGCAATATGATAAGTTCAATGTACCGTATATACTCGAGTACAAGTTGATCCGAGTATAAGTCGAGGTACCTATTTTTACCTGAAAAATTTGTAAAAACTGATTGGCTCGAGTATAAGCCAAGGGTAGAAATTAGTTGCCCTTTAAATGGACAGCAGAATTCCCATACATGAATCCCATACAGTAATAGCCAAATCCAGTACCAGTAACCCCCAATTCCTTGGCACTCAAGATGTTTGGAAACTACAACTCCCAGCATGCATTGTTGCTGGGAGTTTCAGTTTCTAAACATGTGGAGTGGCAAGGTTCAGTAAACTTTTAATTAAGCTTACCTTCATTTCCAATTCTTCTGAACCCCATATTGTAAAGGGCCCTCTGACCCCATATAGTAAAGGGCCCTCTGACCCCATAAAGTAAAGGACTCTCTGACCCCAATAGTTAAAAATGTCACCTGAGAGTTGAACTTTTAAGCTGTCATTTGCACTGAACTAGCAGCTGTTTTTTGCCCCAAACTGAGGAGACCCACTAGATTTACAGCCTCCAGATGGGCAGTGACAGTGCTGAGTGAGTCCAGCAGCCAGACTACAGGAAGCAGGAAGTGTAAAGGCAGATCAGCTCCTGTAACTTTCTATGCAGGTTAACACAGCGCCACCTACTGGTTACTGTCCGCAATTGCAGAATTTGGATCTAAATTAGGACTTGACCCGAGTATAAGTCGAGGTTAGGTTTTTAGGCTAACTTTCAAGCCTGAAAAATGCGACTTATACTCGAGTATATCCAGTATATGAAAATGTCTATACATAACCAACTGATAATTGAATAAAATAAAAACGGATTTAAAAAAAATAATAATAGAAAGAGTAGAGTTTAAAGGGTATGTCCACCCTTAAAAACAATTTTTGATATATGATTCTCCCTGTCCCCCCAGCACCAACCGCTCTATTTATATTCTTAGAAAGTTCCCCAAACTTTACTTACCTCCCCTCTTTCCTTATTTCCGAGAAAATGCAAGCAGAGGGGCGGGATCGGCAGTCGCGTCTGTGATTGGCTGAGGGGCAGCCAATCACGGATGCGGCTGCCGGGAGTTCATTGCGGCGGGGGAAAGAGGGAAGGTAAGTAAAGTTTGGGACACTTTCTAAGAATAAAAATGGAGCGGTTGGGGCTGGGGGGACAGGGGTAATCACTATCAAAGGGTTTTACGCTAGGGGGAGGGAATCCTAGAGGAGGGAAGAGGGGGGGGGGAGAAGGGCTGCAGTATGCATGCCAAACTTCTCCCGGAGGCCAGGTAGGAGGCAGAGTCCTATATGGACTCTGCTATCCTCCTGGGTGGCAGTTTTTGGACTTTGGGGGGGACTACAGGAACCTTATGGAGCTGGGATGTGAGGTAAAGATTAATACACTGCACAATGGGGCCAGTAGATGGGGGGGATTATAGTTTTGGGGTGGACATGCCCTTTAAGAATTATAGCATAAGCTTGCAGTGGTAAGCATCAACAGAATTATGGATTTTTTTCTACATGTCGGCAGCCAGTGTGCACGGCCACACATTTAGTTTCTAGATTAGAGATATGGATTAGAGGAAACATTATGCTCTAAAGTGGTATTATTGCATTTATGGAATTTATAAATGCAATAATAGTAGTAATACTACTTAGTAGTAATAGCTTTCCTGGAATAAAATAATCTTTCCCTGAGTAAAGTGGCTTTATATCGGTCTAGGGTTTATTCTTCAATTATGCCAAACAGTAGCAATTTACTATCTAGAACAATATTCATTCCCTTAATTGTTGACAAGTGGGACACAATTGTCTGCCAAAATCTTTGTATTTTAGGGCAATACTATAGGAGATGCCAGAAGTCTGCAACATCTTTGTAGCATTTAGGACAAGTGTCCAGTCTGGCAGCTGTTATACGATGCAGATGTACTGGGTACATATATGCTTGGTGCAATACAAAGAACTGCACTAGTCTATTGTTAGCTGCAGATGACACTAATCTGGACAAATTGGCCATGTCCTCGCAGTCCTCTTCTCCTAATGTGGGGATGAGGCTAGTCCATATAGCAGGGTTTTCTCCTTGTGTTTATATGATTTGCAGTTTATAAGGCAAGTGTACAGGGCAGATATAAGGCCTCGCAGTCCCTGTGTTCATAATACTCCAATAGCTGGGTGGGAGGACATGGGTATTGTTAGTGAGTTAAATTGTGTTTTAAGGCAGTGCCTTAATTGAAGATATCTAAAAAAGTAGTGAGGAGGCAGCTTATATTCCTTCTGTAATGTTTCAACCCTGGCAGCCTGGTTAAAAACGTGCAGCAGACAGGCATATGATGCACGTCTGTCATAATCGTAATCCACTCTGGGGTGGCCAGGGAGATGGGTTTGTTATTTGCTGGTATTGTCCACCAGGTCAGGTCCAACCGAACTTGGTGGGGTATACATATTAATTGATTTGGGCCCTCCTGAGGTATGTATTGTTTGTTGAGGGAGATCTAAAAGTCCCTCATCACGTGAGGCATAGCCCACTTGAAGATAGGGAGCGTTGATATAAGTTTCCCCAAGACATGTTGACACACCCAGGCAGTTGACATTGGAAGGTGAATGAAGTTTTGCATCTGGGTCATAATGTCATTCTTTTTGACTGTGGTAAAGATATGGAGAGGTTTGAGGAGTTCAGGATAGCCCCAAGAAACTCCACTACTTGAGTTGGAACTAGCAGAGATTTTTTGATGTTTATCACCCACCCGTGAGTCTGGAGACAGAGAAGTGTTGTCCGAATATTGTCTGACTTTATGAGAATGTCGTCCAGATACATGAAAATCTGAATCCCTTGAAGCCTGAGGTGAGCTATCAGGAACTAATATTTTTGTGAAAACTCTAGGAGCTGTTGCTAATCCAAAAGGTAGAGCTTTGTATTGAAAATGGTTCCCAATAATGTAAAAACGTAGGAATTTCCTGTGTAACGGATGGATAGGAACATGTAGATAGGCATCTTGGATGTCTATCTTCGACATCCAGTTTTCTTGTCGTATCTGTAGGGTTACTGACTTGAGGCTTTCCATTTTGAAATGTCTGTTATTCAGATGTTTTTTAAGGTATTTGAGATTGAGAATGGCTCTCATTTCTCCTGATTTCTTTCTTTTGAGAAAGATGTGGGAATATATTCCCTCTTAGAGTTGAGAAGATGGAACTTTCTCCATTATGTCTTTGGCCAACAGAGGAAAGAACTGATTGTAGTGCTTTTCTTGTTTGACTTGACTGTGGAGGTTTGGATTTGAAGAATCTGTTTGGTGGGTGATTTGTTAAGAATTCTATTTTGTATCCTTTGTGCAAGGACTTCAGGACCCAGGAATTTGAGATTGTTCGAGCCCAGGTCTTCTTGAAATAGAGGAGTCTCCCTCCAATCTTTAAAGACTGGGCTTCTGCACCTTCATAGTTGTCTGGATTTGCCTTTGGTGTTTTTGCGATGAAAAATCTGAGGGTTAGATTCCGGTTTCCATGATCTTTGGAAATACGGTCTACCTGGCCTGTACTGTTTAGCTTCTCTTAGGTTGGTTTAGAGTTGAAGGGATTGGGTTCCTAAATGATCTGGCCACTGTAAGGCTATATTTAGCAGAATTGGCTTCGATAAGTTCTTTGATCTTGGATCCAAAGAGAAGACCCCCTTCAAACGGTATAGTGGAGAGGTTTTGTTTAGATTGAACATCCGCTTTCCATTGTTGCAACTAGATAGCTCTTCTGACTGTGACCGAGGCATTTATGGTTTTGGCGGAAAGTTTTATAGAATCCATGGAAGCTTCTGATATGAATTTGTTGGTATGTTTCATGTCAGTTAAGTGAAGTAGTAGATCTTCTTTGGATCCGCTGTCCTTAATGGCTTCTTCTAAGTCATTTAGCCAGATTTTATTGGCTCTAGAGAGGCTTGTGATAGCTATTGATGGTCTGAGAGAAGCACTAGATAAGGAAAAGACTCGAGTGTGATATCTTCCTTCCTATCCATGGGTCCTTAAGACCTGTAGAGTCCTCAGTGGCTAACATGGTTCTTTTTACCATCTTGGTTATTGCTGCGTCAACCTTGGGAGGCTCGTCCCAAAGTGATGTCTCTGTTGATGGTATAGGGTAAGTTTTAAGGAAGGATTGAGAGTAGGAAAATCTTTTGTCAGGGTTCTGCCATTCAGACTTTACTGTCTCTAAGATCTGTTTATGTATTTCGAAAGATGTGGCATCCGGATTCTTGTTTGAAAACATGAGATCTGAATTGGTGATATGATGCCTCTTCCAGGCACAGATAACTTCAGAGACTTCCTTATTTTCTTTATGAGGTGGTCTAGGACCTCTTGGGTTACATTAGAATCAGACGGTAAAGGATCTCTGATTTCTAAGTCTGCTGTTTCTCCCGGCTCCAATATTTTGTTTGTTCTATCTGAGGTTAGTGGTTGAGTAGGAATAGAAGCATTGGAGATCATAGATTTGACTTGAGCCATCATGGTAGTGGAGAAAGAACTGAGGGAAGAATCAATCAGATCTTTGACTGAGGAAAGTAGTTCAGAAGAGGCTGGAGGATTAGCCCTCAGATTAATGCAATCAGAGCACAGTTTCTTCCCTCTGAGTGTGGGCTGGTGACACAGGGCACATTCATTGGTTCTGTGTTTGTTATAATGGTGGTCCTCTGATTCTTCATATCTGGGTGAAGATCTGGAATAGACAAAAAAATCCTAGATGATGGTATATTGCTTTAAGATGGTGCTGCTCTCTTAAGATGGTATCTCACCCCCTGGATCTGGAACTACTTCTTCTATGTGACATGACAGGCAAGCTGGAAGAAAGAAAAAGGTATAAAAATCAGGAATCCTGGAAGAATACCTGAATCCAATCTGTACTTACAGAGTAAGGCAGACAAACAGCTTGCAGTGCTAGACTCTGACTGCTGCGTGCAGGAGTTGCGAGGCCTGACACAAAGCAGTGGTGTTGCCGGTGGCTAATTTGAATTCCGCGCCTATTCCTGGTTGCATGTGCGCTATGATAGAATATCTGCAGTGCGCCAGTCCGCCAAACACCCGACAGCAGTGGGGTGCGCTGGAGCTTGGGTAGAACAGGGAATCCCAGGCTCCGAAAGAGATCCGTTTGGGGGTGAAAAGAAGATTTGCTGATCCTGCAGGCATGAGGACAGGAGTAAGTAAGACACAGAGGGGAGGATCAGGAAAGTTCTTATTGGCTTATCAGGCCTGTCAGTCACAACTAAGGGGGGTGTAACCCATGTTAACCACTGCCGTGTAGGACCCGGGAAATAGGAGTTTTATACAGGCTATGAATTTCCCCCCCAATCCAAAACATTTCAGACATGTCCAAAGGTATGGCCATTCAATCGAGTTAAGAATCAAGGGATACTAACATTTGTCTACCAGTATTATCAAGATCCATTACTATTTGGGTCATGCCCTTACGAAGATTTGCAGATGTAGATTTTCCCAGCATGAAGTCTGTTTGGTCCTCGTGTATAATCTTTTGTACTACCAATTCTAGTCTGCTGGTTATCATTTTGGCTAAGATTTTACTATCGGTGTTCAAAAGAGAAATGGTCCTATATGAGTCACAGTCTGTATGGTCTTTATCCTGTTTTAAAAGTAATATACTGTTAATCTCATATAATGTGTGGTATGTAGTAGGCTTGACATCATATGATTGTTCATACATTTCTAGTATCAGTGGGGCAATTATATATATATATTTTATTTTTTTATATATTTCGATGGGTATACCATCGGGTCCTCCTATTTTTCCCAAATTGAGATTTGCTAGGCTTCTTGTACTACTGTGAAGGGTTTTTCCAATTGTGCGTGTGCGTTCGCTTGGTAGGATTTGAGGAGGGGGATGTCATTAAGGTAATATCGTGGTATTCTGGGAATGTATGAGCCTGGTGGCTCATTGTGGTTTGTGTTGTTTCTACTTTAGCCAGGTGTGCTAGTAATTTGGCTGACAGATTTGCTGTTTCTGTGAAGGAGACATATATCACATATATCTACAGCTTTAAGTTTTAGTGTCAATTACATGAAAAATGTTATTTTACTGTCTCATTACTATATTTTGGTTGTTTTATTCTTCTAACCTTTATCGATTCAATATCGGCCGTTAGCAGTCAGCAAAGACAGGTAATATCTTGCCTGATGGCATTCCCATAACCTGTGAAGGATTATCTGTTGCCCGGTCTGTGTTTTTTGTTGTTAGTCTGTTGTTCGTTTTTTGAATAAGGCAGAACTTATTGAATAAGAGACAGGTCATGTGCATGTGAATATACACACATGCGACAGAAGTTCCCTGGCCGACTGATCTTTGTGAATGTCGGTGTGAGTGGCCAGGACAGGGAATTTCCCCGACCGACTGATCTTTGTGACTGTCAGTGCGAGTGGTGGTCCTGGGGAGTGGTGAAGCTGTGTGCAAGTACCACGACGTGCCTAGACCTGAGTATCTGAGGTGTCTCTGTTCACTGTAAGATCGCGTCCGAGTTATTTCCACAAGACTTGGGAGGATATGTCATGTGTTGATTGTGTATGTGGTTTACTGTTTGGAATTAGCCCACAAGGTTGGAGACTTATAAAAATAAGGAGACATTCAAAAGACTATCCCTCATCATATCTGGGCTACAAACCTGTACTGTGGGCGTTTCCCCAATTTCTGTGTTATTTTCTGTGGAATCAGATTGTGTTGGTTTAAAATTCCAAGAGCCTATTTTCTGTGATTGTAGACCCCCGCCGAAGGTTTAGCCAAAGTAGAATAAATTGCAATTCAGATTTAATTGTAAACGGCTAAAATAGGTCAGAATAAAAGTAAGATGAGAGAGGAAGACCTTGAGGGTGTCACTGCATTTGAACTTATTGCGAGGAGGGTGGGAAAGAAACATGTAAAGATTTATGCTAGAATTGCTTAACCAATTAACCATATAGAACGGACAGTGTGGTCCAGTTCATTAGAAGTTTGAACTTCTAAAGAGTTATTAGTTGTTTTGCTAGCTAGCATTATACGGAACAGTGATAGACCCTACCTTTGTATGTCTTGTGTGTTTTATGTGTAACAGTTTTGTCTGTCAAATTTGTTAATTTGCTGCACTTGCTTATTTTGCGCTTATTGTTAACCATCTTGCTTACAGGATGGAAAGTTTCACAGTAAGGCGTCTGACCCAAACATGATAAGTCATTTAAAGTATATTAAAGTGTTTTAATTCTAAGTTTACAGGTTTCCAATGTGTGGGAAAATGCTGTCATTACATGACTGGTACAGGAGTTCCGAAGAATTTTCCTGGGAAACTCCAGAGGATTAGGTGATTCGTATTGGTGGTACAGATTATGGCAATCCATGGTTTGATAATATATTGAGTTGGATAAAAGATGTATATTCTCATTGAAAGCTCTTTTAGTGAATTTTATTGTAAATCTAGTTATATCAATGAGTGAGGTTAAATTTGGTTAATGCTAGCTTCACTTAGAATGTTTTCTATTATAAATGTATTTTCCTTCCTGGATTTTTCAAGTAAGGTAAAATTCTGTGTCTAATCATTATTTGCAGTGTCTACATTCCTGACACCCCGCTTCCCCCTCCTCTTCTTTTGCTTGTGGAAAACAAAAGTAGATTTGATGTGTAACTAGTTTTAGTGGGACTTATATAATTGCATAGTGATCTTAATTGTTTTGCATCTGCACGTGTACAGTTTAAGGAAAACAGTGTTAGATTGTGTAAGAAGGTTCAAGAAGGTGTTGATGGAAGAGGAAGATGGATAGGCAAATAGAGGTAGAAATGTCTACGGAAGTTTTTTTATATATTATTGAGGTTTTTTAGAAAGTGAAGATTTAGAAAGTGGTAGAGGGCAAGGATCTGGTAGAGTTTCTGGTGGTTTTCAAAGAGGAGTTATCAGAATGATTAGCTTAATAATAGTAGATATGTTATTTGTAATAAATTAGTAAATTAGTGATCATTAGTGAGACTAGTGCCCGTTATATCCATATAGCTAAGTAGGATGTGACAATACAGTCACAGATAGATATCCCCTATGATGCCAGTTGTAATGGATTTTCCCACAAGTGATTCCCTCGCTGTGGTGCAGCTCAAAATGTGTAATATTATTCGTGTTCTTCGTATACAAGGTAATCGGTTTAATTTTTTTTAATGATACAGGGACTATGTGCTTCTCTATCAAAGCTTCCTTATATTAATGGTCCCTCAGATGATTGCAAGCTTTTTGTAGAGATTTATTGGGGTACCTGCAGAGACTAAGAATACAAAATATTTGTCACTAATAGGGATGATGGCCTATTGTTATTGTCTTATTTTTCCTTTAAATTATTACCAGATTACCCCATTAACTTGATAATACAGGATTTAGTAAGTAAATTGTGTACCTCAATTTTCTTTAGTGGCATAACTTGTTGGAAGTAAAAGTTGATGTATGGAATATTTTTTTAATGCCCCTAACCCTTTTCACAAGATAAAATTAATAGTATTCTGCCAATGGTTTGTACCTTTGTAAAGCAATGAGTAATTACAAAGATTATCTTCCTATTTTATACCCCTGTTATAGCCCACTCATAATACAGATAATTCCTATAGTTTCGGATATTTAAAGGACAACTAAAGCCACAGAACAACACTGAACCAGAAGGCAGAACACCTTGATATAAAGCCAGTAATCAGTGTCTTACCTCTCATTTTGATATGGGTGCTGGGAAATTTCCCTAAATAATATATGGTTTGTGCTTAATATCACAGCATTCTAATATCACACAGTCTGGTCAATGACCATTATGTTCTGCCCATGCTCAGTCTTTAGCTATGGCAGAAACTTGTTACAGTTGGTCACACCCATTAATAATCTCTATCCAATCCTTTTACAGGACAGATAAAGCAAGGAAGCATGTGACTGAGGCAGGAGGTGTGGTCTGACACTGCACATACATACAGATAATTCATCCAGTTCTTAACAGGCTTACATTTATTTTAATGCAATTTACTGAAGTCATATTATATAGCTTATTGGTGTTTTTAGGGGGGTTGTTTTCAGATTCTGGAGTATAAAAAATGGATTTAGTTCTCCTTTAAGCCCTTATTAGCATTTCTGCCAATACCCAATGTAATACAGTTGTTGATTTTAAGACATGCTTTCCTTTTGCGTGTCAGCTGGTGCTACGGCTCAGTCTTTTTGTATTCATTTTTTTTTTGGAAAGTCCCAAATTATGTGTCACTGTTTGTCATAGAGACTTGGTGGACTTGCCAGTGACAGACTCTATGGCTCTCTGTGAAGTGTTAAAATAATAATGGGTTCAGCCACATGGTTCTAGGATTATTGAAATGTATTAATTAATGTGGTTATTGTGTATCCAGACCATGGAGGTATGTAAAATGTCTCTCTCTCTCCTCAATTTTCCTGCATCAAAAGCTTCAAGAAAATACAATATTGCAAAGACTCAGTTCAATATTTTGGTTGTATAAAAACTAATGGTGAACATCTGGTAAGCCCCGCCAGAGATAAAGACATTGTGCGCTTCAAACACCCTGTAATAAAGCTGAATTGGTCAGCTTCATGAACTTTTACCAACAATGAATCCCAGCCAGCTCCCACTGGGACCAAATGCTCCAAAATGCACCACTAAAGACTGTCCAAACATCATTCTATGGACACCAAAAATGACAAAGAATGTTTAAATAATTGTAATAACATTTACCTCTGCCCCTGCTCTGGGTCTTCTGAATTATGATAAATCTTTTCATTTGTATTATAGAGAACATTGTAAAACCATGGTGGCAGTTTTATCACAATATCACAGAGACACCTTGAAACTAATCACTTATTTTTCTAAATCATTGGCAGTCACTGTTCAGGGGATGCCATAGTGTTTGTGCACCCCTGCAGCCTGTGCAATGGCCGTTGAGGCCTCCAACTCTATTATATTGGGTACGGAGAATGTTTAATTAACATCCAATCATGTTTTATAAATGCTAAAGAATAGAATATGAACTATCCAATGCCTCACAGTGTATGAGATTATTTTAAATCCATCATGGTCTTAAACGTTAGATATATTCCGGTCTTACCCATGGTCTATTCCTTTTATTCATTATTAAGATTAGATTAAATTAATACCCAAGTAATTAATATTTAAATATAGGTGTAAATCTCTCCCCAGTCCTATTTGATTCTCTACCAATTAGAGTTGGTATGGTTTTAAGTGTTTGTGTATAGTGTATATAGATCTTCAATTCCCAGATTCTGTTTAAAATTTAGTCCGTTACCGAGTTTTGTTTATTTAGCTTAATCTTTTCTTTAACCCGTACCTGTGTTTTGTTTAAGGTTTAAGCTGTTAGTTCACTGATTCCAGGTATGATTTTAATGTAGTTGGTTTTGGTAGAATTTGGCAGTAGATAGTTTATAAATGAGAATGGTGAGCTGACTTTACATTAATTTAATTTGTGGATTATTATCTTCCTTATGTTTTAGTTGTTTAAATGAAATGATTATGAGTTCTTTTCATTTTGTTTAAGGAAATGTTATCTCATATATGTGTTAAGTTGCTACTCCTTCCTCCATTTCTTTTTGTTTTCTTTCCTGCATTCCCATTTTTTTCCTGAGAATGTTATTATTTCAGTATACGTTTTGTTTTCTCCCGATTCATTATTTTTATTTATTTTTTATTAAAGAGGGGATAGTTATAGTAATAATATGGCTCATAAAAGTCTTAGCCCCAATGTTTATAGCCCAAATCTACTACAGGATGTAGATACTTAGTGGTGATGTGGGCTTGGTGAAGTCGCTGCATCAACATAAGGTTTTAGAACCTCCCTACAGTCCCCTGGTGACTGTTGAGGCCGTGAACATCTAGCAGATCAAGGTTGCAAGGCCTCCAAAGCGAAACTAAAGTGGTGCCAACCAACTGTGACATTCCTCGGACAATGTATTTCTCAAGGGACACGACACATCACAACCGACAGGATCAAGACTCTACAAGGCATCAATCTTCCACGTGGACATAAACCTCTACATGCCTTTCTCGGCCTCATCTCTTACGGCCGTTCTCATGCAACCTCTCTACGATGTCTTAAAGTCTGAACCCTACACCATGACTGCCGAAGCTGCTGAATGTTTCACCACTCTGAAGACTATCCTATCTTCAGCACCTGCACTAGGGCTCCCGGACAATGAGAAGCCATTCAAACACTTTGTTTCTGAGCGCCAAGGCCACGCCCTTGGTTTCCTCGCTCAAAACCATGGATCAAGAATTAAACATATTGGATATTTTTTCTGGACAGCTAGACAATGTTGCTAAAGGGAGCCCATCCTGCATGAGAGCAGTTTATGCAGCTCATTTTCTCCTGGATAAAACCTCTGACATCATCCTAGGCCACAATTGCATTCTCTTGGCCCCTCATGACATTTCTGCCATTCTCAATCAATCTCAACCGAAACATATGTCGTCATCACGCCATCTTCGACTCCAATGTTATATCCTCATGCCCGACAATGTCACGCTTCAACGTTGTTCCATACTATACCCCTCTACACTTCTGCCAATTCCTGAGGGGGGTACCACCGATGCTGCCTTGAGAGGAATACAGCAATTGCCAGAAGATGCGAGGGGAAAATTTAACCTTCAAGACAACACCACTGAAGCGACTCCCCTTCTCCAGATGGGATACTTGGACAGCATGGATAAACTAAAAAATATCCAAGGCAACACCGACAAGGAAGAGAGAGAGGGGTGGCTAGGAAAGGGGGCAGTACTTCAAGATGGACTATATACATACAATAAGAAGGTGTGTATACCTAAAAACCTCTACCCAGCCCTCGTCCAATGGGCACATGGACCTGCCCACATTTCGAAGAATCTCATGAATAACCTAATATCAAAGACTTACTTTGCTCCTGGGATAGATAGATAGATAGATAGATAGATAGTATATAGATCTTCAATTCCCAGATTTTAGTCCGTTACCGAGTTTTGTTTATTTAGCTTAATCTTTTCTTTAACCCATACCTGTGTTTTGTTTAAGGTTTAAGCTGTTAGTTCACTAATTCCAGGTATGATTTTAATGTAGTTGGTTTTGGTAGAATTTGGCAGTAGATAGTTTATAAATGAGAATGGTGAGCTGACTTTACATTAATTTAATTTGTGGATTATTATCTTCCTTATGTTTTAGTTGTTGAAATGAAATGATTGTGAGTTCTTTTCAACTTGTTTAAGGAAATGTTATCTCATATATGCGTTAAGTTGCTACTCCTTCCTCCATTTCTTTTTGTTTCTTTCCTGCATTCCCACTTTTTTCCTGAGAATGTTATTATTTCCGTATTTAAGAGGGGATAGTTATAGTAATAATATGGCTCATAAAAGTCTTAGCCCCAATGTTTATAGCCCATGCAGTGGGCTTGGTGAAGTCACTGCATCAACATAAGGTTTTAGAACCTCCCTACAGTCCCACGGTGACTGTTGAGGCCATGAACATCTAGCGGATCAAGGTTGCAAGGCCTCCAAAGCGAAACTACAGTGGTGCCAACCCCAACTTAACCCCTCTACACTTCTGCCAATTCCTGAGGGGGTACCACCAATGATGGAACTTATCACCATGGTGCACAGGATACACACAACTGCTTTGAACTCATGCAGCAAGAAACAGCACACCTTCCCACACCTTCCCACAGTCAGTTCGTCTCCACTGGACAACCCAGACATCACTTTATTTGTGGATGGATCACACTTCGCAGATGAAAAAGGCAAATTTCATGTTGGTTACGCTGTCACCACTACCAACTCAGTGCTCCAAGCTGAAGCCCTACCTACCGTTTACTCTGCTCAAGAAGCAGAACTGAAAGCCCTAACGGCAGCATGCAAAATCGCTGAAGGAAAGCGCCTTAGTGTCCACACCGATTCCAGATACGCCATGGGTGTGGCTTTGGACTTTGGCATCATCTGGAAAACAAAAGGATACTTGACGGCTACTGGAGCACCCATCAAGCATGGCAAATCTGTTGCAGAACTAATGGAAGCACTGTCACACCCGAAACAAGTTGCTGTTCTGAAAGTGAAGGCTCATGGCAAACTCAACTCCCCTGAAACCATAGGCAATCATATGTCCGACAAGGCTGCAAAGTCAGCTGCCTTGAGAGGAATACAGGAATTGCCAGAAGGTGCAAGGGGAAAATTTAACCTTCAAGACAACACACTGAAGCGACTCCCCTTCTCCAGATGGGATTCTTGGACAGCATGGATAAACTAAAAAATATCCAAGGCAACACCGACAAGGAAGAGAGAGAGGGGTGGCTAGGAAAAGGGGCAGTACTTCAAGATGGACTATATACATACAATAAGAAGGTGTGTATACCTAAAAACCTCTACCCAGCCCTCGTCCAATGGGCACATGGACCGGCCCACATTTTGAAGAATCTCATGAATAACCTAATATCAAAGACTTACTATGCTCCTGGCATCACCACCTTTACCAGGAATTACACGGCTTCCTGTGCAATATGTGCTAAATGTAATCCAGGACGTATGGAAAAGCCTCCAAAACTTCATCTGGCCAAACCTTTGTACCCTTTCCAAAGGATCCAGATAGACCACATCCAAATGCCAAAAAGCGGAAGATTCGAATACATGTTGGTAATTGTGGATATGTTCTCCTGATGGCCGGAAGCGTATCCCGTAACTAACATGACTGCTAAGACTACTGCCAAGAAATTACTCTCCTGAAGTGATTGAAAGTGATCAAGGCCCTGCATTCACTGCCACTGTCCAAAGAAATTTGGACTGCTTAGGAGTGATCTTACACTTCCACACACCCTATCATCCTCAGAGTAGCGGGAAGGTTGAAAGGATGAATGGAACCCTGAAGTTGCGCATGTTAAAAATGGCTCAAGACTCTGGGATGGGATGGCCTGACAGTCTGCCTATAGCTTTGTTCAATGTCAGATACACACCAAGGGGGGAACACAAATTATCCCCCTTTGAGATCTTATTTGGGTCAGCCCCTAGGTTAGGGTGTTATTTCCCTCAGCAATTGCAATTACATTCTGATGTATTAACTGATTTTGTCTCCCAACTAACTCGTGAATTAACCAAAGTGCATGGTCAAGTGTTCTCTTCTCTTCCAGAAGGTAGCCATTCACTTCTCCCAGGTGACTGGGTGCTGGTCAAGAAGTTCATAAGAAAACACTCCCTTGAACCTAGATTTGACGGCCCCTTCCAGGTTCTCCTTACTACTCCCACTTCAGTGAAACTGGAAGGAAGACCTTAATCCCACGTCACACATAGCAAGAAATCCACCTCTCCTGCGGAGAAAAATGATTGGTCTTTATATCCTTTTTATCATCTCCTCAGGGACCCTACAAGTTGCCATAACTCATTACTTTCGGTTTAATTCTTCACACACCAATGCGGCAACCTTTTAGTTTGATTTCTGTATGATTGGTAGGTGTCCCAGTGTCCTTGGGCATTGGAATGGTGAATGTGCTTTGAGTAAAGCAATCATGCCACTTCACATTATCCCTCACTATCTCAGGTCTACCTTCACACCCATCTCACCGCCCAGGGGAAGTCTTGACCCTCATGTGTATATTGATGCCATTGGAGTCTCTAGGGGGTACCCGATGAATTCAAACCCGTGAACAAGTTAAGCAGGGTTTGAATCTCTAATTCCAATGATCACAGCGAATAAAAATGTTGATTGGATTAATTACATCTCTACAATCAGCAACGATTTTTAACTATACTAGAGAGTGACTCCAGTTTGGCTGATAATTAGGCCCCACCGCACAAATACTTTCCAAAATAGAATCGCTTTGGATATGATTCTTGCTGAAAAGGGGGGAGTTTGAAAATGTTACCAGACTCCAGCACTTGTTGTATTATATCCCTGAAAACACTGGCCCAAATGGTAAAGTCACTCTTGCTATTAAGAAACTTGAGGATTTCAATCGAATTAAAGAAAATTCTGGTATAACAAACCCTTGGGACCAATATTTTGGATGGATGACTGGTGGCAGAAAACTTTAGCCCAGATAGGGGCCGTATAATTGTTCTGATTTTTTGCTCACTTTTTATCTGTTGTTTTCCCATATATTAATAAGCTGCTACAAAGGCCAGTAGAGATATCTGCCCCCACTTTTATACTCCAAGAATATAACACACTGTATGAGTTCCCCATATACTGCCATGGCTCTACTGTGTTCCTCTTACAATCCTCTTCATTAACTCCCCCTCGGGTTAGTCAGGATGTTGGAAGTGGGAAGGGTTGGTCCCTGGCTTTGTGCAGGTCTCTCCAGACCAAGCTGAAGATCCATACCCACCCCTAGGTGGAACCCCTCTGGAGCAACTCTGATAATCCTTGCTAGGTAGGGACAGCAAATAGACATTTTAGGGGGGATTGTGAAGGAGACATATATCACATATATCTACAGCTTTAAGTTTTAGTGTCAATTACATGAAAATTTTTTTTTTTACTGTCTCATACTATATTTTGGTTGTTTTATTCTTCTAACCTTGATGATTCAATATCATATGACTACTCGATGCGAGGACAACACTGGTCGAAATCCAAAAAACACTAGCCCACAACTATTATTTTATGCCCGTAAAAACTGCATATCCTGGATGTCTCACAATCCACCTAGACATAACAATGATTCAATGGTCAATGCAGAGCTGAGCATACCCATATCATAGGAACTGCCCAAGTAAATATAATAAAGTTTGGAACTCATGCTTGAGTCAGATGCTCAGCAGTGAGATAGGGATCCTAAGCCAGGGCGGCCAGAACCCCAATTACCCATCTAATATACTAAACCCACTATAAGTTCTAAAACCATGTCTCCTCACTTTCTTACTATCTCCAGAATTCTCGGTTAAATCACATGCAGTTGAGTTATGAAACTATTGATTTCTTGATCTTTGGATTTTTAAATCCGACAACTGTTTAATGTGCTACCTATATAGGAAAGACACAGATAAGAACTCCGTGCTGCATGCATCCAGCTGCCATCCATACAGGACAAAATGTGGCTTAGTTCATAGCCAATTTCTACGTGTTCTTGTAATAATACGAGCCAGATTTTGGGCGGATGGTCAGCTGATGACATGTGCAAGAGATTTATTGCGAAAGGATATATTTCCCATCGCTATTGCTTAGGGAATTACAGAGGCTAAATGCCACAATACTAGCATGCCCGGGGACACAGTGGCACTTGGTCAGGACCAGATACCACCTATTGATTCCTGTACCACCTATACCCCCAGAGTAAAAATATGAGAAATATTATTAACGACCATTGGAAGCTCATTACTAAAGATAGACAGCTTCCGTTTCAGCATACTCGTCGAGGCATCACAATATAGAAGGGGGCGAAATCTGGCCAGCTATTGGTTCATACGGACATTAACCTTTTCTGATGAGTAGGGACGACCATAAACTCTGGGCTAACACCAGACCAAAGCATGGATGCTATCAGTGTCCTAACTGTTATCACCTGCCGCTCTATGTTTACGGGGAAAGATTTTGCCCCATCCACATAACGGTAAAAGATCCCTCTAAACAGAGATTTTCATGTGACAGCAGGTATATCATATACTTTTATAGTGTGTCCATGTGATCATACTATATTGGTAAACTAAAAACCATGTTCAAAGAGAGGACGCAAATCATCGCTCTTCGATACAAACATCTTAGCCACCTCAATGTTGCCGTAACTGGTCCAAATTTGGAGATTTGTCTGTTGCTCGTCACTTTCAAAGATGTGTCATCCACTTTCCTCTTTAAGAGTATGGTGATCGATGGCTAACTAAATCGAATTTAAATTCAATATTGATCATGACAAATTATTATCCAGAAGGAGGCACGTGGATCTATCAACTAATACCTTAACGCCAGGGGGTCTTAACGAGCAATTGTCTTTACATTGTTACTTAAAAATTGTCTATCACATGCATCTTTTCAGCAGGGATTCTGTCACTTATCCATTATCTGTATGATCCATTTCCCTCTCTTATAGGTGATTCAGTTAGGTATACCTTTTTCAGTTTTGATCTCATTCAGCTTTTTGTACTACTATATTATGTTTTCTACATTGTATGTGTCACACCAATTGATTATTTTTTTGTATATGGTTGTGTTTTTAGATGTTTTTGATTGTTTTTATTTCCTCCATATGCCGGTGGACTAGGGAGCAGGGTATATAAGAACGACCTGAAAGCACTCAACGGGACTTGTGTATAAACACACAAAGTTTATTCAATATGGTCAATGCGTTTCCGCCATATCATATCCGACGACGGCCATATGATATGGTGGAACATGTGGACAAAAAAAAGGCAAAAATAATACGCCATAGTTAATTGTTTTTTTTTTGTTTTCCCTGTTTATTTTTTAAAAAATTACCCGCAAATAACAAGTTCAGAAGCAATATGTATAGTAGAGGATAAAGTCAATTGCATATGATAAGTTCATGTACCGTATATACGTCGAGTACAAGTTGATCGAGTATAAGTCGAGGTCGCTATTTTTACCTGAAAAATTTGTAAAACTGATTGGACTCGAGTATAAGCAAGGGTAGAAATTAGTTGCCCTTTAATGGACAGCAGAATTCCCATACATGAATCCCATACAGTAATAGCCAAATCCAGTACCAGTAACCCCCAATTCCTTGGCACTCAAGATGTTTGGAAACTACAACTCCCAGTCATCATTGTTGCTGGGAGTTTCAGTTTCTAAACATGTGGATGGCAAGGTTCAGTAAACTTTTAATAAGCTTACCTTCATTTCCAATTCTTCTGAACCCCATATTGTAAAGGGCCCTCTGACCCCATATAGTAAAGGGCCCTCTGACCCCATAAAGTAAAGGACTCTCTGACCCCTAGTTAAAAATGTCACCTGAGAGTTGAACTTTAAGCTGTCATTTGCACTGAACTAGCAGCTGTTTTTTGCCCAAACGAGGAGACCCACTAGATTTACAGCCTCCAGATGGGCAGTGACAGTGCTGAGTGAGTCCAGCAGCCAGACTACAGGAAGCAGGAAGTGTAAAGGCAGATCAGCTCCTGTAACTTTCTATGCAGTTAACACAGCGCCACCTACTGGTTACTGTCCGCAATTGCAGAATTTGGATCTAAATTAGGACTTGACCCGAGTATAAGTCGAGGTTAGGTTTTTAGGCTAACTTTCAAGCCTGAAAAATGCGACTTATACTCGAGTATATCCAGTATTGAAAATGTCTATACATAACCAACTGATATTGAATAATAAAAACGTCGATTTAAAAAAATAATAATGAAAAGTAGAGTTTATTAAAGGTATGTCACCCTTAAAACAATTTTGATATATGATTCTCCTGTCCCCCCAGCACCAACCGCTCTATTTATATTCTTAGAAAGTTCCCAAAACTTTACTTACCTCCCCTTTCCTTATTTCCGAGAAAATGCAAGCAGAGGGGCGGGATCGGCAGTCGCGTCTGTGATTGGTGAGGGGCCAGCCAATCACGGATGCGGCTGCCGGGAGTTCATTGCGGCGGGGGAAAGAGGGAAGGTAAGTAAAGTTTGGGACACTTTCTAAGAATAAAAATGGACGGTTGGGGCTGGGGGGACAGGGGGAAATCATATCTAAAGGGTTTTACGCTAGGGGGAGGGAATCCTGAGAGGGAGGGAGAGGGAGGGGGGGGGGAGAAGGGCTGCAGTATGCATGCCAAACTTTCTCCGGAG
Organism: Hymenochirus boettgeri; assembly: GCA_019447015.1. Taxonomy (NCBI): domain Eukaryota; kingdom Metazoa; phylum Chordata; class Amphibia; order Anura; family Pipidae; genus Hymenochirus; species Hymenochirus boettgeri. The sequence goes on from CM033470.1 coordinate 123,982,537, forward strand.
GCCAGGTAGGAGGCAGAGTCCTATATGGACTCTGCTATCTCCTGGTGGGCAGTTTTGGGACTTTGGGGGGGACTACAGGAGAACCTTATGGAGCTGGGATGTGAGGTAAAGATTAAACTACACTGCACAATGGGGCCAGTAGTGGGGGGGATTATAGTTTTGGGGTGGACACTGCCCTTTAAGAATTATAGCATAAGCTTGCAGTGGTAAGCATCAACAGAATTATGGATTTTTTTCTACATGTCGGCAGCCAGTGTGCACGGCCACACATTTAGTTTCTAGATTAGAGATATGGATTAGAGGAAACATTATGCTCTAAAGTGGTATTATTGCATTATGGAATTTATAAATGCAATAATAGTAGTAATAACTACTTAGTAGTAATAGCTTTCCTGGAATAAAATAATCTTTCCCTAGTAAAGTGGCTTTATATCGGTCTAGGGTTATTCTTCAATTATGCCAAACACAGTAGCAATTACTATCTAGAACAATATTCATTCCCTTAATTGTTGACAAGTGGGACACAATTGTCTGCCAAAATCTTTGTATTTTAGGGCAATACTATAGGAGATCCAGAAGTCTGCACACATCTTTGTAGCATTTAGGACAAGTGTCCAGTCTGGCAGCTGTTATCATGCAGATGTACTGGGTACATATATGCTTGGTGCAATACAAAAGAACTGCACTAGTCTATTGTTAGCTGCAGATGACACTAATCTGGACAAATTGGCCATGTCCTCGCAGTCCTCTTCTCCTAATGTGGGGATGAGGCTAGTCCATATAGCAGGGTTTTCTCCTTGTGTTTATATGATTTGCAGTTTATAAGGCAATGTACAGGGCAGATATAAGGCCTCGCAGTCCCTGTGTTCATAATACTCCAATAGCTGGGTGGGAGGACATGGTATTGTTAGTGAGTTAAATTGTGTTTTAAGGCAGTGCCTTAATTGAAGATATCTAAAAAAGTAGTGAGGAGGCAGCTTATATTCCTTCTGTAATGTTTCACCCTGGCAGCCTGGTTAAAAAACGTGCAGCAACAGCATATGATGCACGTCTGTCATAATCGTAATCCCTCTGGGGTGGCCAGGGAGATGGGTTTGTTATTTGCTGGTATTGTCCACCAGGTCAGGTCCAACCGAACTGGTGGGGTATACATATTAATTGATGTTGGGCCCTCCTGAGGTAGTATTGTTTGTTGAGGGAGATCAAGTCCCTCATCACGTGAGGCATAGCCCACTTGAAGATAGGGAGCGTTGATATAAGTTTCCCAAGACATGTTGACACACCCAGGCAGTTGACATTGGAAGGTGAATGAAGTTTTGCATCGGGTCATAATGTCATTTTTTTGACTGTGGTAAAGATATGGAGAGGTTTGGGAGTTCAGGATAGCCCCAAGAAACTCCACTACTTTGAGTTGGAACTAGCAGAGATTTTTTGATGTTTATCACCCACCGCTGAGCTGGAGACAGAGGAAGTTGTTGTCCGAATATTGTCTGACTTTATGAAATGTCGTCAGATACATGAAAATCTGAATCCCTTGAAGCCTGAGGTGAGCTATCAGGAACTAATATTTTTGTTGAAAACTCTAGGAGCTGTTGCTAATCCAAAAGGTAGAGCTTGTATTGAAAATGGTTCCAATAATGTAAAAACGTAGGAATTTCCTGGTAACGGATGGATAGGAACATGTAGATAGGCATCTTGGATTTCTATCTTCGACATCCAGTTTTCTTGTCGTATCTGTAGGGTTACTGACTTGAGGCTTTCCATTTTGAAATGTCTGTTATTCAGATGTTTTTTAAGGATTTGAGATTGAGAATGGCTCTCATTTCTCCTGATTTCTTTCTTTTGAGAAAGATGGTGGGAATATATTCCCTCTTAGAGTTGAGAAGATGGAACTTTCTCCATTATGTCTTTGGCCAACGAGGAAAGAACTGATTGTAGTGCTTTTCTGTTGACTTGACTGTGGAGGTTTGGATTTGAAGAATCTGTTTGGTGGGTGATTTGTTAAGAATTCTATTTTGTATCCTTTGTGCAGGACTTCAGACCCCGGAATTTGAGATTGTTCGAGCCCAGGTCTTCTTGAAATAGAGGAGTCTCCCTCCAATCTTTAAGACTGGGCTTCTGCACTTCATAGTTGTCTGGATTTGCCTTTGGTGTTTTTGCGATGAAAATCTGAGGGTTAGATTCCGTTTCCAGATCTTTGGAAATACGGTTCTACCTGGCCTGTACTGTTTAGCTTCTCTTAGTTTGGTTTAGAGTTGAAGGATTGGGTTCCTAAATGATCTGGCCACTGTAAGGCTATATTAGCAGAATTGGCTTCGATAAGTTCTTTGATCTTGGATCCAAAGAGAAACCCCTTCAAACGGTATAGTGGAGAGGTTTTGTTTAGATTGAACATCCGCTTTCCATTGTTGCAACTAGATAGCTCTTCTGACTGTGACCGAGGCATTTATGGTTTTGGCGGAAAGTTTATATAGAATCCATGGAAGCTTCTGATATGAATTTGTTGGTATGTTTCATGTCAGTTAAGTGAAGTAGTAGATCTTCTTTGGATCCGCTGTCCTTAATGGCTCTTCTAAGTCATTTAGCCAATTTTTTGCTCTAGAGAGGCTTGTGATAGCTATTGATGGTCTGAGAGAAGCACTAATAAGGAAAGACTCGAGTGTGATATCTTCCTTCCTATCCATGGGTCCTTAAGACCTGTAGAGTCCTCAGTGGCTAACATGGTTCTTTTTACCATCTTGGTTATTGCTGCGTCAACCTTGGGAGGCTCGTCCCAAAGTGATGTCTCTGTGATGGTATAGGGTAAGTTTTAAGGAAGGATTGAGAGTAGGAAAATCTTTTGTCAGGGTTCTGCCATTCAGACTTTACTGTCTCTAAGATCTGTTTTATTATTTCGAAAGATGTGGCATCCGGATTCTTGTTGAAAACATGAGATCTGAATTGGTGATATGATGCCTCTTCCAGGCACAGATAACTTCAGAGACTTCCTTATTTCTTTATGAGGTGGTCTAGGACCTCTTGGGGTTACTTAGAATCAGACGGTAAAGATCTCTGATTTCTAAGTCTGCTGTTTCTCCCGGCTCCAATATTTTGTTTTTCTATCTGAGGTTAGTGGTTGAGTAGGAATAGAACATTGGAGATCATAGATTTGACTTGAGCCATCATGGTAGTGAGAAAGAACTGAGGAAGAATCATCATATCTTGACTGAGGAAATAGTTCAGAAGAGGCTGGAGATTAGCCCTCAGATTAATGCAATCAAGCACAGTTTCTTCCTCTGAGTGTGGGCTGGTGACACAGGGCATTCATTGTTCTGTGTTTGTTATAATGGTGGTCCTCTGATTCTTCATATCTGGGTGAAGATCTGGAATAGACAAAAAAATCCTAGATGATGGTTATTTGCTTTCAGATGGTGCTGCTCTCTAAGATGGTATCTCACCCCCTGGATCTGGAACTACTTCTCTATGTACATGACAGGCAAGCTGGAAGAAAGAAAAAGGTATAAATCAGGAATCCTGGAAGAATACCTGAATCCAATCTGTACTTACGAGTAAGGCAGACAAACAGCTTGCAGTGCTAGACTCTGACTGCTGCGTGCAGGAGTTGCGAGGCCTGACACAAAGCAGTGGTGTTGCCGGTGGCTAATTTGAATTCCGCGCCTATTCCTGGTTGCATGTGCGCTATGAAGAATCTGCAGTGCGCCAGTCCGCCAAACACCCGACAGCAGTGGGGTGCGCTGGAGCTTGGGTAGAACAGGGAATCCCAGTCTCCGAAGAGATCCGTTTGGGGGTGAAAAGAAGATTTGCTGATCCTGCAGGCATAGGACAGGAGTAAGTAAGACACAGAGGGGAGGATCAGGAAAGTTCTTATTGGCTTATCAGGCCTGTCAGTCACAACTAAGGGGGGTGTAACCCATGTTAACCACTGCCGTGTAGGACCCGGAAATAGGAGTTTTATACAGGCTATGAATTTCCCCCCCAATCAACAAAACATTTCAGACATGTCCAAAGTTATGGCCATTCAATCGAGTTAAGAATCAAGGGATACTAACATTTGTCTACCAGTATTATCAGATCCATTACTATTTGGGTCATGCCCTTACGAAGATTTGCAGATGTAGATTTTCCCAGCATGAAGTCTGTTTTGGTCCTCGTGTATAATCTTTTGTACTACCAATTCTAGTCTGCTGGTTATCATTTTGGCTAAATTTTACTATCGGTGTTCAAAAGAGAAATGGTCCATATGAGTCCACGTCGTATGGTCTTTATCCTGTTTTAAAAGTAATATACTGTTAATCTCATATAATGTGTGGTATGTAGTAGGCTTGACATCATATGATTGTTCATACATTTCTAGTATCATGGGCAATTAATATATATATTTTATTTTTTTATATTTCGATGGGTATACCATCGGGTCCTCCTATTTTCCCAAATTGAGATTTGCTAGGTTCTTGTACTACTGTGAAGGGTTTTTCAATTGTGCGTGTGCGTTCGCTTGGTAGGATTTGAGGAGGGGGATGTCATTAAGGTAATATCGTGGTATTCTGGGAATGTATGAGCCTGTGGCTCATTGTGGTTTGTGTTGTTTCTACTTTAGCCAGGTGTGCTAGTAATTTGGCTGACAGATTTGCTGTTTCTGTGAAGGAGACATATATCACATATATCTACAGCTTTAAGTTTTAGTGTCAATTACATGAAAAATGTTATTTTACTGTCTCATTACTATATTTTGGTTGTTTTATCTTCTAACCTTATCGATTCATATCGGCCGTTAGCAGTCAGCAAAGACAGGTAATATCTTGCCTGATGGCATTCCCATAACCTGTGAAGGATTATCTGTTTCCGGTCTGTGTTTTTTGTTGTTAGTCTGTTGTTCTTTTTTTTAATAAGGCAGAACTTATGAATAAGAACAGGTCATGTGCATGTGATATACACACATGCGACAGAAGTTCCCTGGCCGACTGATCTTTGTGAATGTCGGTGTGAGTGGCCAGGACAGGGAATTTCCCCACCGACTGATCTTTGTGACTGTCAGTGCGAGTGGTGGTCCTGGGGAGTGGTGAAGCTGTGTGCAAGTACCACGACGTGCCTAGACCTGAGTATCTGAGGTGTTCTCTGTTCACTTGTAAGATCGCGTCCGAGTTATTTCCACAAGACTTGGAGGATATGTCATGTGTTGATTTGGTATGTGTTTACTGTTTGAATTAGCCCCACAAGTTGGAGACTTATAAAATAAGGAGACATCTCAAAAGACTATCCCTCATCATATCTGGGCTACAACCTGTACTGTGGGCGTTTCCCCAATTTCTGTGTTATTTTCTGTGGAATCAGATTTGTGTTGGTTTAAAATTCCAAGAGCCTATTTCTGTGATGTAGACCCCCCGAAGGTTTAGCCAAGTAGAATAAATTGCAATTCAGATTTAATTGTAAACGGCTAAAATAGGTCAGAATAAAAGTAAGATGAGAGAGAAGACCTTGAGGGTTGTCACTGCATTTGAACTTATTGCGAGGAGGGTGGGAAAGAAACATGTAAGATTTATGCTAGAATTGCTTAACCAATTACCATATAGAACGGGGACAGTGTGGTCAGCATTAGAAGTTTGAACTTCTAAAGAGTTATTAGTTGTTTTGCTAGCTAGCATTATACGAACAGTGATAGACCCTACCTTTGTATGTTCTTGTGTGTTTTATGTGTAACAGTTTTTTGTCTGCAAATTTTGTTAATTTGCTGCACTTGCTTATTTTGCGCTTATTGTTTAACCATCTTGCTTACAGATGGAAAGTTTCACAGTAAGGCGTCTGCCCCAAACATGATAGTCATTTAAAGTATATTAAAGTGTTTTAATTCTAAGTTTACAGGTTCCAATGTGTGGAAAATGCTGTCATTACATGACTGGTACAGGAGTTCCGAAGAATTTTCCTGGGAAACTCCAGAGGATTAGGTGATTCGTATTGGTGGTACAGATTATGGCAATCCATGGTTTGATAATATATTGAGTTGATAAAAGATGTATATTCTCATTGAAAGCTCTTTTAGTGAATTTTTGTAAATCTAGTTATATCAATGAGTGAGGTTAAATTTGGTTATGCTAGCTTCACTTAGAAGTTTTCTATTATAAATGTATTTTCCTTCCTGGATTTTCAAGTAAGGTAAAATTCTGTGTCTAATCATTATTTGCAGTGTCTACATTCCTGACCCCCGCTTCCCCCTCCTCTTCTTTTTGCTTGTGGAAAACAAAAGTAGATTTGATGTGTAACTAGTTTTAGTGGGACTTATATATTGCATAGTGATCTTAATTGTTTTGCATCTGCACGTGTACAGTTTAAGGAACAGTGTTAGATTGTGTAAGAAGGTTCAAGAAGGTGTTGATGGAAGAGGAAATGGATAGGCAAATAGAGGTGAAATGTTCTCCGGAAGTTTTTTTATATATTTGAGGTTTTTTAGAAGTGAAGATTTAGAAGTGGTAGAGGGCAAGGATCTGGTAGAGTTTCTGGTGGTTTTCAAAGAGGAGTTATCAGAATGATTAGCTTAATATAGTAGATATGTTATTTGTAATAAATTAGTAAATTAGTGATCATTAGTGAGACTAGTGCCCGTTATATCCATATAGCTAAGTAGGATGTGACAATACAGTCACAGATAGATATCCCCTATGATGCCAGTTGTAATGGATTTTCCCACAGTGATTCCCTCGCTGTGGTGCAGCTCAAAATGTGTAATATTATTCGTGTTCTTCGTATACAAGGTAATCGGTTTATTTTTTTTAATGATACGGACTATGTGCTTCTCATCAAAGCTTCCTTATATAATGGTCCCTCAGATGATGGCAAGCTTTTTGTAGAGATTTATTGGGGTACCTGCAGAGACTAAGAATCCAAAATATTTGTCACTATAGGGATGATGGCCTATTGTTATTGTCTATTTTTCCTTTAATTATTACCAGATTACCCCATTAACTTGATAATACAGGATTTAGTAAGTAATTGTGTACCTCAATTTTTTTCTTTATGGCATAACTTGTTGAAGTAAAAGTTGATGTATGGAATATTTTTTTAATGCCCCTAACCCTTTCACAATAAAAAATTAATAGTTCTGCCAATGGTTTGTACCTTTGTAAAGCATGAGAATTACAAAGATTATCTTCCTATTTTTATACCCCTGTTATAGCCCACTCATAATACAGATAATTCCTATAGTTTCGGATATTTAAAGGACAACTAAAGCCACAGAACAACACTGAACCAGAAGGCAGAACACCTTGATATAAGCCAGTAATCAGTGTCTTACCTCTCATTTTGATATGGGTGCTGAAATTTCCCTAAATAATATATGGTGTGCTTAATATCACAGCATTCTAATCACACAGTCTGGTCAATGACCATTATGTTCTGCCCATGCTCAGTCTTTAGCTATGGCAGAAACTTGTTACAGTTGGTCACACCATTAAAATCTCTATCCATCCTTTACGGACAGATAAAGCAAGGAAGCATGTGACTGAGGCGATGTGGTGTCTGACACTGCACATACATACAGATAATTCATCCAGTTCTTACAGGCTTACATTTATTTTAATGCAATTTACTGAAGTCATATTATATAGCTTATTGGTGTTTTTAGGGTTTTTTTTCAGATTCGGGAGTATAAAAATGGATTTAGTTCTCCTTTAAGCCCTTATTAGCATTTCTGCCAATACCCAATGTAATACATTGTTGATTTTAAGACATGCTTTCCTTTGCGTGTCAGCTGGTGCTACGGCTCAGTCTTTTTGTATTCATTTTTTTTTTGGAAAGTCCCAAATTATGTGTCACTGTTTGTCATAAACTTGGTGGACTTGCCAGTGACAGACTCTATGGCTCTCTGTGAAGTGTTTAAAATAATAATGGTTCAGCCACATGGTTCTAGGATTATTGAAATGTATTAATTAATGTGGTTATTGTGTATCCAGACCATGGAGTATGTAAAATGTCTCTCTCTCTCCCAATTTTCCTCATCAAAGCTTCAAGAAAATACAATATTGCAAAGACTCAGTTCATATTTTGGTTGTATAAAAACTAATGGTGAACATCTGGTAAGCCCCGCCAGAGATAAAGACATTGTGCGCTTCAAACACCCTGTAATAAGCTGAATTGGTCAGCTTCATGAACTTTTACCAACAATGAATCCCAGCCAGCTCCACTGGCCAAATGCTCCAAAATGCACCACTAAACTGTCCAAACATCATTCTATGGACACCAAAATGACAAAGAATGTTTAAATAATTGTAATAACATTTACCTCTGCCCCTGCTCTGGGTCTTCTGAATTATGATAAATCTTTTCATTTGTATTATAGAGAACATTGTAAAACCATGGTGGCAGTTTTTATCACTATCACAGAGACACTTGAAACTAATCACTTATTTTTCTAAATCATTGGCGTCACTGTTCAGGGATGCCATAGTGTTTGTGCACCCCTGCAGCCTGTGCAATGGCCGTTGAGGCCTCCAACTCTATTATATTGGGTACGGAGAATGTTTAATTAACATCCAATCATGTTTTATAAATGCTAAAGAATAGAATATGAACTATCCAATGCCTCACAGTGTATGAGATTATTTTAAATCCATCATGGTCTTAAACCGTTATATATTCCGGTCTTACCCATGGTCTATTCCTTTATTCATTATTAAGATTAGATTAAATTAATACCCAGTAATTAATATTAAATATAGGTGTAAATCTCTCCCAGTCCTATTTGATTCTCTACCAATTAGAGTTGGTATGGTTTTAAGTGTTTGTGTATAGTGTATATAGATCTTCAATTCCCAGATTCTGTTTAAAATTTAGTCCGTTACCGAGTTTTGTTTATTTGCTTAATCTTTTCTTTAACCGTACCTGTGTTTTGTTTAAGGTTTAAGCTGTTAGTTCACTGATTCCAGGTATGATTTTAATGTAGTTGGTTTTGGTAGAATTGGCAGTAGATAGTTTATAAATGAGAATGGTGAGCTGACTTTACATTAATTTAATTTGTGGATTATTATCTTCTTATGTTTTAGTTGTTTAAATGAAATGATTATGAGTTCTTTTCATTTTGTTTAAGGAAATGTTATCTCATATATGTGTTAGTTGCTACTCCCTTCCTCCATTTCTTTTTGTTTTCTTTCCTGCATTCCCTTTTTTTCCTGAGAATGTTATTATTTCAGTATACGTTTTGTTTTCTCCGATTCATTATTTTTATTTATTTTTTATTAAAGAGGGGATAGTTATAGTAATATGGCTCATAAAGTCTTAGCCCCAATGTTTATACCCAAATCTACTACAGGATGTAGATACTTAGTGGTGGTGGGCTTGGTGAAGTCGCTGCATCAACATAGGTTTTAGAACCTCCCTACAGTCCCCTGGTGACTGTGAGGCCGTGAACATCTAGCAGATCAAGGTTGCAAGCCTCCAAAGCGAAACTAAAGTGGTGCCAACCACTGTGACATTCCTCGGACAATGTATTTCTCAAGGACACGACACATCACAACCGACAGGATCAAACTCTACAAGGCATCAATCTTCCACGTGGACATAAACCTCTACATGCCTTTCTCGCCTCATCTCTTACGGCCGTTCTCATGCAACCTCTCTACGATGTCTTAAAGTCTGAACCCTACACCATGACTGCCGAAGCTGCTGAATGTTTCACCACTCTGAAGACTATCCTATCTTCAGCACCTGCACTAGGGCCTCCGGACAATGAGAAGCCATTCAAACACTTTGTTTCTGAGCGCCAAGGCCACGCCCTTGGTTTCCTCGCTCAAACCATGGATCAAGAATTAAACATATTGGATATTTTTTTCTGGACAGCTAGCAATGTTGCTAAAGGGAGCCCATCCTGCATGAGAGCAGTTGATGCAGCTCATTTTCTCCTGGATAACAACCTCTGACATCATCCTAGGCCACAATTGCATTCTCTTGGCCCCTCATGACTTTCTGCCATTCTCAATCATCTCAAACCGAAACATATGTCGTCATCACGCCATCTTCGACTCCAATGTTATATCCTCATGCCCGACAATGTCACGCTTCAACGTTGTTCCATACTATACCCCTCTACACTTCTGCCAATTCCTGAGGGGGGTACCAACGATGCTGCCTTGAGAGGAATACAGCAATTGCCAGAAGATGCGAGGGGAAAATTTAACCTTCAAGACAACACCACTGAAGCGACTCCCCTTCTCCAGATGGGATACTTGGACAGCATGGATAAACTAAAAAATATCCAAGGCAACACCGACAAGGAAGAGAGAGAGGGGTGGCTAGGAAAGGGGGCAGTACTTCAAGATGGACATATACATACAATAAGAAGGTGTGTATACCTAAAAACCTCTACCCAGCCCTCGTCCAATGGGCACATGGACTGCCCACATTTCGAAGAATCTCATAAACCTAATATCAAAGACTTACTTTGCCTGGGCATCACCACCTTCCAGGAATTACCCGGCTTCCTGTGCAATATGCGATAAGCAATTCAGGGCGTATGGAAAACCCTCCAAAACTTCATCTGGCCAAACCTTTGTACCATTTCCAAAGGATCCAGATAGACCACATCCAAATGCCAAAAAGCGGAAGATTTGAATACGTGTTGGTAATTGTGGATATGTTCTCCAGATGGCCGGAAGCGTATCCAGTAACTAACATGACTGCTAAGACGACTACTGCCAAGAAATTACTCTCTGAGGTCGTATGCAGTTTATGTGTACCTGAAGTGATTGAAAGTGACCAAGGCCCTGCATTCACTGCCACTGTCACCAAAGAAATTTGGACTGCTTTAGTTTTGATCTTACACTTCCACACGCCCTATCATCCTCAGAGTAGCAGGAAGGTTGAAAGGATGAATGGAACCCTGAAGATGCTCATGCTAAAAATGGCTCAAGACTCTGGGATGGGATGGCCTGACAGTCTGCCTATAGCTTTGTTCAGTGTCAGATACACACCAAGGGGGGAACACAAATTATCCCCCTTTGAGATCTTATTTGGGTCAGCCCCTAGGTTAGGGTGTTATTTCCCTTAGCAATTGCAATTACATTCTGATGTATTAACTGATTTTGTCTCCCAACTAACTCGTGAATTAACCAAAGTGCATGGTCAAGTGTTCTCTTCTCTTCCAGATCCTCAGGCTGTAGAAGGTACCCATTCACTTCTCCCAGGTGACTGGGTGCTAGTCAAGAAGTTCGTAAGAAAACACTCCCTCGAACCTAGATTTGACGGCCCCTTCCAGGTTCTCCTTACCACTCCCACTTCAGTGAAACTGGAAGGAAGACCTTCGTGGATCCACGCATCACATAGCAAGAAATCCACCTCTCCTGCAGGAGAAACATGATTGGTCTTTATATCCTTTTTATCATCTCCTCAGGGGAGGCCCTACAAGTTGCCATAACTCATTCTGGTTTAATTCTTCTACACACCAATGCGGCAACCTTTATGTTTGATTTCTGTATGATTGGTAGGTGTCCCAGTGTCCTTGGGCATTGGAATGGTGAATGTGCTTTGAGTAAAGCAATCATGCCACTTCACATTATCCCTCACTATCCATCAGGTCTACCTTCACAACCATCTCACCGCACAGGAGGAAGTCTTGACCCTCACGTGTATATTGATGCCATTGGAGTCTCTAGGGGGGTACCCGATGAATTCAAAACCCGTGAACAAGTTAAAGCAGGGTTTGAATCTCTAATTCCAATGATCACAGCGAATAAAAATGTTGATTGGATTAATTACATCTACTACAATCAGCAACGATTTGTTAACTATACTAGAGATGCACTCCACTGTTTGGCTGATTAATTAGGCCCCACCGCACAAATTACTTTCCAAAATAGAATCGCTTTGGATATGATTCTTGCTGAAAAGGGGGGGAGTTTGTAAAATGCTACCAGACTCCAGCACTTGTTGTATTTAAATCCCTGAGAACACTGGCCCAAATGGTAAAGTCACTCTTGCTATTAAGAAACTTGAGGATTTTTCAATCGAATTAAAGAGAAATTCTGGTATAACAAATCCTTGGGACCAATATTTTGGATGGATGACTGGGTGGCAGAAAACTTTAGCCCAGATAGGGGTGGCAGTATTAATTGTTCTGATTTTTGTCTCACTTTTTATCTGTAGTTTTGTCCCATATATTAATAAGCTTGCTACAAAGGCCGTAGAGATATCTGCCCCCACTTTTATACTCCAAGAATATAACACACTGTATGAGTTCCCATATACTGCCATGCGCTCTACTGATGTCTCCTCTTACAATCCTCTTCATTAACTCCCCCTTCAGGGTTAGTCAGGATGTTGGAAGTTGGAAGGGTTGGTCCCTGGCTTTGTGCAGGTCTCTCCAGACCAAGCTGAAGATCCATACCCACCCCTACGGTGGAACCCCTCTGGAGCAACTCTGATAATCCTTGCTAGGTAGGGACAGCAAAATAGACATTTTAGGGGGGATTGTGAAGGAGACATATATCACATATATCTACAGCTTTAAGTTTTAGTGTCAATTACATGAAAATTTTTATTTTACTGTCTCATTACTATATTTCGGTTGTTTTATTCTTCTAACCTTGATGATTCAATATCATATGATATGCTCAGCTCTTGTTTTCCTACTCAACTGATAAACATAGATATCATACGCTTAGCTCTGCTAGATGAAATGTAAAAGAGGAATCTCTCCACAAGGACGCTCTGCATATGACTCCTGGAGAAGAAGCTACAATGGCCTAAATAAGCAAATATAATGACCCTTGCCACACTAATTGTGCCAATCAACACCCCCACCTATATAACCCATTGTGACTAACAATAAAGCAGAAGAAGCATTTTTGCATACTGAACAGCTCGTGTCAGTGTGGTTCTTTCTAGTTTCTTCTTGGCCTAGGCTGCTCAATCAATGGATAACTAATTAGGAAGGGAACAGATAATTCTCGGACCCGGTTCGGTCCATATCATTTAATAGAAGTGTTGGTAGATAAAGAACTATATCTGTTGTATTCAGTTAGATCAACTGGACTTGAAATGTAGTTCTTGAAGACGTTTCGCTAGTCATCCGACTGGCTTTCTCAATTCAGAATGACTTGTACAAGAATCTGTGGCAATTATGTACCCTGGAAAATCCCAATTAGCATATCACAGCCAGGTGTTAAGGGTGTGAATGGATAGTGGCTAAGAGGTGTTATAGGAACGCCCAGAGTAGTGTTTAAAACAGCATTGTACATGGCAGACAGTTGGTGTGCGAACCCCCACCTCATTTTAGGCTTGGTTTCTTTATTTTCACATAAATGGCCTCCTTACACCCTCTCTTGAACCATTCACGTTTTCGCCAGTATGTTAACATTACAATCTTCAAAGGTATGTCCTTTATCCTTAAGATGCAGATACACGGGGAGTCCTGACCCGAGGAACCGCAACACAGAGCCGAGAAACATCCCCACTAGCACAGAGGCGAAGGCTAAAGAAATGAAAACATCTCAGAGGAGCCCTTAAAACTTGTGGATATCCAGACTGGGCCTTTGTCAAAAGAAGTAGAAGGAAAGAAAAGAACACGAATACCAACAGTGAAGGGGAAAAGCAAGACAGGAGGAAGAACATGGTCATCCCATATGTAGCAGGGGTCTCCGAGAAATTAAGAAGAATTTTCAAAAAACATCGTATCCCTGTCTGCTTTAAACCGAACAACACACTGAGGCAGCAATTGGTACATCCGAAAGACCCAATACCTAAACACAGAAAAGCGACATATATATGCAGGGCAGGGCAGTGAAGAATGCTCTGATTTGTATGTGGGGGAGACCAAACAGCAACTGCATCAACGTATGGCCCAGCACAGAAGAGCCAATTCCTCGGGTACGGACCAGCCGTGTATCTGCATCTTAAGGTAAAGGACAACCTTTGAAGATTGTAATGTTAACATACTGGCGAAGGAACGTGACTGGTTCAAGAGAGGTGGTTTAAGGAGGCCATTTATGTGAAAATAAAAGAAACCAAGCCTAAATAGAGGTGGGGGGGTTCGACACCAACTGTCTGCCATGTACAATGTGTTTTAACACCTTTCTCTGGGCGTTCCTATAACACTCTAGCCACTATCCAATCACACCCTTAACACCTGGCTGTGATATGCTAATTGGGATTTTCCAGGGTACATAATTGCCACAGATCTTGTACAAGTCATTCTGAATTGAGAAAGCCAGTCGGATGACAGCGAAATCTTCAAGAACTACATTTCAAGTCCAGTTGATCTAACTGAATACAACAGATATACCATGACCTGGATGAATGAGAACCTTCACAAGCATAGATAAAGAACTATTTTCTTTTGGCTTTCTCTTGTATTAGGATATGATATTGTTTATCCAAAGTTTGCCACAATTGTTTATTACTGTCAGTGGGGTTATTTAACGTGACAGTGTTTCGTGGATTTAACAGATTTGGTTCATTATTGTTATTATTATTGTGGATTTATATAGCGCCAACATCTTCCGTGGTGCTTTACAGTTGCATTAAAATACTAAGGAAAACATACATGTTACATACAAGGGTAGTGCAAGTAATACAAAGTGCAAAAAATGTAAGTGCTGGTCCAGCAGCATTCAGTGTGGTAAGTTCCAGCACAGCATTACTGTAGTGCAATAGGATGGAGGGCCATGCCAGAGAGCTTACAGTCTAGAGGAGATGGGGATGAGACATAAGGTGAAGCAGATCAGTAGTTGTAACTATATTGTCAGTGGAGTATAACTAACGGGTCTGCGATGATTGATTTTCTTCTGCGTTTGTGGCATTTTTTTATGTATGATACTGTGGCATGGAGACAACCATGTAAGTATGCTTTGAAAGTGCCCCATTTAGTTCTATATGATGTGGAGTCCTGGTTTTCCATTATAAACATATATATCTGATCAGGGGTGGCGTCTGGCTTAGGCAATAGAGTAAGCGGAAGGTGTACCACGTCTGAAAATGGTGCGTTTGTTGTCGATGCACTTTGATTATGTTGTTTGTGGAATTTGTCCAGGCTGGGTTACATAGTTAAAGTCGCCCATGAGTATTATGTGAGTGTTAGGATAATAATTCAGTAGCAATAGTGTTATCTTTTGTAGAATTTGGGGGGGGGGGGTGAGTATTACATCCAGATTGGATTGATATATTATAATGTTCAGGCACTTAACATAAAAGTATTTTAATTATTATCAGTGAAAATGGATATTAGCGTATTATAGTTCAGGTAATTTGGACATCTCTGGCTATTTGGTTAAAGTTTAATTCACATAATTTAACTTCTGGATTAGTTGCCAGTCAGTTAGGTATACTTGACAATGTACAAATTGCTGGCCTTTGCTGAAGCGTCTTGATTAATAAACATTTATAATTGGAGCGCAGATGTATACACATCCCTTTTTAGAAATCAATAGCATAGGATATACTATCAGTACCACTGATGTCAAGGTAAGTTATATCTACTTTAGTAATACAATATGCTTCCGTATAGCTTACGGTTGCTGTTGTAGTTGATATACTGTATATCATACTGTAATCCTCAGGGTTTGTAAATCATATGGTTTGTGGTCCATGGGATTTGTAGAATTTTGTGACTTCTATTGCGGCAGTGTATCCAACCAATCCAGCACAGCTGTTGGATGATCAAAAAAGTGTGTATGGTTCTCTCGTACTACTTACAGTTGTGCAGGATACATCATGGAGTAAGTAATGTTAGCAGCTCGAATGTCTGCGTTTAGCTTCCAAGAAGGTTGTTCTGCATCTCGGGAGTTCTGGAAATATAGACAAGCAAGAATTTCCCCAGTGAATTTCATTTTTGCTCTGAGCCAATCAGAGGATATGATCTCGATCTTGAGAATTAAGCAAAAGTGATATTAATGGTCTAGGTCTGGATTCCAGTGGTTGTGGCCTGTCTGGAACTCTGTGTGCTCTTTCTATGGCGAATGTGGTGGATAGATTATTTGCGCCAATTTGTTCTCTTAGCCAGGTTTATAGAGTGGGTTCAGGGTGAACACCCTCCATTCTCTCCGGTATCCCAACGAATCCTAAATTTTGACGACGTTATCGGTTTTCCAAATAATCTATCTTTGCTTGTAGAGCTTGCATTTGTTGTTTTAATGCTTCAATATCTGTTGATACGGGTTGGAGTTGATACTCTACTTGGGAAATACAGTCCTCAGTTTCGCCCACCCTTTGTCTGAGGTTTTGTAAGTCTTGTCTCATGAGACCTACATCTACCTTCACTTCTTCTATAAGTACTCTCAGTGCAGTCAGAAATTGCCTGTAACAGCTCTGTGTGTAGCTGTATAGCTGATTGTTCTGGTACTGTTTCTATATCCACCAGTCGTGCTTGGGGGCTTAGTGAAGCTTCTTGGGTAGATTGCTTTTGTATCAGGCCTGGAGTTTTATGCACACATGGCTGCCCGGCACTTGTGGGGCCAGCGTGCGCTGGAACTTTGGCAGTTTTTTTGGCCACGTCTGAGGTGTTGTGGGTGGGAAGGCTGGTATGTCCTGGTTTGCATTAGTCTTCTGTACCTGCTGGTTGTCTTTGGGACCTGGTTGCGTTACCAGATCATAGTGGATATTGCAGGGACACGGAGCACTCCCCCAGTGCATCTACTCACATTGCGCGCTCACCATGCTGCAGGGACACGCTCGCCATGCCCTGATCAGCTTACAAAGTGATTTAAGTAGAGTGGAGGACTGGGTTACAAAATGGCAAATGAGAGTTAATGTTGAGAAATACTAAATTAGGCATTTGGGCAATAACCTAAATGGGGTTGACTCAATAAAGAATGAATTATTTGGGACAATTTATAATTTTTCAGTGTTATGATGTATCTGCTAAAAAATAAAATACTTTTCTGGGTCAAGGAGCATAGAGTAAAGGGAGGAAGGCATGATTCTATGGCTGTATAGATCCCTTGTATGGCCACAAGTTGAGGGTACAAATATCAAGTAATTGAACTAATAATAGAAATTAAGAATTTCTGTAATGGAAATAGATTATATATTGGGCTTGTTTTACCTGTAAAAAGTAGTTTTTAGGTCATGATAACCCTTTACAAAAATAGTAGAGGGTTTTAAAGTTAATAAGCAGGTGTATTTTATAGGGGGTAATCAAAAGACAGGAGATTGACCTTACAGAGGAAAGTAGTTTCATCTTAAGCCACGTAAATGTATTTTTCACTGTGAGTGCAGTAACGTTGTGCAATGATTTGCAAACATTGTACAGCATGGATTTTAAAGTAGGAAAATTAAAATGAGGGTAGAAAACTATTATAATTAAAGCAACTGATGGGCCCTACAGCTCCAGTCCACTCTGTTGCAAGATGATTAAAATAAGGAGAAACTCCTGAATGGCAGAGGCCTCAATGGAAGTAATATTTTGGGACCCAAGTTTAGTCGTATACAACTGGTGGAGCACTCTGCTACAACACTCCTTCACAGACCAGGTAGATAACTTCCAGAAAAACTTCTTTATTAGTTCATATAGGAAGTAAAACACGCAACATTAAAAAGAACCCACCTGATGCGTTTCGGGCTTACCCTTAGCCCTTAGTCATAGGCATTATTTGATCCTTCCCCTTCCCCTTCGGAATATTTATAGCTATCACCCCCCTATTTACCGTATATACTCGAGTATAAACTGTCCCGAGTATAAACCGAGATACCTAATTGAAAGGGTTCAGAGAAGGGCAACTAAATTAATAAGGGGATTGGGGGAGCTTGAATATGAAGAGAGACTGGAAAAGTTACAATTATGTACGCTGGAGAAAAGGCGCTTGCGTGGGGATATGATTACTGTGTATAAATACATTTATGGGCCATACAAAAATATCTGGGGCATTGTTCACCAATAGAACATGTCAGAGGACACGAGGACTTGAAGAAAAAAGGTTTAGGCTTCAAGTTCGGAAAGGGTTTTTCACTGCGAGAACGGTAAAGCTATGGAACTGTCTTCCAGTGGACGTTGTTATGGCAGGTTCATTGGTCAGTTTCAAAATAAAGCTGGATGAGTTTCTGCAAACAAGGAATGTTGCAAGTTACTGGTATTGTTTCATAAAGTAGAGTTGATCCAGGGAAATTTCCGATTGCCACTTGTAGTCGGGAAGGAATTTTTTCCCCTTCATAAATTAGGAGGTTTTTTTGCCTTCCTCTGGATCAACAGTTAGGCTGGATAAATCACAATAAAACCAATGCATAAACGGATAATAAAAATATGTACATATGCATTCCTCCATTGTATCTCTTCATATTTGCACTTAAAGGGGAACTGTGGTCTCCAAACAAGTTGAGCTTAAATGAAAGGCCAGTTTCCTACCTTTAAAACGAGCCATCAACCACCTCTTTACCTGCTCCACCGCCCAAGATATAAAGAAATGACTGAACAGAAAGTTAATGATTGGGAGGCTGACAACATTCCTAAGGCTTCTCCTGCACAGTGCCACCGGCGAGCACAGCCTCAGACTCCCTCAGTGTGTGAGGGAGACAGGAAGTCCCTCCTCCTCTCTGGTGTGAAGTCCTGACAAAGTAGGTAAGGGAGTCTGAGAGGCCCACGGCACCTGCGAGTGGACATGGATTATGCACCCATAAGTGGGCAGGGCTTGTGCGCCCACGAGTGGGTGGAGTTTATGCACCCTCAAGCAGACGGGGCTTGTGCACCCGGGAGTGGGTGGGGCTTTGCACCCGCGAGTGGGCCTGGCCACAACACCCAAGAGTGGGCAGGGTCACAGCACCCACGAGTGGGCAGGGCCACATTGGGCTGTAAGAGAATGGGCCAAGGGGGGCCTGCAACTGGAGGGACCATGGAGTCCATGAGTGGGAGGGACTAGGGGGGCTGCAAAGGGGAGGAGGAGACACAGGGCATATTGACTGACATGGCTTCAGAGCAGGAAGTGCAGGGGACCTGGTGATACTGCTGCCATATTACACACAAAAATGTAAATATCTTCAAAACGATGCAAAATAAATAATTAAAATAAATTGCAACAATTCCCAGGAGAACAATTCCTATCAATTTACCTCATTTTTGGACCACAGTTCCCCTTTAATATTTACTATTACCCTCCATCTCTATTCTCTTTGTACTATAAATGAATTACCGTATATACTGGAGTATAAACAGAGGTTTTCAGGATTTAAAAATAGCCTGAAAACCGAACCTCGGTTTATACTCGGGTCAATCACTCACCTAGTCAGCAATCTGGCTGCCGCTCCCTCCACATCCACTGATCTGCCATCTGACGTCACTACTCGGCGCCTGGCTCACTTCCCGGCACTAAAAGTGATGTCAAGCGGCAGATCAGTGGATGCGGAGCGAGAGGCAGCCAGATTGCTAGGTGGTAAGTTAACACAATTGCTAGGTGGTAAGTTAACACAAGTCCTCTCCTCCACTGTACTGGGGGGCTCCCAGCAACTAAAGCATTCAGTTTATATTCGGATTGACTTATTTTCGAGTATATACGTACATTGATTGTAAGCTCCTACTATAATGGTAAGTAAGATTTATATTAGGTGACGGTAAGATAAGGACAATTATATATATATATATATATGTGCACGTATGTCATTAATAAACATAAGTTAAAGTGAGAAACAGCTTCAGGAGTGCATTCTTCGGATAAATTAACATGGGATAAACAATTATATATATGTCAGATACAGTGCAAGCCTTGGGTTGTGGAGAAATAGATTTATAATAAGGTTAATGGGGAACTTAAGCCTCAGAACAACACTCTTTCGGAAGGAAGAGCACCTTAATATAAAAGCAGTAATCTGTGTCTCACCTCTCATTTTGATATGGTTTTTTGGGCAATTTACCTTTCTAACATGTTATTTGTGTTATTTTCTAACATCCCAGTATCACACAGTGTGATCACTGACCATTATGTTCTTTACACATGCTCACCCCTAAAATACTGCAGTGACTTGTTACAGTTGGTCACACCCACTAGTATCCTCTAGCCAATCCTTTTACAGGACAGTTTAGGCAAGGGAGCATGTGACTGAGGTCAGGGGCTAATATAGTGTAAGAGAGCACAGGGAAACTTGATGCTTGAATGATGTTTTGAAGACATGCAGCCTTTTCCTTCTTTATGCCTGTTTGACATAATGTCTACAATATGTATTGCACTCTATAGGATAGTGTGAGCTGGTTTCTTCCTTCATTGAGAAGCATCTCTTGCTTCTTTACCCAACACAGAAGGCCCAACTTTGAAGGACAGATAACAGGTAACTCCTTTGAAGACAGTGTAAACATTTTAGAGGGGAAATGGTTCACAATAAGGTGAAAAAGTGATAATTTTACCATGACTGATTTAGAGGGGAACTGTGGTCTCCATACAAGTTGATTTGAGACCAGTTTCCTACCTTTAAAATGAGCCATCAACCACCTGTCTACATGCTCCACAGCCCAAGATATACAGAAATTACTGATCAGAAATATCTGTTGTATTCAATTAGATCAACTGGACTTGAAATGTAGTTCTTGAAGACGTTTCGCTAGTCATCCGACTGGCTTTCTCAATTCAGAATGACTTGTACAAGAATCTGTGGCAATTATGTACCCTGGAAAATCCCAATTAGCATATCACAGCCAGGTGTTAAGGGTGTGATTAGATAGTGGCTAAGAGGTGTTATAGGAACGCCCAGAGTAAGGTGTTAAAACAGCATTGTACATGGCAGCATTGTACACCTTACTCTGGGCGTTCCTATAAGATCTCTTAGCCACTATCTAATCACACCCTTAACACCTGGCTGTGATATGCTAATTGGGATTTTCCAGGGTACATAATTGCCACAGATTCTTGTACAAGTCATTCTGAATTGAGAAAGCCAGTCGGATGACTAGCGAAATGTCTTCAAGAACTACATTTCAAGTCCAGTTGATCTAATTGAATACAACAGATATACCATGACCTGGATGAATGAGAACCATCACAAGCATACTGATCAGAAAGTTAATGGGTGGGAGGCTGACATGTGCCATTCCTAAGGCTGCTCCTCCACCTCTCCACCGGTGAGCACAGCCTCAGACTTCAGTGTGTGAAGGAGACGGGGCCCTCCCCCTCCCTGCTGTGAGAAGATCCCCACAGAGAAGGTAAGGGAATCTACAGCCCTACTCTCCCACTATGTTAAAACTGCCCTTTCAGGCACAGTTCTCACTCTACCTGAAAAGGCTGTTTTCACACAGTTTTCCATAGGGGGGGGTCCTGAGTGGCCCACGGCACCTGCGAGTGGGTGGGGTTAAAGCACCCATGAGTGGGCACGGTTAAGGTGTCCACGAGTGGATGGGGCCACATAGGGCTGTAAGGGAAGGGGCCAAGGGAGGCCTGCAAATGGAGGGGCCATGGGGTCCATGAGTGGGAGGGACCAGGGGGGCTTGCAAGAGGAGGGGGGTGCAAGGGGAGGAGGAGACACAGGGCAGATTGACTGTCACATGGTTTCAGAGCACAGGGTGACTGAAATGTATCTGACAGACAGTTATGTAGCCTGGACATTTAAAGTATCTTTACTTAATTTTTTTTCGCAAAATGTTAAAGCTTCCCTCCACTGACCCCTTATGCATTGCAAGATACTATTCCAGTAAGTAACATTTACCTACATCTATGAAGTTTATTCTGTAACAAAGAAGGCTTTCATGTTGTTGTCAGTTCATGTCTCTGTCTATGTAGTCTTGTGATCATGTGCACAAACTGGTCACACCCCGTGACCACTGTTCACCACTGTCTCTATGTACATAGTATTTTCTATACAGATGTCTGCACACAAAATTGGAAACCCCCGATAAGACTTCAAAAGCTGCTGTTATCCTACAGTTTATTTTAATGCCAGCATGACTGGCATAAAGAACAGCCTACCAGGAACAATAGTAAACAGATTAATGTACAGTCTTCTGTTTCTACCAAAATAAACAATTTCTAAATAATACCTACCATCTATAAGGCTACATGTTTAAATCCCTAAACTTACTTATAACATTTTTAGTTTTCTTTCTGCCTGCATGCTGGACAAGAAAAACTTGAGCTTGGAAGAATGTTTGCAATAGCAAACATACTGTACTGTAAAATCCTTATATCTGTATTTAGGAAAGGCAGGATCTGCTTTCTGTAACATGAACTGTGCCTTAACAGTGAAATGTTCCTGTGCTGTAACAAGATTGGCTGCAGCCAATGGACAGGCTGCAACTTCCATAGACTCCCAGCTAACCCAAAGAGATGAATTATGGGACCCCTAGTACCCATCCAAAATTCACAACAAAAGGAGAGGTAAGACAACTTGTTTCATTGTAAATGTGCTCTGTCTATTGGGCACATGTTGTCAGAGGATGCTCATTTCCTTGGAATGTTTCTAATGGTTATTTATAACTAATTTGCTGTTTGATGGAACAATCATGTTCAAATGAGCATAGGGCAACACAATTAAAGACATATTACATGTCTTGCATACAGAAAGCCATGCATCTTCTGTCAAATAAACCCATTAATTCCAAACCATAAAATTAATAAATGTATTAATGTATAAGAACATTTTAAGAAATGCACTCTAAAATGATTTCATGCAATATTACCATTTCATTAAACGTTGGGTTGCACGTTTTCCGAGCCACTTTGGTTTTCCTCTTGGTAGTTTTTTGTGGGTCAGGAAGAAGGTAAATCTTTACGTAGGGATTAGGTTCATTGTTTTCCTGAAGAGGCTGCTCAAGGAATGGCATTAAGAGAGAAAAAAAAGCCTTCATTAAAGGGACAGAAAAGGCGGTGAACTCTATTTTTCAGAAGAATAGCCAAGGAATCTAGTGCATTTTAATGAACATTTTGAACATAAATATTCTTGATAAAGCATACAATTCCCAGAATGCACAGTTATTTCACACAAGTGAACTAAAACTTACCACCATTTCCTACCTCCTCAATCATACATGTTGTAAATATTCAAAAATGTTTTAGGAATGTTTTGCTGTTCTCGATAGGCAAACATGTTTATTAAATTCTTTAATTTATTTATTAATTATTAATTTATTATTTACAAAACATCAAGGTTTTATCAGTGTAAGAAAAGGTTTTAGTTTACGTGTGTGACATCACTATGCATAATGGGAATATTAATTTTTGGAGCTGTTATGTGTGTCACACCCGTGATGTAACATCTTTCTTTAGTAAATTCTGCTCTGCGCACTTTTTGTAAAAGGAACAAAATAGGACGCACCTCCGGATCTTGACAAGAAAAGCTTTATTCAGACACGCACATCATAAAAAGCACATGAGGACCCAGCATCCAACAGGCCCCCTTAATCATTGGTTCGGGGAAGGCCCCCTTAATCATTGATTCCCATAAAAAAAAACTGCCAGCCTATCCAGGTTTCATTAATAAGCACCTTACCTGTATCAATGAAATCACTGCAAACCCACTATTTCACTTTGGAGTCCGACTCTATACTACCTTATTGAGATCTGGATGAAACTGCACAAATATCTGTGGACAGCTGGAGGACACCTCTGGTATGAACTTGTAGATATACAGGGTTATTCAATAAAAGTTCTTATTGTTTAAAATGGTGCTAATTTTGCCCCAACCAATCAGATGTAAGCTTACAAATGTTAAATAATGGAAAGGGATCTTGGAGTTTTGGTGGATAACAAACTTAAAGGTAGCAAGCAGTGCCAGGCGGCAACAGCCAGAGCCAGCATGGTATTGTCTTGTATAAAGCGAGGTATGGATTCAAGGGAGGAAAATGTAATTCTCCCTCTTTACAAAGCATTGGTAAGGCCTCATTTGGAATATGCAGTGCAATTTTGGAATCCTGTGTACAAAAAGGACATCTTTGAAATGGAAAGGGTTCAGAGAAGGGCAACTAAATTAATAAGGGGATTGGGGGAGCTTGAATATGAAGAGAGACTGGAAAAGTTACAATTATGTAAGCTGGAGAAAAGGCGCTTGCGTGGGGATATGATTACTGTGTATAAATACATTAACGGGCCATACAATAAACTATCTGGGGCATTGTTCACCAATAGAACATGTCAAAGGACACGAGGACATCCCTTAAGACTTGAAGAAAAAAGGTTTAGGCTTCAAGCTCGGAAAGGGTTTTTCACTGTGAGAACGGTAAAGCTATGGAACTGTCTTCCAGTGGACGTTGTTATGGCAGGTTCATTGGTCATTTTCAAAAAAAAGCTAGATGAGTTTCTGCAAACAAGGAATGTAGCAAGTTACTGGTATTGATACATAAAGTAGAGTTGATCCAGGGAAATTTCCGATTGCCACTTGGAGTCAGGAAGGAATTTTTTCCCCCTTCATAAATTTGGTGGGGGTTTTTTGCCTTCCTTTGGATCAACAGTTAGGCAGGAAATGAGGATATTGCTAGATGGGTTGGACTGGATGGACGTATGTCTTTATTCAACCTCAAATACTATACTATACTATACTAAATAAGATCGGATTGGTTAGGGCAAAATTAGCACCATTTTAAATGATAAGAACTTTTATTGAATCTCCCTGATAATTTATTATGTCTAAGCTGCTTAATAATGCACATTTACACACTTAAATGCCTATGTGTATTACTAAACTGATGGGACATACAGTTTTGGATATACTTTTATGGCGAGTTACATAGTATCATACATAGTAATTAGGGTTGAATAAAGACATACGTCCATCAAGTCCAACCTATTCACCCTCTTTTTTTTTAACCCTACCTAACAGTTGATCCAGAGGAAGGCAAAAAAAACCAGCTAAAAAGGGGGAAAAATTCCTTCCTGACTCCAAACGGCAATCGGAAAGTATCCCTGGATCAACCAGATCTATATGCATTAATACCAGTAATTCTCAATATTTTTTAGTTTTAGAAACTTATCCAGGCCTTTTTTAAAGCTATTCAATGAACTTGCCATTACCACATCTGCTGGAAGACAGTTCCAGAGTTTCACCGTTCTCATTGTAAAGAAACCCTTCCTAACCTGAAGATGAAACTTCTTTTCTTCCAACCTTAAAGGATATCCACGAGTCCTCTGATATGACCTATTAGTAAACAATGCACCAGAGAGTTCATTGTATGGGCCATTAATATATTTGTATAAGGTTATCATGTCCCCACGCAAACGTCGCTTCTCCAATGTAAACAGCCCTAACTTGTCTAATCTGCCTGCATATTCAAGCCCCTCCATTCCCCTTATTAATTTAGTTGCCCTTCTCTGAACTGCCTCAATTTCCAAGATGTCCCTTTTGTATATGGGATTCCAAAACGGCACCGCATATTCCAAATGAGGCCTTACCAGTGCCTTGTAAAGAGGGAGAATAATATTTTTCTCTCTTGAATCTATTCCCCTTTTTACACAAGGCAATATCTTGCTAGCTCTAGCTGTTGCTACCTGGCATTGTTTGCTATAGCTAAGTCTGTTATCTACCAGAACCCCCAAATATTTTTCCATTACAGATGCACTTAACACAGAGTTATTTATGGTGTAGGTGGCACAGGGATTATTAAATCCCAAATGCATCACCTTACATTTATCAACATTGAATCTCATCTGCCATTCTGCTGCCCATTTTGATAATCTATCTAGGTCTGCTTGCAGCACTTGCACATCATTGGAAGTTTCCAAAGCTCTGCACAGTTTAGTGTCATCAGCAAACACTGAGACCTTGCTCTCAATGCCCCCTTCTAAGTCATTTATAAACAGATTAAATAGAAGCGGCCCCAGTACAGAAAGAGGCACTCCGCTTAGAACTTTAGCCCACATAGATGTAGCTCCATTAACCACCACTCTCTGTTTGCGGTCCAATAACCAGTTCTTTATCCATGAACAAATGTTTTCTTCAAGGCCAACAGTCCTCAGTTTATACATTAGTTGCCTATGTGGCACAGTATCAAAAGCTTTTGCAAAATCCAAATATACCACATCCACTGGTGTGCCTGAATCTAACTTCTTACTCACTTTTTCATAAAAACCAATTAAATTTGTCTGGCATGATCTATTTCTCATAAATCCATGCTGACTACTACTAATGAGATGATCTCTGGAGACAAAGTCAAGGATGTTAGGCTTACAGGTCTATAGTTTCCAGGCTATGAACGACTACCTTTTTTGAATATTGGTATTACATTGGCTTTTTTCCAATCCAGCGGCACATCCCCAGACAAAAGCGAATCTGAAAAGATGAGAAACAGTGGTCTAGATAGAACTGAACTAAGCTCTTTTAAAATCTGAGGATGCAATCCATCTGGTCCTGGCGCTTTATTGATATTAACTTTGTCTAATTGTTTACGTACCAATGTAAAAACTCTTCATTTCTTCCCTGCATATTATTACAATCCCTACTGTAAGGACAAGGATTCTCAACAGTAAAAACCAATGTAAAAAAACGGTTTAGCAGATTAGCCTTTTTGGCATCCTCTACAACCACCTCATCTCCATTATTTAATGGTCCCACATTCTCAGTCCTCATCTTTTTACCATTTATATACTTGCTTTGGGGTTGGACTTGCTTTGTTCGGCAATCCGTATTTCATTTTCTATTTTAGCTAGTTTAATTGCTTTCTTGCACTCTTTATTACTGTAAGCCTGTTCTGTGCCTTCTGTTTTAAAAATTTTAAAAGCCTTTTTCTTTTTTTCCATTTCCCTTTTTACCTGAGCATTAAGTCATGCAGGAGTGGACCTCATTTTTTTACACTTGTTACCTAAAGGTACAGATTTAGAAATTTAATCGTTTAATATCCCTTTAAAAGTGGTCCACATCTGCTCAGTATCTTTACCTAGAAACAGTTCCCCCCAGTCTATGAGCAGGAGCGATTCCTTTAACAGCATAAAATTAGCTTTCCTAAAGTTTTTTGCAACCTATATTAAATGACACTATATCATGGTCACTATTCCCTAAGCTTCCAATTACCCTCATCTCCAAAATGAGCTCAGGGTTATTAGATATCACCAGATCCAACAACGCATTCTGTCTAGTAGGAACTTCTACCATCTGTGAAAGAAAATGCTCATATAGGAAATTTAAGAACTTTATACCTTTTGAGGTGCTGGCAGTTCCCTTACTCCAATCTGTCAGGGTAGTTAAAATCCCCCATGACCAGAACATGCCCCATACCAGCAGCCTTCGCCAACTGCATATGGAGATTCATTTCCACCTCTTCCCCGGCATTTGGCGGCTTATAACATACTCCAACAATTAATTTACCTACCTTCTTGCTTCCTGTACACAATTCCACCCATAATGTTTCTGCCGTATCGTTTACTCCCCCATCTATTCCATCTTTTAAATTTGGCTTCAATTCCTGTTTAATAACATACATACATACTCCTCCTCCTTTCTTATTAACTCTGTCATGTCTAAATAAGGAGTATCCTTCAATATTTACTGTCCAGTCGTGTGAATCATTAAGCCATGATTCTGCTATACCAATTACATCATACCTTTCCTTTAAAACTATTATTTCAAGTTCGCCGGTTTTTCCAGCCAGACTTCTTGCATTTGTAAACATACATTTTAGATTATCAATTGATTTACTTCCATACATGGTCGTACATGCCTCCTTATCCTCTATGCTCCTCCCTCCATTGTGTTAATAGCCCCCTGATCCCTAACTTCTCTATCTACCCCTGTGTAGTTCAACGTTCCCTCCCCCCCATACCTAGTTTAAAATCTCCTCCAACCCCCTAGCCATCTTCTCCCCCAAAACAGCTGCACCATCACCATTGAGGTGCAATCCGTCTCTACTAAAGAGCCTGTAGCCAACAGAAAAATCATCCCAGTTCTCTAAAAACCCAAACCCCATCTCCTTACACCACTCTCTTAGCCACGCATTTATACTCCTGAGCTCCCGTTGTCTCCCTAGCGTAGCACGTGGCTGCGGTAGTATTTCTAAAATCACTACCCTTGAGGTCCTTGCTTTTAACTTGGCCCCTAATTCTCGGAAATCATTTTTAAGGACCTCACCTCCACCTCTAACTTTGTCATTGGCCCCAATGTGAACCAAGACCGCAGGGTCACTCCCAGCCCCACCCAATAATCTGTCTACACGATCCACCACATGTCGAACCCTAGCACCAGGCAGACAACACACTCTTTGGCATGCAGGGTCTAATAATGGAGTCCCCTACCACTACCACCTGCCTATCCTTCCTAACCCCCAGTTCTCCCTCCCTTGTATTGGAGATGGCTGTCCCCTGGGTGCTCAAGGGAAAGGCCCGCTCCATACATGCTGCTTTCGAGCCATCGTCCTCCACATCTTCACCTAAAATTGCAAATCTGTTCAGATTGACCAGCTGGGAAGAAGCGTCCCTATCCTTCCGTCCCCTACTTCCCCTGGTGACCCTTACAAATCTATCTTCCTTATCCACCTTATCTGCCCCATCTCCACCCTCCAGTTTACTGGCCCCTGCCAGTATCTGCATTTCCCCCAGATTTGCCAAGCCCTGCAATGCTGCAAGTTTACCCTTTAGATTCTGGACCTCAGATTCCAAATGGGCAACCCACTCACATCTGACACATACATAGGTCCCCTGGGGCGGCTGCTCCAAGATCCCATACATGCAGCAGGATGCACATTGCGTGGCCCCAACAAAACTATCCATACTAAATAGCAATACACACCAGAGACACAGCAATACACAGCAATACACAGCAATACACAGCAGAGACACAGCAATACACAGCAGAGACACAGCAATACACAGCAGAGACGCAGCGATACACAGCAATACACAGCAGAGAAACAGCAGTGTTGTTCTTAAACCCTTCCTTTTTCTAAACACTTTTGTTTCTTAATGCTCTCTCCCCTTAAATACAGACAAACCCCTTTAAAACAGAAAATCCCTTTGAAAGAAAATTGCTCAAGAGCTGATGGAGAAATTACTTAAATGAGGTTCAAAACCAAAGAGCTAACAGCCCTCAGCTAATTTAAACCAATTAGCTACACCCCCATCCAATCAGAGAAAAGGGAAAAAAAATGCCTTTCCTTTGTCTCTTATCAGCCCCCACTCTACAGGTAACAGTGCTTTTTAAACACCAGTATTTGTTTTAGTAGCCCAGTGCTTTGAGTTTACAAAAAAACACACCAGTGATTAATTACTTACACAGGCACACTCCTTGAAATAAACAGTGCTAGGTTAGTACATTTACTAGGCTGCAAACCACAGTTAATAAACGCTTTCGTTTCTTAACGCTCTCTCCCCTTAAATACAGACAACCCCCTTTAAAACAGAAAATCCCTTTGAAAGAAAATCGCTCAAGAGCTGATCGCTCTGGAGAAATGACTTAAATGAGGTTCAAAACCCAATTTTTTTATAAAACAGTGTTGTTAAAAGGGCAACTATAAAAATAAAATGCAAAAAAATGTACTTTAAAACTCATGTTCATGTTTTAATTTCCCTGTGCAATGCAGGGAGCTGACAGTTGCTGCAAGATTTGAATGCTGACAGCTCACCTCTATTGCGTGTGGGCCATCCATGGAAATGGGGATACAATTTCCTACTTCCCTGAAAATGTAGTTAAAAAATTTGAATATTTTTTCTGTTATAGCACAAAATAATAGGAATAACATGTTATTTTTTGGATTATATGGGGGATTTTAGATTTTACAATTCAGTCTCAATTGTTTTTGTGCAGTTTTCAAATAGGTTAATTATTAGTCAATGGTCAAAGCTGCAGAGAAGATGTTGATGTGGAAAGTTGTAATAGTTGCTTTGTCTGGAATGCCAGTCTAATTGCAATAGGACAAGGCTAAACTAAAAAATGTACAAATGATCATTTGTCCGCAATTGTACTGTTTGCTAGCTGGGGGGTAGAAAACACTGTTCAGGTGAAAAATTGATAATGAAAATGAAGTTTGTATGGCGTTTTTGATGAGCATAAGTTTGAAGTTTCGATAGGACAAGAAATGTATGTCTGTGAATTTGTAGTGTTTTATTTAGTAAAGAAATCGCATATGTTTTCCATTTCTGTTTTTTCATAAAAAGCCTAGAGTCACTACAATACCTTTTACATTTGTTAAAGGACAACTATACCTTTTCCATTTATTAAAGGACAACTATACCTTTTTCATTCATTAAAAGGCATGTCCACCCCTCTTACAAAAATTTTGCATGCAACTGAACAGTTACTTACTCTACTTAAAGATGCTCCTAGGCTGTGAAAGGATCCTTACAAACCCACAATCCAGCGCCACGGCTCCTAGCTACTTTATGGTCATGGCCAATGGCTGACGACCATTACCAAAAGAGCCTCTGCTGCTCATGCACGTAAAGGGCACGTGCAGCAGCAGAGGAGGTGTGGACTAAGTGGCTCTGGATCATTTGTAAGGATCCTTACACAGCCTGGGAGCATCCTTACTACATGTAAGTATTACAGAACCTAGCTTTTGTAGGGTGTTATGCTAAATTTTTGTAAGAGGGATAGACATGCCCTTTAAGGATTTCCTCCATTTATCATTTATTTGGTGTGTGTGTGTGTGTTTAAACAGGTGTTTAGGTTAACACACTTTACATACTGAAGTGGTACGGATGTCACAATTGGCAACAATTTGTTAGCGCAAAATAGGATGTCCAACTTGCAGCTGTCCAGATGAAAACTACAATTCCCAACATTCCCCTTCATGCTCTCTGCAACACCATGGAGGGATGTAAAGACACAGATTGTACATCCTTTTTCACTGATTGTAATCCTGTTCAGTATTTCAGTAAGAGATTGAATGATAATCTGTATACAAAGGAAAAACATGCCAGCTGTTTTTGGCTCTGTGATGTAAGTACACATTTTCTTATTTCAAGGTAATGCCATCCATAAGCGTTTCCTACTCTGATGATGTTTCACTGTTACAGGGTTATCCTGTGTAAGGCTTGGTACACACCAGCTGATATTTTCAGCTGACCGACCGATTCACGGCACTTTCGGTCATCCAAAAATATCGGCTGGTGTGTGGCGGCCGGCTGCGTCCAACATCGATTGTTCGTTCATCTGGATCGAATGAACGAATGATCGGACGTGTTGGAAAATTCCGATCGATAGTTCGGTTCCCTATGGGGCCACACGATCAATCGTTCACAAATTCGGCCACGACCCACAGACATTTGTCCCAGCCGAGCGCTCGCTCGGGACAAATAGTCTGGCCATGTGTACCCAGCCTTAGGAGTGTTTGACACTGTTAAGTAGCATATTAAAAGAGAACCATTTTGACCATGATGACCTGGAGTGTGGCTGAAATGCTATGGTTAAGGTTCCGACACACTTTCTGTTCTTATCTATGGAAATGTTTGCACCATGGTAATGGCAAAATTGGTATTGATAAAAAAAAATATTGCTGAAATATGGAATTTAAATGTATGCAAATAGAATCAACATGAAATGTTTGGATCAGTGTTGTATGTACACACTGGCATTTTTTACGCTAAAAAACACCACTTCTTCTAATTGAGGTGGCACCCAAAACATTGGGGGAATTTTACCTAAAGCCGCTATCGCTCTGGGTAAATCCCTTCTGTTATTCAATATCACATTTGCCCAAAAGGGATTTACCCACAGCGTGATTTTAACGGCTATGTCATTGGCTATTAGGCAACGTTAAAATCATGTGCTTAAAGTAGTGTTAACATGGTATTGAATCTTGAGTGCCGGATGAGCGGGTGTCTTTTGCCTAACCCGCGCATCTGGCGCTATTATGGAGATAAAGTTGTGTAGCGAACCAGTTAGCGTGACTTAAACTCCATATAATTGCCCAGTGGCTCTCAGTAAATGTGTTTGCCATACAAAGAAATTAATGGCCCAATATGCTCCATCTGCGGTGTCTTCCCATCCACAAGAAATGCTACGCCCTCCAATCCCATCAGGAGCTGATGTGGGTAGTAAATGCTGGAACCTCTGCTCAATCAAGGTAAGAAAGTTTTGCATTCTCACAAATACACCCACTATTTGAGTAAGCTTTGACCCTTTATTCTAAGGTATCCTGATTTCAAAGACTTGAATGGTCTAAAGTCCTCCACCTGTTTTGTTTTCTCATCCACAAGAAAAGCTTCACCCCCTGGCAAGTACAGCAATCCCATCAGGAGCTGATGCAGCTAATAAGTTCTGGATCCGCTAAGCAAGCAAGGTATGTTCTGCATTCTCCACTATTTGACTAAGCTTTGGTTCCTTTCTACTCACTACTTTACATAGTAACATGGTAATAAATAAAGAGGTTAAATAAAGACATACGTCCTTTTCACCCTCCTTTTTAACAGTTGATCCCGAGGAAGGCAAAAAACCCAGCTTAAAAAAAAAAGAGGGGGGGGGTTTCCTTCCTGACTCCAAGCGGCAATCGGAAAGTAGCCCTGGATCAACCAGAACTACAGTATATGTATAAATAACAGTAGTTCTCAATATTTGTTACTTTTAGAAACGTATCCAGGCCACTAAAGCTATTCAATGAATTTGCCATTACCACATCTGCTGGAAGACAGTTTCACTGTTCTTACTCTAAAGAAACCTTTCCTAACCTGAAGATGAAACGTCTTTTCTTCTAATCTTAAAGGATGTCCAATGATTCCTTTGATATGACCTATTAGTGAACAACGCACCAGAGAGTTTATTGTATGGCCCATTAATATATTTGTATGTAAATATATCACTTCTCCACTGTAAACAGCCCTATATGTAACTTGTTTAATCTGTCTGAATAGTCAAGCCCCTCCATTCCCTTTATTATTTCTCTGAACTGCTTCCATTTCCAAGATGCTTGGATATGGAATTCCAAAACTTCACTGCATATTACAAATGAGCAAATGAGGCCTTAGCAGTGTCTTGTAAACAGGGAGAATAATATTTTTCTCTCTTGAAATCATCCCCCTACAAGACAATATCTTGCTAGCTCTTCACTGAACTTTGTTTCTTTTCCAGGGTATCCACATTTCAAAGAGCTAAGCAGTGCAAAGTCTCTAGCTGGTGTATTCTTTATGTCCACAAAAAAGCAATATTTTAACTGAAAAGGTCATTCAGATGGCCAATACTAGATCCCCTTCACTGTTTACAATCATGGTAAGAAAGTTCTACAGTCTCAAAAAATACACACACACATACACAATGCAACCGAGTTTCAAATCTATTGATAGCAAATACCTGATCATAGTAAGAGAGTTCTATATTTTCAAATACATAAAAACAAACACATATATAAATCATCTGCAATTTGCTTCAGATGTTTTAAAATTCTTTTTTTCACCAAATAAGTCTTGGATGTTGTTAAAAGACATTTTATATGGTTGGGGTAGCTTTAGTTAGAGCTTAGTATGTAAAGGTTTGTACACATGTGTGATCATTGGTGCCGACGCACGATGTGTACAAATGGCCAAATACACATTTGGCCTGTGTATGGGCACTTTATCGGCCTGGCGGATTGGGAAACAAACTCTGAACGAATGGCCGTTTCGCCCGATAAAGTGCCCATATACGGGCTGATTATCACCCGAAACGGCTGTTTGTACACATCGTGCTTCGCGTGTCGGCACTGGCGATCACACGTGTATGAACCTTAAGACTAGTAATGCTAGTAAGAGTCAACTGAAAGAACCAACCTTGCCATGGTATACACAAAAGGGGGGGCTGTGGGAGCACTTCTGTGGCAAAATTACTTTATAACAAATAGTGGAAGTGCTACTGATCTGACCAAAACAGAACAATTGTAACTAAAAACCCCCATGTTTTTACTGTTTGCACTAGCATAGATATTATGATATATGGGGCCCAGGAATGAGCATTGATCATCTCTTTTCTTGTTTGAACCTTGCAATGGTGACAGGGTTACAAATCTTTTGGCCAACATTTTAATTCTACAGAGTAGAAGTATTTTGGGGATTTCTAATATCATGTACCAGTTGTGCCAACATGCGCCAACAATTTGTATGTGTTATAACAACTAAGAACTGTATAAAATAACCATGTTTTTGAATACAAAATTAGTTAAGCCATGCCGAGCAAAGAAGCCATGCCCAGCAAAGAAGCCATGCCCACACACAGAGCCACATTACAGAGGTGGTGCACAAAGCTTTTACTGTTAAGAACAGAGTGCGATCTGTTTCGAATCAAGCGCGATTTAAATCTGCTTAGAGAATGCAACCTTCTAGACGCATGGAGATTATTCAACCCCCACCATAAAGAATTTACATTTTATTCACCAGTCCATAAAATATTTACAAGACTAGACTATACCTAGTATATATCTCCACACCTGCTCATCATCATGCCCATATTACAATAGAACAACAAGACATTATAAATGCCAGACCTAAGCCTTTAAACGAGACACTACTGACTGATGATTGACACATGACTGACCTTACAAAAGACTTAAAACAATATTTTCAAGTTAATGATAACAAAGAAACAACACAAACTGTACTATGGGCTGCACACAAGTCAGTCATGAGGGGACGATTTATACAAAAAGCGGCACAGGAAAAATAAAAAACCGAAGCACCCAAATCAAAAATCTGACAAACAGTATAGGAGAGATGGAAAAAAACTAGCTAAAAAACATGAGGACACACTAACCAAAAAACTACTGGAATCTAGAAAGGAACTCAGCCTAATACTAACAAACAACGCACTATGCAAACTCAACCAACACATGACCCAAGACAGATTTTACCCGCTGAGAGATCATGACGGACAACTTCAATATGACCCCAACTTTATAACCAATAAATTTGCACAGTATTATCAGAAACTATATGACAAAAAAACTACAGATAAAATTAAATATACAACTAACCATATAGAACAATACCTACAAGAGCTACCAATTCCGCAATTTACTCCAGAACAAAAAGAACTGCTACAAGCAGAAGTAAAGTTAGAAGAAATCACACGAGTTATCAAAGATCTAAAATCCAGAAAAGCTCCAGGCCCGACGGGTTTACAGCTTTATTCTATAAAAAATTCCAAACCATACTAACTCCATAT
Organism: Hymenochirus boettgeri; assembly: GCA_019447015.1. Classification (NCBI taxonomy): domain Eukaryota; kingdom Metazoa; phylum Chordata; class Amphibia; order Anura; family Pipidae; genus Hymenochirus; species Hymenochirus boettgeri. The sequence continues at coordinate 124,017,469 of CM033470.1, forward strand.
ATACAGACAGTATGTAACACACTATTATCAGGCACACAGGAACTACCTCCCGAAATGCTGGAGGCACACATAGTAGACACCACTCAACCCTCCAACTATTGAACCAGCTCACTCATCAACACTTATGTTAAAATAATTGCAAAAATTCTGGCCAACTGACTAAACTATATCCTCCCCACGTTAATAGACTACGACCAAACTGGGTTCATCCCAGGAAGACAAACCACAGACAGTATTAGAAGATTCATTACACAAATGCAACACTCCAACGCAACCAAATTACCCTCCCATTTCCTCTCTTTGGACATAGAAAAAGCTTTTGACAGAGTGGACTGGAACTTCCTACAGAAAACTTTACTGAGATTCGACTTCCTGACCCGATTTATCTCTGGAATTTTTAGCCTATATTCCCACCCTACTGCTAAAGTAAGAAATATGGGTTATCCATCTGAGAAGATAGTTAGCAGAAATGGCACAAGACAAGGATGCCACCTATCGCCCCTGCTATTTGCAATATCCATAGAACCATTAGCCATAGCAATAAGATCTTCCCCAGATATATCAGGTATCACCACCGAAACCATCCACTCAAAACTGACCCTTTTCGCAGATGATACCCTAATCTATATGTCAAACCCCTTAATCTCACTCCCAAACCTTCAACAGCAGATAACACAATTTGTAAAACTATCTGGATGTAAAGTCAACCAATCTAAATCAATAATCTACCCCATGCACCTTACAAAGCCACTCCAAGAAATATTACAGACAAAATTCCCACTGAAATGGGCTGTAGACTCGGGTATCTGGGAGTACAGATAAGCCACAAAACGGAAATCCTGTAAGCCACAAAACGGGGTCGAAATAGAGGTGGCAGGGTTCGACACCAACTGTCTGCCATGTACAATGCTGTTTTGACACCTTACCCTGGGCGTTCCTATAACACCTCTTAGCCACTATGCAATCACGCCCTTAGCACCTTGCTGTGATATGCTAATTGGGATTTTCCAGTGTACATAATTGCCACAGATTCTGGTACAAGTCATTCTGAATTGAGAAAGCCAGTCGGATGACTAGCGAAACGTCTTCAAGAACTAAACTTCAAGTCTAGTTGATCTAATTGAATACAACAGTTACCGTATAAGTTTTAATACAAATGTTGTGTTTTCTTGAAAGGGAATGCAAGGCTTACAGACGCCTTCAGGGTGGGATGGGTGGGAACAGGAGGTTTGTAAATACTGTTATATACTGCTATAGAATATATATCAAGGGAAAACTTAAAATTCTATTTGCTGTGCTAATAAATAAGAAGTATGTTAAATCAGAGACACTGTGCCCAAATATCATTCTGGTCAATAGCTAAATGAGTACACAAATTAAGCTACTCACTTGAAACGTGAGAGGTCTAAATGATCAGATAAAACTTATCACTGTACAATCATTCATAAAAAACTATGACCCTGATATTGTCTGTTTATAAGAGACACACTTACTGCAAGCAACCACTAAATATTTACAAAAAAGATGGGTAGGCTGGGCGGCACATAGCTGTTATTCAACCTATGCATAGGGGAGTGTCCATACTGCTACATAGAAGACTAAAATACAGCATAACTTAGGTACAAACAGACGCTGAAGGGAAAACGGTATTCATTGCACTTACAATAGACAATGTAACATATGTAATTGCTGGTATCTACAACACTCCACCCCCAACATTGCAACCAATTCAAAAAGCAATGGTGTTTGCTTTAAATTATCCAGATGCCCATATTATGCATATGGGTGATTTTAACCTAACTATGAATCCTCAACTAGATAACATACGAGAATCAACACTCCAGAAGCAGACACACAATCCCAGCTATCACTTCTCACAGCAACATTGGGGCTACTGGACCTATGGAGAATACGACACCCCATAGTACAAGAATTCACATGTTACTCTGCAACACACTCACTCAAGAATAGATTACGATCTCACAAATCACAAAGTATTACCAAACATAAAAGATATCGATCATCTGCCACGTGGCATTTCAGATCATTCTCCCACACTAGATATCTCCCCTCTAGATAAGACCAACATGATTAAACCCTGGAGATTTAATCCCTTCTGGATTTCTCTCTTTCCAGAACCAGATGGACCAAAGAAACAGCTTGTAATGAATGAAGAATTTAATCAAGGATCAGAGTCATATAAGGTTAAATGAGACTCCTTTAAAGCATACATCTGTGGTTGCCTCCATGCCACAGTCTCACAAAAAAACTGCAAACAAAGAGGAATCTGCACTGGCAGCCTCGGCCCATACACCGGAAACTAGCTACATAGCAGACCCTACTGACACACATAGATCAATATGGCAGTCTCTCTCCAAGCAATATAATGCAGTCATGAAATAAAAATCCCAAAGGAAGCAATTCTATATACATCAGTCATATTACGAATCAGCCAATCTATCGGCAAAGCTGTTAGCACATCTTGCCAAAATAGATACAGCACAACAAACGGTGATTGCCATTAATACCGGTAACAATACCCAAGTAAAATCCACACCAGATATTCTATATACCTTTAAAAATTTTTCCCCAAAGACTATACACCTCCAGATACAACTATTCTGTGCAAGAATTAGATCAATATCTACAGAATATACTCTTTCCCCAATTACAAACATTGGATTGAATATATCTAGACTCCCCAATAACGCTAGAAGAAGTACAAACAGCCATTAGCAATCTAGCCTCCAGTAAGGCACCCAGCCCTGATGGCATACAAACGTTAAAGTGAAATTATAGCCCCACAACTACTTAGACTATACCAACAATCTTATGATGCAAACCAACTGCCACACACATATACGAAGCAAATATTATTTTACTATTAAAACCAGGTGAAGACCCTGCAGACTGTGGTTCATACAGACCTATTTCACTGTTGAACCCAGATCTTAACCAACAGACTACAAAGCAAAATACAATCCATTATCTATAAGGACCAGACTGGCTTTATGCCAGGAAAATCTGCCACTATTAACATTAAGAAAAACTCTCACTCAGTTAGTCATTGATCATGATAACAAGGGCAGGAGAGTAATGGTCTCGTTAAATCCTCATAAGGCATTCAACTCTATTGAATGGGGATAACTGTGGGCATGTTTAAAGAGATTTGGTTTTGGAGAACAATTTGTAAACTGGATACAGATATTGTATATGAACCCCACTACAATGGTATCGGTAAACGGTACTATATCTAAATCATTTAATCTATATAGGGGTACCAGGCAAGCATGCCCCCTCTCCCCATATCTTTTTTCTGTGGCTATTGAAGTTCTGGCAATGCAGATCCGAGCACATCCCCTGATTACAGGATTCCGACTGGGACCCCTGGAAGAGCGCATAGGCCTTTATGTGAATGATATGTTACTGTACATAGAGAGCGAGGGCACTCCGTCAACATCAGCAATGCAATTGATTAACACATTTGATACATTTTCGGGACTCATCATCAATTGGGAGAAGTCCGTACTATGTCCATTGGATATCCAACCCAACACATTACAACCACTGCCATGTCCAATACTAATAGCTGACAAGTTCAAGTACTTGGGTATAATAATTCATCAAATATATCTCCGTTTTATGAATTAAATATAGCACCCTTATTGGCCTTTACTAAATCCAAAATACAAATATGGAAACACCTACCACTGAATCTGGTAGGCAGGGTCAATCTTGTCAATCTTATTAAAATAATTATACTCCCCAAACTACTATATAACATCCAGCACTCCCTTGTATATATACCAAAGTGCTTCTTTACCTCAATAAATAGTATGTTAGTAGAATTTTTATGGAGCCCAGGCAGAGGCCGTATCAAACTCACCACTTTACAAAAATGTAAAGAAATTGGGGGTCTGGCTCTACCTGATGTGAGGTTATACTATTTAGCTACACAATTTAGATATATACAAAATTAAGTATATTACCCAGATAAGTTAACTACGTCCAAAAAGATGTTATCTCAGTACCTACAGGGGACTTTCTAGCATTCCTCAATATGCCATGCCAACATATTGTAGGGACTGGAACGGTATTACACACGCAATTTTGGAAAACTTGGAGGGTTATATGTGTTAGACTAGGTGTCCAAGAACCATTCCAATTTACTCTGTTATGGAGAAACCATGCATATCCTTTCAGTGAGCTGAGGATTGGTCTATACAGGGGATTACCAGGTTTGGACAAATATTTCAAGATAATCAATTTCTGTCTTTTGAACAACTGCAATCTAACTTCAATCTACCTGTACATTATATGTTTAGATATTTACAGCTTCGCCATTGTTGCAAAGCTCAGTTTTTAGCACTACCGCTGTCCAATCATCACCCAAGGTTTACAAGGACTGATATCAAAAGTTTACACTCATCTTAATTCCTGCAATTTACAATTGTACATAGATAACACCATGCAAAAATGGTCAAAATATATACCCAAGCTGGAACCCTGCGACTGGGAAGAAATGGCAGCATATTAACTTGTTTCCCCTGCGGCCAACAACAGGCTTATTCAACTCTATATTCTTCACCAATCTTATATTGCACCCAGTTCATCTGCTTAGAAAAAATATGTCCAGACCAGACAGCTGCGCTAAGTGTAGGTACTCCGGCACAAACTTTTGGCATTTGGTTTGGGAGTGTCCAAAAATTCTACAGTTCTGGCAAGATTTTTCTACTACACTCTCCAGTATACTGGGCATCCCCATTGTTCTAGATAATAAACTTCTGCTACTAGGAATACTAGGGGAAGATTTCCCAGATAGATATAAATCCACCCTAATTAGAGAGACTTTATTTTATGCCAGAAAGGCTATTACTGTTAGATGGATGGCACCCGAACCTCCTGACCTAATGCAATGGTTAAGTCTGGTAAATGCAGCAAAACCATATCAAAGAGTGATGTACTCTAAGAGAAAATGCCCCAAGAAATTCCACAGAATCTGGAATCAATGGTTTGAGGCGTCAGATATAACACAAGTGTCAAGATAGTTAATCAAAGTATATGTACTACGCAACATACTAACAACAAATAACCATATAAATATAACAGACCAGCGGATAGGAATAGAATTTAAATAATTAAAGCAGGAACAGTTTAGACCCCAAATTATGTGTGATGGGAATACCAGAGATAGATGACTCCTTAGAGAGTCTCTTTTTTTATATACCGCACATACTCAAGTATTAACCGACCCGAGTATAAACCGAGGTACCCAATTTCACCTAAAAAAATCTAATAAAAGTTGTTGACTCGAGTATAAACCGAGGGTAGAAACTTGGCATTCAAGATGTTTGGAAACTACAAATCCCAGCTAAAAAAGCATGCTGGGAGTTGTAGTTTCCAAACATCTTGAATGCCACCCTCACTTGGCATTCAAGATGCCATTCCTGGAGCCGCACGATCATTCCATGTACTGGCGCGCCAGCTGACGTCACTAATTGGCGCCGGGCAGTGACGTCAGCCGGCGCGCCAGTACATGGAATGATCGTGCGGCTGCCGGAATGGAGAGGACACTGCTGCTGGAATGGAGAGGACGCTGATCTTCAATGGTGAGTGACTCGAGTATAAACCGAGTCCGAGTTTTCAGGCTGATTTTACAGCCTGAAAAACTCGGTTTATACTCAAGTATATACGGTAACAATAATTCAGACTTGGATGGCCCCTAATTCCCCTAAATTCAACTACTGGAAAGCAATGTTGATCAATGAGCTTTCCCATCTGAAATTACCTTAATAGAGGCTGCCTTGGGAAATTCTACAAAATATGGTCCCTATTGTTATGGTACAGCCATTTAACATACACTTATAAGACAAGGAAAGTATGATATAAGAAAGAAGTAATGTAGGAGGACAACTGATAATCCAAATGTGTCTTGGACACTCATACAAACTAACTGATTGCTAATCTTTGGGTTTAAAGGGCATCTATAGTGAAATTTATACATTGCTCCAATCCAGACATAATCTGTCATAGGAAAAATATGAAGATGGGGCCCCCTTGGCTCCCGTGCCCCCCTTTAGTTGCTCCCCCGGCTTCCCGGCTTCCTTGGTGGTTGCGCCCCTGCAGAAAATTTAGCACAATCGGAACGCATACAATTCGCAAAAAAAATACTGATTACATGCGCTCTGAAAACAGATTGCTACAGTGCATGCAATATGGCCATCCACATTGACATGCACTGTGCGGCGATTCTCTTGTAATAATGTGGTGCCCATTGATGCTACCATCACAATCGCACGATCAGTGACCTATGTAAGGACAATTGGACGTCAATTGTACAATATTTTTCCCTATCGGCCTGGTCTGAATTTTTTTCACGCAGACACGCTTATGAAGACATCCTGTTACTTGTGACAGCGTGTGACAATGCTACTATATTATAGAGTGTCCAAAGCTTAAATTTACACTTAATACAGTGATGGCTGGCCCCTCAAGTACCTGTCACCAACCTGACTGGCTATTCTGACCCCCTCACACAAAAAAATTTTGTTTTCTTTTTACATGAAAACCTGTTTTTTTAAAGGGCATGTCCACCCTCAAAACTAAAATTTCCCACAGTACTGGCCCCACTGTGTAGTGTGTAGTGTGTCTTAACTTACCTCTCCGCTCCAAATTGTTCTCCTGAAATGTTTGTCCAAAGTCCCAGAAAGTTAAGAGCAGGAACCTGGGTGTGAGTGACAATATTCCGCCTCTTACCTGTCCTCTGAGAGGTTTCTGGCTTTCTCTCTGCAGCCCTTTTCCCCCTCCCTCCCGATCCCTGTTTGCTTCCCGGTGCCATAGCTTTAAAACATTTTTATCTAGTGTAGTGGACCCTATCCCACCCCCAACCACCATGTTTGTTTGTGGAAAAAAGAATCTGAAATGTACTTACAGAGCCTCAATACCCCTGCGTTCTGCACTGCCTGTAGACGTGTCCGTGATTGGCCGCCTCTCAGCCAATCATGGACGCGGCTGCCGGTCCAGCCCCCTGCTTGCAATTTCCTGCAAGCAGAGGGCCGGGTTTGAACACCAGGGGAATGAAGTTCAGTAAGTACCTTTCTGATTCTTTTTTTTAACAAACAAATATGGTGGTTGGGGTGGAATAGGGTCCACTACACTACAGAAAAAGGTTTTAGTTGAGGTGGAGATACCCTTTAACCTCATATGTCATGATCTCCTAGCCAGCTTACACACTTTAACAATAAAGGGAAACCTTCCCTCTGTTGCGGTCGGCCCCTTGTACAGTAGTCCAGTTGCGGTAGTCCCAAACATTCTCCCTATACTTTATACAGAGAGAATGCTTGGGACTGTGTGTAGCCTGATCTTTAAAAAATGACAGGCAGAATCTTAAAGATTCTGGGCCATATTTAATAACGAGGTATCGTTAAGTTCAAATACCGCAGGTTATCGTAAAAGTTTGGTCATATATTTATAATGCAAGCAATAGCGTCTCCCTGTAAATAGCCCACAATCTTTTACCAAACTGCAGTAAAAAATCCTTAAGGGTTTGTTCACACTAGGAAAGGACAAACCGTTACTAGGAATGTTACTAACCGTTTGCGTGTGCGTTTTTATCCGTTTGTGGCCTTTTTTCTGCGTTTGTTGAATTTTAATGCGTTTTTTAATGCATTTTTAGAATTTAAGGGGGCAGGAACAAATAACACTAAAATCCTGATGTCACTTCCTGGGAGTGTAGGAGTTTCAGGAGCTTTTGGAGAGAGAGGTAGCAGATAGTGTTGTGGAGAGTAATCTTGCGATTTTCTGGTGATTTTGCTTTTCTTTCAGCGTGTTTCCTATAGCCCGGGGACCGGAAATAACACCACAGTGTGAACGATATTGTGAAATTCTATGGGGTTTTACTGTCTGTCCGTTTTTTAAAACGCACCTGCATTTGAAAAACGGATGCAAACTGATGTAGTGTGAAAGAGCCCTTACTCCTGGCAATCAATTGTTATGACTAATACTGACCAAAAAACATGCTGGGTTATTAATCGTACAATCCTAACACTTGTGTCCAAGTAGTAATACACCCAAGAAAATTTTAAACATATTGGAAGGTGCATAGATTTATTACTAGAGACAAAATTACCAGCAGGGCCTGAATAAAGTGGCAAAATATTCCCCTACTATTTATTCCCCTACTAATATTTCTCCTGCCTAAATTATCATGAATAAATAAATATGCTTCTACTTTTGATTCTACACACAATTTTTGCTTTTTTGCTTCTTAGCAAAAAGTCTTTTTAAAATTTCCTATATGAACCTGGACCTTATTATAAGAGCATTAATTAAACTCCATATTTACCAAATCACGGATGTGCATCACCATAATTAACAGCTTATCATTCTTATAAGTTATGGAGAGTTTGACCTCTCCTCCAACTGTCCCAACAGGTACGGACCATGAGGCATCTGTAATTTAAAAAAGAAATGTTATAATAGCAGACTATGGTAACTTATATAGGCCAGCAATGGTGATTTTAAATAACTGCATGTATTCTGTTTCATTTTTTCCCCTTGTTTACAATAATGTCATGTTATATTGACTTCTTAAATATATATCATAGTTCCTACATTATTCATTTAAATATACAGAAGACTAATAAAAAAATATGTACAGATAGTAGCTTACCAAATTATATTGCACTTGAATTTTAGTATTAACTATATCTCTATAAGTTTAAAACCAACAATAAGTACAAAATGTCCACTACCCATCTTTTTAGTTCAATATTTTTTTTATACAGGTAACAGAAGATACAAAAATAACTTTTTTGCCTGTGCTATTCCTTGCATCCATCAGTGTTTATTATAGAACAGCCACCATATTTCTGCAATTAGGCACTTTCTGTAAGGTGCCACTGCAGCTATACAAAAACATTTAGTACTGTGCTTTCCTACATTGCTATTTCCCCAACTACTAAAACAGGTAGCCCATTGTGCATCTTAAGCTGACTATATTCATAACAGACAACAAATCCATAGAGAAATAAGCCAATCATGATAATGCATTTTTTTTTCTCTCCCTCATTGCATGGGAACCCGCTTTGGAAGCCAGTGACTTTTTTTTTTTTTATTATGAATGAAAGTGATTTCAATAAGCCATGTCCAACATAGAGAAGGTTTGATAATAAAAGAAGGATATGACCACAATAACTCTTGTTTCATGTAATGTTCCTGAAGTTACAAGTTTATGGTCCTTTGCCAGCATTAATAGCATGCATAGCATGCATATGAACTTGGTTCACGCCACTTGGTTTTACTTAAACAAGACAAATATTATGATAATAAATATCTATTTTGAAAAAGAATTACCTGAAGGCCTTGGAGTCACAGCATTACGGAGATTTTTCTCATCACGTGAAAGGAAATGGAAAAAAGTATAGACCAGGTCACACTGCAGAGAAGAGAGTTACATGAAGTACTGAACTTGATTAGAGATAATCATTTTTCTGAACATGTCTTGTTAAGCTGAGCAGTACAGAATTTAACTAGCTATTTACCAGAATTAAAAATTTTAATGCCTTGTCACAAAAAAGTCATGTGGAAAATTCAAAAGAAAGTCTTGGTGCATGGCACTTTGTAGCATGGTCACTGATCAGTAGAACAGATCACCAACATTTAGGACAGATCACCAACCAATTCTTGTTTATATTGGACTTACTTGATATTTACAAAAAAAAAATTACTACAGAGATCTACATAAAATCAAGTACATGATTTTTCCGGTAAGGTATGGGTATCTGAAAATTATTTTGCGGGTTGAGGGACCAAGTGAGTGTTGGGTAGGATGGAATCTAATTTTGCCGTTAGGTTCCAGTAGACTTAAAAGGAGGGTAAAAAATTGGACCTATACAGGTCTTTAATTCACTGCTTCTCACATGATAACCCAGTTAAGTTGAGGAAATGGCCTGTGTGACAAACCAAAATCTTGCATCCCTTTTCTATATGCTTCAGTCCTTATTCCCTCAAAGCTAGTGAGCATATTTTGTTTATTTTGGATATCTATGTATATTAGTGACAGTATACTGATATCAACATTAACCAATGTCTCTGATTAAAAATCTGAATAAAAGGAAGGAAGGGTGTAGTAAATTCTAAATAATTCTAAAACCTTCACAATTTGAAGGTGAATGAAACCCTCATAGCAGATCAATCCGGCTCCACATTTTTTATAATATATTAATCAAGCACTTAAGACACACTGGATGGAGAACTGAATTAAATTAAGTGTGGTAAGACTCCATTCTTTAGGAGTAGTAAGTAAGACTGGAAAACATGATCTACTATTTACTAAATTAAGAAAAAAGAGGAACAAGGGAAATGAAAACTTTGGGGAAAATATTAGGAAAAAGATATAAGGTGAGTAAATAAAGAGTGCATATGTCCTTTAGTAGGAAATGGATGCAATTTATTGTCCTAAAAAACATTTAGACAGCCTATCACAAGCACAAACTCAAAGAGGCTCCTGCTCTGGAGTTAGTCACGCTAACCAATGTTATATTGGTTTGTGCGACTTTAATTTTCATTGCAGTGGCTGCGTGGCTAATGCAGAATTTGAACCATGCTGCCTGTGTAATCAATGTTATACTCAAAGAATCAGTATCTGTGCATAAACAAGAAGTACTATACAAACCACACACTTGTTTTGCATTTAAACAATTGGAAGGGGGAAAAAAGCAAGAAAAAGAAAGTACGGGGGAACCACAATATACACATCAAGTCCTATGACATTTTATATGTACAAAGCAGAACAAAACCACACCATGCACTAACTATGACATATTGTTACATCAGCTTTATTTCCATGAAATTCTCCCTAGATACATAATCAATTGCTATGTTTAATCTGTTAATGAGAGTCTTTGGATCCTCCCCCAATGTCTTTGAAATGAGGTAAATGAAGTGCAACAGGATTATTGGTACATTGCTTTATGATTGCAGTGTATATGTTTTGTTTTGTGGCAATCTATAGCAAGAAAGGCTAGGGAAGTAAGAACAAGCTGCAGTGAAATTATACATAACATCAGCAAAGCGGTGGCTTTAACATCAACAAGAAATAAAAATCTTACTCCATTTCATATTTTCACTATCTTACCTCAGCCACTCCATGGGATGAATGAATTAGATGCCACACATATCGATTTAATTCTTCTTTTCTGCGCTCTGCTGCAGCCTCCCCACGGGACCGGCCAATGACAAAGCGGCTAGGAAAACTGATAAATGAGGAATCAGACTGATAAAACTGTCAGCAGGACCTAGGGGCATATTTATAAAGGTCTGTTAAGTTTTCGCTGCCTAAAATGGACTGGCAAATTATAAAGTGGCGATAACTGGCGGTGGTTTACATTGCAGCAGAAAACGTTCTATCGTTTATAAAGTGGTGAAAACTGCCAAGTCTGAGGAGGCAAAAATGCTTTAGTGGGCACATTTCTAGCCTGAAAATAGGTCACTGGAATGCATCAGTACATTATTGTGGATTTCCCAATACAAATAAGGAAGAGTTTGTGTGTTTGGGAGGGGTGGAGATAAGAAGTTTTGATCAGTTACTGTAATGTGATTCGCAATTTTCAAATCGCATTTCCGATTTTCTATTTATAATGCATCCTTTATAAATATGCCCCCTGGAGTGTTGCACCCATATTAAAGGGCAAGTTCAACCCCAAAACAAAAAAATGGTGACTTGTCACTGCCCGCAACCCCAACTGCTATTTTTACAAGCTTATTACATTCATTTATATACAGATATTTCATAAGTTTTAATAAAGTTGAAATTTTAAAAGTAGGGGTCTTTTGTTTTGTTTTACGGATAGACATTCTCAATGCACTTATATGTTCAATCCCAAAAGGGTACATGTCTATCCAAAAAACAATACAATCCTAAGAGATAATTACATAGGGAGATTTACCCAGCGCTGCAGTCGTTCCAGGTAAATCTTTTGTAGCTTTGGGTAAATAGTTAGCTGCCTTTAGTCATGTTACATCTACAGCAAAACTGATACTGAATTTGTTGTACCACAAAGCTGACACAATTAAAGTGTTATTGTTGAGCTAACAATATTAAATCGGTTAGTGTGACTTTAACCCCAGAAAAGTGTGCCCATAGTGTTTAAAACAAAGTTCCGCCCAGTACAGTTGACCAATAACACTTTAGTACTAAAAGGGAGATGTAATTAAATTTATTTTCATTAAAAATGGTGCTAATTTTGCCCCAACCAATCAGATGTTACTTACCATTTGAGAGAAAACATCTGATTGGTTGGTGCAAAATTAGCACCATTTGTAACAATAAGAATTTTTATTACATTTCCCTGCCTATGCATAAATGTTATTTAAAAAAGTGACAAATACATTAATTTAACATTAATTTTACATTTATCAGTAAATCACACTGCATACCTTCTTTACAATCTCACCTTCTAGGCTTTAATATTGTCGTTTGGATATTTGGAATGTGTTTTATTGCAAAATCAGACTTTCCAAAAAAGTTCAGTTACCAATGATACCTGTCTTAGTTCCTTTAACTGTTAATCTTTTTCTACAACTATTTTTAAGTGTGCAAATTTGCATTTGCCTTTATCTGCCCTCTTAAGCAGATTGACCTGTTACTAGCTTTATTCAGTCTCTATGCCTGAGTATACATGGGCTGATAATTCAACCTGATGGGCCACTTTCTTCTTAACCGTCTTCTCATTTGGGCCAAAATGTTTTTTTGGATATTTACCAACTTCTTACTGTGCTTGACATGATTACGAACATCCACATACATCTATGCCCTGTTCTCAAGCTGTCCTCTCACCGAGAAGTTACAAGAGAGGACAGTGCAAGAACAGGGCATAAATGTACATAACTGCGCAAACTTACTTCACATTTAAATATATCTGGCAGCCTGTAATAATACCATTATATAATACCATTTTTTTTTATGTAAAACCATTCCCAAGTTTTCATGCACAATCTAACTTTACATGGCCTTCAAGAATAGCAGTTGAATGTGTTTTTTGAGCTGGCACCTCAGTTTCTGAAAGAAACTTGATGCTAATATCGGCAAAACTGGCATACATAAACTGACGCCACTGTAACCTGACTACATTTACTAACTGGCCTGATAACCCAAACAACCAATTCATTTTTTGTGTAAATGTTTTATTATTATTTTTGTGTATATGGGCACTATTATTTATAATCAATATTTATTTTTGTGAACAACAAGGTGGATCAAGATTAAATGTCACAAAGGATATCCTTAGCATTCTAGTTATAGCTACTAAACATAGTAATGTTGGGCAAATATTTTCTTGTACCATGGACAGCTCACTTGTGATCATAATTGCAATAACAAAATGATCAATCAGGCAGTTAGGGAATGTTATGGGATAAGTCTAATAGTTTCATTAACTTTATAGTATAGAAAGCATAATTCAAAAATGTTATTTCCTAAATTACCTAGGAAGCTGAGATGAAGAAAAGAGTAATCTCAGCTTGCTGTGTAGCTCTTGAAATTCTTCAAACGATCTCTGAATGAGCGAGGGCTCATTGGGACTTTCCCTCACTACTTTAATGACAAATGCCTGTAAAAAACAGAACCAAATTTATATTTTTGTGCATGAGCCAATCCACAATAGTATAGTATTCTGAGGTTAAATAAAGACATACATCCATCCAGTCCAACCCATCTAGAAGAAAAAAAACACCAAATTTATGAAGGGGAAAAAAATTCCTTCCTGACTTCAAGTGGCAATCGGAAATAATCATTGTTCACTAGAAGTAACATATCTACTGATAAGAACCTACCCATCATAAACAAATAATCAAACAATACTAAAATCTTATTTAAAACATATCTTTTTTGAATGAATTAGTGATGAGAAACTGTGGCCAGAGGAAAGAGGCCACATCATCAGATGCAACATAAGCCTCCCCCAGCAAAAATATTTCTTCCTAAGGCAGGGTTGTTTAAAGGGATTTTTCTGTTTTTAAGGGAATTGAGAGCGTTAAAAAACTAAAGCGTTTATTAACTGTGGTTTGCAGCCTAGTAAATGTACTAACCTAACACTATTTATTTCTAGGAGTGTGCCTGTGTAAGTAATTAATCACTGGTGTGTTTTTTGTTTTTTTTACTACTTACTGCTTGAATAAGGTAGTAGGAACTGTTTGAGTAAACTCAAAGCACTGGGTTACTGAAACAAATACTGGTGTTTAAACAGCACTGTTACCTGTAGAGCGGGGGTTGGTAAGAGACAAAGGAAAGCATTGTTTTCTTTTCACTGATTGGATGGGGGTGTAGCTAATTGGTTTAAATTGGATGAATGAATATTACAGATATACCATGACCTGGATGAATGAATATTACAGATATACCGTGACCTGGATGAATGAATATTACAGATATACCGTGACCTGGATGAATGAATATTACAGATATAGCGGGAACTGGATGAATGAATATTACAGATATACCATGACCTGGATGGATGAATATTACAAATATACCATGACCTGGATGGATGAACATTACAGATATACCATGACCTGGATGAATGAACATTACAGATATACCATGACCTGGATGAATGAATATTACAGATATACCATGACCTGGATGGATGAATATTACAGATATACCATGACCTGGATGGATGAACATTACAGATATACCATGACCTGGATGAATGAATATTACAGATATCTGTTTATAAATGACTTAGAAGGGGGCATTGAGAGCAAGGTCTCTGTGTTTGCTGATGACACTAAATTATGCAGAGCTTTGGAAACTTCCAATGATGTGCAAGTGCTGCAAGCAGACCTAGATAGATTATCAAAATGGGCAGCAGAATGGCAGATGACATTCAATGTAGATAAATGTAAGGTGATGCATTTGGGATTTAATAATCCCTGTGCCATCTACACCATAAATAACTCTGTGTTAAGTGCATCTGTAATGGAAAAAGATTTGGGGGTTCTGGTAGATAACAGACTTAGCTGTAGCAAACAATGCCAGGTAGCAACAGCTAGAGCTAGCAAGATATTGTCTTGTATAAAGAGGGGAATAGATTCAAGAGAGAAAAATATTATTCTCCCTCTTTACAAGGCACTGGTAAGGCCACATTTGGAATATGCGGTGCAGTTTTGGAATCCCATATACAAAAGGGACATCTTGGAAATTGAGGCAGTTCAGAGAAGGGCAACTAAATTAATAAGGGGAATGGAGGGGCTTGAATATGCAGGCAGATTAGACAAGTTAGGGCTGTTTACATTGGAGAAGCGGCGGTTGCGTGGGGACATGATAACCTTATACAAATATATTAATGGCCCATACAATGAACTCTCTGGTGCATTGTTCACTAATAGGTCATATCAGAGGACACGTGGACATCCTTTAAGGTTGGAAGAAAAGAAGTTTCATCTTCAGGTTAGGAAGGGTTTCTTTACAGTGAGAACGGTGAAACTGTGGAACTGTCTTCCAGCAGAGGTGGTAATGGCAAGTTCATTGAATAACTTTAAAAAAGGCCTGGATAAGTTTCTAAAACTAAAAAATATTGAGAATTACTGGTATTAATGCATATAGATCTGGTTGATCCAGGGATACTTTCCGATTGCCGTTTGGAGTCAGGAAGGAATTTTCCCCCCCTTTTTAGCTGGGGTTTTTTGCCTTCCTCTGGATCAACTGTTAGGTAGGGTTAAAAAAAAAAAAAAGTGAATAGGTTGGACTTGATGGACGTCTGTCTTTATTCAACCTTAATTACTATGTAACTATGTAACTAGATATACCGTGACCTGGATGAATGAACATTACAGATATACCGTGACCTGGATGAATGAACATTACAGATATACCATGACCTGGATGAATGAATATTACAGATATACCGTGACCTGGATGAATATATAGCGGTTGGGGCTGGGAGCCCATGGGGAGTCTTATATTAAAAATTGTATTCTAGGGTGGACATACCCTTTAACAAGGATCTCTCTGATACTTATGAGAAAAAAGAAAACATAGATTCCTTTAGGAAATAGGAATTGACACCCACCCTACAAATTCCCAGTAAGGACTGCCACTATGAGGCAAAGGTAGACTTTTGTCTCAGGGAAGCCCTTGGCGTCAGGGAAATTATTAAAATAAAACCCTGCCTCTTCAAAAAGAATCCACGGGTGCTGGGAGCACATATGGGGCACCATTTAAGTGCCTCCTTAAGTCCACATTGGTTTCTCCTCCCTTACTAGAGTATATTTGAAGGGATCAGAAATATCCATTCACAAATAGAGATTTTTTGCTAGTGAAAGACTTAGAAAACATTTAAAGGCACAGATCAACATTAGGTAATCAGTACTGAAACAAATAACTTCCAGGAAAAAGCTTTACAGGAAACATTTTTTCCATTTGAATTTTAACTTGGAAAAATGGGGCCCGTATTTCAAGTTCGTTATCTTTCCCAAAGATGATCATCTAATATTTTAGTAAACAAACTTTTTTTTTTACCATAAAATTATGACCAGAAAAACCTATCCTTCTCCAAGCTGCACTAAAACTGCCCATAATGCACAAAAGTTTCCACAGAAGCATCAAAGTAGTTGCAGATTAGTAGTCCAACTATTTCAAGGGAAACTGAGCCTCACTTCACACCGACAAAACCGCAGGGGAAAAAAAACTTGCTCCTAAATTCTCATAAATACTAAAATGTTTAGCGAAGGATTGTTTTTTTATGTAAAGTGTGACATAACATACCGTATATACTCGAGTATAAACCGAGTTTTTCAGGCTGAAAAATCAGCCTGAAAACTCAGACTCGGTTTATACTCGAGTCACTCACCTTTGAAGATCAGCGTCCTCTCCATTCGGCAGCAGTGTCCTTCCATTCCGCAGCCGCACGATCAGTCCATGTACTGGGCGCCGGCCGACGTCACTGCCGGCGCCAATCAGTGACGTCAGTCGGCGCGCCAGTACATGGACTGATCGTGCGGCTGCCGGAATGGAGAGGACGTGCTGCCGGAATGGAGAGGAAATACCAGCACACAGTCCCAGGAAGCCCTTGGATGGAGGAGAGCCCACAGATCCTGGATGAAGAGAGCCCACAGGTACAACTTAACTGGGTTTGAGGGTGAGGGTGGCATTCAAGATGTTTTGGAAACTACAACTCCCAGCATGCTTTATAGCTGGGAGTTGTAGTTTCCAAACATCTTGAATGCCAAGTGAGGGTGGCATTCAAGATGTTTGGAAACTACAACTCCAGCTAATAAAGCATGCTGGGAGTTGTAGTTTCCAAAACATCTTGAATGCCACCCTCACTTGAGTACAAGATGTTTGGAAACTAAATTTCCCAGCTATAAAGCATGCTGGGAGTTGTAGTTCCAAAAACATCTTGAATGCCAAGTGAGGGTGGCATTCAAGATGTTTGGAAACTACAACTCCCAGCATGCTTTATTAGCTGGGAGTTGTAGTTTCCAAACATCTTGAATGCCAAGTTTCTACCCTCGGTTTATACTCGAGTCAACAACTTTTATTAGATTTTTAGGTGAAAGTGGGTACCTCGGTTTATACTCGGGTCGGTTTATACTCGAGTATATACGGTAACCAATTTATTTTGCTTTGGAGTATTTGTTATCAAAATCAATTTGAAGCTCTGATATTACATAACTAAAATGGGCTTTAGTGAACAATAAATTATATACTGTGTTTTTTAACAGTACTTATAAGTGGTGTTTCCTATTGAAGGGTCATTTGAAACCCAGTGCTAGCCAGCCTGTCTATCTATTCTAATCTGTTCATCTTTTCACCTACCAGCATCCCTATCCCCTTTCTAAGTTTGAAATTACCAAGTGTTTAACCATGCCCACCACACCATGGGCTATTTACTAAGTGCCAAATACCCGAGAAGTGCCCCTGTTCCCTGTAAAACCAGACCCTTTCCAACTCTTAGTTGAAAACTTCAGAGGTGGATATCCTATCGCTTGATAAAGAAGCAATAGCTCAAAAACATGTTGCTGTTGTATTAATAAATGATTTACAGTTGAGGCTCTGACATTTCTTCAACATGGTAAAAATATATAAAATCCTTACTGTTCATGTTTCACCTCACAAGACATAGGTGAGAAACCTTCAAGGGCATGTGCACCCCAAAAACAACATTTCATACTCTGATAAAGAAGCCTCCAAAACCTTATGATAAATGTATTCACACTGCCCCGAACTGCACACAAAGCTAGTTTTTCAGGACGATCCCTGCAGGCAGTTTGCAGAGAGTAGAGAAAGAACAGATCTTTAACACATGCTCAGGTGAGCTTTCAATTGCTCTCAATGGACAAGCCTCCAGGTAACTCATTAGTCATTGGTCATGATACCATACATGCTTTTTAAAGAAACATATCCTCCAACTACAACTTTTCCTGCTGGCATATTTTAAGTATATTAATAATAAGAAAATGAGGACTGAAAATGCGGCACCATTAATTAATTGGGATAAGTTAGGATGGTGATAAAGCAAATGTCTTGAACCATTATTTCCCCTCTATATACACTATAGAAGATCCAAGTATAGATAGTATAGAGTATAGTTGCAATAATGGTGTAAAAGATGCAAGTGCACTTTGGTTAATCGAGGGTATGGCACAGAAAGAACTAAATAAGGTTAATATTAATAAATCTCCTGGACCGGATAAAATACATCCTTGGGCTCCCAACACTATATAATATTCTAGAAACTTTTGGCGACATCTCAAGACTGAAAATAAACAAATCTAAATCAACAGCATATATGATGAATATACCACCAAATTTAAGCGATACACTTATACAACATTTTAAATTTAAAAAAGCTAAAACCACTTTCAAGTACCTGGGTATCCAACTATCACATGACACAAGCTCCCTATACCAGTACAACTACACAATGATGTTCAATCAATTAACCAGACTTCTAAATACATGAAACGCTTACTCACTTTCTATGATGGGAAGAATCAACGCAATAAAAATGTCTCATTTCTATATCTGTTCAGAGCCCTCCCTATCACCCTCTATAAGAAAGACCTGGAACCACTACAAAAAGAATTGACCAAATTTATATGGAAAAACAAACACCCAAGAATAAAATCAACATATTTAGCTAGATCAAAGGAAAAGGGAGGGTTTGCTTTACCCATACTATACCAGTATTACAGAGCAGCTAGACTTGCTCAGCTCACACAGTGGACTGACAGCGCTGAATCGACTGGATGGGTTAAATTAGAAAACGAATACCTACACCCACTCCACACATCGTCGATCTTATGGATCCCTCCAAAAACAAGATCCAAATACCTGCATAACCTCCCTCCGGTAATAAAATCATCCTTTAAAATCTGGGACGCAACCTCCACCCAAACCATTAATATCCCATTCCTCCTTATCAACACCTTTATTCTATATCCCAAATTTCCCATCAGGAATGGACCCCATATTTGTAGGTAAACGGCAGGGTAAAGGTATCAACAAACTCAAAGATATCAAAGACCAGACGGGGAAAATATTATCCTGGGAAATGGCAAAATCTAAATACAAGCTACACCCCAAGGACTGGCTACAATACACGCAAATCAGACAATACGCACTCTCATTATCCCACCTATCGGAGTCCATCCCCACAAAGTGGGAATTACTACTGCTTAACCCCCACAGAGAAGGAAGGACATCGGCTCTATATAAAATCTTATGGCACGACAAACAGCCTATTAAAATAAAACCTGTATGCAATTGGGAAGAGAGGTGTCAACACATATTAGACAAATCTAAATGGGCAACTATCCTTCAATATTCCAGTAAATGCTCAGCTAATGTGATTGCTAAAGAGAAATCATATAAAATTCTTTACGATTGGTATAAAACCCCAGCATACATATCCCGTATTAACACACAACTACCCAATATCTGTTTTAGAGGCTGTAATGCAGCCACAGACTAATACCATTGCTGGTGGTCATGCTCAGAAGTTATAAAACTCTGGAAAATAACCGAAGCCATGCTGTCTAAATTATTCTCCAAAAATATAGAGCTCTCTCCTTTTACAGCTCTATTTAATTTACCTATAGCTAAACTGGTCTCTCACATTTGTACTGCCACCAGAAGTCTGCTGGCAGCCACTTGTGCCCCCACTAAGGGACCTCCCCTTACATCCAGGTACTCACTGAAGTATATACGATAATAATTTAGAAATGGGATAGGAGGGCCCGTAAAGAACAACTAAGACCAAGTAAAACAAAAAATAAAATTTTTATCATTTACGTTGGATGAAAAGTGACGCATCCACGGGGTTAGACTCAAAATAAAGAAGTAACTCTTAATTTGTTTTAACTGTTAAAATGTTTTAATAATTTAGATAAGTAAAAGTTGTTAGGAGGAAAGAGAGAGGGACAATGTAGAAAATGAAAAACAATACATTAGATAATTAGATAATGGTATCTCAATTTTCAATAAGAATGTTAAACAAGATGCTATATATTATGTTTATCTCCCTTTACTCCATCTGTCTGCTTGTTATATTTGTAAAAAAAAAAATGATTGAACAAAAAAAAAAATACATCCTTGGGGGCCTTGGTTTTAGTTTTATCTAGGCCATTATTTCTTATTTTTGCAGATTCCCTTATTTGCAGATGTGTGCCTCTGGATTGGAAAAAAGCATAAGTAATTCCAATATCAATATTTAAGTGTAGTCGTTCACATCCGGGTAATTATAGGTCTCTAAGTTTAACTTCAGTAGTGGGAAATATACTGGAAAATTTGATACAGGAACATATTCTAGAGTATATTTCAAGTACTGACCTTACAAGTAGTAATCAACATGGATTTAGGAGGAATAGATTTTGTCTAACTAACTTTATATTAGGAAGCGAGTACGAATTTAGACTCTGGCATAGCAGTAGATATATTATACTTGCATTTTGCAAAGGCTTTTAATACAGCTCCCCAAAGGCAACTAGTGCATAAGCTATGGTCTGTTGAGCTGGCAAAAGCACATTTATACATGGATAGATAGTTGATTGATGGATAAGTTGTGGAGAGTAGTTATTAATGGGGCTTCATCAATATGGACTAAATTCCTAAGTGGGGTGCAACAGGGATCTGTGTTGGGGCCGCTTCTATTTAATCTATTTATTAATGATTTGGAAGTGGTTATTGTCAGCGAGGTTTCTGTGTTTGCTGATGACACAAAACTTTGTCGACCATTAAAAGCTCCAGAGGACGTGCAGTCGGATTTAGAAAGATTGTCACATTGGACTGCTAAGTGGCAGATGAGATTCAATGTTAATAAATGTAAGGTGATGCATTTTGGACTTAAAAATCCGTGTGCTGCTTATACTAAAAATGGCTCTGTGTTAAGTGAATCCCTATTGAAAAAGGATCTTGGAGTTTTTATGGATTACTAAGGTAGCAAAAGCAGTGTCAGGCTGCAACAACTAGATCTAGCAAGATATTGTCTTGTATAAAGAGAGGTATGGATTCTCCCTCTTTACAAAGCATTGGTAAGGCCTCATTTGGAATATGCAGTGCAATTTTGGAATCCTGTGTACAAAAAGGGCATATTGGAAATAAAAAGGGTTCAGAGCAACTAAAATAATAAAAGGAATGGGGGAGCATGAATATAAAAACAGATGGGATGTTACAATTATGTACACTAGAGAAAAGGCGCTTGTGTGCGAATATGATTACTGTGTATAAATACATTAACAGGCCATACAATAAACCTAAATAAATAAATAAACCTAAATAAATCTAGGGCATTGTTCACAAATAAAATATGTCAGAGGACATGCTGACATCCCTTAAGGCTTGAAGAAAAGAAGTTTAGTCTTCAAGTTTGGGAAGGGTAAAACTATGGAAATGTCTTCCATTTGACATTGTGATGGCAGGTTCATTGGATAGTTTAAAAAAAAAGAAAACGCTGGATGAGTTTCTGAAAACAAGAAATGTTGCAGGTTAATGGTATTTATGCTTAAAGTTAAGTTGATCCAGGGATATTTCCAATTGCCACTTGGAGTCAGGAATTAATTTTTTTGCCCTTCATAATTCTGGTGGTTTTTATTTTCCTTCCTCTGGATCAACAGTTGGGCAGGAAGTTTGGGTATTGCTGAGTAGGTTGGACTAGATATACATGTCTTTATTCAACCTTAAATACTATACTTAGTTCACCACAACCCTTTAAAGGGCATCTCCACCCTCGATATCCATTTTTGATATATTGCAGGGCATCCCCTCCCACCCCCAACTGCTATGTTAGATGTGTAAATATTGAATCCAAACTATTTACAGCCCCTCACTCCAGCATCATTCTGATCTGGCTCCCTGCCTGTTGAAACTACAAGCAGGGGGCTGGAGCGGCAGCCGCCTCTGTGATTGGCTGAGAGTCAGCCAATCGCCGCTGCCAGCAATAGAGAATGCCGCGGGAGTGAGGATCTGTAAATACAATTCAGATTGTATGGATCGGGAAGGGATGCCCTGCAATATATAGACAAGATTTAACGTTACATAAAGGGCAGCATAGGATGGATCAGGAGAGTAGGAGGAGAGTAGGAGGGGGGGAATGGCTCCTCTGCGCATGTCACCATCCCTCCCGGAGGCAAGATAGGAGACAGAGACGTTTGGACAGGAAGACAGCTACTACTCCTCAGTTTACTGGACTTTGGACAAGCACTACAGGGGAACCATAAGGACAGAGATGTAAGGTAAGGACTAAATTTTAGTTTGGGGGGTGACATGCCCTTTAAACTTAATTCCTTTAAAACAAAATTACCAGATGAACATTTTAATTTAGAACACTAAAAAGCATTTTAATATGCAGTACAAGTTAAATGAAATAAAAAAGGAATGTTAAAGGACAACAATACCCAAAAACAACATCTCCCCCATTACATGTCCACACTTCCAGCAGCTGAAATCACTTACTCTCATTTACAACCGTGCTGCACTCCCTTAGATATCACACAGCAAAGAGGAGTGCTAACAGCCCGCCTCCTAGACGGCCCAGGGCCATCGTTAACATATCACTTGTCATTGGCTGGTGGGAATGTCTGCTAGAATACAGCCTACATAATCAAGCTAATCAAGGGTGGGTACAGGAGTGTTTTCTCGCCTGCTAGAGGCAGACAGAATCGTTATGCCCCCTTCACAGCATGGCTTATTGAAGGCAGAGAGAGGCTCTAAATCAGGGGAAAAAATGTATAGGGAGGGCTGCACACCTTTACTCTTTTTAAAGCAATTTTTTAAAAAAAAATGGATTGAGGCAATACAGTTATCCTTTAAAGGGCAACTAAAGCCACAGAACAACACTTAACCAGAAGGCCGAACACCTTGATATAAAACCAGTAATCTGTGTCTTACCTCTCATTTTGTTACAGGCACTGGGAAATTTACCTAAATAACATATAGTTTGTGCTTTACTTTTCAGCATTCTAGTATCACACAGTTTGGTCAACGACTATTATGTTCTGCTCATGCTCAGTCCTTAGCTATGGCACAAACTTGTTACAGTTGGTCACACCCATTAATAATCTCTAGCCAATCCTTTTACAGGACAGATAAAGCAAGGAAGCATGTAACTGAGGTCAGGGGTGTGTGGTCTGATACTGCAAATACACACAGATACTTCATCCAGTTCTTAACAGGCTTTGATTTACTTTAAAAGGGTTTACTAAAGTGGCATTTTATAGTTTATTGGTGTTTTTAGGGGGGTTGTTTTCAGATTCTGGAGTATAAAAAATTGGGTTTAGTTCTCCTTTAAGGTCAACTTATTTTAAAATTGTATGTTCTTGGATGTGTATTCTAAATTTTAAGCAGATTATGACATGCTATCACTAACACTAGCCTTAAATATTAGTGTAACTAGATTGCCCTTATCATAACATATGTGATGCATAGTGTTGCCACTTCTTTCATAAAAAAGTATGAAATCTATATGCTTCATGGCTACACTGAGACCAATACATGCTTCTAATGGAAATACTGATAAGCCTTTCACCATGCTGAATGTGTTCAGTTTTACATTTTTTAAAAAGGTTGTTAACCTAATGATGTACTATCCTATTTGACCCTATTCAGATTAGAGTCTATTCAACTGAAACTATTCTTAACAACAACAAACACAAATTGAATTTGTCAAATTAAAGTAACTCTATATTAAGTTGTAAATTAAACATTATTCTACAAGAAAACATTTGTGCATGGATAGAGAATTGGTTATTGGATCGCAAACAGAGAGTGGTAAATGGAGCTACATCTATGTGGGCTAAAGTTCTAAGCGGAGTGTCTCAGGGTTCTGTACTGGGGCCGCTTCTGTTTAATCTGTTTATAAATGACTTAGAAGAGGGCATTGAGAGCAAGGTCTCAGTGTTTGCTGATGACACTAAACTATGCAGAGCTTTGGAAACTTCAAATGATGTGCAAGTGCTGCAAGCAGACCTAGATAGATTATCAAAATGGGCAGCAGAATGGCAGATGAGATTCAATGTTGATAAATGTAAGGTGATACATTTAGAATTTAATAATCCCTGTGCCACCTACACCATAAATAACTATGTGTTAAGTGAATCTGTAATGGAAAAAGATTTGGGGGTTCTGGTAGATAACAGACTTAGCTGTAGCAAACAATGCCAGGTAGCAACGGCTAGAGCTAGCAAGATATTGTCTTGTATAAAGAAGGGAATAGATTCAAGAGAGAAAGATATTATTCTCCCTCTTTACAAGGCACTGGTAAGGCCTCATTTGGAATATGCAGTGCAGTTTTGGAATCCCATATATAAAAGGGACATCTTGAAAATGGAAGCAGTTCAGAGAAGGGCAACTAAATATAAGGGGAAAGGAGGGACTTGAATATGCAGGCAGATTAGACAAGCTAGGGCTGTTTACATTGGAGAAGCTCTCTGGTTGATTGTTCACTAATAGGTCATATCAGAGGACTCGTGGACATCCTTTAAGGTTGGAAGAAAAGAAGTTTTCATCTTGAGGTTAGGAAAGGTTTCTTTACAGTGAGAACGGTGAAACTGTGGAACTGTCTTCCAGCAGATGTGGTAATGGCAAGTTCATTAAATAGCTTAAAAAAAGGATAAGTTTCTAAAGCTAAAAAATATTGAGAATTACTGGTATTAATACATATAGATCTGGTTGATCCAGGGATACTTTCCGATTGCCGTTTGGAGTCAGGAAGGATTTTTTCCTCCCTTTTTAGCTGAGTTTTTTGCTTTCCTCTGAATAAACTGTTGGGTAGGGTTAAAAAAAATAAAACAAAAAATAGGGTGAATAGGTTGGACTTGATGGACATATGTCTTTATTCAACCTCAATTACTATGTTACTATGTAAATCCAGAGCCAGACAACTAGCACGGCAACATAGGCAGGTGCCAAAGGCAGGGATGGCCAACGTGTGTCACAGATGTTTAAATACTTCAACTCCCAGCATTCCCTGGATTCCACTTCAAGCATTGCACACCACTGTCCCTTTATTTCTCTGAACTACCTGTTTCTCAATAAATGCTGACTTGATCATCCCATATATGACAATAGTAAGATTGTAACCAATAGTACAAATACGGTAAGTATAGTGGCCCAGGTCTGCCATGTTGCTTATGGCCTCATTTGGCCTAAAATCTGGTTCAGGGTACATGTAAAACCCATTTTTTTTATCCAAAGTATCATTTCATTTTTTTTTTACATTACACGTTTTAAGTTTTCTGGAAAAAAAAAATTCAGACCATAATTTCCTCTTATATATATATTTTGTTCATAATATACAGTAATACAATGCTAATACTACAGATCTCAATCTCTTATGATAAATATAGCCTACTCCCAGAAAACCACTGTAAATGAAGCAGGGAAAGGGACCCTATCAAAGCTTTGCTGGGGGGGGGGATTCAATTCCTAGTTATGCCACTGTTTGCATGGATCTGAAAAAAGCATATTTTTTCCCCGCTGCATGAATGACTTACATATCCTTTGTTGGGAGTATATATCTTCTTATATCTGGTCAGAAAAACATCAGATATCCTCCCATCTGTCTTTAATGTGTGAAGTCTTGGCGAGAAGGACAATATCAGCCGTTCATCTGTGCTACTGAATTTAAGCTGTGCCAAATTGTGAATGAAAAAGTTCAGCCTGGTTGCCACTGAACCAAGACTGGATTCTATAAGCCTACAGGAATGATAAAGTACATAAAAAAATTTCAATAATCACCATTACACACAGAAATTGAATCAAAAAATCATATTAAAGAAGTAATCTTTAGCAACATAAGAACCAAAATTTAAAATTTACCGGTATTAATGCGGATCATTATTAAAGCTAGTATATATTTAAAGCACCTAAGCATGACTTGTAGTAAAGAGTTAGCTCTAGAATCTACTTACCATATATAAACAGAGTTTTTCAGGCTGTAAAATCAGCCTGAAAACTCTAAATTGGTTTATACTCGAGTCAGCACTTACTAGCAATCGGGCAGCTGCTCGTTCACTCCCTGTACTGGCACGCTGGCTGACGTCACTGCCCGGCACCGAGTAGTGACGCCAGTCGGCGTGCCAGTACAGGGAATAAACGAGCGACTACCGATTGCTGTCGGATTACTAAAGTAAGTTAGTAAGTTGCTAAGTAAGACTACAGCTACTGGTAGAAGAGAGCCCAGATATGGTTGCACACAGAAGAGAGCCCAGATATGGTTGCACACAGAAGAGAGCCCAGATATGGTTGCACACAGAAGAGAGCACAGATATGGTTGCACACAGAAGAGAGTCCAGATATGATTGCACACAGAAGAGAGCCCAGATATGGTTGCCCACAGATGGTACTCACTGAAATGGGTGGGAGGGTGAAGATGTTTGGAAACTACAACGCCCAGCTACTAAAGCATGCTTGTAGTTTCCAAACATCTGGAGTACCAAGGAATGAGAATTTAGTTGTCTTTTAAATGAACAGCAGAATTCTATTACAGTAATAGCCTCATCCCGTATAGCTATTACTGTATGGGAAATCTGTTGTCCATTTAAAGGGCAACTAAAGCCTCAAAACAATAGAGAATTGGAAGGCAATAGTGGTCAGATTTACCCTCGGTTTACACTTGAGTCAATCACTTATATTTGTTTTTTCAGGTAAAAATAGGTACCTCGGTTTATACTCGAGTATATACGGTAGCTTTTTATCAATGTAAAAAAAAAAATTGGAAATTTATTCTAGAATTCTAATGGCCTAATAAACCAGGGAGCGCTGCAGTAGCTCTCCTTTCTGCACTTAAGTCGTGCTAAGCGATTTACAATCAGTTAACGCGATGTTAAGTCTCGCTTAAGTCTGCGCCAGCTGCGCGAGTACCAAAAGAGTCACTGTTTGCACATAAGTATTTAACTCCAGCTAATAGCTATCATTAAATACTTACGTATATTTACCCAGAGTCGCACAGACTCCCTGCAGATTCTTGATTAGGTTGCAAAATATGTAAAACACATTTTCCCCTAACAATCTGGCAACTGCCTTTACATTAATCGCTCTGGCATTTTAAAATATGGGTAGACAGTAACGGTAGGGAAAACATTTTTTTTTAAAAACAGTTTCAAATTTAAAGGGCATGTCCATCCTTAAAACAAAAAACGGGTCACTTTTAATTTATTTGCTCATAACCCTATCTGCTATTTTCAGCACATTCTTACATATCTGTTATATTCAGATAGATCAACTGGACTTGAAAATTAGTTCTTGACGTTTCGCTAGTCATCCAACTGGCGTTCTCAATTTAGACTGACTTAAAGAATCTATTGTCAATATGTACTCTGGCAAGTTCCAATTAGCATATAATAGCAAGGTGTTAGGGGCCTACTGAATGCAGGGTATGATTGCGTTATGGCTAAAAGTTATTATCAAAATGGCCCAGGGTAAGCCTTTAAAACAGCCTTATACAAGGCAGACAGTTGGTGTTGAATCTCTCCACCTCTATTCAGGCTTGGTTTCTTTGCCAAGATGTTGACATTACAATCTTCAAAGGTATGTCCATTTTCCTTAAGATGCAGGTACACTGGTGAGTCCTGGCCCAAAGAATTTGCTCTTCTGTGCTGGGCCATACGTTGGTGCAGCTGCTGTTTGGTCTCCACCACATAAAAATCAGAGCACACTGATGTCCCTCTTCTAATGGGTCTTTCGGATGTACCAGTTGCCTTCGAATGACCCTGCCTCAGTGTGTTGTTTGGTTTAAAGCAGACAGGTATATAGTGTTTATTTAAAATTCTTCTTGATTTCTTGGAGACCCCTGCTACATATGGGACATATGTAGCATACCATGTTCTTTCTCCTGTCTTGCTTTGCTCCTTCACTGTTGTTATTTGTGTTCTTTTCTTTCCTTCTACCTCTTTTAACAAAGGCCCAGTCCGGATATCCTCAAGTTTTAAGGGCTCCTCTGAGATGTTTAATTTCTTTAGCCTTGGCCTCTGTGCTATTGGGGGTAACTTCCAGTTTACCATTCTCCCTGACTTTTACCAAGCAGTCCAAGAAAGCCAGTGTATTGTTTTTACGGCTTTCCTTGCAAATTTGATGTTTTGGTCCATATCACTGATGTGTTCTGTGAAGGCTTGTATTTTCTTGGTGGATTTTAACCTAGGCGTTATCCAAGTATCTGAACCAGTGGCTGGATGCAATGCCTTTGAAGGTATTAAGAACCTTTGTCTCCACTTCCTCCATGTAAAGGTCTGCCACGATGGGTGAAACTAGAAATCTCATAGCACATCCATGTTTTTGTTTCTAGAACTTATTCTTATATTTGAAACCTGTGGCATTCAGACATAAGTCCATTAAAGAACACACCTGTTCTGGGTTGAAAGGGGAACTGTGGTCTCCAAACAAGTTAAGTTTAAATGAAAGGCCAGTTTCCTACCTTTAAAACAAGTCATCAACCACCTCTCTACGTGCTCCACAGTCCGAGATATACAGAAATGACTGACCAGAAAGTTAATGGGTGGGAGGCTGACTTGTGACATTCCTGAGGCTTCTCCTGCACAGTGCCGCCAGCGAGCACAGCCTCAGACTCCCTCAGTGTGTGACAGAGACAGGAAGTCCCTTCTCCTCTCTGCTGTGTGAAGTCCTGACAGAGAAGGTAAGGGAATCTACAGACTTTATCTTTCACTGTGTGAAAACAGCCTTTTCAGGCAAACGCGAGTGGGCGGGGCCACATGGGGCTGTAAGATAATGGGCCATGGGAGTAGGAAGCAGGAAGTGCAGGGGACCTGGTGATGCTGCTGCCATATCACACACAAAAATGTAAATATCTTCAAAACTAAACTGCAAAATAAACAATGGAAATAAGTTGCCAAATTTCTTAGGGGAGCAATTCCTATCAATTTACCTAAAGTCATTTTTGGACCACAATTCCCCTTTAAGATCTGTTCTGCTGGTAAGGGTGTTTTCTTGGCATAGCCATTTTCTCACCATTTCAACAGCCTCCTTTGTGAGTATACAGGTGAAGAGAGATGTCACATATATACCATAGTTTCTTCTACACCAAGTGCTACATCTTTAATATTGTTAGTGAAATACTGGGAGTTCTGGATGTGATGCTTAGAACTTCCAACCAAAGGCTGTTGGCTAGGTATTTTACCATCTTGCATGTTGATGCTGTGGACTATAAGTCTTGGGGGGGGGGCTTCCTTATTGTATCTTCGGGAGTCCATATATACATGGATGTGCCTCACCAGGGTACAGGTGACGATACATTGCTCGATAATTGGCTTTATCCTTTTGAAGCTGTAGTAGTAAGTATATGAATTTTTTTCTTGTAGGCTCTAGCGGGATCCCTTGTTAAAGCCTCATATGTGTTGTTATTGGACAGGAGTTTGGTCAACTTAGCGTGGTAGCCCGAGGTGTTGAGTACCACTGTGAATCTTCCATTAACTGCAGGCAGAATGGGGATACTGAAATCTTTCTTGAGGAATGTTAAGGCTATTCTTTTCTGTGGTCAGGTTTGATGATGATGGTTAGCAATTGCTAAGGCAGCAGATACCTTAAGGCGAAGTTGTTCTGCTTCACTCTGCGATAACTTATTATTGTAGATTGAGGCATCTGCGTATAATGCTGTTTTAACACCTTACCCGGGGCAGGTTCGATAAAACCCACAACGCAATCACACCTTGCATTATGAAATCCTTAACCAGGGGGGGGGGGGGGGGGCTGGGAAAAATTTTTTGGGGGGGGGTATACCACTGAAAAGCCCAGTAAGAAGATCATGATGAAATACATCCATATATTCTATTATATATGGATCATATAATAACATTACATATATTCTATATTTGCCATAATTATCATGACAGTTAGCCAATATAGATATCTCCTTTACATTTGTTATAAAGTATATTCATTAAAGCAGATTTTTTTGGGTCAACTGACCGATATTTCTTAGTAGCATGTGGGCGGCCTCAAAAAATCAGAGTTGATTCCGATGGATCAGATCAATGGGCAATCGTACACGTCGATAAATTACAGACGATCATGCGGTCCATATGAGACATTAGCCGTGACAGTGCTTGGTCCCATTCGACCGCTCGGTTAAGTCGGAAACAAAAGTTTTGATAATAGTGTTTTTCAAAGTCAGAGGAGTATCTGACAGAATTTGCTGAATATTGGTGGTATAGGGACCTATTACACAATAAGGAAAATTTCCATTCCTGGTTACCTTTACTACAGTAGAGGGAGCCAATAATATCGGGCACATTGAACAATCATTCTTTATAAAGAATATTTGGAACAATCACACCCATGTATTTATAATATAAATGTAATACATCCACCTCCAGGATTTCTTAAAGGAATAGTTCACTTTACAAGTGAACTGTACCTTTAATGTCCCCTATCCCTGCTCACTAAGCTCCACCACAGTGGAGTAAGTACTCTATCTAAACTCAGTCTCAACAATCACCTCAGGCAGATACAGGGCCAATGTTGCTATCAATCACAGGGAAGATAGGTTAATTTTTGATACAAAAAAAACGCTGCATCTACCTCACAGCTCAATTAACAATGTAACAATCAATTAAACAGTCTATGGGCACACGGTTAAGTGGAACAGCAGCACTGAGGAGGCAAAAAGGGGGGATTCCAGGCACCAGAAATTCCCCTTAAACAAGCCCCTGCTAACACCTTGCTGTTATATGCTAATTGGGACTTGCCAGGCTACTTATTGCCAACAGATTCTTGTACAAGTCATTCTGAATTGAGAAAGGCAAGACGTATGACTAGCAAAACATCTCCAAGAACTAAACTTCATGTCTAGTTGATCTAACTGAATATAACAGATATACTATGACTTGGATGAATGTGAACCTTCTCAAGCACACTTTCTTATATTTATCTCTAACCAGATATTTAATGATAATTATTGTCCCTGTTCTCTTCCATTCTAGCAGAGGTTGCTGCCTCCTCACCATGCTCAATGAGCTTTTAGGAACTTGAGCATGTGCATAGGAACCAGCAGGGGAAAGAGCAGTCATTACTGGCTGTGAGATCAGCAGTCACAGCTTTGATTGACTGCTTGGAGGGAGGAGCCATCTTACAACCAGAATGGAAGCAATAATTATCCTTAAATATCTGGTTAGTAATACATCTAATAATGTTCTGAATATATCAGTTGGATTTGGGGGAAGGTAACTGAGAAGTAACCAGTTTGTTTTTGTTTTATGGGTGAACATGCCCTTCAATTCTTTAAATGCTGCAGATCATACAGTGTATGATTTCTAAAATACAAATTCTCCCAGTAGTGATTGGAGGGCCCTCTTTTCCCCCAAGATCCCACATCAGTTTCTTCCAAAATTTTAACCCCTGAAGGGGTGATCAAATAATGGAGCTGGGAAAACATTATTTTTACAGAGGGGCACTGTAAGAGAGACCCCGGTGAGGTCATATGACATCCTCCTTTACTGGGGTCTTCTCTTCCCTAAGTCTTACCCTGCATGTCTTAAATGAAAGAATTGCACGGTTACATAGCTGAAGGTGTGTAGATTCCAATGTTTGGGGGATGTTTAGTTTAAAAAAAAGGGGGGGCTATCCAATTTCAGACCCCTTAGATTTTTTCTTGTAATTGCACTTTTGCATACATGCCATTTGGAGTTTGTTGGTGGCCATGCATGTGGCATACCATACATGTAGAAGAATGGAAGAAATCTGCAAGAATGTTTGAAATAATGGTACTGTTAGGTAGCTGAAGGTTTGTAGATTACAAAAATATACAGTTTTGGGGAGGTATTATCAAGTTTGAGGGGTGTTTTCTTTGACCAAGTGTAGGCTGTTCAAATTACAGAGCACCCGAAGAATTTTTCTTGTAATTGCACTTATGCATACATCCCATCTGGAGTTAGTTGGTGGCCATGTCTCTGTGCACACCATTTTATTCAGGAAAGGTTAGCATTCACACTTGTGTTGGCTTCAAACTTCAGTTTTGAGTAAAATTCACCATTGATTTTGACTTGCTGAACATCTGTGTCTGGGTATCTGTATTTTGATCAAAACTTACCCCACTTATAACAACCTGGGGGTATGTAGTTTGTTAAAAAATCTCTTAGTTTAGTTCATTTGGCAGTTAATGGTCAGAAGTACTAATAAATTTCAATTAGGTGCTTATAAATTCAATCAATTCAATAAGGTGAATGCAAAAAAAAAAAGTGAAATTCTGCTGGCACTAAAAGGGTTAACAGTTTATGAATGACTGTTTTAAAACAAAAATTAACTTCTTTAAATTTATTAGACATTTGAAACTGAAAATGTTTTTTGTCAATCAGGATAAATTTAATGTGAATCAACATACATCTTCATAGTTAAGGAAGCAGAGATACAGTGTGAAACACTGAAAGTGTTTGAGTCTGTTGTACTGCATGATTTAAAGCAGTTGTTGGTACAAAACGAAAAAGGTACCCGACAGGGACAATCTCCCTAGGGCAGAAAGGAAAGCTATGAAAGCACTTAAAGCCAACAGTAAGATAGTTATAAAAAAACTGACAAGAGTCAGAATATTGTTGTGATGAATAGGGCAAATTATATTAACATTAGAAAAGAGACAATTGGAGGTGATGGAACAATACATAGAGTTGGAAAATGTCCCCCCTTTTGCTTTGAAAAAAACCAAACATTGATGAGTCAGTGAGCAATGCGGTAGAGTCTGGGTTAATCATTGGGCAAACAGCTTAATTTGTTGTCACTAGACATCCTAGGACTCCTGTGTTTTGTTACACCTAGGCTTGGAACAAAACAGTTCAGCATGTGGATTAAGTTCAGCTTGGATCAAAACAGTTCAGCATGTTTATAAAATTCTGCACAATACATTAAGCTTTTAAATTACGATAGTAGAAAGAGTGCACTACTCATTCTTCCCCACACAGCTTCAGACTCTATCTCACAGTTTCTTCTCAGGAGTCTGCATGGCAATTGGACAGGTGGAAGCAACAATTCGAATAGGCCAGGGTGTGCTGGGGCACACTAGTGTGTTTTCAATGAGCCAGAGTTGTGCCTCAGAATCTTGTTAGTGGAAATATTTTGACCAATTTAACTTACATTTCTGTTATTTTGTACTCTATATCTATATTGTGATAAAAATTCAACACAGCCAATGTATACAATATACACTGTAAAGTGCATAAATATGGGTAATTGCAACTTTAATTCTAACATTAGGAACATACGTGTGCCTCAAGCAAAATTAGCATTTCCAAGTGTGCCACAGTCTTTAAAAGTTTGAGAACCACTGGAATAGGCAGTAGAGGAGAAAATCCTGTTTCTTGTATTGCTGGCGCTGGAAATAGCACTCCATAGTTGTTAGAACAATGGTTGTTTCTAATGACTGCTCCACTGATGTCACCCCACTGCTCCGAGGATTATACTGAGATATAGCTGTGTTTTGTATAGGGGATAGAATTTCACTCTAAATACAAATGAATCAATAAAACTTGCAACATATTTTACCTAATGGCTTCCTCAGGCATTAACCTATTAAATATCTATTTCCCCCTCCCAATGCTGACTCATAGTGATTACTGTGCATGCTTGGCTTTACAGAAGAAAAAAAAAATTTTCCACTATAGATGCTCTTTAAAATATTTTCAATTTATTCATCATGATTATCTTTATATTATCCTAAATTGTAGAATTTTAGTACATTTTCTACATGCCACTACTAAAAGTTGTATTCTTTGTTTTTAACTTTTAATTACTAGCAAATGTTAAAATTAGAAATAAAACTAAATACCTTGTAAAGTAAATAGTGGCATCCAACTCTGAATCCTGTGGGCGCAAAGCATCATATACATATTTTAAATCCTGCAAGTCTGAAAGCTCTGGAATTCCACAGGACAACATCTAAATGGAATAAATAATAGCAACTTACTAATAAACCTGAAGTTCCAGCATCAAAATGAGAGAAAAGGCTTCATCTACATTTACAGAAAAGTTACCGTATTTAAAAAAATATCTTAGCTTGCCAGAATAGTTAAAGGGCATGTCCACCCCTTTTTAAAAAAAAAATTCTGTTGTGTAGGGCTCCCCCAGCCCCAACTGCCATAGTTATTTGTGCAGAAACTCCACCGAACTCTACTTACATTACCTCTCTCCTCCAACGTTCTGTCACGGCCGTCTGCTTGCATGATTGGCTGAGAGGAAACAGGTAATTTAAGTAGAGTTTGGGGGAGTTTCTGCACAAATAACTATGGAGGTTGGGAGCACCAAACTACAGAAAATGGGATTGAAGCTAAGGGGAGGGAGAGAGAAACTGGAGTGAGAGGGGGGGGGGGGCTGCAGTGCACATGGCATAATTCCCAAAAACTGAATGGTCAGTTTTTGGGACTTTGGAGGGACAAAAACATTTATTTTTCTATAAGTTACAAAGAATGTATCCATGGGCTTTCACAGGGCCAATTAAGCCAATACACAGATCAAGGTTAAGGTTTGATTTTTCAGTCAAGTTAATGGATTTTGTAAAAATCTGTTTGTTCAAAATAAATGATCTATATTAAAGGGGAACTGTGGTTTCCAAACAAGTTGAGTTTAAATTAAAGGCCAGTTTCCTACCTTTAAAAACGATCCATCAACCACCTCTCTACGTGCTCCACAGCCCAAGATATAAAGAAATGACTGACCAGAAAGTTAATGGGTGGGAGGCTGACTTGTGACATTCCTAAGGGAATCTACAGCCCTTCTCTCCCACTATGTGAAAACAGCTTTTTCAGGCAGAGTTCTTACTCTGTAGCACTGTAGCATATTGTATTTTTGAAGAACGCACTCCTGAAGACTTTGCTCATTCAGCTTCCTCAGGTGCATCTGAGAAGGGGACACACCCGGAAACGTTGTGCATGTTTGTCACAAATAAACAAAGTTGAATGAGCAAAGTCTTCAGGAGTGCGTTCTTCAAAAAAAAAATAAGCTATAGCTATATAACTGCCAGTGGTTAGCAGGAATAGAGGAACCTCTTTAATAGGAGTGCGATTATCAATTTGTAAGCAGACTGCCTGAAAAGGCTCTATACACAGAGTTTTCTGTAGGGGGGGTTGAGTAGCCCACATGAGTGGGCGGGGCTTGTGCATCTGCGAGTGGGTGGGGCTTGTGCACCAGCGAGTGGGTGGGGCCACATGGGTCTGGAAGAGAATGGGCCATGGGGGGCCTGCAACTGGAGGGACCATGGGGTTACATGAGTGGGAGGGACCAGGGGGGCTGCAAAGGAGAAGAGGAGACACAGGACAGATTGACTGACAGTTTCAGAGTAGGAAGTGCAGGAGACCTGGTGATGCTGCTGCCATATCACACACAAAAATGTAAATATCTTCAAAACTATGCAAAATAAACAATGAAAATAACTTGCAAAAAATTTCAGGAGAGCAATTCCTATCAATTTGCCTAAAGTAATTTTTGGACCACGGTTCCCCTTTAAGCAGCTAAATAGAATGAATGGGGATTAGCTAGGCTGGTAAAATAAAATTGTTGGCATTTTATATTATTTTACATATGAGTTGATATTATTATAAAATTATATGAGTTTAGGCTTAGGTCACTCAAAAATGTACCTGTTGTTTTGATGTTGCAACAAAAACAACAGAAAGCCTATCTTACTTTGCCAACACTTGTGTGCATGTCAAACACATTTTTTCCTCTGCCTTTTCTGCATTAAATGCCTCATAATTTCTAAATAATAAGCTTTATTAATTCCAATAAGATACATCCCTCTCCAACAGCACTTTGATGTTCAGCATGAGCTGTTTCTTCCCTTATAATTCGTCAGACTTTACCTGCTATGTAAAAAGTTTTGGCATCTTTCTAGAAAAGACCAGTATATTTTCCACATAGTTTAACTTTTGTCAATATCTCTAGCAAATTTGAAGCAAATATGTACTCACCAATCCCAGCAAGTTAAGGAACAGGTGAGTGTGCTTGCGGATCAGATTGTAAGCCTGACAACACAGATCTACAAAATCATGGAAGCGGCTGGATGTTTTATCTCCTCCATTGATCACGTATGCCATGTCAGATGTAAAGACAAACGGAGCACGGTCGCTGCAAAAAGTATGTAGAACAAAACATAGTTAACAATAAGACTATTAATATACTGTATAATACATGTGTTCCTAAATGTATTGGAGCAGCACTTATTTCCAAAATAATCGCACTTATATATTAGAAAAAATAAACATCCTTATATAAGGGTAGTGCAGTATTTCACCACCTTGGAGTTCCAAGCAGAGCAAAGGGTCTGAGGAACAACACACAGTTCATGTGAATTTTAGAGCATGTTTAGGACAACAGATCTATTGAAATGAGTTGTCTAGTAAGATAAGCGTCAGCTGAGCTGGTCCAGTAATTCTCTGCATTCTCATACCCATTGACACCAGTAAATGTATGGTGTGTGTGTGTGATTTCAAACATCATTATGGAGAATGGAGCAGTTTAATGATTGTATAATGGTGACCATACCTGATCGTAAGGTATTGGGATATTCTGAAATTGTATGAACGTGTGCCAACCATTGCATAATATTGGAATATCAAATTATATTATACTAGATCATAGTGTGTGGCCACCATTAAACAATCATTAATCAGCTCACACTGCCATATGATTATTGTTAAAAAAACATTTAGTCAGACACTAACAATCGTACGATTGGCATTGTTGCATGTATGGGCATTCAACTTTAAGCAACTTCACTGCTTTGGCAGTCACTTTAAACAAGTACCAGTAGTAACAGGATTGCAGAATCACAGAAATCAATGCTTTAAGTCAAAGGTTGACAATAAAAAGGGAATGTATGCATGGAACCTAGATTAGACAAACTCTATAAAAAATGCAGAGTCTTGTAATCTGCTTCTCAGATTCCAAAGGGTAACACACTTTTACTGTATCTGATTCAAACATAGGTCCCCTGGAATTGTGCCCCAAGAAACTATAATTGCAAAAAGATGCACTTTTTGTGGCACCAACAAATACAAACAATAACAACCTTTCATGGTGTGCTGGATACATTCAATTATACATTCAAGACCTTTGAACCTTAGGAAAAATTAGACATTCATATAAAAATATAGCAAACATTCCCTTGTTAAACGGATTCCCTGTTATAAACAGATGAAAGCTTATTACAAGAAAGGCATTTCTAACATTCCCTGAGCTTATTGCTCAGGAGCACACTGAGCAATGGTAAAATTAAGACTGATACCTTTCTAATTCGAAAGGTATAAATGAAGATTCAGGTCTCAATAGGTTTTCTGCTATTAACCAATAGTTATTGTATTAAGTAAATGTATTGTAAAACATAACAAAATGTTTAATAATAGATAGTTACTTCTATTTAAACATTTTTTACTCAGCACATAGACTGCCATCTACAGGACCAAGAAAAAGAATACATTTATGGATCTGAGATGGCTATTAAAGAGAACTTAATAGCACTATTTTAAAACTTTGCACAAATTGTTTATATGAAGTCAAATGTTTTTAATCTTTCATTGTTAAAAGTTTTTTATTCTCTTAATGGCACTATCATCTCACTTTATTATACACGATAATGCACTTTATTTTTAATGATTTAACAGTAGCTTGGATTGTTTATATGACTATATATATTGCCATTTTATTTTGACTATGAAAGTTCTTTTACACTGTGTATTTAAAATAGGACTTGCTATATGCACTTTAAAGGCATGCATTAATATGTTATACAAGCACTTTAATTTAGATGGACCAGGACAGCCTCACTTTTGAACCTGGCCTGTCAATCATGTTGCCACATGATTAGTAGGTGGGGTTATGAGGGTATGAATGTTTGAGGCATTTCCTGACACATATCTCTTTCTTCATCCAATCTGCTCCCTTGGCCCTTCAACACACACCCATTCCAGGAAATCTTGTCCTCACGTCCTTAAACCCCCCTCTTCATCCAATCTTCTCCAAGTGCTTCAACACACCCACCCACCTACAGCAATTCACACTTGGTTTAATTAACAGTATGTAAAGGCATTGTCTCTATTCAATCCTGCCTCTTTCATACAATGTAGTGGGCACTCTTAACTTACCTCCTTTCATCCAATATTCCAAACTTTTATCCCCAGGTCTTGGCCTTCACCTAATCTGCCTTGCTCCTTTAAACCCTACCATCCAATCTACAACACGCTCCCAAAGACCTTTAGCTTCCCTTCATTCAATCTGTTCCCCAGGTTTTTCACCCACCCACTCCCAACCAATCTGTTCCCATGCTTTTATAAACCAAAGTGAAGAAAGCCATCAACAAGTTGAGCAAACATTAAACTACAGTGAATTAGACTTTTAATTTTCAAAAAGGAGTCTACTCATGGAGCACATTTTCTTTATGATATAAATGGAGAACAATACTGTTTTCAACCCTCGCCCCAATCCTTTAATAGTATCCATGGGGAGGACCTTATACGATGGGATTAGTCCAGAATCCCCTATACCATGCTGTCAAAAATCAATCCATTTATGGTCTCCGATCAGACAGATTTACTTCTGAATACAATTTTTGGAGATTAGGAATCTCTGCTCTCACCGCTTTATGTTACCAAACATCTGCGCATGCCCAAGAAAGCGTCCAAAGTCTATATGAAACATGTGTCCACTTGTCTTCAGCATAATGTTGTCATTGTGCCGATCACAGATTCCTAGCACATATGTAGCTACACAGCAACCTGCACATGAGTAAATGAAATTCTCCACTGCCTGCCAAAAAAAATAAAAATGTTACGGTATTAAAAAAAACAAAAAAACAACAATGGAATGGGAGGACAGTCAGGAACAGGATATTGACTTTTTAAAAAAAATTATACTGCAGTGCATGTGTGTGTATTTAATTGCTATAGTGCATCCCCTTGTTTTTTTATTCCACCCCTTTTTCACACATTATCTCCTCACAGAGTTTTTGAGATAGAAATGCAAATGGTACAGACACTCGAGACATATCGGGGGAGTAATTAAATTCACCTGTGACACAGGCGTAATTAGGCCTGATTACCTCTCTCTTGATTAAATTAACCCATGTTGCAGATATTAACTAGAACATATAAAATCATCAAAAAATTATTTAATTAAAAAAAAAGGCAGTGATAGCTTTAAAGGTTAGCAGGTTTTCTTACTACCAGTTTGGATAGACATTATAAAGAAGCATCACTATAGGATACTAACAGATTGTTTGTATATGATGTGACTAAAAGTTTAGGGGCATGCTAACCCCTACCCCTCCCCAACAAAAAAAATTAACCTTAGACTTAAAGGTTTATCTATACTTTCAAAAATCAAATTTTCAAAAACATACCTTTACATAGTGTAAAAGTCCACCACTTTCAGATTTGAAATCCGAGCTGTAGATTCTCAGAAATCTTCATTTTAAATAATAGCATGTACAGGGAAAGACCTGTCACTCAAACCAGGTATGCTAATTTGGTCTAGGATCTCCCAAAACATGTCAAAACATTTATTAATATAACCCCAAATATAATTAGCTGATTAATCATATTGGTCTACTATTTATCTAATCTGTCGTCTATCTATCTATCTGATTCTGTCTATTTCTGTCTGTCTATATATCTCTGTCTATCTGTTTGTCTGTCTGTCTATTTTATTTCTGTCTGCCTATGTCTATCTATCTATCATGGTATTCAAGTTTTTTGGTAGTATAAATGCACGGACACCAGTGAGAGGGGAAGAGGTCTGCCGCAGTGTGTCACAGGAGGTCATTTACAGGAGCCCCCACCCTGCTTGCTTACCGGCAGCATGTCTACTTGCCTGTAAGAAGTGAGGGAGAAGTGTCTGACGCAGCAGCTCCCCCACCCACAATCAGCAGTGTCAGGAAGATATGTTAATGAGCTGTATAGTTTCGGCTGTTGAAGGTGTCAGCTGGATTTGCAAGTTGGCAGTGACTAAGGGGGGGGGGGTCAGTTAGGAGCAGATACTAAACATTGAAAATTCACCAGCAAAGCAGGCATAGACATTTATGTATGTAACATCCTTCTACTACCTTAACATTGTAATTTTACAATATACAAAGTTGTTTGAGTGAGTATAGTGACACTTTCATATAAAAAACAACAATGTCTATTGCAAACATACACCTGTGCATTTACTTAAATGTTAAGTCTTATGTTAAGTCTTTTATTCTCCTTTAAAAAGAGACATGAAATCCCAGCCACATTGGGAGCTCATGGCGGTGGAAACAGTCTGATATGCATGGGAATGCCTGCAGCTGGGCATGCCTAGAAGTTCTGAGTGCCGGGGGCTCTGTCTCTCAGTCCTCAGTATAGTATCCTGGCATTTTTAACGCCTACGTCTTTTGCCACTGCTGTCCTACTTTTAGAGTCTGCAGGATGTCTTGCCTTACCTGTGTTTGACTGTACATAGATGAGTATATCCCACATTATCTAGCATTACTATAATATCTAGATGTAGATTATACTATTCGCTATTACTGTTTTTTGATATACCTATCATCATTATACTCCTGTTGCCTCTTGTATTTTTGTCTTGTACATACGTGTGACAGTTTAGTACATTACAAGGCTCTTATATTTGCTGGGTTATCTATCTGCACATATGTTGGATACATAAGATATACCATTGAATCTTATATATTTATTTATATATATTATTTTGGGACTGAGGTTATGTTAGGTAATATACTGTGTTTTTAAGTGTTTTTATATTTACTTATGCCCATTAACAACTACTAATAAAGGTTTTTTTTTATATATTACATTTTGAGTGCCACAGGATTTCTTTTTCTTTTTGATTTATATGCCAGGGGCACTAGCTTCAGGCACTGTCTAATGAAGGAGGGGCCAGTGATGTATTTAGGCAGAAATTATTATATTTCTAAATGATTTAGGCAGACACAGATATGAGAGTAGCAGCATTTAAAAGCTTTTACATTATGGAATGCAGTAAGCAAAAGTTGTTTTGGTGAGTACTGTGATCCTTTAACACCACTCCTATCCTCTTTCCTATCCTATATCTTTGGGATCTAAGTTTTTAACCTCTCCTAGGGCCATATTTAAAGGGCGTGTCCACTTCTGTTTTGGAAATTTTCTGCAGTGCAGGGCTCCCTCTCCCAACCCCCAACCGCTACAGTAGTTTGTCAAAAATGTAAGCTGATCTGTACTTCTGATTCTTTCCTGCAGTATTCAGTTACAGCCCTCTGCTGTGACTAAACGCTGCAGGACAGAGTGTAAGTACATCCCTTCCTCTGAGAGGTATCATGGATGCGGCTTCTGGCAGTACAAAACGCCGGGGGAAAGAGCCGTGTAAGTAGAGTTTAGCCTACATTTTTGACAAACTACTACAGCAGTTGGGGGGTGGTAGAGGGAGCCCTACAATACAGAAAATGGATTTGGAGATAGGGGGAGGGAGAGAAAAACGGGGGGGGGGGAGAGAGGAAGGGAGGGGCGGGGGGTTCACTGCGCATGTCATTTTTCTCCCGGAGGCAGACACCATTTGGAATACAGGCAGGCTCCAGCTCTTCGTTTTGTAGGACTTTGAACAGACATTGCAGGGCAGCCATTTGGAGCAGGGTTGTAAGGTAAGGATTTTACAACACTACACAGTGGGGCCAGTTGCGGGTTAAAATATAGTTTTGGGGGTAGACATGCCCTTTAAGAACCAGCGGTATCAGAAAATTTTGATACCACGGGTTATCATAGAAGTACGGACACGTACATTTGCGACCAGGTGGCTGTACAATACCATGTGGTACCGCAAACAAGTCACCAGTTTTTTGTTTTAAGAGTGGAAATTCCCCTTTTTTTAACCAGTGATAACAGCTGCAATAGTTGCTTAAATTCCCATGGCAAGGCATGGTCTCACTTTCACTATTACACAAAATCATAGGGAGAATGCTATTCAGGAGCTCAGGTGGGGATTTGTCTCAGGCGGCTCCCATGGGGGAAAGGCAGCAGGAAAATATATAAAACAAAAACATAAAAACCTGCCCCTTTAGAAAAAAATTGCTGGTGCTGGGGTACCATTCAAGTGCAGTTTCTTGCCCAAAACAAATGTGGTGATTGTGAGAAAATTACCCCTGTGGATTGTGTAGAAAGTGAAGAGCCTCAGGGGTAAGGAAGTCCCCATGATGTTAAAGGACTTCCTCTGACCCCAGGGAGCACCCTGGATCCTCGCCAATGCATCCCTGGTGGCACTTTATCTAAGTCAACCACTGAGCGTCTGCCGGTCTGGCCCCTTTTGCTGCTTCCGAGATTGTGTTATAGTGAAAGCAGACTAAAGCATCTGTGACAATCTATGACTTTTTGGTTAGTTCTTACTGCCCCATTCTAATTGTCAGCTTGGATATTCTGCCCTGTGGGTCAGCTTTATGTAATACAATAAGTTTTGTGGATCAGCATAAAAACTCACGCTTTACCCTGTAGAGCACTAGAGCTAAAATCCTTTGCCACCAATTGCTTACACATTACGGGTAGCTCAAGGTGTATTTCCTGAAAGAGTTAGAACAAATCAGTGTTTATTGAAAGGGGGAAGACATCAGAATTACATTTTTTAAAATGTCTCAGAACCTTTGAAATCCATAAGATAATTCCATAAGATAATGTTCTTAGGCTTACACGCACAACAAGCCTACTGACGCTGTGGGGAACATTCCACTGTGATATTGCGCCAGGTTCCCCTGTATTATACCGTTGTAACACAAATGTGGGCCTAGGCACTCCTTCAGGCAATGTGCCAGTGTATTCCAGGTGCTGCTTCCCTCAGTCCTCTACCTTCAGGACTCCAAGCTATAGCACAAGCATAAAAAGTTTGATGGAAGCGCACTCTGTTTATCAGAAAATATTCTGTTTATTGCATCACACAAATATACACAACGTTTCG
Organism: Hymenochirus boettgeri; assembly: GCA_019447015.1. NCBI lineage: Eukaryota > Metazoa > Chordata > Amphibia > Anura > Pipidae > Hymenochirus > Hymenochirus boettgeri. The sequence continues at coordinate 124,060,853 of CM033470.1, forward strand.
GAGAACGCTATGTCTCCATCACCTGGAGACATAGCGTTCTCCGAAACGTTGTGTATATTTGTGTGATGCAATAAACAGAATTTTTTCTGATTAACAGAGTGCGCTTCCATCAAACTTTTTATGCTTGTGCTATCCCCTGTATTATAGCCTAGCAGTGTCCATTAATTTCAAAGGCACTGATATGCGTTAATCGCAGCAAACATTGTGTTTCATTCGACTCCATGCACCAGAAGGGATTTTGAAACCCTTTATTTCAATACTGAAAAAAATCATCCAGGCTTCCCAATCCCAAATAATCAATAAAGTAAATGCCTCTTATCTTTTCAGATTTACTTTTGTCTGATGATGTATTGCTGGATTGGAAAAAAGCCAATGTAATACCAATATTCAAAAAAAGTAGTCGTTCACAGCCTGTTAACTCTAAACCTGTAAGATCAGTGGAAGGGAAGGTGATGGAAACTTTGTTACGAGATCATATCCTTGGCTTTGTCTCCAGAACTGATCTTATTATTAGTGGTCAGCATAGATTTATGAGAAATAGATCATGCCAGACAAATTTACTTGGTTTTTATGAAAAGTGCATAAGAAGTTTTTAATACTGTGCCACATAGGGGACTAAAGCATAAACTGAGGACTGCTGGCCTAGTAAAAACATTTGTAAATGGATAGAGAATTGGTTATTGGATCGCAAACAGAGAGTGGTGGTCAATGGATCTACATCTATGTGGGATAAAGTTCTAAGTGGAGTGCCTCAGGGTTCCGTACTGGGGCCACTTCTGTTTAATCTGTTTTTAAATGACTTATAAGGGGGCATTGAGAGCAAGGTCTCTGTGTTTGCTGATGACTCTAAACTATGCAGAGCTCTGGAAACTTCAAATGATGTGCAATTGCTGCAAGCAGACCTAGATTATCAAAATGGGCAGCAGAATGACAGATGAGATTCAATGTTGATATATGTAAGGTGATGCATTTGGGGTTTAACAATCCCTGTGCCACCTACACCATAAATAACTCTTGTGTTTAGTGAATCTGTAATGGTAAAAGATTTAGGGGCTCGGGTAGATAAAATACTTGGCTGTAGCTAACAATGTGAGGCAGCAACAGCTAGAGCTAGCAAGATATTGTCTTGCATAAAGAGGGGAATAGATTCCAGAAAGAAAAATATTTTTCTCCCTCTTTACAATGCACATGTAAGGCCTCATTGGAATATGTGGTGCAGTTTTGGAATCCCATATACAAAAGAGAAATCTTGGAAATGGAAGCAGTTCAGAGAAGGGCAACTAAAATAATAAAGGGAATGGAGGGGCTCACTATACAGGCAAATTAGACAAGTTAGGCCTGTTTACATTGAAGGAGCAATGTTTGTGTGGGGATGTGATAACTTTATACAAATACTATATTAATAGGCCATGGTGCATTGTTCACTAAAAGTTCATATCAGAGGACTAGTGGGCATCCTTTAAGACTAAAAAAAAAAAAAAGTTTTATCTTCAGGTTAGGAAAGGTTTCTTTACAGTGAGAACGGTGAAACTGTGGAACTGTCTTCCAGCAAATGTGGTAAAGGAAAGTTCGTTGAATAGCTTTAAAAGTGGCCTAGATAAGTTTCTTAAACTAAGAAATATAGAGAATTACTGGTATTAATACATATACTTAGTTCTTTTTGATCTAGGGATACTTTTTGACTGCCGTTTGGAGTTAGGAAGGAATCCCCCCCCCTATTTTTTTTTTTGCCTTCCTCTGGATCAACTATGAGTTAGGGTTAAAAAGGTTGGACTTGATGTACATATTCAATCTCGTCAATTGAGGACAAGGAGGTCTTTCTCCGGCAACTGGATATAAATAGGGAAAAGTCTGGTCCGGGACCAGACTCTACAAGGGCTACACCCACACATCCAGCTTGGACCCAAGTTGGAGTCAAACCTCAAAAAAGCCATGACAAGGAACAGCACCCTCCACACAATACATAAGAGACCTTTTAAGGCCCTTGAGAAGTTCATTTGTATTATCTCCTCGTTTTTTCAAAATATCAATAGGAGCATCAAGCTCTTTAACCCAGTTGATGGAAACTAGATGCTATAAATTAATATAACTTTTAAACTTAATGGTACACTTTAATATGTTTAACAGGAATTACAAACTTATTAATAAATATTATATTATTATATTATTGAGTGACATATTTGTATATCACTCTACATCCTAATTCATAGGAAACAATACAGGCTGAAACCAAAAGATGTAAACTGAACATGATACAAAATGTGATACCCCTCTAAGGAGATCCCCATACGTAACGGCACCAGGCAAGGATGCCCACTCTCCCCACTATTTATATTCTGTATAAAGCCGATGGCTGAAAATATTAGGATACATCAAAATATGCATGGTATAAAAACAGGGAAAATGGAAACCAAAATCTCTCTGTTTGCTAATGATACACATTACACAACCACATATCTCTTTACCACTGACATACAGACATTTAGAAAATGTTGGAAAGATGTCTGGGTTGAAAGTCAATACTTTAAAAAAACATAAAGATGGAACAACAAGAGTGCCCACAAAGCAGACTCTCATAATTGGCAAGGTATCATAAAACACCATAGTAATAAATCAGATTTAACTGAAATGTATCAACATATAGAGGCCTCAAAACAAGTGTAGCTATATCTATCTTAACATATACAACAAAGTGCATAGCCTATATATATATATATATATATAGGCTATGCACTTTGTTGTATTTTTTTTTTTTTTTTTTTTTTATAAAAAAGTATAAAAGCTTCAGTGTAGAAATATCAGATATAAATGAGGTGTCAGGTACACAATTACCAAGGGACCTAGCCAAGGCCAAATTTTTAATTCTTTAACATCAATGGTATTCATACACTACAAGCACACTACCTACACATATAAGCAATCATCAGCCTTTGAAACAATAAGTACACACACTCAACATACAAGCGGATGGGATCAACAACAACCCATCAAAACGAAAACGCTCTAGTAGAGCCACAATGGTCCAGCATCTACCAGCATCAGCAAAATGGTCCTTTAACATTAAAGTTTTGTTTTGGTTTTTTTTGGCATAATTATGGAAAAAATGGCATAATTTTGTAGCTGAAGGTGTGTAGGTTTAAAAGATATATGGTTTGTGGGGGTATTTTTGAGACTAATGGGTGTTTAGTAGAAAAAACAAAAGCTGTTCAAAATGCAGAGAAGACTGAATTTGTTTGGTGCAATTGATTGATATTTAGTGTGTTTTTTACTTTATGTATTATATTTAGTTATGATTGAATTTTGAAAAATGCTTTTCAGTCATTTTCTAAGAAAACCTGCAAAAAGCAGAATTTTGATTATATGTATGCAAGGATGGTAGCTGAAGGTGTAAAGGTTTTATAGTTTGTGGGGGTATTTTTGAGATTGGGAGGTGTTAAGTTTGAAAAATTAAAAGTTGCAGAGCTGACTGGATTTGTTTTGTGCCCTTTGCCCTTGTGCATTGGTTCTTTTTGTTGATAGTTGATGGCCATGTCTCTATTTCCACCCAAGTATCTTGCATACCATTTTATTCAGGAGAAAACATGAGAAAAAACTTACAACTTTATACAGCTGTGTACAGGTATGCACATTTAAAAATAACAACATTTCTCAAAATTCTCATATGTGGTTTTTTTAAAGTTAATTTTGTAGTTATTTTACATTGACAGCTTGAAAGGCTTATACATTTCAATTTGGTGTAAATCTCTTCTGCTATTTAAGTCTCAGGTGGTCTTCTGGACAGGAAATGTGTGGTATATATACAAGTCTGGTATCATTGTACTCTAAAGAATCAGGGCTTTTAGAAGCAATAATATTTTTGTGCGTAATCTTTAAGGGTCACTATACTTACTCAAACAACTTCGAATTCTCTGAAACTACAATCTGAGAGAAGTAAAATGGTGGTATTCACATATTTATTTGTGTTTGCTTTGTCATTTATTTATGACAGGGAGATTCACCCAGAGCTGCAAGCGCTCTGTGGTGGATTTACCAGAGGCTGTGCGGCTATTTGTGAATCTCACCCGCACGTAAGTTTTAACGCCAGCTGTCTTCTGACGTTAAATACTTACGTGCAAACAGCCGTGCAACCTCTGGCAAATAGGCTTGCAATGGCAAGGTGAGTGTCTCTTCCGTTTCTCGCTCAGATGAGGCAAACCGAGGCTCAAAGTCACACTAAGGGCTAGGCCACACTGCTGCGGTTTTTTTTGCGTTTGCGCTTGCATTTTTAAAAAATCATTGAAACCGCGGCAACGCAAAAAAATGCACGTTTTTCAGTGCGATTGCGTTTTGCGTTCTGCATTTTTAATCGCAAACGCATGCGTTTTCCTATACTTATTGAAGAAATCGCAAACGCAAAAAAATCGCACATGAAATCGCATGCGATTGTGATTGCGTTTGCGTTGCAGCATGAAATTCTACAATGAACTGTGTCTGTAATTCAGCATGAACGAACCTACACACCTTACACAGCTGAATGAGCATAGATTATAAGACAAAAAATATATTATTTGTGGGGGGAATTTCGAACTTGGGAAGGTGCTTACTTTGAAAATTGAAAACTATGTGAAACTTTTTCTGTAATTGCACTTATGCACTTGTAACTTGAATACAAATATGAGTAATTTGTACTATAAAAATATATTACCTTGTCATACTTGTCCTCGGATGGGTTGTGTTTTTGAAGCCAATCTGCAAGTGGATGGTCTTTAAATGAGCCAGTTACTCCATGCTCAACTTGGATCTTTCTTAGGGTTTCAGCAGTTGGAATCATTTCTACCATTCCTACAAATATATGTATAGGTATCAGGGGGGAAAAAGCATTAGAAAATAAATATTTGTCCCTGTGTATTTTTATATTTATCTTTCAAAAGTATATTTTGTAAAAAATATTTTGATGTTAATAGCTCAAAGTTGATTTTGGTATGTGGTTTGTACCCTTAAATGACATGGGCACCATTTTGTTACTCACCTTTATATTTATATATACCTATATATATTCTACCTTCTTTTCCTTGTTTTTTTCCCCCTGTCCTTTGTAAACGGTTAATTTAAGATATTTTCCTTATAGCCTTATTTCCTCATAAAGAAAGTAGTCTCACTACACTTGATTCCAGTTCATGTGCTGGATTGGGATAATAAAATATATAATGATATATACAATAAAAAAATAAAAAAGCCAGATGGATCTGATCTGAAGGTTTCATTCACCTATAAACAAGTAAGAAAATATAGAGGAGCACAGTACATACTTAAACATTGCATTACAAATTGCTGGTAGGTTGGTAGGATGGGTTATCCTATATACTAAAAGACAACTGTAAAATACATGGATGATGGACACATAAGCTTGAGCGCTGCATCAAGGGGAACTGTGGTCCAAAAATGACTTTAGGTAAATTGATAGGAATTGCTCTCCTGAGAATTTTTGCAATTTATTTTCAATGTTTATTTTGCATAGTTTTGAAGATATTTACATTTTTGTGTGTGATATGGCAGCAGCATCACCTGGTCCCCTGCACTTCCTGCTTCCTGCTCTGAAACCATGTTAGTCAATCTGCCCTGTGTCTCCTCCTCCCCTTTGAAGCCCCTCTGGTCCCTCCCACTCATGGACCCCATGGTCCCTCCAGTTGCAGGCCCTCCTTGGCCCATTCTCTTACAGCCCTTTGTGGCCCCGACCACCCGCTGGTGGATTTGGTAGCATTTCAGATAACTGCCATATGGGCTGGGTGGTCACTGGCTGCAGGGACATCTGTAAGGAGAAAGTCCTCAGGGAAAGCTAACAGATGTTGTCCATAAACCCGTATACTGTAAATATGGGTGACCTTCCAGTAGAGGAATGGGTCGTATTATTATGGGCGAACTCAGCTCAAGGAAACAAATCCGACCAATCATCTTGGCAAAGGGAAACATGGCATCAGAGGAATTGTTCTAAGGCCTGATTGAGTCGCTCTACTGCTTGAATGGATTGGGGGTGCTAAGCAGAAGAGAACTGAAGAGAAATTGCAAGGATTTTACAAAGAGACCTAAAGAATTTAGCAACAAATCGGGTACCTCTATCTGAGACAATTTCAGCTGGGAGACCATGGAGGCGAAAAATATGGGAGATGAAGCGCTGATAAAGTTCAATAGTTAGAAGGGAATTTAGGGAGAGGGATGAAATGTGCAATTTGGCTGAACCAATCTATTACAACCCAAATGATAGTATTAATCCTGAAAGAGGGAAGTTCTCCAACAAAGTCCATGGCAAGGTGCATAGATGGGCGAGAAGTTATGGGCAGACCTTGCGGGCGAGAATGGTAAGATTTGGCAGTAGCACAGATAACACAAGTGGACATCTTTAACAAACTTTTTGCATGGATGACCACTATACCAAGCGGCTAACAAATTGTATTGTCTTAAGAACTCCAGGATGGCCAGCCTGTTTTGAACAATGGGTTTGTTAAAATATAGTTGAAGTGAAGAAGGTGGTTAGTCTCTTGAGAGTTTGGAAGAATTCTAGGTTCTTGGGGTCAGTATACTGTATATTGGGATTGGATGGGGGGAACCTTCCAAAAAATGCGGCCACTCTTCCAAGACCAGTTTGATGGCAAATAATTCTCTATTGTCCACATTGTAGTTCTACTCAGATGCAGAGAATTTTTTTGATTAGTAGGCACTGGGGTGAAGTTTACCGTAAACTTCAAGGATAAAATAGCCCCGATATTAGAGGCATCTACTTCGATGAAGAAAGGAAGAAGAGGATTGGCATGACTGAATATAGGGTCTGAAGAGGAGTCCTTTAGAGATTTGAGATTTGAATATTTCAATAATCCACAAAAATAAAAGGCTGTCCAGTTTTATAGGATGCGGATAGGGGTGCTCCTTTTTACTGTGCTAACAGTAAAACAACGCAACATTTTGGCATGCAGGCCTTTGCCAAGTGTCATCCAGATACTTTTTAAAATTAGGGCAAGGATAGCAGCAATCCGAAAAAGAAAAAAAATGCCAGTAGATCAAATGTTGAAGAATTGAATTGAAGTTGAACGGGAAGAAGAAAACGAGAAGAGTCTTGTAGTGTGAAATTAGATATTCTGCCCAGATGGCTCACCCCACTCATATCTGGTCAAATTGACCAGGTGAATCAACCAAAGAACGAACGCATAAACACGGACGATTTTTGGGCGAAGCGGCCATCCATTGTGGATAGCGGTCGGGGATTGTGGCTCAGTGCGCACACCGTGCTTGTGTATGAGCCGTTGAACTGTTTGTAGAACAATAGGATTAAGGTCTTTTTCTCAACTTTGTTCATGTTATTGTCACGAACTTACCTGCCGCTCCGGTCCCGGTGTCCTCCTGGACCCGGTGCCCGATTGTAGCTTCTGCCATTGTTCCAGCATCCAGCCTACAGTTCCCAGCAGCACCATTGTTCCAGCATCCAGCCTAGAGTTCCCAGCAGCACCATTGTTCCAGCATCCCGCCTACAGTTCCCAGCAGCACCTTGTTCCAGCATCCAGCCTACAGTTCCCAGCAGCACCTTGTTTTCTCAATCATCCACCTACAGTTCCCAGCAGCACCTTGTTCCAGCATCCAGCCTACAGTTCCCAGCAGCAACCTTTTTTCCGGCATCCAGCCTACATTTCCCAGCAGCCTCTGTGTCCTGCCATTCCCGGACTATACCCTCCTCCTAAAGCTACTTGTAAGTACCCGCCTCCCGGCCATTTATTACAGTACAATCGGGCCATGGAAACGCCTGAGGGGGTATGGCAGAGTTGAGTAAACTCTCCAAGCCTTGTCCAAACGCATGGACCTGTTTGAACACCATCAGGGCCAGTTGGCTCAGTTCATGGATACCCTTGCTGTCCGGCTACCCCCAGCAGCTGCCTCTGCTCCGGGTTCTAGGCCACCTCCTTCAACGTCCGGATCTAGTGATCCTTCTCTTCGGAGAGAGCCCCGCATACCTCCGCCCTCGCGGTTTGATGGTGACGCTCCCAGCCCGCCGTGGATTCATTAATCAGTGCCGAATCCAATTTGAACTTCAACCATCTCATTTTGCATCGGATCGTGCAAAGGTTGGGTACATCATCGCCTTGTTGGAGGGCAATGCACTGGCCTGGGCTTCTCCTTTATGGGAAAAAGACGATCCTCTAGTCTATAATGTTACTGACTTCCTGAATATGTTTCGCAAGGTCTTTGATGCTCCAGGAAGAACCTCTGCTGCCTCCTCCCGTTTGATGCAGCTCCGCCAAGGGTCTCGTTCTGTGGGTCAATATGCTATTGAATTTCGTACCCTTGCTGCGGAGACTTCTTGGAACATGAGGCACTTACAGCAGCCTTTTGGCAGGGACTTTCTAGCGCCTCAATGACGATTAGTATCTAGGGAATTACCTGTCCCATTGGAAGACTTGATTACACTATGCATCCAGATTGATACCCCTCTTTCGTGAACGGCAAACAGAAAGGTCTGCGGCTCGTTCCAGCCTCCCTAAGACCTTTCCTAGGCCTGCTTAGACCTTTCCGCACCCATATCTTCGGGTGAAGAGCCGATGCAAATTGCGGCACTCATCTATCCCCCGAGGAAAAATCACGCCGACGTACCAATGGACTTTGTCTCTATTGTGCTGGGCAAGGACACTTTGTAAGAAATTGTCCCCAGAATCAAACTCCAGGACCTAGAAGTTAAGGAGGAGCTCCTTCTAGGTAACGTTAAGTCTCCTGCCAAATTTGAACCACTGAAACTCTTTCTACACAGCTACTATCACCTGTAATGGTAAACTTTTTCTTCCCAGGCCTTTGTCGATTCTGGTGCTGCTGGAAATTTCATTGATTCTACCTATGCAGCACAATTGGGGCTTCCTCTCCTTCACTTGCAGCAACCTCTTCGATTCTGGCTATTGACAATAACCCGTTGGCTTCTGAATTCATCTCCAAATCTACATACGAAGTCCTATTCCGCATGTCATATTTCACCAAGACGTTTATCTTTACTTTTCATCCAAGCCCTTCTGCTCCCCTAATTCTCGGACTTCCATGGCTCAGATTACACAACCCTGTTATAGATTGGTCTAACAATGAACCAATCTTGGAGCCCTTTCGTTTCAAAAATTGCCTTTCTACTCATTGCACTACCATTCCCTGTGAAATCATCATGATTTCTCTGATGTGTTTTGTAAAAAGCGAGCTGAGAAGCTACCACCGCACCGATCCTACGATTGCCCCATCGATCTTCTCTCTGGTACTATGCCTCCTCGGGACGCACATACCCACTGTCTCCCTCGAAACTCTAGCCATGAAAGAGTACATTACTGACATTTGTCTAGGGGTTTCATACAACCTTCCACTTCCCCTGTTGGAGCTGGATTCTTTTTTGTTGAAAAAAAAGACGGAGGTTTACGACCCTGCATCGACTACCGTGGGTTAATAAAATCACAATAAAGAATCGGTATCCTCTCCTCTCATCTCTGAACTGTTTGACCAGATAAAAGGGGCTAAATATTTACCAAACTGGATCTCGGGGGGCATACATCTGATCCGTATACGCAAAGGTGATGAGTGGAAGACCGCCTTTAACACTAGGGACGGTCACTACGAATATCTCGTTATGCCCTTTGGCCTTTGTAATGCTCCAGCGGTGTTCCAAGAATTCGTAAATGACATTTTCCGGGAATGTTGGGAATCTCTGTAGTAGTATATCTCGATGACATTTTAATCTTTTCTCAAGATCTGCCCTCACACCGCATCCATGTTAAACGGTGTTACTACGTCTGAGAGAGAATACCTATATGCCAAACTGGAAAAGTGTCTGTTTGAGTGTTCGCAAGTACCCTTCCTAGCTACTTTGTATCTGCGCAAGGGTTCCAAGTGGATCTTGTTAAGTTTCGGCCATCCAAGATTGGTCTCTTCCTATGGGAACCAAAGCTATTCAAAGGTTCATTGAGTTTGCCAATTACTACAGACAATCATATTCAAGGTTCTCTTCAATACTTTCTCTGATATTAGCCCTCATCGTAAAGGTGGTAAGCCTCATTCATGGACCCCTGCAGCCCTCGAAGCCGTCAAACGACTCAAGAGGCCTTTGCTGATGCTCCTGTTCTAGTACATCCAGATCCTAGTCTTCCCTTCTACATCGAAGTTGATACCTCGGACTTGGGCACTGGAGCCGTCCTTTCCCAAAGACAAGGCCCTAAAAGTAAACTCCATCCCTGTGCTTATTTCTCTAAGAAGTTTCTGCCCAGCGAGCGAAACTATGATGTTGGAAATAGGAACTTCTTGCCATCAAGCTGGCCCTCGAGGAGTGGCGTCATCTATTGGAAGGCACCTCTGTACCTATCACCATCCTTACCGATCATAAGAATCTTGAATACATCCAGAATCTTAAAAGGTTAAATCCCAGTCAGGCACGGTGGTCCTTATTCTTTTCCTGATTCAACTTTGTTATCACTTACCAACCTGGTTCCAAAAACAAGAAAGCTGATGCCCTTTCCAGATCATTTGTTGCTTCCGACTGTACTAATCAAGATGAGGGCTCTGTTATCCCAACCACTAAAATCTTGGCCTCTATATCTCCTCAACTTTGTTCCAAGATCCAAGCCGCAAAAGATTCTGCTACTCCAGACACACCCTCTGGCAAAATCTTTGTTCCTGTTTCACTTCGGAAAACTATCCTTCTTCATACTCACTGTTCCAAGCAAGCCGGACATCCCGGTGTTAATAAAATTTTAATTTCTTGCCCGTTCCCTTTGGTGGCCCAAAATGAGAAAGATGTTAAATACTTTATTCAAGTGTGTACCACTGTGCTCAATCCAAGTCTTCCAGAACCTCCCCTGTGGTCGTCTTCAACCCCTCCCCATTCCGTCCAGACCTTGCACCCATCTATCCATGGACTTTATTGTTGAACTTCCACCTTCCAAGCAAAACACGGTTATATGGTGACAGTAGACCGCTTCAGCAAAATGGCCCATTTTGTACCCCTCCCCAAACTACCATCTTCAACGGATTTAGCTCAACTATTTATTTTACATATCTTCCTCTTTCATGGACTCCCTTCTGAAATTGTATCTGACAGAGGTACTCAATTTGTTTCCAAATTTTGGGAAGCACTTTGTAAGTCCATGAACATCAAGTTACAATTTTCCTCGGCTTACCACCCACAGTCCAACGGGCTACCGAACGCACTAACCAGTCTTGGAACAATATCTTCGTTTTACATTTCCTATACCCAGGATGATTGGGCTGACCTTCTGCCCTGGGCTGAGTTTGCCCATAACAATTCACCTCATACTTCTACTGGGAAATCCTCTTTTGGTGTGTTTTTGGACGAATCTTAGATATTTTCCTCAAGATTTTTCTTTCACACAAGTACCCCGCTGCCAATGATTCTGCGGCCCAGATGACCGCTATCTGGCATGCTACGAAACCAGCCTTCAGAAACCGCTTTGGTACAAAAAACTGCAGCAGATAAGAGACGTAGAGAACCCCCAGCTATCTCTGTCGAGATAAAGTGTGGCTCTCCCTGCTCATATTAATCTACGGTTTCCTTCCTCCAAACTGGGACCCAAATTTATTGGTCCTTTTCCTATCCTGGAATTGTCGGTCCAGTGGCTTTCGCCTCCAACTTCCTTCCAGCATGCGGATTCCTAACGTGTTTCATATTTCTCTATCAAACCAGTATGCTCCAATCAGTATTCCACATCTTTACTACCTCCAGTTCCAATTTCCTTTTGATGGTCACAGGAGTTTGAGGTCGAGAAGATCTTGGAGTCTCGATTCTGGAGAGGTCTCTGCATATTTGGTCCACTGGAAAGTTTTGGTCCAGAAGAAAGAGCTTGGATTAAACATCTGATTTGCACGCTCTTCGTCTAGTCAAAGCTTCCACAGGAGTTTTCCAGGGAAACCTGCCCGTTGGGTCCTGTGGCCCCCCGTAGAGGGGGGTACTGCACGAACTTACCTGCCGCTCTGGTCCCGCGCCGCACTGCACTTCCAGGTGGGAGGCGTAGACGTCATGACGCCGACACGCCGGGCGTGTTGAAATTTGAAAAGCCGGTGTCCTCCTGGACCCAGTGCCCGATTGTACTTCTGCTACCACCCGGCTCGTACTCACCTGCCTTGGTTCCTGTCCTGCCTTGAGCTTACTTACCTGTTTTTCCAGCTACCTACTTACCTACCAGTTCTACCAGCTACTTACCTTGCATGCATCCAATCTCCAGTTACTCTCCTTCTTCCAGCATCCGCCTACGTTCCGCAGCACCATTGTTCCAGCATCCAGCCTACAGTTCCCAGCAGCACCATTGTTCCAGCATCCACCTACAGTTCCCAGCAGCACCATTGTTCCAGCATCCCCCTACAGTTCCCAGCAGCACCTTGTTCCAGCATCCAGCCTACAGTTCCCAGCAGCACCTTGTTCAGCATCCAGCCTACAGTTCCCAGCAGCACCTTGTTCTGGCATCCAGCCTACATTCCCAGCAGCCTCTGTGTCCTGCCATTCCCGGACTATACGCCTCCTCCTAAAACGTACTTGTAAGTACCCGGCCTCCCGGCCATTTATTACAGTTATAACATTTTTGCTGTGAAGAGGCATGTGATCTCTGCTGAGTCAAATTCTGTTTTGAGAACTGTAAAAGTAAACCAAGCATCTGTGATTACCCGTATATACTCGAGTATAAACCGAGTTTTTCAGGCTGAAAAATCAGCCTGAAAACTCGGACTCGGTTTATACTCGAGTCAACCACTTACCTGGGCATTCCGGCAGCCGCCGATCTTTTTCTGTACTGGCGCGCCGGTCTGACTCACTGCCGCCGCCAAGCCCGCGCCGGGCAGTGACGTCACCCGGCGCGCCAGTACAGGAATGCGCGCGCGGCTGCCGAATGCCTGCCAGAATGCCGAGAAGAGAGCCCAGAGGGAGAAGAAGCACAGAGAAGAGAGCCCACAGGAGAAGAGAGCCCACAGGGAGAAAGAGCCCCAGGGAGAAGAGCCCACAGGTACAAACTGAACTGGGTGGAGGGGGAGGGGCATTCAAGATGTTTAGAAACTACAACTCCCGCATGCTTTATTAGCTGGGAGTTGCAGTTTCCAAACATCTTGAATGCCAAGTGAGGGTGGCATTCAAGATGTTTGGAAACTACAACTCCCAGCTAATAAGCATGCTGGGAGTTGTAGTTTCCAAACATCTTGAATGCCACCCTCACTTGGCATTCAAGATGTTTGAAAACTGCAACTCCCAGCTAATAAAGCATGCTGGGAGTTGTAGTTTCCAAACATCTTGAATGCCAAGTGATTGGCATTTCTACCCTCGGTTTATACCGGGTCAACAACTTTTATTAGGATTTTTGCTGAAATTGGGTACCTCCGGTTTATACTCGGGTCGGTTTTATACTCGAGTATATACGGTATATCTTGTAGGCAGAGAAACTGCCAATAATCTTAGTAAAACCTCTGGAAGAGCATGAACATTGTGAATGGATTAATGGAATTTATTTACTAAAATAAACATTCAGCCTTATTCTAGATCATTAAAAAAATTATCTTTATTTCATGATGAAATAACCTTTGGATGGTAATATATTTTCCTCAAAAAACATTTTATTTTAAAAAAAATCCAATTTAAATTAAAAAAAAAAAAAAATCATTGAATTTTATCCACTCTGATTATAACATTAAGAATTCTGGTGTGAGACAAGAAATATTAACATTGCCAAGTATGCCACGGTTTTAAAAAAAACGCTGCTATCTTTAGACAAGTATTGAAAAAACAGTTTCTAGCGCCAGTGGTGAGTATTCATGTCGCAGCACTCCAAACATATTTCCACTTCATAGAACAGTAAAAAGAATTTTGTTTTGGTTGCATTCCAATAACATAAAAAGATAAAATAAATTAAGATCAGTTGTTTTAAAAGTTCTCACGACTGTGCTATAAATTGCTAGTGTCTACTATAAGCCGCCAAACGCTAGCAGGGAGGAAGTGAATCGGCTTCATATGCTGCTGGCAAGGGCTGCAAGTTTGGGGAGTGTACTCATTATGGGGGACTTTAATTACCCTAACATTGATTGGTGTAGTGGAACTGCCAACACAGAAAAGGGAGAGTTCCTAAATGGGCTGCAGGATAATTTCCTTGCATAGGTGGTTGAAGTTTCTACTAGAAAAGGAGCTCTGTTGGATCTGGTAATATCCAATATCGTGGAGCGCATTATAGATATAAAGGTAAATGGAGGCTTAGGGAATAGTGACCATGAAATAGTGTCGTTTGGAGTATGTTATCGAAAGGAAAAGTGTGCTGGGTTAACAAGGACTTATAATTTCGGGAAAGGAAATTTTTCCAGGTTAAAAGTAGCTCTTCAGAATGTCAACTGGGATAAGGTATTATCAGGTAAAGGTACTGAACAGAAGTGGACTGTGTTTAAGGTGATTTTAAACCATTTCACATATAAATTTATACCCTTGGGAAATAAATGTAAAAAAAATAAATCTGCACCAATGTGGCTACTTTATGACTTAAAGAGGCAAATGGAAAGGAAGAAAAAAGCATTTAAAAGTCAGAGGAAATGGAAAGGGCATTTAGGAATTATAAAAATTGTAACAAGGAGTGTAAGAAAGCAATCAAACTAGCTAAAATGAATAATGAAGTTAGGATAGCTGAACAAAGCATCACTAAGCCTAAACATTTAGTATATAAATAGTAAGAAGATGAGGACTGAAAATGTGGCACCACTATTTAATGGGGATAAGTTAGTTACGGAGGATGGCGATAAAGCAAACGTCTTAAATATTTTTTTCCTCCTCTGTATACTTCTTATAGAAGATCCAAGTACAGATATCATAGAGTATAGTAGCAATAATGGTATAAAAGATTTCAAGTGGTTTAACCAAGGATATGGTACGGAAAGATCTAAATAAGGTTAATATTAATAAATCTCCTAGACCGGATAAAATACATCCTCGGGTCCTTAGGGAGCTAAGTTCAGTTTTATCTAGGCCATTGTATCTTATTTTTGCAGATTCCCTCATGTCCAGGTGTGTGCCTCTGGATTGGAAAAGGGCTGATGTTATTCCAATATTCAAAAAGGGTAGTCGTTCACAACCGGGTAATTACAGGCCTGTAAGTTTAACTTCAGTGGTGGAGAAGATACTGGAAAGTTTAATAAGGGAACATATTCTAGAGTATGTTTCAAGGACTACCATTAGACCAGTAGTAATCAGCATGGATTTAGGAGGAATAGATCTTGTCAAACTAACTTGCTTGGCTTTTATGAGGAAGTAAGTAGAAATTTAGACTCTGGCATAGCAGTAGATGTAGTATACTTGGATTTTGCAAAGGCTCTTGATACAGTCCCCCATAGGCGACTAATGTATAAGCTAAGGTTTGTTGGTCTGGGGAGGCACATTTGTACATGGATAGAAAATTGATTAATGAATAGGATGCAGAGAGTAGTTGTTAATGGGGCTTCATCATTATGGACTAAAGTGCTAAGTGGGGTGCCAGAGGGTTCTGTGTTGGGGCCGCTTCTATTTCATCTATTTATTAATGATTTGGAAGTGGGTATTGTCAGTAAGGTTTCTGTGTTTCCAGACGACACAAAACTTTGTTGACCATTAAAAACAGAGGATGTGCAATCGTTGCAGGGGGATCTAGATAGATTATCACATTGGGCTGCTAAGTGGCAGATGAGATTCAATGTTGATTAATGTGAGCTTATACATTAGCCGCCTATGGGGGACTGTATCAAAAGCCTTTGCAAAATCCATGCTATGCCAGAGTCTAAAGTTTGACAAGATCTATTTCTCCTAAATCCATGCTGGTTACTACTTATAATGTCAGTCCTTGAAACATAATCTAGAATATGTTCCCTTATTAAACTTTCCAGTATCTTCCCTACCACTGAAGTTAAACTTACAGGCCTGTAATTACCCGGCTGTGAACGACTACCCTTTTTGAATATTGGAATAACATCAGCCCTTTTCCAATCCAGAGGCACACATTTGGACATGAGGGAATCTGTAGAAATAAGTGTCCTAGATAAAATTGAACATAGCTCTCTAAGGACCCGAGGATGTATTTAATCCGGTCCAGTAGATTTATTAATATTAACCTTATTTAGATCTTTCCGTACCATAACCTCGGTTAACCAAAGTGCACTTGAATCTTTTATACCATTATTGCTACTATACTCTATGATATCTGTACTAGGATCTTCTATAGTGTATACAAAAGGGGAAAAAAATATTCAAGACATTTTTATCGCCATCCTCTGTAACTAACTTAACCCTACATTAATTAATGGTGCCACATTCTCAGTCCTTATCTTCTTACTATTAATATACATTAAAAAAATGAAGGCTTAGTAATGCTTTGTTCAGCTATCCTAACTTCATTATTAATTAATTATAAATTTAGATATGAAATGACTTAAAATCCACTTAAACACAGTCTACTTCTGTTCAGTACCTTTACCTGATAATTCCTTATCCCAGTTGACATTCTGAAGAGCTACTTTTAACCTGAGAAAATTTGCTTTCCTGAAATTAGAAGTTTTTGTTAACCCAGCGCACTTTTCCTTTCGATAACATACTCCAAACGACACTATTTCATGGTCACTATTCCCTAAGCCCCCAGTTACCTTTATATCTTTAATGCGCTCCATGATGTTAGATATTACCAGATCAAACAGAGCTCCTTTTCTAGTAGGAACTTCAACCACCTGTGAGAAAAAAATTATCCTGCAGCAAATTCAGGAACTCATCGCCTTTTTCTGTGTTGGCAGTTCCACTACACCAATCAATGTCAAGGTAATTAAAGTCCCCCATAACGAGCATACTCCCCAAACTTACAGCCCTTGCCAATTGCATATGAAGCTGACTCACTTCATCCCTGCTAGAATTTGGCGGCTTATAGCAGACACCAACAATGACATTACCCCCTTTCCTGTTGCCTAATTCCACCCATATTGCCTTTGCTTTAACATCCATATCGCCAGTTATCTCTTCTTTTAAATTTGGCTTCAATTATTTTTTAACATAAACACATACTCCTCCCCCTTTCATTTTTTCTCTGTCCTGCCTAAACAAGGCGTAATCTTCAATATTTACAGCCCAGTCATGAGAACAGTTCAACCACGTTTCTTCTATACCTATTACATCATACTTTTCATTCAAAGCCATTTTCTCCAATTCACCCATTTTGTCAGCCAGGCTCTCATTTGAAAACATACATTTTAGATTATAATCCTATAATTCATTAATAGACTTTAATACACATGCCTCCCTATCCACTATGCTAGCGCCCCACCCTGCTTTCCACCTGGGCTATCTATCCTAATGAGACTGCTAATACCCTCCCCCACCAAACCTAGTTTAAAATCTCCTCCAACCCTCTATAGCCATCTTCTCCCCTAAAACAGCTGCACCACCATCAGTGAGGTGCAATCCATCCATTTATTTGACCTATTGAATTATTGTGCTTTGTTACTTTTTACTTTTTTTTTTTTTTTTTGGTATTGTGATATTGATTTTCCATCTGAAAGAACTAAAATAGCCCCCAGAGAACGTCTAAAGGGGGAATTTCTGACTCTGCGCCCCTGTTGAAGATCAGAGAGGCAGAGTGCACTTAATTTTTTTTTTAAGTGGAAGGCAGAGCAGAAGAGGAGACCCTCCCGGGATTTTTTCCCTCTCAGCTCTGCAGCACTGAGAACTGATGCCAGGCACACTCTGTTACCGTTCCTGATAGAGGTAAGGGACCCTGATCTTCTGCAGGAGTGGGGGTGGGTTGAGGAGGGATGAAGCTAATCTTTAATACGTGCCGATCACCTCGAGGAGAGCCCATTATGTGATGAGTTGGGAAAATAAAGCATGAGGGGTAAAACTGAAGTTGTTGAAGTTTTCTATAACGTTACCTCCTGCATGATATCACCTATGCATGTGTGACACATTCGTCTCTGCTGGTATTATCTGTAACTGTATTATCTGTGCTTTAGCGTTGTATGCCTAAGAGCTATACCCGGCGTGGATGGGCTTAGCTCTCTTTGTTTTTGGGGCATATAATATTAGTCACCTATCTGGCGTCCCCCGTCTATATTTGTATTTTATTCTGGGGAAGGCCAGAATTATTTATATGTCTGTGTGCTGTTGCATAATATAGATGTTTTATGTGTATTTACTTATTTTTTGTATTAAAGTTTAGCTCAGGTTTGGACCTACAACACTGGATTTTTTTATTTGTTATATGTTAAACCTTTTATATGTTTGGGGTGGGTTTATTTCCCCTAGTTTATGCCGTGGGAGTGCCTCCCATTTAGTATAGTATAGTAGTATATAGTATTTGAGGTTGAATAAAGACATACGTCCATCCAGTCCAACCCTTCCTAGCAATATCCTCATTTCCTGCCTAACTGTTGATCCAGAGGATGCAAAAAAAAACCCACCAAATTTATGAAGGGGGGAAAAAATTCCTTCCTCACTCACAAGTGGCAGCTGGAAATTTCCCTGGATCAACTCTACTTTATGTATCAATACCAGTAACTTGCAACATTCCTTGCAACATCCAGCTTTTTTTGAAACTGACCAATGAACCTGCCATCACAACGTCCACTGGAAAACAGTTCCCTATACCTATTATATTAGTTTGGTAAACTCATAATCTTCGCCCTATTAACCCTCGTCCTTTGCTCAGTTCAAAAAGCGGCTATAGAAAAAGTCCTGCACTGAGGTTAACTTTTCCCACCACAAGTTTATGCTGTTGTCTTTTAATTCAGCTCTTTCAGTAGCTCTTTTCACTATTTAACACTTTTGCAGCCCTCACCTACTGACACTCTTTCATTAACTCTCATCAGGATTTTGCAGACTACTTTAGAACTGAAGTAGAAGATATCCGCATGCAAATTCCTTTACCCCAGGACAACTCACACTTCCTTCTGTATGCCCCACCACCTACAGGTCTGAAATCTTTTACCTCTATCACCCATTCTAAATTCTCTGACCTTCTGTTGTCCTCACCAGTTACACTGTGTACCCATGATCCCATGCGCTGCTTCTTAATGAAACAATGTGCTAAAATCCTTAACCCTATGCTTGCTCACATCTGTTAAGGATAATTACACCTTATTTGTAACTTGTTGTTAGTGGGTAGCTGTACCATAGTGAAATAATGTAGTGGTATTCCCCCTCCCTTCCTGCAGCTCTTCACTGTTCAGTGCAAATACATGTACTTTTCAGAAAAAAGAGCAGTATTTTTCTATCTCAATGACCTTAATCTGCCAATTCAGCATTTTGTCTGTGTATAAATAAATGCAACCAAAATACTGACTTCCTGTCAGCAGGACCCCTAGTAGAGACTGTTATGGTCTTGCCCTTGCCCCAGCGCCTGGGTTGATTCAGTTGCTCAGTAGAGATCTGAGCATGTTTGACCCATCCAACAGCCAATCAGTAGAAATTACTTTTAGGAACATTCCAAGGATGTGGTGCATCCCTGCAGCAGGGAACAGAAAAGGGTATGAAATCAACTAATTTTTTTAAATGAAAGAGAATATGTAGAATAACTAAGTATGCATTACACAAGGTAACAATTTAACAAATATTGATAATTTCTGCTGAACTGTCCCTTTAAACCTCCTTTTCTTGGCTCTGTGGTGTACTTCTTGTAGCAGGACCTTACTTCTTGTAGCAGGATCTTCCCCACGCGATTCAGTAAGCAAATTCCTGTACTCTGCCTCACAATATTGTTCCTTCATTATCGCATTGTGCGCCAGCTCAAAAGTCAGGCAGATCTTGCGCCTTCCTCTCGTGGGATTTGAAGGAGAGGAAGGAGTGAGATCTGCCTGACTGTTGAGCTGGCACACGTTATGATGTGACCGATGCAGGCGCGCCAACATCACCACATAATACTGAAGAAACAATATTACTTCAGTAGTACAGCCACCCACTAACAACAAGTTACAAATACAGTGTACTTGTCCTTTAATTTCTCCCAAACCTCTGGTATTTTCCTGCTGCCTTCAAACATGTGTGTCAAACCTCTTCTTAAAAAACCCTATCTGGACCCTTCCAGCCTTTCTTAATACCACCCTGTCTTCCTTTTCCATTTGAGTCAAAACACTTGCCTTTAGATGCATTACATACTCATAACTTACTTATAACTTACTTATACCCATACTTATAACCTATTGGACCCATTGGTTTGAAACAGCCCCCTGCAAGGTCTTCAAACTGCCAAAGGCAAGGACCAGTTCTCTGTCCTTATTTTCCTCAATATATTGGCTGTCTTTGATACTGTGGACAATGGAGAAACACCTTACTCCCAGGTTCCTCAGAGTAAGGGGCCAAGATATGAAAAATACTCCTTCACGTCCCTTAGCTAATGCATGTGTCCAGAACCGCCGACTTAAAGGGCAAATCCAGCCCTAAAATGAAAACATACATACAGGTAAATCTGAAATATCAAGAAGTCTAACCTGAAATCCTGCACAATGTCCTGTTGTCCAACATTTACATATGTTGATATATCACAACATAAAAGAGGCCATTCTTTCTAAAAGATTTTCTTATGAGGGTGGTGTTGTCCTTTAATAACATGCAATATAGCCTAATGTATAGAGCCAATCATCTGACATTAGGCTATATTGCATATCATAATAAGCCAGCGGTTCTGGACACATGAATAAGCTAAGGGACATAAAGGAGTATTTTGCATATCTCTGCCCCTTACTATGGGGAACCTGGGAGTAAAAAATTACTTCTTGTTTCTTAGATTTTGTGGGCAGTGCTATTCACATAGCATGAGACTGCAAGATGCCTTCTGTTATAAGAAGGTGTTTCTCCAGTTTTATGCTCAGTGGAGGGCTTTTTGCTCCTTTTGGCCCCCTCTCCCTAAGCTTTCTAGCTGCCTTGTATACTGTGGACATTCACTTCTGCATTTTCTGCATTCTTTGGGCATCCAAAATCAAGCTGCTGCCTGACTGTATACTTATCATTCCAATAGATCTTTTCTGCCTATACACTATTTCTTTGGGAGATATAATCAGTTAATTTGGGATTAACTATACGCTGATGATACCCAAATCTACTTGTCCACGCGCTCAATCTCAAATCTCTAAATGTCTGGTCTCCATTTCCTCCTGGATGACACATTGGTTTTATTTGTACTGCATACATCTCACTACAGCACTTATACCCACTTTATATGTATGTTACCCACCTAACTAGATTGTAATCTCTATGGGCAGGGGCCTTCTTTCCTCTTGTGGCAAAGCTCTAGCACTTCTATTTATATAATTTATATATTTATGTTATATGTATTTATTCCCCTTGTATGACTTTTTTGACTTTTGTATGTATTGTATTTTATAACTGTACAGCGCTGTGTCCCCAAGTTAGGCTTTATAAATAAACTATACATACATACATACATTGGTAAGTAGAGATAATAATGACCGCACACATCCAATCAGTGAAAAGGGTCCTTAACCCATTTATGAAAGGTGAAACAACCAAATAACGTTTTGGGGGGCCTAGCCACCTTTCATCCGATGAAGGGTGGCTAGGCCCCCCGAAACGTTATATTTGGTTGTTTCACCTTTCATAAATAAGTTAAGGACCCTTTTCACTGATTGGATGTGTGCGGTCATTATTATCTCTACTTACCTTACTAAGGACGTGGCAGAACGTTCAAGTGACCAGGCACATGCTAGTGCCCAGTGTTTGCAGCTTCTCTTCTATATATATACATTGGTGCCTTAAACTCTAAAATTGAACTAATCATTTCCCCTCTAATCAGGGACCTAGTCCACTTTTCTCTGTTTCTATTGACAATACGGTTATCAACCCTGCTGAATCGGCACAATCAATTGGATTCAAATATGACTCATTTTCCTTCTGTCATCACTTAAACAATGTCATTGAGGCGTGTTGTTTCCTCCTTCGCAATATAAGTGCCATTTTCCTCTCATTCCACTACTAAAATGCTAATGGGAAAAAAACTTTATTTATGTAATTTTAATTTATTTTTTTAATTGCTTCCACTTATACTCTGTATGTTATAATGTAAAGCACTCCGTTCCCATGTTGCACTTTCTAAAAAAAATTAGACATACATTCAGCTAATAATAAGCAACTTAGTATTGCTTTAGCCTTTAGGCCCTTAATTCAAAAAAAGACAAAAGAATAATAGAAGAAAACAGAATTAGTCACCTCTTCCACGGCCTGTGGAGAAGCAGCGAAAAATGACCATTCGCATATCAAGGCCTTCCTGTACCCAAATCTTGTTCATAATGCGTATCATTTGTAGTGTTAGCATATCCTGACGAAGGTCGTCTCCACACTGCATGCAAAATATAAAATAAATGAGGATATAAAATGCAGAAATCACATACCAAATATTTGTTATACATAGTATAGCAGCACCTGCAATATAGTAAAACATTTTTGGCAGGATGGATATCAGGATATTTATCATTAGCTAATTAGGTCTTAAAATAAGAGCAATAAATATCTACATTATAAACTGTGGAGTGTCATTGTGCAAGTGGCATGGTGGTTTTGGTTTTATACTCATTTTATGTGGGCCTGCACCATTTTAAAACAATTTTGAAATAGCGCAGTGTTAAACTTAGGGTTATTGCATTATCCCATAAAAGTCTTGCAAGAGGCACTCCTTACATGGCCATTTCCCATGTGATTACTGCATCACAGGAGGGAGGTATGGAAAGAAGCAGCAACTTGTGACACTGCATCACCCCATTTGTTTTAACCCTTTCAGGAAAATTTAACGCCACTCCTAAAATATGGACAGAAAAGGAACACCAATAATTTTACATTTCAAGTGCCCTCCTTCTCCCCTCAATCCCCACCATTTTTTTTTTAAAAACATTTTTATTTATGAAAACAGATTAAGAACATTCATTACATTTAATGTATTATAGTCATGATTATCATATAGCAAGTGCTTTAATATATGTTCATATACATGAGATTTAATATGATTTTAATATCAATTAGTATGTTACTCAATGGATCCTTTGTCATAGTAATTCAGCAATTGGAGTACATCACTTATCTGGGGGTTTTCATGTATTATTTTTCAATATCTCTTTCATGAAGGTTCGATATGTCTATATGCATATATTCGTACAGTACGAAGGAGTCCAGATTTTAATCATTGGGAGGTCATTCATAATCATAGCTTTCCATGCTTTGCATTTAGGAGATTTCTGAGACATCCAATTTAGTACAATGGTATGTCTAGCCTAGAATAGTGTGTTACAAAGGAGTGTCAGGTGTACTTCTGTCCATTCCTTATTTTTCCCCAACTGCCACTATACACAATTTAGGATTTTTATTTACAGGTATTTGGAGTACTTGTGTTAGTAATTTTATTACATTATTACAAAATTCGGATACACTAGGACAGGACCATATCAGGTACCAAAAGTTTGCTTGTGGTCCACGACATCTGGGACAGTCTGAAGAGTTAGATGGGGAAATACGTGACCAGGGCCACCATCAGGGGAGGAAAGGGGCACTCCAGTATGGGGCCCGGACTTGGAAGGGGTCCAGAGAGTAAAGAAAAGCAGTAGCCTCTTACCTGCAATACTGAGTTTTTACCACTATGTGGCGCAACACAGGAGTTCCATTCCTAACAATAGAGAGGGGACATGTTTTTGTTTCCTGGGAGTTCCTTGTGGCTGGTGCAGGGTCCCTCATGTACAGTAAGTGGCTTTACTGTATATGGGGGCATTATATGGTCAATGTGTGTAATGGACATTGATGGAATTTTATATATACTGGGCAATGTGTGTAATGGACATTGATGGCATTTTACATATACTGGACAATGTGTGGACTTGACATTGGGGACATTTTATATATACTGGTCAATGTAATGGACATTGGCAGCATTTTATATATACAGGTCAATATGTGTAATGGACATTGGGGGCATTTTTATATATGCTGGGCAATATGTGTACTGGACATTTGGGGCATTTTATATATACTGGGAATTTTTTGTACTGGACATTTGGGGCATTTTATATATACTGGGAATTTTTTGTACTGAACATTAGGGGCATTTTATATATACTGGTCAGTGTGTGTAATGGACATTGTGGGCATTTTATATAAACTGGGCAATGTGTGGAATGGGCATTGGGGGCATTTTATATATACTGGTCAGTGTGGACTGGACATTGGGGCATTTTATATATACTGGGCAATTTGTGTACTGGACATTGGGGGCATTTTATATATACTGGGCAATATGTGTATTGGACATTGTGGGCATTTTATATATACTGGTAAGTGTAACATAGTAATTGAGGTTGAATAAAGACATATGTCCAAGTCTAACCTATTCATTTTTTTTTAACCCTTTCTAACAGTTGATCCAGAGGAAGGCAAAAAAAACCAGCTAAAAAAGGTATCCCTGGATCAACCAGATCTACAGTAAATGTATTAAAACCAGTAGTTCTCAATATTTTTTAGTTTTAGAAACTTATCCAGGCCATTTTTAGAGCTATTCAATGAACTTGCCTTTACCACATCTGCTGGAAGACAGTTCCACAGTTTTACCGTTCTCACTGTAAAGAAACCTTTCCTAACCTGAAGATGAAACTTCTTTTATATACTGGTCAATATGTGTACTGGACATTGGGGGCATTTTATATATACTGAGCAATGTGTGGACTGGACATTGGGGGCATTTTATATATACTGGTCAATATGTGTACTGTACATTGGGGGGATTTATATTACATAGTTACATAGTAATTGAGGTTGAATAAAGACATCAAGTCCAAACTATTCACTCTATTCAGTTGATCCAGAGGAAGGCAAAAAATACAGCAAAAAAAGGGGGGGGGAATTCCTTCCTTACTCCAAACGGCAATCGGAAAGTATCCCTGGATCAACCAGATCTATATGTATAAATACCAGTAATTCTCAATGATTTTTAGTTTCAGAAACTTATCCAGGCCATTTTTAAATACTGGGCAATATGTGTACTGGACATTGGGGGCATTTTATATATACTGTGCAATATGTGTACTGGACATTGGGGGCATTTTATATATACTGGGCAATATTTGTACTGGACACAAGTCCTCTGATATGACTTATTAGTGAACAATGCACCAGAGAGTTCATTGTATGGCCCACTAATATATTTGTATAAGGTTATCATATCCCCACACAAAAGTTGCTTCTCCAATGTAAACAGCCCTAACTTGTCTAATCTGCCTGCATATTTAAGCCCCTCCATTCCACTTATTAATTTAGTTGCCCTTCTCTGAACTGCTTCCATTTCCAAGATATCCCTTTTGTATATGGAATTCCAAAACTGCACTGCATATTCCAAATGAGGCCTTACCAGAGCCTTGTAAAGAGGGAGAATAATATCTTTCTCTCTTGAATCCATTCCCCTTCTTTATACAAGACAATATCTTGCTAGCTCTAGCCATGGTTACCTGGCATTGTTTGCTACAGCTAAGTCTGTTTTTCCATTGCAGATGCACTTAACACAGAGTTATTTATGGTGTAGGTGGCACAGGGATTATTAAATCCCAAATGCATCACCTTACATTTATCTACATTGAATCTCATCTGCCATTCTGCTGCCCATTTTGATAATCTATCTAGGTCTGCTTTTCAACACTTGCACATCATTTGAAGTTTCCAAAGCTCTGCATAGTTTAGTGTCATCAGCAAACACAGAGACCTTGCTCTCAATGCCCCCTTCTAAGTCATTTATAAACAGATTAAACAGAAGCGGCCCCAGTACAGAACCCAGAACCCAGTACAGAACCCACATAGATGTAGCTCCATTTACCACCACTCTCTGTTTGCGATCCAATCCATTAACAAATTCTCTATCCATGCACAAATGTTTTCTTCAAGGCCAACAGTCCTCAGTTTATATATTAGTCGCCTATGTGGCACAGTATCAAAAGCTTTCGCAAAATCCAAGTATACCACATCCACTACTATGCCTGAATCCAAATTCTTCCTCACTTCTTCATAAAAACCAATTACATTTGTCTGACATGATCTATTTCTCATAAATCCATGCTGACTACTTCTAATAATATAAGCTCTGGAGACAAAGTCCAGGATATGATCCCGTAACAAAGTTTCCATCACCTTCCCTACCACTGATGTTAGGCTTACAAGTCTATCGTTACCAGGCTGTGAACGAATACCTTTTTTGAATATTGGTATTACATTGGCTTTTTTCCAATCTAGCAGCGCATCCCCAGACCAAAGTGAATCTAAAAAGATAAGAAACAGTGGTCTAGATAGAACTGAACTAAGCTCTTTTAAAATCCGAGGGTGTATTCCATCCGGTCCTGGGGCTTTATCGGTAATAACGTTTGTCTAATTGTTTCTGTACCATATCCTCCTTCAGCAAATGTGAATACTCCTCATTTCTCGCCTGCATATTATTACAATCCCTGCTGTAAGGACTAGGATTCTCAACAGTGAAAACTTATGTAAAAAAACGGTTTAGCAGATTAGCCTTTTTTGCATCCTCTACAACCATCTTAGCCCCATTATTTAATGGTCCCACATTCTCAGTCCTCATCTTTTTACCATTTATATACTTAAAAAACATTTTGGGGTTGGACTTGCTTTGTTTGGCAATCCGTATTTCATTTTCTATTTTAGCTAATTTAATTGCTTTCTTGCACTCTTTATTACAGCTTTTATACACCCTTTAAGACTGTTTTGTTCCCTCTGATTTCAAAATTTTAAAAGCCTTTTTCTTTTTTTCCATTTCCCTTTTTACCTGAGCATTAAGCCATGCATGAGAAGACCTACTTTTTTTACACTTGTTCCCTAAAGGTACAAATTTAGAAATGTAATAGTTTAATATCCCTTTAAAAGTGGTCCACATCTGCTTAAACAATTCTTCAGTCTATGAGCAGGAGTGATTCCTTTAACAGCACAAAATTAGCTTTCCTAAGGTTAAATGTTTTTGTTAACCCAGTGCACTTTTTTGCAACCTATATTAAATGACACTATATCATGGTCACTATTCCCTAAGCTTCCCATTACCTTCATCTCCAAAATGAGCTCAGGGTTATTAGATATCACTAGATCCAACAACACATTCTGTCTAGTAGGAACTTCTACTTTACCATCTGAGAAAGAAAATGCTCATATAGGAAATTTAAGAAAATTTACACCTTTTGATGTGCTGGCATTTCTAATCTGTACCTTTAGGTAACAAGTGTGAAAAATTGAGGTCCACTCCTGCATGGCTTAATGCTCAGGTAAAAAGGGAAATGGAAAAAAAGAAAAAGGCTTTTAAAATTTTGAAAACAGAAGGCACAGAACAGGCTTACAGGGAGTACAAAAGCTGTAATAAAGAGTGCAAGAAAGCAATTAAACTAGCTAAAATAGAAAATGAAATAAGGATTGCCGAACAAAGCAAGTCCAACCCCAAAAAGTTTTTTAAGTATATAAATGGTAAAAAGATGAGGACTGAGAATGTGGGACCATTAAATAATGGAGCTGAGGTGGTTGTAGAGGATGCTGAAAAGGCTAATCTGCTAAACCGTTTTTTTACATCAGCTGTAATAAAGAGTGCAAGAAAGCAATTAAACTAGCTAAAATAGAAAATGAAATAAGGATTGCCGAACAAAGCAAGTCCAACCCCAAAAAGTTTTTTAAGTATATAAATGGTAAAAAGATGAGGACTGAGAATGTGGGACCATTAAATAATGGAGCTGAGGTGGTTGTAGAGGATGCTGAAAAGGCTAATCTGCTAAACCGTTTTTTTACGTCAGTTTTTACTGTTGAGAATCCTTGTCCTTACAGTAGGGATTGTAATAATATGCAGGGAAGAAATGAGGAGTATTCACATTGGCTAACAGAGGATATGGTACGGAAACAATTAGGCAAAGTTAATATCAATAAAGGGCCAGGACCAGATGGATTGCATCCTCGGATTTTAAAAGAGCTTAGTTCAGTTCTATCTAGACCACTATTTCTCATCTTTTCAGATTCGCTTTTGTCTGGCGATGTGCCGCTGGTTTGGAAAAAAGCCAATGTAATACCAATATTCAAAAAAGGTAGTCGTTCACAGCCTGGAAACTATAGACCTGTAAGCCTAACATCAGTGGTAGGGAAGGTGATGGAAACTTTGTTACGGGATCATATCCTTTGTCTCCAGAGATCATCTTATTAGTAGTAGTCAGCATGGATTTATGAGAAATAGATCATGCCAGACAAATTTAATTGGTTTTTATGAAGAAGTGAGTAAGAAGTTAGACCCAGGCACAGCAGTGGATGTGGTATATTTGGATTTTGCAAAAGCTTTTGATACTGTGCCACATAGGCGACTAATGTATAAACTGAGGACTGTTGGCCTTGAAAACATTTGTACATGGATAGAGAACTGGGTATTGGACGGCAAACAGAGTGGTGGTTAATGGAGCTACATCTATGTGGGCTAAAGTTCTAAGCGGAGTGCCTCAGGGTTCTGTACTGGGGCCGCTTCTGTTTAATCTGTTTATAAATGACTTAGAAGGGGGCATTGAGAGCAAGGTCTCAGTGTTTGCTGATGACACTAAACTATGCAGAGCTTTGGAAACTTCCAATGATGTGCAAGTGCTGCAAGCAGACCTAGATAAATTATCAAAATGGGCAGCAGAATGGCAGATGAGATTCAATGTTGATAAATGTAAGGTCAGTGTTCTCCCTAGGGTCTTTTAGCCGGGCGGCCCACCCGGCTACTTTTTCATGCCACCCGGCTGGAAAAAATTTCTTAAGAGAACACTTGTGATTTTAAAAAAAATTTGATTTAGGTTTAATAGGTGTACCAATAGGTCAGTAAAAACTCCTGCCAAAACTACCCAGTCCAGACCCTTTTTTTACACTTGTAAGCTTATTTTAGCATGTTAACTAGCTTTTGCAAGATCCCCAAGGCCACAAAAGGTTGGCACATGTATTTGTGCTGCCATTTTACATGGGTTACCTTCAGATGTTGTAGAACTACAATTCCCTGCAATGTTGTAAAACTATATAATGAGCATGATGCAGTGCACATTTTTCCCCACCACCAAATTTCCTTTTCCTACTCCACCCGGCTACTTTTTCATGCCACCCGGCTTGAAAAAAATTCTGGGGAGAACACTGTGTAAGGTGATGCATTTGGGATTTAATAATCCCTGTGCCACCTACACCATAAATAACTCTGTGTTAAGTGCATCTGTAATGGAAAAAGATTTGGGGGTTCTGGTAGATAACAGACTTAGCTATAGCAAACAATGCCAGGTAGCAACGGCTAGAGCTAGCAAGATATTGTCTTGTATAAAAAGGGGAATAGATTCAAGAGAGAAAAATATTATTCTCCCTCTTTACAAGGCACTGGTAAGGCCTCATTTGAAATATGCGGTGCCATTTTAGAATCCCATATTCCAAAGGGACATCTTGGAAATTGAGGCAGTTCAGAGAAGGGCAACTAAATTAATAAGGGGAATGGAGGGGCTTGAATATGTAGGCAGATTAGACAAGTTAGGGCTGTTTACATTGGAGAAGCGACGTTTGCATGGGGACATGATAACCTTATACAAATATATTAATGGAACATACAATGAACTCTCTGGTGCATTGTTTACTAATAGGTCATATCAGAGGACTTGTGGACATCCTTTAACCCTTTCACTGCCAGGAGATTTTCATTTTTTTTTGCGTTAACTGCCAGAGGAATTTTCAGGATTTTGCCCTCAATCGCTTTAGACTAATTTTACAGTAGGAAACCTTGCAGTAAATCAGGAATATTATACATTGTTTTTTTCAGCACAAAGTCTACTTTAACATGGTAACAGAATTTTGTAACTTTTCTGGAAATTTTACTGGAATTATGGGTAAAATATGTAAAAAAAATGAGAAATTTGCAAATTTTCATGGATTTTTCCCATTTTTACTTATAGTTATCTTAAGGTTACACACAAAAATCTCACTGTTTCTAAAAGTTCAGATACTCCCGAGTACAACGATACCAGATATATGTAGGTACCCAACTTTTCCTGTACAGGAGACCCCCCCAAACTAAAACTGCACCTTCAAGAATATTACACCAAATTAAAATGTATAACCACTACTGACAGTTAACATAGAATATCTACCAAATTATCTAAAATATCCCCACAAGTGAGATATTTTTAGAAACTACACACCCGCAGGATTTTCCGAGTGAGGTAAGTTTCGATCAAAATGCAGATACCCGGACGCAGCTCTTCGTCCAATTGTAAGTTATTTTCTCACATTTTCCTTTTTTTCCTCAACTGTAAAATCAGAGACAAAATCAAATGCGAATTTCAGCTAAAAACTGTGGAGGAAAGTTCAAACGCATCTCAAATATGAAAGCCTAACCCCTCCCGAATAAAACGGTATGCCACATTCATGGGTGTACCCAGAGACATGGCTACCAACTAACCCAGAGCGTGACCAGTGCCAAATGTCAGTAGCAGCAAAAAAAAATTAGCCAGTTTTGTATTTGAACAGTCTGCAGTTTTTCCACAAAACACCCCCACTCAGAAATACCCCACAAACTATATATTCTGAAATCTACACACCTTCAGCTATGTAACCTGTAGTTCGTTCATTCATACCATCAATGGTGTGGGCGCAGTTCTTCGTAGAAGTTTGCACTTTTACCAGATTTTCAAAAAAAATGAACATCAAAAAACATTCAAAAAGGTAGAAATCATGCCAAAACCCCATGGAATGTAAAAAAAAATTACCAAATATCACTCTCCCAAATGTCCTGAATCAAACGGTATGCCATATGTGTGGTTACAAGCCATGATTCTGCTATACCAATTACATCATACCTTTCCTTAACGCTATATTTCAAGTTGCCCGGTTTTTCCAGCCAGACTCCTTGCATTTGTAAACATAACTTTTAGATTATCAATTGATTTACTTCCATACATGGTCGTACATGCCTCCTTATCTCTATGCTCCACCTCCCTCCTTCTCCTCCTCCGTTGTGTTACTAGGCCCCAAATCCCAACTTCTCTATCTACCCCTGTGTAGTTAAATGTTCCCCCCCCATCTAGTTTAAAATCTCCTCCAACCCCCTAGCCATCTCTCCCCCAAAACAGTTGCACCACCACCATTGAGGTGCAATCCGTCACTACTAAAGAGCCTGTAGCCAACAGAAAAGTCAGCCAGTTCTCTAAAAACCCAAACCCCATCTCTGTGTGTGATCTGTATGCATGTGTGCTTGTCTGCATGTATGTATGTATGATTTGGGTTGTATGCTGGTGTATCTGTTATGCATCTTAATGCGCATTTCTGTCTGTGTAAGGTATGTGTGCCTGTCTGGATGCGAGTATGTTTTCCTGGGTCTGTCTGCATGCGTGTGTGTTTATGTGTCTATGTCTATGCACATTTGTCTGTCTATGCATGTGTCTGTCTGCTGCCTTTATGTCTGTCTCCTTGGCAGCAGAAGGTAGCCAAGGGAACGAGGGCTGGTAAGTACATTTGGGAGCAGTTAATTGGTTTAGACCTTGCGAGGTTTAGGTTATATACACTTTTAAATGCATTTCTTACTGTACCCCTGTATTAATTTTAGTAGTTTTCTTGGGTGAATGGGATGTGGGCTCACCAGGGAATTCCTCTGTAACCCTATGGCTCAGTCCAAAACTGGATAGATAGCTTGTGTCACATATACATTATCTGCTCCTGCCTAGACCTAGCTTTAAAATATAATGTGGGAAACACATTCAAAACTTCTATCCTTAGCCATTTCCAGAAAATTATGTTGAAAATCTTCTACAAATGTATCTTTCCCACAGAACAAGCAATAATACAGGGACAATTATTTCCATTGTCCAAAATGCAACCATTCTCAGGGCAACTTATTTCATGCCTGTGGCAATGCCCACTTGTTTAGCTTTTTGACATATGCAACAACATACTCAATTTGTTCCCTTTACTTCATTGTGGGCAATCTTTGGTATCCTTTGCTATAGAACTGAAAATCACTACTGGAGAAGGAAACTCCTATTATAATCGCTGCAGCAAGATATAATAAGCCCCTCCCTTAACCATTGTAAATCAAAATTAGCTTAACTTAAGTAACAGAGGAAAACTTTCTTAAAGGACAATTATACTCACCTTTCCCCAATCGTTAACTCCTGCAATACTTACTCAACAGGGAGATTCACCCAGAGCCGCAACGTTCTCTGGGCAAATCTACAGTATTGGATTTACCGGAGGCTGCGCAGCTTTAGGTGAATCTCACTTGCACGAAGTATTTAAGCCACCACTATTAGTTTTGGAATGTAAGCACCATCAGCTACCAATGGTGCAATTTTTAACATACAATGCAGAATTCCAGATGCAGACTTCATAGAAATTCATGCTTCTCTGGAAAAATGAACAAAAACATGATAGAAAAACATGGTATAGTATTTGAGGTTGAATAAAGACATTTAGTCTACTCAGCAATATCCAAATGATCTGCCTAACAGCTGAACAAGAGGAAGGCAAAACCCAAAAACCCAGTGTGGGGGGTGGGTGGAATCGTGGCGATAGAAAAAATCCCTGGATCAACTTCATCTCTATGTATCAATGCAAGAACATGCAGCATTTTTATTTTAGAAATCCAACTAGCTTTTTTTTTTTAAACTTGAACTGCCATCACCACGTCCAATGGAAGACATTTCTATAGTTTCACTGTTTGTTGTATGCCCATTATGTATTTATACACAGTGATCATACCCCATGCAAGCACTTTTTCTCTAGTGTGTATTATTATTATGATGGATATATATAGCACCAAATCTTCCGTGGCGCTTTACAATTACATAGTCATACATTAAATAGATGGGTATATAGGATATACAAAGTCATACAATTACATTCACACGGGCCGTTTTTAGGCATGGCCACCTAGGCAAAGAACTAGGGCACCTATGTTGATCCAGGGGCGCTATTTCTTCCCTAGCATCTCCCTGTCAGCTTTTACTTGCCTTTATATCTGCTCTCCTTGTTCAGCGTGACCTGCAACATGTATCTAGTACAGAACCTGAACTCCACACACTCTACATAGTAACAAATTTTGTAATTTGCAAATGAACTGAAGCTGAAGAAAGGAGGGGGAGGATGAGCTCAGATAATAGTACTGACGAGAACAGTTCTAAAATGCCAGGTAAAGCTGTCTTTATAACAGTGACCCTTTGACTAGCAGCCATGAGATCCCTATCCCTGCCTCTTTCTTTTTCTATCCAACTCTCTAATTAAACTTAGAGTAGGTGAGGAGTGAACAATTCAATGGAGGAGACATGGAAAGCAGGTACATACTGTATATCATGTCAATGCTGGCAGCTGGAAGGGTTAAAGGTAATAACCTGCTGGCACTGAAGTGTTAATAGGAAAGTCTGTTGGCATTGAATGGTTCATGGTAATCAGGAAAGGTGCTGGCACTGACGTATTAATAGTAAAGTCTGCTGGCACTAAAGGGTTAATGGTAATGTTTCGCTGGCACAGAAATTATTAATGCCATATCTTGGAAAAGCACTGAAAGAGTAAAACGTCTCAGATCTCACCATATTTCCCTGTTCGGCCCTACCCAGCTGAAACAATTTCTGGGGGGAACACTGGTGCCACATACCGCACATCCACTGAAACCTATTGTCCTTCCATTCAGTATTTCATTTGTGGCCAGTGTCGCTGCATTCATACAAAAGTATGTATACATGCCCGCCTCACCTGGTACAGCATGTGCCTCTTATAACTAGTAAAGCGTTCCCACTATAAAGAACAGTCGCAGTAGATGGTGTCAGAAGCAGAAGGAAGAAACCCAACTGTAGTTTGACAGGCCAAGGTTTTTTTTTTTGGGGGGGGGGGGCGGCGCACATAGGTGGGAGGGTGCCTAGGGCATTAAAATGGTAGAAACGGCCCTGCATACACAGGTAATACATAATATAAGTAAACAGAGTGATGAGTTTCTTACAGAATAACATGATACTATAGGAGAGAGAACCCTGCCTTACAGAGCTTACAGTCTACAAGATATGGGGGTGAGACATAAGGTTGCGAGAATCAGTAAATAGATTGCCAGAGGAGTGTGAAAGGCGGGTTAGATCATATGGGTAGTCAGATGGGTAATGTCTAGACCAGGTTATATGCTTGCCTGAAGAGGTTGGTTTTAGGTATTAAGGGACGGTGAGTCGGATAGACGGAGGAAGGGAGTTCCATAGCAGAGGGGCAGCACAAGCAAAGTCCTGAATACGGGCAGGGGAAGAGGTGACATGGGTGGATGAGAGGAGGAGATCATTTGCGGAGCAGAGGTTGCGTCTGGGACAGTGTCGGTGGATCCGTTCTGAGATAAATGGAGGGGCTGTATTGGATAGTGCTTTATAAGATAGGGTAAGCAGCTTGAACTGGATCTTTGTGTGATGGGCAACCAGTGGAGGGACTGACAGAGAGGAGAGGCATTGTAGAAGCGAGAAGAGAAGTGAATGAGGAGCAGCAGAGAGTTGAGGATGGATTGAAGCGATGCCAGGCGGTTTTTGGGTAAACCACAAGGAGTGTGTTGCAGTAGTCTAGCCAGGATATGATTAGGGCATGGACTAGGATTTTTTGTAGCTTCATTCGATAGGAAGGGTCAAATTCAGGAGTTGTTTGAGTTGGAGCCGACAGGAGTTGGCAAGCGAATTGACATGGGGTTTGAAGGAAAGTTCAGAATCTGCATTATTCCAGGCAGCGGACATGAGGAGATGGGGATAGGTGTACTGTTAATATTAATAGTAAGACTAGGGAGGGGAACAGATCAGGAGGGTGGGAAAAGGACAATTCAGTCTTGTCCATCTGAGTTTGAGAAGTGGGAGGACATACAGAGATGGCACTAAGGCAGTCGGGGACCCAGGAGTCAGTGTAGGGAGATCTGGGGCAGAGATGTAAATTTGGGTATCATCCGCATACAGGTGATTTCTGATACCAATGAACTAATGAGTTGTCCAAGGCCATAGGTGAGATGGAGAAAGAAAGGGGCCGAGTATTGCGCCTTGCGGGACCCCACAGGGAGGAGGTGTGGAGCTAATTCCAGAGTGGAAAACACTAAAGGTCCTACCAGAGAGAGGAGGATATCCAAGAAAGTGCAGTGTCTTGGATACCCAGAGGCCAGGATCTGAAGAAGTAGTAGGGGATCAACAGTATCAAAAGCAGAGGACTGAATCAGAGAGTGAGCAAAGAGTAGTGACCTTAGATTTAGCACTAAGTAGACCATTGGTCACTTTAGTGAGGGCAGTTTCCGTGGAGTTGTTAGGGCGGAAGCCAGTAGTCAGAGAGTTAGCAGACAGGTGACTGACCAGTTCAGCATAGAAGTGTCTTTACAGTAGTTAGAAGCAATGGGCACTCTGACAGTTCCCGTTTGCTTCCTGTGTTCTGTTATAGCGCGCATTATCGTGCATGCGCGTTATAGCGTAACAGAGACAGAAGCAGTCGGGAACTGTCAGAGCGGCCCACTGGATCGCGCAAAAGGTAAGATTTCTGAGCTTCGTTCCTGGCTATCCAAACTTTGATTGAAGACGGGAGGTAAGGCATAGCTCCTTAACCTCCCGTGCGCCGGGGTGGTGCCTGGGGGAGGGATGTATGCAGGTGCCCAGGGTTTAAAATTGTAACTAATCTAATCTGTCTTAATGTCCTAATTCCTACTCTCTTGCTCATGAAAGCCAAGCAAGTTTCTTTTACAAGATCTGGTACGTATCCAGGAAATGTTCCCATATCAACATTTCAGAGTAGATAAACTCACAGGGCTGTTATTATCAGGCTGTAAATGACTACTTTTTTGGAATATTGGAATTGCATCCGCTTTTTTCCAGTCCAGAGCACTTTTCCAGACATGAGGGAATATGAGAAAATAAGCAACAATTGCTTAATAAAACCGAATGTATTTCCCATTTAGTTGTTTGCTGACAGTATCCTCAGTTATAAAGCATCCTTTATACCTTTATTGCTACTTACCTTATGCTACCTCTACTTGGATGTTCTTAATGTATACAGAGAGGAAAAAATTTGTTAAAGAATTTGCTTTATCAGCATCCTCTGTAATTATCTATCCCCATTATTTAATGGCACTACATTTCCAATCCTTATCTTCTTACTATTAAATAACTTAAAAAGTATATGGTCTTGTCTCTATAAAGTTTGTTCAGCTATCCTAACTTGATTATTTTTTCAAAAATTGCTTTTTTGAAATCCTTGTTATAGTTTATAGTTCTAAGGCTCGTTCCCTCTAAGATTTTAAATGCCATTCTTTATTTTCATTTCCCTCTGTACATCACATAAAGCCATATGGGTGCAGATTTCTCTTTTTACATTTTACATTTACACTTTCTTTTTACTTGAGAAAGGACAGGACGTCCCGAAACATTGTACGTGTTTATACAATAAATAGTTGTGAATTCACCTGATTAGGTGCTTCCCCATATCTTTCTT
The DNA here is from genome assembly GCA_019447015.1 of Hymenochirus boettgeri. Lineage (NCBI taxonomy): Eukaryota > Metazoa > Chordata > Amphibia > Anura > Pipidae > Hymenochirus > Hymenochirus boettgeri. The sequence goes on from CM033470.1 coordinate 124,097,301, forward strand.
GTGCTAGAGAACTTTCTGTCCCTTGGAGTAGGGGGCTAGGGGAACTGCACCTATCTACTTGTCTGGCATAGTATGCATTCTCTTATTTTCCATTTCCCTCCTTACATCAGAATAAAGCCATATGGGTGCAGACTTTTTCTTTTACATTTATTTCCCAAGTGTATTAATTAGATTTAAAATGATTTAAAACCCCTTTAAAAACTGTCCACTGTTCAGTATCTTTACTTGAGAATATATCACCACATTTATTTAACCATATTTCTGCTATACCATTACATTATACTTTATAGTAAAAGCCATTAACTCCAGTTCTACCATTTTTTCAGTGAATGCCACTAATATCAATCTCCAAATGTACTGAATCAAACAGTTTGCTACATGCCGGGTATACACAGAGACACATATTTGGGTAAACACCCATCCTTGGATTTGTACATGTAGAATTTCTTAAACAGGACAATCAGTCATTTGGGAATGGTAACAAACTTGGATAGGGCATAAATCCAATCAGTAAAATTGATTAATACTTGGGTGATCATAAATTAATTTTCTGATCCTCTCATCAGTTTTGGACTAAAGTGGTGGGGGATTTTTATCACTATTGTGGAGCTCAGGTCGAGCAAGAAGTAAATTCAAAACTCATCAAATGCCTAAAGCTTCAGCTGGCCTAGCCCTACCGAACTTCTACCTTTACTATTTAGCAATTTAAAACGTCCTCGGTAGGAGCGCTCACCGATTCAGTGCATACATCTCTTGGATTTGCCGTTCCAGCGTGCGAGTCTCCCATCCAAAATGGAGGTCCCAGCAAACCTCGCGATACTCTCATCAAACAGTAACTAGGAAACAGCTGCCGTAGTTAAGTGTAACATGTGATTTTTTTCCATTAACAAACATATTTTCACCAACTTGAACGGTGCCACAGCAAAAGAACATATAGAAGGTAACAAACGGTCTTACGCGTTTCACGGCCCGATGGCCGCTTCATCAGAGAATACCGCAGCCACGTGTTTAAATGCATGGCTAAGAGGTGGTGTAAGGAGAGGGGGTTTGGGTTTTTAGGATGGGATGACTTTTCTGTTGGCTACAGGCTCTTTAGTAGAGACTGATTGCACCTCGATGATGGTGTGCAGCTGTTTGGGGGAGAAGATGGCTATGGGGTTGGAGGAGATTTAAACTAGGTATGGAGGGAGGGGTACGTTGAACTACACAGGGGTAGATAGAGAAGTTAGGGATCAGGGGGCTAATAACACAACGGAGGGAGGAGAAGGGGAAGCATAGGGATAAGGAGGCATGTTTGAAAAGTAGGGGAGTAAATCAATTGATAATCTAAAATGTATGTTTACAAATGCAAGAAGTCTGGCTGGAAAAACCGGGGAACTAGAACTAATAGCTTTTAAAGGAAAGGTATGATGTAATTGGTATAGCAGAAAAGTGGCTAAATGATTCACACGACTGGACAGTAAATATTGAAGGCTACTCCTTATTTAGACATGACAAGTTAATAAGAAAGGAGGAGGAGTATGTATGTATGTTAAACAGAATTAAGCCAAATCTAAAAGATGGAATAGATGGGGTATAAACAATATCGCAGAAACAATATGGGTAGAACTGTGTGCAGGAAGCAAGAAGGTGGGTAAATTAATTGTTAGGGTATGTTATAAGCCACCAAAAGCCACCAGGAGGAGGTGGAAATGAATCTCCATATGCAGTTGGCGAAGGCTGCTGGTATGGGGCATGTTTTGTTATGGGGTAACATAGTAACATAGTAATTAAGGTTGAATAAAGACGTACGTCCATCAAGTCCAACCTATTCACCCACTTTTTAAAAAAAATGTTATTATTTTTTTTTATCCCTACCTAACAGTTGATCCAGAGGAAGGCAAAAAAAAACCAGCTAAAAAGGGGGGAAAATTCCTTCCTGCCTCCAAACGGCAATCGGAAAGTATCCCTGTATCAACCAGATCTATATGCATTAATACCAGTAATTCTCAATATGTTTTAGTTTTAGAAACTTATGCAGGCCTTTTTTAAAGCTATTCAATGAACTTGCCATTACCAATTGCTGGAAGACAGTTCCACAGTTTCACCGTTCTCACTGTAAAGAAACCCTTCCTAACCTGAATGAAACTTCTTTTCTTCCAACCTTAACCCTTTCCCTGCCACAGATCGTATATTCACGATCTGTGCAGTGAATACTCAAACTGCCACAGATCGTGATATACGATCTGTGGCTTCCCCCTCCCAAAAAATTTTTTCCCCCTGCTAGGGGGATTGGGGGGCAGCATTCAACTGCCCCCCTAGCCCCTCGATCCCCCCCGGTTTGGTCTAAATTCGCGGGGGGGGATCAGGAGATATCCCTACCTTTCCCTGCATCAGCCGGTCCCACGAGGAGGAAGTGAGGAGGAGCTCTTCAAAGACGAAAGGGAGACCCCGGTGACTCACAGAACTTCCTCCTTCACCGGGGTCTTCCATAGAGTGGTGTAAGACTGACACCTAGTGGTCTAGTGGAGGTACTGCAGCATGATCTCCATTTAGATCATGCTGCAGTACCTAGTATAGTAAAAGCTGTCAAGCTGACAGCTGTACTATACATTTTGTGAATGGAACTCAAAGTTCCATTCACAAATAGGATTTTTTCTAAGTCTTTGCTACTTAGCGAAGACTAGAAAAAAAAAGGGGACAGAGATCAAAATTGGGGATCACTTCTGATCACCAAATTATTGATCTTTGCCAATGAATGAAAAATCACTTCCTGGAAATGATTTCCGGGAAGTGATTTTTCCGATCGGATTCGAATTGGAAAACGGGCATTATGCCCGTATTCCAAGTTCGGTATCATTCCCTAGATGATTTGATGATCATCTTTGGGAATGATCCCCCCAAAAAAGGGGAAATGCACACAAAAAAAATCTAAAGTGATACACACACCTTTTTTTTTTTTTTTACCCTAAAACTATAAATAGCAAAAAACTTGTCTTCTCCAAGCTTCCCAATGTCCTCGGTGATATCGGTAAAGTAAACGCGGATCATTATTTGTTGGATTTCAAGGGAAACTAAGCCTATTTTAGTAGGAAATTTGCAGAGGTACCAAAAAAAGACCGTATTGATTTTTTAGGATCAGTAAAGTGTGCAAAAACTTGTGTGACTCTCCGTACTAACTGGTTTTCCACTAAAAGGGGGAGTGGGGATAGGGGTGGGGGGTGGTTGTGGCGTTTTTAAATTTTTTCTTGTAATTGCAATTGCGCATGGATCCCATTTGAGCTAGTTGGTGGCCCGTCTCTGTTTGCACCCACCCTTATGGCATACCGTTTGATTCAGGACATGTGGGAGATTGCCGTTTAGTGGATTTTTTACTTGCCGAGTGGGTTTAGGTAGGATTTCAACATTGAGTCCTCTTATTTTATTTTTCACAAAATCTCCTAAAAGCACGGAGTTCTATGGATAACAGGCTGGAATTCTTCATGTATATACGAAAGCATGATACCATCACGTAGCTGAAGGTGTGTAGCTTCAAAAATAATAGTTGTGGGGGGGATTTCCAAGTTGATTAGGCTGTTCAAATTACAGAACACTTTGATTTTTTTTTGTAATTGGACTTGTGCATGCGTCCAATTTGAGCTAGTTGGTGGCCACGTCTCTGTGTGCACCCCACATATGGCATACCGTTTGATGAGGATATGTGGGAGATTGACATTTAGTGGGTTTTTTTGCTTGTCAAAGGGTTTAGGTAGGATTTCAACCCTTGATCATCTTATTTTATTTTTCACAAACATCGTAAAAACACGGACTTCTTGTGGATCAGTGGTCTGGATTCTTCATGTATGTATGAAAGCATGGCATCGAACATAGCTGAAGGTGTGTAGATTCCAAAATATATAGTTTGTGGGAGAATTTCCATGTTTCGGGACTGTTTCCTTAGAAAAGTGTAGCTGTTCAAATTACAGAGCACTTTGATTCTTTCTTGTAATTGCATTGTTGCATGCGTCCCATTTGAGCTAGTTGGTGGCCACGTCTCTGTGTGCATCACGCATATGGCATAACGTTTGATTCAGAACATGTGGGAGATTGAATTTAGTGGGGGGGTTTATTGTGGGGGGCATTTCCAAGTTTTGGGGCTGTTTGAAATTACAGAGCACTTTATTTTTTCTGTAATTAACTTGTGCATGCGTCCAATTGAGCTAGTTGGTGGCCACGTCTCTGTACATCCACACATATGGCATACTGTTTGATTCAGAACATGTGGGAGAGTGATATTTAGTGGGGGGGGTTATTTGTGGGGGCATTTCCGAGTGTTTTGGGACTGTTTGAAATTACAGACAATTTGATTTTTTTCTTGTAATACACTTGTGCATGTGTCCCATTTGAGAGTAGTTGGTGGCCACGTCTCTGTGTGCACCCACACATATGGCATAACCGTTTGTGTAGGATATGTGGGAGATTGACATTTAGTGGGTTTTTTTGCTTGTCAAGTTGGTTTAGGTAGGATTTCAATCCTTGAATCATCTTTTATTTTCACAAAACCTCCTAAAAACACTAGAGTTCTGGATCACTGGGTCTGGAATTCTTAATGTAGTATGAAAGCATGGCATCGTAACGTAGCTGAAGTTGTATAGATTCCAAAATATATAGCTTGTGGGGGAATTTCCATGTTTCTGGACTGTTTCTTTAGAAAAGGGTAGGCTGTTCAAATTACAGAGCACTTTGATTTTTTTCTTGTAATTGCATTTGTGCATGCATCCCATTTGAGCTAGTGGTGGCCACGTCTCTGTGTTGCATCCACACATAGGCAGTACCGTTTGATTCAGAAACATGTGGGAGATTGTATTTAGTTGGGGTTTATTTGTGGGGGGCATTTCAAGTTTGGGGCTGTTTGAAATTACAGAGCACTTTGATTTTTTTCTTGTATTACACTTGTGCATGTGTCCATTTGAGCTAGTTGGTGGCCATGTCCCTGTGTACATCCACGCATATGGCATACCGTTTGATTCAGGGCATTTGGAAGTTGATAATTGACAGTTTTTTTTACATGACATGGAAATTTGCCATGATTTTTAACTTTGAATTGTATTTTTATAAATTTTTCCTGAAAATGTAAAAAGCGAATTTTACATGAAACTGCGCTCATACCCATTGGTGGTATGCATAAAAGAATCACCCATTGTGTAGCTGAAGATGTGTAGATTCCAAAAATAATGTTTGGGGGGGGGTATTTCTATATAGAGGGGTTGTTTACTCTGACAAATCTGAAAAGTGCTGTAATTGGGCCATTGTTCATTGGCTCACTTTGTGGCTAGTTGATTCCACGTTTGCGGTGTGTAACCATATAGGGCATACCGTTTGATTCAGGACATTTGGGAGATTGATATTTGGTAACTTTTTTTTACATTACTTGGGATTTGGCATGATTTCTACCTTTGAGAGTGTTTTTTTCCAATTTTTAGAAAATCTGCTAAACTGTGAACTTCTACGAAGAATTGCGCCCACGCCATTGATGGTATGAATGAACAAACTACAGTGTTACATAGCTGAAGGTGGTAGATTTTAGGAATATATATAGTTGTGGGGTTATTTCCAAGTTACGGGGGTGTTTTGTGAAAAAAACTGCAGACTGTCAATTCAGATTGGCTAAATATTTTCGCTGTTTCTGAGCCATCGTGCATTGTCTCACTTGTGGCTTTTCGCTTCCACGTCCGCGTGTGTAACACACATATGGCATACCGTTTGATTCAGGACATTTGGGGAGATTGATTTTAGTAACTTTTTTTTAGATTTCATGAGGTTTTGGCATGATTCTCCCTTTGAAGTTGTTTTTTGTTCATTTTTCAGACAAATGCGAACTTCTACGAAGAATTGCGCCCACGCCATTGATGGTATGAATGAACAAACTACAGTGTTACATAGCTGAAGGTGTGTAGATTTCAGGAATATATAGTTGTGGGTTATTCTAAGTTACGGGGGTGTTTTGTGGAAAAAAATGCAGACTGTCCAATTCGGGATTGGTAAATATTTTCGCTGTTTCTGAGCCATCGTGCATTGTCTCACTTTGTGGCTTTTCGCTTCCCGGCCGGTGTGTAACCACACATATGGCATACCGTTGATTCAGGACATTTGGGAGATTTATTTAGTAACTTTTTTTTAGATTTCATGAGGTTTTGGCATGATTTCTACCTTTTGAGTTGTTTTTGTTCATTTTTCAGAAAATGCGAACTTCTACGAAGAATTGCGCCCACGCCATTGATGGTATGAATGAACAAACTACAGTGTACGTAGCTGAAGGTGTGTAGATTTCAGGAATATATAGTTTGGGGGGTTATTTCTAAGTTACGGGGTTGTTTGTGGAAAAAACTGCAGACTGTCCAAATTCGGAATTGGCTAAATATTTTCGCTGTTTCTGAGCCATCGTGCATTGTCTCACTTTGTGGCTTTTCGCTTCCACGTCCGCGTGTGGAACCACACAATGCTACCGTTTGATTCAGGACATTTGGGAGATTGATATTAGTAACTTTTTTTTAGATTTCATGAGGTTTTGGCATGATTTCTACCTTTTGAAGTTGTTTTTTGTTCATTTTTCAGACAAATGCGAACTTTACGAAGAATTGCGCCCACGCCATTGATGGTATGAATGAACAAACTACAGTGTACATAGCTGAAGGTGTGTAGATTTCAGGAATATATAGTGGGGGGGTTATTTCTAAGTTACGGGGGTGTTTTGTGGAAAAAAATGCAGACTGTCCAAATTCGGAATGGCTAAATATTTTCGCTGTTTCTGAGCCATCGTGCATTGTCTCACTTTGTGGCTTTTCGCTTCCACGTCCGCGTGTGTAACCACACTATGGCATACGTTTGATTCAGGACATTTGGGAGATTGATATTTAGTAACTTTTTTTTAGATTTCATGAGGTTTTGGCATGATTTCTACCTTTTGAAGTTGTTTTTTGTTCATTTTTCAGACAAATGCGAACTTCTACGAAGAATTGCGCCCACGCCATTGATGGTATGAATGAACAAACTACAGTGTTACGTAGCTGAAGGTGTGTAGATTTCAGGAATATATAGTTTGTGGGGGTTACACGCGGACGGAAGCGAAAAAAGCCACAAAGTGAGACAATGCACGATGGCTCAGAAAACAGCGAAAATATTAGCCAATTCCGAATTTGGACAGTCTGCATTTTTTTTCCACAAAAACACCCCGTAACTTAGAAATAACCCCCACAAACTATATATTCCTGAAATCTACACACCTTCAGCTATGTAACACTGTAGTTTGTTCATTCATACCATCAATGGCGTGGGCGCAATTTTCGTGAAGTTCGCATTTGTCTGAAAAATGAACAAAAAACAACTTCAAAAGGTAGAAATCATGCCAAAACCTCATGAAATCTAAAAAAAAGTTACTAAATATCAATCTCCCAAATGTCCTGAATCAAACGGTATGCCATATGTGTGGTTACACACGCGGACGTGGAAGCGAAAAGCACCAAAGTGAGACAATGCACGATGGCTCAGAAACAGCGAAAATATTTAGCCAATTCCGAATTTGGACAGTCTGCATTTTTTTCCACAAAAACACCCCCGTAACTTGAAAATAACCCCCACAAACTATATACCTGAAATCTACACACCTTCAGCTATGTAACACTGTAGTTGTTCATTCAACCATCAATGGCGTGGGCGCCAATTCTTCGTAGAAGTTCGCATTTGTCTTGAAAAATGAACAAAAAACAACTTCAAAAGGTAGAAATCATGCCAAAACCTCATGAAATCTAAAAAAAAGTTACTAAATATCAATCTCCCAAATGTCCTGAATCAAACGGTATGCCATATGTGTGGTTACACACGCGGACGTGGAAGCGAAAAGCCACAAAGTGAGACAATGCACGATGGCTCAGAAACAGCGAAAATATTTAGCCAATTCTGAATTTGGACAGTCTGCAGTTTTTTCCAAAAAAACACCCCGTAACTTAGAAAAACCCCACAAACTATATCCTGAAATCTACCACACCTTCAGCTACGAACACTGTAGTTTGTTCATTCAACCATCAATGGCGTGGGCGCAATTCTTGTAGAAGTTGCATTTGTCTGAAAAATGAAAAAAAACAACTTCAAAAGGTAGAAATCATGCCAAAACCTCAGAAATCTAAAAAAAAGTTACTAAATATCAATCTCCCAAATGTCCTGAATCAAACGGTATGCCATATGGTGGTTACACACGCGGACGTGGAAGCGAAAAGCCACAAAGTGAGACAATGCACGATGGCTCAGAAACAGCGAAAATATTTAGCCAATTCCGAATTTGGACAGTCTGCATTTTTTTTCCACAAAACACCCCCGTAACTTAGAAATAACCCCCACAAACTATATATTCCTGAAATCTACACACCTTCAGCTATGTAACACTGTAGTTTGTTCATTCATACCATCAATGGCGTGGGCGCAATTCTTCGTAGAAGTTCGCATTTGTCTGAAAAATGAACAAAAAACAACTTCAAAAGGTAGAAATCATGCCAAAACCTCATGAAATCTAAAAAAAAGTTACTAAAATCAATCTCCCAAATGTCTGAATCAAACGGTATGCATATGTGTGGTTACACACGCGGACGTGGAAGCGAAAAGCCACAAAGTGAGACAATGCACGATGGCTCAGAAACAGCGAAAAATATTAGCCAATTCTGAATTTGGACAGTCTGCAGTTTTTTCCACAAAACACCCCCGTAACTTGGAAATAACCCCACACAACTATATATATTCCTAAAATCTACACACCTTCAGCTATGTAACACTGTAGTTTGTTCATTCATACCATCAATGGCGTGGGCGCATTCTTCGTAGAAGTTCACAGTTTTAGCAGATTTTCTAAAAAATTTGGAAAAAAACACTCTCAAAGGTAGAAATCATGCCAAAATCCCAAGTAATGTAAAAAAAGTTACCAAATATCAATCTCCCAAATGTCCTGAATCAAACGGTATGCCCTATGTATGGTTACACACGCAAACGTGGAATCAACTAGCCACAAAGTGAGCCAAGAACAATGGCCCAATTACAGCAACTTTTCAGATTTGTCAGAGTAAAACACCCCTCTATATGAAATACCCCCCCCAAAAATATATTTTTGGAATCTACCACTCTTCAGCTACACAATGGTGTGATTCTTTATGCATACCACCCAATGGTATGAGCGCAGTTTCATGTAAAATTTCGCTTTTTTACCAGATTTTCAGGAAAAATTTATAAAAATACAATTCAAAGTTAAAAATCATGGCAAAATTTCCATGTCATGTAAAAAAAACTTGTCAATTATCAATCTTCCAAATTCCTGAATCAAACGGTATGCCATTGCGTGGATGTACACAGGGACATGGCCACCAACTAGCTCAAATTGGACACATGCACAAGTGTAATTACAAGAAAAAAATCAAAGTGCTCTGTAATTTAAACAGCCCCAAAACTTGGAAATGCCCCCCACAAATAAAACCCCCAACTAAATATCAATCTCCCACATGTTCTGAATCAAAACGGTAGCCCATGTATGGTGTGGATGCACACAGAGACGTGGCCACCAACTAGCTCAAATGGGATGCATGCACAAATGCAATTACAAGAAAAAATCAAAGTGCTCTGTAATTTGAACAGCCTACCCTTTTTCTAAAGAAACAGTCCAGAAACATGGAAATTCCCCCCACAAGCTATATATTTTTGGAATCTATACACCTTCAGCTACGTTACGATGCCATGCTTTCATACATACATGAAGAATTCCAGACCCAGTGATCCAAAGAACTCTAGTGTTTTTAGGAGGTTTTGTGAAAAATAAAATAAGATGATTCAAGGATTGAAATCCTACCTAAACCAACTTGACAAGCAAAAAAAACCCACTAATGTCAATCTCCCACCTATCACATCAAACGGTATGCCATATGTGTGGGTGCACACAGAGACGTGGCCACCCACTAGCTCAAATGGGACACATGCACAAGTGTAATTACAAGAAAAAAATCAAAGTTGTCTGTAATTTCAAACAGTCCCAAAACTCGGAAATGCCCCCCACAAATAACCCCCCCCCACAATATCACTCCCACAAGTTCTGAATCAAACAGTATGCCATATGTGTGGATGTACAGAGACGTGGCCACCAACTAGCTCAATTTGGACGCATGCACAAGTGTAATTACAAGAAAAAAATCAAAGTGCTCTGTAATTTCAAACAGCCCCAAAACTTGGAAATGCCCCCCAAAAAATAAAACCCCCACTAAATATCAATCTCCCACATGTTCTGAATCAAACGTTTGCCATATGGGTGGATGCACACAGAGACGTGGCCACCAACTAGCTCAAATGGGACGCATGCACAATGCAATTACAAGAAAGAATCAAAGTGCTCTGTAATTTGAACACGCCTACAACTTTTTCTAAGGAAACAGTCCCGAAACATGGAAATTCTCCCCACAAACTATATATTTTGGAATCTACACACCTTCAGCTATGTTACGATGCCATGCTTTCATACATACATGAAGATTCCAGACCACTGATCCAAAGAAGTCCGTGTTTTTTACGAGGTTTTGTGAAAATAAAAATAGATGATTCAAGGGTTGAAATCTACCTAAACCCTTTTGACAAGCAAAAAAACCCACTAAATGTCAATATCCCACATATCCTGCATCAAACGGTTATGCCATATGTGGGGGTGCACACAGAGACGTGGCCAACAACTAGCTCAAATTGGACGCATGCACAGTCCAATTACAAGAAAAAATCAAAGTGTTCTGTAATTTGAACAGCCTAATCAACTTGGAAATACCCCCCACAAACTATATATTTTGGAAGCTACACACCTTCAGCTACGTGATGGTATCATGCTTTCGTATATACATGAAGAATTCCAGGCGCTTGTATCCATATGAACTCCGTGCTTTTAGGAGATTTTGTGAAAAAAAAATAAGAGGACTCAATGGTTGAAATCCTACCTAAACCCACTCGGCAAGTAAAAAATCCACTAAACGGCAATATCCCACATGTCCTGAATCAAACGGTATGCCATAAGGGTGGTGCAAACAGAGACGGGGCCACCAACTAGCTCAAATGGGATCCATGCGCAATTGCAATTACAAGAAAAAATTTAAAAACGCCACAACCCACCCCCCACCCCTATCCCCATCCCCCTTTTAGTGGAAAAACCAGTTAGTACGGAGAGTCACACAAAGTTTTTGCACACTTTACTGATCCTAAAAAATCAATACGGTCTTTTTTTGGTACCTCTGCAAAATTTCCTACTAAAATAGGCTTAGTTTCCCTTGAAATCCAACAAATAAATGATCCGCGTTTACTTTAAGATATCACGAGGACATTGGGAAGGTGGAGAAGACAAAGTTTTTTGCTAATTTAAGTTTTAGGGTAAAAAAAAAAAAAAAAAGGTGTGTGTATCACTTTAAGATTTTTTTTGTGTGCATTTCCCCCTTTTTGGGGGGATCATTCCCAAAGATGATCATCAAATCCTTAGGGAATGATACCGAACTTGGAATACGGGCATAAATGCCCGTTTTCCAATTCGAAATCCGATCGGAAAAATCACTTCCCGGAAATCATTTTCCAGGAAGTGATTTCTTCATTGGCAAAGATCAATAATTTGGTGATCAGAAGTGATCACCAAAATTTGATCTCGTCCCCATTTTTTTTCTAAGTCTTCGCTAAGTAGCAAAGACTTAGAAAAAATCCTATTTGTGAATGGAACTTGAGTTCCATTCACAAAATGTATAGTACAGCTGTCAGCTTGACAGCTTTTACTATACTAGGTACTGCAGCATGATCTAAATGGAGATCATGCGCAGTACCTCCACTAGGCCACTAGGTGTCAGTCTTACACCACTCATGGGAAGACCCCGGTGAAGGAGGAAGTTCTGTGAGTCACCGGGGTCTCCCTTTCGTCTTTGAAGAGCTCCTCCTCACTTCCTCTGTGGGACCGGCTGATGCAGGGAAAGGTAGGGATATCTCCTGATCCCCCCCTCGAATTTAGACCAAACCGAGGGGGGATCGAGGGGCTAGGGGGGCAGTTGAATGCTGCCCCCCAATCGCCCCTAGCAGGGGGAAAAAATTTTTTGGGAGGGGGAAGCCACAGATCGTATATTACGATCTGTGGCAGTTTGAGTATTCACTGCACAGATCGTGAATATACGATCTGTGGCAGGGAAAGGGTTAAGGTTGGAAGAAAAGAAGTTTATCTTCAGGGTAGGAAGGGTTTCTTTACAGTGGGAAACGGTGAAACTGTGGAACTGTCTTCCAGCAGATGTTGGTAATGGCAAGTTCATTGAATAGCTTTAAAAAAGGCCTGCATAAGTTTCTAAAACTAAAACATATTGAGAATTACTGGTATTAATGCATATAGATCTGGTTGTACAGGGATACTTTCCGATTGCCGTTTGGAGGCGGAAAGGTTTCCCCCCTTTTTAGCTGGTTTTTTTTTGCCTTCCTCTGGATCAACTGTTAGGTAGGGATAAAAAAAAATAATAACATTTTTTTTTAAAAAGTGGGTGAATAGGTTGGACTTGAGGACGTACGTCTTTATTCAACCTTAATTACTATGTTACTATGTTACCCCATAACCAAAACATGCCCCATACCAGCAGCCTTCGCCAACTGCATATGGAGATTCATTTCCACCTCCTCCTGGTGGCTTTTGGTGGCTTATAACATACCCTAACAATTAATTTACCCACCTTCTGCTTCTGCACACAGTTCTACCCATATTGTTTCTGCGATATGTTTATACCCCATCATTCCATCTTTTAGATTTGGCTTCAATTCCTGTTTAACATACATACATACTCCTCTCCTTTCTTATTAACTTTGTCATGTCTAAATAAGGAGTAGCCTTCAATATTACTGTCCAGTCGTGTGAATCATTTCGCACTTTTCTGCTATACCAATTACATCATACCTTTCCTTAAAAGCTATTAGTTCTAGTTCCCGGTTTTTCCAGCCAGACTTCTTGCATTTGTAAACATACATTTTGATTATCAATTGATTTACTCCCCATACTTTTCAAACATGCCTCCTTATCCTCTATGCTTCCCCTTCTCCTCCCTCGTTGTGTTATTAGCCCCCTGATCCCTAACTTCCTATCTACCCCTGTGTAGTTCAACGTACCCTCCCTCCATACCTAGTTTAAAATCTCCTCCAACCCCATAGCCATCTTCTCCCCCAAAACAGCTGCACCATCATCGAGGTGCAATCAGTCTCTACTAAAGAGCCTGTAGCCAACAGAAAAGTCATCCCAGTTCTCTAAAAACCCAAACCCCCTCTCCTTACACCACCCTCTTAGCATGCATTTAAACACGTGGCTGCGGAGTGCTCTCTGATGAAGCGGCCATCGGGCGTAAACGCGTAAGACCGTTTGTTACCTTCTATATGTTCTGTTTGCTGTGGCCACCGTTCAGTTGTGAAAATATGTTTGTTAATGGAAATAAAATCACAATGTTACACTTAACTACGGCAGCTGTTTCCTAGTTACTGTTTGATGAGAAGTATCGCGAGGTTTGCTGGGACCTCCATTTTGGATGGGAGACTCGCACGCTGGAACGGCAAATCCAAGAGATTTAAGTGCACTGAATGGTGAGCGCTCCTACCGAGGACGTTTTAAATTGCTAAATAGTAAAGGTAGAGTTCGGTAGGGCTAGGCCAGCTGAAGCTTTAGGCATTTGAGAGTGTTGAATTTACTTCTTGCTCGACCTGAGCTCCACAATAGTGTAAAAATCCCCCACCACTTTAGTCCAAAACTGATGAGAGGATCAGAAGAAATTAATTTATGATCACCCACAGTATTAATCAATTTTACTGATTGGATTATGCCATATTCCAAGTTTGTTACCATTCCCAATGACTGATTGTCCGTTTAAGAAATTCTACATGTACAAATCCAAGGATGGGTGTTTACCCAAATATTGTCTCTGTTATACCCATGCATGTAGCAAACTGTTTGATTCAGTACATTTAGGAGATTGATATTTAGTGGCATTCACTGAAAAAATGGTAGAACTGGAGTTAATGGCTTTTACTATAAAGTATAATGTAAATGGTATAGCAGAAATATGGTTAAATAAATGTGGTGATATATTCTCAAGTAAAGATACTGAACAGTGGACAGTTTTTAAAGGGGTTTTAAATCATTTTAAATCTAATTTAATCACTTGGGAAAATAAATGTAAAAGAAAAAGTCTGCACCCATATGGCTTATTCTGATGTAAAGAGGGAAATGGAAAATAAGGAATGCAATACCGTATGCCAGACAAGTAGATAGGTGCAGTTCCCTAGCCCCCTACTCCAAGGGACAGAAAGTTCTCTAGCACAAGAAAGATATGGGGAAGCACACTAATCAGGTGAATTCACAACTATTTATTGTAATAACACGTACAATGTTTCGGGACGTCCTGTCCCTTTCTCAAGTAAAAAGAAAGTGTAAATGTAAAATGTAAAAGAGAAAGTCTGCACCCATAGGCTTATTGTGATGTACAGAGGGAAATGGAAAATAAGAGAATGGCATTTAAAATCTTAGAGGGAACGAGCCTTTAGGAACTATAAACTATAACAAGGATTTCAAAAAAGCAATTTTTGAAAAAATAACAAGTTAGGATAGCTGAACAAACTTTATAGAGACAAGACCAATATACTTTTTAAGTTTATTAAAGTAAGAAGATAAGGATTGGAAATGTAGTGCCATTAAATAATGGGGATAAGATAATTACAGAGGATGCTGATAAAGCAAATGTCTTTAACAAATTTTTCCTCATCTGTATACATATTAGAACATCCAAGTAGAGGTAGCATAAGGTATAGTAGCAATAAAGGTATAAAGGATGCTTTATAACTGAGGATACGGTTCAGAAACAACTAAATAGGAAATACATTCGGTTTTATTAAGGCAATTGTTGCTTATTTCTCATATTCCTCATGTCTGGAAAAGTGCCTCTGGACTGGAAAAAAGCGGATGCAATTCCAATATTCCAAAAAAGTAGTCATTTACAGCCTGATAATAACAGCCCTGTGAGGTTATCTACTCTGAAAATGTTGATATGGGAACATATTCCTGGATACGTATCCAGATCTTGTAAAAGAAACTTGCTTGGCTTTCATGAGCAAGAGAGTAGGAATTAGGACATTAAGACAGATTAGATTAGTTACAATTATTAAACCCTGGGACCTGCATACATCCCTCCCCCAGGCACCCACCCCAGGCGCACGGGAGGTTAAGGAGCTATGCCTTACCTCCCGTTCTTCAATCAAAGTTTGGATAGCCAGGAACGAAGCTCAGAAAATTACCTTTTGCGCGATCCAGTGGGGCCGCTCTGACAGTTCCGATGCTTCCTGCTTCTGTTACGCTTATAACGCGCAGCACGATAATGCGCGCTATAACAGAACAAAGGCAGGAAGCAAACGGGAACTGTCAGAGTGCCCATTTGCTTCTAAACTACTGTAAAGACACGTCTATGCTGAACTGGTCAGTCACCGTCTGCTAACTCTCTGACTACGGCTTCCGCCCTAACAACTCCACGGAAACTGCCCTCACTAAAGTGACCAATGGTCTACTTAGTGCTAAATCTAAAGGTCACTACCTTTGCTCACTTCTTGATCAGTCCTCTGCTTTTGATACTGTTGATCCCACTACTACTTCTTCAGATCCTGGCCTCCTTGGGGATCCAAGACACTGCACTTTCTTGGATATCCTCTCTCTGGTAGGACCTTTAGTGTTTTCCACTCTGGAATTAGCTCCACACCTCCCCCTGTGGGGGTACCGCCAGGCGCAATACTCGGCCCCTTTTTTTCTCCATCTACACCTATGGCCTTGGACAACTCATTAGTTCATTTGGATTCAGAAATCACCTGTATGCGGATGATACCCAAATTTACATCTCTGCCCCAGATCTCCACACTGATCCTGGGTCCCCGACTGCCTTAGTGCCATCTCTGTATGTCCTCCCACTTCCAACTCAGATGGACAAGACTGAAATTGTCCTTTTCCCACCCTCCTGATCTGTTCCCCTCCCTAGTCTTACTATTAATATTAACAGTACACCTATATCCCATCTCTCATGTCCGCTGCCTGGGAATAATGCTAGATTCTGAACTTTCCTTCAAACCCCATGTCAATTCGCTTGCCAACTCCTGTCGGCTCCAACTCAAAACAACTCCTGAATTTGACCCTTCCTATCGAATGAAGCTACAAAAATCCTAGTCCATGCCCTAATCATATCCTGGCAGACTACGCAACACACTCCTGTGTGTTTACCCAACAACCGCCTGGCATCGCTTCAATCATCCTCAACTCTGCTGCTCGGCTCATTCACTTCTCTTCTCGCTTCTACAATGCCTCTCCTCTCTGTCAGTCCCTCCACTGGTTGCCCATCACACAAAGGATCCAGTTCAAGCTGCTTACCCTATCTTATAAAGCACTATCCAATACAGCCCCTCATTTATCTCAGAACTGATCCACCGACACTGTCCCAGACGCAACCTCTGCTCGCAAATGATCTCCTCCTCTCATCCACCCATGTCACCTCTTCCCCTCCGTATTCAGGACTTTGCTGTGCTGCCCCTCTGCTATGGAACTCCCTTCCTCGTCTATCCGTCACTCACCGGCCCTTAATACTTAAAACCAACCTCTTCAGGCAAGCCTATAACCTGGTCTAGACATTACCCATCTGACTAACCAATGATCTAACCCGCCTTTCACACTCCTCTGGCAATCTATTTTACTGATTCTCGCAACCTTATGTCTCACCCCCATATCTTGTAGACTGTAAGCTCTGTAAGGGCAGGGGTCTCTCTCCTATAGTATCATGGTATTTCTGTAAGAAACTCATCACTCTGTTTACTTATATATGTATTACCTGTGTATGCAGGGCCGTTTCTAGCCATTTTAATGCCCTAGGCACCTCCCCCCTATGTGCGCCGCCCCCCCCCCAAAAAAAAAAACCTTTGCCTGTCAAACTACAGTGGGTTTCTTCCTTCTGCTTCTGACACCATCTACTGCGACTGTTCTTTATAGTTGGAACGCTTTACTAGTTGATAAGAGGCACATGCTGTACCAGGTGAGGCGGCATGATACATACTTTTGTATGAATGCAGCGACACTGGCCACAAATGAAATACTGAATGGAAGGACGGATAGGTTTCAGTGGATGTGCGGTATGTGGCACCAGTGTTCCCCCAGAAAATTGTTTCCAGCTGGGTAGGCGCCGAACAGGGAAATATGGTGAGATCTGAGACGTTTTACTCTTTCAGTGCTTTTCCAAGAATTTGGCATTAATAATTTCTTGCCAGCAGAACATACCATTAACCCTTAGTGCCACAGACTTTACTATTAATACTGTCAGTGCCAGCACCTTTCTGGGTATTACCATGACCATTCATGCCAACAGACTTTCCTATTAACATTTCAGTGCCAGCAGGTTATTACCTTACCCCTCCAGCTGCCAGCATTGACATGATATACAGTATGTATGCTTTCCATGTCTCCTCCATTGAATTGTTCACTCCTACCTACTCTAAGTTATAATAGAGAGTTGGATAGAAAAAAGAAAGAGGCAGGGATAGGGATCTCATGGCTGCTAGTCAAAGGGTCACTGTTATAAAGACAGCTTTTACCTGGCATTTTAGAACTGTTCTGTCAGTACTATTATCTGAGCTCATCCTCCCCCCTCCTTTCTTCAGCTTCAGTTCATTTGCAATTACAAAATTTGTTACTAGTTAGAGTGTGTGGAGTTCAGGTTCTGTACTAGATACAATGTTGCAGGTTACAGCTGAACAAGGAGAGCAGATATAAAGGCAAGTAAAAGCTGACAGGGAGATGCTAGGGAGAAGAATAGGCGCCCTGGATCAACATAGGTGCCCTAGTTCTTTGCCTAGGTGGCCAATGCCTAAAAACGGCCTGTGTGAATGTAATATGTATGACTTTGTATATCCTATATAACCATCTATTTAATGTATGACTATGTAATTGTAAAGCGCCACGGAAGATGTTGGTGCTATATAATCCATCATAAAATAATACACACTAGAGAAAAAGTGCTTGCATGGGGAATGATCACTGGTAAAATACATTAATGGGCCATACAACAAACGAAACAAAGCTGAAAGTAAAATGTCTTCCATTGGAGTGTTGATTGGCAGGTTCAAGAAAAAAAAAAAGCTAGTTGGATTTCTAAAAAAAAAAATGCTGCATGTTACTTGCATTGATACATAGAGATGAGTTGATCCAGGGATTTTTTTCTATCGCCACGATTACCACCCACCCCCCACACTGGGTTTTTGGGTTTTTGCCTTCCTCTTGATCAGCTGTTTGGCAGATCATTTGGATATTGCTGAGTAGACTAAATGTCTTTATTCAACCTCAAATACTATACCATGTTTTCTATCATGTTTTTGTTCATTTTTCCAGAGAAGCATGAATTCTATGAAGGTCTGCATCTGGATTCTGCATGTATGTATAAAAAATTGCACCATTTGGTAGCTGATGGTGCTTACATTCCAAAACTAATAGGTGGCGTTAAATACTTGTGCAAGTGAGATTCACCTAAAGCTGCGCAGCCTCCGGTAAATCCAATACTGTAGATGCCCAGAGAACGTGCGGCTCTGGGTGAATCTCCTGTTGAGTAAGTATTGCAGGAGTTAAGCGATTGGGGAAAGGTGAGTATAATTGTCCTTTAAGAAAGTTTTCCTCTGTATACTTAAGTTAAGCTAATTTTGATTTACAATGGTAATAAGGGAGATGGCTTATTATATCTTGCTGCAGCAGAAATAATAATAGGAGTTTCCTTTCTCCAGTAGTGATTTTCAGGTTCTATAGCAAAGGATACCAAAGATGCCCACAATGAAGGAAAGGGAAAATAATTGAGTATGTTTGTTGCATATGTCAAAAAGCTAAACAAGTGGGCATGTGCACAGGCAGTGAAAAAGTTGCCCTGAGAATGGTTGCATTTGGACAATGGAATAAAATATGTCCCTGTATTATGCTTGTCGTGTGGGAAGATACATTTGTAGAAGATTTTCAACATATTTTGGAAATAGGCTAAGGATAGAAGTTTTGAATGTGTTTCCACATTATATTTTAAAGCTAGGTCTAGGCAAGGGTATCCAGATAATGTATATGTGACACAAGCTATCTATCCAGTTTTGGACTGAGCCATAGGGTTACAGAGGAATTCCCTGGTGAGCCCACATCCCATTCACCCAAGAAAACTACTAAAATTTAATACAGGGGTACAGTAAGAAATGCATTTTAAAGGTAATAACCTAAACCTCGCAAGGTCTAAACCAATTAAATCTGCTCCCAAATGTACTTACCAGCCCTCGTTCCCTTGGCTACCTTCTGCTGCCAAGGAGACAGACATAAAGGCATGCAGACAGACACATGCTAGACAGACAAATGTGCATAGACATAGACACATAACACACGCATGCAGACAGACCAGGAAAACATACTCGCATACAGACAGGCACACATACCCGTACACAGACAGAAATGCGCATTAAGATGCATAAACAGATACACCAGCATACAGACCCAAATGCATACATACATACATGCAGACAAGCACACATGCATACAGATCACACAAAGGAGATGGGGTTTGGGTTTTTAGAGAACTGGGCTGACTTTTCTGTTGGCTACAGGCTCTTTAGTAGTGAAGGATTGCACCTCAATGGTGGTTGTGCAACTGTTTTGGGGGAAGATGGCTAGGGGGTTGGAGGAGATTTTAAACTAGGTATGGGGGGGAGGGAACATTTAACTACACAGGGTAGATAGAGAAGTTAGGGATTTGGGGGCTAGTAACACACGGAGGAGGAGAAGGAGGAGGGTGGAGCATAGAGGATAAGGAGGCATGTACGACCATGTAGAAGAAATAATTGATAATCTAAAATGTATGTTTACAAATGAAGGAGTCTGGCTGGAAAAACCGGCGAACTTGAAATAATAGCGTTAAAGGAAAGGTATGATGTAATGGTATAGCAGAATCATGGCTTAATGATTACACGACTGGACAGAAATATGAAGGGTACTCCTTATTAGACATGACCGAGTTAATAAGAAAGAGGAGGAGTATGTATGTATGTAAACAGGAATGAAGCCAAATTTAAAAGATGGATAGATGGGGGAGCAAACGATGCGCAGAAACATTATGGGGGAACTGTGTACAGGAAGCAAGAAGGTAGGTAAATTAATTGTTGGAGTGTGTTATAAGCCGCCAAATGCCGGGAAGAGAGGGGGAAATGAATCTCCATATGCAGTTGGCGAAGGGCTGCTGGTATGGGGCATGTTCTGGTTATGGGGATTTTAACTACCCTGAAATAGATTGGAGTAATGGAACTGCCAGCACCTCAAAAGGTATAAAGTTCTTAAATTTCCTATATGAGCATTTTCTTTCACAGATGGGTAGAAGTTCCTACTAGAAAGAATGGTTGTGGATCTGGTGATATCTAATAACCAGAGCTCATTTTGGAGTGAAGGTAATGGGAAGCTTAGGAATAGTGACCATGATATAGTGTCATTATATTAGGTTGCAGAAAACTAAAGTGCATGGCTTAACAAAAACTTTTAACTTTAGGAAAGCTAATTTTATGCTTTAAAGGAATCGCTTCGCTCATAGACTGGGGGAACTGTTTCTAGGTAAAGATATGGCGAGGTGGACCACTTTTAAAGGGAATTAAACTATAAAATTTCCAAATCGTACCTTTAGGAAACAAGTGTAAAAAAATTAGGTCCACTCCTGCATGGCTTAAGCTCAGGTAAAAGGGAAATGGAAAAAAAGAAAAGGGCTTTTAAAATTTTGAAAGCAGAAGGCACAGAACAGGCTTACAGGGACTTCAAAAGTTGTAATAAAGAGTGCAAGAAAGCAATTAAACTAGCTAAAATAGAAAATGAAACACGGATTGCCGAACAAAGCAAGTCCAACCCCAAGATGTTTTTTAAGTATATAAATGGTAAAAAAATGAGGACTGAGAATGTGGGACCATTAAATAATGGAGCTGAGGTGGTTGTAGAGGATGCCGAAAAGGCTAATCTGCTAAACCGTTTTTTTACATCGGTTTTTACTGTGAGAATCCTTACAGTAGGGATTGTAACAATGTGCAGGGGAAATGAAGAGTTTTCACATTGGATAAAACAGAGGATATGGTACGGAATCAATTAGACAAAGTTAATATCAATAAAGCGCCAGGACCAGATGGATTGCATCCTAGGATTTTAAAAGAGCTTAGTTCAGTTCTAGCAAGACCACTGTGTCTCATCTTTTCAGATTCGCTTTGTCTGGGAATGTGCCGCTGGATTGGAAAAAAGCCAATGTAATACCAATATTCAAAAAAGGTAGTCGTTCACAGCCTGGTAACTATAGACCTGTAAGCCTAACATCAGTGGTAGGGAAGGTGATGGAAACTTTGTTAAGGGATCATATCCTGACTTTGTCTCCAGAGATCATCTTATTAGTAGTAGTCAGCATGGATTTATGAGAAATAGATCATGCCAGACAAATTTTTATGGTTTTATGAAGAAGTGAGTAAGAAGTTAGATTCAGGCACAGATGTGGAGTGGGATATTTGGATTTTGCAAAAGCTTTGATACTGTGCCACATAGGCGACTAATGTATAAACTGAGGACTGTTGGCCTTGAAGAAAACATTGTTCATGGATAGAGAACTGGGTTATTGGACCGCAAACAGAGAGTGGTGGTTAATGGAGCTACTATGGGGCTAAAGTTCTAGGGAGTTCTCAGGGTTCTGTACTGGGGCCGCTTCTGTTTAATCTGTTTATAAATGACTTAGAAGGGGCATTGAGAGCAAGGTCTCTGTGTTTGCTGATGACACTAAATTATGCAGAGCTTTGGAAAATTCCAATGGTGCAAGTGCTGCAAGCAGACCTAGATAGATTATCAAAATGGGCAGCAGAATGGAGATGAGATTCAATGTTGATAAATGAAGGTGATGCATTGGGATTTAATAATCCCTGTGCCACCTACACCATAAATAACTCTGTGTTAAGTGCATCTGAAATGGAAAAAAGATTTGGGGGTTATGGTAGATAACAGACTTAGCTGTAGCAAACAATGCCAGGTAGCAACAGCTGAGCTAGCAAGATATTGTCTTGTATAAAGAGGGGAATGGAATCAAGAGAGAAAAATATTATTCTCCCTCTTTACAAGGCACTGGGAAGGCCACATTTGGAATATGCGGTGCAGTTTTGGAATCCCATATACAAAAGGGACATCTTGGAAATTGAGGCAGTTCAGAGAAGGGCAACTAAATAATAAGGGAATGGAGGGGCTTGAATATGCAGGCAGATTAGACAAGTTAGGGCTGTTTACATTGGAGAAGCGGCGGTTGCGTGGGGACATGATAACCTTATACAAATATTTAATGGCCCATACAGTGAATCTCTGGTGCATTGTTCACTAATAGGTCATATCAGAGGACTGTGGACATCCTTTAAGGTTGGAAGAAAAGAAGTTTCATCTTCAAGTTAGGAGAGGTTTCTTTACAGTGAGAACGGGAGAAACTGTGGAACTGTCTTCCAGCAGAGGTGGTAATGGCAGTTCATTGAATACTTAAAAAAGGCCTGGATAAGTTTCTAAAACTAAAAAATATTGAGAATTACTGGTATTAATGCATATAGATCTGGTTGATCCAGGGATACTTTCCGATTGCCGTTTGGAGTCAGGAAGGAATTTTTCCCCCCTTTTTTAGTGGGGTTTTTGCCTTCCTCTGGATCAACTGTTAGGTAGGGTTGTTAAAAAAAAAATAATAAAAAAAAAAAGTGAATAGGTTGGACTTGATGGGAATGTCTTATTCAACCTTAAATACTATGTTACATGGGTACAGAACACAGACAGACCCTACATTGACAGTCAAAGACCATGCATACAGACAGGCACAAACATGCATAGACACACAACGCATACAGACAAAAACCATACAGAAAACAGACAGACACACCACCACACAGAGACATAACACTCATGCACATACAGCATACTAACTCCCTGCTTGTGCGCATATGCCAAAGATAGTCAGACACATGCATAGAGGACAGGCACAAACATAAACACAAAGCACCCCCCCCAAAAAAATTATATTTGGTGGCAACCCCCCAAATTCTCAACCTCGCAAAGTTTATAAAATCCAAAGAGCTTCTAACAGTACTTACCCAGTCTTTTTCCCCCGGGATTTTGCCAACCAAATATAACAAATTTAATTTTTTTTTGGTGGGGGGGTAGACATACCCTTGAAATAGCAAAGGTGGGAACTTCAAGATCAGCCATAATACTATATAACATCTTTTCAATGCGGGATGAAGTGATGGTGTTGGGATCTTAAAGGAGAACTAAACCCAAAAAAATAGTAAACCATTTATCCTCACCTCTGAATTCAGCCTCTTAGTGTAAGAATAATTTATAGGCAATCTATGGCAAATATGATAACATGGCTGGCTTCTAGTGTTACCTCTGAGTGTAGCCTTACAACACGTATTTAATGCAATGGCAGCAGGTCAGTTTCATGAGGCTACAGCCCACTTGAGCAGCATGGAAGTACGCACAATCGCAATGATGCTCTTTCCGGGCACTTCCACAATTGGACCTTATTGGAGAGCAGCGATACAGTCCAAAAATGGTGATCTCAAGTACTCAATAGTACACAGAAGCACAGTGCGTGAAGTTGGGCCGGTCCCATAAGATATTACATGCCTGCGCTCCCACTAGCCCAATCGGATTGCAAATCCTGATCTAAAATGCACTAGTGGGGCCTAGCCCTAAGAGTATGAGTCTTAAAGGGAAAGGTGCAACCCATAAGAATTATACAGATTACTTTACAAGGAACTCTAAAGGGTATCTAATCACTCCATAAACGTGGACGCATGCACAGCAGCACACTAGTGTGGCCACACAATTGGGCCACAAAGTGTGTGCTTTTAAAAACAAAAAAAAAGTGCATTATTAGTGTGGCCTAGCCCTCATAAAAACAAACAGCCCAGAGCTGTAGTTGCAAGACAAATGTTGGTTATAATTTCTACAAGAAGCATAATGCAAGCTACATTGATTTCAGTGTAGCCATAAAGCATGCATTTAAAGCAATGGCGCTTAGCACAGCAGCATGTAGATTTCATATAATGTTCTGGTCTTAAAGGCAAAGGTGGCAACCCTAGTCTTGCACTGTATCATATAAGGGCTTAACTTAGCCACATTTAGGTTTTTAATAGGTGTCCCTACGTGTTTCACTGATCAGAAAACCCAAACCCTTTAAATAGGTCACTAGTAAGAAATGCACAGGTGTGCTAATTGCACTCTTCCTACCCTCCAACATTCCTCTTTAAGAAGGTCCACTTTCCACTAATATTGCTGCAGCTGTCAAGGAGATCTATACACCTTCACACTACAACACTTACAAAAAATAAATTGCAGGTGAAACGTAAAAAGACACAGGTCTGTAGCTGTGTAGTTCAGATTTATTGCAAAACATGCGTGCTACATGTTTCAGACCCACTCGTCCTCAATTGGCTCCAAAAAACATGTAGAACACATGTTTTGAGGAAGGACAAGTAGATCCAAAACAAGGAGCACACACGTTTTGCAATAAACCTGCACTATTCACAGATACAGACTGTGTAGGGTGGTATGTTGGCTGCCCGCACACCATCCACATCCACTTTTAAGTCTTGATGCTGGATGTTGCTGATGTGTCTGAATTTTGACATTGAAAACGTCACATGTTAATAAAACATTATTATGATTAAATCTGGTGTGCACTGATATTTTGGACATATATTGGACCTGTGTAGGGTAGCGACCTTTGCCTTTAAGACCTGAACACATATGAAATCTACATACTACTGTGCAAGTGCCTTGCTTTAAAGTGACTGAATCAATGTAGCCTACATCATGTATTATAGAAATCATAACCAGCATTGTCTTGTAGATTTCATAAATATTCGGGTCTAAGACAAAGGTGGCAACCCTATACCTGTGTTTGTATGTTTCACCGGCAATATAATGCTTATGATTGGATTTGGTGAATAAGTAGAGGCCGTAGGTGAGGACAACATATTTCAGATCGGACACCTAGATACCCAGACCTTATATAATCAAACTACTCTAGGAAAGTGTTAATCAGTGAATCTTTCTGCACCACCGGGGTGCTGGAGGCAAGGGAAAATGTCAGATTCAGCTGTGGAGGAAATTAGAACTGAAAATGAGCTAAAACAGGAAAAGGGAAGGCCCCCGAGTGGAATCTTCCATGCTGAGAAGGATGTTGAGGCAAGTAGTTTCCAGCTCAAACTTTGATTTTTTGGGTTTCATTATCCTTTAAAGCTAAATTATGCTGTTAAAAGAACCAATCTCATTAACCAATCCCTCATAGTCTGGGGGGATTTGTTCCTTGGTAAGGACATTGAAAGAATTGGACTGCTTGTTATAGAGGATGCTTGTGCTATAGCTAAATGTCCAAAGGTAGAGTACTGCAACTGAGGCAGCAGCCTTACTATTACACGGCACATTGCCAAGGAGAGTGTGCCTGGACCAAAAAAACTATATTGTTTAATATACAGTAAGTTCTCCAAACACACAATGTTAATATTAAATGCCCCAAACACACGTTAACATACGTAAATTCCCCCAAACACACAGACTGTTGATATAAATACTCAAACACAAGAATGTTAAATAAATGCCCCAAACCTACAGAATGGTAATATAAATGCCCCAAACCACAGAATGGTAATATAAATGCTCTAAACCAAAAACTTAATATAAATGCCCCAAACACACAGTCTGTTAACAATTGTAAACACCCAAATACACAAACTGGTAATATAGTAAATGTCCTAACAAAGTGTTCTGTGCTTCTGTTTTGTAAATTTTCTGCTCTGCAAGTACTTCCAAAAAGATGGTAAAGTTAAGCACATGCCCCAGTCCTTTCTCTTTCTAGCACTAACTACCATGATTGTGTTAGCAGCGTGGCATTGCAGGGATTATGACATTTTTATTTTAAAAACAGAAAATAAATGTCATGCTATTCACGATAAAATGGTGTTTTAACCGCTGAGCTGCTAAATCAGCCTTAACCTATATTTACACCATAGATGCTGCCCAAAAAAGTGAACTATGATACATTTACATAAAACCAATGAAATATTAATGACAGCTGTTAAGAATGAAATAATTAAATGATACTAAAATGAGACAAAATTTAATGTACTCCAGCACTGTATTTAGAGCTTTCTTAGCTTTCATGGAAATGTGGATATATTGTTTATATGTGTATATACTGTTACAATAAAACTGTATAGTCTCTGATTGAAAACTTTTAACACTCTGATTTAATTTCACTCCTTAACAGAAGTTAACGATTCAACTCTTCCTTGATATTATAATCAATGAGATAGATCAACAGACACAGCTTATGGTTCGTACAGACGCTCATTTGCGAGCGAGCCACAACCCCCCGCGGGCGGATCAACGAATGACTCCTGACCAAACCCATACACACAAATGATTCTCGTCCGCAATGGCCGTTCGTTGCGTTGTAGCGCTCAGTGTCAGGGGGTCGAAATGCACATCATGCGTGTGTACGAGCCTTAAGGGAGAGTGAGTCAAAGTTTGTTACATCATTGTGAATGTGCTTGTCTATTGGAACAATGCTATCTGGAGACTCAAGATGTGCGCACAAGGTTTACCTTTAAGTAAAAGGGATTATTGTGTTTTACTTTAGAAGATATTTTTCCAGAATTAGGGGAATAAGCTAAACCGACAATCTATTAGATGGCATAGTTAATAATGTAGAGGTAACCTTCTTGCATCAAAAACAACTCCCAACAATAGTGACTTTCTTCTATATTTAAAAAACTTAACAGCAACAGCAGGAGTTACCTTAAAATATAATAGAATTTTCTCTCCAGTGGATCCACATTCTGAAATGTAAGTTTCAGTGGCACTGCATTTGAATTGAAATGGGAGCATTCCTATAAGTTTAAGAAAAAAGTTTATAAGCATATATGCAACATTAAATTTTATTAGTATGACACAATCTATTAAATACATTTATACAGAAAGGCAAAACACAGGGAGATTCATAAAAAGTTCTTACCGTTTTAAAAATGGTTGCTAATTTTTCCCAAAAACAATCATAGCTTTCAATGTTATCTATATACATAAAATGGGGTCTTTAAACACTACTGTATCTTGCAGCATGAAGTTTAGATTTTTAAACAACACATATAACACAAATAATCTTCAGGGAGATTCAATAGAAGTTCTTATTGTTGAAAATGGTGCTAATATTGCCCCAACCAATCCGATGTTTTTTAACATTTGAAAGCTAAATTTGATTGGTGGGGAAAAAATATTATTTTCAACATTAAGAACTTTTATTGAATCTCCCTGAAGATTTTTTTATGTATATAGATAACTCACAACTCATTAAGCAAAACATAATTTTTTTAATTTATTGAAAAAAATTTTTTTAATTTGCATTTTTCCACTGTGACAAAAAGGGGAAATATCTCAAGGATTACCTAGATACACATGTAAAATGATTTTCATACAAATAATAAAACATCATTATGATTATGATCATAGTGATACACCAAATCAGATAGCGAGGCCTGTCATTCCTGTGATTGTTCTTTATAGACCGTATCATATACTGTTAGCGCTCCAGAATGTCTCCTTTCATTTGTTTTTTTTTTTATCACAAATCAATTACAAACTTCATCTTGAATCGAACTCCTGTGTAAGATTCTATGCATTGAAAACATAGAATATATATAGTTATGTAATCTAAATAAAAACAACATTTACTTTACAAAGAAACTTTCCCCATATAAAAATTTTCATTAATTATATGGCACTTAGCTTTCGTTAAAAATTTTAATTGAACCAGCTGGTACATCTTTAAGAACTTTTTCCTCAGATGAAAGCAGATTGATTATTTTCTTTTATAATATGGGATGCTAGATGTCCTCACAAATGTCTCCACAGGCAGTTTATGTTGAGACCTAGTTAGGTACTTTACATAGTGATTTCCCTACAAAATTACTTCTTAATGTGAATACAGTAACTTAGCTAACCTATGCAAAAAATCTAATCTCTGCCATTTCAATCTCTGCCAAGCCACTGTTAATCAGTCAAGATCTTACTGGCTCTGGCAATTGCAGCATAGCATTGTTTGCTTCATCTAGGTTGTTAACCTTCATAGCCAATGTTCTCATCCAACAAGGATTTACATAACACAGACCCATAAAGAGTATAAGGAGAAAACAGAGCTTGTAAACCCTTGAGGGACCTATGGTTTATCAAACATAGGTTTGTGAAATACATAATGGCTTTAGAATTTCTAAGCCCATAAGAGAAATAACTGCTGGCCTTAAAGGGCAAGTCCAGCCCTAAATAAAAATTACACAGAGTAAATCACCCCCCAAACCCTAAACAGTAATAGTTTGAATCTGAAAAAAGTCTAACCTGAAACCCTGCATAATGTCTGTTGCAAAATTTAAATGTATCTATAGATATAGATAAACCCCTTGTAACTACATAATACCCACTAAACAGTGGGGGGCCTGTGGGTCTATAACAGAAAAATAAATCCCATAAAAATACCCCTATACAAACATACATATAAGAAAAATATATATGAAACCACATCCTGCCATCTTAAAGCATCATAACTGGACATCCCCAGGATGGAAACAGCCAGCATTGGTAACAAACCTGAGCTAGGGAAGTAAAGCAGTCCAGTCTGATGGAAAGTAAAGAGTAATTATATACAACAACCTGGTAAGGTGCCTCTTCTGCGCAAACCTCTTCCTCCTGGGTCGGGGTAAGCACAACCATCTTTAGGTTTTATATACAGCAACTGTTGGAGCAAAGTGCGTTGAATTGTGGATTAATGGTTAATAAGCCGAGTAAGTACGCAAGAGACAATGCACGATGGCTCAGAAACAGCGAAAATATTTAGCCAATTCTGAATTTGGACAGTCTGCAGTTTTTTCCACAAAACACCCCCGTAACTTGGAAATAACCCCCACAAACTATATATATTCCTAAAATCTACACACCTTCAGCTATGTAACACTGTAGTTTGTTCATTCATACCATCAATGGCGTGGGCGCAATTCTTCGTAGAAGTTCGCATTTTGGGTCTGAAAAATGAACAAAAAACAACACTTCAAAAGGTAGAAATCATGCCAAAACCCATGAATCTAAAAAAAGTTACTAATATCAATCTCCCAATGTCCTGAATCAAACGGTATGCCATATGTGGGTTACACACCGCGACGTGGAAGCGAAAAGCCACAAAGTGAGACAATGCACGATGGCTCAGAAACAGCGAAATATTAGCCAATTCTGAATTTGGACAGTCTGCAGTTTTTTCCACAAAACAACCCCCGTAACTTAGAAATAACCCCCACAAACTATATATTCCTGAAATCTACACACCTTCAGCTAGTAACACTGTAGTTTGTTCATTCATACCATCAATGGCGTGGGCGCAATTCTCGTAGAAGTTCGCATTTGTCTGAAAAATGAACAAAAAACAACTTCAAAGGTAGAAATCATGCCAAAACCTCATGAAATCTAAAAAAAGTTACTAATATCAATCTCCCAAATGTCCTGAATCAAACGGTATGCCATATGTGTGGTTACACACGCGGACGTGAAGCGAAAAGCCACAAAGTGAGACAATGCACGATGGCTCAGAAACAGCGAAAATATTTACCAATTCCGATTTGGACAGTCTGCATTTTTTTCCACAAAACACCCCCGTAACTTAGAAATAACCCCCACAAACTATATATTCCTGAAATCTACACACCTTCAGCTATGTAACACTGTAGTTTGTTCATTCATACCATCAATGCGTGGGCGCAATTCTTCGTAGAAGTTCGCATTTGCCTGAAAAATGAACAAAAAACAACTTCAAAAGGTAGAAATCATGCCAAAACCTCATGAAATCTAAAAAAAAGTTACTAAATCAATCTCCCAAATGTCCTGAATCAAACGGTATGCCATATGTGTGTGGTTACACACGCGGACGTGGAAGCGAAAAGCCACAAAGTGAGACAATGCACGATGGCTCAGAACAGCGAAATATTAGCCAATTCTGAATTTGGACAGTCTGCAGTTTTTTCCACAAACACCCCCGTAACTGGAAATAACCCCCACAAACTATATATATTCCTAAAATCTACACACCTCAGCTATGTAACACTGTAGTTTGTTCATTCATACCATCAATGGCGTGGGCGCAATTCTTCGGTCAAAGAAGTTCACAGTTTTAGCAGATTTTCTAAAAAATTTGGAAAAAAACACTCTCAAAGGTAGAAATCATGCCAAAATCCAAAGTAATGTAAAAAAAAGTTACCAAATATCAATCTCCCAAATGTCCTGAATCAAACGGTATGCCCTATGTATGGTTACACACGCAAACGTGGAATCAACTAGCCACAAAGTGAGCCAATGAACAATGGCCCAATTACAGCAACTTTTCAGATTTGTCAGACTAAACACCCCTCTATATTAGAAATACCCCCCCAAACTATATATTTTTGGAATCTACACATCTTCAGCTACACAATGGTGTGATTCTTTTATGCATACCACCAATGGTATGAGCGCAGTTTCATGTAAAATTTCGCTTTTTTACCAGATTTTCTGGAAAAATTTATAAAAATACAATTCAAAGTTAAAAATCATGGCAAATTTCCATGTCATGTAAAAAAAAACTTGTCAATTATCAATCTTCCAAATGCCCTGAATCAAACGGTATGCCATATGCGTGGATGTACACAGGGACATGGCCACCAACTAGCTCAAATGGGACACATGCACAAGTGTAATTACAAGAAAAAAATCAAAGTGCTCTGTAATTTCAAACAGCCCCAAAACTTGGAAATGCCCCCCACAAATAAAACCCCCAACTAAATATCAATCTCCCACATGTTCTGAATCAAACGTTATGCCATATGCGTAGATGCACACAGAGACGTGGCCACCAACTAGCTCAAATGGGACGCATGCACAAATGCAATTACAAGAAAGAATCAAAGTGCTCTGTAATTTGAACAGCCTACACTTTTTCTAAGGAAACGGTCCCGAAACATGGAAATTCTCCCCACAAACTATATATTTTTGGAATCTACACACCTCCAGCTACGTTACGATGCCATGCCTTAATACATACATGAAGAATTCCAGACCCACTGATCCAAAGAAGTCCGTGTTTTAACGAGGTTTTGTGAAAACTAAAATAAGATGATTCAAGGGTTGAAATCCTACCTAAACCCTTTTGACAAGCAAAAAAACCCACTAAATGTCAATCTCCCACATATCCTGCATCAAACGGTATGCCATATGTGTGGGTGCACACAGAGATGTGGCCACCAACTCAGCTCAAATTGGACGCATGCACAAGTCCAATTACAAGAAAAAAATCAAAGTGTTCTGTAATTTGAACAGCCTAATCAACTTGGAAATACCCCCCACAAACTATATATTTTTGGAAGCTACACACCTTCAGCTACGTGATGGTATCATACTTTCGTATATACATAAAGAATTCCAGGAGCTGTTATCCATAGAACTCCGTGCTTTTAGGAGATTTTGTGAAAAAATAAAATAAGAGGACTCAATGGTTGAAATCCTACCTAAACCCGCTCGGCAAGTAAAAAAACCACTAAACGGCAATCTCCCACATGTCCTGAATCAAACGGTATGCCATAAGGGTGGGTGCAAACAGAGACGGGGCCACCAACTAGCTCAAATGGTATCCATGCGCAATTGCAATTACAAGAAAAAATTAAAAAACGCCACAACCCACCCCCCACCCCTATCCCCACTCCCCCTTTTAGTGGAAAACCAGTTAGTACGGAGAGTCACACAAGTTTTTGCACACTTTACTGATCCTAAAGAATCAATACGGTCTTTTTTTGGTACCTCTGCAAAATTTCCTACTAAAATAGGCTTAGTTTCCCTTGAAATCCAACAAATAAATGATCCGCGTTTACTTTACCGATATCACCGGGGACATTGGGAAGCTTGGAGAAGACAAAGTTTTTTGCTAATTTATAGTTTTAGGGTAAAAAAAAAAAAAAGGTGTGTGTATCACTTTAAGATTTTTTTTGCGTGCATTTCCCCTTTTTTTGGGGATCATTCAAAGATGATCATCAAATCATCTTAGGGAATGATACCGAACTTGGAATACGGGCATAAATGCCCGTTTTCCAATTCGAAATCCGATCGGAAAAATCACTTCCCGGAAATCATTTTCCAGGAAGTGATTTTTCATTCATTGGCAAAGATCAATAATTTGGTGATCAGAAGTGATCACCAAATTTTGATCTCTGTCCCCATTTTTTTTCTAAGTCTTCGCTAAGTAGCAAAGACTTAGAAAAAATCCTATTTGTGAATGGAACTTTGAGTTCCATTCACAAAATGTATAGTACAGCTGTCAGCTTGACAGCTTTTACTATACAGGTACTGCAGAATGATCTAAATGTAGATCTAGCTGCAGTACCTCCACTAGAACACCAGGGGCAGCATCTTACCTATCTTAGGGAAGACCCCGGTGAAGCAGGAAGCTGAGTGATGTCACCGGGGTCTCCCTTTCCGGAACAAGACTGCTCTGCTCTGCTTCTCCACGTGGGACCGGCTGATGCTGCTAAAGGTACTGTTATCTCTCGATCCCCCCCTCGGATTTGGACGAAACCGAGGGGGGATCGAGGGGGCTAGGGGGGCAGTTGAATGCTGCCCCCCGATCGCCCCTAGCAGGGGGGGAAAAAATTTTGGGAGGGGGGAAGCCACAGATCGTATATTCACGATCTGTGGCAGTTTGAGTATTCACTGCACAGATCGTGAATATACGATCTGTGGCAGGGAAAGGGTTAAGGTTGGAAGAAAAGAAGTTTCATCTTCAGGTTAGGAAGGGTTTCTTTACAGTGAGAACGGTGAAACTGTGGAACTGTCTTCCAGCAGATGTGGTAATGGCAAGTTCATTGAATAGCTTTAAAAAAGGCCTGCATAAGTTTCTAAAACTAAAACATATTGAGAATTACTGGTATTAATGCATATAGATCTGGTTGATACAGGGATACTTTCCGATTGCCGTTTGGAGGCAGGAAGGAATTTTCCCCCCTTTTTAGCTGGTTTTTTTTTGCCTTCCTCTGGATCAACTGTTAGGTAGGGATAAAAAAAAATAATAACATTTTTTTTTAAAAAGTGGGTGAATAGGTTGGACTTGATGGACGTACGTCTTTATTCAACCTTAATTACTATGTTACTATGTTACCCCATAACCAAAACATGCCCCATACCAGCAGCCTTCGCCAACTGCATATGGAGATTCATTTCCACCTCCTCCTGGTGGCTTTTGGTGGCTTATAACATACCCTAACAATTAATTTACCCACCTTCTTGCTTCCTGCACACAGTTCTACCCATATTGTTTCTGCGATATTGTTTATACCCCCATCTATTCCATCTTTTAGATTTGGCTTCAATTCCTGTTTAACATACATACATACTCCTCCTCCTTTCTTATTAACTTTGTCATGTCTAAATAAGGAGTAGCCTTCAATATTTACTGTCCAGTCGTGTGAATCATTTAGCCACTTTTCTGCTATACCAATTACATCATACCTTTCCTTTAAAAGCTATTAGTTCTAGTTCCCCGGTTTTTCCAGCCAGACTTCTTGCATTTGTAAACATACATTTTAGATTATCAATTGATTTACTCCCATACTTTTCAAACATGCCTCCTTATCCTCTATGCTTCCCCTTCTCCTCCCTCCGTTGTGTTATTAGCCCCCTGATCCCTAACTTCTCTATCTACCCCTGTGTAGTTCAACGTACCCTCCCTCCATACCTAGTTTAAAATCTCCTCCAACCCCATAGCCATCTTCTCCCCCAAAACAGCTGCACCATCATCGAGGTGCAATCAGTCTCTACTAAAGAGCCTGTAGCCAACAGAAAAGTCATCCCAGTTCTCTAAAAACCCAAACCCCCTCTCCTTACACCACCCTCTTAGCCATGCATTTAAACACGTGGCTGCGGTAGTCTCTGATGAAGCGGCCATCGGGCCGTGAAACGCGTAAGACCGTTTGTTACCTTCTATATGTTCTGTTTGCTGTGGCACCGTTCAAGTTGTGAAAATATGTTTGTTAATGGAAAATAAAATCACAATGTTACACTTAACTACGGCAGCTGTTTCCTAGTTACTGTTTGATGAGAGTATCGCGAGGTTTGCTGGGACCTCCATTTTGGATGGGAGACTCGCACGCTGGAACGGCAAATCCAAGAGATGTAAGTGCACTGAATCGGTGAGCGCTCCTACCGAGGACGTTTTAAATTGCTAAATAGTAAAGGTAGAAGTTCGGTAGGGCTAGGCCAGCTGAAGCTTTAGGCATTTGATGAGTTTTGAATTTACTTCTTGCTCGACCTGAGCTCCACAATAGTGATAAAAATCCCCCACCACTTTAGTCCAAAACTGATGAGAGGATCAGAAGAAATTAATTTATGATCACCCAAGTATTAATCAATTTTACTGATTGGATTTATGCCCATATTCCAAGTTTGTTACCATTCCCAAATGACTGATTGTCCTGTTTAAGAAATTCTACATGTACAAATCCAAGGATGGGTGTTTACCCAAATATGTGTCTCTGTGTATACCCATGCATGTAGCAAACTGTTTGATTCAGTACATTTAGGAGATTGATATTTAGTGGCATTCACTGAAAAAATGGTAGAACTGGAGTTAATGGCTTTTACTATAAAGTATAATGTAAATGGTATAGCAGAAATATGGTTAAATAAATGTGGTGATATATTCTCAAGTAAAGATACTGAACAGTGGACAGTTTTTAAAGGGGTTTTAAATCATTTTAAATCTAATTTAATACACTTGGGAAATAAATGTAAAAAGAAAAAGTCTGCACCCATATGGCTTTATTCTGATGTAAAGAGGGAAATGGAAAATAAGAGAATGCAATACAGTATGCCAGACAAGTAGATAGGTGCAGTTCCCCTAGCCCCCTACTCCAAGGGACAGAAAGTTCTCTAGCACAAGAAAGATATGGGGAAGCACACTAATCAGGTGAATTCACAACTATTTATTGTAATAACACGTACAATGTTTCGGGACGTCCTGTCCCTTTCTCAAGTAAAAAGAAAGTGTAAATGTAAAATGTAAAAAGAGAAAGTCTGCACCCATATGGCTTTATTGTGATGTACAGAGGGAAATGGAAAATAAGAGAATGGCATTTAAAATCTTAGAGGGAACGAGCCTTTAGGAACTATAAACTATAACAAGGATTTCAAAAAAGCAATTTTTGAAAAAATAATCAAGTTAGGATAGCTGAACAAACTTTATAGAGACAAGACCAATATACTTTTTTAAGTTTATTAATAGTAAGAAGATAAGGATTGGAAATGTAGTGCCATTAAATAATGGGGATAAGATAATTACAGAGGATGCTGATAAAGCAAATGTCTTTAACAAATTTTTTCCTCATCTGTATACATTATAGAACATCCAAGTAGAGGTAGCATAAGGTATAGTAGCAATAAAGGTATAAAGGATGCTTTATAACTGAGGATACGGTTCAGAAACAACTAAATAGGGAAATACATTCGGTTTTATTAAGGCAATTGTTGCTTATTTTCTCATATTCCCTCATGTCTGGAAAAGTGCCTCTGGACTGGAAAAAAGCGGATGCAATTCCAATATTCCAAAAAAGTAGTCATTTACAGCCTGATAATAACAGCCCTGTGAGTTTATCTACTCTGAAAATGTTGATATGGGAACATATTCCTGGATACGTATCCAGATCTTGTAAAAGAAACTTGCTTGGCTTTCATGAGCAAGAGAGTAGGAATTAGGACATTAAGACAGATTAGATTAGTTACAATTATTAAACCCTGGGCACCTGCATACATCCCTCCCCCAGGCACCCACCCCAGGCGCACGGGAGGTTAAGGAGCTATGCCTTACCTCCCGTTCTTCAATCAAAGTTTGGATAGCCAGGAACGAAGCTCAGAAAATCTTACCTTTTGCGCGATCCAGTGGGGCCGCTCTGACAGTTCCCGACTGCTTCCTGCTTCTGTTACGCTATAACGCGCATGCACGATAATGCGCGCTATAACAGAACAAAGGCAGGAAGCAAACGGGAACTGTCAGAGTGCCCATTTGCTTCTAAACTACTGTAAAGACACGTCTATGCTGAACTGGTCAGTCACCTGTCTGCTAACTCTCTGACTACTGGCTTCCGCCCTAACAACTCCACGGAAACTGCCCTCACTAAAGTGACCAATGGTCTACTTAGTGCTAAATCTAAAGGTCACTACTCTTTGCTCACTCTTCTTGATCAGTCCTCTGCTTTTGATACTGTTGATCCCCTACTACTTCTTCAGATCCTGGCCTCCTTGGGTATCCAAGACACTGCACTTTCTTGGATATCCTCCTCTCTCTGGTAGGACCTTTAGTGTTTTCCACTCTGGAATTAGCTCCACACCTCCTCCCTGTGGGGGTACCGCAAGGCGCAATACTCGGCCCCTTTCTTTTCTCCATCTACACCTATGGCCTTGGACAACTCATTAGTTCATTTGGATTCAGAAATCACCTGTATGCGGATGATACCCAAATTTACATCTCTGCCCCAGATCTCCCTACACTGACATCCTGGGTCCCCGACTGCCTTAGTGCCATCTCTGTATGTCCTCCCACTTCCTCAAACTCAAGATGGACAAGACTGAACTTGTCCTTTTCCCACCCTCCTGATCTGTTCCCCTCCCTAGTCTTACTATTAATATTAACAGTACACCTATATCCCCATCTCCTCATGTCCGCTGCCTGGGAATAATGCTAGATTCTGAACTTTCCTTCAAACCCCATGTCAATTCGCTTGCCAACTCCTGTCGGCTCCAACTCAAAAACAACTCCTGAATTTGACCCTTCCTATCGAATGAAGCTACAAAAATCCTAGTCCATGCCCTAATCATATCCTGGCTAGACTACTGCAACACACTCCTGTGTGGTTTACCCAACAACCGCCTGGCATCGCTTCAATCCATCCTCAACTCTGCTGCTCGGCTCATTCACTTCTCTTCTCGCTTCTACAATGCCTCTCCTCTCTGTCAGTCCCTCCACTGGTTGCCCATCACACAAAGGATCCAGTTCAAGCTGCTTACCCTATCTTATAAAGCACTATCCAATACAGCCCCTCCATTTATCTCAGAACTGATCCACCGACACTGTCCCAGACGCAACCTCTGCTCCGCAAATGATCTCCTCCTCTCATCCACCCATGTCACCTCTTCCCCTGCCCGTATTCAGGACTTTGCTTGTGCTGCCCCTCTGCTATGGAACTCCCTTCCTCCGTCTATCCGTCACTCACCGTCCCTTAATACCTTAAAACCAACCTCTTCAGGCAAGCATATAACCTGGTCTAGACATTACCCATCTGACTACCCAATATGATCTAACCCGCCTTTCACACTCCTCTGGCAATCTATTTAC
The DNA here is from genome assembly GCA_019447015.1 of Hymenochirus boettgeri. Taxonomy (NCBI): domain Eukaryota; kingdom Metazoa; phylum Chordata; class Amphibia; order Anura; family Pipidae; genus Hymenochirus; species Hymenochirus boettgeri. The sequence continues at coordinate 124,134,842 of CM033470.1, forward strand.
TGATTCTCGCAACCTTATGTCTCACCCCCATATCTTGTAGACTGTAAGCTCTGTAAGGGCAGGGTTCTCTCTCCTATAGTATCATGGTATTTCTGTAAGAAACTCATCACTCTGTTTACTTATATTATGTATTACCTGTGTATGCAGGGCCGTTTCTAGCCATTTTAATGCCCTAGGCACCCTCCCACCTATGTGCGCCGCCCCCCCCCCCCAAAAAAAAAACCTTGGCCTGTCAAACTACAGTTGGGTTTCTTCCTTCTGCTTCTGACACCATCTACTGCGACTGTTCTTTATAGTGGGAACGCTTTACTAGTTGATAAGAGGCACATGCTGTACCAGGTGAGGCGGGCATGTATACATACTTTTGTATGAATGCAGCGACACTGGCCACAAATGAAATACTGAATGGAAGGACAGGATAGGTTTCAGTGGATGTGCGGTATGTGGCACCAGTGTTCCCCCCAGAAATTGTTTCCAGCTGGGTAGGGCCGAACAGGGAAATATGGTGAGATCTGAGACGTTTTACTCTTTCAGTGCTTTTCCAAGAATATTGGCATTAATAATTTCTGTGCCAGCAGAACATTACCATTAACCCTTTAGTGCCAGCAGACTTTACTATTAATACTGTCAGTGCCAGCACCTTTCCTGGGTATTACCATGAACCATTCAATGCCAACAGACTTTCCTATTAACACTTTCAGTGCCAGCAGGTTATTACCTTTAACCCTTCCAGCTGCCAGCATTGACATGATATACAGTATGTACCTGCTTTCCATGTCTCCTCCATTGAATTGTTCACTCCTCACCTACTCTAAGTTATAATTAGAGAGTTGGATAGAAAAAAGAAAGAGGCAGGGATAGGGATCTCATGGCTGCTAGTCAAAGGGTCACTGTTATAAAGACAGCTTTTACCTGGCATTTTAGAACTGTTCTCGTCAGTACTATTATCTGAGCTCATCCTCCCCCCTCCTTTCTTCAGCTTCAGTTCATTTGCAAATTACAAAATTTGTTACTATGTAGAGTGTGTGGAGTTCAGGTTCTGTACTAGATACAATGTTGCAGGTTACAGCTGAACAAGGAGAGCAGATATAAAGGCAAGTAAAAGCTGACAGGGAGATGCTAGGGAGAAGAATAGGCGCCCTGGATCAACATAGGTGCCCTAGTTCTTTGCCTAGGTGGCCAATGCCTAAAAACGGCCCTGTGTGAATGTAATATGTATGACTTTGTATATCCTATATAACCATCTATTTAATGTATGACTATGTAATTGTAAAGCGCCACGGAAGATGTTGGTGCTATATATATCCATCATAATAATAATACACACTAGAGAAAAAGTGCTTGCATGGGGATATGATCACTGTGTATAAATACATTAATGGGCCATACAACAAACAGTGAAACTATAGAAATGTCTTCCATTGGACGTGGTGATGGCAGGTTCAAGTTTAAAAAAAAAAAAGCTAGTTGGATTTCTAAAAATAAAAAATGCTGCATGTTACTTGCATTGATACATAGAGATGAAGTTGATCCAGGGATTTTTTTCTATCGCCACGATTACCACCCACCCCCCACACTGGGTTTTTGGGTTTTTTGCCTTCCTCTTGATCAGCTGTTAGGCAGATCATTTGGATATTGCTGAGTAGACTAAATGTCTTTATTCAACCTCAAATACTATACCATGTTTTTCTATCATGTTTTTGTTCATTTTTCCAGAGAAGCATGAATTTCTATGAAGGTCTGCATCTGGAATTCTGCATGTATGTATAAAAAATTGCACCATTTGGTAGCTGATGGTGCTTACATTCCAAAAACTAATAGGTGGCGTTAAATACTTACGTGCAAGTGAGATTCACCTAAAGCTGCGCAGCCTCCGGTAAATCCAATACTGTAGATTTGCCCAGAGAACGTGCGGCTCTGGGTGAATCTCCCTGTTGAGTAAGTATTGCAGGAGTTAAGCGATTGGGGAAAGGTGAGTATAATTGTCCTTTAAGAAAGTTTTCCTCTGTTACTTAAGTTAAGCTAATTTTGATTTACAATGGTAATAAGGGAGATGGCTTATTATATCTTGCTGCAGCAGAAATATATAATAGGAGTTTCCTTTCTCCAGTAGTGATTTTCAGGTTCTATAGCAAAGGATAACCAAAGATTGCCCACAATGAAGTAAAGGGAACATAATTGAGTATGTTGTTGCATATGTCAAAAAGCTAAACAAGTGGGCATTGCCACAGGCAGTGAAATAAGTTGCCCTGAGAATGGTTGCATTTTGGACAATGGAAATAAATATGTCCCTGTATTATTGCTTGTCTGTGTGGAAAGATATCATTTGTAGAAGATTTTCAACATAATTTTCTGGAAATAGGCTAAGGATAGAAGTTTTGAATGTGTTTCCACATTATATTTTAAAGCTAGGTCTAGGCAAGGGTATCCAGATAATGTATATGTGACACAAGCTATCTATCCAGTTTTGGACTGAGCCATAGGGTTACAGAGGAATTCCCTGGTGAGCCCACATCCCATTCACCCAAGAAAACTACTAAAATTTAATACAGGGGTACAGTAAGAAATGCATTTTAAAGTGTATATAACCTAAACCTCGCAAGGTCTAAACCAATTAAATCTGCTCCCAAATGTACTTACCAGCCCTCGTTCCCTTGGCTACCTTCTGCTGCCAAGGAGACAGACATAAAGGCATGCAGACAGACACATGCATAGACAGACAAATGTGCATAGACATAGACACATAAACACACGCATGCAGACAGACCCAGGAAAACATACTCGCATACAGACAGGCACACATACCCGTACACAGACAGAAATGCGCATTAAGATGCATAAACAGATACACCAGCATACAGACCCAAATGCATACATACATACATGCAGACAAGCACACATGCATACAGATACACACACAGGAGATGGGGTTTGGGTTTTTAGAGAACTGGGCTGACTTTTCTGTTGGCTACAGGCTCTTTAGTAGTGACGGATTGCACCTCAATGGTGGTGGTGCAACTGTTTTGGGGGAGAAGATGGCTAGGGGGTTGGAGGAGATTTTAAACTAGGTATGGGGGGGGAGGGAACATTTAACTACACAGGGGTAGATAGAGAAGTTAGGGATTTGGGGGCTAGTAACACAACGGAGGGAGGAGAAGGAGGAGGGTGGAGCATAGAGGATAAGGAGGCATGTACGACCATGTATGGAAGTAAATCAATTGATAATCTAAAATGTATGTTTACAAATGCAAGGAGTCTGGCTGGAAAAACCGGCGAACTTGAAATAATAGCGTTAAAGGAAAGGTATGATGTAATTGGTATAGCAGAATCATGGCTTAATGATTCACACGACTGGACAGTAAATATTGAAGGGTACTCCTTATTTAGACATGACCGAGTTAATAAGAAAGGAGGAGGAGTATGTATGTATGTTAAACAGGAATTGAAGCCAAATTTAAAAGATGGATTAGATGGGGGAGCAAACGATGCGGCAGAAACATTATGGGTGGAACTGTGTACAGGAAGCAAGAAGGTAGGTAAATTAATTGTTGGAGTGTGTTATAAGCCGCCAAATGCCGGGGAAGAGGTGGAAATGAATCTCCATATGCAGTTGGCGAAGGCTGCTGGTATGGGGCATGTTCTGGTTATGGGGGATTTTAACTACCCTGAAATAGATTGGAGTAATGGAACTGCCAGCACCTCAAAAGGTATAAAGTTCTTAAATTTCCTATATGAGCATTTTCTTTCACAGATGGTAGAAGTTCCTACTAGAAAGAATGCGTTGTTGGATCTGGTGATATCTAATAACCCAGAGCTCATTTTGGAGATGAAGGTAATGGGAAGCTTAGGGAATAGTGACCATGATATAGTGTCATTTAATATAGGTTGCAGAAAACTAAAGTGCACTGGCTTAACAAAAACTTTTAACTTTAGGAAAGCTAATTTTATGCTTTTAAAGGAATCGCTCCTGCTCATAGACTGGGGGGAACTGTTTCTAGGTAAAGATACTGAGCAGATGTGGACCACTTTTAAAGGGATATTAAACTATAACATTTCCAAATCGGTACCTTTAGGAAACAAGTGTAAAAAAATTAGGTCCACTCCTGCATGGCTTAATGCTCAGGTAAAAAGGGAAATGGAAAAAAAGAAAAGGGCTTTTAAAATTTTGAAAGCAGAAGGCACAGAACAGGCTTACAGGGACTTCAAAAGTTGTAATAAAGAGTGCAAGAAAGCAATTAAACTAGCTAAAATAGAAAATGAAACACGGATTGCCGAACAAAGCAAGTCCAACCCCAAGATGTTTTTTAAGTATATAAATGGTAAAAAAATGAGGACTGAGAATGTGGGACCATTAAATAATGGAGCTGAGGTGGTTGTAGAGGATGCCGAAAAGGCTAATCTGCTAAACCGTTTTTTTACATCGGTTTTTACTGTTGAGAATCCTTACAGTAGGGATTGTAACAATGTGCAGGGAGGAAATGAAGAGTTTTCACATTGGATAACAGAGGATATGGTACGGAATCAATTAGACAAAGTTAATATCAATAAAGCGCCAGGACCAGATGGATTGCATCCTAGGATTTTAAAAGAGCTTAGTTCAGTTCTAGCAAGACCACTGTGTCTCATCTTTTCAGATTCGCTTTTGTCTGGGAATGTGCCGCTGGATTGGAAAAAAGCCAATGTAATACCAATATTCAAAAAAGGTAGTCGTTCACAGCCTGGTAACTATAGACCTGTAAGCCTAACATCAGTGGTAGGGAAGGTGATGGAAACTTTGTTAAGGGATCATATCCTTGACTTTGTCTCCAGAGATCATCTTATTAGTAGTAGTCAGCATGGATTTATGAGAAATAGATCATGCCAGACAAATTTAATTGGTTTTTATGAAGAAGTGAGTAAGAAGTTAGATTCAGGCACAGCTGTGGATGTGGTATATTTGGATTTTGCAAAAGCCTTTGATACTGTGCCACATAGGCGACTAATGTATAAACTGAGGACTGTTGGCCTTGAAGAAAACATTTGTTCATGGATAGAGAACTGGTTATTGGACCGCAAACAGAGAGTGGTGGTTAATGGAGCTACATCTATGTGGGCTAAAGTTCTAAGCGGAGTTCCTCAGGGTTCTGTACTGGGGCCGCTTCTGTTTAATCTGTTTATAAATGACTTAGAAGGGGGCATTGAGAGCAAGGTCTCTGTGTTTGCTGATGACACTAAATTATGCAGAGCTTTGGAAACTTCCAATGATGTGCAAGTGCTGCAAGCAGACCTAGATAGATTATCAAAATGGGCAGCAGAATGGCAGATGAGATTCAATGTTGATAAATGTAAGGTGATGCATTTGGGATTTAATAATCCCTGTGCCACCTACACCATAAATAACTCTGTGTTAAGTGCATCTGAAATGGAAAAAGATTTGGGGGTTATGGTAGATAACAGACTTAGCTGTAGCAAACAATGCCAGGTAGCAACAGCTAGAGCTAGCAAGATATTGTCTTGTATAAAGAGGGGAATGGAATCAAGAGAGAAAAATATTATTCTCCCTCTTTACAAGGCACTGGTAAGGCCACATTTGGAATATGCGGTGCAGTTTTGGAATCCCATATACAAAAGGGACATCTTGGAAATTGAGGCAGTTCAGAGAAGGGCAACTAAATTAATAAGGGGAATGGAGGGGCTTGAATATGCAGGCAGATTAGACAAGTTAGGGCTGTTTACATTGGAGAAGCGGCGGTTGCGTGGGGACATGATAACCTTATACAAATATATTAATGGCCCATACAGTGAACTCTCTGGTGCATTGTTCACTAATAGGTCATATCAGAGGACTCGTGGACATCCTTTAAGGTTGGAAGAAAAGAAGTTTCATCTTCAAGTTAGGAGAGGTTTCTTTACAGTGAGAACGGTGAAACTGTGGAACTGTCTTCCAGCAGAGGTGGTAATGGCAAGTTCATTGAATAACTTTAAAAAAGGCCTGGATAAGTTTCTAAAACTAAAAAATATTGAGAATTACTGGTATTAATGCATATAGATCTGGTTGATCCAGGGATACTTTCCGATTGCCGTTTGGAGTCAGGAAGGAATTTTTCCCCCCCTTTTTTAGCTGGGGTTTTTTGCCTTCCTCTGGATCAACTGTTAGGTAGGGTTAAAAAAAAATAAATAAATAAAAAAAAAAAGTGAATAGGTTGGACTTGATGGACGAATGTCTTTATTCAACCTTAATTACTATGTTACATGGGTACAGACACACAGACAGACCCATACATTGACAGTCAAAGACACATGCATACAGACAGGCACAAACATGCATAGACACACACGCATACAGACAAACACATACAGAAAAACAGACAGACACACACACACACAGAGACATACACTCATGCACATACAGCATACTCACTCCCTGCTTGTGCGCATATGCCAAAGATAGTCAGACACATGCATAGAGACAGGCACAAACATAACACACATGCACCCCCCCCAAAAAAATTATATTTGGTTGGCAACCCCCCAAATTCTCAACCTCGCAAAGTTTATAAAATCCAAAGAAGCTTCTAACAGTACTTACCCAGTCTTCTTTCCCCCGGCGATATTTGCCAACCAAATATAACAAATTTAATTTTTTTTTGGTGGGGGGGTAGACATACCCTTGAAATAGCAAAGGTGGGAACTTCAAGATCAGCCATAATACTATATAACATCTTTTCAATGCTGGGATGAAGTGATGGTGTTGGGATCTTAAAGGAGAACTAAACCCAAAATAATAGTAAAACCATTTATCCCTCACCTCTGAATTCAGCCTCTTAGTGTAGAAATAATTTATAGAGCAATCTATGGCAATCTATGATAACATGGCTGGCTTCTAGTGTTACCTCTGAGTGTAGCCTTACAACACGTATTTAATGCAATGGCAGCAGGTCAGTTTCATGAGGCTACAGCCCACTTGAGCGCATGGAAGTACGCACAATCGCAATGATGCTCTTCCGGGCACTTCCACAATTGGACCTTATTGGAGAGCATGCGATACAGTCCAAAAATGGTGATCTCAAGTACTCAATAGTACACAGAAGCACAGTGCGTGAAGTTGGGCCGGTCCCATAAGATATTACATGCCTGCGCTCCCACTAGCCCAATCGGATTGCAAATCCTGATCTAAAATGCACTAGTGGGGCCTAGCCCTAAGAGTATGAGTCTTAAAGGGAAAGGTGCAACCCCATAAGAATTATACAGATTACTTTACAAGGAACTCTAAAGTGTATCTAATCACTCCATAAACGTGGACGCATGCACAGCAGCACACTAGTGTGGCCACATCAATTGGGCCACACTAGTGTGTGCTTTTAAAAACAAAAAAAAGTGCATTAGTGTGGCCTAGCCCTCATAAAAACAAAACAGCCCAGAGCTGTAGTTGCAAGACAAATGTCTGGTTATAATTTCTACAAGAAGCATAATGCAAGCTACATTGATTTCAGTGTAGCCATAAAGCATGCATTTAAAGCAATGGCGCTTAGCACAGCAGCATGTAGATTTCATATATGTTCTGGTCTTAAAGGCAAAGGTGGCAACCCTAGTCTTGCACTGTATCATATAAGAGGCTTAACTTAGCCACATTTAGTGTTTTTAATAGGTGTCCCTACGTGTTTCACTGATCAGAAAACCCCAACCCTTTAAATAGGTACACTAGTAAGAAATTGCACAGAGCTGTGCTAATTGCACTCTTCCTACCCTCCAACATTCCTCTTTAAGAAGGTCCACTTTCCACTAATATTGCTGCAGCTGTCAAGGAGATCTATACACCTTCACACTACAACACTTACAACAATAAATTGCAGGTGAAACGTAAAAAGACACAGGTCTGTAGCTGTGATTAGTTCAGATTTATTGCAAAACATGCGTGCTACATGTTTCAGACCCACTCGTCCTCAATTGGCTCCAAAACATGTAGAACACATGTTTTGAGGAAGGACAAGTAGATCCAAAACAAGTAGCACACACGTTTTGCAATAAACCTGCACTATTCACAGCTACAGACCTGTGTAGGGTTGTATTTGTTGGCTGCCCCGCACACCATCCACATCCACTTTTAAGTCTTGATGCTGGATGTTGCTTGATGTGTCTGAATTTTGACATTGAAACGTCACATGTTAATAAAACATTATTATGATTAAATCTGGTGTGCACTGATATTTTGGACATATTTGGACCTGTGTAGGGTAGCGACCTTTGCCTTTAAGACCTGAACACATATGAAATCTACATACTACTGTGCTAAGTGCCATTGCTTTAAATGCTGAAATCAATGTAGCCTACATCATGCTTATTATAGAAATCATAACCAGCCATTTGTCTTGTAGATTTCATAAATATTCGGGTCTTAAAGACAAAGGTGGCAACCCTATACCTGTGTCTTTGTATGTTTCACCGGCAATATATATGCTTATGATTGGATTTGGTGAAGTAGAGGCCGTAGGTGAGACATACATTATTTCAGATCTGGACACCGTAGATACCCAGACCTATATATACATCAAACTACTACTAGGAAAGTGTTAATCAGTGAATCTTTCTGCACCACCCGGGTGCTGGCAGGCAAGGGAAAATGTCAGATTCAGCTTTGGGGAAAAATTAGAACTGAAAATGAGCTAAAAACAGGAAAAGGGAAGGCCCCCGAGTGGAATCTTCCATGCTGAGAAGGATGTTGAGGCAAGTAGTTTCCAGCTCAAACTTTGATTTTTTGGGTTTCATTATCCTTTAAAGCTAAATTTATGCTGTTAAAGAAACCAATCCTTCATTAACCAATCCCTCATAGTCTGGGGGGATTTGTTCCTTGGTAAGGACATTGAACAGAATTGGACTGCTTGTTATAGAGGATGCTTGTGCTATAGCTAAATGGTCCAAAGGTAGAGTACTGCAACTGAGGCAGCAGCCTTACTATTAACAGGCACATTGCCAAGGAGTGTGCCTGGACCCAAAAAACTATATTGTTTAATATACAGTAAGTTCTCCAAACACACAATGTTAATATAAATGCCCCAAACACACTGTTAACATACGTAAATTCCCCAAACACACAGACTGTTGATATAAATACTCCAAACACACAGAATGTTAATATAAATGCCCCAAACCTACAGAATGGTAATATAAATGCCCCAAACCCACAGAATGGTAATATAAATGCTCTAAACCAAAAGACTTAATATAAATGCCCCAAACACACAGTCTGTTAACATATTGTAAACACCCCAAATACACAAACTGGTAATATACAGTAAATGTCCCTAACAAAGTGTTCTGTGCTTCTGTTTTGTAAATTTTCTGCTCTGCAAGTACTTCCAAAAAGATGGTAAAGTTAAGCACATGCCCCCATTTCCTTTCTCTTTCTAGCAACTAACTACCATGATTTGTGTTAGCAGCGTGGCATTGCAGGGATTATGACATTTTTATTTTAAAAACAGAAAAATAAATGTCATGCTATTCACGATAAAATGGTGTTTTTACCCGCTGAGCTGCTAAATCAGCCTTAACCTATATTTACACCCATAGATGCTGCCCAAAAAAGTGAACTACTGATACATTTACATAAAACCAATGAAATATTAATGACAGCTGTTAAGAATGAAATAATTAAATGTATACTAAAATGAGACAAAATTTAATGTACTCCAGCACTGTATTCAGAGCTTTCTTAGCTTTCATGGAAATGTGTAATATATTGTTTATTATTGTGTATATACTGTATACAATAAAACTGTAATAGTCTCTGATTGAAACTTTTAACACTCTGATTTAATTTTCATCCTTAACAGAAGTTAACGATTCAACTCTTCCTTGATATTATAATCAATGAGATAGATCAACAGACACAGCTTATGGTTCGTACAGACGCTCAATTTGCGAGCGAGCCACAACCCCCCGCCGGGCGGATCAACGAATGACTCCTGACCAAACCCATACACACAAATGATTCTCGTCCGCAATGGCCGTTCGTTGCGTGTAGCGCTCAGTGTCAGGGGGTCGAAATGCACATCATGCGTGTGTACGAGCCTTAAGGGAGAAGTGAGTCAAAGTTTGTTACATCATTGTGAATGTGCTTTGTCTATTGGAACAATGCTATCTGGAGACTCAAGATGTGCGCACAAGGCTTTACCCTTTAAGTAAAAGGGTATTATTGTGCTTTTACTTTAGAAGATATTTTTTCCAGAATTAGGGGAATAAGCTAAACCAGACAATCTATTAGATGGCATAGTTAATAATGTAGAGGTAACCATTCTATGCATCAAAAAAAACTCCCAACAATAGTGACTTTCTTCTATATTTAAAAAACTTAACAGCAACAGCAGGAGTTACCTTAAATATAATAGGAATATTTTCTCCCAGTGGATCCACATTCTGAAATGTAAGTTTCAGTGGCACTGCATTTGAATTGAAATGGGAGCATTCCTATAAGTTTAAGAAAAAAGTTCTATAAGCATATATGCAACATTAAATTTTATAGTATGTACACAATCTATTAAATACATTATAACAGAAAGGCAAAACACAGGGAGATTCAATAAAAGTTCTTACCGTTAAAAATGGTGCTAATTTTTCCCAAACCAATCATTAGCTTTCAAATGTTATCTATATACATAAAATGGGTTCTTTTAAACACTACTGTATCTTGCAGCATGAAGTTTAGATTTTTAACACACATATAACACAAATAATCTTCAGGGAGATTCAATAGAAGTTCTTATTGTTGAAAATGGTGCTAATATTGCCCCAACCAATCCGATGTTTTTTAACATTTGAAAGCTAACATTTGATTGGTTGGGGAAAAAATATTATTTTCAACATTAAGAACTTTTATTGAATCTCCCTGAAGATTTTTTTATGTATATAGATAACTCACAACTCATTAAGCAAAAACATAATTTTTTTAATTTATTGAAAAAAATTTTTTTAATTTGCATTTTTCCACTGTGTGACAAAAGAAGGGGAAATATCTCAAGGATTACCTAGATACACATGTAAAATGATTTTCATACAATAATAAAACATCATTATGATTATGATCATAGTGATACACCAAATCAGATAGCGAGGCCTGTCATTCCTGTGATTGTTCTTTATAGACCGTATCATATACTGTTAGCGCTCCAGAATGTCTCCTTTTCATTTTGGTTTTTTTTTTTATCCAAATCAATTACAACTTCATCTTTGACTCGACTCCTTGTGTAAGATTCTATGCATTGAAACATAGAAATATATAATAGTTATGTAATCTAAATAAAAACATACATTTAACTTTACAAAGAACCTTTCCCCCATATAAAAATTTTCATTTAATTTAATATGGCACTTAGCTTTCTGTTAAAAATTTTAATTGAACCAGCTGGTACATCTTTAAGAACTTTTTCCTCAGATGAAGCAGATGATTATTTTTCTTTTTATAATATGGGATGCTAGAATGTCCTCACAAATGTCTCCACAGGCAGTTTATGTTGAGACCTATTTATGTACTTTTACATAGTGATTTCCCTACAAAATTACTTCTTTAATGTGAATACAGTAACTTAGCTAACCTATGCAAAAATCTAATCTCTGCCATTTCAATCTCTGCAAGCCACTGTTAAATCAGTCAAGATCTTACTGGCTCTGGCAATTGCAGCATAGCATTGTTTGCTTCATCTAAGGTTGTTAACCTTCATAGCTCAAATGTTCTCATCCAACAAGGATTTACATAACACAGACCCATAAAGAGTATAAGGAGAACAGAGGCTTGTAAACCTCTTGAGGACCTATGGTTTATCAACATAGGTTTGTGAAAATACATAATGGCTTTAGAGATTTCTAAGCCCATAAGAGAAATAACTGCTGGCCTTAAAGGGCAAGTCCAGCCCTAAAATAAAAACTTACACACAGGTAAATCACCCCCCAAAACCCTAAACAGTAATAGTTTGAAATCTGAAAAAGTCTAACCTGAAACCCTGCATAATGTCCTGTTGCAAAATATAAATGTATCTATAGATATAGATAAACCCCTTGTAACTACATAATACACACTAAACAGTGTGGGTGCTGTGGGTCTATAAAGAAAAATAAATCCCATAAAAATACCCCTATACAATACATACATATAAGAAAAATATATATGAAACCACATCCTCCATCTTAAGCATCCATAAACTGGACATCCCCAGGATGAACAGGGCCAGCATGTAACAACTAGAGCTAAGGGAAGTTAAAAGCAGCAGTCTGATGAGCAGTAATAACAACACACTGGTAAGTGCCCTTCTGCGCAACCCTCTTCCTCCTGGGTCGGGGTAAGCACACCATACTTTAGTTGTATATACAAGCAACTGTTGGAGCAAAAGTGCAGTGAAGTGGATAAATGGTTAATAAGCAGGTAAGTAAGCAAGCAAGCAGAGTTCGACCCTGTTTATCGCAGTGTTAATGGTACAGCAGATAATTATGCCTCCACATTCAGCCAATACATTACCGCTCCTGTAGTGTCCCATAGCCAGCTTACTCCGTACACCTCCATATGTCGAGATATACCAGACTGTTCCAAGGATGTTCCTTAGTCCGCTCAGTCCAAACACCACCGTCTGTGGAAACACGCTGGCCCTGTACTGACCTATGCGGGTTTCGGAAGTCCTGCCTTCCTTCTTCCGGGTCTCCTTGATACTTCCGGACCTTTTTTTTAAAGCCATATTATGTGTTTTAAAATACATGCACCTACTGCAACAATGTTATTTCCTTAATGTTCCATGTTGCACATATTACTATAGGGGGAACTTTAAGAAGTACACTTCATCTTCCTGTATATAAATATCCAATACAGTCATAGCTAAATTTATTAGCCTAAAATTATATTAATATATTGCAGGTATAAAAACAACCCAAAGTATATAAAGTACCTACGTGTACTACAAATATCATAACATAACATGCCTAAATGCCTGACTACAAAGATGGCTCCCAAACACAATGGATTTATAAATGTATTATTAAATGTAATCAGCAAAAAACGCACATCCAAGCACCTTAATCGAACAGAACAGGCTAGAGCACCAAGACAGCTAGTGGCACATATTAAAGGGATGTTTGTTACAAGACACAGTGGTAGACAAGCTCTTCATTTAAACCACCTGGAGCCACTGTATTGGCTTCATATATCCATCTTGCTTCTTTTAGTAATAGGAATCTATTCCAATTGCCTCCCCAGGTAGGTTTATTAATCTTCTTGATGCCCCAACAGAGCATCCCTTCTTGGTTACTATTGTGGCATTGGGCATAGTGTCTTGCGACGGAGCTAGTTTCTTCTTTATTTAAGATATTTCTAACATGCGCCAAGATTCTTGTCCCCAGCTGTCTTATTGTTTTACATATGTAACTTTTAGCACAGGTACATTCCAGCAAATAAATTACACCAGTGGATTTACAATTAATGAAATTTTTGATCACATATTTATTATTATTCAATCCATATATGAAATCCTGTTTTTTCTTGCACATATATTGACAAGCCTTACATTGTCCACACTTAAAGGATCCCATTACATTCCCCTTACCTAACCAATTGGGTGGTATATTGTGTCTAAACTCGCTCCTGAGTACTTTTTGTCCAATTGTTGGAGCTCGTCTCGCTGTTACAAGTGCCTTTTCTGGTAAAATTTCTGAGAGTACCTTGTCTGAAAGTAATATGTACCAATATTTATTTAAGGTTTCGGTGATCCAAACCCAATCCTTATTTTATTGTGTAATTAAACATATTGGATTCTTTTGCTGGTCCGAACATACCTTATTGTTAAATAACAAAGATGTTCGATTCTCCAAAACGTGCTCTTTTATAGGCTCTCTTTAGCCATTTTTCTGGATAGCCCCTTTGCTGAAACCTTATTTTGAGATCTTTCGCTGCTTTTTCAAAATCTGCAAAATTTGTGCAGTTTCGATGTAAGCGAAGGTATTGGCCTATGGGGATACCCCTAAGCAAATTGAGTGGGTGCATGCTTTGTGCTCTTAAAAGAGCATTCCCTGCTGTGGGTTTTCTATACACCTCTGTCTGTAACTCCCCTTTATTTTTTTCTTTCTGTTCTCAAAAGGTCTAGGAAGGGTATCTGTGTGAACTTTAAGTTCCAATCATTGTGGTTGATGGTGTCTATAAATCTGTTAAGGTCCTTTTCAGTGCCCTCCCAGAGAATAATGATGTATGTAACGTGCCCACAATGATATATTAGACCATTCCCATGACAAATCCTCACTCATAATCACCTCCTTTTCCCAAAGGTACAAATTGGCATATGTGGGAGCACATGCCGTACCCATCGCAGTCCTGGTCATTTGGCAAAAGTAGCTCTGATCAAACATAAAGCAATTATTCTGCAGGACCAGTTTTAACAATTCCAATACGAAGTGTGACTGTTGAAGGAATTGAAGGATATAATGATTCAACATCAATGCTAACAAACAGTTTGTTCATATACCTTCAGTTTGTCAAGGCGTTTTACCACCTCTCGCGAGTCCTTAAGGTAGGACGGTAGACCTTGTAAGAATGGACGTAATGCTGGGTCCACATATTTTGAGATGTTTTCGGTGGGCCCCCCTACCCCTGAGATGATGAGGCGTCTTGGTGGATGCCTCAAATTTTTGTGTAGCTTGGGAATCTAATAAAAGCATGGTATACTTGGATATTTAATAAAAAGGGAAATCATATAAATTAATTGCTTAATTGGTTTTATAGGGTTTCCTTTCAGCCTCTCATATTGATTAGGGGCCTTAAGTTGTTTCATAGCTTCTTTAACATAATATTCACTATCCAGGACTACTATGTTACTGCCTTTATCGGACGGTTTTATCACTATTTCTGGATTTTCTGATCATTCCTTAAGGGCTACCCGTTCTTCATTAGTTAAATTATGAGTAAATTTTTCCTGACTTCATTCTCTACACTTTCAACAAAAAGTTGGATAACTGGGTAACTAGATGCTGATGGAAAATATCTAGATTTTCCTTTTAGACCCTGATATCCAATCTGGTTCCCCTTGTCTCCCTGTAAACGTTGTTCTAGTGTTTCTAGGGTGGTGGTGTTGACATCCCCTGAGGTTTCTAACAGGGAGATGAGTGTATTCATGTTAAGGGTATCTATAATTTCCTTTTCATTCTCTTTTTTATTATTTTACCCCATATTCTCTTTATTAGTAAACATTTTCTAGCAGATTTTGAAAAAGCAGCGAAAGATCTCAAAATAAGGTTTCAGCAAAGGGGCTATTTAGAAAAATGGCTAAAGAGAGCCTATAAAAGAGCATGTTATAGCGATCGAACATCTTTGTTATGTAAGAATAAGGTATGTAAGGACCAGCAAAAGAATCCAATATGTTTAATTACACAATACAATAAGGATTGGATTTGGATCACCGAAACCTTAAATAAATATTCGTACATATTACTTTCAGACAAGGTACTCTCAGAAATTGTACCAGAAAATGCACTTGTAACAGCGAGACGAGCTCCAACAATTGGACAAAAAGTAGTCGGGAGCGAATTTAGACACAATATACCACCCAATTGGTTAAGTAAGGGGAAGGTGATGGGATCCTTTAAGTGTGGACAATGTAAGGCTTGTCAATATATGTGCAAGAAAAAACAGGATTTCATATATGGATTGAATAATAATAAATGTGATCACAAATGTCATTACCGTATATACTCGAGTATAAGTCGACCCGAGTATAAGTCGAGGTACCTATTTTTACCTGAAAAATTTGTAAAAAGGGATTGACTCGAGTATAAGTCGAGGGTAGAAATTATCACCACTACTGCCTTCTGATTCTGTGTTGTTTTTAGGCTTTAGTTGCCCTTTAAATGGACAGCAGAATTCCCATACATGAATCCCATACAGTAATAGCCAAATCCAGTAGCAGTAACCTCCAATTCCTTGGCACTCCAGATGTTTGGAAACTACAACTCCCAGCATGCTTTGTTGCTGTGAGTTTCAGTTTCCAAACATGTGGAGTGGCAAGGTTCAGTAAGCTTTTAATTAAGCTTACCATCATTTACAATTCTCCTGAACCCCATATAGTAAAGGGCCCTCTGACCCCCATATAGTAAAGGGAACTCTGACCCCCATATAGTAACATATAGTAAAGGGAACTCTGACCCTCATATAGTAAAGGGAACTCTGACTCCATATAGTAAAGGACTGTCTGACCCCAATAGTTAAAAATGTCCCCTCAGAGTTGTAGTTTCAAGCTGTCATTTGCACTGAACTAGCAGCTGTTTTTTGCCCCGAACTGAGGAGACCCATCAGATTTACAGCATCCAGATGAGCAGTGACAGTGCTGAATGAGTCCAGAAGCCAGACTACAGGAAGCAGGAAGTGTAAAGGCAGATCAGCTCCTGTAACTTTCTATGCGGGTTAACACAGCGCCACCTCCTGGTTACTATACGCAATTGCAGAATTTGGATCTAAATTAGGACTTGACCCGAGTATAAGTCGAGGTTAGGTTTTCAGGCTAATTTTAAAGCCTGAAAAATTCGACTTATACTCGAGTATATACGGTAATTGTAAATCCACTGGTGTATTTTATATGCTGGAATGTACCTGTGCTAAAAGGTACATAGGTAAAACAATAAGACAACTGGGGACAAGAATCTTGGAGCATGTTAGAAATATCTTAAATAAAGAAGAAACTAGCTCCGTCGCAAGACACTATACCCAATGCCACAATAATAACCCAGAAGGGATGCTCTGTTGGGGCATCAGCAAGATGGATATATGAAGCCAATACAGTGGCTCCTGGTGGTTTAAATGAAGAGCTTGTCTACCACTGTGTCTTGTAACAAACATTCCTTTAATATGTGCCACTAGCTGTCTTGGTGCTCTAGCCTTTTCTGTTCGATTAAGGTGCTTGGATGTGCGTTTTTTGCCGATTACATTTAATAATATATTTATAAATCCATTGTGTTTGGGAGCCATCTTTGTAGTCAGGCATTTAGGCATGTTATGTTATGATATTTGTAGTACACGTAGGTACTTTATATACTTTGGGTTGTTTTTATACCTGCAGTATATTAATATAATTTTAGGCTAATAAATTTAGCTATGACTGTATTGGATATTTATATACAGGAAGATGAAGTGTACTTCTTAAAGTTCCCCCTATAGTAATATGTGCAACATGGAACATTAAGGAAATAACATTGTTGCAGTAGGTGCATGTATTTTAAAACACATAATATGGCTTTAAAAAAAAGGGCCGGAGGCATCAAGGAGATGAGACCCAGAAGAAGAAAGGCGGGACTTCCGAAACGCACGTAGGTCAGTACAGGGCCAGCGTGTTTCCACAGACGGTGGTGTTTGGACTGAGCGGACTAAGGAACATCCTTGGAACGGTCTGGTATATCTCGACATATGGAGGTGTGCGAAGTAAACTGGCTATGGAACACTACAGGAGCGGTAATGTGTCGGCTGAATATGGAGGCATAATTATCTGCTGTGCCATTAACACTGCGAAAAAACAGGGTCGAACTCTGCTTGCTTGCTTACTTACCTGCTTATTAACCATTTATCCACTTCACTGCACTTTTGCTCCAACAGTTGCTTGTATATACAACTAATTTATGGTGTGCTTACCCCGACCCAGGAGGATAAGGGTTGCGCGGAAGGGCACTTACCAGTGTGTTGTTATTACTGCTCATCAGACTGCTGCTATTAACTGCTTAGCTCCCTTACTGTCTAGTTGTTACAAGCTGGCAATGTTCATACTGGGGACGCCCAGTTTATGGATGCTTAAAGGGCATGTCCACCCCCAAAACTATAATCCCCCCAACTACTGGCCCCACCATGTAGTGTAGTTTAATCCTTACCTCACATCCCAGCTCCATAGGGTTCTCCTGTAGTCCCCCCCCAAAGTCCCAAAAACTGCCCAGCAGGAGGCTAGCAGAGTCCATATAGGACTCTGCCTCCTATCTGGCCTCTGGGAGAAGTTTGGCATGCGTACTGCAGCCCTTCTCCCCCTCCCTCCCTCTCCGGATTCCCTCTCCCTAGCATTAATTCCCTTTAATACAGTATTCCCCCTGGTCTCCCAGCCCCAACCGCATCATTTTTATTTTTAGAAAGCTCCCCAAACTTTTACTTACCTCCCCTCTTTCCACCGCTGCACTGAATGACTGGCAGCCGCGTCCGTGATTGGCTGCCGCTCAGCCAATCACAGACTCGACTGCCGGTCCCGCCCCTCTGCTTGCATTTTCTCGCAAGCAGAGGGCTGGGAGCGCGGCGGAGGAAAGAGGGGAGGTAAGTAAAAGTTTGGGGAGCTTTCTAAAGATAAAAATGATGCGGTTGGGGCTGGGGGACCAGGGGGAAGGCTATATTAAAAAATCGATTTAAGGGTGGACATACCCTTTAAGATGGAGGATGTTGTTTCATATATATTTTTCTTATGTATGTAATGTATAGGGGTATTTTTATGGGATTTATTAATAAAGATGTATATTTTTGGTGGAACTTTCCTAAATGTTTATTTGTGTCTACATAGCATATTTATTTGTAGACTATATATTTCCCCATTTACAATAACTATTTTGAGTGCCTCCCTTTAGGAGTATAGTGGGTTACTTTTGGCTTCTTTGCTGTACTTTAATATTCTATTTAATAATCCTGTTGTCCCTGTTTCTGCTTTCTGGTTCTTCCAGTAAGCAACTGTCAGTTATGAATTTGACAGTTGACATCACAGCCAATGACTAAATGTAATCCCTTAGCTGCCTTTTCTGAGCATGCCCAGGCTCAGTACAGATTTCTAAATTGCTCAGTTTCCATGAGGCTTTCAGAAGCATAGCAGACATACAGTAATGAATTCAGAGGACAAAGTATGATATATCAACATATTTTAAAGAGGCCATTCTTTTTAAAAGATATTCTTATGATGGTGGAGTTGTCCTTTAGATAGACTGAACCAGAAGAAGTGGTTAACCAACAAAAGCTTGAAATACTCTGGGACGTCACAAATTATTACACAATTTACACTTTTCTGAAGGGCACTCATCTGGAAATCATAAATAGATAAAAGTAAGTTTGTTACATACTCAATCAATGCATTTCGGCCATCTTACTCAGGGCCATCGTCAGAATTAAATACAGCTAATGGAATTTAAAGGTGAGTGACCATCCCGATCCAACCCTCATCCCGCCCCCGTGAAAACCTCCATAAGCTGTTGTGTTAAATATCTAATGATGAGAGATGCTTATATCTCTCCCAGTCCCAGGTACATACCATGCCTATCTTTAAAAGCTTACTATTACCACTAATGAGGTGATCACAGCCCTCCCACAGCCAAAAACCCATAGTAGCAAAACCTTGTTTGTGTTCCCTGTTGAAATATAAACCTATAAAGTGTCTAATTGCCAAAGGCAAGACACTCAACACCTCCAATAGAATTCCATAACGATTTTCGGTTCGAATCCGTCTTTTACCAACAAATAGAGGGCACGGCAATGTGCTCAAATGTGGGCTCTTCGTTCGCAAACTTGTATATGGAGGACTTTGAGACACAATCCATTTACCCGGGTTATAGCGATAAAATAGTTACTTACAAAAGATATATCGATGACTTGTTTTTTGTATGGAGGGAAACCATTAAGGAATGTGAGGGTTTCGTGGAATCAATTAATCAGTTGGAGTCCCCATTAAACTTACCATGGTGGCCAAGACGGATACGATTGATTACCTGGACTTGAGGACTTACAAAGAGGAGCCCACAGACCACAATAGACTGGTCCATGCGACCAGCTGTTACATGGAATCACAAAAGAGGGGGGTAGTTAGAACAATTCTAACCCAAACAACATGGAGAAACAATTGATTGATATGAGAAACAAATTCCTAGATGAGGGTAGGATCAAACATGCAAGGAGGAAAGGACCCCTAGGAATTAAGCTAGTGTAAAGGATGGTATAAATAGGGTCCCCCTAGTACGCCAATATACTCCTCTCAGCAAATATTTGTGGGACAGTGTATGATCATATTGGAATATATAGTGGAATGGGATCAAAATTTATCTTTCAGCCATACTTTCCCCATATTTGTATATAAATGAGAAATGAGGGGAAAACTTAAAAAATACCTTTGTGAAAACGGATTTAAAAGCAAGTGGGCCACTTGAACATGGTAAGACTTTAGTACCCACTAGAAATCCTTGCTGCCATAAATGCCAGGGCTGTATGGCATGCAGGTATGTACTTACGGGCCTTGATTACCCCCATCCATTGGGAGGAACGAAGAATCAAAATCAGATTTAACTTGAACTGTTTGAGTAGCAATGTTATTTATCTCATCATCTGCCCATGCAGCAAACTCTATGTAGGGAGCGGCTGCGAGTGGAGCGGCGGGTAAGGTAAGTTCCAGGTCCTCCGAGCGTCCTATTATTCACAGGGAGGTGAGAATAAGCGTTCTCACCTCCCTGTGAATAATAGAAACGAATGGCACAGAATTATTTTTGGGAGTTTAGGGGAGTTTACAGTCGCTTTAATTTACAAAA
This sequence comes from Hymenochirus boettgeri, assembly GCA_019447015.1. Lineage (NCBI taxonomy): Eukaryota > Metazoa > Chordata > Amphibia > Anura > Pipidae > Hymenochirus > Hymenochirus boettgeri. The sequence continues at coordinate 124,155,362 of CM033470.1, forward strand.
GGTACATTGATTACCTGTTCTTCCAATGGAAGGGTACAGTACAGTTAACACTAATTCAATTGGACTCTCCTGTTAAATTGACCATGGTGGCCAACATATAATTAATAAATAGGATCTGAGGAACTATAAGGAAGGAGACTCCATATGTTACACATTATATTCCAAACCCACAGACTGGAATACATTGGTCTATGCCAATAGCGGCCACCCAAATAGGGGAATAATCTATTTGCAATGTCTCAGAGTGATTAAGAACAAGTCTAATCCCAATAATATGGAAAAACAGCTGGCAGGAATTAAGGATACATTTCTGGAACGTGGATACAACGAACAAACAATACAGGCTCAATGGTATTGAGTATGTATAAAGGATACTGAAACCATGACTTACTCCTAAGGAGTAAAAAAGTGAATCCAAAGTCCCTTTGACTATACACACCCCCTAGCAAACATTTGAAATACAGCATACACCAATGCTGGGAAATAATAACTGGGGACAATAATCTCCCCTTCGGTAAGCACATCGCTTATTTGCATATAAACAGGGCAAAAATCTAAAAAAATCTGTTGTTAAAAACTGATCTGAAGACTGAGGCATCTACGACCGAAAATAAAACATGGCTCCACATTAAAAAAACCCTGATGACGGCCAAATCCAATATGGCCAAAAGGCATAGGTAAACTGGACCTACACAAATAAATATATCACTTATACCTTGGAGTGCTTTGATGCTGTCACAGGAACAGGAGTGGCTTATCTAGCACTTAAATTAGCACATTGTGCTAGAGAGGAGCTGAAACGTTGTCAATATGCAATTTGCACAATAAAATTTGATATTTGAAAAATCCCTGTGTGCACTAGATCCCTCCCAGGAACTGACCACATAACCTAACCCACCTTTTTGGAACACTTTCCTTTAAATTAACCCCTTATCGTATTACAATACCTACGGTAATCTATATCTCATATTAGGAAAACAGACATGGTGCAAATACACTGTACACAGTCTGGTTTTTTGTTTTTTTTGTCTGTTTTCCTAATACCGTATATAAAAAAAAGCACTGAATATGGTCTATTGAATTGCTGTTATATATATATATATATATATATATATATATATATATATATATATATATATATATTTATTTTTATTTTTTTTTACATTTATTTTTCTAACTAAATATAATACCGTGTTCATCTAAGATCTTAGGTGTCACATCCTTGATTAACTGCATGGAAGGAAGGGCCAGCTTACTCTGCCAGAATTGGGACAATAATTATCCTTAAATATCTGGTTATTAATGCAGGTAATAAAGTGCAAAATATATCAGTTGGGGTTGGGGGCAGGTAACAGACAATTGAGCAGTTTTTTGTTTTAAGGGTGAACATGCCCTTTAAATCGTAACTGTGACCCCAAACTGAGTGGGACCTACTGGGGTTAATACATATAGGGCCACAGAGAGCCGCTAACGATACGAGCCAGGTTCCCTGCACTTATTAAATATAGCAATAGCAGCTCTCTGTAAATCAAATTATCTTAGCGAAAAATCTAAGCTGCATTATTGTAAGTGAAAAGGGTTGCAGGCGGCTGAACGGTTCGCTTCCAGAAACCGGTAATTTTAGCCTAATTACCCCCCAAAACCTACGGGTTTTAACCTTACCTTAAATCCAACGCTTTCATGCTGACATATACTTGCTTTTACCTCAGTCGATCCCTTGCCAAAAGTCCCGCCTCCTTCCAGGGATGTACTGTCAGTCCTGGCCGCAACAGATACATAACGTCCAATGACTGACAGTCCATACCTGGAAGAGATGGTTACGAGTATGCTCTGCTCTCATTTATGCGAAACTTGTAAATTGTATTCAATTTACAAGCATTTATTAAAAGTGTTCAAATAGCCCCTATCTAATAATCTGAAATGGCAATGTTTAGCATACCTGTGGCACTATGCCTTTAACAAGAAGGCTAGGACTCAGTGGAAGTCGGCAGGAACCATTCACAGTAAAAAATTGCTTGACATCTTCAAGACCTTCCCTGAGTATTGTCTGTGTAAAAAAAAAATGGAAATAACTGTTCTTGTACAGAAGTCTGAACAATCATTACAAATATTGAATTTAGTTCATCATTATAAATAAATAATTAAGTGCAACAATAAAGTTACAGAGGGCCATATTTGGACAGGCCATAAAAAGACAAATCAGGCATGTCTATAATGACTATTACAGTGCTATGTCTGTTAAAATGCCCCAAATGCACTCTACAGCATCCAGTGGCAACACCTCAGCTAAAGTTTACCCATTATTGCATAACAACCAGGAACCTTATTCTGTCAGCAGCAGAATGTATGGTCCACTGGAAATTTGCCACCAGCAACTAAAAGCCACAAGGGCTGCAGTTTGAGGTAGCCCAGCCAAGGAGTCTAAGCTGAAAGCCAACTCATTGTAAGTCTTATGCATAAGTAAAATGCCATTACAGTACCTGCCAGTTTAGCTACTAAACCAGAATTGTGTTCTACTTGCCCTTGCTATTTTTGTGCCCCATTGATTGCCCTGACTGATATTTTGATTGGTTGGGCATAAATCAACCAATTAAGCCTTGTTGTTTCCAAGAAGTCTGTACTTGTCGGCTTGGTTGTTCAGTAATTCATAGGTTTTCAAACATTGCGATATAGTTAAACAGTGCAGCCAGAAGGAGTTTTAGTCCCAAAGTTGCCCTGTGTAAGCAGAGGCAGTGCTACTACTTTAAATCAAGACAAATAGGTGGTGGAAGTGGGGAGGGAACGGGAGAGGGTGAGTTTATAGGAAAAAGCGAAACAGAATGCAAAAGAGAACAGGGGGAGGGAAAACAGGGAAGGAAGAGTGTAAAAATTAAGGATTACCAGGTGGGGCTGAATGAAAAAAGGGATTCAGAATAGCAAATACGTGGAGGAATTACATTAGTGTAAGATGAAAGGGGCAATATAAAATAGATAGAAGGAGGAAAAGCTAGAGGGAATAAGAGAGGAATCAGCAGAATAAAATAAGGGCTTAAGAGATATCTCATACAGGAAAGAAATGATAAATAAATATGAAGAAACCATGAAGAAAAAAAAGAAGAGAGTAGGAAAAAAGACAAATAAAACAAAAAACAAAGAAAATCAGGCTGGAAATCCTTCGCTGAAATTACAAAAGAAAAACAGGAAACCAATAAATACAGCAAAAGAGACTGTAAATAGAACTGTAAATAACAAATGAGAAAACAAGAAATCAAATCATCGTCACTGTTCATGGCAGCAATTACTAAATATGGAACTTTGGGCAGAAAACCGATGGAAGGTCTTAACTTAAACTTATCCTCTAAAATGAAAGTTTCTGGCAGGTTCAAATGGTGCCAAGATTAAAGGGAAACTAAACTGAAAAAAATTACATGCCTTTATCCTTTTCACTAAGCCTAAAAAAATGTTTAAGTATATTAATAGTAAGAAGATGAGGACTGAGAATGTGGCACCATTAATTAATGGGGATAAGTTAGTTACGGAGGATGGCGATAAAGCAAATGTCTTGAATAATTTTTTTTCCTCTGTATACACTATAGAAGATCCAAGTACAGATATCATAGAGTATAGTAGCAATAATGGTATAAAAGATTCAAGTGCACTTTGGTTAACCGAGGATATGGTACAGAAAGAACTAAATAAGGTTAATATTAATAAATCTCCTGGACCGGCTAAATACATCCTCGGGTACTTAAGGAGCTAAGTTCAGTTTTCTCTAGGCCATTGTTTCTTATTTTTGCCGATTCCCTCATGTCCGGTGGTGTGCCTCTGGATTGGAAAAAGGCTGATGTTAGTCCAATATTCAAAAAGGGTAGTCGTTCACAGCCGGGTAATTACAGGCCTGTAAGTTTAACTTCAGTGGTGGGGAAGATCCTGGAAAGTTTAATAAGGGAAAATGTTCTAGAGTATGTTTCAAGGACTGACATTATAAGTAGTAACCAGCATGGATTTAGGAGGAATAGATCTTGTCAAACTAACTTGCTTGGCTTTTATGAGGAAGTAAGTAGAAATTTAGACTCTGGCATTGCAGTAGATGTAGTTTACTTGGATTTTGCCCCCATAGGCGACTAATGAATAAGCTAAGGTCTGTTGGTCTGGGGAGTCACATTTGTACATGGATAGAAAATTGGTTAATGAATAGGATGCAGAGAGTAGTTGTTAATGGGGCTTCATCATTATGGACTAAAGTGCTAAGTGGGGTGCCACAGGGTTCTGTGTTGGGGCCACTTCTATTTAATCTATTTATTAATGATTTGGAAGTGGGTATTGTCAGCAAGGTTTCTGTGTTTGCTGACGACACAAAACTTTGTCGAGCATTAAAAACTTCAGAGGATGTGAAATCGTTGCAAGGGGATCTAGATAGATTATCACATTGGGCTGCTACCGTAAGTGGCAGATGAAATTCAATGTTGATAAATGTAATGTGATGCATGTTGGACGTAAAAATACTTGTGCTACTTATACTATAAATGGCTCTGTGTTAAGTGAATCCCTGTTGGAAAGGGATCTTGGAGTTTTGGTGGATAACAAACTTAAAGGTAGCAAGCAGTGCCAGGCGGCAACAGCCAGAGCCAGCATGGTATTGTCTTGTATAAAGAGAGGTATGGATTCAAGGGAGGAAAATGTAATTCTCCCTCTTTACAAAGCATTGGTAAGGCCTCATTTGGAATATGCAGTGCAATTTTGGAATCCTGTGTACAAAAAGGACATCTTTGAAATGGAAAGGGTTCAGAGAAGGGCAACTAAATTAATAAGGGGATTGGGGGAGCTTGAATATGAAGAGAGACTGGAAAAGTTACAATTATGTATGCTGGAGAAAAGGCGCTTGCGTGGGGATATGATTACTGTGTATAAATACATTAACGGGCCATACAATAAACTATCTGGGGCATTGTTCACCAATAGAAAATGTCAAAGGACACGAGGACATCCCTTAAGACTTGAAGAAAAAAGGTTTAGGCTTCAAGCTCGGAAAGGGTTTTTCACTGTGAGAACGGTAAAGCTATGGAACTGTCTTCCAGTGGACGTTGTAATGGCAGGTTCATTGGTCAGTTTCAAAAAAAAAGCTGGATGAGTTTCTGCAAACAAGGAATGTTGCAAGTTACTGGTATTGATACATAAATTAGAGTTGATCCAGGGAAATTTCCGATTGCCACTTGGAGTCAGGAAGGAATTTTTTCCCCCTTCATAAATTTGGTAGTTTTTTTTTGCCTTCCTCTGGATCAACAGTTAGGCAGGAAATGAGGATATTGCTAGATGGGTTGGACTGGATGGACGTATGTCTTTATTCAACCTCAAATACTATACTATACTTTTAGTGCTGTCAGGAACTTGATCCCTTTTTGCTCTTAGTGCTCCCTGTCACTAGATCTCCTCATGTCCTGTTCAGCTCACTCCTATTTAGTATGCATGTCTCCTCTCCATGTATCCACATTCCACCCCCTCCCAAAACTGAGGCACATCTAGAGTGTGGAGCATGTGCAGCAGAGATGATCTGTGCACTACACTACACCCAATAGCATTTACCTAGTGATTTTGTGTTATAGTAAAAGTGAAAGTAATTACCTCCCAACATTTGGAAAGTCCAACGAGGGACAAATGTATGGCATGCGGCCGCGCACGCCAATTTTTTTGGTCACTTTTTTAAAAGCCCCACCCACTTTTGAGGTAATGCCCATTTTAAAGACCACTACTGCCATTTTACATTGTTGAGCTGACTACACTGGCTAATAAACTGGAGGGCTTGATAACACTGGGTAATGAACTAGATTGCTTACTTCACTGGGTAATGAACTGGAGGGCTTGATAATGCTGGGTAAAGAACTGGAGGGCTGACTTTGCTGAGTAATGAACTGGAGGGCTTGATAACACTGGATAATGAACTGGAGGGATGACTATATTAAAGAAGCCAGAGGAAAACATGCTGTGCCTGTTATTTAACACCAGATGGAGGTTGCAGTGTAAAACTGGCACCCCTCACTGACCCCCTGCCCCTTACTGTTAAAGGGCATCTATAGTGAAAAAAACACATTGCCCCTTTGCAAAGTTAAATTCATGTACTCTGTGCTGCCTTAATCCTATCTCTTGTCAGTGACTTGGTTTAACCATGGTGTCAGATCTATGTGCAGCACTCCCCCCTTCCCCCTCCCCTCTGTTACCTCCTCCATGTCTCAACTTCGGCTAACGACAAGCTTCTCATGAGTTAAAAGTTCAACATCCTGAAAAACACACCCACGCACAGTGACCAATAGAAAGCAAGCTGTCCTGGAGACATGGAAGAAGGAGATCAGTACAGTTTACGATCTCTCACTTTATGACCCATCATCAATCAGTGAAAGCTATTAAGAAGGGGGGTCAAATGCAGCCTTAGATCTGCCATCAAAGCTACCTCTCTCCCCCTGCTAATGCTGTTATCTCTATGTTTATTACAGAGCAGGGAAGGGGGATCACGTCACAAGGATTTGATTGACAGTCCAAGAAGGAGTAGAGAAATGCAATCACGTATTCTTCTAACTGGTGTATCTCAGGACAGAGTGGGAATCTGAAAAAAGTGAAAACTCTCTGGGGGTTGTGGGAAATTATAGAACACACAGAAAGAAAGAAAAAAAAGTTCATTTTCCCACTATAGATGCCCTTTAAACTAACTGCAATGTCCATCTGGGGTTTGCTTTCAGTAACAGGCAACTTATTAACCCTTCAGTGAGGGAAGGGTTGATAAGTTGCCTGTTACTGAATACAAATCCCAAATTCAGTCTGTACTAACCTAGACCATGTGTTTCAGTCTTCCTCTCCACACTATCAGGGAGATTCAATAAAAGTTCTTATCGTTTAAAATGGTGCTAATTTTGCCCCAACCAATCAGATCTTATTTAACATTTGAAAGCTAACATCTGATTGGTTGGGGTAAAAATAGCACCATTTTAAATTATAAGAACTTTTATTGAATAACCCTGTATATCCCTAGCAGCTCCGTTCAGTACAAAGAGACCTTCCCCCAGCAGGCAGGAACTGCAGGTTCCTAAAGCCTGCTGCTTCACTTCCGGTTTTCTGTTTTTTAGCTTTAAAATTTTGCCAGGCACCGGGACATCGCAGGAACACAGAAGGGGTGCCGGGACATTAATAATATCAGCCTGGAAACTTAACTTAGCTAATTTTGCCCACTCAAGTGCCAGGCCATCAAAGATAGGTATTCCAAATCTTGATTTTGAAAGGGCCCCTGCATCAACCAATCTTGAGTGTGTGGAATTCTCACTGGGTTGTCTATTGCTAACGATAGCAGAAACCATGCTCTCTTTGGCCATGCCGGAATGATTGTCTTTCGCTTTGTCCTTCCTAATCTTTTGAAGTAATCTATATTTAAGGGAGAAGGAAAATATATAATTCAGGCTCAATGTTCAGGATTGATTCAATGTGTCCGTCGCTAGTGCTTTTGGATTTAAGTCCCTTGAATAGAATTTGTTACATTTCTTGTTCTTCTCTGTGGCCATCAAATCCCCCTGAGGTCTTCCCCACCTCGGAACTAAGTCCAGAAAAAATAATGGACTAAAACTCCACTCTCCTGGGTTTAAATCTTGACAGCTTAGGAAAAAAAATAGCTTTTCTTCTACGTTGACACCAGCCAGTGAAAGGACAACTTCTCTTGTATGCCGATGTTATAGTTTTTCCAACAGATCATCTAGGTAATGATAGACTGCAATTCCCTTTGTTCTTACATAGGCCACAAGCATTACTATCACTTTTCTGAAAACCCTTGGAGACTGCGAGAGTGGCCTCCTGTTGGCCTCCTGTTTCGAAACAAAGGCATTTTCTTTAAAGGGTATCTCCACTGGTAAAGCAGTTGAGTTGAGTTTTACTGAAGAAAACGGGATGTAAAGCAGCTGTGTCTAACCTTCCATTCTTCAATAAAACTTTCAAGAGCTGGAAGCCAGAAACCAAGGGATGGAACTTACCGATCGTTTGCTCCTCCGCCGCTTCATCTGACAGGTCCCAATCCGAATGATGCACTGGAAATGTCTTCTTTTTAACTGACACAAAAAGTTTATCCACTATTGACAGCTTGGTGTCTTCTGCTGAAGGAGAAAGGGGAATCCTTATAGCTCTGATTATGTTCTCTACAATAGTGAGATCGAAATTTGACTCTGAATCTTAAAATCTTTCTCCTCATCCTCTGATTGGACATATGAGGGTGATCCAGGCTCCTTCAATAATTCCGCTTCCGAAAGAGCATGTCTATAGGAAGTCCATCTTGGACTTAACTGAACTTTCTTTAACAGCTTGCACCACTGCAATCTTTGACACTAAAACTAGAGTGTCCAGCTCTAGGTGGAAGGCACAGGTGTCTACTGTTCAGCAGACTCTGAGGGCTTTTTAGAATCATTATCCAAACTTTTAGCAGGCTTCTCTGATGATTAGAGGCTGCAGGAAAAACTAGAGACAAAATGAAAAAACTTTTTTTTACCAACACCCTCTACTTTAACAATCTTTTTATTTTTCAATTATTATGTCCATCTTACCTAGATCACTTAGGGTGACCCTTACTCTCACCATCAGCCTCAATGAGGCGATAAAAGACAAACCAGGTAATGTCAAAAATAAGTTAAGTATGGCAAGGGACAAAAAACAACAAGCATGAAAAACGTAGCAAATAGGACTGGAACCATGTGAGAACGTCTTTATGCTGTCACACTATCGGGGCGCAACCAAACACCACACCCGAAAATAGCCATGGCACATAGCTCCCTTCCAATAGGAACCAAAGAACACCCACGCTGGAAGCCAGCCTGCCCTCAAGAGATGCAAAAAATAGAGGACAGATTTGATGTGTTGGCTACACAGCAAAAATCAGAATACTCGTGTTGGGCTGCTAAACAACATATTGCAAAAATGCGGTTGGTTGCCGGCCATGTCTTTGTGTTGAAGTACACCCATACATGTGTCATACCACAGGTAACTGATATATATGTATCACCTAATGCACCGGGGTTCACTTGGGTCCTCACCTTCCCACTGCTCCGTACCCAGCAGTGTAACTGGACAACATCACATAAAAAGATTATAAGGAAGGGGACGCCACACAGTGTAACAAGTGCTTTATTGCGACATGTTTCAGACCTTCACAGGGCCCTTTCTCAAGCAATCAATTGAATATTATCATGGTAGTCCATTGTTAGCAAATAAGTTTCTTATTGTTTGGTGTGTATTCTTGGTTTAGCGAAATAGAATTAGAAACATTTATTACGTTTTAACAATTTTGTTTATGAATAAGAATATAAGATAAAGATCTTAACTCACTGGCCTGGAAGAAGGAGCTCCCTCTCGGACTTTTTGAGCCAGTTTTGATAAAGTATTTACAAGCCAACATTGCCTGTCAAACTCTTCTCTTAAACCCTTCCCACAGCAGCAAAGTAGAGCAGCGAGCAGGTATTGATAGCGGATGCTAAACTGAGAATCCTTGAGACAGTCTTTTAACAACCTGTACATGAAGGTGCAACATGATTATACATGGAAAAAAAAACACATTAGGCAATGTTTGTTTTAAAACAGTCTTGTTTCTGCACTTAATGGTTTTTTTGCACTGGTTCCGCTTGCAGGAATATAGGTATCTTGGGTTTTGTGTGTCTGTGCACTGTGTCCCTAAGTGTGATAAATAAAAGATAAAAATATATCTTTTACTTAGCAGAAGTAAGCTAACTTTTCTGCATCACAGCAACAGTTACAAACTTCTGCTAACTTCTAAAGTTAACTTCTGCATCGCAGCAACAGATGCATTATATTTGATTTTATATGTTTTAAAATAATCTCAGTTTATTTGCACTGAATAAAGACACCTTTACTCATTTATACCAGGAAGTGGTTGTGGATTAAATGAGATCTGATTGGTTGGAGCAAAATTAGCACCATTTTAAACTATAAGAACTTTTATTGAATCTCCCTGTATATATATATGTTTTTTATTATTGATGTATCTCGATTTTAAACTGATATTGGACACTTTTTTTGGACACAAGCAGGGTTATTCAATAAAATTTCTTATTGCTTAAAATGGTGCTAATTTTGCCCCAACCAATCAGATGTAAGCTTACAAATGTTAAATGAGATCTGATTGGTTGGGGCAAAATTAGCACCATTTTAAACGATAAGAACTTTTATTGAATAACCCTGTATATATTTTTTAGCTTTTATTTTATTTATCACATCAAGGCACAAAGTGCACAGACACAGAAAACACAAGGTTTGTTTTTAAATGACATTAGGATATACTTTTTGCAGAGCCAGGCAAGAATGAACTAGAAGGTAAGTGCTAGCTGTACCCCCAGAATTGTGGATCTAGGGTTTTAGGTCTTTAAGAGAAGGGTAGTGGGTTTTTACTTTAATTCCCCTTTAAAATCGAAAGATGGGTCATATTTCACATTTTCTTTTTAATAGCGGATTAGAATAGACAAACAATGCAACTATGTTTTTTGACAAATACAGGTATTCAGGGCATTCCAAGAAAAAAATGAATACCTCTCTAATCTACCAAAAAAGGTCTGAAGGTATATTTCTCATATAGTGATATTTGTTTCGTATCAATAAACATCATGGGAGACCTAATCATAATTGGCAAAAAGTAACAAAAATAGTAATGGGAACATTATCCTAGAATCCTGATTAAAATAACCCTAAACCATTCCATTTTTATGACTGCATAGCTGTCAACCGACTTCATTTCAGTGTTGGAGACAGACTGGCAGCTGCAAAAACAAAAGTGCTCAAGGCAAACAGCACTCTAAAAAAGGTACTTTCACTATAGTTGACATATAATAAACTCAGTCTACTATAATGGCTGCAAAGCATCGGGCCTTGTTTGAAGGCCAGGCTGGCCAATAGGGGGATGGGGCCAGACTGGGCAGTGACAACAATTTCCAGTATGTATTTTGGGTGATATAAGGTAAATTGTGGTGAGGACCTAGCAGTTTAGGTCCTCACCCTGGGTCCATCAAATGTAATTATAATTGCAACTAGTGCCTAGGTGGCTAGTATTTCAGATGGCAAACAAATATTTTATAAACAATATATATGTTAACAAATAGACATAGCTTGAGTATAAATTTCATATCTTGAGTACCCAGAACAATTGCTTGCTTACAATATCCTCTCTGTTTGGTTCATATTGTGCCCATTCATTAAATGACAGAAAATCTGTAATATTTTCTATTGATAGAGAATACATACAGGTAACACATAACTATTGAACCACAAATCCTGGTGGTGAAAGATTTTAATTACCTAAACCAAAAATGGCATGCTCCCCTAAAAAGTTCTGTAATTTTAACATATGCTTAATTTAATCCACTCAACTCTCACCAGTGGATAACACCAGTAAATAAATATATAAGAATGATAAAAGAAATAACACCAGTAAATTTGGAATTACTCAGATGGATGCAGTGTAAATGTTATGTTTCCCAGAATGCTCACGGCTGCAAAGCAGCCAGGTGAAGGGAAAGGTATTGAAAGTACAGCCAGAGGGTAGTGGTTTAACCAGTTTATTAGAACACTGAACAAACAGTTGAATGACTAGATAATACTATAAACAATATGAAAAGACTAAATGCAATGGCTAAGGCTATACGTACTATGACTAACTAGACTATATACAAATAACTAAAGACTATAAACAGGAAAAGATGACTAGGAACTGGAACAATAAGGCAAGGAACAGGACTAGAAGTCAGGATGCAAGGCAAGGTCAAGAACAAGAATAACAATTGGTGACGATCTGGCAAAGGATAGGAGTGGGTGGAGTCCTTAAATAGCTGAAAACTGATAGCAGGTGAATATGATGATTGATAATTGTCCATAAACTGAAACGGCCTGCAGACGGAACAAAAGACAGCGACAAACAGTCGAAAAGTTCGGAATAGCAGGAGATCCTAACAGTAAAGCCTAGTCTAAATCTTGAGTATACCTAGCAGGTTCCAACAAATGCCTAGCATGTTCCCATAAATTGTACTCTGAAGTCTGGACTATAACCTTTTCAAGCTGATCGACGGACCAGATTACATACACATATGTAAGAATAGCCTCTATTTCACATTTTTACCTCCAATCAAAACAGTTGGAGGATTATTCTAGTGAGTAAACATGACAGTGCAAATGTATTAAGCCAAGAAATGTGAAAAAGAAACAGAAGAACTAGTTTGCAATCAACTAGATATATTAATCATGTCTAAGTAACACCAAAGGTGATTTTTTACAAGCACAAATAGTACACCAGAAATTTCTCTGATGAATAAGTGTTTATGAGAAAGCAATAATTGCCATTTAAAGGATAAGTACACTGTAAAATCAAGTTATATTCAGTTGGAAGCTGCAGCTTTAAAAATCCTGTTGCCATATTTTTTTTTCTTCTTACAGAGCCTAGCTTTGTGCCTTGAAAGTTGCTGACATCTTGTTACTGGTTTGCTGAATGTTAAGCTCCGCCCATCCGAGATTTCCTCTGCTTTCTCCTGCTTGAGCCTCAAACGCTAATGCCTGTATGTATGTATGTATATATGTATGTACCACGGCGTACACAACGTGATGTCAGTGCATGCATGGATGTGTGCGTGCTTGACGTCATCTCACCACACCGTGTGTGCGAGCGACGAGATTACGTCATCCGCATACACGTATTTGCATGCAGTGATATCACGTGTGCTGTGACGTTGTGCACTTGCATGGAACCCACAGGCATTAGCGTATGATGCTCATGCAGGAGGAAGCAGAGAAAATCTCAGAGGGGCAGTTTAATTTGGGGCTTATAATTTATAAGTGACTCTGGGACTGTATTTTACAATACCATTATTGGAGACATACTGTAGTATATACCTGACACTGGTTTATAACTGATTGCACTTTTATAACCACCAGTGAATACAAGTGGTGTGGAGTGTAAAAAAACACTGTTTATTAGACACATTGAGATTATGGAGCGGTTTTGGGTCTAGTTTGTGGTCACGTCTTTGTGTGCACCCATATATACTATGTGGCATACTGTTTTTTTCGGAAGAGTTTAAGATTTTATATTTGAGTTGGTTTCGTATTTTCAGCTACAGTTTTACCGTGGAATTTTGTTTTTTAGTTTTATAGTTTAGAGGAAAATATCATGAAAAAACCTTTAATTTCAAAAAAGGCTGCATCCGGGTATCTGTGTTTTTAATAAAACTTACACCATTAACAAAAACCTGATGGTATGTAGTTTCTAAAAGTATCTAATTTGTGGGGATATTTTAGTTAACTTGGTTAGTTGTTCTGTGTTAGCAGTCAAAAGGCCATGAACATTCAATTTAGTATAAAATTCTATAAAGTGCTGTTTTAAGCTTTGTACACAGTTGCGATATGTGCTGATCTGTGATGCACAGGTGTGTTCCGAACAGCCATTTCAGCTGACTATAATTTAATGTATGGATGCTCATTCGGCCTTAAAGGGCGTCTATAGTGAAAAACTAAAACCTTTGCAAAGTTAAATTCATGTTCTCTGTGCTGCCTTAATCCTATCTCTGTCAGTGACTCCGTTTAACCATGGTGTCAGATCTCTGTGCAGCACATCCCCCCTTCCCCCTCCCATCTGTTACCTCCTCCATGTCTCAACTCCGGCTAACCGACAAGCTTATCATGTGCAGTAGGAGTTAAAAGTTCAACATCCTGAAAAACACACCCACGCACAGTGGCCAATAGAAAGCAAGCTGTCCTGGAGACAGGAAGACAAGGGAGAACAGTAGTTTATTAGTGCAATAAGATCTTTCACTTTGTGACCCATCATCAATCTGTGAAAGCTATTAAGAAGGGGGGTCAAGTGCAGGTAAGTGCTAAAGCTCTTATCTCTATGTTTATTACAGAGCAGGGAGGGGGGGGATCACGTCACAGGGATTTGTTAGACAGTCCAAGTAGGAGTACAGGAATCTGAAAAAAGTGAAGACACTCTGGGGGTTGTGGGGAATTATAGAACACATGGAAAGAAAGAAAAAAAAGTTCATTTTCCCACTATAGATGCCCTTTAATTTTTCCTGACCGAGCCCCCATATACTGATAATCGGTTAAAAAGAAACAAAAAAACAAAAAATACTCAAGTCTTAATCAAAACACTGGCTGGACATTAAGTCATTTGTGCATAAAGGAAAGCCTTCAAACCTTAAATGGGCAGCTCAGTGTAAATCCAGCCCCCTTCATCCAGCCTGATGAAGGGGGCTTAGGGCTCCTGAAAGCTTGCTTAATTTTTTTATCTAGTTAGCCAATAAAAGGTGTCACAGCTCTACTTTTTTTCTGAAAATATGAAGTCAGTATTCTGGAAGCATATGTGCAGACTAATTGCTGGGTGGCAGATTAAGGTCAATGAAATTAGAAAATACTGTAATTTATCGAAACGTCCGATCCGGCACTTTCGGTCAGTCGGCCAAAAATATCTGCTGGTGTGTACCCAGCGTTAAAAACACATGTATTTGCACTAACATTCCCCTTTAATGAACTGAAATAACCTATTTAAGAACAATGTGACATTCATTGTCCCCAGTGATGTGATATAGTCATACAGAACCTAATTATTTAAAGTTGTTACTTGAAGCAGTTCCAGCATTATACTTCTTCTCCCCACTTAATGTGGATGCAAGGTAGAGGTAATCTGGCTGATGTGAGATACTGTATTATGCCAGTGGATGTGGGCTGCTAATTCTTTGTGTGAGTTTTCTAGATGACAATGGCAAGTCCTGCTATCTGCAGCAATTAAGTGTACCCCATAGGTTATATACTATAGGTGGACAATGCACAATGTTCTGGTGCTTAAAATGGATAAGTGTCTCTGGGACTGCATTTTACAATGATGTTAATGGAGACATACTGTATTATATATCTAACAATGTGGCTAAATTCTGATGTAAAGAGGGAAATGTAAAGGAAGAAAAAGCATTTAAAATCTTTAAGTCAGAGGGAACGAAAAGGGCCTTTAGGGATTATAAAAACTGTAACAAGGACTGTAAGAAAACAACCTACCTAAAATTAATAATGAAGTTAGGATAGCTGAACAAAGCATCACTAATCCTAAACATTTAGCAGAGCAGTAGTGAGGCTGTGCAGAACACATAAGTGTTGCGGACACTAAAAGAAAGCAGTGAGTAAGAGAGGGTGGGGAGAATTAGGAGTACTCACACTTAATTACATTAATAATTAAATGACAAATCAAGCACAGATACATATGCGAGTTCCATTATTTTACTTGTCTCAAATTGTAGCTTCAGAAAATGTAAAGTTGTTTCAGTGAGTATAGTGACCCTTTAAATAGTAAGAAGATGAAGACTGAAAATGTGGCGCCATTAATTAATGGGGATAAGTTAGTTACAGAGGATGGCGATAAAGCAAATGTTGAATATTGTTTTCCCCTCTGTATACACTATAGAAGGAAACAAGGAATGTTGCAAGTTACTGGTATTGATATATAGAGTTAATCCAGAGATATTTCCAATTGTCAGGAAGGAATTTCCCCCCCTTCATAAATTTGGTGGGTTCTATTTGGCTTGCTCTTTTCTCTGGATCAACAGTTAGGCAGGAAATGAGGGTATTGCTAGATGGGTTGGACTGGATGGACATATGTCTAACCTCAAATACTATACTATACTAATGGTTTATAACCGATTGCACTTTTATAACCACCACTAAATGAGTGGTGTGCAGTGTAAAAAACACCATTAAAGGGCAAGTCCAGTGTAAAAATAACTTTAGCTAGAAATGAAGATCAAACCCCCAAACCTAGGTTTCGCATTAATAAAATCTTCTTAAGATGCCCCTGAAGTCAATTACCTGACCGGGTCTCTTGCCACCTGGATGGTGCCCCCTGCTCCGGTTTCAAGCTCATTTTGAGCAGAAACAGGAGCAGAGGGTTTCTGTGCTGACAGCCTCTCCATTTCCTTGTCGCTTTCAGGCGATTGGGCATGACATCACGTTGCATCCTTTACTAACAGCCGCAACCAGGAAGTGGATCGGCAAGGGACCGGATCAGGTAAGGAACTACAGGGGCATCTTAGGAAAATTTTATTAATGTGAAACCTAGGTTTGGAGGGTTGATCTTCATTCCTAGCTGAAGTTATTTTTACACTGGACATGCCCTTTAATTAGACACATTGAAATTATGCCAATTGCAAATTCTGTTGCAATGCCTGTTCGCCTCTTTATAAATATACCCCAAGTTGCTTTAGGGCAGCTGATAAGTAAAGATGTTTTTTTTTTGCATAGTGTGTACATAGACACAGACCCAAAGTTATCGGCTCCTCTTGTGTACCAATTTATTCAGGAAAATTTTTAGATTCATATTTGGTAGCATTTTCTACTTAAATGGAATCTCCACACCCAAATCTAAATGATATATTGAAACCTTTAAAATCAGCACAGAAATGTACTTGTCAACCTGACACTTGGGAACAAGCAGAATAGAAGGGACTGGCAGCCATGTCTGTAATTGACTGAAAGTCAGACAAGTGGTAAGTACATTTCTGTGCAGATTGTAAAGGGTTCAATTTAGTGTTCAGGGTCGGGGGGTCACTACAGTGTGTGAATTTTTCTTTTTTCTAAAAGCCTGATGCAGCACTGTGCAATCTGGAGGGGGGGAGGAAGGGAGGGAGGAGAGCTCAACTGCGCATGCCAGAGTCAAAGGAGAACAAGGAAGTAGCAGGTACGGATTATACACAGAGAAGATCCTACTCTTCAGTTTTCCTACTCTTCATCAGGCTGTGCAGGAGCAGAGGAGAAAGCTAAGAATTTTCTAACATTACACAGTGGGGAAAATTTTAGTTTTGGGATGGACATGCCCTTTAATATAAAGTTAGGGTGAGAAAGCTAACTCTGGGTCTGTTTTCCCCTCATTTGTTAAGAAAATCTGCTAAAAGCACTTAAAAGAACTTAATTGTAGTATTTACTGTGCAAATATGCATGAAACTTCAGTAGAAGTTTAGTATTTTCAATAAACATACAGGGAGATTCAATAAAAGTTCTTATCGTTTAAAATGGTGCTAATTTTGCCCCAACCAATCAGATCTTATTTAACATTTGAAAGCTAATATCTGATTGGTTGGGGCAATATTAGCACAATTTTAAACAATAAGAACTTTTATTGAATCTCCCTGATAGTCTGTTAGAGGTATTAAATATGTACAGGTCCCATACAGAAGTATGTAACATTTTAGCTGTAATGACCCATATGCCTGTATTTTGAGGCTTTTTCTGGCCATGTCCCTGCATGCACCAATGCAAATGGGGTATCCTTAAATGGATCCAGAATTCTGTAAATACAGTAATAGGGACCCTCAATAGCAGCAGAAAAAGCGTCCCAGTAGGCTACACTTCTGGTCTCCTCCAATCCAGGTGCAATTTTCCAGGTAAGTAAAGGTATAAGTGTAGCTTATGAAATGCACAGTATTTGACCAAACATGTGTGCTACATGTTTCAGACTAACGTCCTTTCTCAATGCTTGACGTTATGTCGAAACATGTAGCACACATGTTTGGTCAAATAAAGTCAACTATTTTTTTTACAGCTTGGAGTCTGTGCATTTCATAAGCTACACTTATACCTTTACCTACCTGGATCCAGGATTCTGCATGTATGAATTAAAAGAATCTGTGTTTATTAAGAAAAATAAATAGTTCATATGGTTGTTTCAAAGGAGAGTGGGTAAAATTTTCAGCTGTGGCGTAGCTACAGACTTATGGGCCCTGATGCAAAATTTAGGCATGGGCCCCCCAACACCGCCGCAAACAAAAAATCAGCACTGCAAACCAAATAATCATTGGTAAAATGCTTTGTATATAACCACTGGTAAAATAGTTGGCACAAAGACTGGTTAAATGCTTGGCATGCAGACACTGATAAACTGGTTTGGAATCTGGCACTGCACATAGCCAGGCACTGGTTAAATGCTTGGCACACAGACAATGGCTTTTTATACAGACCACTGGTAAAACAGTTGGCACACAGACTGGTATTTTTGGAACCTTAGCACAAAATGGGGCCCCTTCTTGGCCAAGGGCCCTGGTGCGGACACATCCCCTGCACCCCTAGTAGCTACGCCCCTTATTTTCAGTTACGCATTAGCTCCCATTTGCTGGCCATGCTGTGTACATGATGCAAGGGGGTACTATTATATTTAGTATATATAAGAAATTAATACTAAAGGGCATGTCCACTACCATAACTTTCACAGCAGCTTCCTTACCAATTATATTTACCTATACCAAAAATGCCTCCAACATTACCTACAGGCCTTGATCCCCTGTCCGGGACAGTAAGACAGACCTCTCCAGGTGAAACTGACAATTGTGGACATTAACCAGTACAGTTTATCATCAGCTAGTGCTGCCATTGCATTATTTGTCGTAAAGGATATGTATGCTGGAAAATTATTTTTGTTTAATTGCCCATTAGTGGAAACTATAATTTATCCCAACTATCACTGTACCATGCTTGTGAAGGTTCTCATTCATGCAGGTCATGGTATATCTGTTGTATTTAATTAGATCAACTGGACTTGAAGTTTAGTTCTTGAAGACGTTTCGCTAGTCATCCGACTGGCTTTCCCAATTCAGAATGACTTGTACAAGAATCTGTGGCAAATATGTACCCTGGAAAATCCCAATTAGCATATCACAGCCTGGTGTTAAGGGCGGGATTGCATAGTGGCTAAGAGGTGTTATAGGAACCTCTTAGCCACTATCCCGCCCTTAACACCTGGCTGTGATATGCTAATTGGGATTTTCCAGGGTGCATAATTGCCACAGATTATTATACAAGTCATTCTGAATTGAGAAAGCCAGTCAGATGACTAGCGAAAAGTCTTCAAGAACTAAACTTCAAGTCCAGTTGATCTAATTAAATACAACAGATATATTACTGTACTGTTTTTGTTGATGATTTGTCCCTTATTTCATTTCATTTCATTAGCATTTCTGTAAGCAGTTTTGCAGTAGCTGGAATGGTTTGACAGTTGGTGTGCTGTATGCAGTTTTGAAAGTTGTTATGGGGGAAAATAGTCAGGTCAGTGGTTAGAGCCTGAGCAAGACAAGTATTGTATTGAAGGCATGTAGCAACACACACACCTCAGAGCAAGTGCTACTTACATGTATCTACTATATAAAGTAGAAATCTTGTATGTATGTATGTGCTAACCTCACAGCCCAACCTGAATGTACTCACATAATGGTCGACGCCCTCTGAAAGGGACGACGCCCGTGAAGTCTAAGTTCTACAACAAAAAGCCTGCACATCACTTGCAGAGTGTGATGCCCCAATTCAGTAACTTAGATGAAGGGCCTGGGCCCGACTTCAACAACACAAACAAAGAGTACACTTCAGTGACACAACAATAGCGTAATCTACAGCTACACAACTCAGAGAGCTGCAGACACAGAACAACAGCTTCTATAACAGAGGGAACGAGACATTTTCCTTAAGGTCTGTAAGACATTAAAATTTGCTCCTGGAAGGTTTCAAATATAAACCCTGGAAAGACAATGTTACTATTGGTGATATGAACCACATTTGCGGTTATTGTCATGTTAAGAAATTTAAAGCAGCGCCTCCTGGAATGTAGCAATGGAAAACAACCCAAGACATCATGACCATGCCTCCAAAGGCACAGCCACATCACCAAACATCATGGGCATGCATCAAAATGTCATGCCGATGCCAGCAAACATAACGGTGACACTTATACCACAACTGTCAAGGCCACGCCCTCAAAGAAATTGGCCACACTCCAAAAATCACCACACCCCCAAATGTTGCTGTCACGGCCACAATCATACCCCAACCATTAAAGCCATGCCCTCAAAGATAAAAGCCATGCCCCCAAACATTAAAAACATACCCCCTAATGTTGTGACCATGCCCCCAGATATTGTGGTCACTCCCCCCAAAAAAACATTATGGCCTGCCCCCATACACCACGGCCATGCAGCCCAAAATGCCCACATCTACAAACATTATGTCCATGCCTCCAAACATCCTAGGCACACTCTCAAACACCATGACCACACCCCAAACTTGACACCCACGCCTTCAAAAGATCATACCCACACCCCCAAATGGCAGAGCCAAGCCCAAGCTTTCAAACAGTGTGGCCATGCCACCAAACATTGCAACCAGAACACTAAAAGTAACATTCATGCCTCCTGGACACTTCAACATCAAACACGCCCCCATCCACCAACTCAAACCAGGACAGATGGGGGGGTATGGACAACATGGGAATTACCTGCATTACCTGGAATTAAGCACCAGACTCTCACTGCCCACATGTCATACACTTCACAGTTACAACTAAAAAAACAAAGACATCATGGCACTTTCAATTCTGATCAGAAACTAACTTTATTGATTGAAATCTAATAGTCAATATAAAGTGGTCCTTGAGCTATCTAATGTGCAAAAAATACAGCATGTTTAATTAAAACACACAAAGCTCAAAGGCAGGCAACAAAATGAAGCCCGACAGACAAAGAGCCGCACACACATGCTTCAGGGACACAAGAACAGTGTGATGCCTGTCAGTCACACAAGTACTGTGGTATTCAGTTGCAACCAACATGTTTTTCCCAAGGCCAATTCCATGTATTCATGAGTAGGTACACCACAACATTTGTATATTTACGCTCGAAGTGGAAAAACTGATAATGTTGTATATAAAATGTTGCTATAAACATATGTGCTATACGTCCTTCAAGCAATGTCACCTCCTTAATGCATAATTATTAAATACATCCCGTACATTACCCACTATGCACTTCTTTTTTCCTGTCTCTTCCATCTGAGCCAAACACACACCTGCACATAACAAATACTTTACCCACAAGTGTACACAGGCAATGCCGGGTACGACTGCTAGTTTATTCATAGATTAAAATGACGCAAAGACATTTTTTCAGTATACATACACTTTTAGGTTATTGGGACAGGAAAGTGGAACTAAAATGCATATATATTCTATGGCTAGGGGTCGCTATATGGGGTGTGAAAATGCAACACAGGATTGCGTTCTGGTAAGAAGCACCACCTTCAGTAATTGTATCTTTTTTAAGTGCAAAACTGATTGGTTGCTTAATTTTAACTAAAAATCACACCTTTGCACCTATATGCGTTATAGTCAAAGTCAGTTGTAAATTAAATCAAAGTAGCACAAGTGATGTTTAGAGATAGGATCCGATCAGACGCGGAACCCCTCGGTTCCAAAATCCGAATGATCCGTCCAAATCCGTACAGATCGTCCGGATTTCGGGACTTCTGAGCCTATTTTCTATAATTTTTGAACGTTCGAGGATTATCAAAAATAGCCTTGAATGTTTGCTAATCCTCGAAAATACGATCGCAAACTCGAAAGTGGTCTCCGACCGTATTTTGGAGGATTAGCGAACGTTCAAGGCTATTTTTGATAACCCTCGAATATAGCCGTGAACATTCGTTAATAATTAAAATTTTCGTAATTTTCCCGGGAACCCGAAAACGGAACAAAACTGGTGAGTTTTGTCCATCTCACGTAATGTTAAGTACACAAAATATCTATATATGTAAACATTACATTGCTATGCAAGATAACAGTAAGAAATATACAGTGAAAAACAAAGCTGTCTGACCTACCAGAAGAAATAATGAGTTATTCTCAGGTCACATATTGCCCTTTTCAGAAGAAAGCGGACCAGTGGGCTATCCAAATAACATTCATATTTTAGAGCCTGCAAAACATATGTGGTTATAAGCAACAATATGCAATGGATATAGCAGAATGTATTTAGAATCAAACAAATAAAAAAAAAATTTAGATTTATTTTTAAATGATTTATAGATCCAGCACTCTTTATTACGAGCACGAACAGACACTTTGCCAAATGAGATAGTTTGGACAGCCCTAATATATCTGTGGTATTCAGTTAGAATAGTGAATAGTTAGAAGGGAACTTGCAGTTTAGTCATTTCTCATGTCTTCTTAAAATTTATGTGGCAGTTTTTAGCCTATTGTCATCTTAAGTATTAACTGTGCAGGGGCAGGACTAAAAACTACTAATCTTCTTAACCACAAGAAATGATGAATGTTTCATATTATCAGACAGAATGTTCAGCGTACAAAATGTTGTTTTGCCAATAAAAGCCCAGTGTACTCATGAGATTTTTTTTTTATCAAAGCCTTTATTGGCAATACAACATTTCGACTTTTACTCCCAAGCCTTTTATCAAACCAACTAACAATGTCCAAACTATTTACATTTAAATGACCAGTGGAATACCCCAGGGAATACAGCTGTATATTTCCATTAAACATTTGAATCAAAGGAAGCACTCAAAAATAAATACAATCATATGTTTATTTCATTTTTACACACAACATTTCAAGGGCATACAGCCTTATTCATCAGGCTCACAAAAGGTTCTCAATTGGTTATATTCATTTAACAAACATTTATAGCATGTAATGGGAAAAGACAACATGACATTGATATCCAAATAGTCAGCCCTCAGAGATAGTACATAAACTATGATATTCTAAAGAGCGAGTCAATCTGAACTATCATAAAAATATATATGTTAGATGTGTGAGTGAATTTAATTATCCTACCCACTACACCTCTCTGTTTTTAAAGGGCAACTGTGGTCTCCAAAGAAGTTACGTTTAAATAAAAGCCTCCAGTATTTCCTTTAAAATGAGCCAACAATAAAATCTCTGGCTTCAGTCTATGAAAAATTATATTGGGGTGGATGTTCAAACTTCCTGCTTACAGGTTGAATAACATTACCTGACCTCTGCCCCACCCCGTGGTAGAAGCATGCTCAGTTAAGACTTAATGCTGGGGAAAACAGGAAGTACCTGGGTAAAAAAATTGACAGCTGAGAGGCTGGTCACATGACTACAAGCTCGTTACATGGCTGAAAACAGGAGGTGTTCAAGCAGGAAGTAATATTGCTGAACCTTTCCAGCAATAGCTTCTTACAAATTTTAGCTACAGATGTGACTTATTTTAATTATTTTAAAAGTACAATAAAAGCCTTTTTATATATTACTTACTAGTTTGTAAGAATTGGAGACCACAGTTACCCTTTAAGTGCCCTGTCTTCTTCTCTATGTGGGAGCGACACCATTTCCATCCCCATGTAGCCAAATCCACATCCTGTACATCCACAAGCCTATACAAAATGTTAGGGTACTGGCAATTTACAATGATGTAAAAAAGAGACTTCACACTTTGAATATTCTCACCCACATAGAGGAGCCCACAGGGACACCACAACACATACACAACACATTTCTTATCACGTGGAGTATCACCTGCACGTGGGGTTGTTGGATGTCAAATGAAGGATCCCTTTTCTACATATTGACACAGTGCACACTCTAGGCAACTGAACTTACCTAGTCTTTTAGGCCACAGGAATGTCTCACCTTTTGTTATATATGTTGATTTCACCAACTGTCTACCCAAGCAAAGATCCTTCCTATAGGAAACCAACAGTGCCTAGTTTGGAACTTGTGGATAACCTTCCTTTATAATATGCCAATTTTTGCGAACTAGTTGACCAATCCTCTGCCTACACCTTTATCCATAGCTAAAGGGATTTTGTCTGTCTCCTACACTCCTCTTGCCCCCTCCCCCTCTTCTCCAATGACTTTTTGAGTACCCTTGGGTACCCCTACACTTAAATTTAACATACATGTCCCTCTTGTGTCAAAGGATCAATTACTTTCCTCTGCACCTTTGCAAATTGGCTAACAGGAATTGTTTTCCTAGTGTGTGCTGGATGAAAACTCTGATATAAGAACAGCTGGTTCCTATCTCTTTTTTTAGTAAAAAGCTCAGTTTTAATGCCATCATCGATCCTCAACATTACACAAAAAAAAAAAAAACGACCCTCTCCGTATTAAAATGTAAAGTAAACAAAATATTTGGGTGTATATGGTTGTATATGGTTAACAGAAGTGAAATTTTGCCCCCACCATAAGAAGACATCATCTATACATCTCCACCAGGACACTACGTATCCCGTGAAAGATGGCAACCTATAGATGAAGTCCTCCTCAACCAGGGCATTGGCATTTGACAGGGCCAGACTGGACCCCATGGCAGTCCCCCATAGCTGCATATAGAACCTGCCATCAAATGAAAGCTAATTATCACACAAGATGATCTTCAAACAAAAATTCAATTTGGTTGTCTTGATATAGTCTATCGTTATCAAACCTCTTAACCCCCAAATAAGGGATTGACATATAAAGGGAGGATATATTAAGAGTGACCAAAATTATTCCACACTAATCATCAGCATCTACATTTCTTTAAAAGCATCCCTTATAAGTGGTACACGAATCCTATCGAGAATGGTGGCAGTGAAGCATAAGAAAGAGCAGAAAGCAGAAAGAATAGGCTTACCAGATGGCTGAAAAGGATTCTTGTGGACCTTAGGAAGAGTATTCAAAACAGGGAAAATAAGATACACAACCCTGAGGTAACCCAGTATTTTTCAAAATTAATGCACTTTATTTAGGACATCTTTAAAAGTCCATCAATCTGTTTCCTAATGTCTCAAACAGGGTCCCCTGGTACCTCTCTGTACACATCCGAAACCCTGAGTTGCATTATAATCTCATTACAGTAGTACTCAGTGTCTAACACCACTATTGACCCCCCCCCCCCACTCTTATTGGTAAGCTTAATTATGATAGTTTCAAATTATTCAATGCTATATACTCATCATGTGTAAAAATATAAAAACATTAATAGAATTAGAAAAGAAAAAAACACAAATGCCAACAGTGAAGGGGGAAACAAGGCAGAAGAAAATGGTCATCCCATATATAGCAGGGGTCTCCGAGAAATTAAGAAGAATTTCAAAAAAAACACTGTATCCGTTTGCTTTAACCCTTTCACTGCCAGGAGATTTTCATTTTTTTTTGCGTTAACTGCCAGAAGAATTTTCAGGATTTTGCCCTCAATCGCTTTAGACTAATTTTACAGTGTTAGTCATCCCTACAGTTCATTAGCCAATGTTAGTCAGCCCTCCAGATCCTTAGCCACTATTGTCAGCCAGATCATGTGTAAACCATGTAAATTGAGAATAGTAGTCTTAAAAATAGACGTAACTCAAACAAAGTGTGTGTGACCTTAACAAAGTGAACAAAGAACCTTAAAGGGCATCTATAGTGAAAAAAAACATATTGCCCCTTTGCAAAGTTAAATTCATGTACTCTGTGCTGCCTTAATCCTATCTCTGTCAGTGACTCTGTTTAACCATGGTGTCAGATCCGTGTGCAGCACTCCCCCCTTCCCTCTTTCCTCTGTTACCTCCTCCGTGTCTCATCTCTGGCTAACTGACAAGCTTATCATGTGCAGTAGGAGTTAAAAGTTCAACATCCTGAAAAACACACCCACGCTCAGTGGCCAATAGAAAGCAAGCTGTTCTGGAGACGCAGAAGAAGGAGCTCCGTACAGTTTATGATCTCTAACTTTGTGACCCATCATCAATCAGTGAAAGCTATTAAGAAGGGGGGTCAAGTGCAGCCTTATATCTACCATCAAAGCTACCTCTCTCCCCCTGCTAATGCTTTTATCTCTATGTTTATTACAGAGCAGGGAGGGGGGATCACGTCACAGGGATTTGATTGACAGTCCAAGTAGGAGTAGAGGAATGCAATCTCGTATTCTTCTAACTGGTGTATCTCAGGACAGAGAGGGAATCTGAAAAAAGTGAAGACACTCTGGGGGTTGTGGGGAATTATAGAACACATGGAAAGAAAGGAAAAAAAAGTTCATTTTCCCACTATAGATGCCCTTTAATGTACTGCTGTGACCTGAGGAAGAGGGTAGATCCCTCTAAACCTTGTTTACTAAAATAAACTGTTAGTCCATTAAAAGTATCAAAGTACTCAACAAATTGGGCGTGGGGAAACATTTAGCGATCTACCGTGAAAGGGCCACTTGGTTGTCTTTGCCCCTCAGGCTAGAAGGCCCCAGTTCTCCCCTGTGCTGCGTACCTGCATCACTTCTTGGTAAATGAGCATGGTATAGCGATATTGAATTTCTCCGGAGATTCTTTATCGATTAAATGGTGACTTGGGGTTTTTAAAAATAATATGAGAAAAGGAAATAGCAACAGGATACGGACTGGCTCACTAAACACTGGTTTAGATCCTAATAGGTGTTTGCATTTAACAATGTAAAATTGTGTTTGCAAACAATCTATCTTCCCCAACACATTCCTTTGCATTTCATACAAAAACAAAAGTTATTTTAGTAGTTTATTTCCTATCCAGCATCT
The DNA here is from genome assembly GCA_019447015.1 of Hymenochirus boettgeri. NCBI lineage: Eukaryota > Metazoa > Chordata > Amphibia > Anura > Pipidae > Hymenochirus > Hymenochirus boettgeri. Next base: position 124,181,699 of record CM033470.1, read on the forward strand.
ATAGCAGAAAGAAAATATCTTATTATACTATCTTACTATGTATAGGTGTTCCAGGGAGAAAGGCTTTCATGTTAAGGGTAAAAAAATAGGTTTAGTTTTCCGTTAAATACTAACTTAAACACAGCCCTTAATCTTATATTTTATTAAATAATGTTGTTGTAGTGAGAAAACATTTATATATATTTTATTGATGTGTGTCACTGGAACTTTGAAGGCATCATAATGCCTCATACATGCCTAAACGTTGTTTTCTTATATTTGAGAGACTGATGAATAATGCTTTCTACAAGATAAATCCGTGCCAAGTCAAGGCCAACAGTAACTTATCTTCCCCCTTAAGTACGCTCAATGTGCTTCTATGGTAGTGAGAGACGTTGTCCAATCAGTTTCTTTGTATATAATGTGCTAAGAAGGGAGGTGAATGAAGGTGAAAGACTTTACTAGTTTACAGTTTCTGGGATAGAAGTGAGAAAAGGTAAGGTTTAGATTGTATACTTCTTAAGAGCTTAGGATGTACAAGAAGTTGTTTCTACTACATAATTACTACTACTGGTTACTACTACTACTAACTACTAGTTACTACTACATAATGAATTTGAATTACCTTAGCACAATTTGCCTTCTTTTCTTTTAGGTGGTAAACTTTCAAACCCCTCATAAATTTACCTTTTAATTTTTTTTTTGTTAAATAGTTATGAACCTAATACAGATATCCCAGCAGATGTGGACACAGAACAGGACAGAGTATTCTTCATTAAGGCAGTGGCTCAGTTTATGGTAAGGACAACATGTGGACTTTTCTTATTGTCTATATATATAATTTCAAAGATACTGCACTCCATAAAGTAAAGTGAAATAATTTTATTCTGTAGCCAGCTACTTATAAGGCTATGTTTTGGGGACAACCACTCCCATCACAAAAAAACAAGATGATTACATCATACATCACATGACAATTAAAGAGAGCATAAAACCCTCCCATCACATACATATTTATAAGATATCTGGGAAAACAGTACACATAGATATTCATGTTACCATATGATGAGACCATTTATCAATCCCATATCTTTTACACATAACGTTAAACCGAATGGCAACTGAAGGCCAGACTGATATAATTATATGAATACTGTAATGAATATCCTGCACTAGCCACGCCGGGCCCTGATGCCTGTCTTAGACCCAGTATGAGGCCCTTACAGCGCTGGGAGAAAGAATCAAACTTTAACTCAGTATTCGTTATTGAAACATGGAGTTGTATCAAAGAAGGATGCATTACCATAGTGGGCAGACAAACGACAATAAAACATCCATTGTAATGTAAGCTGGGTACAAAAAAGGGAGGCAAAAGACCTTGGACATGTTAGGAAAAGATATTTACGCTGAATTGTAACAGAACCTTGAGAAACAAAACTTCTGGTAATACATGAGAAAACAATGGAGGCCTAAAACGTTTAGTTTATCCCGAAGGGATAACTAAAAAGGAACAAAACTATATGCAACAGCAATTACTTCAATGTACATAGCTTGGGAAGATGCTTTGCAGTTAGAGGGAAATTTGCAAAATGAGGAAAACATAGTAAAACATTCTGGGGCACATTGAAGGCAACAGCAACACAGAATCAAAACACATATAATGATTATAATAGTACCAAAAATATTGCGAAGTTGACCCCAGGAGGGAAGCCACCACAAAAAAGCAAGTTCTATAAAGAAAATTTACCATCATCAACTTTGATTTGATTGCTAAGCTGTTGCAAGTCATTGATTTGATGTCTAATAGTGAGAGTATGGTCTGAAAGATTAAAACAACACATACATTCAACGCTTTCACATTCTTGACTGTGCAACAGGAGTAAAGAATCGCTGCACGATTTTGAAAAACGGCGTGTTCAAGAGTATCATGGTCAGTTAACATATTGGTAAGGATAGCACTTGTTATATTTATTTCCTTTGCAACTAAACAAGCAAGATAAAGAAGTTGTCTACCAGTGTAGATTGTTAAACCTGGGATACCCACAATACTAGTGCCCATAGCAATGACTTCTGCTTCGGAGAGTGGATGTACATGAGACTTACAATCCTCTGGCATAGTTATAAGATCCCTGCGAGTACTAGGCACTATTACCATACTTAGTCTACTGATAGCACAGGGACCCCCAGAAACATTAGCAGGCAAATACGTATAACTAATGTTCCCACATGAGAGGACCCATCCCTTCAACAAAACAGCATGTTGTATGTTTGACACAAGTTCAATAGTATTCTTACATCGCATGTTATTGTTCACAGAAGCACATTTAGCATTATGGGGACATTCAAAAACATAGCAGATATCAGCAGCAGTGACATTTTGGGTACGAATCATAACCATATCGACAGTTCATTTATTTTTCGCAGGACGGGGCAAAAAAAACACTATTTACATTTCCCAAACAAAAGTCAGTTGTATTTAGCAGTTTCTTTGAGATATACTCCCAAATGGCAGGGGAGCATGTGGAAAAATAGAGCGATGTGCTCTTATCCTATCCGTGACCTCCAAATGAGGAATGGCAAAAAATAAGATGATGACTAAACAGGTCAGGAAAATGCATCTCATCTGGAATTTACGATTCCCCTCTGGCTCGAGGTCTGGGCTCATCTGGATCATCCTCTTGGTTGGGTAAGTTGTCATCTCTGGGGTCAACTCTGTGGTCATCCCTGTGGTTCAACAACAGGTCTGGTGCTCTTTTAACCCTGGAAGCATGTATCCACGATGGATTGCCTTTGACCAAAATAGCCGTACGAGTAACAGCTTCCACGACCACGGGGGAACAAAAGGGGGGTTCCAAAGACTTGTGCTGATGTAATGCCTTTACCAAAACCACGTCACCTGGCTTGAACGGGTGTGTTGGAGAGCTAGAGGGTAAAGGAAAAGGCAAAGAAACATCACCATAGTTGCTATTCAATTTTTTAATTGAGCTTTGCTACATAAGCTTCTTGGATTTGCTCCAAATCTCCTGTAATTAATACCCCTGGTTTAACTGCCCAGGGGGTAGGGAATGGTCTACCCATTTAATTTAGAAGTAAAGGCTGGTCCTTTATCTGAATCTATTTTAACAGGACAACCCCATCTAGGAATAATCTCTTTACACAAAATCTTAGAAGAATGCTTCTGGCCACTTACTGAATCTATCCACAATAACCAGTAAATATCCACATCCTGTAGTAGATTTGGGTAAATGGGTGAAATCAATCTGCAATTCCTGAAAAGGACCTTGTGGTGGAGGTAAATGTTGGTGTTTACCATGGGTCCTGCTTTGCGTATTATTCCGTGCACAAATAAGACATCTAGAAACTTGGCTGCACACTAAATCTTTTTCAGTCTGAGTTGCTTTTATACTTTTGTTGGAAATACCATGTAGTTGGGCAATAAACACTGGAGCTGCAGCTTTGGGGAGACCCACTATCTTCCCTTTGGACCACAGACCCAAAGTGTCTAGGGACAACAGCTGACTTTTCCAAAAGGAAATATCTTTTAGCTACAGTGTCTGCGAGAGCATTACCTTTTGCAACAGGGTTAGAGCTAGTAGAATGACCTTTACATTTAATTATACTTAAAACACAGGGAAGAAGTAAAGCAGACAATAAACCACTTATGGAGTGTGCAATACCAACCGCAGTAACAAACCCTCTCTGTTGCCAGATCTTACCAAAATCATGAACTACACCAAAAACATATCTGGAATCAGTGTAAATGTTAACATCTTCACCTTTAAACAAAATACAAGCACGAGTTAAAGCAAACAATTCTGCTGTTTGGGCAGACGGGTATGGTAAAGGGCCAGACTCATGAACAAGGTCAGGTAATTGTACAACAACATATCCTCTTTGAAAAGTAAAATCATTGGGCCGGGAACAGGAGCCATCTACAAAAATATCAATATTACCTGATACAGGGTCCAAGAGTAAGTCTGGTCTGGGGGAAGTGTCAGGGTGAATTAGATCTAAGCAGGAATGTTCCTCTCCGGGAACATCAGTTTCATTTTTTAACCCTAGCAAGGCATTAAGAACAGGGAGTGGGCCTTGTGTTGGGCTGGAATATTTAACCTGGAAACCTACAGGTTAAAATTACTTCATAGCCTGCTAGATGCTGAGAAGTCATATGTTGTGTAGTACATGATATGTATGCAAAATAGTCTGATTACCCAAGGTAATAGAATCGGAGGCCTCACCAGCCATTGCACAGGCAGTAGGATGCGCAGGCATGGAGGCATCCCCTGAAGTGTAGCTGGCAATGATTTAGAAAAATAAGCGACTGGTCTCAAGGTGTCTCCATGATATTGTGCCAAAACTGCCTCCTTGGTTTTACAATTTTCTCTACAATACAGATGGAAAGGTTTATCATAGTTCTGGAGACCCAGAGCAGGGGCATAGGCCAAAGTAACACGTTGCTTAAAAGCGTTTTGCATATCAGGTGTCCCTTGAATAATATTAGGACAGTTTTTTGAGGGTATATTTTCACAATTTTGGTCCCAGTAAGAACAATCTGGAATCCATTGTTGGCAAAAGTTCTCCATACTGAGGAAGCTGAGCAATTCAGCTTTCTCACTGGGTGTTTTAAGTGCATAAATGTCTTTATCTCTGGCGGGGCTAACCAGACGTTCACCCTTAAAGAGAATAAATCCAAGATATTGAACTGAGTCTGTATTTTGTTTTCTGACACTTTGAGACCTTCGTCAGCCAAGAAATTGAGGAGAAAGATAGTGTCACCCTGACATGCCTCCTTACTCTTACAACACAAAAACAGATCATCAACATATTGCAGTAACCTAGAACTATGCGTCGGATCCCAATATTTTAACACCTCATGGAGAACCATAGAGTAGGCCCCAAGCGAATCTACATATCCCTGGGGCATTCTTTTCCAGGAATATTGACACCCTTCAAAAGTGAAGGCAAAAGTGGTTGTGCGCTATTGTCAACCGGTACGCAAAATCAGTGGGAATACTAGTGAGAATTGTGTTAATGTCAGAAACTATAGGGGCAATGGGTACAACAAGCTCATTAATAGCCCGTAAATCTTAGATGAACCGGTAAGTACCATCCGGTTTTGGGACGGGGTTAATGGGTGTATTATAAGGAGAAACAATTCTAGTTAATATTCCTTGTTTAGTAAAAGCTTCAATTATAGGACGGATGCTATCAATTTTATCTTTGGCAATTGGATACTGTTTTTGATACACCGCCTATGTGCTTTAAGAATGGGCTTATAGGTGCATGAAATAAATCCCACATCATAGGGCCATCTAACCATACATTAGGATTAACCTCTTGTTTCCAATCTGTAGTAACACTAAAGAAAAGAGGGGACATGACATCCATTGGTTTATTTCTACTAGTTGTTCCCCCAATTCTATCCATGGCTTCCAAATCTTCTCATATTTATTTGGGCATCGTCTGTGGATATATAGGATTTTGTGGTAAGCCAGATTATTTACTAGCTGTATCCATTGCTTGCGTTTCTGGGGGTCTGATGACATCCATTTTAGGACAATCGCTCGCTCCCCCGGCATGTAGTCTGACAGGTCCCAACGGACTTTGTCTTCTATGCCCATGCGCGATCTATGCGCATAGAAGACAAGGTCCGTCGGGACCTGTCAGACTAAGCGCCGGGGGAGCGAGCGAGCGGGTAAGTTTCTTACCTTCTCTCCTGGCTCCTGTTTGTTCTATTGAAGAACGGAAGGTAAGGCACAGCTCCTTTACCTCCCGTTCTTCAATAGAACTGGATTCCCAAATGTTGAAAATACGAGTGGAGATACCCTTTAAAGTATGCGTTCGGTACATAACTTAAAGCATGCTGTAGCGTATACAGTAGTCTTGGTAGTAAAAATATTTTTACCAGGTTGACCCTTCCAGTTAGGTTTAATGAGAGGCTTTTCCAGAGATTGATTTTGTTTTTGATCCATTCTAGTAGCCGATGGAAGTTCAGGTTTTGGGTCCTTAGTTATGGTAATACCTAGATATTTAAATGAGTGGACTAAGGGGATGGGATAGGGGATTCGTTCGTTGAAGTTCTGATTTTCGTCCAAGGGGTATATTGTGGATTTAGTTCAGTTGATATATAGTCCCGAATAGGGGCCGTATTTTGTCACAGTTTCTATTGTTGCGTTGATCGATATGGGGTTGGCGTCCAGAAACAGTATCACATTTCTTGGAACGGCTCCAAGGTCATGCCATTGAGTGTGATTCTAGCTGTTGGTTGTTTGTACAGTAGTTGTACTAAATCAATATATTGTTTCCTAAATCCAAAAGCTTTTAGGACTTCCCATAAGAAGGTCCATTCCAGGGAGTCAAATGCTTTTTGTGCGTCTAAAGAGAGAATTGCCCTATTCCCTTTGTTGTCATGGTCCAGTTGAGTTTGTATGAGTGTTCTGCGGATGTTGATTGTAGTTGACTTTCTGGGCATGAATCCGGTTTGGTCCAGTGCTATGAGTGATAGTAAGACTGTTTGTAATCGATTTGCAAGTATTTTAGCCAGGATTTTATAGTCTGTTGTCAGGAGAGAAATAGGCCTATAGGAGCTATGACTATTTGGATTTTTCTCGGTTTTCAATAGGATAATTATGTTCACTTCGTATAGGGAGTGTGGTAGTTGTTGGTTGTTAATTGATGTTTGGTACATTTGGAGTAAAGGGTCTGTCAGGGCATTCCGGTATTGTTTGTAGATTTCCATTGGAAGTCCATCTAGGCCTGGGGCCTTGCCCAGGTTCAAGTTTTGTATTGCTTGATTTATTTCATCTATGGTGATTTTTTTGGTCTAGAAATTCTTTTTGTTCATCATTTAGTTTGTGGGGGTTGATATCCTTTAGGTGTTGAATATCTTGGTTGGTAAAGTTGCTTTGAGATTTGTATAGAGTTGCATAGTAATTACGGAAGCTATCTAGTATCTGTGGAGTATCTTTGACTGCTCCCAACGTTGGGTCTTGTATTTGTAGGATGATGTTGTTCTGATGCTGTTGATTGGCCATATATGCTAATATCTTGGCTGATTGGTTGCTCTGTTCAAATTGTGTTTGCTTGTAAAAAAAGGCTTTACTATGAGCTTTCTCTTTAAGTAGTATGGTGTAATTCTTGGATGCTGTAATCCAGGCTGAGCATGTGTCTGGTGTTGCATTCTGTACATATGCTTGCTCTGTTGTTTGTGCTTGTTGCTCCGCTTTTAGGGCATTCCATTGTATGGTGTAGGGAACATTTCCTTGATCAGTTTTGAGATATTCCCGAAGTTGTCTTTCTGGTTGTGGGAAAAGGGTAAGCCAGAACCGATTGAATTTCCAAAATCTGGTGTGGTTGTGGTTTAGTCCTTTGGTAATTTTTAGTAGGATATTATTGTTTATTGCATGTCATATTGAAATCAACCATGTATATTATGGATGCATTTGGGAACTCACTGAAGTATGCTTCATATGCTGAAGTGTACTAGTTTCTGCAGGCAGAGGGTTATACAGTTCAGCTATAATATACTGTGTGTGGTCAATTTCCAGAGCCACCTTTGTATATTTTCTTGTGGTGTCAGTTCGTGTTTTGAGGACATTAACCCTTTCACTGCCAGGAGATTTTCTTTTTTTTTTGCGTTAACTGCCAGAAGAATTTTCAGGATTTTGCCCTCAATCGCTTTAGACTAATTTTACAGTAGGAAACCTTGCAGTAAATCAGGAATATTATACATTGATTTTTTCAGCACAAAGTGTACTTTAACATGGTAACAGAATTTTGTAACTTTTCTGAAAATTTTACTGGAATTATGGGTAAAATATGTAAAAAAAAAAATGAAAAATTTCCAAAATTTTCATGGATTTTTCCCATTTTTACTTATAGTTATCTTAAGGTTACGCACAAAAATCTCACTGTTTCTAAAAGATCAGATACTCCCGAGTACAACGATACCAGATATATGTAGGTACCCCACTTTTCCTGTACAGGAGACCCCCCCAAACTAAAACTGCACCTTCAAGAATATTACACCAAATTAAAATGTATAACCACTACTGACAGTTAACATAGAATATCTTCCAAATTAACTAAAATATCCCCACAAGTGAGATATTTTTAGAAACTACACACCCGCAGGATTTTATGAGTGAGGTTAGTTTCGATCAAAATGCAGATACCCGGACGCAGCTCTTCGTCCAATTGTAAGTTATTTTCTCACATTTTCCTTTTTTTCCTCAACTGTAAAATCAGAGACAAAATCAAATGCGAATTTCAGCTAAAAACTGTGGAGGAAAGTTCAAACGCATCTCAAATATGAAAGCCTAACCCCTCCCGAATAAAACGGTATGCCACATTCATGGGTGTACCCAGAGACATGGCTACCAACTAACCCAGAGCGTGACCAGTGCCAAATGTCAGTAGCAGCAAAAAAAAATTAGCCAGTTTTGTATTTGAACAGTCTGCAGTTTTTCCACAAAACACCCCCCCAACCAGAATACCCCCCACAAGTATATATCCCTGAAATCTACACACCTTCAGCTATGTAACGCTGTAGTTCATTCATACCATCAATGGTGTGGGCGCAGTTCTCTTCGTAGAAGTTTTGCACTTTTACCAGATTTTCAAAAAAAATGAACATCAAACAACATTCAAAAAGGTAGAAATCATGCCAAAACCCCATGGAATGTAAAAAAAGTTACCAATATCATCTCCCAAATGTCCTGAATCAAACGGTATGCCATATGTGTGGTTACACACGTGGACGTGGAAGCCAAAAGCCACAAAGTGAAACAATACACGATGGCTCAGAAACAGCAAAAATATTCAGCCAAATCTGAATTTGAACAGTCTGCAATTTTTCCCCACAAAACAACCCCCACAAACCATATATTTCTCAAATCCACACACCTTTATCTACGAAATTCTGTAGTTTGTTCATTCGTACCATCAATGGTGTGGGCGCAGTTCTTCATAGAAGTTCACAGTTTTAGCAGATTTTCTAAAAAATTTGGAAAAAAATAAGGCACAGCTCCTTTACCTCCCGTTCTTCAATAGAACTGGATTCCAAAAACTTCCAAAAACGAGTGGAGATACACTTTAATGTCTAAAAACCACATTTTTCAAGCAGTAATTTTTATCTTGAGATGTTCCTATCTGGCCCATTCATTTTGTGATCTCAAATCACAAATCACATTTGTCTAATGTCTTAAGTAGTGTCTTAAGTAGTGTATGAGCACCTTAAAACTGGAGAAGAGCTATCCTGGTGGTCAGGAATAATCTGAACCCTATATTCATGTTCTTCAGCTTCTGTAAGTGTATTACTATACTTTACTTCTCCTAGGTCTCAGCTGATATTGTGCCTGAAATGTTCTGGATCAGCAAGTGGCTCTTGCATCCGTCCCACTGCTCTTGACTTCTCTGACATCTAGAAAATTCTGTGACCTGGTTCCTTCCCATCCTTCCTGCTTCCAGAGTTCCTGGTTCAAACGCCACATACAGAGACACCTTCCACTCTCTTCACGTGGTGGGTTGGCTTCAGACGAATTGTAAACATAACCCCTCTCATAGTCCAGATGTGGATGGGGGAACTTGTGTTTTTCCAATTTCTCTTATCACTCAGTGTAGAAAGCTCATCAGGAATGAACAAAATGATCAACATCATGATATCAAAAACATTTATTCAATATCTTGCATTCCACTGATTTTATTTCCTTTTTATACATACTATCTACAACTCAAACGGTCAAGTTACCTGCGCAACCAGCTTTTTTCTTACTACTTTTTTGAATAGAGTGAATAGATAGAAAGCTGTGTTTGCTACAATATAGAGCTACAGAGGACATTAATACCCCACTGGTATTGAGAGAGACTTTTTCATTTTACCAATACTTACCAATATATTCAATAACAATTCTTATTGTAAAAAATGGTGCTAATTTTGCCCCAACTAATCAGATGTTAGCTTTCAAATGTTAAATAATATCTGGTTGGTTGGGGCAAAATTAGCACCATTTTTAACAATGAGAAGTTTTATTGAATCTCCCTGGCAGCGTATTGTTTTGACTGAAGTGCTTATGTTATTTACCATGCAATATTTCGAATAGGGTCAAAGTTATTTTTACTTTTCTGTCTCCTTACAAATGAGTTTTTGTGTTTAAGTGATAGTATCTTCCCTGCCAGTCCTTGTTGCCCAGCTGGTGATTACTTTGTTGTGGTAATTGCCCTGTGCTAATTAATACATTTCCCTGTCCTGTGTCTGATGTATTCCCCATAAATTCAGAAACAGCACAGGGGATAGCTCTGCAGAGAAGGCCATCCAAAGTAAAGATCATTCATAAGATTTTCCTAAGTGAAATTGGAGTTTAACAAGGGAAACACTACCACTACCTTTGTTTACAATTGTGCTCTGCTTATCTCTTATCTACTCCCTGGCTCCAAAATCTCCTTCCCATTCACTGGCTTCCTATCCCTATTCCATTTTTATCACTGCCTCTCTTCTTCCATCCAATTATCAATATTACTTTACATTCTATCAGCACTTACAAAATGCTGTTCCTTTCACAAACATCCCAGGAAACTTCAGTATAAATCCTCATCCCACCTCCACTCCCTGTTTATTATTCTCTTTCTGCTGGGATGTTGCTCCCAACCCTAGACCCTGCAACATTTCCATCTGCCGTCGTCCTCGCCTTTCTAACCCCCCTCCCTACTTATCACTTTTGAGGCTCTAATCTTTCTAATATTATAACTATCCATACTCTTTCACCTTCACTTCTTCCTTAATACATGCTCTCTTGCTTACAAACACACCTTTATTCATGACCTATTCTGTTCTAACTCTTCATCTCCTGGCTCTTACTGAGACTTGGATCCAACATGATACTGCAGTTGAAGCTTCCATTATTCATGGTGATCTAGATTTCTCTAATTTGCCTCATTCCTAAGAAATGGGAGAGAGGGGTAGGTCTCCTGTTTTCCCTTATCTGCCACTTTAAGCTTGTTTCTCTTCCACCCTCTGTTGCTTTCTCCTCATTTGAAGTCCATGCTGTCCAACTTTTCCACCCCTTATGTAGCGGGTAGCAGTCATATACCAACTTCCTTCTGCCTCAGCCACTTTCCTTACAGAGTTTGAAACCTAGCTCTCAATCTTCCTTTCCTCTGACTGTCCACAGTACCTCACAGCCGTATATGTTATTATAATATCATTGCCCTAATAATCTAACATATGTTATTATAATATCATTGCCCTAATAATCTAACATATAAACACATATTTATCACTCTCAGAGAAATGGGCAGGGACATGCAAAGTATCTCATTTATAGCATGTAGCTAAGGCATGTGTCCAGATGTAATACAGCCTAATGGTATAGAGCAGGGGTGTTAAACTTGGGACCTTTCACATGTTTGAAAACTACAACTCCCAGGATTCTCTGTTAGCAGTAAGTTTCTTCTTAATGTTAATTTGTTAATGTATATATACAGATGCAATACAACCTAATGATATAGAGCATATGTTTTTAACTTTTCACATGTTCAAAAACTACAACACCCAGCATTGAATAAAGCCATTTTTCTGACAAAGACATTAAAAACCCATGGTCATGGTTTAGCTATTCCTCAAACATGCAAGTGATCTATCTGCCCTTCCATCCTTACCTATTACATTATTGGATTAGAGAAGGATTACATAAGGTCAGTTTAAGCAGTAGGATTCATGAACATTACTAAACATCCCCTCCCTTGCCTATTCCACCTGCCTACCAGCTAGAATCTAGAGGGTCTAATAGTATAAACCTGCAGGTCTGAGAATAGATCAAGGCAATCCTGAGACAACGTACAGTTCATACTAAACAGCACCACTGAGCAACATGGGACCATATACACAATCCAGATTAACATGCTAGGTTCATACTTATTAGTATTTACCACAGCAAATTCCAGATTTACAGACATTATAGGGTTAGGACAGTACAGTATACCAATTAGCTATATAGTTTAAGGAGAGGTGGTGGTTAAAGGAGCTAAAAGCTCCCCAGAGTATAAAATGAAATAGAGTCTTCTCATAACAGAAGGTACCTCACAGCCTCATGATATTATAACAGCATTGTCCTAATAATCTAACATATAAACACATATTTCTCCCTCCCAGGTTACCTAAAGAAACATCCAAAGTATCATCCTTTATATCCTCTTACCTACATACACATCACTTGCTGTGTAGTATTAAGAAAGGTTTTTTTGATTGGCTAAGACTGTCACATGTTTTACAATCAGCACATCATGGGATGTTATACTGACATTACCACTTCCTTTCAGTATTCACATGGAGACCCCTTAGCAGTCACAGGGTTGTGGTTTAAGCTCCCATTTTGACTATTCCATATTAAAATAGGATTCTCAGCTCTGTTAGTTTTTCTATTTTGTATAAGTTGTCAATACTACTATACTTTATATACATTTATTGATTGCCATTTAAATGGTAATAGTGGTAAAAAATCAATGCAATCTACTATGAAGATATAAATATATTTATATACCCGTATATACTCGGGTATAAGTCGATCCGAGTATAAGTCGAGGCACCTATTTTTACCTAAAAAAATTGTAAAAACTGATTGACTCGAGTATAAGTCGAGGGTAGAAATTATCACCACTACTGCCTTCTGATTCTGTGTTGTTTTTAGGCTTTAGTTGCCCTTTAAAAGGACAGCAGAATTCCCATACACGAATCCCATAGAGTAATAGCCAAATCCAGTACCAGTAATCTCCAATTCCTTGGCACTCCAGATGTTTGGAAACTACAACTCCCAGCATGCTTTGTTGCTGGGAGTTTCAGTTTCTAAACATGTGGAGTGGCAAGGTTCAGTAAACTTTTAATTCAGCTTACCATAATTTACAATTCTCCTTAACCCCATATAGTAAAGGGCCCTCTGACCCCATATAGTAATGGACTCGGATCCCAATTGTTAAAAATGTCACCTGAGAGTTGTAGTTTAAAGCTGTCATTTGCACTGTACTAGCAGCTGTTTTTTGCCCCAAACTGAGGAGACCCATCAGATTTACAGCATCCAGATGAGCAGTGACAGTGACAGTGCTGAGTGAGTCCAGCAGCCAGACTACAGGAAGTGTAAAGGCAGATCAGCTCCTGTAACTTTCTATGTAGGTTAATACAGCACCACCTACTGGTTACTATCGGAAATTGCAGAATTTGGATCTAAATTAGGACTTGACCCGAGTATAAGTCGAGGTTAGGTTTTCAGGCTAATTTTAAAGCCTGAAAAATTTGACTTATACTTGAGTATATACAGTAATATGAAGGATAAAGTATTTGTATGTTTTTTTAAAGGACATCTCCACCCTCATTTTAAACTCTTCATATACTGGAGGGCATGTCCCCCACCCCCAACTGCTATATTCTGAGATGAAAAATCGCTTCCCATCTCTTCTTACAGCACCTTGTTCCCTCGCCATTCTGGACCAGCTCCCCTGCCCGCCGGAACTACAAGCAGGGGGCCAGACAGGCAGCTGCGTCTGTCATTGGCTGAGAGGCAGCCAATCACAGCCGTGGCTGCCATCAATGCAGAACGTTGCTGGAACGAGGTGCTGTAAGTAGAGATCGGAAGCGATTTTTCATGTCAGAATATAGCTGTTGGGGGTTGAGGGACATGCCCTACAGTATATGAAAAGGAATTAACGCTGCAGTAGCAACCAGGGAGGGATCGGGAGGGAGGGAGGGGGGAAAGGGCTCCACTGTGCATGCCAGCAGCAACTGAGAGGACACAACAGAGGCAGAGATTTTTTGGACAGGAAGAAAGCTCTTACTCTTTAGTTTCCTGGACTTTGAAGAGGCACTACAGAAGAACTATAAGGAGCAAGAAGGATTTTTTTAATTGTACAGTGGGGCAGGTAGTTTTAGTTTGGGGGGTGGACATGCCCTTTAACCTTTGAAACTTTATTTACATACATTTAATTTATCTGTATAATGGCTTGTTTGTGTACTCTGTATTTTATAATGTACAGCACTGCATACCCAAATGGCGCTATATAAATAAAATTATACATACAATACATATATGCATTGTATATAATTGATTGTTAAGCATATACCAGATTTAGTAGTAGTAGTAGTACTAGTAGTAGGATGTGATGGAGCACCAGGGGCTTTAATACCTTTATATGATTAATTCTTTGTAAGGGAGAGTGTGGTACACAGTCTTTAATAAATAATACAACAGTGTTTCTTCCAGGCACCACCTCTCCCAGTGTTATATCCTATGTAAGTAGTGTATAAGTAAAAATGTACCAAGCACACTCTTGTGGGTATGCAGTTAGTCATTTGGCTCAATGGGTAAAACTCCTGGTACTGCCTGTCGTAAAATCATTAGTACGGTGCCAGCTTGGCTATGCGGCTGGATTGAGTTAAGTAATTGCTGATTGGTCTGCCTGATGATTGGCTGTTGGTTGAAGGTTGTTCATTTACACTTCAAAGGGAATTTGGGAATAAAAGGAGCACCCTTAGCCAACTAAATCAGAGTAGAGCTAGGTAGCCTGTCCCTTAGCTTGAGATCAAGGGATCCAGGAGCCAGGAAGGATTCAACATCCCAGGAGACAGCAGTTTGGAGCCAAGGCAGTGTAGCCCAGAGATCCCAGGCACTGCATCCCAAGAACAGTGCTTGCTTGGTAGGATAAGGTTGTGCGTTATAATTAGGGATGGCTGGTTCGCGGATCCGAACCCGGATCCGCCGCGGATTTATCCCATTCGCGAACGGCGGATTTTTCTGGATTTTCCACCTTCCGAACTTCCGATTCGCGGATTTTTCGTATTTTCGAAAATTTTCGAAATTACGAGTTTTCACGTATTTTCGAAAAATTTTTCGAAAATACGGGAAAACATGTATTTTCGAAAAGTTTCGAAAATACAAGGATTTCTCTTAATTCCTTACATACGTATTTTCGAAAATATTCAAAATTACGAGGATTACTTGTATTTTCGGAAATACATATTTTCGAAAATACATGAAAACTCGTAATTTCGAAAATTCCCGAAAATACGTGAAAACTCGTAATTTCGAAAATTTTCGAAAATACGAAAAATCTCGTTATTTCAAGGGTATATCTGTTGTATTCAATTAGATCAACTGGACTTGAAATGTAGTTCTTGAAGACGTTTCGCTAGTCACGATGCTGTTTTAACACCTTACTCTGGGCGTTCCTATAACACATCTTAGCCACTATCCAATCACACCCTTAACACCTGGCTGTGATATGCTAATTGGGATTTTCCAGGGTACATAATTGCCACAGATTCTTGTACAAGTCATTCTGAATTGAGAAAGCCAGTCGGATGACTAGCGAAACATTATTCCAAGAACTACATTTCAAGTCCAGTTGATCTAATTGAATACAACAGATATACCATGACCTGGATGAATGAGAACCTTCACAAGCATATTTCAAGGGTATTTTTAATTTTAACGGGTCCGCTCGCGGATTTTCGAATTTTCTAATTTTTTCGAAAATTCGCGGATCCTCGAGCGGACCGGATTTTGCGAAGTTCGGACAGCTCTAGTTATAATAAAGCTCATCCAATTGCAAAAGAGCTTGTGTTGCCTGGTTTAACTTATTTCCCACAACCTCACAGAGGGCGTCCTGTGACATAGGATTTAGAGTAGTGGTCAATGGAGCAACATTAATGTTCTAAGTGGAGAGTGTTCTGTACAGGGTTCTCTACTGGAGTACTTCTTTAAAATCTGTTAATTAATTACTTAAAGGACAATTATACTCACCTTCCCTCCGCTCCTCTTCTTTGGTCAGTACCTTTTACCCAGGGTGAGGACCTGAACCGCTAGGTCCTCACCTCTGTGTTTGCGTAACTTGCAGCATAGCCTTACTGACACACTGCTCCGGTAGTCTCCGCCCCCTCCTCTCATTGCGCGATGAGGCCAATAGGAAGGCACGCTTGTTGCAGAGCGTGCCTTCCTATTGGCCTCGTCGCCGATGGGGAGGAGGGTGTGGAGCCTACCGGAGCAGCGTATCAGTAAGGCTATGCTGCAGGTTACGCAAAACCAGAGGTGAGGACCTAGCGGTTCAGGTCCTCATCCTGGGTAAAAGGTACTGACCAAAGAAGAGGAGCGGAGGGAAGGTGAGTATAATTGTCCTTTAAATAACTACTTTTGCTTTGAAAAATATATAATCTTTAATTATATATGATTATATATATATATGATTGTATTTATCTTCGAGTGCTGCAAAACAAAGCAGAAGTGAAGCATCCCCGAAGGTAAGGTAAGAAAGAGATAACCCATTTTTGATTTTAAAGTTTGTTTTCTTTAATCGATAACAAGATGGCCTCATACTGACCTGCACAAGCTGAGGGAGATAATCAAGAAGTTCGGAATCAGAAATTGAATCAATCCACTGTACAGCTGTTCTTCTCACCTCCTGATCAGGGAATCTAAGGAAATATTAGGAACTGAATCAGTAACAAAAACAAGTGCCAAAAACCAATTCAAAGATTAAATAGCCTTCACAATCCTTTAAAGCACCTTAATCATTCTCATTAAGGGCACAGTGAATCGCACCAAAATGGCGCACATTAACATGCGCAATTGAGTGTGTTTCTGGCTCGATAGTGTGTGTTGCTGCATGCTTGCGATAATCTTGCATTATCAGAGTGCATGCAATTGCGAAAATAAATGGTGATTGTATGCTTTGCGTCTAGTGTGGCCAGTCCAGCTGCCCAACACTAGCGTGCGCTTTGTAACACGCGATTGGATTGCAATTGCGATCAGATCGTGTGTTAAAACAGGCAAGTGTGGCCTAGCCCTAAATGTTTCCTGTGTTTCTCCATTCACTTCAGGATTGCCACTTAGCTAGTATTTTACAGGTCCAACTGTATGGTGGTAAAGAAAAAAAGAAAAATACTGTCCAGGCTGATGTATAATGATAAATTTAGGTGTTTCACTTAGGGCCAAAGTCAGCAGCAGTAAAAACAGTTATGAAACAGGAAGGCAGATAACATTTTAGACTGTTTTTAGCAGTCAATTGGGGGCATTCAATATGTGGTGCTATGAGGTAAAAATCCGTTAAACCCATGCTACCGATGTTACATCAAGTTATTGTTTGTTTAACTCCAATTTTCTAATTTTTCCAATCCTAACAGCACAGGATTCAATAGTGCAAAAACTAACACCTTTTAATGTGGTGGCATAATCTTAGGCGAAGCTTCCCTTCAGTGTTCCCGCAATGCAGTGTAAAGTGAATATTGCATTGTGGGAACCGAAAGGTAGTGTAAACTGCATATCTCCTTATATATTGAATCTCACTGTGTTTGTTTCTCATTTTTCAAATAAAGTCCCTAAAGTTCCCTTATTTTATTTATTACACTAAGGGGGAGATGCAATATAGCTCCCTGGTGCTACTTACCTTTCCATGTTCCTGCACTGCAATAATTATTACAGAACAATGGTAAGGTAAGGAGCCCTGGGGATTGTGGGTTTAACACTCTAATTATATATGCAATTTTGCAATGAATAGTAGTTAAATTGTGCAGAAGACTGGGTACACACGAATGAATGTTTTCTCCTGACCGAACTTTCGCTAAGAGAGAACACTTGGCCAGGACAAATCACTCTCGGTCGCGGCAATATTGTCCACGTCAGACATTTTGTGCAAAAGATTGTTATTTACCAACAGGCCCGATCACGCATTCATCTGGATCAAGCTCGGTTGTGGCGGCCCACACCATGCAATATTTCCGGCCGATACATGCACTATTGGCCCATCGGCCAAAAAAATTGCCTAAGGATTCTTCACTGGTCTGCATGAAAATGCCTGTTAGTACATATCCTCCTGCAGTTTTACTTTAAAGCCCGTGCCTGGTTAACTTAATTGTAAATATAACAAAATGTATTTCTCTTCCTCTTCGTAAATTGCAGTACTCAGCATATCAATAAATTTAAAATAATAGCATTACGACAAAGGATAATAGCTTGCTTAGTGCCTCCATCCACAGCATTCATTATTATCATATGTTCAGTGGCAGCCACATTTTGTGGGAGCCTTCAAAGGAAGATATCTTCTCTAAGGAGCACATGAGAGAATGACTAGCATTGCAAAAACTGAGTTTTGCAGGTACTGATTGAAAGTTTAAAATTTTGTTAGAGGGTTCCTTAGGCCATGCTGCCACGTTCTTCATAAAGAACAACTACAGTATACTCACCTCTGCCCCCATCCTTTTTTTAATCCCTTGAAAAAACCCTGTTATTTATAAATGTTACTGTAGTTCCCCAGTTTTTCCTGTCAGACTTCTTGCATTTGTAAACATACATTTTAGATTATTTAGTTCACATCCACATTTTGACGTACATGCCTCCCTATCCTCTTTGCCCCCTCCGCCATTATCTTATTAGCCCCCTAATCCCTTACCCCTCTATCTATTCCTGTGTAGTCCAAAGTACCCTACCACCCATACCTAGTTTTAAAACTCCTCCAACCCTCTAGCACCCTTCCCCTTTAAAACAGCTGCACCATCATCATTTAGGTGCAGTCCGTCCCTACTAAAGAGCCTGTAGCCGACAGAAAAGTCAGCCCATTTTCCTAAAAACCCAAACCCCATCTTTTTACGCCAACCCTTTAGTCTAGCATTAACACAGCCAGTGGCACCCAATAACAATCCTCCATACGGCAGGCAATAAACGGTTCGGCGTGTAGGGTCTTCACAGCAGATTTCCACCATTCTAATAAGGGAGTCCCCTACCACTGATAAGTTCTCTTTAGTTGTTTTGGGGCTGGTGTTGGTATGTAAGTGGTACAACCCACTGAAATTTGAAAATTACAAGGATCCCTTGGAATAGCTGCTCCAAGATCCCATATATGCTTCAGGATGCACATTGCATGGCACCAATAAAACTGTTCATACTAAACAGTAATACACACCAATGTCCCTCTTAACAGAATAACCCCTTAAAAACAGAATGAACCCTTTAACACATACACTCAAAGCTCACACATTTGCTCTGCATGCAGGACTACTATGTGAGATTCAAAGCCATACACAACACAGTGCTATACTCCATTTCAATCAGTGCTCAGTGGAAAGGAAGAAAAAAAAAAGGTTTAATTTTCTCTGTCTCAACCACAACCTTACACATCCACAACTGTGGCAGAATAAGCCTAGTTTGTGCCCCTGGCTGTAGTACACACTTGTCTAATATACATTTTGTACTATTTATTTTAGAAACCCAGTGCCTAAAGTGTAATTAAACAACCCCCACAAATTTATTCCAGTAGCAACAAGTAAAAAAAAAAATTACGTATTTACTTTGTTTCTTAAAGCACCAATGTCCCCCTTAAAAACAGAATAATGCCTTTAAAACAGAGTGACCCCTTTAACACCATCGCTCAGAGCTCAGACACCTCTCCCTTTCCTGTGGCTGCTGGGTGACTTGTGAAATTAACCTGTGGGTACTGGGGGTCAGGTCCCATCATCCAGCATTGCTGGGCACACCCAGCTAAGTGTACGCAGTACACTGCAAAGGAAGCTGCAGCCATGCTTCCTAGAAGCTGACAGACAATCATGTTACAGCTCAGAGAACATCCCTCCCTCTGACACAGAGCAGAGGTTTCAAAACATTTTTGTGTAAACATTTCTGTGCAAACACATTTAAATGTTCCTTTATTTTACAATGATAAATTCCTTTGCTTTTCAGGCAAAAAAAGGAAAAGTCTGCAGTTTATTTCTTAGTTAGTATAGATGTAAGAAACATAATATTAGCATTTTATTAAAAAATAAAATCAAATCAAGTCAGGGGAATCGAATCTGCAACCTCATATACTCTGTCATGCTAAAAGCAGAGCTTTCTACCAGCATCCCAAATAAGCTGCTATATTGCATATATGCATAAACATTATCCTAGAAAAATAATAGAATCAAAAAAAGCAGGATATCAGGATATCATACAACCACCAGTTTATGTGTGGCCAATCGTCTGATCATCATCTGTTTTTGTAGAAATATCTATTGGATCAATACCAATCATTTGATAATGTGCGTGTATGGGCCCCATAAGAGAGGTGATTTAAAACTGTAACCTCATGTACGTGCATTTCTAAAACCATAGTATTTTTACGTTGCGCCATTAAAGGGCATGTCCACCCCCAAAACTGTAATCCCCCCAACTACTGGCCCCACCATGTAGTGTAGTTTAATCCTTACCTCACATCCCAGCTCCATAGGGTTCTCCTGTAGTCCCCCCCCAAAGTCCCAAAAACTGCCCACCAGGAGGCTAGCAGAGTCCATATAGGGCTCTGCCTGCTACCTTGCCTCCGGTAGATCTACGAAGAACTAAGGTGCGAATGTGCGAACAGTGCACGCGCGTCGGAGGTTATGAGGCAGGCGGCACGAAAAGGAGGAGGATAGGATGCCTGTATTGTGTACGGCATCAGAGCTTTAGATCTTCGGCTGTATTGCAATGAGGTGCTGTAATTCTGGTGATGTTGTGAACTTAACTTACACTGCTATTGAGCTATATTGTATTTTTCAGTGGAGATACCTTTTAAAACAAAAGCTAACTCCCAGAGCTAAAAAAACAAGGGATAGAAGTCAGAGAAGAAAAAAATAGAGCGAAAAACTTATTGCAGAGCTACTGGCAATTAACCAGATTTCAAACATAATTTGCACAAACTTTGGACATTTTGCAATACCCCCTTAATATTGACTATTACAATAACCTCACTAAAAGTACTGCAATCGACTGTCCTGCAAAATGATTGTTGAAACACAATGTACCCCAGAAAACATAATTCAGATGGCACACGGACATAAAATGTATGCTTGCAAACAAATTACACATGGAAAGAAATGCAGGTTATTTGAAGTGTGCAAGAAGTTCACAGGAAGATTTCAAAAGATTAACCACGTATATGTCCACCATTGATAGATGAATGCTCTCAATCCCAAACATTCATTTGCCACAGTTTTAGCCCTTAAACATCATTTCATTATATACATAGAACATCACTCTGTTGATCCAGTCTGTGTTTGCCAATGGCCAGATAAATAAACATAGTATGTGATTTAAGCTACTTTGCAATGGACAGAACTTAAATTTACCCTGCACATTCCCTTTAAGTAATTCTAATGGTTTTACATAAGACATAAATCAATCACGCCAAAAAAAAAATGTTCTTAGGTTTTAAAATTATTTCATTAAACCATGTCACTGTTTAATAAAGGCGTGTAAAAAAGGGACAATGTATGAACAATAAGTACACCTTACCACTTCATAGAATTAGAGGAGAATTGAGGTCCAAACAATTTAGGGCTATATAAAACTCCTTCTAAATGAACCCTTAATCGCTACTGCTGGAAAGGTTCAACATATTACTTTCTGCTTGAGCGCTTGTTTTCAGTCTTGAACAGCCTCTGCCTGTATTAATAGGCCCCTCAACTGTCAGTTTTTTTGTTTGTCTATCAGTGACAGTACTTCCTGTTTTTGCCAGCATTTTTTAGCGCGATAAAATGGAAATCACGGGAACGCAAAAATTCCTGGGATTTCCAATGCACAGCGATGCACATTCGTTCCATTTTGTTAACGCAGCGTTCAACATTTTTGCGCGTTAACACATACATTACCATAATAAACATTGCACACGCAGACACAACGCACAAATCGTGCACACAATCACATGTGATCTGTGTCGATTCCGGCGCGTTGTATGTGCCTCAGCCTTAGTCTTAACTTGCATGCCTTTCCCCGGGGCAGATGGTCAGGCGATGTCACTTAACCAACTGGAAGCAGGAGGTTTAAACATTCATGGCAAAATTATTTCTTACAGGCTGCCATCAAGAGATGTGATCCAGGGCTCATTTTAAAGGAAATACTGCAGGATTTTATTTACCCTAACTTGTTTGGAGACCACAGTTGTCCTTAAAGAGATTAATTGAACATCTCTAATAAGCAGACATTTTGGTTTGCTGGTCTGTAGCATTCTTAAATTGTTGCTGCCCCTAAAACAGGAAATGGTTAGAAAGCCATTTCCATCATCTGCAATAAAGAAAGATTATTTACTCTGGAAAACATTCAAAACAGTTGCCAATCTCCTAGAAGTAAACATCGCATAAAATTCTCCCCAAGGCCAGGCATGTTTCCTGTCAGTAATAAAAGCCTAAGAGGGCGATGCACTGAGAGCCCGGTGCAAACGCCTGACAATTATATTGCCTATTAGAGGATCTAGGAGTATCGCTACCTGTCACTTTTTTATTCTGGTAATTTTAACGCCGCTATCAGCAATAGAATGGCACTTTCGGCATATAACATTGCTTGCGAAGGCTGCGCGGTTAACACTCGTTAGCCACACAGCCGCCACAAAGAAGGAGTTTAAGTCACGTTAAACGACATAACATCAGTTAGCGTGACTTAAACTCCAAAACAGGAGCATGCGCCCTTGGTGCATCGCCCTGTCTGTATGTATATAGTGCCACTTGGGACACAATATACAATCTGTACAATATAATGCAAAAAGATGCACACGAGACTGAACATTTATGGTGTTTGGAAATGTTCTAGAAGAAAGCTATTGTCTTAAAGACAACAATAGTGTCCAAACAACCCCCTTCCCTTTAAAATTATCAGGGTTAAAACGTAAACCACTAGGTTACTTACTCTGGCTAGCTTCTAACTTCTGAACCAACCTTGTAAAGTTGCAATCATTGGCGCTCTGATTCCCCCCTCCCCCTCTTCACTCGGGGAAATACCAATAGGAGAAACACTTATTCAACAGAATGTCTTTCCGTTGGTCAGCTTTTGGAACGTGCAAGAGAGGAAGTGAAGAACAGAGCGCGGCGAACGCTACATTAACAAGTTACACCACGAGTTGAAAGTCCCTGGGCTAGTTGTGGGAGGAAGGTTGGGGCTAGCATTGAGGATACATTAGGATGTATTAAAGGGCATAAATAAAATTTATTTTGAAAAATAGAGAATTGAAGGTAATGACTAATGTAATGGTATAGCAGACATTGTTAAGGAGCATGTTCAGGGGAGTATCTAGGGTCTAAGAAGATCAGGGGACCTTTTGGCACTCCATGTGCCGCGTAGCGCGCTGCAATTTTTTAGGCCACGCCCTTTCTCCGCCCCATTAGGCCACCCACTATGTACTTAAGAGATTACCAAAAAGATACAGACGATAGACAACCACAAACTAGACACACAGCCCGATAGTGATATAACAGACAAAGACAGTGAAATAGACAGACAGAGATAGAGATCAGAGAGTTGGACACAAATTAATGACACAAAGGCACAGTAAATGGCAATTTCATTATGTACTGTAGCAATTTGGTCATTTTAAACTTACTGTTGTGTTCAGTTGTAGTCAGATGCTTGCCCACACCTTTGGCCAGGGAGACTTCTTGTACTTTCTCATGGACTCGTCCTCATCTATCTCTATCTGTCCCTCTCTCTCTCTGTATATCTATCTATCTATATATCTGCCTCTTGTTTATCTATTAACTATGTCTATCTCTCTATGTCTCTATCTATCTTCTAACTCTGCTATCTATTCTCATCTATCTATCTAACTCTGCATCTATCTATCTATCTATCTAACTCTGCTATCTATCTCTACTCTATCTTCTATCTACTAACTCTTCTACTATCTACTATCTATCTATCTATCTCTCTAACTATCTATCTATCTATCTATCTAATTCTGCTATCTATCTATCTCTATCTATCTCTGATATCTTCTATCTCTGCTATCTATCTATCATCTATCTATCTATCTATCTAGCTAGCTATTTATCTATCTATCTATCTATCTATCTAACTCTGCTATCTATCTATCTAACTCTGCTATCTACTCTAACTCGCTATCTATCTATCTAACTCTGCTATCTATCTATCTAACTCTATCTATCTATCTAACTGCTATCATATATCTCTGCTAGCTATCTATCTAATCTAACTGCTATCTATCTATCTAACTGGCTGCTATCTATCTATCTATCTATCTTATCTGATACTATCTGCTACTCCACGGTGCCACTGCTACCTATCTGGACTCCCTCCTGAGTGCCTGATTTCTGTCTCGCGCGCTCGTGACATCGGCGCGCGGTAGGACGTCATTGCGTGCGCCGGCTGCGCGACGTGCCCAGAGGTTCGCGCAGCCGGGAATATTCGGACGTTCGGGGCACTTGCAGGGGGCACAGTCAGTTAAAACATTCGGGGCACTTTGCCAAACATCCGGGGCACGTGCCCCGAATGTTTTAACGTAGATCCCCACTGGGCATGTTTACCCCTTTTAGAGTCCTATATGGCTTCCTCCTGGTGGGCAGTTTTTGGGACTTTGGGAGGGGATACTGGAGAACCATTTGGAGCTGGGATGTTGGTAAGGATTTTTATTCACTCACAGCATTGGGCCCAGGTAGCGGGGGTAATTATAGGTTTGGGGTGGACATGCCCTTTAAGTAATTTATTTTATGGTCTTATATTTAGATGTTTGTTTGTTTACGCATGATAGAGAAACCGTAAAGGGGGAGGGGTATGTATTTATGTTAAGCAAGTGTTGAAGCCAAATTTAAAAGAATAGACAGCTTTTGATATTGATGCAAAGGCAATATGGGTGGGCAACATGAAAGGGGGTAAATTTATTGTTGGTGTCTGCTACAAGCCACCAAATGCTAGAAAGGAGGAAGCAAGGGCTGTAAGTTACCCTGATATTGATTTAAGTAGCGGAACTGCCAATACAGCAAAGTGTGATGGGTTACTAGGTTTTCTACCCTTTCATGTTTCCTAATTCCACCTATATTGCTTCCATTCTAACACCGTTATCAACAGTTATCCCTTTTTTTAAATTTGGCTTTACCTTGCTAGTTTGCTACATTAACATTTTCTCTCACAGTAAGGTTTCCACTAGAAAAGGCACTTTGTTGATCTAGTATTATAGATATGAAGGTATCTGGAAGCTTAGGATATAGTGACCATGAAATAATGTAATTTAATGTATGTTATCAAAAGGAAGTGCACTAGGTTAACAAATACCTTTGATTTCAGGAAAGAAAATTTTACCTGAATAAAAACTGAAATGATATTTCATTAAAGATACTGAACAGAAGTGACTGTTTTTAAGGGGTTTTAAATCATTTTACATCTACATTTATACCCTTGGGAAATGTAAAAAAAGTGCATGGAAGGAATAGAACATGCCATTAAGAACATAACAACTGGATCAAAATTGTAAGAATAATTGAAGCTAGCTTAATTAAATAATTAAGTTGGATAGCTGAACAAAGCAAGACTAAAAAACATTCAGCGAGATTCAAATAAATTTTTTTATCGTTAAAAATTGTGCTAATTTTTCCCCAACCAATCAGATGTTAGCTTTCAAATGAAAAATAAGATTTGATTGGTTGGGGCAAAATTAGCACCATTTTTACTTTTATTGATCTCCCTGTTGGTCTTTCCATTGTCTGGATTGGAAAAAAAGCTGATAAATTCTAATGTTCAAAAAAGTTAGTCGTTCAGAACCTGGTAATTAGACATGTGATTAATTTCAGTGGTGGAAAAATTATTGGACAGTTTGATACGGAACATATTCTATAGGTAGTAATCAGCATGGATTTAGGAGGAACAGACCTTGTCAACAAACTAGCTTGGCTAGTGTCCTTGCATAGGAAGAGAATAGGAATACCAAATTGCTAGGTGTTTTTACAGCTTTAGTTTTTTTGCTGTTGCTGCTTGTTAGCTTTAAAGGGTATGTCCACCCTTAAATGCACTTTTTAATATGTTGTTCCCCCCATGTCTCCCAGCCCCAACCGCATATTTTTTATTTTCAAAAAGCTCCCCAAACTCTTACTTACCTCTCCTCTTTCCTCCGCTGCGCTCCCGGCCCTCTGCTTGCTAGGAAATGCAAGCAAGGGGCGGGACCGGCAGTCGCGTCTGTGATTGGCTGATCGGCAGCCAATCACGGACGCGGCTGCCGTCTCAGTGCAGCAGAGGAAAGAGAAGAGGTAAGTAAGAGTTTGGGGAGCTTTTTGAAAAATAAAAAATATGCGTTTGGGCTGGAGACATGGGGACACATATTAAGGGGTTTTATGCTAGGGGGAGGGTAGTAGAACGGGAGGGGGAGGGAGAGAAAGGGCTGCAGTACGCATGGCAAAATCCGATAACTACTAGTTACCTGTCACAGTTTAACAAGTAAATACTGTAATTGCAGATAAATATTTAAAGGGCATGTCCACCCCCAAAACTATAATCCCCCCAACTACTGGCCCCACCATGTAGTGTAGTTTAATCCTTACCTCACACACCCAGCTCCATAGGGTTCGCCTGTAGTCCCCCCCTAAAGTCCCAAAAACTGCCCACCAGGAGGCTAGCAGAGTCCATATAGGGCTCTGCCTGCTACCTTGCCTCCGGTAGATATTTGCCATGCGTACTGCAGCCCTTCTCCCCTCTCCCTCCCGTTCTACTATCCCTCCCCCTAGCATAAAACCCTTTAATATGTTGTTCCCCCATGTCTCCCAGCCCCAACCGCATATTTTTTATTTTCAAAAAGCTCCCCAAACTCTTACTTACCTCTTCTCTTTCCTCTGCTACTGAATGACCGGCAGCGCGTCGTGATTGGCTGCCGATCAGCCAATCACAGACGCGACTGCCGGTCCCGCCCCTCTGCTTGCATTTCTAGCAAGCAGAGGGCCGGGAGCGCAGCGGAGGAAAGAGGAGAGGTAAGTAAGAGTTTGGGGAGCTTTTGAAAATAAAAAATATGCGGTTGGGGCTGGGAGACATGGGGGGAACAACATATAAAAAGTGCATTTAAGGGTGGACATACCCTTTAAAGCTAACAAGCAGCAACAGCAAAAAAACTAAAGCTGTAAAAACACCTAGCAATTTGGTATTCCTATTCTCTTCCTTATGCAAGGACACTAGCCAAGCTAGTTTGTTTGACAAGGTCTGTTCCTCCTAAATCCATGCTGATTACTACCTATAAGAATATGTTCCCGTATCAAACTGTCCAATAATTTTTCCACCACTGAAATTACTCACATGTCTAATTACCAGGTTCTGAACGACTAACTTTTTTGAACATTAGAATTACATCAGCTTTTTTTCCAATCCAGACAATGGAAAGACCAACAGGGAGATTCAATAAAAGTAAAAATGGTGCTAATTTTGCCCCAACCAATCAAATCTTATTTTTCATTTGAAAGCTAACATTTGATTGGTTGGGGCAAAATTAGCACAATTTTTAACGATAAAAAAATTTATTTGAATCTCGCTGAATGTTTTTTAGTCTTGCTTTGTTCAGCTATCCCAACTTAATTATTTAATTAAGCTAGCTTCAATTATTCTTACAATTATTGATCCAGTTGTTATAGTTCTTAATGGCATGTTCTATTCCTTCCATGCACTTTTTTTTTACATTTCCCAAGGGTATAAATGTAGATGTAAAATGATTTAAAACCCCTTTAAAAACAGTCCACTTCTGTTCAGTATCTTTACCTGAGAATATATCATTTCAGTTTTTTATTCAGGTAAAATTTTCTTTCCTGAAATCAAAGGTATTTGTTAACCTAGTGCACTTTTCCTTTTGATAACATACATTAAATTACATTATTTCATGGTCACTATATCCTAAGCTTCCAGATACCTTCATATCTATAATTACTAGATCCAACAAAGTGCCTTTTCTAGTGGAAACCTTACTGTGAGAGAAAATGTTAATGTAGCAAACTAGCAAGGTAAAGCCAAATTTAAAAAAAGGGATAACTGTTGATAACGGTGTTAGAATGGAAGCAATATAGGTGGAATTAGGAAACATGAAAGGGTAGAAAACCTAGTAACCCATCACACTTTGCTGTATTGGCAGTTCCGCTACTTAAATCAATATCAGGGTAACTTACAGCCCTTGCTTCCTCCTTTCTAGCATTTGGTGGCTTGTAGCAGACACCAACAATAAATTTACCCCCTTTCATGTTGCCCACCCATATTGCCTTTGCATCAATATCAACAGCTGTCTATTCTTTTAAATTTGGCTTCAACACTTGCTTAACATAAATACATACCCCTCCCCCTTTACGGTTTTCTCTATCATGCGTAAACAAACAAACATCTAAATTTACAGACCATAAAATAAATTACTTAAAGGGCATGTCCACCCCAAACCTATAATTACCCCCCGCTACTGGCCCCACTGTGTAGTGAATAAAAATCCTTACCTAACATCCCAGCTCCAAATGGTTCTCCAGTAATCCCCTCCCAAAGTCCCAAAAACTGCCCACCAGGAGGATAGCCATATAGGACTCTAAAAGGGGTAAACATGCCCAGTGGCGTATCTACGTTAAAACATTCGGGGCACGTGCCCCGGATGTTTGGCAAAGTGCCCCGAATGTTTTAACTGACTGTGCCCCCTGAAGTTGCCCCGAACGTCCGAATATTCCCGCTGCGCGAACCTCTGGGCACGTCGCGCAGCCGGCGCACGCAATGACGTCCCCGGCGCGCCGATGTCACGAGCGCGCGAGACAGAAATCAGGCACTCAGGAGGGAGTCCAGATAGGTAGCAGTGGCACCGTGGCAGTAGCAGCTAGATATCAGATAGAATGATAGAATGATGATAGTCAGCCAGTTAGATAGATAGATAGCAGTTAGATTAGATAGATAGCTAGCAGAGATTAGAGATAGCAGTTAGATAGATAGATTAGAGTTAGATAGATAGATAGCAGAGTTAGATAGATAGATAGCGTTAGATAGATAGATACAGAGTTGATAGATAATAGCAAGTAGATAGATAGATAGATAGATAGATAATAGCTAGCTAGATAGATAGATAGATAATAGATAGATAGATGCAGAGATAGATAGATATATAGATAGATGATAGATAGATAGATAGCAGAATTAGATAGATAGATAGATAGATAGTTAGTTAGATAGATAGATAGATAGATAGATAGTAGATAAGAGTTAGATAGATAGATAGATACAGAGTTAATAGATAGATAGATAGCAGAGTTAGATAGATAGATAGATAGATAGCAGTTAGATAGATCGATAGTAGATGATAGCAGAGTTAGATAGATAGAAGAACATAGAGAGATAGACATAGTTAATAGATAAACAGAGGCAGATATATAGATAGATAGATATACAGAGAGAGAGAGGGACAGATAGAGATAGATGAGGCAGAGATCCAGTAGAAAGTACAAGAAGGTCTCCCTGGCCAAAGGTTTGGGCAACATCTGACTACAACTGAACACAACAGTAAGTTTAAAATGACCAAATTGCTACCAGTACATAATGAAATTGCCAGTTTACTGTGCCTTTGTGTCATTAATTTGTGTCCAACCTCTGATCTCTATCTCTGTCTGTCTATTTCACTGTCTTTCTGTCTGTTTATCACTATCGGGCTGTGTGTCTATGTTTGTGGTTGTCTTCTGTCTGTATCTTTTTGGTAATCTCTATAAGTACATAGTGGGTGTGGCCTAATTGGGGCGGAGAAAGGGCGTGGCCTAAAAATTTGCAGCGCGCTACGCGCGCACATGGAGTGCCCAAAGGTCCCCTGTCTTCTTAGACCCTAGATACTCCCCTGAACATGCCCTTTAACAATGTTTCTGCTATACCCATTACTTAGTCTACCTTCAATTCTTCTATTTTTCAAAATACATTTTATTATGCCCTTTAATACATCCTAATGTATCCTCAATGCTAGCCCCAACCCCTTTCCTCCCACAACTAGCCCAGGGACTTTCAACTCGTGGGTAACTTGTTAATGTAGCGTTCGCCGGCGCTCTGTTCTTCACTTCCTCTCTTGCCACGTTCCAAAAGCGTACCAACGGAAAGACATTCTGTTGAATAAGTGTTTCTTCCTATTGGTATTTCCCCGAGTGAAGAGGGGGAGGGGGAATCAGAGCGCCAATGATTGCAACTTTACAAGGTTGGTTCAGAAGTTAGAAGCTAAGCCCAGAAGTAAGTACCTATGGTTTACGTCTTTACCCTGTAATTTTAAAGGGAAGGGGGTTGTTTGGACACTATTGTTGTCCTTTAAGACATAGCTTTTCTTCTAGCAACATTTCCAAACAAACCATAAATTTCAGTCCCTCGTGTGCACTTTTTGCATTATATTGTACAGATTGTATATTGTGTCCCCAAGTGGCACTATATATACTACAGCCAGGGCGATGCACCAACGGGCGCATCGCTCCTGTTTTGGAGTTTAAGTCACGCTAACTGATGTTATTGTCGTTTAACGTGACTTAAACTCCTTCTTGTGGCGGCTGTGGCTAACACGAGTGTTAACCGCGCAGCCTTCGCAAGCAATGTTATATGCCGAAAGTGCCATTCTATGCTGTAGCTGGCGTTAAAATTACCAGATAAAAAAGTGACAGGTAGCGATACTCCTAGATCCTCTAATAGGCATATATAATTGTCAGGCTGTTTGCACCGGGCTCTCAGTGCATCGCCCTCTTAGTCTTTTATTACTGACAGGAAACTGCCTGGCCTTGGGGAGAATTTTATGCGATGTTTACTTCTAGGAAGATTGGCACTGTTTTGAATGTTTTCCAGATGTAAATAATCTTCTTTATTGCGAATGATGGAAATGGCTTTCTAACCATTTCCTGTTTAGGGGCAGCAACAATTCTAAGAATGCTACAGACCAGCAAACCAAAATGTCTGCTTTATTAGAGATGTTCAATTAATCTCTTTAAGGACAACTGTGGTCTCCAACCAGTTAGGTTAAAAAAATCCTGCAGTATTTCCTTTAAAATGAGCCCTGATCACATCTTTGATGGCAGCCTGTTAAGAAATAATTTTGCCATGAATGTTTAAACCTCCTGCTTCCAGTTGGTTAAGTGACATCGCCTACCATCTGCCCCGGGGGAAAGGCATGCAGTTAAGACTAGCTGAGGCACACTACAACGCGCCGGAATCGCACAGAATCACATGTGATTGTGTGCACGATTCTTGTGCGTTGTGTCTGCTGTGTGCAATGTTTTTCATTGGTAATGTATGTGTTAACGCGCAAAAAATGTTGAACGCATGCGTTAACCAAAATGGAAACGAATGTGCAATCGCATGTGCTTGGAAATCCCAGGAATTTTTGGCTTCCCGTGATTCCATTTTATCGCGCTAAAAAGGCTGGCAAAACAGGAAGTACTGTACCTGATCAGACAAACAAAAAAACTGACAGTTGAGGGCCTATTAATACAGGCAGAGGCTGTTCACATGACTGAAAACAAGCGCTCAAGCAGAAAGTTATTGTTGAACCTTTCCAGCAGTAGCGATTAAGGGTTCTTAGAAGGAGTTTTATATAGCCCTAATTGTTTGGACCTCAATTCTCCTCTAATTCTTATAGTGGTAAGGATGTACTATTGTTTCATACATTGTCCCTTTTTTACTACGCCTTTATTAAACAGTGACATGGTTTAATGAATAATTTTAAAACCTAACATTTTTTTTTTTGGCGTGATTGATTTATGTCTTATGTAAACCATTAGAAATTACTTAAAGGGAATGTGCAGGGAAATTTAAGTTCTGTCCATTGCAAAGTAGCTTAAATCACATACTATGTTTATTTATCTGAGCCATTGGCAAACACAGACTGGATCAACAGAGTGATGCTTCTATGTATATAATGAAATGATGTTTAAAGGGCTAAAACTGTGGCAAATGAATGTTTGGAGTATTGAGCAGCATTCATCTATCAATGTGTGACTATATCGTGGTTAACTTTTTGAAATCTTCCTGTGAACTTCTTGCACACTTCAAATAACCTGCATTTCTTTCCCATGTGTAATTTGTTTGCAAGCATACATTTTATGTCAGTGTGCCTCTGAATTAGTTTTCTGGGGTACATTGTGTTTCACAATCTTTTTGCGTACAGTCGATTGCAGTACTTTTAATGTAGAGGTTATTGTAACATAGTCAATATTAAGGGGGTATTGCAAAATGTCCAAAGTTTGTGGCAAATTATGTTTGAATCTGGTTATTGCCAGTAGCTCTGCAATAAGTTTTTTCGCTCTATTTTTTTCTTCTCTGACTTCCTATCCCTTGTTTTTTTAGCTCTGGGGTTAGCTTTTGTTTTTAAAAGGTATCTCCACTGAAAAATACAATATAGCTTCCAATACATTAGTTAAGTTCTACACATACCCAGAATTACAGCCACCTCATTGCAATACAGCCGAAGATCTAAAGCTTCTGATGCCCGTACCACATACAGCATCCATCCTCCTCCTTTTCGTGCCCGCCTGCCTCATAACCTCCCGACGCGCGTGCACTCGTTCGCACATTCGCACATTCTTCTTCCGTAGTCGGGATAACTTGCCCCCGCTCCATCTTCCATCCCAATGGGAATTTTAGCATTACGTTCCCATGGCTGCAACTCCAATGCCTGTGCTTGTTTGCATGCAGGTGAAACGGTGTGGAGGGACTCACGGACAAAGCGAAGTTCGGAAATAGCGGGACAAGAGGAGAGGCCCCATTCCCTATATAGACATGGACACTGCGTCCTGAACACAGCTCAAACTAGAGGGGACACTTGAGGGCACAGTGGCGGGGTGTGTGGGGTTCAGCCATGCCAGGACTCCCTCCTTCTCATCTGCTCTCTGGTAGTGGCGAGGGCAGCTCCTGAATTGACGCGACACTCAGGTAAGTGTCCCAGGACCACAGTGTGTCACGTGTAACATAATGGGCAGCAGGACCTACCTGTGCCTGTCTGGGTTGGGATAGAAAGTAATTTCAAGCCACAATACTTCATAGCCACAAGATGAGTTGCAGAGAGGATGCTGGGAGTGGAGTGCCACAAGCTGGAATGTGATGGGGGTGAGAGACACAAGATGGTTCAGAGGGAATGCTGGAGTGGAGTGCCACAAGCTGCAATGTGATGGGGGGAGAGACACAAGATGGGTTCAGAGGGGATGCTGGGAGTGGAGTGCCACAAGCTGCAATGGGAGGGTTCAGGTGGGTGTGCAGAAATCATGAATATGCATGTGATGATGCACCATTGATTGACAGCCTGCACCACAGGAGGAGACACACACCCGGACATGCAAGGAACAATGAGATTTTTGGCAAAAAAAAGGTAGGAGGAGGGTTGGGGGAAGGTGTACTTTCATATAAAAAGTGGAGATACCCTTTAAATAACTATCAATTATCCAGCCCTTCCCCCTGGCCCACACATGTAGAAACTATCCATTCTATAAAAGTAAAGCATTTTTCTCTGTCACTGCATGGCTAATTGATTCCACTAAGATCCGTGAATAAGCATTATCTTGTTTCTCTGAGCTCTTTCTGTACAGATACCATCCATTCCTGCTTTTGTCTTTGTAACTTAATCACCAATGTATCACTGTACCTGTTGTATGTTAAAATGCAGTTGTGTTAGATTAATGTCACATATATGCTGCACTTATTAAATATTGTCCATAAACAGACCCTCCAACATTTCCATTAAAAAGGTACACTTCTAGAAACAACATGGGGTATTCAGAAATTTCCTTTTTGTGTGTGATGAATATAGTTACTTACCTCCGTGCAGTCCCTAAAGCCTATATATATACATTTGTCTGCCATAAGAAGCTGCCATCTCATTTAGTACCTGCTTTCTTCCAGACTGCAACAGTGAGTCACTGCCTTGATGGTGACATCACAGCAATGACTGCCACAGCATACCCAAGACTTTCTAAGTATTATGGGATTCAGAACTGCAGGGTGGTAATTACTTAGTGTTTGGATCGGTGGGGAAGGTAAGTAAGGTTTCAAGTGGACATGCCCTTTAAGTGTTCCAACATTGCATAGTTTAGGGCAGCAATAATAAATTACATCAAAATTAGTCTGGTAAAGGATTTGGGACACATTGTAAATTTACGTTCTGTACACAAAGGGACCAGAGTGCCACACAGTTTCTGCCCATGAAATAAAAATAATTGTTTGTCAAAAATTAAGATGCTTCCATAATTAAAGTTCTTAAAGGGCATGTCACCCTTATAAAAAAATTCCCATATAATAGAATGCCTTCCCCAGCCCCAACCGCTATAAAATAAATTTAAGAAAGTGCCCTGATGTTTACTTACCTTCCCCTCTCCTCCGACGCCCGCCTTCTGCTGCAAGACACTGCAATAGGGGGCGGGACCGGCAGCCACGTCCGTGATTGGCTAGAGCACGCAATCACGGACGTGGCTGCCGGCTTCTCAGAATGCCGGAGGGGGAGAGGGTAAGTAGAGTTCTGGGGCTTTCTTAAAATTATTTTTTGTGCAATTGGGGCTGGGGGGAAGATAAACTAATAATGGGCAAGGGGTTTTATGGTAGGGGGAGGATCGCAAAATGGAGGGAGAGGGGGGGGAGAAGGGCTGCAGTACGCATGCCAAACTTCTCCCGGAGGTGAGACAGGAGCAGAGTCCTATATGGACTCTGCTATCCTCCTGGTGGGCATTTTTTTGGGACTTTGGGGGGGGGGGACTACAGGAGAACCATACAGAGCTGGGATGTGAGGTAAGGATTTTATTAACACTACTTGGTGGGGTCATTAGTGGGGGGGATTATAGTTTTGGTGGACATGTCCTTTAACACAAAGCTGCAATCAGAGTATCTTCCAAAAATATTGTGTGGCTTTAACCAAGATTATGATTAACATTGAGTAGAAACTTCTCATCCAAAATAGCACAGCAGAAAGTTTTCTTCCATATTCACTGACTTTCTTTCAAATAATTTCAATATCCTACAGGATAATTTATGGTTACTGTTTATATACCTTTGTTAATTTGAATAAATGGGTGTGGGTTTTTCATGAACGATTTGCGTTTAAATGTGTATTTATATTTTTATGAATTCTTATTGTTGTAATTGCCCTTGAAACTGTAAGAGTTAATATGGGGTTCATTTCAATTTGTCAGGTGACCTTTTTAAGGGGTGAAGAGGACAGTCCCATATTAAGTCTGTGAGTGGGCTTAGCCAGAAAAGCCTAAGACCTTACCTCAGCTGCCTGTTTGTATAGCCATAGTTATGTGATTTCAAGATGAAGAAATAAAGATTGAAGTTTTTAAAATTTTAAACGATAGAACGTTTATTGAATCTCCTGCTAGTCTGTAGAATAATTAACTGGAACAGGAGGGAGAGGTGCCGATTACTTTTTACTTTGTTTATAATGAAGAAGCATAGTTTAAAGGGTGTCTCCACTACTAAAAATAACACAGCTTGTATGATTCCCACAAGTATGAGACACCAGTACCTACAAAATAAAGCATTCTGTGCAGTCTTGTGGAAGTATCGCTGCTCCTCTAATAGATCCCTCTGCAAGTTAAACCCCCCATCCCACATGCGCAGAATGCACAGGATCCGCCAGAAAGCTCAGAACCTGCTTGAGCAGTTCCCATGGCTATGGCTACTGCTGGCCTGTGCTTGCCTTCTCTCTCTCTTTTGCACATTATTGGGTAAGGTCACTGCTACTACTCCTACACACACAACCCCCTTGGGTCAAGTGGGTGTGCCAGCACTCATGATGATGCACACTGACAGCCTGCCCAGCACAGAAAAGAGGTTTGGGCAAAGATGCACTTTTAGATTAAAAAAAAGTTTTTCCAGATGCCCTTTAATGATAAATGCTTCCCTTATAGAAAATGGGCTCAAGAGCAAAATTAAAGGAAATGTAAAGTACAAAACTGTTAACTGTTAATCTTCAAGTTCAAAGGTTTTTATCACTGAGAGACGGTAAAACTATGGGACTGTCTTCCATTGGATTGGTTGTGGCAATCATTGGATAGTTAAATAAAAAGGCTGGATGAGTTTATAAAATAAAAATAACTAAACATCACAGTTGGTGACAATTTGAAAAATCGTGTAAAAGGTGCAACATACAAAAGAATATGGAGTGCTGGTTACTGCCTAATACCTTCTGCAAAGTTGTCATTTTATATTTTAGTTTTATTTTTTTCATTGGCAATGTTAAACATACGTGGCTGGAAGTAACCCTAAGGCATCTTGATGATTCATGCGAGTCCACTGGCCCAGCAGGGAGTAGATGTTGGGCAGGCATGACCACTGCCAACTGGTGCACTAGCAAGCAGTAAGGGCAGAGAGCTGATTTCTGAATGGCAGTAAAACGCATTTCCCAAAGTCTCTTTTTGTCCAGCTCCGTCAACCTATTAAAAAGATATACATATAAACAGAAAATACCATGATAATTGAAAAAACATTCTTATGGTTGACTGTTTTAAAAGATACCTTAAAATAAAAAATTACTTTTAAGAATGGAAAGTACCTGGTGCAGAAGGTTGTTTGATTATTCCTACCTCACTAGATCGTTTCGTTTACAAGCTACAGCACGTACAGTTTTTATTTGCCAGGTTAGTCCTGGAATATTCCTGTATTAAAGATAGTGCTGAAGCCAGGAGGAAGACTGGCAGAATCAGTTTTCTTTGGGCTGGTACTCCTCACAGGCATGTATTGGGAGGTAGGAATTACCAGTCTAATATCCCTGTCCCAACTATTTTTCATTTTAACAGTTTTTAAAAAAAACTATATTTTTCTTTCCCCCCCCCTCTTTTTAGAGGTGGTTTTATTTCAAACAACAACATCAAAACAATAAAAAATAAATAATAAAATAAAATTTTTATTAGTGTGTTTTCTGTGATATATAAAGGATACTTTTTTGCATCAATGGAGGATCGAGTGTATTGACTAGTGGTAAATGTGCGAGTGCTTATTGGGGTACTTAAAGTGGAGGGAGTCTATTCCTTTCGCTAATTTATTGTATTGTATACAACAATCAAAACAATCCTAAATCTGATTCGTAGATAAGGAATATTTTGCAAAGAGTTTAAGCCAAATACATTTATTACTTAACTGTTTAACTTAGCAGTTTGTCTATTATTACAGTGTCACCTGAACACTCCCATACAGCAGTACAGTGGGTGGGTTGGTGATTATTACACATCATTACACCTGAACATTGAGTTTTATAAACAATGTTGTAAAAGACAATGTGCCATTTATAGCATCTTCCATTGTGTAAAGGTTAGTAGCAGTGCCTGTATCCAGCAATTTGTTTAGTTGTCATATAT
Organism: Hymenochirus boettgeri; assembly: GCA_019447015.1. Classification (NCBI taxonomy): domain Eukaryota; kingdom Metazoa; phylum Chordata; class Amphibia; order Anura; family Pipidae; genus Hymenochirus; species Hymenochirus boettgeri. Next base: position 124,218,726 of record CM033470.1, read on the forward strand.
TTTGAGAGCTGGATGGGTGTTATGTATGCTCTGTGTAGTATGTACAATTGGGTAAGTTTATCTGCTTGGGCAAGGTCTTTTATGAACTGTCAATGCCTCCTCCCATTGCTCGTCGCCCAGGGTACTGCATCTCCTTCCATACTGTTTTTCTTGGCTAGTGAGTCTTTGGATGCTAGTGTATAGATTAGTTTAGTGTCTAAGCTGGAGGTAGTGGAAGAGCACAGTTTTGGGGAGGTCAAAATTATTTTGGATTTTAGGGAGAAATCGACTAGTATAGTGGATAGGACCTGTATCCCAGTTTGTACTATTTTCTGGTATTGTGAGAAAGTCTTTCAATGTTTATTGTCCCAGAACAGTGGTTGTAGTGTATGGGTGGTTGTCTGTCTTCTTTAGGGCTTTCTTTCCAAATATTTTGATTGCCAAAGTATGGGGTGTTTTTGAGTGCCCTGGATGTTTGGCAAAGTGCCCCGAATGTTTTAACTGACTGTGCCCCCTGCAAGTGCCCCGAACGTCCGAATATTCCCGGCTGCGCGAACCTCTGGGCACGTCGCGCAGCCGGCGCACGCAATGACGTCCTACCGGCGCGCCGATGTCACGAGCGCGCGAGACAGAAATCAGGCACTCAGGAGGGAGTCCAGATAGGTAGCAGTGGCACCGTGGCAGTAGCAGCTAGATATCAGATAAGATAGATAGATAGATAGATAGCAGCCAGTTAGATAGATAGATAGCAGTTAGATTAGATAGATAGCTAGCAGAGATATATAGATAGCAGTTAGATAGATAGATAGATTAGAGTTTAGATAGATAGATAGCAGAGTTAGATTAGATAGATAGCCAGAGTAGATAGCGAGATAGATAGCAGAGTTAGATAGATAGATAGCAGAGTTAGATAGATAGATAGATAGATAGATAAATAGCTAGCTAGATAGATAGATAGATAGATGATAGATAGATAGCAGAGATAGAAGATATCAGAGATAGATAGAGATAGATAGATAGCAGAATTAGATAGATAGATAGATAGATAGTTAGAGAGATAGATAGATAGATAGTAGATAGTAGAAGAGTTAGATAGATAGAAGATAGAGTAGAGATAGATAGCAGAGTTAGATAGATAGATAGATAGATGCAGAGTTAGATAGATAGATGAGAATAGATAGCAGAGTTAGAAGATAGATAGAGACATAGAGAGATAGACATAGTTAATAGATAAACAAGAGGCAGATATATAGATAGATAGATATACAGAGAGAGAGAGGGACAGATAGAGATAGATGAGGAACGAGTCCATGGAGAAAGTACAAGAAGTCTCCCTGGCCAAAGGTGTGGGCAAGCATCTGACTACAACTGAACACAACAGTAAGTTTAAAATGACCAAATTGCTACAGTACATAATGAAATTGCCATTTACTGTGCCTTTGTGTCATTAATTTGTGTCCAACTCTCTGATCTCTATCTCTGTCTGTCTATTTCACTGTCTTTGTCTGGTTATATCACTATCGGGCTGTGTGTTCTAGTTTGTGGTTGTCTATCGTCTGTATCTCTTTTGGTAATCTCTATAAGTACATAGTGGGTGTGGCCTAATTGGGGCGGAGAAAGGGCGTGGCCTAAAAAATTTGCAGCGCGCTACGCGCGGCACATGGAGTGCCCAAAAGGTCCCCTGATCTTCTTAGACCCTAGATACTCCCCTGAACATGCCCTTTAACAATGTTTCTGCTATACCCATTACATTAGTCATTACCTTCAATTCTTCTATTTTTTCAAAATACATTTTATTTATGCCCTTTAATACATCCTAATGTATCCTCAATGCTAGCCCCAACCCCTTTCCTCCCACAACTAGCCCAGGGACTTTCAACTCGTGGTGTAACTTGTTAATGTAGCGTTCGCCGGCGCTCTGTTCTTCACTTCCTCTCTTGCCACGTTCCAAAAGCTGACCAACGGAAAGACATTCTGTTGAATAAGTGTTTCTTCCTATTGGTATTTCCCCGAGTGAAGAGGGGGAGGGGGGGAATCAGAGCGCCAATGATTGCAACTTTACAAGGTTGGTTCAGAAGTTAGAAGCTAAGCCCAGAAGTAAGTACCTAGTGGTTTACGTCTTTACCCTGATTAATTTTAAAGGGAAGGGGGTTGTTTTGGACACTATTGTTGTCCTTTAAGACAATAGCTTTTCTTCTAGCAACATTTCCAAACAAACCATAAATGTTCAGTCCCTCGTGTGCATCTTTTTGCATTATATTGTACAGATTGTATATTGTGTCCCCAAGTGGCACTATATATACATACAGACAGGGCGATGCACCAACGGGCGCATCGCTCCTGTTTTGGAGTTTAAGTCACGCTAACTGATGTTATGTCGTTTAACGTGACTTAAACTCCTTTCTTGTGGCGGCTGTGTGGCTAACACGAGTGTTAACCGCGCAGCCTTCGCAAGCAATGTTATATGCCGAAAGTGCCATTCTATTGCTGATAGCTGGCGTTAAAATTACCAGAATAAAAAAGTGACAGGTAGCGATACTCCTAGATCCTCTAATAGGCATATATAATTGTCAGGCTGTTTGCACCGGGCTCTCAGTGCATCGCCCTCTTAGTCTTTTATTACTGACAGGAAACATGCCTGGCCTTGGGGAGAATTTTATGCGATGTTTACTTCTAGGAAGATTGGCAACTGTTTTGAATGTTTTCCAGATGTAAATAATCTTTCTTTATTGCAGAATGATGGAAATGGCTTTCTAACCATTTCCTGTTTTAGGGGCAGCAACAATTCTAAGAATGCTACAGACCAGCAAACCAAAATGTCTGCTTTATTAGAGATGTTCAATTAATCTCTTTAAGGACAACTGTGGTCTCCAAACAAGTTAGGGTTAAATAAAATCCTGCAGTATTTCCTTTAAAATGAGCCCTGGATCACATCTTTGATGGCAGCCTGTAAGAAATAATTTTGCCATGAATGTTTAAACCTCCTGCTTCCAGTTGGTTAAGTGACATCGCCTGACCATCTGCCCCGGGGGAAAGGCATGCAAGTTAAGACTAAGGCTGAGGCCACACTACAACGCGCCGGAATCGCACACAGAATCACATGTGATTGTGTGCACGATTCTTGTGCGTTGTGTCTGCGTGTGCAATGTTTTTCATTATGGTAATGTATGTGTTAACGCGCAAAAAATGTTGAACGCATGCGTTACCAAAATGGAAACGAATGTGCAATCGCATGTGCATTGGAAATCCCAGGAATTTTTGGCTTCCCGTGATTTCCATTTTATCGCGCTAAAAAATGCTGGCAAAAACAGGAAGTACTGTACCTGATCAGACAAACAAAAAAACTGACAGTTGAGAGGGGCCTATTAATACAGGCAGAGGCTGTTCACATGACTGAAAACAAGCGCTCAAGCAGAAAGTAATATTGTTGAACCTTTCCAGCAGTAGCGATTAAGGGTTCATTTAGAAGGAGTTTTATATAGCCCTAAATTGTTTGGACCTCAATTCTCCTCTAATTCTTATGAAGTGGTAAGGATGTACTTATTGTTCATACATTGTCCCTTTTTTACTACGCCTTTATTAAACAGTGACATGGTTTAATGAAATAATTTTAAAACCTAAGAACATTTTTTTTTTTGGCGTGATTGATTTATGTCTTATGTAAAACCATTAGAAATTACTTAAAGGGAATGTGCAGGGTAAATTTAAGTTCTGTCCATTGCAAAGTAGCTTTAAATCACATACTATGTTTATTTATCTGAGCCATTGGCAAACACAGACTGGATCAACAGAGTGATGCTTCTATGTATATAATGAAATGATGTTTAAAGGGCTAAAACTGTGGCAAATGAATGTTTGGAGTATTGAGCAGCATTCATCTATCAATGTGTGACTATATACGTGGTTAATCTTTTGAAATCTTCCTGTGAACTTCTTGCACACTTCAAATAACCTGCATTTCTTTCCCATGTGTAATTTGTTTGCAAGCATACATTTTATGTCAGTGTGCCATCTGAATTATGTTTTCTGGGGTACATTGTGTTTCAACAATTCATTTTGCAGTACAGTCGATTGCAGTACTTTTAAATGTAGAGGTTATTGTAACATAGTCAATATTAAGGGGGTATTGCAAAATGTCCAAAGTTTGTGGCAAATTATGTTTGAAATCTGGTTAATTGCCAGTAGCTCTGCAATAAGTTTTTTCGCTCTATTTTTTTCTTCTCTGACTTCCTATCCCTTGTTTTTTTAGCTCTGGGAGTTAGCTTTTGTTTTTAAAAGGTATCTCCACTGAAAAATACAATATAGCTTCCAATAGCAGTGTAAGTTAAGTTCTACACATACCCAGAATTACAGCCACCTCATTGCAATACAGCCGAAGATCTAAAGCTTCTGATGCCCGTACACAATACAGGCATCCTATCCTCCTCCTTTTCGTGCCCGCCTGCCTCATAACCTCCCGACGCGCGTGCACTCGTTCGCACATTCGCACATTCTTTCTTCCGTAGTCGGGATAACTTGCCCCCGCTCCATCTTCCATCAGCCAATGGGAATTTTAGCATTACGTTCCCATGGCTGCAACTCCAATGCCTGTGCTTGTTTGCATGCAGGTGGAAACGGTGTGGAGGGACTCACGGACAAAGCGAAGTTCGGAAATAGCGGGACAAGAGGAGAGGCCCCATTCCCTATATAGACATGGGACACTGCGTCCTGAATACACAGCTCAAACTAGAGGGGGACACTTGAGGGCACGGTAGCCAGGTGTGTGGGGTTCAGCCATGCCAGGACTCCCAGCTCCTTCTCATCTGCTCTCTGGTAGTGGCGAGGGCAGCTCCTGAATTGACGCGACACTCAGGTAAGTGTCCCAGGACCACAGTGTGTCACGTGTAACATAATGGGCAGCAGGACCTTACCTGTGCCTGGTCTGGGGTTGGGATAGAAAGTAATTTCAAGCCACAATACTTCATAGCCACAAGATGAGTTGCAGAGAGGATGCTGGGAGTGGAGTGCCACAAGCTGGAATGTGATGGGGGTGAGAGACACAAGATGGGTTCAGAGGGAATGCTGGGAGTGGAGTGCCACAAGCTGCAATGTGATGGGGGTGAGAGACACAAGATGGGTTCAGAGGGGATGCTGGGAGTGGAGTGCCACAAGCTGCAATGGGAGGGTTCAGGTGGGTGTGGCAGAAATCATGAATATGCATGTGATGATGCACATTGATTGACAGCCTGCACAGCACAGGAGGAGACACACACCCAGGAACATGCAAAGGAACAGATGAGATTTTTGGCAGAAAAAAAGGTAGGAGGAGGGTTGGGGGAAGGTGTACTTTCATATAAAAAAGTGGAGATACCCTTTAAATAACTATCAATTATCCAGCCCTTCCCCCTGGCACACTACATGTAGAAACTATCCATTCTATAAAAGTAAAGCATATTTCTCTGTCACTGCATGGCTAATTGATTCAGCATTAAGATCCGGAAAATGAATAAGCATTATCTGTTTCTCTGAGCTCTTTCTGTACAGATACCATCCATTCCTGCTTTTGTCTTTGTAACTTAATCACCAATGTATCACTGTACCTGTTGTATGTTAAAATGCAGTTGTGTTAGATTAATGTCACATATATGCTGCACTATATTAAATATTGTACATAAACAGACCCTCCAACATTTCCATTAAATAAGGTACACTTCTAGAAACAACATGGAGGGTATTCAGAAATTTCCTTTTTTGTGTGATGAATATAGTTACTTACCTCCGTGCAGTCCCTAAAGCCTATATTATATACATTTGTCTGCCATAAGAAAGCTGCCATCTCATTTAGATACCTGCTTTCTTCCAGACTGCAACAGTGAGTCACTGCCTTGATGGTGACATCACAGCCAATGACTGCCACAGCATACCCAAGAACTTTCTAAGTATTATGGGATTCAGGAACTGCAGGGTGGTAATTACTTAGTGTTTGGATCGGTGGGGAAGGTAAGTAAGGTTTCAAGTGGACATGCCCTTTAAGTGTTACCAACATTGCATAGTTTAGGGCAGCAATAAATAAATTACATCAAAATTATGTCTGGTAAAGGATTTGGGAGCACATTGTAAATTTACGTTCTGTACACAAAGGGACCAGAGTGCCACACAGTTCTGCCCATCGAAATAAAAATAATTGTTTGTCAAAAATTAAGATGCTTCCATAATTAAAGTTCTTAAAGGGCATGTCCACCCTTATAAAAAAAATTCCCATATAATAGAATGCCTTCCCCCAGCCCCAACCGCTATAAAATAAATTTAAGAAAGTGCCCTGATGTTTACTTACCTTCCCTCTCGCCTCCGACGCCGCCTCTGCTTGCAAGACACTGCAAGTAGGGGGCGGGACCGGCCGCCACGTCCGTGATTGGCTGAGGGCAGCCAATCACGGACTGGCTGCCGGCTAGAATGCCGGAGGGGAGAGGGAAGGTAAGTAGAGTTCTGGGGCTTTCTTAAAATTATTTTTTTGCAATTGGGGCTGGGGGAAGATAAACTAATATATGGGCAAGGGGTTTTATGGTAGGGGAGGGATCGCAAAATGGGAGGGAGAGGGAGGGGAGAAGGGCTGCAGTACGCATGCCAAACTTCTCCGGAGGTGAGACAGGAGGCAGAGTCCTATATGGACTCTGCTATCCTCTGGTGGGCAGTTTTTGGGACTTTGGGGGGGGGGGACTACAGGAGAACCATACAGAGCTGGGATGTGAGGTAAGGATTTTATTACACTACATGGTGGGGTCATTAGTGGGGGGATTATAGTTTTGGGGGTGGACATGTCCTTTAACACAAAGCTGCAATCAGAGTAGCTTTCCAAAAATATTGTGTGGCCTTTAAACCAAGATTATGATTAATCATTGAGTAGAGAGACTTCTCATCCAAAATAGCACAGCAGAAAGTTTTCTTCCATATTCACTGACTTTCTTTCAAATAATTTACAATATCCTACAGGAATAATTTATGGTTACTGTTTATATACCTTTGTTAATTTGAATAAATTGGGTGTGGGTTTTTCATGAACGATTTGCGTTTAAATGTGTATTTATATTTTTATGAATTCTTATTGTTGTAATTGCCCTTGAAACTGTAAGAGTTAATATGGGGTTCATTTCAATTTGTCAGGTGACCTTTTTAAGGGGGTGAAGAGGACAGTCCCATATTAAGTCTGTGAGTGGGCTTAGCCAGAAAAGCCTAAGACCTTACCTCAGCTGCCTGTTTGTATAGCCATAGTTATGTGATTTCAAGATGAAGAAATAAAGATTGAAGTTTTTAAAATTTTAAACGATAAGAACGTTTATTGAATCTCCCTGCTAGTCTGTAAGAATAATTAACTGGAACAGGAGGGAGAGGTGCCGATTACTTTTTACTTTGTTTATAAAATGAAGAAGCAGTAGTTTAAAGGGTGTCTCCACTACTAAAAATAACACAGCTTGTATGGATTCCCACAAGTATGAGACACCAGTACCTACAAAATAAAGCAATTCTGTGCAGTCTTGTGGAAGTAATCGCTGCTCCTCTAATAGGATCCCTCTGCAAGTTAAACCCCCCATCGCACATGCGCAGATATGCACAGGATCCGCCAGAAAGCTCAGAACCTGCTTGTAGCAGTTCCCATGGCTATGGCTACTGCTGTGCCTGTGCTTGCCTTCTCTCTCTCTTTTGCACATTATTGGGTAAGGTCACTGCTACTACTACTACACACACACACCCCTGGGGTCAAGTGGGTGTGCCAGCACTCATGATGATGCACACTGACAGCCTGCCCAGCACAGAAAAAGAGGTTTGGGCAAAGATGCACTTTTAGATTAAAAAAAATGTTTTTCCAGATGCCCTTTAATGATAAATGCTTCCCTTATAGAAAATGGGCTCAAGAGCAAAATTAAAGGAAATGTAAAGTACAAAACTGTTAACTGTTAATCTTCAAGTTCAAAGGGGTTTTTTCACTGTGAGAACGGTAAAACTATGGGACTGTCTTCCATTGGAATTGGTGTGGGCAATTCATTGGATAGTTAAATAAAAAGGCTGGATGAGTTTATAAAAATAAAAATAACTAAACATCACAGTTGGTGACAATTTGAAAAATCGTGTAAAAGGTGCAACATACAAAAGAATATGGAGTGCTGGGTTACTGCCTAATACCTTCTGCAAAGTTGTACATTTTATATTTTAGTTTTAATTTATTTTCATTGGCAATGTTAAACATACGTGGCGTGAAGTAACCCTAAGGCATCTTGATGATTCATGCGAGTCCACTGGCCCAGCAGGGAGTAGATGTTGGGCAGGCATGACCACTGCCAACTGGGTGCACTAGCAAGCAGTAAGGGCAGAGAGCTGATTTCTGAATGGCAGTAATAACGCATTTCCCAAAGTCTCTTTTTGTCCAGCTCCGTCAACCTATTAAAAAGATATACATATAAATCAGAAAAATACCATGATAAATTGAAAAAACATTCTTATGGTTGACTGTTATTAAAAGATACCTATAAAATAAAAAATTACTTTTTAAGAATGGAAAGTACCTGGTGCAGGAAGGTTGTATTGATTATTCCTACCTCACTAGATCGTTTCGTTTACAAGCTACAGCACGTACAGTTTTTATTTGCCAGGTTAGTCCTGGAATATTCCTGTATTAAAGATAGTGCTGAAGCCAGGAGGAAGACTGGCAGAATCAGTTTTCTTTGGGCTGGTACTCCTCACAGGCATGATATTGGGAGGTAGGAATTACCAGTCTAATATCCCTGTCCCAACTATTTTTCATTTTAACAGTTTTTAAAAAAAAACTTTATATTTTTCTTTCCCCCCCCCTCTTTTTAGAGGTTGTTTTATTTCAAACATATCAACAATCAAAACAATAAAAAAAATAAATAAATAAAATAAAATTTTTATTATGTGTGTTTCTGTGATATAATAAAGGATATCTTTTTGCATCAATGGAGGATCGAGTGTATTGACTAGTGGTATAAGTGTGCGAGTGCTATATTGGGGTACTTAAGTGGAGGGAGTCTATTCCTTTCGCTAATTTATTGTATTGTATATCAACAATCAAAACAATCCTAAATCTGATTCGTAGATAAGGAATATTTTGCAAAGAGTTTAAGCCAAATACATTTATTACTTTAACTGTTTAACTTAGCAGTTTGTCTATTATTACAGTGTCACCTGAACACTCCCATACAGCAGTACAGTGTGGGTTGGTGTATTATTACACATCATTACACCTGAACATTGAGTTTTATAAGACAATGTTGTAAAAGACAATGTGCCATTTATAGCCATCTTCCATTGTGTAAAGGTTAGTAGCAGTGCCTGTATCCAGCAATTTGTTTAGTTGTCATATATTTTGAGAGCTGGATGGGTGTTATGTATGCTCTGTGTAGTATGTACAATTGGGTAAGTTTATCTGCTTGGGCAAGGTCATTTTATGAACTGTCAATGCCTCCTCCCATTGCTCGTCGCCCAGGGTACTTGCATCATCCTTCCATACTGTTTTCTTGGCTAGTGAGTCTTTGGATGCTAGTGTATAGATTAGTTTAGTGTCTAAGCTGGAGGTAGTGGAAGAGCACAGTTTTGGGGAGGTCAAATTATTTTTGGATTTTAGGGAGAAATCGACTAGTATATGGGATAGGACCTGTATCCCCAGTTTGTACTATTGTTCTGGTATTGTGAGAAAGTCTTTCAATGTTTTATTGTCCCAGAACAGTGGTTGTAGGTGTATGGGTGGTTTGTCTGTCTTCTTTAGGGCTTTCTTTCCAAATATGTGTGATCTGCCAAAGTATGGGGTGTTTTGAGTGCCCTGTTCATGTGTTGTTTGTACCTCTCATAAATTGATATATTGGATTTGGGTATAGTTTGGCATCTGGCTGCAGGCAGTTTTTGGATTCTGTCTGCCACAGTACTGTATGTACAGTATTTTATGTAAGATAATCATAATTACTAAATTGCCCCTTCTCATTACCCCCAGCAGAAGTTCTGCCCAGATTTGTGTTTTAATTTTTACATATCCACTAAGTTAAGAGGAATGTGGTGAATTAGATCACCTCAAACGTAACCCTCACCCACTAAGGTTACTAAACACCTATTCCCAAAAGAGGGGCTAGGAGAAGACACTAAGGTCTCATCCTTATGAAGGTCTTCTTATGTGCTGGACACAGGTAATTTGCTAAGAAAGATGGATGGGTTAGAGGTGGATGCAGAGACTATATTAGTCACTATGTACATTGAAAGAATTTGTTCATCCATTCCCCATGATCTGGGAATTGCAGCCTCTAGAACATTCCTAGAAACAAGAGGAAATGCCCTGCAAGTGCACATAGATTTTGGTATTCATTTTTTAATTTTGTGTTAGAGAATAATGCATTCTTGTTTAAAAATAACTTTTATAAGTAACTTTTACAGGTAATGCAAGCGCACCTATATCATGCCTGCCTGCACCTTGGCCTGTGGGAGCAAGAAGTGTCCCATATTGTTAATAAGATGGGGGATTGTCTCTTCATGTGGGCCAGATACGTGCACGATGTGCTGATCCTGTGGAGAGGCGGCGTTAACCAACCTTTCTATTTTATGGGCAGGTGGCCATTTTTGGTGACTCTCAATTCTTATGTGCTGGACACAGGTAATTTGCTAAGAAAGTTGGATAGGTTAGAGGTGGATGCAGAGACTATATTAGTCACTGTGGATGTTAAAATTTTATTTGTCCATTCCCCATGATGTGGGAATTGCATTCCCTAGAAAATTCCTAGTAACAAAAGTACCCCCTCGAAAGTGGGTACTGCAAGCAAATTTACTATGGAGTTTATTATGAAGTTAAAAGAACAAGCAGAGTTGAACTTAGAGTTGAACTCTTATATGGTAGAGAAAAAGACAAAATAAAATAAGGTTCACCTCTCAATATAACAAAGAAAGGTGCCTCATTAAGGATATCTTTGAACGCAATTGGTTCAGAATTAGAGAATGGAAGATAAGACCATATATGACAACTAGATGTGGCAGGAATCTTAAAGGGGAACTGTGGTCCAAAATGACTTTAGGTAAATTGATAGGAATTGCTCCACTGAAAATGTTTGCAATTTATTTCCATTGTTTATTTTACATAGTTTTGAAGATATTTACATTTGTGTGTGTGATATGGCAGCAGCATCACCAGATACCCTGCAATTCCTGCTAATACTGTCAGTCAATCTGTCCTGTGTCTCCTCCTCCCCTTTGCAGCCCCCCTGGTCCCTCCCAATCATGGACCCCATGGTCCCTCCAGTTGCAGGCCCCCCATAGCCCATTATCTTACAGCCCCCTGTGGCCCCGCCCACTCAAGGATGTTGTGGCCCTGCCCACTCCCAGGTGCCTAAGCCCAGCTCACTCACGGGTGTCTAAGTCCCACCCATTAGCAGGTGCCGTGAGTTACTCAGACCCCCCCTACAGAAAACTCTGTGACATCAGCCTTTTCAGACAGAGTGAGAACTCTTTCACAAAAGTGAAAGAGAAGGGCTGTAGATTCCCTTACCTTCTCTGTCAGGACTTCACACAGCACAGAGGAGGAGGGGCTTCCTGTCTCCCTCACACACTGAGGGAGTCTGAGGCTGTGCTCACCGGCGGCACTGTGCAGGAGAAGCCCCAGGAATGTCACAAGTCAGGCTCCCACCCATTAGCTTTCTGGTCAGTCATTTCTATATATCTTGAAACTTATTTCAGAGACTACAGTTCCCCTTTAAAAGATATGGCATCTTCCAGTTTATTAAAGCCTATTGTAAACACCATGATTAAATGGTTAGGGAACAAATTCATTAAAGGAAAAAGAAAATGCAATAAGCGTTGGATTTGTAAATATATGGAGAAGACAGACACATTTTTTAGTGTGAGTGTGACCTGATCACAGGTCATTTAGCTGCTAGAATGTAAACATGGGTTCAAATATGTGGGCCAAGCAAAGGAGGAGGAGAGATTGTAACAGACATTCCCACCAGCAAATGACAAGTGCTATGTTAATCATGCCCCTGGACCGCCTAGGAGGCGGGCTTTTAGCACTCATCTTTGCTGTGTGATATCTAAGGGAGGGCAGCACTGCTGTAAATGTGAGTAAGTGATTTCAGCTGCTGGAAGTGTGGACATGTAATGGGGGTGATGTTGGTTTTTTTGTATTGTTTTCCTTTAAAATGTAGCCTTAAGGCCAAACACATACTTTCGTAAATCTAATAAAGTTATGTTCACCTATATGCGCATTAAGAAAGTAAATCTTTGTCCTAGAGGAGAGAATATATAGAGACATCTTTTGCAAACAGAAGGGAAATGGTCCAGTTGAACCTTATGGCTTAAATTAATCACTTAATTTTGCACATTTCCTTTGATAGTGATGTGATAGTGGTTTTGTGTCAATCAACAAGAAAAAACATACTATTAAAGGGTATCTCTACCCCAACGCGTCTGTGATTGGCTAGCCAGCAATGAATCACAGGTGCGGCTGCCGGCTTTTCAGAGCACCGGGGGATTGAAGGTCTGTAACTAACTTTGCAGTGACTTTCTTCCATATATAACTCGAAAGTTAGGGTTGTGGTGTGATAGACTATTCATAATAAAAAGCATTTCAAGCTAAGGGGATGCAGCAGAGAGATGGGATCCGGAGTGAGGGCTCCCCTGCGCATGGCACAAACCTTGTTGAGGTTAGGGAAGCAGTAAGGACCGGATGACAGCTTCTACTTTTCCCTTTCGTGGAATTTGAAAAGGTACTGCAGGAGAACCATAAGGAGTAGAGGTGTAAGTAAGGGTTTTTGAACACTACACAGCGTGGCCAGTATGGGGTTAAATTTTAGTTTTGGGGGTAAACATGCCCTTTAAGAAACATTTGCTGGTCATGAATTTTCCTCCTATTTGGCATTTAGCACAGCATTTCGGATCATGAGTATTGGCATTAATTTTTAAGTATTTATTGCATTTACTTAATCCCTTTAATTGGTACAAGCTCTCTATGTCTCCCAAGTGGCTACATTGAAGAAAGAGTAAATTGATGTTTAGTTTTTCACACTTTATTAATTGTACATGTTAGTTTCTATGTAACAATTATGTAGTAAAGAGGTTTCCTTCCTTAAACGAGAACTAAACTTACATTTTTTTTTAATCCTTATTTAATCCTAAGTAATAGATTCTGTCACTAAGAAATCTTCCATTTTGTTGCCAGTACAACTTACAGCCCATGTTGGCTTCAAAAAGCCATTTCCCCAGACCCCAGTATTTACGGTCATCATACACAGAGTTTCTAGATTCTGTATCAAGTGAAAGATATAAGGGATAATGCGCCCCTTACAGTGTAATATAAGGCTATTATGCGCCGAGGAGTTCCCTGGCCATATAAAAGCACGAGGCCGTAGGCCGAGTGCTTTTATACAGGTCAGGGAACTCCGAGGTGGCATAATAGCCTTATATTACACTGTAAGGGGCGCATTATAATACACAAGTTTTTATTTTAAATAAGTACAGTGATAGTAGCTGGTGAAAAGAATTTATTTAACTTTTTTTTTTCCAAAGTTTGGAACATAACATTAAAAAAACATTGTTAAACATTTTAACTATTTAAAATCTTTATCTTAGATATATGTTTAAACATTCATTGTTCAAATGTTAATAGTAATTTAGTCAGAATCAGATGTTTGTTTTAGGTTTATTTCACTTGTTTTAGTTTTATAGGCTTTATGTTTACCCGTTTGTTAATTTTGGTTTATTCCATTTTGTTCGCGCCTCTTTTTTGTTTGCATAATGCGTGTGCGCGCCCGGCTGCTCCTAGCGCGCCTGCCTATTACTTTGGTATTGATTTCCTCATGTGCCGTAATGGATGGTAATGCGCATGCGCGCCAGGCTGTTCTGTGCCGTGTATGCACGGCTGATCTGTTCCTGTCCAGCTCTTTGTGGACATTGATTTTGTGAAATGTTCGATTCCGGGGTGGCTGGATAAGAGGTAGGACACTGATTTTTATGTTATATATAGTGATGGCCCAATTTGTGGATCCGAACACGGATCCGCAGCAGATTTACCACGTTTGCGAACGGCGGATATGGCGGGTTTTCCGCCTTCCGAACTTTTCCGAACCGCGTTTTCGAAAATTTTAAAAATTGCCAGGATTTCTCGTAATTTCGAAAACGTGTAAAAATACATATTTTCAAAAAATTTCGAAATTACGAGGATTTCTCGTATTTTCGAAAATGCGTGAAATACGGATTTTCGAAAATTTCCGAAATTACGAGGATTTCTCGTATTTTTGAGGATTTTTTCATTTTAATGGGTCCGCTCGAGCCGGCCTCGAGCAGACCGGATTTTGCGAAGTTCGGACATCTCTAGTTATATTAGGAATGGAGAGCTGCAGTGGCACTAATAATTGAACTAGTCACTTAGTGACATCACTAATAAGGATTCTCGCCACTGCAGCTCTCCATTGAAAGTGCAGAGACTTGTGTATTATAAATGTTCCTGTATACATTGTCAAGTTGAAGGTGGTACACCATGCAAATACCATGTTTTTAGCAACACACAGCCTAAAAAGTTCAAATCCCCTAGTTTACTTATGAAACAATACAACATAGTCTACTGCCTGAGTTTATTGCTTTTCTTTTTGTTTGTTTCCATCATGTTTCTAGAAAAATCTAAAGTTTCTACATATATACAAACTTTATATATAGCAGCTCTGTTTTTTATTTACCAACCAGCAGGAATTGCTGACAGCTTTCCTGGAGCAATACAAAATAGCGCACTGATTTTACTGACATGTATTTGTGTCTTCTACAAAAGCAGTGGCGTCACTCACAGAACCATCTCTTATAAATACCCCCACTTACACTGCATCCTCTCGCCTTAAACCTTTTTCTCTTTTGGCTCCCGTCCTCTGGAATTCTATTCCCCTCGCTCTATGTCAAGAAACCTCAATAAACAAGTTTAAATCTAACCTGTCAAGCTATATCTCTGAGCACAGCACAGCATAGGACTGTTGATACTGCATCAGTTATTACTTTAGCACTTCCACCCTTTCCTATGTATCTGTCTGTTACCCACCAAAGTAGATTGTAATCTGTAAGGGGCAGGGACCTCTTTCCTCATGTTACATGTTTTAAGCACTTGTATATTTAGTATACTTACTACTTATTTATATATTTATGTATTTATTTACTGTCCCCCTTGTATGACGTTTTGTATTCTATGTTGTACAGTGCTGTGTCCGCTAGTGGCACAATATAAATAAATACATACATACATACATACATACATACAAGTGAAGTTCTGCCTTTAGCTGTTAAAATTCACTTCACAAGGCAAATTATTAAACTACTATAAGATTTATATAAAGGTGGATCAATATATATTGTGTTCGTACCTTACATTTACACTATATTTTAGTTACAGTACAGGTGTGTAGGTGCCAAGACTATGTATTCTCCACACAAACTATTTAAACTTGCTCAAAATCATTAAAATGACTTGAATGAATTTGGAAATGCAAGTTATTTTATGATTTTCCCTAATCAAAATGGTCAATAGCATTGAGATGGGCCTGGGCTAGTTTTGAACAATAATCTCTGAAAGGACAAATTTCCTTGCCCACCTCACACACAACCAACAAGAAATCAATTAGAGCTGCACCCAAAAACAACAGAACAGTCAGTCCTTCTGACTCCATTTTGCTTTTCCAAATTTCCTATTTTTACCTGTTTTTTGTTTTTGCATATTTTTTGTGGAGGTTATCTTAATCAGTGGTACAACCTGATACTGTGTTGTCTAACCCCCTCCTGTCAACATACATGATTAACATAACACTTGTCATTGGCTGGTGGGAATGTCTGTTACAACCTCTCTCCTCCTCCTCTGCAGTTAAACAAACTTGAAATGCCCTGTTGCTAGGATACAGCCAACATAAACAAGCTGATCAAGGGTGGGTGGAGGAGTGTTTTCTCGCATGCTAGATTTGAATGACAGATAGAGGAAGACAAAATTGTTACACCCCCTTCACAGCATGGCTAATTGAAGGCAGAGAGAGGCTCGAAATCATGGGGAAAATGTATGGGGAGGGCTGCATACCTTTACTCTTTTTAAAACAATTATAAAAAAAAATGCATTGAGGCAATACAGTTATCCTAATATTCAAAATATATCTCATATGCATCCCTTTTGGGGAGCTAAAGTCACCAGACATCAATAGAAAGAGCACATTTACTATGATGCAACAAGCTGTGTCTCTCCATTTACTAAGAATCAGATCCCATAATTTATCTCTCTGTATTGCTGGGTATGTGTATGTTGTACCCTTTTGAACATGCTCTCTAGCACATCAGATTAAAAGGGCACAGCTAATCATCTTACAGAACAAAAAATGTAATATTTGCATATTTTGTATTTCATAACCAACAGGAATGGCAGAAGGAACATTAAAACTGCATACGGTAGTCTTGGGATTTGAAACCTGTAACCTCATGGGTTTTTTATTCTTACAAGTAGAACATTAATCCACTAGCCCACCAAAGCTAACTCAAATAGAACAGGTATATTTAAAAGATTTAGCTTTTATGAGGAACAGAATGGAAACAAAATAAAAGGTAGTAAAATCAGTTGACTGTTTAGTAAAGTTCTTGGTAAACTTTCTTCAATTCATTCTGGCTAGAAAATAAACTGAAGAGATTAAGCAGCTTTTAAAGTCTTATCATGGGCTTCCATAATAGTGTGGAGACATCTTTATATAAAATATTCTGTCAGCAGAGACAGTGAATATTGGGGTCAGGGTGTTTTTGTGGCCGATAGGTACACATGCTGTTTGAAGACTACATGACAAGAGAAATGTACTGGCAACAACAGTTCTGGGGAGGAAAGAATTCACATTAATGGTAAAACAATTTGAAAGGCAACTAAAGTGAAAAAACCTGGGCTACAAACAAAGTCCATAGTTCATGGTACAGTAGAAAAGGGTACTGATGCATCTATAAATAAGTTAATTAACAGTGTAATGTACACTTTCTATATACTTTATACAGTGTAATGTAAAAAGTGCAGTATTTCTAGCCTTCAAGCATAAAGGTGATTCTTTCACTGAATTTCTCTTTATGTTTAGTTCTTCTCAAATAAAGTATTGTTAATCTACCTGTCCTTTAATCTTCCTGTAGTTATTGTTAATACAAAAGTTAGCTTGTGTATCTAAATAGCGTACGTAAAACAGTAAGTAGTCTTCAGGCAAGGATCCCTAATGTACCAATAACTGAGAGGAATAGACTCCTCACATGATAAAGTACCCCCTACAGAGAGCACTCGCAGCTGAAAACCCCTAAAATGTTAATACCCACTCTGCACATCTTAAAGGTGCACGTGACAAAATAATAATATTTTAGACCGAGTGCATCTGAGGCCTTTTGACAAATCCACCAGCATATATAATAGCAAAAAGATAACACCTTTAATATACATATGAAACAGTATAAGCATAACAAATAGGCAAACCCAACATTATACCAACAATAATCCCCTTTAAAAATATTTTTTCTTCCCCATCCACCAAGAAGTGCTCCAGAAAAACATATGCTTAGTCCCATTTAAAACCACACAGGCTGAGGACGGGGCTATTCAGACATCCACATCTGAATGGCCAGCTGATTTTATTGCAGCTAACCACCACATAGAATATAACAATGATTGTATCAAAGTTCTACAGTACTGATCGCTGTAAAGTTGTTATCCAAACGGTATGTGTACAAAGTGCGGATCAAAATGGCAAATGTCAATAAGCAGGGTCAAACCCCTATTGGGGGTATATAGCGATATGTGGGATTTAAATTGCAGATATCAGGGGCGTAATTGCAGGGGCCCGGGCTCCCCGTGAAATTGGATGCCAGGCCCCAGACCTCACCCCCCTCCACAATCAGCTGTTAAACAGCTAATTGCACGTATGAATGAAACATATGCGCGATCAGCTGTTTAAAATCAAAATATATAGGGGGAAAGAAATTATAAAGATGGTATACTTTAACATTTGAATGGCCTTTAAAAAGTGGGATGTGTGGCTAAAATGGTGGTGCAGTGTGGTCACCATTGCTCTTGATAACCCTTTTAGGAATCCCTCCCTTGGAAATTCTTTGCTTGTCCCTGTATAACTTGATCCAGATAAGCTATCCTAGGCTTGTTTGAAAGCTCTGGTACTTTCTTGTATGGAGACCACATTTACTCTTTTAATATGTCACTAGTTTAGTTCTAACCATTCGTTATCTTCAAGCTTCCAAAGGACTGAATTCAATTCTGTATCTGTATTCGCATTTTAGCTCTAAGCAAATAGGAGTACTGCTTTACTAATTATTTGAATATCCTGTTTAAGAATAACAGCAATTACTAAATGTTTCATATAAATTGTGTGACTAGATAAGCACCAAACTGGCAGTAGACTCAGCGCTAGTTGGTAGTTGTGTAGTGATAGCTGCTAGGTATAAACTTCAACATGTTATTTTGAAGGGATTTATAGAAACTGCCCCCTAGCAAAATAATATCCTACCCAATATACTTGCCCATCTACTGAGGAATGTGTGTGTAAAGGTGCCCATACATCTATAAGATTTTACTTACCCGACCGAGCGCTCACGCGATGTTCCTTGGATCCTGCCGGATCCGCTTCTCCCGGACCTTACATTCGACCGACATGCGATCGCAAAATGAATGGGATTTTGCGATCGCATGTCGGTCGAATGTAAGATCGGGAGAAGCGGTTGCGGCAGCATCGATGAACATCGCGCGAGCGCTCGGTCGGGTAAGTAAAATCTTATAGATGTATAGGCACCTTAATGGTAATATTTAAATGCTATGACTATTGCTATTCCTTAATGTATAAAGTTGGGTAGATACTGCTCCAAAACAAATGCGGCTTGGCCTAGTTTTTATATAAAAATAGGTCACTAATCACAGGAACTCTGTATGTACCCACAAAATATCTTTAGTCATCACCTTACTGTTTAATATGTGCGCAAATATAAACTGGACTAATTGATGGTCCACCATGGCAGCGAGTATATGTCAGTCTAGATATGCCCAAACTAAAATAGCTAGGTGATAACCCAATACGCCAATATTGGCACTATATGGGCCTATAATACCTATAATACATATATTACATATATACACCGTTCAACATCTTTTTTCCCTTCCCCCCCTTCCTCTCACTATCTATGTAAGAGTCACAAACATGAGAGTAACAGGTACACTTGTAGAAACTGCACGTCTTTGTAACTCTCAAACAACTACCACTGCAATATGCAATTGTAAGGGTTCACAAAGAGAAAATGTTAATGTCTGAACCGTGAAAATAAGTACAACTGTACTATCTAACAGCTGTTACTAATACAATGTCCCCACTGATTAGGCATTAGAGATTGTTCATTAAAATTTTATATTTAATGTGTATATAGCCGCACGATCTCTCTGAGTGGGCAGTCACAACATACACTACAACAGACCATGCATATAACTAACGGGGAAACTGACCCAATGCTTCAGAATAACCAAATGAATGAATTCTGGCTACTGCACAGCGCCTCTGGCCAATAGTACACCATTTACGATAAACATAAATACTCGGTTGCAGGTCAATTGATTGCCTACTCAAGAGATATGTCTATAACGGTAATATTCAATGTGAATGCTAATGCTTCGCCTCCGCACATAAGAATAGGATGTATTCTGGTTTAAAGCAATTGTCAAAAGAAACCAATATACCAGTGTTCATAACCCCCCCTACCTATTACCCTCCCCCTCACTCTCCTCCTCCCTTTACCCAAATAAATGAGTAACCAAGTACCCACAATATCCTGTATATCTCTCCTCAAGTAAATAGATGGAGTGACAATTGCAGGAGCGTTAGAACGCCCCCTACTGTTCTAAGTACTCCTGCACATTCATGCAACCCCCTAAATAAAGTCAGCGAAGCTGGAATTGTTACTGATGTTTGTTATTGTTAATGTTGTTTACCAGTTTAAATTTCAGTCACATAATACAAAACCACTTTGTCTGTTTTACACGAATGAGTATACAATATTTACTTGTCTGCAAGATATGGAATGTATAACCACCACCAAACTTCAAATTAGAATTTATACCAAGGGAACCCGCCATAACAACCACACACCTAAACCAATCTACTATGACACGGCCACTTAAGATTCTCTTGTGGAATGTGAGAGGCATTAATAACCCAAGAAAGAGACTGGAGGTCTTCTCATACACCCGCTCCATTGGCCAAGACATGTACAGGGAGATTCAATAAAAGTTTAAAATGGTGCTAATTTTGCCCCAACCAATCAGATCTTAGCTTTCAAATGTTAAATAAGATCTCATTGGCTGGGGCAAAATTAGCACCATTTTAAACGATAAGAACTTTTATTGAATAACCCTGAATATGTTTACAGGAAACTCACTTAT
Source organism: Hymenochirus boettgeri (assembly GCA_019447015.1). Taxonomy (NCBI): domain Eukaryota; kingdom Metazoa; phylum Chordata; class Amphibia; order Anura; family Pipidae; genus Hymenochirus; species Hymenochirus boettgeri. The sequence goes on from CM033470.1 coordinate 124,239,136, forward strand.
TGCAAACCACTACTCATTTCACACTAAGACCTCGGTTGAGTTGGATGACCCACAGCACTCACTCTGCTTACTCCAGAGGAGTATCTATCCTACATAACAAATCACTTAGATATGTAATACAGGATATTGAAAATCTGATAATTTGGGAAAATACATCTATGCAGCATTATTAATAGAGTTAACACCATTTGTACTTATAGGTATATACGATACTCCACTGGCCACCCTACAACCAATCAAGGATTTTACAAAATTATACATCCGGACCAGACGGGATTTATGCCGGGTAAATCCACCTCAATAAATATCCGGAAAACAATGAACAATAGCCAGGTAGACCATGACAACACAGGAACTAGGTTGATGTTGTCATTTGACGCCCAAAAGGCATTCGACTCAATGACTTTGCTTTGGTCCTGTCTAAGCCATTTTGGATTTGAACCCAATTTTTATAGGTGGACTAAACTGCTCTATGCCCAACCGGTGGTGTCCCTCAAAATAAATGGCTCCTGTTCATGCCCATTACCACTGACAAAAGGGACCAGACAGGGATGTCCACTCTCTCCATATTTCTTCGCTCTTGTGATAGAACTACTAGCCATCCAACATAGGGCCTTTTTTACAGGCCTTCATCTGGGCCAAAATTCAGCGTTACTCAGCCTATACGTAGATGACCTAATTCTATATCTAGCAGACCCAGATCAATTCCTTAAGAGTGCCCACGATGTCATCAGAGTATGGCCCCCTCTCCGGCCTATGCATCAACTGGCGTAAGTCGTGCCTGTTCCGGATAGATAATCATAACTTCTCCCCATTTGCTAAAGCACTAGTGCCCCTAGTCCAAGAATTTTACTCTTCTAACGTTACACCACTAATAGAACTCGCTAAAACCAAAACACAAATTTGAAAAAAATTACCTAGCAATTTAATCGGTAGAATTAATCTGATTAAAATCATCCTACTGCCCAATAATCCCTGACTCCTTCTTCGCTGCTTTACAGAGTATACAACTATCTTTCCTCTGGGGTTCAGGGCGCAACAGAGTAAGACTTAAAACCCTTCAGAGACCCAAGACTGAAGCTGGATTGGCAATGCCAGATTTTAAACTGTACTATTTAGCTGGTCAGCTGAAATACTTTGGAACCTGGTTATTGCCACCAACTAACTCCTCAGAGAGAATGCTACATTTATACTTCCCACTACCCCAATAGCCTTTTTAGGTGGACAACACAGCACAAATGTCACATCCCTCCATGCACAGCAACTGCATATATGGAAACACACCAATAAGATATTACAGTACACAGGCATACCAGAAGAAACAACCATATGGCATAATCCAGCCTTCCCACACCTTCCTTTGCAGCTTCAAGATACTGGGAGGAAAGAGGCATACAGTACTTCAGCCAGATCAGTGAAAACCACAAACTACTGCTATTCTCTGTTATGCAAGAACGCTTCCACACATCAGTATTCAGATACCTCCAACTGCAATACTGCATGATATCTGAATTCCAAAGCACTACACTTCCCATACAGACACACCCGGTTATCCAACTACTGAAAACAAGAGGAGAAAAGCAACTAATTCCTAGACTTTACAACTGCCTACTCAGAGCCAACAGGCAGGAAGAGGCAGATAAACCAATAAATAAATGGCAAACATTTATTCCATCACTGACACCTTCAGAATGGGAAGATATAGCAGAATCCCACACCATGGTATCCCCCTCTGCACCCAATAAATTAATGCAATTTTATATTATCCACCAGTCATATCTCTCTCCTGTGCGAATGTCTCGTATATCCCCCACCCACTCCTCCTCATGTCCAAAATGCCAGACCAACCCTGCAGATTTCTGGCATCTCCTATGGGTCTTCCCGCATATTTAGAGGTTCTGGGGCAAAGTTACAACGCTCTTAACTGACATATTAGATAGGGATGTACCTCTGGAACCCAAACTTTGCACTTTAGGAAATAGATATTTGGAACAGACTATTACTATTCCTTAAAGAATCTCTATTCTACGCCAGAAGAATGATAATTTTATCATAGATGTCCCCTACCACTCCTAAATTTAGTGTTTGGAAGAAAATGATTATGAATATGCTACCCTACTTAAAGTTAATTTATGTCAATAGAGGTTGCCTTAAAAAATTTGATTAAGTGTGGACCCCCTGATTTAATTACTTCAGTGGTAATGTATAAGGTATGATAAGAACTGTCTAAGGACAAGTGACTGCAAACATGACCAATAATTAAGTATCTCCGACTCAACTCATTTGTAAATTACAGTTAAATTGCACCTTGAAGCTATATCAAACTAAGATATAAACAATGTAATATGCTTATAGTGACTGTCTGTTATTAATACCGAAGCTCGAAGTTACCCTTCCCTCCCCCCCCATGGATGTTTTTTTAACTTACACAATGTAACTATATGTGCAATTCAAGGCTGAAGCAATGTAAGCAAATTTTCTTTATTGACTTCTTTATTGACTCTTTATTGTACAAATGTATGGATATGTCTTTACTTTCATTGGGTTTGCGAATACATACAGTTTTAAGAAAAAATGTTTCATATAAATTAATAGTACCCTTCAAGGCTGTTTCTAGCCATCATGTCCTGTCAGACTATGTGGCGGAGGAGACAAAACTCCTTTACCTCCTGTTCTTCAATAAAACTGACTCCCAATTTTTTGGGGGGGTTAACGAGTAGAGATACTGTTGAAGTCTGCAACAGCTTTTACCTTCTTTAAACTGCTCTCTTCAGTTCTTTTAGCTGAGCTCATCCTCCACCAATCCTTCATTCACCTTCAGTTCCTATGCAACATTGTTTCCAAGTACTGTGAATTGAGTTCAGGCTCTCTACTCACTACAATGTTGCAAATTACAGCAACAGAACAAGGAGAGCAGTTCTAAAACAGTACATTAAAGCTGTCAGGGAGATGCTAGGGATTACACTGGGCACCCTGGTTTACCATAGAGTAGGGTGCCAATAAGGATTGCTGTATTTATGGTCATCCGAATGACCAATCCCTATAAAGAGTATAGGGATGTGGATCGAGTTAGTGTTGAGAGGAAACAGATTTTGGTAATGGAGGCTATCCCAAGAGATGCCAAAAGATAATGGAGAAAATTTACTAATACATAAACAAGGAAGTTAAGACAGTGTCTAAGGGAGTCTTGAATATAACAAAAGGACGGGTGTACTCACCAATACAAAGACTCCTTCTGCATTGCAGCCTGTATATAATGCTGGTCCTCTTCTCCCAAACTTGAAAAATTGTTTTTGGGAATAAACTCCTCACTTTTAGCTGTTGAAAATTTCACATCAAAAGCAGAGGTAGGAAAATCAATCTAAGCCAAAAAAAAAAAAAAAAAAGAGGGGAGTAGGATCAAAGAAACTAAAATGAACAAAGTTATATACCAGAAAGTAAGGGGGGATATTAAAACTGAAATGAAAAAGTACTGTATATTAAAGGACAACTCCACCCTCATAAAAACATCTTTTAGAAAGAATGGCCTCTTTAAAATATGTTTATATTAAAATATATCAAATATTTGATATAAATAGTTGATATAAAAATATTTAAAATATGTTCATACTTTGTCCTATGAATTCATTACTCTATGCCTGCTATGCTTCTGGATGCCTCATTAAAACTGAGCAATTTAGAAACCTGTACTGAGCCTGGGCTTGCTCAGAAGAGGCAGATAGGGGATTAAAGGGCATGTCCACCCCCAAAACTATAATCCCCCCAACTACTGGCCCCATCATGTAGTGTAGTTTAATCCTTACCTCACATCCCAGCTCCATATGGTTCTCCTGTAGTCCCCCCCCCAAAGTCCCAAAAACTGCCCACCAGGAGGATAGCAGGACTCTGCCTCCTACCTGGCCTCCGGGAGAAGTTTGGCATGCATACTGCAGCCCTTCTCCCCCTCCCTCTCTCTCAGGATTCCCTCCCCCTAGCATAAATCCCTTTAGATATAGTATTCCCCCTGTCCCCCCAGCCCCAACCGCTACATTTTTATTTTTAGAAAGTGCCCCGAACATTACTTACCTCCCCTCTTTCCTCTGCTGCACTGAATGACCGGCAGCCGCGTCCGTGATTGGATGCCGCTCAGCCAATCACAGACGCGACTGCCGGTCCCGCCCCTCTGCTTGCATTTTCTTGCAAGCAGAGGGCTGTCAGCGCGGCGGGGGGAAAGAGGGGAGGTAAGTAGAGTTCGGGGCACTTTCTAAAAAAAAAAACATAGCGGTTGGGGCTGGGGGGACAGGGGGAATACTATATTAAAAAATAGTTTTAAGGGTGGACATACCCTTTAACATTCAGTCATTGGCTGTGATGTCAACTGTCAAATCCAATTTGACAGTTGCTAAATGGAAGAACCAGGAAGCAGAAACAGGAGTAACAGGACATTGTACAGGATTTCAGGTTAGACTTATATATTTCAGATTTCAAACTATTACCATTTAGGTTTTTGGGGGGTGATTTACCCGTATGTAAGTTTTCATTTTGGAGCAGGACTTGCCCTTTAAGGTAGATACTGAGACAAAAACAACAACAATTCATGTCTCCTAAAAATTCCTGTGCTGGTTTTAGCCATGGGCGATGTCGATTGCCCGTTCATCCGGATCATAGGGAACTGCACGATTGGTCATGCAAACTGTCAGCCACAGGAACTATTGGCGGGACCGACTGTCATTTGTCCTGGCTGAGCGCATGCTAGTTGCAAATGCTTGGTAGGGACAAAAAGTCTCTTTGTGTGTTCTGGGCCTTAGAGCCCAGAAACTCTTGGTTTAAACAATTTATCACTTGCCAACCAAATAAGTACTTAAGTAAATACTTTTACATTCTTTCACTACAGCAGCTCTGACATTACTATAATATATACACACACACACACACGAAGGAGCAGCAAACAAAAATTAATGATCCCTAACTCTCTCACAGGGGTGAGGACTAATAGTTTAGGTCCTCACCCTACAATTCACATGGGAAGCGAGTATAGTTGGTTATAAAGGATCATTTTAGTAAGAACATAAGAAAAGAAGGACATTTAATCATCTGATGGTTGTATGGTTTGTGTGAAAGTTTGAAAATAAGGCTTGTTTGTGCTGATAGTGTGCTGTGATAAGGACTGTAAGCAAGTAGAGCATTCTTTCTCTCTTCCAATGAAAGGGGTGCACTCGGTTTCTATATTCTAGTATTGCACCTGTTGCAAATTGCAAGCAGATTGTGGAAGGGTTAAAAAGTGTTTTGTTTTTTACCTCTCTTCCTGTCTCTTGCACTGATCTGTGTGGCGGTTGGGGCCTATTAGTTAAATAGAATTCACATTGGTTGGATTAGTGGTTTGAACCTGACAAAAAGAAGTTTCCTGTGAGTGGAAACCTGTTACAAAGTCACTTGTTATAAATGACCTTTTTATTATATAAGTACATAGAAAAAAAGGACATTAAAACAAAAAGGGCAACTAAACAAAATGTTTAGATGTTTAATGTTTGCTAATGTTGTGTATTAGAAGGGTCAGCTTTGTTGGAACCATGCAATGTGCATCCTGCCACATGTATAGGAACCTGGAACAGACCAGGGGACCTATATCTGTGTAAAGTGTGAGTGTGCTGCCCATTTGGAAGCTGAGTCTAAGGTGACAGCTTGTAGCATTGGCAAATCTGGGGGGACAGCAGACACTGGCTGGGGCCAGTATAGAGGTGGGTAGAAGTGAAACAGGGAAGGTTAAGGGAGGAGGTAGTTTTGTAAGTGTTACTAGGGGAAGTGGGCGATACTTCTTCCCAACTTGCCCATCCCAACAGATTTGCTGCCTTAGGTGATGAAGTAGAGGAGGACAGCTCGGAATTAGCGTGCAGGGAGCAGGCTAATCCCTTGAGCACACAGAGGACTGCCATCTCTAATATAAGGGAGGAAGAACTTAGGATCAGGAATGCTAGACAGGTGGTAGTGGACTCCATTATTAGAAATGTAGATAGGGTAATCTGCCATCAAGATGCCAAACTGTGTGTTTGCCTGCCTTGCGCTAGGTTTTGGCATCTGGTGGATCGTTTAGAAAGATTATTGGGTGGGGCTGGGTGTGATCCGGCGATCTCGGTTCACATTGGTACCAATGACAAAGTTAGAGGAGGAGGAGAGCTCTTTAAACATGATTTCCGAGACCTCCAGGTGGTGTTTTCAGAAATACTACTGCAGCGATGTGTTACGCTAGGGAGACAGCAGGAGCATAGCAGCATTAATGCATTGCTAAGAGGGTGGTGTAAGGAAGAAGATTTTAGGTTTATAAAGAACTGGGCAGACTTTTCTGTCGGCTACAGACACTTTAATAGGGATGGGTTGCACCTCACTGATGGTGGTGCAGCTGTTTTGGGGGGAAGATGGCTAGAGGGTTGGAGGGGGTTTTAAACTAGGTTTGGGGGGAGTGTAATATCAGTCCCAATGGGCTAAATAGACCAGGAGGAAAGCAGGGCGTAGATTGGCCAGTGGTGGGTGGAAAGGGGGTTGGGGCTAGCATAGGGGATAAGGAGGCATATGTATTAAAGTGTATAAATAAATTACATGATCATGATCTAAAATATATGTTTGCAAATGCGAGAAGCCTGGCTGACAAAATGGGAAAAATGGAGATAATGGCGTTTACTGAAAAGTACGATGTAATAGGTATAGCAGAAATGTGGTTGAACAATTCTCATGACTGGGCTGTAAATTTAAAAGGATACTCCTTGTTTAGACAGGACAGAGAAAATATGAAAGGGGTAGGAGTATGTGTTTATGTTAAAAAAAATTTAAGACAATTTTAACAGAATTTGGGATTTAACAATCCCTGTGCCACCTACACCATAAATAACTCTGTGTTAAGTGCATCTGTAATGGAAATAGATTTGGGGGTTCTGGTAGATAACAGACTTAGCTATAGCAAACAATGCCAGGTAGCAACGGCTAGAACTAGCAAAATATTGTCTTGTATAAAAAGGGGAATAGATTCAAGAGAGAAAAATATTATTCTCCCTCTTTACAAGGCACTGGTAAGGCCTCATTTGGAATATGCGGTGCAGTTTTGGAATCCCATATACAAAAGGGACATCTTGGAAATTGAGGCAGTTCAGAGAAGGGCAACTAAATTAATAAGGGGAATGGAGGGGCTTGAATATGCAGGCAGATTAGACAAGTTAGGGCTGTTTACATTGGAGAAGCGACGTTTGCGTGGGGACATGATAACCTTATATAAATATATTAATGGCCCATACAATGAACTCTCTGGTGCATTGTTTACTAACAGGTCATATCAGAGGACTCGTGGGCATCCTTTAAGTTTGGAAGAAAAGAAGTTTCATCTTCAGGTTAGGAGGGGTTTCTTTACAGTGAGAACGGTGGAACTGTCTTCCAGCAGATGTGGTAATGGCAAGTTCATTGAATAGCTTTAAAAAAGGCCTGGATAAGTTTCTAAAACTAAAAAATATTGAGAATTACTGGTATTAATGCATATAGATCTGGTTGATCCAGGGATACTTTCCGATTGCCGTTTGGAGTCAGGAAGGAATTTTTTCCCCATTTTTAGCTGGGTTTTTTTGCCTTTCTCTGGATCAACTGTTAGGTAGGGTTAAAAAAAAAAAAAAAAAGGGGGGGGTGAATAGGTTGGACTTGATGGACGTATGTCTTTATTCAACCTTAATTACTATGTAAATCAGAAGAGATAAGTGGAGACAATATGGGGGAGTTAGGCAACAGGAAAGGGGGTAATGTCATTGTTGGTGTCTGCTAAAAGCCACCAAATACTAGCAGGGAGGAAGTGAGTCAGCTTCATATGCAGTTGGCAAGGGCTGCAAGTTTGGGGAGTGTACTCATTATGGGGGACTTAAATTACCATGGCATTGATTGGTGTAGTGGAACTGCCAACACAGAAAAGGGCAATGGGTTCCTGAATTTTCTGCAGGATAATTTTCTCTCATAGGTTGTTGAAGTTCCTACTAGAAAAGGAGCTCTGTTGGATATGGTAATATGTAACATTGTTGATAGTATAGCTATAAAGGTAACCAGAGGCTTAAGGAATAGTGACCACAAATAGTTGCCATCAAACCTGGCCCTAGAGGAGTGGCGTCATCTGTTGGAAGGCACATCGGTACTATCACCATCCTTACCGACCATAAAAATCTCGAATACATCCAGAACCTCAAAAATTAATCCCCTCAAGCACGATGGTCTTTATTCTTTTCCCGATTCAACTTTGTCATCACTTACCAACCTGGTTCTAAAAACAAGAAAGCTGATGCCCTGTCCGATCATTTGTTGCTTCCGACTGTAGTAAGGAAGATAAAGGCTCCATTATCCAACCACGAAAATCTTGGCCGCTATATCTCCTCAACTTTGTTCCAAGATCCAAGCCCACAGACTCTGCTCCTCCTGACACACCCTCTGGCAAAATCTTTGTTCCTGTTTCACTCTCGGAAAGCTATCCTTCTTCATACCCACTGTTCCAAGCAAGCCAGGCCTCCCGGTGTTCAAGACTTTAATATTCTTGCCCGTTCCCTTTGGTGCCCAAAATGAGAAAGGATGTTAAGACTTTGTTCAAGTGTGTACCAGCTGTGCTCAATCCAAGTCTTCTAGAACCCTCCCCATTCCTCCAGACCGTGGACCCATCTATCCATGGACTTTATTGTTGACTTCCGCCTTCCAAGAAAACACGTTATATGGGTGACAGTAACCGCTTCAGCAAAATGGTCCATTTTGTACCCCTCCCCAAACTACCATCCTCAACGGGTTGCTCAACTATTTATTTCCCATATCTTCCGCTTTCATGGACTCCCTTCTGAAATTGTATCTGACAGGGGTTCTCAATTGTTTCCAAATTTTGGAGGGCACTTTGTAAGTCCATGAACATCAAGTTACAATTCTCCTCGGCTTACCACCCACAGTCCAATGGATCTACGGAACGCACTAACCAGTCTTGGAACAATATCTTCGTTGTTACATTTCCTATACTCAGATGATTGGGCTGACCTGCTGCCTTGGGCTGAGTTCGCCCATAACAATTCACCTCACGCTTCTACTGGAAATCTCCTTTTTATGTTGGTCTTGGGACGAATCCTAGATGTTTTCCTCAGGATTTTCTTTTCACACAAGTACCTGCTGCCAATGACTCGGCGGCCCAGATGACAGCTATCTGGCATGCTACGGAATCAGCCTTCGAAATCTGCTTTGGTACAAAAGACTGCAGCAGCAGATAGGAGACGTAAGAAACCCCCAGCTTATTCTGTTGGAGATAAAGTGTGGCTCTCCTCTGCTCATATTAACCTAGCGGTTCCTTCCTCCAACTGGGACCCAAATTTATTGGTCTTTTTCCTATCCTGGAATTAATCGGTCCAGTGGCTGTTCGCCTCCAACTTCCTTCCAGCATGCGGATTCCTAATGTGTTTCATATTTCCCTCATCAAGCCAGTACGCTCTAATCAATATTCCACATCCGTACTACCTCCGGTTCCAATTTCTGTTGATGGTCACAGGAGTTTGAGGTCAAAAAATCTTGGACTCTAGATTTTGGAGGAGGTCTCTTCAATATTTGGTCCACTGGAAAGGTTTCGGTCCGGAGAAGAGCTTGGATTAAACGCTGATGTGCACGCTCCTCGTCTAGTCGAGCTTTCCATAAGAGTTTTCCAGGGAAACCTGGCCCGTTGGTCCTGTGGCCCCCCTAAGGGGGGGTACTGTCACGGACTTACCTGCCGCTCCGGTCCCGCGCCGCTCGGCACTTCCGGGTGGGTGGCGTCGCGGACTTCATGACGTCACGACGCCGACCCGCCAGGCGGCGCGAGGTTTGAAAAGCCGGCGTCCTCCAGGACCCGGCACCCGATAGTAGCATTAGCTACCCTGGCTCCTTACTCACCTGCCTTGGATCCTGCTCCATACCTGTATCCTGTACTTACCTTGCCAGTATCCAGTACTTACCTTGCCTGCCTCCAGAGACCACCTTACCTGTATCCTGCTTACCTTACCAGTATCCAGTACTTACCTTGCCTGCCTCAAGAGACCCCCTTACCTGTATCCTGTACTTACCTTACCAGTATCCAGTCTTACCTACCTTGCCTGCCTCCAGAGACCACCTACCTTATCCTGTACTTACCTTGCCAGTCCAGTACTTACCTTCCAGTATCCAGTACTTACCAAGCCAGTATCCTGTACTTACCTTGCCTGCCTCCAGTGACTACCTTGCCTGTATCCAGTTTCCGTCTACTCACCTCATCTGTATCCAGTTACCTACCTCCCGTATCCGGTATCCAGCCTTCAGTTCCCAGCAGCACCTTGCTCCTGTTTCCAGCCTACAATTCCCAGCAGCCTCTGTATCCTGCACCTTCTGGACTATCAGCCTCCTCCTAAAGCGTACTGTGAGTACCCGGCCGTCCGGCCATTTGTTACAGCTTCCTGGACATTTCATGCCATTCTGTGCATTTACAAGCTTGTACAAAACTAGGAAGAGAAGGCACTTGAAGAAGACAAGCAGTGCTGCTACAGAGTGTTATTCCACCTCCTGGTGGGGTTCTTTAGTGCTGGGAATGGAGCACTTGGTGTTTGTCTTGTATGTCATTGCATGAGTGAATATTTCTATGGTAGACGTGCATAGATGAGAACTTTTGTATTTGTTGTAGTTTTAGCATGCCAATGGCATCTCTGTAAAAGATAATGGTCTTTCTGCAATTAAATTCATCATTTACACTGATTTAAAATGCTTAATTATTCTTGTTTTTTTGTAGACTTTTAACCTGTGACAGGCGATTACTCTGTCTCTGGCCAACTGCAAAGCATGGGAGCCACTAGCTTTAGTACCCCAATGTGAACCAGCCTGATAGCATTATACCCCAGGTATTGTTGCATTATACTCCAGGTATTGATCCATGTTTATTTCTGTTTTTTTGAATGAATAATCTGAATTTTCTGTGGAGCAAATAATTGAGGATATTTTACACAAAATGAATGTGTAATCGTACACACTTTTGTTGTTATTCAATTTCTACTTAATGCTAATCCAAAAAAACAGGTCTAATCAATCTTACCAAATGTGGCTAACTTTGAGGATTGTATTGCTTGTTTTATACAGTATTTACAGTACAAGACTCCAATATATGTGGATTGCTGTCAGTACACAGACCTTTAAGGGAAGAATTTTTATACACAGAGTATTATTCAATAAGCTGCAAATGTTGGTGTGCTGCAGACTAATAGCACAGGCAATCACATGTTATCTAACTGCAGTAAGCCTGCAAAAAACATCTGATTGGTTGCTCGTTAATTCTCATTAAGTTAATTCTCATTAACTTAGCTGCACACTTTTTTTTATGCCATATGGAAACTGACTCTATATAAGCTTAATTGCTACAGATTTCAGCTGGGTAGCATAAAAGTGCAGTCCTGTCAGACCAGACAGGTTTGGCCATGTGAAAAAATACTTTGCTCCATTTCAATCTATAAATGAAAACATGTAAGCAGCACTTGTTCTTATGTGTTTGTGTTGCTGCACGACTTCAATCCAGTACAGGCTTTGACACCCAGCCCTCTGCCTGACTCTCTCGGAGGGCAAGCAGTGCTCAGTTATCCCCATGAAAAGCATAATAATCACTCCTACCTCCCTGCCCCAGGTACTGTTAAGCCAAAACTTCCACTAAACTAAATTGGGTAAAACATTTTTCTTCTATCCCCCCTCCAAGCTTACCTTTATTGATTCAACTTGCTGCTTCCTCCTCCTGGATAATGGTATCTGCAGTTCTGCCCCGAAGAGATCTCCTGCTCCCTCCAGCTTTTCTGTCTCCAAATGTATGTTTGGTTGCACCACACATGCGCAAACTCACAGCGACAAGGCATCAATGCGCGTCAATGCGCTTCTCTGCGCCGTGTTTTCACATGCATCACAGTTGCGCCAACGCCGTGCATTCACGTCCACTGTGCGTGGTGCAACCAGAATATACATTTGGATGCCAAGGAAGTTGGAGGTAGCAGGAGATTTCGTTGGGGCGGAGCTGCAGATCCATTACCAGGAGGAGGAAGCCAGCAAGTTTAAAGCAATAAGGTAAGCTCTGGAGGGGGATAGAAGAAATTTTTTTTAACCAATTTAGTTTAGAATATGTAAAATTTACTATACATACAAAATAGAAGCCTAGTGCACATCCAATCAAATTGCTTACATGTTTTAGTCACTTTATGATGCTCTTTATAAAAGCCTGCCCTCTCTCTGGAACTGCCAACACAGAAAAGGGCAATGGGTTCCTGATTTCTGCAGGTAATTTTCTCTCATAGTTGTTGAAGTTCCTACTAGAAAAGGAGCTCTGTTGGATATGGTAATATGTAACATTGTTGATAGTATAGCTATAAAGGTAACCAGAGCTTAAGGAATAGTGACCAAATATTATAGTATAGTATTATTTGAGGTTGAATAAAGACAAACGTCCATCCAGTCCAACCCATCTAGCAATATCCCTGTCTGCCTAACTGTTGATCCGAGGAAGGCAAAAAAAATCCACCAAGGAAAAAAAATTCCTCCCTGACTGCAAGTGGCAATCGTAATATCCCTGGATCAACTCTTCTTTATATATCAACCAGTAATTTGCAACATTCCTTGTTTTCAGAAACTCATCCAGCTTTTCTTTTTTTTTTTTTTAATGTCCAATGAACCTGCCATAACAACTTCCACTAGCAGACAGTTTCTGTTACGTTAGTTCACAAGTAAAAAACCCTTTCTGAACTTGAAGCCTAAACTTTTTTCTTCAAGTCTTAGGGATGTTTGCGTGTCCTCTCATATGCTCTGTTGGTGAGCAATGGCCCGATATTTATTGTATGGCCTGTTAATGTATTTATACACAGTAATCATATTCCCACGCAAGCACCTTCTCTCTAGCATACATAATTGTAACTTATCCATTCTCTCTTCATATTCAAGTTCACCCAATCCCCTTATTAATTTAGTTGCCCTTCTCTAAACCCTTTCTATTTCAAATATGTTCTTTTGTATACAGGATTCCAAATTCACTGCATAATTAAAATGAGGCCTTACCAATGCTTTGGAAAGAGGGAGAATAACATTTTTCTCGCTTGAATCCATACCTCTCTTTATACAAGAACATACCATGCTAGCTTTTGCTGTTGCTGCCTGGCACTGCTGCTACCTTTTAGTTTGTTATCCACCAAAACTCCAAGATCCCTTTCCAACAGGGAATTACTTAACACAGAGCCATTTATAGTATAAGCAGCACAAGGATTTTTAAGTCCAAATGCATCACCTTACATTTATCAACATTGAATCTCATCTGCCACTGCAGCCCAATGTGACAATCTATCTAGATCCACCTGCAATGATTGCACATCCTCTGAAGTTTTAATAGTTGTCAGCAAACACAGAAACCTTGCTGACACTACCCACTTCCAAAACATAATAGATTTAATAGAAGCGGCCCTAACACACAACCCCGGCACCCACTTAGCACTTTAGTCCATATTGCCGAAGCCCCATTATTATTAGTCCATATTTGCATCCTATTCATTAACCAATTTTCTATCCATGTACAAATGTGCCTCCCCAGACCAACAGACCTATACATTAGTTCATCTAAGGGGGACTGTATCAAAAGCCTTTGCAAAATCCAAGTATACTACATCTACATCAAGCTATGCCAGAGTCTAAATTTCTACTCACTTCCTCATAAAAGCCAAGCAAGCTAGTTTGACAGTGCACTTGCATCTTTTATACTATTATTGCTATTATACTCTGATATCTATTTTTATGTAGTGTATACAGAGGAAAGAATATTCAAGACATTTGCTTTATCGCCATCCTTCGTAACTAATTCATCCCCATTAATTAATGGCGCCACATTTTCAGTCCTCATCTTCTCCTAAAAACGTTTTAAGTATATTATTTTAAGATTTGTGATGCTTTGTTCAGCTATCCTAACTTCATTATTCATTTTAGCTAGCTTGATTGCTTCTTACAATCCATGTTACAGTTTTATAATGCCTAAAGGATCTTTCCTCTCCCTCTGACTTAAAGGTTTTAAATGCCTTTTTCTTTCTTCCATTTCCCTCTTTACATCAGAATTCACCACATGGGCGCAGAATTATTTTTTTTACATTTATTTCCCAAGGGTATAAATTTAGATGTGAAATGGCTTAACATCCCCTTAATCACAGTCCACTTCGTTCAGCACCTTTACCTGATAATACCTTATCCCAGCTGACATGCAGAAGAGCTACTTGTAACCTGGGAAAGTTTGCTTTCTGAAATGAAAAGTCTTTGTTAACCCAGCGCACTTTTCCTTCGATAACATACACTAAACAACACTATTTTATGGTCCATTATTCGCTAAGCCTCCGGGTACCTTTTATCTATATTACTCTGCACGATGTTAGATATTACCAGATCCAACAGATCTCCTTTTCTAGTTGGAACTTCATAGGCAAAATATACATGTGTGCCTTTTTCAATAAATCTCTATTTTCACAGCCACAGTTCTGTGCTTATGTTGCTACACTGTATATTTTGCCTATCGAGTTACTTATCCAGAGTGGTAGAGACTGGAGGGTGTAGCCTACTGACTCATAGCTTTAGTAATAGAGGCTACGGTTAGACTTTTAACTGTGAGTGCTGTATATGACCATACTCGATTCAGTTTTTCAAACAATGCCTCAACCTCATTCTCAATATTTACTTCTCCTTAAATGGGAGGTAAATATAGCAGTGCAGAGGCACTGCTATGGGATACATTGTCGCCCCATCATGCCAATGTCTTATGGCTTGTCTTGAAGACGACTTCACTTCTGTACTCCCCATTTACTAGACATTGATTGACTTGGTGGAAATACATATACAGTGCTTTCTGTTGTGGTGAGGAGACTTTGGGTCCCTGGAACAGTTTTTTGTATTGCTAAATGTTATGCAATTAGACATCAAGTATATGTTAAACTATGAACTACATGAGATTAATTATCTAGATTACATCAGAATTCAGCCACATGGGCATGGATTATTTTTTTTTTACATTTATTTCCCAAGGGTCAAATTTAGATGTGAACTGGCTTAAAATCCCCTTAAACCAGCCCACTTCTGTTGATTACATTTACCTGATAATACTTTTCCCAGTTGACATGCTAAAGAGCTACTTTTAAAAATTGCTTTCCTGAATTAAAAGGTCTTTTGATAACATCATTAATTGACACGATTGGAACTGCCAACACAGAAAAGGGCAATGGGTTCCTGAATTTTCTGCAGGATAATTTTCTCTCATAGGTTGTTGAAGTTCCTACTAGAAAAGGAGCTCTGTTGGATATGGTAATATGTAACATTGTTGATAGTATAGCTATAAAGGTAACCAGAGGCTTAAGGAATAGTGACCACAAATAGTGTCAATTAATGTATGTTATCAAAAGACCTTTTAATTTCAGGAAAGCAATTTTTAAAAGTAGCTCTTTAGCATGTCAACTGGGATAAAGTATTATCAGGTAAATGTAATCAACAGAAGTGGGCTGTGTTTAAGGGGATTTTAAGCCAGTTCACATCTAAATTTAGACCCTTGGGAAATAAATGTAAAAAAAAATAAATCCATGCCCATGTGGCTGAATTCTGATGTAATCTAGATAATTAATCTCATGTAGTTCATAGTTTAACATATACTTGATGTCTAATTGCATAACATTTAGCAATACAAAAAACTGTTCCAGGGACCCAAAGTCTCCTCACCACAACAGAAAGGCACTGTATATGTATTTCCACCAAGTCAATCAATGTCTAGTAAAATGGGGAGATACAGAAGTGAAGTCGTCTTCAAGACAAGCCATAAAGACATTGGCATATGATGGGGCGACAATGTATCCCATAGCAGTGCCTCTGCACTGCATATATTACCTCCCATTTAAGGAGAAGTAAATATTGAGAATGAGGTTGAGGCATTGTTTGAAAAACTGAATCTGAGTATGGTCATATACAGCACTCACAGTTAAAAGTCTAACCGTAGCCTCTATTACTAAAGCTATGAGTTCCAGTAGGCTACACCCTCCAGTCTCTACCACTCTGGATAAGTAACTCGATAGGCAAAATATACAGTGTAGCATACATAAGCACAGAACTGTGGCTGTGAAAATAGAGATTTATTGAAAAAAGGCACACATGTATATTTTGCCTATGAAGTTCCAACTAGAAAAGGAGATCTGTTGGATCTGGTAATATCTAACATCGTGCAGAGTAATATAGATATAAAGGTACCCGGAGGCTTAGCGAATAGTGACCATAAAATAGTGTTGTTTAGTGTATGTTATCGAAAGGAAAAGTGCGCTGGGTTAACAAAGACTTTTCATTTCAGGAAAGCAAACTTTCCCAGGTTACAAGTAGCTCTTCTGCATGTCAGCTGGGATAAGGTATTATCAGGTAAAGGTGCTGAACAGAAGTGGACTGTGATTAAGGGGATGTTAAGCCATTTCACATCTAAATTTATACCCTTGGGAAATAAATGTAAAAAAAATAATTCTGCGCCCATGTGGCTGAATTCTGATGTAAAGAGGGAAATGGAAAGAAAGAAAAAGGCATTTAAAACCTTTAAGTCAGAGGGAGAGGAAAGATCCTTTAGGCATTATTAAAACTGTAACATGGATTGTAAGAAAGCAATCAAGCTAGCTAAAATGAATAATGAAGTTAGGATAGCTGAACAAAGCATCACAAATCTTAAAATTAATATACTTAAAAACGTTTTTTAGGAAGATGAGGACTGAAAATGTGGCGCCATTAATTAATGGGGATGAATTAGTTACGAAGGATGGCGATAAAGCAAATGTCTTGAATATTCTTTCCCTCTGTATACACTACATAAAAATAGATATCAGAGTATAATAGCAATAATAGTATAAAAGATGCAAGTGCACTGTCAAACTAGCTTGCTTGGCTTTTATGAGGAATGTGAGTAGAATTTAGACTCTGGATAGCTGTAGATGTAGTATACTTGGATTTGCAAAAGCTTTTGATACAGTCCCCCTTAGATGACTAATGTATAGGTCTGTTGGTCTGGGGGGCACATTTGTACATGGATAGAAAATTGGTTAATGAATAGGATGCAAATATGGACTAATAATAATGGGGCTTCGGCAATATGGACTAAAGTGCTAAGTGGGGTGCCACGGGGTTGTGTGTTAGGGCCGCTTCTATTAAATCTATTAATGTTTTGGAAGTGGGTAGTGTCAGCAAGGTTTCTGTGTTTGCTGACAACTATTAAAAACTTCAGAGGATGTGCAATCATTGCAGGTGGATCTAGATAGATTGTCACATTGGGCTGCTAAGTGGCAGATGAGATTCAATGTTGATAAATGTAAGGTGATGCATTTGGACTTAAAAATCCTTGTGCTGCTTATACTATAAATGGCTCTGTGTTAAGTAATTCCCTGTTGGAAAGGGATCTTGGAGTTTTGGTGGATAACAAACTAAAAGGTAGCAAGCAGTGCCAGGCAGCAACAGCAAAAGCTAGCATGGTATTGTCTTGTATAAAGAGAGGTATGGATTCAAGCGAGAAAAATGTTATTCTCCCTCTTTCCAAAGCATTGGTAAGGCCTCATTTTAATTATGCAGTGCAATTTTGGAATCCTGTATACAAAAAGAACATATTTGAAATAGAAAGGGTTTAGAGAAGGGCAACTAAATTAATAAGGGGATTGGGTGAACTTGAATATGAAGAGAGAATGGATAAGTTACAATTATGTATGCTAGAGAGAAGGTGCTTGCGTGGGAATATGATTACTGTGTATAAATACATTAACAGGCCATACAATAAATTATCTGGGCCATTGCTCACCAACAGAGCATATGAGAGGACACGCAAACATCCCTTAAGACTTGAAGAAAAAAGTTTAGGCTTCAAGTTCAGAAAGGGTTTTTTACTTGTGAGAACAGTAACAGAAACTGTCTGCTAGTGGAAGTTGTTATGGCAGGTTCATTGGACATTAAAAAAAAAAAAAGAAAAGCTGGATGAGTTTCTGAAAACAAGGAATGTTGCAAATTACTGGTATTGATATATAAAGAAGAGTTGATCCAGGGATATTTACGATTGCCACTTGCAGTCAGGGAGGAATTTTTTTTCCTTGGTGGATTTTTTTTGCCTTCCTCTGGATCAACAGTTAGGCAGACAAGGGGGATATTGCTAGATGGGTTGGACTGGATGGACGTTTGTCTTTATTCAACCTCAAATATTATACTATACTATACTATTTGTGGTCACTATTCCTTAAGCCTCTGGTTACCTTTATAGCTATACTATCAACAATGTTACATATTACCATATCCAACAGAGCTCCTTTTCTAGTAGGAACTTCAACAACCTATGAGAGAAAATTATCCTGCAGAAAATTCAGGAACCCATTGCCCTTTTCTGTGTTGGCAGTTCCAGAGAGAAGGGCAGGCTTTTATAAAGCAGCATCATAAAGTGACTAAAACATGTAAGCAATTTGAATTGGATGTGCACTAGGCTTCTATTTTGTATGTATAGTAAATTCTTACATATTCTAAACTAAATTGGTTAAAAAAAATTTCTTCTATCCCCCCTCCAGAGCTTACCTTTATTGCTTTAAACTTGCTGGCTTCCTCCTCCTGGATAATGGCATCTGCAGCTCCGCCCCAACGAAATCTCCTGCTACCTCCAACTTCCTTGGCATCCAAATGTATATTCTGGTTGCACCACGCACATGTGACGTGAATGCAGGCGTTGGCGCAACTGTGCATGCATGTGAAAAACACGGCGCAGAGACGCGCATTGACGCGCATTGATGCCTTGTCGCTGTGAGTTTGCGCATGTGTGGTGCAACCAAAACATACATTTGGAGACCAAGAAAGCTGGAGGGAGCAGGAGATCTCTTCGGGGCAGAACTGCAGATACCATTATCCAGGAGGAGGAAGCCAGCAAGTTTGAATCAATAAAGGTAAGCTCTGGAGGGGGGATAGAAGAAAAATGTTTTACCCAATTTAGTTTAGTGGCAAGTTTTGGCTTTAAACAGTACCTGGGGCAGGGAGGTAGGAGTGATTATTATGCTTCTTCATGGGGATAACTGAGCATGCTTGCCCTCCGAGAGAGTCAGGCAGAGGGCTGGGTGTCAAAGCCTGTACTGGATTGAAGTCGTGCAGCAACACAAACACATAAGAACAAGTGCTGCTTACATGTTTTCATTTATAGATTGAAATGGAGCAAAGTAATTTTTTCACATGGCCAAACCTGTCTGGTCTGACAGGACTGCACTTTTATCTGTACCCAGCTGAAATCTGTAAGCAATTAAGCTTATATAGAGTCAGTTTCCATATGGCAATAAAAAAAAGTGTGCAGCTAAGTTAATGAGAATTAACTTAATGAGAATTAACGAGCAACCAATCAGATGTTTTTTGCAGGCTTACTGCAGTTAGATAACATGTGATTGCCTGTGCTATTAGTCTGCAGCAACCAAACATTTGCAGCTCTTATTGAATAATACTCTGTGTATAAAAATTCTTCCCTTCTAAAGGTCTGTGTTACTGACAGCAATCCACATATATTGGAGTCTTGTACTGTAAATACTGTATAAAACAAAGCAATACAATCCTCAAAGTTAGCCACATTTTGGTATAGATTGATTAGACCTGTTTTTTTGGATTAGCATTAAGTAGAAATTGAATAACAACAAAAGTGTGTACGATTACACATTCATTTTGTGTAAAATATCCTCAATTATTTTGCTCCACAGAAAATTCAGATTATTCATTCAAAAAAACAGAAATAAACATGGATCAATACCTGGAGTATAATGCAACAATACCTGGAGTATAATGCTATCAGGCTGGTTCACATTAGGGGTACTAAAGCTAGTGCTCCCATGCTTTGCAGTTGGCCAGAGACAGAGTAATCGCCTGTCACAGGTTAAAAGTCTACAAAAAAACAAGAATAATTAAGCATTTTAAAATCAAGTGTAAATGATGAATTTAATTGCAGAAAGACCATTATCTTTTTACAGAGATGCCATTGGCATGCTAAAACTACAACAAATACAAAAGTTCTCATCTATGCACGTCTACCATAGAAATAATTCACTCATGCAATGACATACAAGACAAACACCAAGTGCTCCATTCCCAGCACTAAAGAACCCCACCAGGAGGTGGAATAACACTCTGTAGCAGCACTGCTTGTCTTCTTCAAGTTGCCTTCTCTTCCTAGTTTTGTACAAGCTTGTAAATGCACTTCCCGATATCTGGGGACAATTTCTTACAAAGTGTCCTTGCCCAGCACAATAGAGACAAAGTCCATTGGTACGTCTGCGTGATTTTTCCTCAGGGGATAGATGAGTGCCGCCAATTTGCATCGGCTCTTCACCCGAAGGTATGGGTTGCGGGAAGGGCTGAGCAGGCCTAGGAAAGGTCTTAGGGAGGTTGGAACGAGCTGCAGACCTTTCCGCCTGCCGTTCACGGAAGCGGGTATCAATTTGTATGCATAGTGAAATCAAGTCCTCCAATGGGACAGGTAATTCCCTAGAGACTAATTCGTCCTTGAGGCGGTCAGAGAGTCCCTGCCAGAAGGCTGCAGTAAGTGCCTCATTGTTCCAAGAAGTCTCCGCAGCAAGGGTACGAAATTCAATAGCATATTGACCCACGGAACGTGACCCTTGGCGGAGCTGCATCAAACGGGAGGAGGCAGCAGAGGTTCTTCCCGGAGCATCGAAGACCTTGCGAAACATACTCAGGAAGTCAGCAACATTATAGACCAGAGGATCGTCTCTTTCCCATAAAGGAGAAGCCCAGGCCAGCGCATTACCCTCCAACAAGGCGATGATGTACCCCACCTTTGCACGATCTGATGCAAAATGAGATGGTTGAAGTTCGAATTGGATTCTGCACTGATTAATGAACCCACGGCAGGCTTGGGCATCACCATCAAACCGCGAGGGTGGAGGTATGCGGGGCTCTCTCCGAAGAGACGGATCACCGGATCCGGCCATCGAAGGAGGTGGCGTAGAGCCTGGAGCAGCGGCAGCAGCTGGGGGTAGCCGGACAGCTAGGGAATCCATGAACTGAGCCAACTGGCCCTGGTGATGTTCGAACAGGTCCATGCGTTTGGACAAAGCTTGAAGAGTCTTATTCAACTCGGCCATAGCCCCCTCAGGCGTTTCCATGGCCCGATAGTACTGTAACAAATGGCCGGATGGCCGGGTACTCACAGTACGCTTTAGGAGGAGGCTGATAGTCCAAAAGGTGCAGGATACAGAGGCTGCTGGGAATTGTAGGCTGGAAACAGGAGCAAGGTGCTGCTGGGAACTGAAGGCTGGATACCGGATACAGGAGGTAGGTAACTGGATACAGATGAGGTGAGTAGACGGAAACTGGATACAGGCAAGGTAGTCACTGGAGACCGGCAAGGTAAGTACAGGATACTGGCAAGGTAAGTACTGGACACTGGCAAGGTGGTCACTGGAGGCAGGCAAGGTAAGTACTGGATACTGGCAAGGTAAGTACAGGATACAGGTAAGGTGGTCTCTGGAGGCAGGCAAGGTAAGTACTGGATACTGGTAAGGTAAGTACAGGATACAGGTAAGGTGGTCTCTGGAGGCAGGCAAGGTAAGTACTGGATACTGGCAAGGTAAGTACAGGATACAGGTATGGAGCAGGATCCAAGGCAGGTGAGTAAGGAGCCAGGGTAGCTAATGCTACTATCGGGCGCCGGGTCCTGGAGGACGCCGGCTTTTCAAACCTCGCGCCGCCCGGCGGGTCGGCCCACCCGGAAGTGCCGAGCGGCGCGGGACCGGAGCAGCAGGTAAGTCCGTGACAGAAGCCCAGTAAATCATAGCCGTTAATGTTGGCGATTGTAGTTATAATTGACAAGGCGTGGGTGGAGGTGGCAAGACTGCATAGTGCAGTTCATAATCCTGGTGGGTTTTTGAGTGCAGGAAATGGAGAAGCCAGGGGGTTGTCTATCTAAACAGCTAATAGATAAGTTGTTGCTTCTTGGGTTGACATGCCCTTTAAAAACATCTGAAACACTCCTTAAACAGTGGTCTCTCACAAATTACAATACAGAAAAGGTTGATGATTCTCGTGTCATATATATTTGCTAACCTTTAATTACAGAAATTTGAGAGTTTAAAATGCAAAAAATTTACTCAACCCAGTGTAGATCAGTTATAGAAATTAAAGTAGAAATGTGTAACTTACTGCCTAAAGTTAAAAAATGGGAGTAGTAACCCAACCCAGTGACTGTGGATTTCGCCTTTGTTTGCTGCCTTCAGAAGAACTCCCAGGAGGTGGGACAGGTACTGCATAGAGTGTAGCTGTGAGAAGGGTCTCTCTAGGCAGGTGGTTAATCTGAATTGGAAAACAAATCCTAAAGAAACAGAAACAGATATGACAACATGTATGTAAGTGTTTCATAAGGCAGACATGGTCCTTCATTTTTGAAAGTTAAAAGGTGAGAGAACAACAGTAAGACAAAAAGGACTAACTATGTATACATTTGCACACAAACTTCTACACCTTTATTTACCATACATTACTAATTACTTTTAATTACAGAGTACATGGTGATTGTCCTAGTTAAATAAAATTTAAAAGGTATCTCCACTCCCTCTTCTTTGATCTGACGCCTTTTTAGTGTTAGCTATCAGTCGTGGCCAATGGTGGCTACATATGTCAACTTCTTTACAGCTCCACAAGCTCATGTGGACCTTGTAAGGACACAGTGCAGTGACAGACCAGTTGAATGTAAATCTCTTTCAGAAATGCCAGGAAGCAAGGAAAGTATTGCAAGGATTTGGGATACCCCTGGTTTAGGGTAGAAAGTTTGTTATGGGAGTGGCATGCCCTTTAAATGAATAAACTGCTTCCTATAGTTTGGAGATTTCTCAGCTGCTCAAAGAAATTGTATAGAATTGAATCTCTTGAAAATGTTCATAGGATTTTCCCCTTTATGCCATTAATGGGTCATGACATGCACAGGTTAAAAATGAATTTTCAATTAAGTTGACCAAAAAGGTAAATATATACCACATATTACCACAAGCAAAAAAGCTTCCATCAATCTACAGGCCAAAATGACAATGAAGAACATAACCTGTATCGCCATTTAATAAGGTATTTTTTTTACAAAATCTTTCTATTAACATTCAAATCCCTTCACTCAGCTGCTCTTTCTTATAGTTCTTCTCTCATGTCCCCCATATGTCCCTCCACTCATCTCAGAGAATTCTCCTATACAGACGGCCTACATACAGTACACTGCCTTTTTCCACCTTAAACCCTTTTTATCTTCTGGGTCCCATCCTCTGGAACTCTATTTCCCTTTCTCTTTGTCAAGAAAAATTAAAGGGTATGTCCACCCTAAATATCAAATTTTAATATGTGATCCCCCCTGGGCTCCCAGCCCAACCGCTAGGTTTTTTTTTTTAGAAAGCCCCCCAAACTCTACTTACCCCCCCCTTTCCTCCGCCGCACTCCCGGCCCTCTGCTTGCGAGAAAATGCAAGCAGAGGGGTCGGACCGGCAGCCGCGTCTGTGATTGGCTGAGAGGCAGCCAATCACGGACGCGGCTGCCGGCAGCTTACTTCTGCGTAGGAAAGAGGAGAGGTAAGTAAAAGTTTGTGGAGCTTTCTAAAAAAAAACATAGCGGTTGGGGCTGGGAGCCGAGGGGAATCACATATATTAAAGAAAACACGCTAGGGAGAGGGAATCGGGAGAGGGAGGGGGAGGGAGGGGGGAGAAGGGCTGCAGTACGCATGGCAAAAATCTACCGGAGGCCAGGTAGCAGGCAGTGTCCTATATGGACTCTGCTAGCCTCCTGGTGGGCAGTTTTTGGCACTTTGGGGGGGGACTACAGGAGAACCAGATGGAGCTGGATGTAAAGTAAGGATTAAACTACACTACATGATGGGGCCAGTAGTTGGGGGATTATAGTTTTTGGGGGTGGACATGCCCTTTAATAAATAGGTTAAAATCTAATCTCACATCCGACCTCTCAGATTACCAGTACAGTATAAATGGACACTGCAAACGTTCTCTCTACAGGGCAAAGCCTCTTTCCCCATGTTGCATGGTTCAAGCACTTGTATACTTATTAATGTAAAAGCAATGTAACATGTTTTTAACCTTACATGGTTCTTCATCAGATACAATACCTTAATGAACAATCAAGTAAAGTTTGAAACAAGTTAGCAGTTTTTGCTCATTTTGTCTCTTTTGCTACTTTGCGATTATTTGGAAAAGTTATTAGTAATCACTTTTTTTATAGTTTTTTTTACCATAAAGATGTTTTTAATATTTTGTTTACTTGTATATAATATAATGTTATATAAACATAGATAGTTTTAACAAAGAACATAAACAGATTCCCATAGAGATATGAGGTTTTAAGAGACTAGGAAATGTTTGTTAGCCAGATATCAAAATACAAAATTCAGATTTATATAAAACCAATATAGGACCATTGTACAATTTTCATACATTTCTAATATGATTAATTCAGCCGATTAATAGCATATGAGCTAGAGTAGATGTCCACATTATCCAAGTTTTAGAAAAATGGTTAACTTTATCTTGCAAAACATGGAAAATTTGTTCATTCATTATAATGGTATCCATTTTATGGATTACTGTGCCTATATTTGGGGAGTGCCATCTCCACTGGGCTCCCAGATGGATTTCGGCTGCCAGCATAATATATTGTGTTAATTAGTTTCCCTGTCTATCAAGGACTTGTATCTCTTGACCATGGAGGGCAACCTCAGAGCACTATTTAAGTATCTGTCCAATGGGAAGTGCCTAGATGTGTTTGTAAGTCGGATTCCCATGCTAATTGGAATGTTTCTTTAAACTTTAAAAAGGACATCTTCGAAACTGAACAGGGCAAGAGCAACTAAATTAATAAGGGGATTGAAGGAGATTAAATATGAAGACAGATTACAATTATGCACACTAGAGAAAAAGGTGCTTGCATGGGGATATGATTAATTAATTGGCAATGCAAAAATTATCTGGGTCACTGTTCACCAGTAGAACACGTCAGAGGACATGCAGACATCCCTTAAAACGGAAAGCAAACTCATTTAGTCTTCAAGTTCGGAAGGGATTTTTTACTGTGAGAACAATAAAATAGGACGTTCATTGGATATTTTTTTTTTTTAAAACTCATTCAGCAACATAAAAAGAATGTTGCATGTTACTGGTATTGATTGATACCTATATATGGAGTTGGAGTTGATCCAGGGATATTTCAGATTGGAAGGAATTTTTACCCCCTTCATATTTCAATTGGGTTTTTATTTGCATTCCTCTGGATCAACAATTAGAAAGCAAATGTGGGTGTATTCTAACCCTGAGGGCAACCCGGAAAGACAGTCATTAACATCTGAGATCATTATTCTTTATTAATATAAGCTTAGTTTGTAAGCTGTGGGAGATTGTGTTTATTAGAAGGGTCCTCTTAGCGAGAGTTTATTTTTTAGAAAGGAAGAACTTTGGAAGATCTGGCAGAATGGAAATGAGCCAGTTGGAAATGTCAGTTCTTTCGCCACAAGCTGTAACCTTTTTTCAAGGTAACCCACAATTTCAGAAATGTGGGTTACCGATATGATGAGTGAGTTAGTGGTGGCAAAGTTATATTTTTGTTTTATTCCATCCCAGAGTAGCTAATAGCTAGTGTGCAAGAGTTGGTGGATGGTGGTGAATTCTATTTTTTGTACAGTACCCATGCTATTGTGTCAAAATGGTGGGGTGAGATTAGGTTTGATTTTATGCCACTTTTCTAGGTCTAATATTAGTGTTTTAAATTTGGGTAGTTAGTTTGGTAAATCTCGTCAAGGGATGGAGGGGATGTGTACCCCAAGGTACCAAAACCCTCTGTCTATCCATTGTAGTTGTAAATTGAGTGAGATTAAAGGGCATGTCCACCCTTAAAAATTGTTTTTGATATGCTGCTCCCCCATGTCTGGTAGCCCCAACCGCATGGTTTGTATTTTCCAAAAGCTCCCCAAACTCTTACTTACCTCCCCTCGTTCCTCCGCTGCACTGCCGGCCCTCTGCTTGCGAGAATGCAAGCAGAGGGGCGGGACCGGCAGTCGCGTCTGTGATTGGCTGAGCGGCAGCCAATCACGGACGCAGCTGCCGGTCATTCAGTGCAGCGGAGGAAAGAGGAGAGGTAAGAGTTTGGGGAGCTTTTGGAAAATACAAACCATGCGGTTGGGGCTGCCAGACATGGGGGAGCAGCATATTAAGGGGGTTTTACGCTAGGGGGAGGGATAGTAGAACGGGAGGGAGAGGGAGGGGGAGAAGGGCTGCAGTACGCATGACAAATATCTACCGGAGGCAAGGTAGCAGGCAGAGCCCTGCTAGCCTCCTGGTGGACAGTTTTTGGGACTTTAGGGGGGGTCTACAGGAGAACCCTATGGAGCTGGGATGTGAGGTAAGGATTACACTACACTACATGGAGGGGCCATTACTGGGGGGGATTATAGTTTTGGGGGTGAACATGGACTTTTCTGGATTTCACCCATGTTAACACCCATTATTTCAGTTCTGGATTGACTTATTTTCTTGACAACTTGTTGAACTTTAAACAAGTTTGATAATGCAATGAGTGGGGAGCATAAAGTTATGTTGTTGGCAAACATGCTTAATTCATATTTCTGTTCTGCAATTTGTATTACTGGGATAGATGTTTTAATTCATATAATGTGGGCTGTGGGCTTCATGGCTAGTATGAATATTAGGGGGGGATAAAGGGCTTCCATGTCTAGTGCCTCAATAGATATTGGTTCTCAGGGGTATTTGAGATATGCCTTTAGTTGTAAATAGTATCCCTTTAACTAGTTTAATAAAGTTGGAGGAAAATTCAAGGTGGCCAGTGTCTCCCTCATTTATTGCCAATCTAGGCTAACATTATGCAGCCTTTTATAGTATGTGTGTTCATGTACAGTAGGAATATCAAATTGCAGAAGTGTCTGATTTTATCAGATTATTGTCTTTTGTGAGGTAAATCCTACTTGATCGGGATGTATGAGATCTGCCAAAAAGTGGTTTAACCTATTGGCCATGATTTTTGTTAATATTTTGATATCTTGATTAATTAACAATATCGGGCACTAGCTGCCCAGATCAAAAGGGTCCTTGTCTGGTTTCAAGATTAAAGAAATATGGGTATGGTTCTTTGGGCATCTGGGTACCTAGTATGAAATTGTCATGGGTCATGGATTTATTTATTTTTTTATAAAAGAGACGAGGAGCAATCAAGTCCTGGTAGTTTGTGGGGTTTCAATTGTTTTATGTGATATTATGGGTTTAGTCAACAGGTTAGACATATCTTGCAATAGTGTGGTCTGTGGTTTGTAATTCTGGAGGAAAGTTCTGATATTGTGTGGGGTTACCTTAGTAGATTTGGCGTATAGGATTGCATAAAATGTATTAAACCGTCTGAAAGACTGGAGTCCATCGTGGTGACTCAATGGGGTAGCCTCGGTTTTGCTAGTGTTGTAATAAAATCCTCGGTTTTGCTAGTGCTGTAATAAAATCAACAAGTGCTTCAGTAAAGAATTAGTTTAGGGGAGGTGACACTATCGTAACCAGACTTTGATATGATTTCTTTATTAACTTGTTTTTGTTTTGTTATATAAAACCCTGAAGTGTGTAGAGATTTTATTTCCACGATATCTACACATAGCCAACATACACACAAATAATTCCCATTGTGCCCCAACAGGCAAACGTTTTCTGACTGTATGAAGATACAGTGGATATAAAAAGTCTACACACTTTAGTTTATAAAGGAATTAAAGGATAAGTACACTGTAAAAGCAAGTTAAGTTTAATTGTAATTGTAGCAAGAGCCTACCTGTGTTGCTGTAAAGTTGCTGATATCTTGGATGTTCAGTGAAGACTGTTGAGCTCCTCCCCTCCGAGTCTTGCTGGCTCCCTCTTCACTACACATACAAAATGTCAGCAACTTTACAGCAGCACAGGTAGGTTCTTGCTTTTACAGTGTACTTATCCTTTAAGACAAGTCCTATATGAACTTAATTAGGGTTAGTTCCCACTATGCTCCTTGCATTCCGTTTTCCGTGCGTTTTGCAGATCGCAATGTAATTTAAAGGATATCTCCACTGATGAAAAAAACTTTTTTTTTTATATGAAAAGTACACCTTCCCCCAACCCTCCTCCTACCTTTTTTCTGCCAAAAATCTCCTTTGCAGGAGCCTGGGGAAGTTCTGCTCGTTCCTGGGGGTGTGCCTCCTCCTGTGCTGTGCAGGCTGTCAATCAATGTGCATCATCACATGCATATTCAGGATTTCTGCCACACCCACCTGAACCCTCCCATTGCAGCTTGTGGCACTCCAATCCCAGCATTCCCTCTGAACCCATCTTGTGTCTCTCACCCCCATCACATTGCAGCTTGTGGCACTCCACTCCCAGCATCCCCTCTGAACCCATCTTGTGTCGCTCACCCCCATCACATTGCAGCTTGTGGCACTCCACTCCCAGCATCCTCTCTGCAACTCATCTTGTGGCTATGAAGTATTGTGGCTTGAAATTACTTTCTATCCCAAACCCAGACCAGGCACAGGTAAGGTCCTGCTGCCCATTATGTTCCACGTGACACACTGTGGTCCTGGGACACTTACCTGAGAGTCGCGTCAATTCAGGAACTGCCCTCGCCACTACCAGAGAGCAGATGAGTAGGAGCTGGGAGTCCTGGCATGGTTGAACCCCACACACCTGGCCACTGTGCCCTCAAGTGTCCCCCTCGAGTTTGGGCTGTGTATTCAGGATGCAGTGTCCCATGTCTATATAGGGAACGGGGCCTCTCCTCTTGTCCCGCTATTTCCAAACTTCGCTCTGTCCGTGAGTCCCTCCACACCATTTCCGCCTGCGTGCAAACAAGCACAGGCATTGGAGTTGCAGCCATTGGAACGTAATGCTTAAGTTCCCATTGGCTGACGGAAGATGGAGCGGGGGCAAGTAATCCCGACTACGGAAGAAAGAATGTGCGCATGTGCGAACGAGTGCACGTGCGTCGGGAGGTTATGAGGCAGGCGGGCACAAAAAGGAGGAGGATAGGATGCCTGTATCGTGTACAGGCATCAGAAGCTTTAGATCTTCGGCTGTATTGCACTGAGGTGGCTGTAATTCTGGGTATGTGTAGAACTTTGCTTACACTGCTATTGGAAGCTATATTGTATTTTTCAGTGGAGATACCCTTTAAAATATAATGGAAATCCCAAGAATCCGTTCCCAATGTATAATTTGCGTTCCGAATCAATGTGGTCCATTTTTTTATCTGCATGCATGCACGACTTTTGGTCTGTGAGTGTTAGAATCGCACTTTAATAATAGTCTATGGGAAAGAAAAAAAAATGCGGACAAACTTATTTGCGTTTTTTCCAGTATCTCCTGTTGATTTCCCAAAAACTGCACACGCACGCAAATGGACCGGAAAAGCGGACACACGAGGACAAATGAAAAAATGCATGTCTGTTAACCCGCAAAAGGACTGGGATGTGGACAAAATGCATTGTCCTAAACGCACTCAAAATGGACAGCACAACACAACGCACATAGTGGGACCTTGCCCTTAATGTATCTGTTCTTGAAGACATTTCGCTAGTCATCCGACTGGCTTTCTCAATTCAGAATGACTTGTACAAGAATCTGTGGCAATTATGTACCCTGGAAAATCCCAATTAGCATATCACAGCCAGGTGTTAAGGGTGTGATTGGATAGTGGCTAAGAGGTGTTATAGGAACGCCCAGAGTAAGGTGTTAAAACAGCATTGTACATGGCAGACAGTTGGTGTCGAACCCCCCCACCTCTATTTAGGCTTGGTTTCTTTATTTTCACATAAATGGCCTCCGTAACACCTCTCTTAAACCAGTCACGTTACTTCGCCAATATGTTAACATTACAATCTTCAAAGGTATGTCCTTTATCCTTAAGATGCAGGTACACGGCTGAATCCTGACCCGAGGAATTGGCTCTTCTGTGCTGGGCCATACGTTGATGCAGTTGCTGTTTGGTCTCCCCCACATACAAATCAAAGCATTCTTCACTGCACTGCACTGCGTATATGATGTCGCTTTTCTTGTGTTTAGGTATTGGGTCTTTCGGATTTACCAATTGCTGCCTCAGTGTGTTGTTCGGTTTAAAGCAGACAGGGATACGATGTTTTTTGAAAATTCTTCTTAATTTCTCGGAGACCCCTGCTACATATGGGATGACCATGTTCTTCCTCCTGTCTTGTTAACCCCTTCACTGTTGGTATTTGTGTTCTTTTCTTTCCTTCTTCTTTTGACAAAGGCCCAGTCTGGATATCCACAAGTGGGAAAGAGTGATGGAGTTCACCAAACAAGCACAGCTTTCTCAGCACTGTAAGGGCAAACAAAGGCAACAGAACAAGTTCTCTATTCTGTCATCCCAGAACAGCCCCAAAGGAGAACAACTACCTTGGATACAAAAGGAGGGAAGTGTCACTTCATCAAACAAGGAGGAATGGGTGAGAAAGGGTCTAACAGGACCCTGACCCAGCCAGATATGGAAGTCCTTGCTAAGGGCTTGAATTTTGCCATCACCCCTAAAGCCATCCCTGTGGTGGATATTATAGCAGCCACAGAAGCCTCTATCCACACTAATAAGGTATCACAGAGTGAGGCAGAACAACTTCGCCTTAAGGTATCTGCAGCCTTAGCCAGTGCTAAAACTCCTTCATCTAACCTGACTACACAGGAAAGAAAAGCCTTAACATCCCTCAAGAAAGATTCCAGTATCACCATTCTACCGGCAGATAAAGGAAGATGCACAGTGGTACTCAAGACCTCAGACTACCATGATAACGTGACTATGCTCCTGGCCGATAACAACACATATGAGGCTTTAACAAGGGATCCCACCAGCCGTTACAAGAAAAGAGTCATAGACTTACTACAACAGCTTCAAAAGGATAAAGCCATTGACCGAGCAATGTATCATCGCCTCTACCCTGGTGAGGCACATCCATGCATATATGGACTCCCAAAGATACATAAGGAAGGGGCCCCACTAAGACCTATAGTCAGCAGCATCAACTCTGTAACATACAAGGTGGCAAAATATCTAGCTAACATCTTAGGACCTTTGGTGGGAAGTTCTAAGCATCACATCCAGAACTCTCAGGATTTCACCAACAAGATTGAAGATATAGTACTCGGTGTAGAAGAAACTATGGTGTCCTATGATGTGACATCTCTCTTCACTTGTATACCCACCAAGGAGGCTGTTGACATGGTGAGAAAACGGCTGGGCCAAGACAGCACTCTTACCAGCAGAACTGATCTCAACCCAGAACAGGTGTGTTCCTTGTTGGACTTGTGCCTGAATACCACCTATTTCAAATACAGGGATAAGTTCTATAAGCAAAAACATGGATGTGCTATGGGATCTCCAGTTTCACCCATTGTGGCCAACCTTTACATGGAGGAGGTAGAAACACAGGCGCTTAATACCTTTAAGGGCATAGCACCCAGCCACTGGTTCAGATATGTTGATGACACCTGGGTTAAAATCCACCAGAAGGAAGTACAAGCTTTCACAGAACACATTAATGCGGTAGACCAAAACATTAAATTCACAAGGGAAGAGGTACAAAACAACAAACTGGCTTTCTTGGACTGCTTGGTAGAAGCAAGGAAAATGGTAAACTGGAAGTAGAGGTTTACAGAAAACCAACACACACAGATCAGTATTTGATGTTTGACTCCCACCACCCTTTAGATCACAAGCTGGGTGTCATCAGAACCCTGCAACACAGAGCCGAGAACATCCCCACTAGCACAGAGGCGAAGGCTAAAGAAATAAAACATCTCAGAGGAGCCCTTAAAACTTGTGGATATCCAGACTGGGCCTTTGTCAAAAGAAGTAGAAGGAAAGAAAAAAAAACACAAATACCAACAGTGAAGGGGATAAGCAAGACAGGAGGAAGAACATGGTCATCCCATATGTAGCAGGGGTCTCCGAGAAATTAAGAAGAATTTTCAAAAAACATTGTATCCCTGTCTGCTTTAAACCGAACAACACACTGAGGCAGCAATTGGTACATCCGAAAGACCCAATACCTAAACACAAGAAAAGCGACATCATATATGCAGTGCAGTGAAGAATGCTCTGATTTGTATGTGGGGGAGACCAAACAGCAACTGCATCAACGTATGGTCCAGCACAGAAGAGCCAATTCCTCGGGTCAGGACTCAGCCGTGTACCTGCATCTTAAGGATAAAGGACATACCTTTGAAGATTGTAATGTTAACATATTGGCAAAAGAACGTGACTGGTTCAAGAGAGGTGTTAAGGAGGCCATTTATGTGAAAATAAAGAAACCAAGCGTGGGGTTCGACACCAACTGTCTGCCATGTACAATGCTGTTTTAACACCTTACTCTGGGCGTTCCTATAACACCTCTTAGCCACTATCCAATCTCACCCTTAACACCTGGCTGTGATATGCTAATTGGGATTTTCCAGGGTACATAATTGCCACAGATTCTTGTACAAGTCATTCTGAATTGAGAAAGCCAGTCGGATGACTAGCGAAACGTCTTCAAGAACTACATTTCAAGTCCAGTTGATCTAATTGAATACAACAGATATACCATGACCTGGATGAATGAGTACCTCCACAAGCACTTGCCCTTAATGGAAATTCCCATTTAAACAAAGAAGTCAGCAGCACACCAGGAACAATTTGTAGAAAAAAAACAGATGTCCTCCCAAATCTTGGTTCCATTAGTGTGCACATTCTTTAAACTAATTTTATTACAGCTCTCGGTAGATTTGGAACATCTGGACATCCCCATCCTCTTTGCATATTGTTTGAAAATTCATTGACATCTTCTGCAAAAAGAGCTCTTCAGGTCACCCCCCAGATTTTCAATAAAATAAGCTTCGGCTGGAATATTCAAGAATATTAATCCCTCTTTGTTTAAGGTATTGCTTTGTTGATTTTAGGTATATGCTTCAGGTTATTGTTATGTTGAAAGGAGAAGATACTCTTTAGCTTCTTAACAGATGCTTAAAGGTGTTATTTAAATGGGGTTATTTATTCATTTTTATTACCTTGACTAAAGCACCAGTTTCATTCAAAATAAAGTATAACCAAAGTATTATGTACAGAAAATGATTGTAGTGCCATTTTAATCCAATATATAGATATTAAAAAATAAAAGTACTGGGGGCGGAGCTTGGACGCTCACCGAGATGGCTGCTTAACAGAGGAGCTCCGGCAGGAACCCAGGCCTAAGCCCCACATTGGCACACATTTAGCTACCTAAGAGGGGCCAAATATATACCCCCCTTACCTCTCTAGAGTTCACAGCATCAGCGACCAATATGGGGAAGCAAAAGCCCCCGAACCCCGACACTCCCACACCAGAAACCCCACTGGACCGCTTCATAATGCGGCCGGTGGTGACGTCAGAGGCCAGGTCTCCGCAAAGCAGCCCTTTGTCCTCGCCAGCATACAGGCAGGTCCAGGGCCTTACCCAGGATCCCCCACTGACCACCAAAGCCTTAACAGAGGCATTGGACATACTCCACGATAGGCTCTCCACCACCTTCCATAACTCACTCACCAAAGCTTTGAGTGAGTTAAAACCTGAAATAACAGGTCTGGGGGAGCGCACAGCTGAACTAGAGGGCAGGGTGGAGGAAATAGTGGCCCAACAAGGGAATATGGCAGATGACCTTATGTTCCTGAGACAGGGACTATCCACCCTGCAGGTACTCCACAAGGACCTAGAGGACAGACAATGCCGGCAAAATCTTCGTATCAGAGGCATGCCACGAGAAATCTTGGACAAAGAGTTAATGGACTATGCTTTGGGCCTTTTCCAACAACTAATCCCAGCAGCTCACAAGGATACCTGGAGGCTTGACCGTATACATAGGGCTCTGGGCCCAGCCCCCCCAGGCTCTACCCAGCCAAAAGATGTTATACTAAGGTTCCACTATTATGAAGCGAAAGAACGAATTATGCAGATAAACAGAACGCTACCACAGATCCATTATCATAATCGCTCGCTGCAGCGGTTTGTCTAGAATATTGGCAAGACATAGAGAACTTGTCCCCTGATGACCAAACTGCGGAATAATAACATACCATACCGCTGGGGATTTCCATGCCGCTTGATAGCCGTCAAAAATGGGCGACAACATTCCATAAGAGATCTGGAGGACCCCCAGGATTTTCTTAAGCAGCTGAGCATCCCCTGCAATGAGAGCCCAGGCCGCTTACAGACCTTACCCCCAAGACCTAAGCTTACCCCGGTCTTGGACACAATTCCCCACCACACACCAACAAAACCTCATTGAACTATGTTAAGGCACAGGGATATTCTATCATCATATTTAATATAAACCAAAGGATCTTAGGACGCTTTCACAATTAAATTGATGTCTGGAATGCAAAAACCAAGAACACCTCTTTTCCCCCCCCTTTTTTTTTTTCCATCAGCTTAAAGAGATTCAGGATTCAGGGTAACAAACAGTCAGATTCAGGCCATTTTTCCCGGAGACCCCCCCCCCCCCCCCCTCTTGGTGCTCGACAATCCCCTCCCCCCTTCCCAGAAAGGGAACTTACAGGGTGATTCAATAATAGTTCTTATCGTTTAAAATGGTGCTAATTTTGCACCAACCAATCAGAACTTATTTAACATTTGAAAGCTAACATCTGATTGGTTGAGGCAAAATTAGCACCATTTTAAACGATAAGAACTTTTATTGAATAACCCTGTTAGTCTACCCAAATCCTGAAGTATTACCAATACTATAACAGATTTTAACGGACAACGTTATTCCCATCCAGGATGATAGATATAGTTAAATACTTACTGTTTTTTTACTGTGTTTGGTAAGCTCCATGCTCGTATGTGCTCAATAGTAAAGCAGTTGTTATTGATAGTGTAATATGGTTAAAATATGTTCATTAAATGTAAGAGGTTTAAACACCCCACAAAAAAGACATTTAGCCCTTAAAGAGTTAAAACAACTAAAGGCCCAGGTAATGTTCGTACAGGAAACCCACTTCAACTCCACAGGTTCCTGCTCTTTTGCAACCCACTAATTCCTGACCCAATATCTTGCGTCATCCACCAATAAAAAGGCGGGGGTTGCAATTTTATTTCATAAGTCCTGTAAGTTCCAACCTAACCATGTGGAACAAGACAGCTTGGGAAGATACCTATTACTTCAAGGTACATTAGATAATGTTCCAATATATACGCCCCCAACACAGGCCAACTTCCTTTATTTAAAAAAGTTTTGCATAAACTCAATAACTAATGGATAGATTCCCTCCCTCAAGATTAGACCAAAATCGCGACATCCAACAGGCACGGCAATTCTGAAAGTTATTGCGATCCCACAACCTATATGATCTTTACAGGGTTAGACATCCCCAATCCCGGGCCTATACCTTTTTCTCACATCCGCACCGATCACATTCCTGCATCGATCTCATATTGGGAACTAGCCCCATATTGTAAAAACCCATACAGATATGAAATTCATCCTATCTCATGGTCAGACCATGCTCCAATTGAACTGGGTATAATAATTGCCACTAATAACCCGAGATCTTATAATTGGCGTCTGAATGAAATTATGCTCAAAAAAACCCAATTAAAAGGAAAACTCCATCACATCATCCATGAATATTTTGAAAACTACGAAGGGTCTGTACCGACCTTATCTACAGTCTGGGAAGCCCACAAAGCCACAATTAGAGGTCATATTATTGCTGCTCTCACCCACTTTAAACGTAACAGTCTAGCATCTATACAACAGGTTCAGGAAGATCTCAAGAGTATGGAATCAATACATTTCCAAAAACCTTCACGAGCTTCCCTACGAAGGATTATTAGACTATGTAATCAACTAAAAGACTTAGCAATATATAAAGTAGAAGCCTCCCTATCCTGGCTACGCAGGAACTATTACGATAAAGCAAATAAAGCAAACGCCCTACTAGTCAGGCAATTAAACAACAGATTTTCAAATTCAACCCCGGATATAATTAAATCACAAACAGGTTCCCCCTGTCTTTCCCCCATAGACCAGGCAACAGCTTTTGCACAATACTACAAGGCACTATATCATCTGGAGCCAGCAATCTCAGAGACCTCCACACATACAGATCTTACTTCAAAATTCCTCCAGGAAGCCAAACTTCCACAGATCCCGTCCGAGGAATCCCCTCAGTTGAATGCCCCTTTCACTATGTTAGAACTCAAAAATCTCAAACAATCACCCTCAAAAAAGTCTCCAGGTCCACACGGTTTTACATATGGCTACTATAAAACTTTTAACAATCTACTGGCCCCCAGGCTTTTAAATTTATTCAATTCATTTTTAACAGGTGATCCTGTCCCCCAGTCAATGACCCACTCCCATACTGTAGTTGTACCCAAGCCCGGTAAAGACCCCACACTGTGCCAAAATGACAGACCGATAGCCCTTCTTTACACCGACCTCAAAATATACAATACACTTATAGCAAAAAGACTGTCCCGCCTACTCCTTGAGATTATCCACCCTGACCAAGTCGGATTCATCTGTAACAGGCAAGCCTATGACAATACACGAAGGACAGTGGACCTCATTGATATAATAAACCGCACCAAACAAGAAGCCCTAGTTTTAAGGTTAGACCAGAGAAAGCGTTCGACCGCCTAGATTGGAGGTACCTACGCCTCACCTTACAATCTTTCGGTCTTGAAGGCAATATCTTACAGGCTATTTCAAACCTATATTCCAAACCTACTGCCCTGGTACAACTTCCCCATGCAAAATCTCAACCCTTTATTCAATACAATGGAACACGCCAGGGATGCCCCCTATCGCCACCACTCTTTGTAATTTGTATGGAACACTTAGCAGCCCACGTCAGACTCCACTAGAATATTAGAGGAGTCCCATTCCCATATGGGGAATTCAAACTCTCTCTCTATGCTGATGATGTCCTCCTTACCCTAACTTCTCCTGAACTATCCCTGACAGCTTTGATTTTTCTACTCTCCCTATTTGGTACCTTATCAGGGTACAAAGTAAACCAACATAAGTCAGAAGCCCTATCTATTAATATCTCTAACCAGACAATGTCCGTATTATAAAATATCCATTAAATTGGAAGCTAAACCACATAAAATATCTGGGTGTCTTGCTTACTTCTTCTTATCATACCCTGTACACAGCCAATTACCCTAATCTTTTTACGCAACTACGAAATGATTTATCCCGCTGGCAGAGACTGCCTATTTCTTGGTTTGGAAGGTTATCCACTCTTAAAATGAATATTCTCCATAGAATCCTTTATTATTTTGAGACCCTCCCGGTACTTATCCCTCCTAAAGTACTACGGGATTTTCAGTCACAATGTTTAAAATTCCTATGGCAAAGCAAAAGGCACAGAGTATCCCGAACGGTTCTAGTAGCCTAAAGAGCCCATGGAGGTCTAGCAGCTCCAAGTTTCCAACAATATTATGAGGCCGCACAAATGTGTGCTATAGCACATTGGTCATACCCACATAAAACAGCCATCTGGGCCTCCATGGAGCAGGACTGGGCACCCAATATTAATTTAAATGCTTTAATATGGGATAGAACTGATCCCCAAAAATCAAGATACAAGATTAATAAAAAAAACCTTGTTATATTTTACACAATGTACTAGCACTATGTGGGAGTGTGTGACTGGGGGATATGGAACCCCGGAGCGCCCCTCCAACTTACTTACCTTTATAGCCAATCCCACCAGGACAACAAGCCAATTGGTTCAAACACAAAGGGATGACCAGAGTAAGAGATGTAAAAAGAGCTAACTGGAGAGTTACCAACTTTCCAAGACCTATGTCATTCTCGCCAACTCCCTTCCAATTTTTCTATTTGCAACTTACACATTTTATACAGAAGACTTATCATAAGACGAACTTTCCATATTTAACCCAATTGGAACATATATTTTCTGCATGCTCTCTCAAAAGTGGCTCATATCTTCTATCTACCGGACTCTCCAGGAACTAACAGTCTCAAAAGCAGGCCCGCATGCATATATGCAAAAATGAGAGAGTGTTTTGTCAAGACCAATCCCAGAAACCACCTGGACTGAGATTTGGACAGCAGCAGTCCACTTCAATCTGTACGATATATAAAGAGATTCTTTACAAAATTATTTTCAGATGGTATCATACTCCTCAACTTTTACATACATTTTTTTCCAAATGTTTCAGCGCTTTGTTGGAGATGTCAGCAGGCAGAAGGAGATATTGTACATATAATGTGGTCCTGCCCTCAAATAAAAATATATTGGTCTTTAATCCACCAAATTCTTCAAAAATCTTTGGACAAAACATTACCATTTGACCCATTATATTTCATACTGGGTGCTCCATTTCCAGATATCTCAAAATGGCTCCAGAAGTTAGCAACACATATCTTAACCGCAGCGAGATGTGAAATACCCAAAAACTGGAAACTACCCCACCCCCCAACTGAATCAGCCCTTCTCAACAGACTAGCAGATGTGAAACAGATGGAATTTCTTACAGCTCTAATGAACAATAATCTTTCTAAATTTGATAAAACATGGAAACCATACGACACGGCAACATCAACATTTAAGGAAGCTATTTATCATCTAAACCAAAGCTGAATTGCTACAGGCATCCATCCTAATCGCATTCAGTCATTAAGCAGTTAGTATCCCCATAAATTAAATTAATTATTTATGAGTCTGGATAGTTGGTGGGGTTGGGGGGCGCTCCGGGAGGGGAGGCAGAGGGGAGTTAATACGGTTACTGTTGGTGAGGATGTGCAATGTGTTTAAATTTATAGACAAGATAATGTTATATCAAATTTAACTGAGAAGTTCCTCGGTATTATATGCTGTTTTGGTAAAGGGTTTAATATATAAACTTAGGGGTTATTACTATGATAATTGTAGATGCAATTATAATTATAACTGTAAACAAAGTGAGCATCAGATACTGAAACCAAGGCAGACAAAAACCCACTTTACTCAGGCATACACCTGAGGCACTCCCACGGGCATAAAGTAGGGAAATAACAACCCCAGGAAAACGATAAATAGAATATGATGCTAAATAAAACCCTCCAACAATTATTGAAAAATGTGTGTAACTTATTGAAAAGTATACATCAAAACACCAAAATTCCCTGCCATGAATTTACATATATATATATATATATATACACAAAAACCATCTGGGCGTCCCCAGAGACAATCAACTAACACTAAAAAGAGTCTCCAGTATAGCAGCAATATAAATATCAAATAAAGTGCATAAGTTAGAGATAGATGTCAGAAGGCATAAGCAAGCTGTAAGCGAGAGAAAGTCTAGTGGGTGCCTCCGCTCAACCTCCCCATCACAGAGGTCGGGGTAACCCACACCTGAAGAGAAAAGCTGGAAGCAAGCTTCAAGCAAAAAGCAAGATTGCGTACTGCGGGCAATTTGGTAAGTATATCTACCACAGATGAATCCGAAGCAGAACTCTGAGCATCTCACAACTTCCAAGGATGAGGGATAAGAATTCCTTCTAAGTTCTGGTCACCATCCTGGCTATTGCTTGCTTCCGCCATATTACTTAAACAGCATCTACCTATTCACGCCTGCTGCCTTGGACCCTCAGAAACAGACGGCCTCCTTTTTCAGGGTCTAGCATAAAACTACATGCCGTGCCGATTAAATGCTATAGGCCCCTCCCCATTTTTCAAATCGTCCAATTAGTGAGGTCCCTGCCTCTTCACATCCAATTGGAGGGCTATTTATATATATAGAAACATATAACCGCACTGTTATCTAAGTAGCACAAAATAGCAGTGGAATAATATACAGTGTGTCAAAATATTAATAATATTAATAGTAATAATACAACTCAAATGACCAAACATAAATAACAATGTTTATCTCCTATCATTTCCAACGGAGATGGCTTTTACATATTAACTCAGTGTCAACATTATGTATACTAATAGAGCCATGTAACTGCAGGTAAAGGTAAGTATATTCCAAGCCCAAACTATAATTACAAGAAACACTTAAACACTAGTTCCTCATTAAGACCATTGGGGACTAGAGAGTTCATTTCAAAGATCCAATGGGCTTCTTTCCGTAAAATATGATTGTCCCAGTCTCCCCCACGACGGGGTCGTGGAACCTTTTCAATGCTCCAGGCTTTTAGATCATTGGCGTTGCTAGCATGTAATAATTCAAAGTGTCTAGCTACGGGGCTATCTTGGTTTTTATTAGAACATGTCCATAATATAACTAAGTTCCTAGTGCCCAATGATCTTAACATTTTGCCAATATAGACCTTTTTACACGGACATTCTTGTATGTAAATGACGCCTTTTGTCTTACAATTAATACAATCCTTAATAGTAAAGTTTGTTATGTAATTCTCTTTGCCATAGTCAAAATTGGTCTTTCTAATCATATAGTTACATGACTTGCAGCGGCTACATTTTTGTGAGCCCAATGCCAGCTTATTCAACGACGTGCTGGTCATGTTAGTGTGGAAACTATGTACCAGCATTTGCCCAATAGTTGGTGCCTTTCTTGCAGTACTACCAGTTGCAGTTACTGCCTTCTTACCAACATGGGTTTTTAAAACCTTGTCTTTTTATTTATCATCATATTCTATTTATTGTTTTCCCCAGGATCCTTCCTGGGGTTGTTATTTCCCTACTTTATGCCCGTGGGAGTGCCTCAGGTGTATGCCTGAGTAAAGTGGGGTTTTGTCTGCCTTGGTTTCAGTATTATCTGATACTCACTTTGTTTAGAGTCTTTTCTAGTGTCTAGCTACGGGGCTACCTTGGTTTTTATTAGTTATATTATAGACATGTTCTAAGTTGAAATCTAACATCTGATTGGTCGGGGCAAAATTTGCACAATTTTTAATGATAAGAACTTTTATTGAATAACCCTGTTGGTCTCCCTTACTGGCAATCCCATTCAGCTTAGCCGTGACCGGCAATTGCTATCTGGTCATGGATTTACATGCTGCTAGCTCCCGATCCCCCCATCGGATTTTGCTGAAACCGATGGGGGATCGAGGGGGCACCTGAACGCTGCCCCCCGATTGCCCCTTGCTGCCTTAAAGGGGCAGTATGCAGTAAAAGTGCACAGGGCTGCTAGCTCCTGATCCCTACATCAGATTTAGACCAAACCGATGGGGGATCGAGGGGTCTGGAGGGCACTTGAAGGTTGCCCCCAGATTGCCCCTAGCTGCCTTAAAGGGGCAGCATGCAGCAAAAGTGCCTGGTGACTGCTGTGACTTGAATATAAGCTGAGGTAAGCTTTTCAGGCTCATTTTAAACAATAAAAACCTCAGTAATATATACGGTAATTAAACTTTGGTTACATCAGACAATAAAATATTTTTACACAAGACCAGCTGCTTAGGACTTGCTTTATATGAGAGGCCTTGACGTTGTTTAAAGTCATCCCCCGATCTTCTAATAGTAAGTGCAATATGGTCTTATTACACTGTTTCATTGGTGGCATAATATGTCCTTAAACACTTTTTTTAATTGTCCTGGTTGATGATTGCACTAAAACTCCCAATATTCCTTACTGAGCTTAAGTGTTACCAAAATTGCATCTTTCAGGGCACAATAAATATTGTACAGCAACACTATACATACTTTCCAACATTTAAAACTGTGGAGGGACAGTAAAGGGGTGTGTGGATTTTTTTCCCTTTATCCTTTTACCCAGCTTATCTATCTATGCCACACACATGCACTGACACACACACAGACCTGTCCCCAACATCCCAGCAAGCCCTCAACCAACATTTTGGTAGAAATGTTTACCCATCCAGCAAATGCTTCAGAGACAGAAGAAAAAATGCCTCCCCCACGCCCGACAGACCAGAGACCAGCCATTCAGTTTTCACAGATGTAGCTCTCTCTCCCCATGATAACCTTGTCATTATTTAAATATGGAAATATAGTACAGTACAGTAAGCGCTCTAGTTTTTTTTTTAGGAAGAATATGAAAATGAAGTTGCTTGTAGCCATGCTATTGCACTTGTAGCATCAAAAGGAAGGTAAAGTAAAGTGCACGATTTCTGAACTATACATTATCTGGCAACTTATATAGTACTGTCAACAACAACAAAAAAAAATCTATAAATTAATACATGCAGCAGGTATGTGCTGATACATGCCTTCAATTGAGTAATTGTTTTTCTCAGGATCAGAATTCCCCCAACTGATTAATCTGGCTAAAGATGAGGCCACATTGCAACGCGAGATTGGGAGCACGTTCCCAGTGCGCAAGAGTGCGTTGATGTGCGTGCGCAATTGCGATTACCCAATGTTTCGCAATCGGAATGCATGCGATTGCGTAAAAATAGCAGATTGCAGGGGCCCCAATTAACAGATCCCACACTCAACGCACTAGTGTGGCCACATCAATTGGGCCACACTAGTGTGCGCTTTTAAAAGCACAATCGTACCGCGCATAAAAGCGCATCAGTGTGGCCTAGCCCTAACTGTGAGGGCAAGCATGCTCAGTAATCACATTTAACCAGCACTGGGAGAAGGAAATTTCACCTATTGCCATTCACACATACAAACTATCACCATTTTGTGGGCAGCATGGTGGCTCAGTGGCAGGGCCTCATGTGAATTGAGTAAATAATTGTAAAGCACTGCAGAATATTTAGCGCTATATAAGAAATAAAATACATACAGTACATACATACATTTCAACTACAACAAGACTGCACACAGCAGAATTTATAATAAGGCACTTGATTGACAGCTGAAATGTAAGATGCTTTAGATTTGATATCTAAAAAAATAATAAAAAAGTCAACAACAAAAAATGGTTCTTTGAGTGTTGGGAAGAATTATAGTTTCCAGTAATGGGCAATTTAAAAAAC
Organism: Hymenochirus boettgeri; assembly: GCA_019447015.1. Taxonomy (NCBI): domain Eukaryota; kingdom Metazoa; phylum Chordata; class Amphibia; order Anura; family Pipidae; genus Hymenochirus; species Hymenochirus boettgeri. The sequence goes on from CM033470.1 coordinate 124,282,086, forward strand.
AACAACTATTTTTCCAGTTAAGATACCATCTAACAATTAATAAATAATAAATAAATGACAGTAAAAAAGCTCCTGCAAGCTAACCTTATTAAAAAAATGACTAATAGTTTAAATGAAATAAGCATCACATACAAATGTGATAAACGTACAAGAAAAGAAAGCACACATTCATTTTATAGTTTTTAAAGCCACTTACGGATACTGGAAGTAATAACTCTCCTTTTTAAAAATCTGCAATAAGATGAAGGCAGAAACAATTTCTTTATGCCTCAGCTGTTCCCATGGTCTGTTTTGTAAATCCACTACAGCAGCATTACATTACAGGGAGTGCCTGCATTAGTCAGGCCCAACAGGATTAATGATTCTAGACCTCAAAAATAAATTGATTACTTACAGAAGAATACTTTCTAATGTCTCCACACAGCCTGCACTGCTTATATATTTGATGCTGCTTCCATATAATTACATTCTGAGATAGAAGCAGTAACTTTTAAGCTGTTTCCATCAAGGTCTGCTATTTTCAACACTACAAGTAACAGCTCCGGAGATAGCAAATTCATAGTTTTCTCATTGCTTTCATATCTTCTGAGATTCTATCCCTCTTTGTTTAAGCCCTCCTTTGTCTCCATTTCACTCTTGCACTTATAGTTTCTTGCTGTCCTTTTAGAAGAGAGATGATACAATCTAAATTTATCAGTTTTCCATGTACAGGTCACTGTCTCCTCACACAAGGCAGAGGGTCAGCTATTTTTGGACAGCAATTTTAAGCCCGCACAGCTCACAAGTAAAACAGTTTAAAATTACGCAATCCTTATTTTAAGGCAACTTTTAAGGCATACTTTATGTTAACCAGCAGTTTCTGGGCTATAAGTTTTAGGGTGAATTTCTCCTTTAAGGATGCATAAATTCAGAGCAATAAATTTCCAGTTCAGGGTGTCAAAGAAATTCAGTATTCTTTTACCTTTCAGTGCCATATGATCTAGAAATCTGTCCGGCCAAGCAAATTTTTAGTGTTCAAGGTAGTAAAATGTTAATGTTTTATGTTTTTGTTTTTTTTTTTGTTTGTTTCATTTATTTTCCTGCTGTCAGGCTGCCCTCCCACCTCCTTCAATCTGTCGCTTAGATTAAGGGGCAACTTTAGTGGCCAAACATTTGTTTGATGTCAATAAAAGTAATTTAATTGGTAAGTATAAGCGCTAACTCCCATTTCTGACTATCCATCCATTCTCTAATGTAGTCTCACATACCGGCTCCATTAGAGGGAGGGGGCAGCAGAGGGTCAAACTATTGGAACTGTAATTAGGGGCATGAGTGGCTTTTTGACAGCTCCCCACAGGACAAAACAGAACTACCTCACTGTTAAGCATCATAACTAGAAATGATCGAACCAACAAAACTATATTAGGTCCCCCTCCCTTATTCAACTATAATGGTTTTCTGTGGTGGTGGGCATTATCTATGGTAGGGAAAGTAAGAATGTGGCTCTCCCTGCAGTTGCAGGGGCTGCTCTTGTGGTAGTTACACCTCTGATGGTGTTGATTCTCTCAGCAGCTTACTGTATGGGACAGGTCATTTGCTTTAGAAATGTGTCTCTCCTGGAACCCCTCATCTGTGGTACAGTGCACTTCATAGTATTTGTCTAATTTGCAGCCAATACTGCTTCACAGAAGCACAGATTGTTTTTTCTCCTTTCTGGGACCCCAATGTTCACCAGGGGTCCTGTGGTCAGTAGTTACACCACTATTTGTGTTCCATTATTATGGGTATAAAAAAAAATAGAATAACAATCTAATAAAATCTAATTAGGGTAATTACTCAAGTAATACTGTAAGTAACTGCACAACTATAACCAATCATAAATATTGCCAGGACACAGTGTAGGTTAAAAAAATGCAAGACACAAATCTTAACCAAAGATGTAAAGGTTCCTTATGAACACTAAGTTGTTACAAAGCATAAAATTCCTAAAATTATTTTAGCCAATTTGTAAAGGAGATATGTAGGTTTTTTACAATAGGGAAGAGTAGCAGTCGACTGTTTTTCCTGACACTTCACCATGTGTCTGTTTTGATCTAATGCTATACAAATCTTTACTAAGCAAAAGCAAAAAAACAACATATTATAATTCTGTGTATTGTATTTATTATGTGGATTTGTTGTTTTCTGCTTCAATATTACTTAGTAATCTTCTTTGATTTCTACCTGCACAACTATATTTTTAATGCTAATAAATACCTTAATCTAATCATTGATTCTCCTTTATTTTTTCCATGGCCATCATGCTAGGGATGTAACACCATTCAACTGTAAGGGGCTGGTATAACAAAAATTTGTCTTAAGGAGAGGAGCTACCAGAAGCAGAGGAGTTTATAAAAAGGAGGAGCACCCTCCTAACAATTTCATAATGGGTGGAGCCATGTTTTAGGAACAGCCTACTCAATTACAGCTAGTTGGGTAAGTCAATTGCTTCTTTTCCCATTAAGTCTGCCTCAAAGCTGTAATGTTCTTAGAATTTATTATGTTATGAACTTCAGATGGGTAGATATTATAAAACTGTAAAAGAACTGTGTTGACGTATATAAAATGTAAATGCTACGTTGATTTAGAAATGGCTAAGGTGCATATTTGGTTGCTATTCTAATCAACATAACAATAACCTTCCTATGGTTTTACCTGTACTTAAAGCAAGTATATCTGTCAAGATTATTTTCAAAATACATTTTCGTTATACCTCTGTAGCTAAATTTAGTATGTGTTTCAGTCTGTTAATGTTAAAAGATAACTATACTCTGAAAATTAATTTTTAAAAACATAAAGTACCTGCCTGGGGCAGGGAGGTTGGATTGATTATTCCTACCTCACGGTATCGTTTCGTTGAGGAGCTACAGCACACACAGTTTTGATTTTAAAGAGAGTGCTGAAGCCAGGAGGAATACTGGCAGAATCAGTTTTCTTTGGGCTCACAGAAACAATATTGGGAGGTAGGAATTACCAGTCCTATATACCTGTTCCAAGTAACATAGTAACATAGTAATTAAGGTTGAATAAAGACATACGTCCATCAAGTCCAACCTATTCCCCCTCTTTATATATATATATATTTTTTTAACCCTACCTAACAGTTGATCCAGAGGAAGGCAAAAAAAAACAGCTAAAAAGGGGGAAAAAATTCCTTCCTGACTCCAAACGGCAATCGGAATGTATCCCTGGATCAACCAGATATATATGCATTAATACCAGTAATTCTCAAAATTTTTTAGTTTTAGAAACTTATCCAGGCCTTTTTTAAAGCTATTCAATGAACTTGCCATTACCACATCTGCCGGAAGACAGTTCCACCGTTCTCACTGTAAAGAAACCCTTCCTAACCTGAAGATGAAACTTCTTTTCTTCCAACCTTAGAGGATGTCCACGTGTCCTCTGATATGACCTATTAGTGAACAATGCACCAGAGAGTTCATTGTATGGCCCATTAATATATTTGTATAAGGTAATCATGTCCCCACGCTAACGTCCCTTCTCCAATGTAAACAGCCCTAACTTGTCTAATCTGCCTGCATATTTGAGCCCCTCCATTCCCCATATTAATTTAGTTGCCCTTCTCTGAACTGCCTCAATTTCCAAGATGTCCCTTTTGTATATGGGATTCCAAAACTGCACCGCATATTCCAAATGAGGCCTTACCAGTGCCTTGTAAAGAGGGAGAATAATATTTTTCTCTCTTGAATCTATTCCTCTCTTTATACAAGACAATATCTTGCTAGCTGTAGCCGTTGCTACCTGGCATTGTTTGCTATGGCTAAGTCTGTTATCTACCAGAACACCCAAATCTTTTTCCATTACAGATGCACTTAACACAGAGTTATTTATGGTGTAGGTGGCACAGGGATTATTAAATCCCAAATGCATCACATTACATTTATCAACATTGAATCTCATCTGCCATTCTGCTGCCCATTTTGATAATCTATCTAGGTCTGCTTGCAGCACTTGCACATCATTGGAAGTTTCCAAAACTCTGCATAGTTTAGTGTCATCAGCAAATACTGAGACCTTGCTCTCAATGCCCCCTTCTAAGTCATTTATAAACAGATTAAACAGAAGCGGCCCCAGTACAGAACCCTGAGGCACTCCGCTTAGAACTTTAGCCCAAATAGATGTACCTCCATTAACCACCACTCTCTGTTTGCGGTCCAATAACCAGTTCTCTATCCATTAACAAATGTTTTCTTCAAGGCCAACAGTCCTCAGTTTATACATTAGTCGCTTATGTGGCACAGTATCAAAAGCTTTTGCAAAATCCTGCTGTGCCTGAATCTAGCTTCTTAGTCTGGCATGATCTATTTCTCATAAATCCATGCTGACTTCTACTAATAAGATAATCCCTGGAAACAAAGTCAAGGATATGATCCCTTAACAAGGTTTCCATCACCTTCCCTACCACTGATGTTAGGCTTACAGGTCTATAGTTTCCAGGCTGTGAACGACTACCTGTGAATATATTGGTATTACATTGGCTTTTTTCCAATCCAGCGGCACATCCCCAGACAAAAGCGAATCTGAAAAGATGAGAAACAGTGGTCTAGATAGAACTGAACTAAGCTCCTTTAAAATCCGTGGATACAATCCATCTGGTCCTGGCGCTTTATTGATATTAACTTTGTCTTATTGTTTCCGTACCATATCCTCTGTTATCCAATGTGAAAACTCTTCATTTCTTCCCTGCATATTATTACAATCCCTACTGTAAGGACAAGGATTCTCAACAGTAAAAACCGATGTAAAAAAACGGTTTAGCAGATTAGCCTTTTCGGCATCCTCTACTACCACCTCAGCTCCATTATTTAATGGTCCCACATTCTCAGCCCTCATCTTTTTACCATTTATATACTTAAAGGCTATGTCCACCCCTAAATTGGAATTTTAATATTCTGCTCCCCCATGTCCCCCTGCCCCAACCGCATATTTTTTTTGTTCAGAAAGCCCCCCAAACTCTTACTTACCTCCCCTCGATCCTCCGCCGCACTGCCGGCCCTCTGCTTGCGAGAATGCAAGCAGAGGGGCGGGACCGGCAGTCGCGTCTGTGATTGGCTGAGCGGCAGCCAATCACGGACGCGGCTGCCGGTCATTCAGTGCAGCGGAGGAAAGCGGAGAGCTAAGAAAGAGTTTGGGGGAGCTTTTTTTAAAAAAAAAACATGCGGTTGGGGCTGGGGGACATGGGGGAGCAGATATTAGGGGGTTTAATGCTAGGGGGAGGGATAGTAGAACGGGGGGAGAGGGTGGGGGAGGGAGGGGGGAGAAGGGCTGCAGCCCGCATGGCAGGAATCTCGGGAGGCCAGGTAGCAGGCAGTGTCATATGGACCTCTAGCCTCCTGGTGGGCAGTTTTTGGAACTTTGGGGGGGACTACAGTGAAACCAGATGGAGTTGGGATGTGAGGTAAGGATTAAACTACACTACATGGTGGGGCCAGTAGTTGGGGGGATTATAGTTTGGGGGGGGGACATGCCCTTTAAAAACATTTGGGGTTGGACTTGCTTTGTTCGGCAATCCGTATTTCATTTTCTATTTTAGCTAGTTATTTACTTTCTTGCACTCTTATTACAGCTTTTGTACTCCCTGTAAGCCTGTTCTGCGCTCTGTTTTCAAAATTTAAAAGCCTTTTCTTTTTTTCCTCTCCTTTTTACCTGAGCATTAAGCCATGCAGGACTGGATCTAATTTTTTTACACTTGTTACCTAAAGGTACCGATTTAAAAATGTAATAGTTTAATATCCCTTTAAAAGTGGTCCACATCTGCTCAGTATCTTTACTAGAAACAGTTCCCCCCAGTCTATGAGCAGGAGCGATTCCTTTAACAGGTAAAATTAGCTTTCCTAAAGTTAAAAGTTTTTGTTAAGCCCAGTGCACTTTAGTTTTTTGCAACCTATATTAAATGACACTATCATGGTCACTATTCCCTAAGTTCCCATTACCCTCATCTCCAAAATGAGCTCAGGGTTATTAGATATCACCAGATCCAACAACGCATTCTGTCTAGTAGGAACTTCTACCATCTGTGAAAGAAAATGCTCATATAGGAAATTTAAGAACTTTATACCTTTTGAGGTGCTGGCAGTTCCCTTACTCCAGTCTATGTCAGGGTAGTTAAAATCCCCATGACCAGAACATGCCCCATACCAGCAGCCTTCGCCAACTGCATATGGAGATTCATTTCCACCTCCTCCCCGGCATTTGACGGCTTATAACATACTCCAACAATTAATTTACCTACCTTCTGCTTCTGTACACAGTTCACCCATAATGTTTCTGCCGTATGTTTACTCCCCCATCTATTCCATCTTTTAAATTGGCTCAATTCCCGTTTAACATACATACATAATCCTCCTCCTTTCTTATTAACTCGGTCATGTCTAAATAAGGAGTATCCTTCAATATTTATTCACTGTCAGTCGTGTGAATCATTAAGCCATGATTTGCTATACCAATACATCATACCTTTCTTTAAAGATATATTTCAAGTTCGCCGGTTTTTCCAGCCAGACTTCTTGCATTTGTAAACATTTTAGATTATCAATTGATTTACTTCCATACATGGTCGTACATGCCTCCTTATCCTCTATGCTCCTCCCTCCGTTGTGTTAATAGCCCCCTGATCCCTAACTTCTCATCTAATGTGTAGTGTTCAATGTTCCCTCCCCCCCATACCTATTTAAAATCTTCTCCCAACCCCCTAGCCATATTTCTCCCCCCAAAACAGCTGCACCATCACCATTGAGGTGCAATCCGTCTCTACTAAAGAGCCTGTAGCCAACAGAAAAATCAGCCCAGTTCTCTAAAAACCCAAACCCCATCTCCTTACACCACCCTCTTAGCCACGCATTTATACTCCTGAGCTCCCGTTGTCTCCCTAGCGTAGCACGTGGCTGCGGTAGTATTTCTGAAATCACTACCCTGGAGGTCCTTGCTTTTAACTTGGCCCCTAATTCTCGGAAATCATTTTTAAAGGACCTCACCTCCCCCTCTAACTTTGTCATTGGCACCAATGTGAACCAAGACCGTCGGGTCACTCCCAGCCCCACCCAATAATCTGTCTACACGATCCACCACATGTCGAACCCTAGCACCAGGCAGACAACACACTGTTCGGCATGCAGGGTCTTGGAGACAGATTACCCTATCTACCCTTCTAATAATGGAGTCCCCTACCACTACCACCTGCCTATCCTTCCTAGCCCCCAGTTCTCCCTCCCTTGTATTGGAGATGGCCGTCCCCTGGGTGCTCAAGGGAAAGGCCCGCTCCATACATGCTTCTTCCGAGCCGTCGTCCTCCACATCTTCACCTAAAATGGCAAATCTGTTGGGATCGACCAACTGGGAAGAAGCGCCCCTATCCTTCAGTCCCCTACTTCCCCTGGTGACCCTTACAAATCTATCTTCCTTTACCACCTTATCTGCCCCATCTCCACCCTCCAGTTTACTGGCCCCTGCCAGTACCTGCATTTCCCCCAGATTTGCCAAGCCCTGCAATGCTGCAAGTTTACCCTTTAGATTCTGGACCTCAGATTCCAAATGGGCAACCCACTCACATCTGACACATACATAGGTCCCCTGGTGCGGCTGCTCCAAGATCCCATACATGCAGCAGGATGCACATTGCGCGGCCCCAACAAAACTGTCCATACTAAACAGCGATACACACCAGAGACACAGCAATACACAGCAGAGAAACAGCAGTGTTGTTCTTAAACGCTTTCTTGTTCTAAACGCTTTTGTTTCTTAACGCTTTCTCTCCCCTTTAAAAACAGACAAATCCCTTTAAAACAGAAAATCCCTTTGAAAGAAAATCGCTCATGAGCTGATTGCTCTGGAGAAATGACTTAAATGAGGTTCAAAACCAAAGAGCCAACAGCCCTCAGCCAATTTAAACCAATTAGCTACACCCCCATCCAATCAGAGAAGAGAAAAAAAAAATGCCTTTCCTTTGTCTCTTACCAACCCCCGCTCTACAGGTAACAGTGCTTTTTAAACACCAGTATTTGTTTTAGTAACCCAGTGCTTTGAGTTTACTCAAACAATTCCTACTACCTTATTCAAGCAGTAAGTAGTAAAAAAAAACAAAAAACACACAAGTGATTAATTACTTACACAGGCACACTCCTAGAAATAAATAGTGTTAGGTTAGTACATTTACTAGGCTGCAAACCACAGTTAATAAACGCTTTTGTTTCTTAATGCTTTCTCTCCCCTTTAAAAACAGACAAATCCCTTTGAAAGAAAATCGCTCAAGAGCTGATCGCTCTGGAGAAATGACTTAAATGAGGTTCAAAAGTACTTTTTAAACTGCTTTTTAAAAAAATGCATGGACACTAATAAAATGTACATAATACAGGAACACCTTTTCAATAACAGGAACAGATGCACACATTCTCACCCTGGTTCAATGGGCTGCATTACAGATGCTAATAAAGCACCAAATGTCAGCCTCTAGCACTATTTTTTATAGACAGATCAGTTCCCAAACAGTTATGGGGGCGGTTGCTCTTATAAAAATGCTACATTGCAGTTTTTCTGCCATTAAACATCTGGACACACTAGGGAACCACTCCGTGGCAGCAGCCTTATGCTGTCATTAAGTGCATTATTAGCATCTCTCACAGCACATAAAGCAAAGAAACACTAGCATGTATATATTTGCACAGAGCATTTCTAAAAACATTACTGCCCAATTCTCATAACAGGTGTTATTTTTCAGTTTGATTCATTCTAATTAAATATTCATTCTATTAAATAACTTCCATAGCATTAAATTGTGTATGTTTCTTGTCTGACCAATCATTTGCACTGTTTCCTAAGCCAATTAAATCGAAAAGCAAATTTCAAAGTGTAATTAAAGCTAGTTACACTTGGGATGATCAACTGACCAACACCCTTGTACAATATTTTAGTCAGTTGAATTGGTGAAAAATAAAATGGCATTTAGGTCATCTTTGTCCAATACTGTGTATGAGTGGTTGAGTCAAAATCCTACAGATGAGTCAAAAAGCCTTTCCTACAGACTTCCAATCAATAGTTTTCCCATGAGTACAAATTCAAAAACATTTACACACGATATGATCTACAGACTGTTTCTTATTTCTCTATTAAACTAGTGCTTACATTTGGTCCCATACAATGAGATGAAAAAGGTATTTGCACACATGTATCTTTCGTGTCTGCAGTGGATTGCACAGTTCCTTTCCACCATGACTCAGGGAGCAGGAAACAAAAAACTCTTCATAACTGCAATGATACACAGAAACTCAAGTTAAAAAAATATTGTACAATGCCTCTACAAGAACAGACAAGAATAACTAAAGCATTAATGATCTATACAATGGATGGTACTTTCAAGCATATCAATGATTTGAGACGCCATGCTTTTTAAATGATCCTGGTGATCACTTATTTCCACATTTAATGTGTTTTCACAGCCCTAGGCAGCTTTACAAGTATGTATGTATGTATAATTTTATTTATAAAGCGCCACTTGGGTACACAGCGCTGTACAAAAAATACAGAGTATACAAACAAGGGGTATACAAACAAGGGGATAAGTGCAAGCCATTATACAGATAGACAAAAATTAAATACACTTTCATACATCGGTTAAGAAAGCATAAATATAAATTATGTATAAATTGATATAAGTGCTTATTGGATCAGGCAACTTTGCTTAAGGCAATAATCAAAAGAAATTACAGCTCCAGACCTCTCCCTTCCCCCCACAGTGGGATATAAAACAATTTAATTTACGGTACTTTACCAATTTCTATGTACCACAATCCCTCTAGCATCGCCTTCTATTTTCACTTGGGTACTCCCCGGGGTGTGCAACGGCCGAAAGCCTGTCTCCATCTACAATTCAACTTCTGCCGAAACAAATTGTTTCAATGGTCATGCAATAAAATGATGTATTCATGCCAATGCTTGGACCATGACTTAAATTGGGGAACTGGAGGGAAGGTAGGTGCATGGCCATTCAAACGATTTATTTCGGGCAGATGTTTGCTTAATGTGGCACAGCAAATATCAAGATTTTTGCCAGCAATAATAAAGGCAATAGCACCACAGGATAATTACCAAACGTCTTTGCAGGATAGAGGATTCAATTCAATTATAAATCTTCGTTCCAACTTCCATTCCCTATGACTGATTAGTAATTGTTTTTTTTTAGTCTTAAAGGTCAACTCCACCCTCTTAATAACATCTTTTAGATGTTAATCTGTTTATAAATTACTTAAAAGGGGGCATTTAAAGCAAAGTCTTTATGTTTGTTGATGACACTAAACTATGCAGAGCTTAGGAAACTATGATGTGCAATTGCTGCAAGTAGACCTAGATAGATTATCAAAATTGGCAGCAGAATGGCAGATGAGATTCAATGTTAATAAATGTAAGGTGATGCATTTGGGGTTTAACAATCCTGGTGCCACCTACACAATAAATATCTCTGCGTTAAGTAAATCTCTAATGGAAAAGGATTTGGGGGGTTCTGCTAGACAATAGGCTTAGCTGTAGCAAACAATGCCAGGCAGCAATGGCTAGAGCTAGAAAGATATTCAGGGAAATCCAATAAAAGTTCTTATTATTTAAAATGGTGCTAATTTTGCCCCAACCAATCAGAACGTATTTAACATTTGAAAGCTAACATCTGATTGGTTGTGGCAAAACTAGCACCATTTTAAACAATAACAACTTTTATTGAATAACCCTGAATGTCTAGTATAAAGAGGGAAATATATTCAAAAGAGAAAAATATTATTCTCCCTCTCTACAAGGCACTGGTGAGACCTCATTTGGAATATCCGGTGCAGTCTTGGAATCCCATATATGGAGGGGCTTGACTATGCAGGTAGATTATACAAGTTAGGGCTGTTTACATTGGAAAAGCAACATTTGTGTGGGGATATGATCACTTTATACAAATATATTAATGGGCCATACAATAAACTTTCTGCTGCATTATTCACTAATATGTTATATCAGAGGACTCCTGGACATCCTTTAAGATTAGAAGAAAGAGGTTTCATCTTCAGGGTAGGAAAGGTTTCTTTGCAGTGAGAACTCTGAAACTGTGGAACAGTCTTCAAGTGGATGTGGTCATGATATAGCTTTAAAAGTAGGCTGGATAAGTTTCTAAAACTAAAAAATATTGAGAATTACTGGTATTAATACATATACTATAGTTCTAGTTGATCAAGGAATACTTTCTGATTGTCATTTGGAGTCAGGAAGGATTTCTCCCCCCTCCAACTTTTTTTAATCTGTTTTTGTTTTTTGCCTAAACTGTTAAGTAGAGTTAAAGAGGAGGATGTAAAAGTTGGATTAGATAGACATATGACTTTACTCAACCTCAATTACTATGAGGGCATCTTATATGTATTAGTCTGTGTGAGCTGGGCATTAGGGCATCTTATCAGTCAGTGTGTGCTGGGTACAAGGGCATCTAACATGTACCAGTCTGTGTGAGCTGGGCATGAGGGCATCTTGTATTTATCCAACTGTATGAGCTGGGCATATAGTTACATAGTTACATATAGTTACATAGTAATTAAGGTTGAATAAAGACAGACGTCCATCAAGTCCAACCTATTCACTTTTTTTTAACCCTACCTAACAGTTGATCCAGAGGAAGGCAAAAAAAAATAACTTACTGTATTTATATTGCCATCAACTCTAACCAAATACTCTGTGCCTTTTTAGCTCACACTTTCCCAAGACCTCAGCGATCCACCATCATGTTTTACAGTAGTAATGGTGTACCTTTCATCATAGGCTTTGTTGACTCCTCTCTAAATTTACAGGGAGATTCAATAAAAGTTCTTATTGTTTAAACTGGTGCTAATTTTGGATCTGCTCAGATGTTAGCTTTCAAATGTTAAATTAGATCCAGATTCAATAAAAGTTCTTATCGTTTAAAATGGTGCTAATTTTGCCCCAACCAATCAGATCTTATTTAACATTTGTAAGCTTACATCTGATTGGTTTGGGCAAAATTAGCACCATTTTAAACGATAAGAACTTTTATTGAATAACCCTGATAATTCTCCCAACTATCATTGTATTTCTTTAGATATTCAATCTGAACAATCAGATTCAGCTGTCACTCTAATCTTTGCTGTAACTAAAATGGTTACAGTTGGTATGTTTGAATTGCATGATGGGAAATTCCCTCTTCCAATGCGGTCTCATACTGATTACGGAGCATGCTTGCCTTCATAGAAAGTCTGGTCAGATTGGAAAGAGGTGTTGAGATTTAGGGGGATAGTGAGTCTGAGCAAATGATGTACAGGATTGAAGACATACAGCCATCAGTCCAATTTTTTTTTAAAAATTGCTGTTTTTGCTGCAGCTACTTGCATGCTTAAGCTCACCACTGCGCCTCCCCTCTCCCTTGTCATGCTGTCACAACGGGGGAGAGATCCCGCAGCTCAAAATGGGACCCCCCTCCCCGGCACTTATCAGTGCCCTTGTGGCACTGACAAGTTCCTTTTGGGGCTTAAGGGGTCCCGCAGATCGAAACAACCCCCCTCTCTGGCACTTATAAGTGCCCTTGTGGCCCTTGGAATCACCCTTGTAGCACTGACAAGTGCTTTTTGGGGCTTAAGGGGTCCCGCAGCTTGAACCAGGACCCCCCTCCCTGGCACTTATAAGTGCCTTTGTGGCACTGACAAGTGCCTTTTGGGGATTAAGGGGTTCCGCAGCACGTACAGGGACCCCACCTCCCCGGCACTTAGAAGTTCCCTTGACACTGCCGGCACTTGCAACATCTATTCAGAAATAAAAGATTGTACTGACATCAACATCGCCAGTGTTGCGGATACCTTGATCTGAAGTTTTCTTTCTTCTCAGCCTGCGACACAAACTCCACTGATGTCACCAACAACAGGTAATGTCACTGCGGCCACTAGTGACACTGCCGGCGCTGGTGTTTCCGACATCTTCTTTCTTCTGCCATCAATATGATGACTTCTGAGCTCCGCGGTGTTTGCACCTCTTTATATAGGTTTGCTGAAGGATCAAATCCAACTATGATTGGTTAATATTTCAATGCTTGCAATCATATGATCACACATTAACCAATCATATTTGAATTTTATTATTATCCCGGTTTGAGCTGCAGGACCCCTTAAGCCACAAAAGGCACTTGTCAATGCCACAATGGTCCTTCTAAGGACCCATGAGGGGGTCCCGTTTTTCAGAACAGATTTTTAAAGGTTCGGCCATCTCTAGTCCTACATAATTTATATAATTGCTGGCTTATGACTGCATATTCAAGGTCCAGCTATCACTTACTCTCACTTTACCAAAGCCAGCTAAGGTGCAAACTGGAAAATACAAGCTCTCCCCTACAAATATGTTTCAATTAATCTAGCAATCAGTATGTTTAGTTTAACCTGTGTCCACCTGTGAATATGAAGACTTTTATGTAAGGTTAGTTACAAAATGGATAATTAAATGTGGAGTATAGGCAGGAGTAGATTGACATTTTACAGGCTTGTTTTATTGCCTCAATAAAACACAATTTATCAGTTGTCAATGCAGAGACTTCCCCTCATTCCTAGCAGTAAAATTAGCCACACACCATGCCAATATTACACAAATCTCACCAGGTCAGAATTTATTTGCCCAATATTCGCTAGGCGTATGTATGACCACAATGCCAACAAACTACAATTGAAAGCATAATGGTCATTTAGTACTGACTCCCATTAATTTAATTCAAGAGAGCTAATACAATCAAACCATGTATGGGTCCATGTAGGCAGTGGAAATAAAGATGGTAAAAGCATGTGTATGGGGGCCTTTAGTCTTTAGTTGTGCAGGAGTGTGTGTACAACTGGGAAAGGAGCAGTGCGGAGGGTGCTAACCTCAGCACCATAACGTCTGAACTGAGAGCATGATTAAAGGGGAAGTTCAGTGTAAATACATGTGCCCTTAATCTGCCAATTCAGCATTTTGTCTGTGTATAAATAAATGCAACCAAAATACTAACTTCCTGTTTGCAGGACCCCTAGTACAGACCGTTATGGTCTTGCCCTTGACCCAGCACCTGGGTTGATTCAGTTGCTCAGTAGAGATCTGAGCATGTTTGACCCATCCAACAGCCAATCAGTAGAAGTTACTGTTAGGAACATTCCAAGGATGTGGTGCATCCTGGGAAGAAGAAGGACCGTTAAAACCTAAAATGGCAGCTCACTAATGTCAACAGCAGGGAACAGCAAAGGGTATGAAATCAACCCATTTTTCAAAATGGGAGAGAATATGTAGGATAACTAAGAAGGCATTACACAAACTAACAAATTAACAAAATTTGGCAATTTCCACTAAACTGCCCCTTTAACGGGAGAACGGTCACTCATTGGCACTGCATGGCTTCTAAACAGGAAAGTGGAAGGGAAATAAATATTTAATCTTTCAAAAATAAAATAGATATTCTCACTTTCAATATCCTTAAATATCAAAAAAATGCCTTTAATAGCTTTACTGGGTATTAGCTACATAAGCAGCTGACAATTTTACTCTTGAAATAAATAGTTGTATTTTTCATACCTGGCAGCCCAAGTTATGGGAATGCGATGTGCAGCATAGATAGTAAACGCCAAGGAACTGGTGATAAGTGAAGCATCCTGTGTCATACTCATTTTGCGGTCTGCATGCAGCACAGTCTGGAAATCAGCACTGAATGTGCTGCAATAGAGATGGACCAAATCCAAGACAGCTGCAGTTAGGCTTTCAACAATTTTCTCTAAAACACAGACAAAAAGAATAAGCACAAGCTATGCAAGTAAACAATAAATGAACAATAGATCAACTATTAAATGCAAAGAAATTTCCATAATAAAATGGTAATGAACATCACACATTGGTCCGATTTCGGATTTTCAAACATCTGAAAAAATTGGACCCATTAAAGTTAACAGGGACAAATAGTTGAAAGTTCGAATAAAATAAGGTTGCCTGTATTATTTTGAGGCATTAGTTGCCTTTAAATGGACAGCAATCCCATACAGTAACCCCAATTCTTTGGTACTCCAGATGTTTGCAAACTACAACTCCCAGCATGTTTTAGTTGCTGGGAGTTGTAGTTTTCAAACATCTGCAGAGGCAAGCATCCTCAGGCCAGGCCTAAAATATTGACTGCAGAGATAAGGCTGCACTCGACCCCCCTTCTTGAAATATTTCTCTTGATATTGTTTGATGATGGGTGACAAGGAGGGAGATCGTGTTGCGGCAGTAAACTACTGCTCTCTTTCTTCCGTGTTTCAGGACAGCTTGCTTTATATTGGCCACTGTGGATGGGTGTGTTTTTCAGGAGGTTAAACTTTTAAGTCTTACTGCACATGAGAAGCTTGTTTAGACAAAGTAACAGAGGGGGAAGGGGGGAGTGATGACAGTGATGTCAGAGATCTGACACCATGAAATAACAGAAGTCACTGGCAGAGGTAGGAGAAAGGTAGCCTAGAGTACATTAATTTAACTTTGCAAAGGGGCAATGTGTTTTTTTTTCACAATAGATACCCTTTAAGTTAGAGTAGGTTTACTGCATTAGGCCACCACTGTTGAGGAGCCAGCCGGGCAAGCTTGGCCTCTCTGGACTTTCCTAAATTTTGAAAAGTCAGAGTTCGTTTGAACTTGTAAAATCTGATTCGAACTCAGGTTCGAGCTCTAGTCCATCTCTAATCACTATACAGTATTTTTCTGCTGGAGATCCAGCTATGCAGAAATCCCTTTGTGAGATGCATTTAGTTCAGCTAAGGATCACCTTCTTACAGCTCCATAGAAGAAAAATTATCAGGGCCAGGTAAGGAGAGCCATTATCGTCTTTTACCATCTTAAAGTCACGTTAACCCATGTACCAAGGGTTAACGTGACTATAAGACATAACTTACGGCAGTTGTGGTGGTATGCAAAAAACGTGTCTCCACAACCACCGCAAGCTATGTACAGAGCCAATAATGGCTCTTTAAGACCCCATTCGCTAGGCACTGAGAGGCGTTATCGGCTCAGTGCATTGCCTAGAGGAGGCAATCGAGAGTGATACCGGCTCTTGGTACACAGCCCTATAAGTTTTGCACTACATAGTAGCACAAAACTTAACTTGTGCCTGTGCTGTTAAGGGGGTGAAGAGAATTGGAGGGGACTGATGCCTATAAAATTCTCCTTTAAGATAGGCAGGTATTGTAGGTAGCTTTTACTATATTGATGTATATCTTTATTAATCTTTAAAGGAGAATGTGCACAATATTACCTTTTTAATGAAATACCTTTAGTCTTACTTCTCCCAGTGCATGGAGGGGATGGAAGCAAAGTTACTATTCCTCTGGCATCATCCCCCCCACACTAGATGGAAAGAAGGCATTCATATGTTCTATTAGATAATTAAAAGTATGTAGGTTTTGATCCTATGAAAGGGCATCTACACTGGAAAAAAAAGTTTGACCATACTTATACATAAATTTTTTTGTTGATCTGCCCACTATTTCTTTATATACTTTAGTACGGAGGTTGAATAAAGACATACGTCCATCCAGTCCAACCTACTCAGCAATACCCACATTTCCTGCCTAACTGTTGATCCAGAGGAAGGCAAAAAAAAAACAAAACAACAGAATTATGAAAGGGAAAAAAATTCCTTCCTGACTCCAAGTGGCAATCGGAAATAACTCTGGATTAACTCTACTTAAATGTATCAATGCCAGTAACCTGCAACCTTGTTTTCAGAAGTCCAATGGAAGACAGTTCCATAGTTTTATCATTCTCACAGTGAAAACCCTTTCCGAACTTAAGACTAAACTTCAAGTCTTAAGGGATGTCCGCATGTCCTCTGACATGTTCTTTTAGTGAACAATGCCGCAGATAGTGTATTGTATGGCCCGCTATTGTAATTATATCCCCACGCAAGCACGTTTTCTCTAGTGAACTTAATTGTAACTTATCCAATCTGCCTTCATATTTAAGCTCCCCCATTCCCTTTATTATTTTAGCTGCCCTTCTCTGAACCCTCTCCATTTCCAAGATGTCCTTTTTGTATACAGGATTCGAAAATTGCACTTCATATTCCAATTGAGGCCTTACCAATGCTTTGTAAAGTGGGAGAATAACATAAATCCATACCTCTCTTTATACAAGACAATATCTTGCTGGCTCTAGCTTTTGCTGCCTGGCACTGCTTGCTACCTTTTGCTACCATGGAGCTCGTTCGTACCGGTAAGCAGCACAAGGATTTTTAAGTCCAAAATGCACCTTACATTTATCAACATTGAATCTCATCTTCCACTTAGCAGCCCAATGTGACAATCTATCTAGATCCATCTGCAATGACTACACATCCTCTGAAGTTTTTACTGCTCGACAAAGTTTTGTGTCTTCAGCAAACACAGAAACCTTGCTGACAATACCCACTTCCAAATCATTAATAAACAGATTTAATAGAATTGGCCCCAACACAGGACCCTGTGGCACCCCACTTAGAACTTTAGTCCAGATTTATACAGCCAAATTAACAACTACTCTCTGCATCCTATCCATCAACCAACTTTCTATCCATGTACAAATGTGCCTCTCCAGCCCAACTGACGTTTGCTTATACATTAGTTGACTTTATCAAAAGCCCTAGCAAAATGCAAGTATACTACATCTACTGCTATGCCAGAGTCTAAATTCCTCACTTCCTCATAAAAACCAAGCAAGTTGGTTTGACAAGATCTATTCTTCCTAAATCCATGTTTCCTTATTTCCTATAAGGTCAGTCAAACTTTCCAGTATCAAACTTTCCAGTATCTTCCCCACCACTTAAGTTAAACTTACAGGCCTCTAATTACCAGGCTCTGAATGACTACCCTTTTTAAATTTTCCAATCCAGAGGCACACTTCCAGACATGAGGAATTCTGCAAAGATAAGAAACAATGGCCTAGATAAAACTGAACTTAGTTCCCTTAGGACCCCAGGATGTATGCGGTCCAGGGGATTTATTAATATTAACCTTATTTAGTTGTTTCTGCACCATAGCCTCGGTTAACCAAAGTGCTCCTGCATCTTTTACACTATTCTTACCACTGTACTCTATGCCAGGGGTGGGCAATTCAATTTCACAGGGAGCCGCATAAGAAACTTGAGGATTGTCATGAAGTGCCAAGTTTTGTCATAGGTTCAAGTCAATTCTCATTATAGAGATTGCAAAACTGGATTTTATATAAAGATTTAATTAATATGCCTGGTTCTCTGGATCTATAGATCTATTCCATTAAATTCCATTCATTTTTTATAAGATAAACTTAATAAAATAAATACATTTTCCAGCCCAAGACAATCAATTATTATTAAGATTTTTTGGGGTACAGGTCTAGTATTGAGGGGCCAGTCAGGGGCAGCCAAGGGGCCGCATGTCGCCCCCGGGCCTTACTTTGCCCAGGCCTGCTCTATGCTATCTGTACTTGGATTTTCTATAGTGTATACAGAGGGGAAAAAAAGTTGTTCAAGACATTTGCTTTATCACTATCCTCCATAACTTACTTATCCCTAATTAATGGTGCCACATTCATCTTCTTACTTCATCTTCATCTTCTTACTATTAATATACTTATATATCCAATCTTAAACATCTTACATTTCAGCTGTCTATCAAGTGCCTTGCTGTAGCTGAAAAGGGGACTGAGTTTTGACATTTGGAACGCTGTATGCGGTGTGCAGTTTTGACAGTTGGTTTGTTGGGAAAAAAGTCAGATGGCTGTAGTAGCAGTTAAAAGATGGAGGGGGGATACTGCTCCAGAGCAAAACATGTGCTGGATTGAAGGCATGCAGCATCACACACACCTCAGAGTAAGTGCTTCTTACACATATTTATTTATAGATTAAGATGAGAAAAAGTAATTTTTTCAGTATAGTTTCCCTTTAAACCTTTATATTGTGTATTTGCAGGAAATAAGGGCAATAGACACTAGGACCATAATAAAAACTCAACAAGTTTTTAACAGAAACAAATATTTATAGAAGATGCATACCTTTCAATATTGGGAAAAGGACAACCCCCCAAACCACCTGGGTCCAGCACTCAATAGAGTAAAGTAAATGTAAAATATGTACAGTATATACTTTAGCTTTTTAAATGTATTTAATTAAGAAGACACAATAAAAGATATTACCTCTGTTTTCCTTCTTGAACAAAAGGCTTGGATCCTGTAAACAACAAACCAAAAGCAGCGATGAACAGAAATCACATGTAAGGGCTAGGCCACACCGCTGTGTTTTTTTTTCTTTTTAAAAATCATTGAATACACGACAAGCAGAAAATACGCACGTTTTTTGGTGCGTTGAGATTGCGATTTGCGTTCTGCATTTTTAATCGCAAGAGTTTTCCTATACCTATTGAAGAAATCGCATGCGCAAACGCAACGAAAATTGTACATGAAATCGCATGCTTTTGCGATTGCATTTGCGTTTGCGTTGCAGTGTGGCCTTGCCCTAACAGGCAAATAAATAAGAAATATTAATTTGATTCTGTATTACGCCTTATTCATTGTAACACACCAGGATTTGCAGCTAATTGCAGAGCCTATCCTTAATATAACAATTTCACTATATTTAAAGAATTTCCAGACTCCTTAATTCTAGCAGTCTGGAAGAATGTATTTTTATTTGCTCAACCCCCAGTCAGTGGGTACTTGCTATAATTGGCCAGTTACTAACTAAAGGATCTTATTAAATCAGCACATTTATCTTATAGTAAAATCCATTACAATATGTGTCTTCCCCACAGCCTAAAATTGACATGTAGGCTAAGCACAACCCCCCCCCCAACTTCAAAATACTAGTAATCATACAGACCAGCTCCTGTGAGGCTCGAAACATGTTGTGTGTTCACATACATTAAATCAGCCGGTTGTAGTTATACCAGGTTGTCACTTCCTCTAATAATGAACGAGCTGGCAAATACTCAAATGAAATCGCTCTGGGAGAAGCAGTTAGTTATTGACAAGACATATTTTGTCATGGCCATCATTGTCTACTGTACTGAAAGAACTGGCAAGGAAAGAGGAAGGGATGGTAAGCAAAGTTATCGTGTTAAAGGATAAGTGCACTGTAAAATCAAGTTGTTCATTTGGAAGCTGCAGCTTTAAAAATACCGTTGACATATTTCTTTTTTACCTATGCCCCTCCAGAGCCTAGCTTTGTGCCTTGGAATTTGCTGACATCTTGTTACTGGTTTGCTGAATGTTAAGCTCTGCCCCTCTGAGATTTCCTCTGCTTTCTCCTGCTTGAGCCTCAAACCGTAATGCTTGTGAGTTCCGTGCACACGCACGTGCACGGAATCAAAGGATTACTGTTTGAGGCTCAAGCAGGAGAGTGCGTGGAACTCACAAGCATTACTGTTTGAGGCTCAAGCAGGAGAAAGCAGAGGAAATCTCAGAGGGCAGAGCTTAACATTCAGCAATCCAGTAACAAGATGTCAGTAACTTCCAAGGCACAAAGATAGGCTCTGG
The DNA here is from genome assembly GCA_019447015.1 of Hymenochirus boettgeri. Lineage (NCBI taxonomy): Eukaryota > Metazoa > Chordata > Amphibia > Anura > Pipidae > Hymenochirus > Hymenochirus boettgeri. The sequence continues at coordinate 124,302,609 of CM033470.1, forward strand.
AGGGGCATAGGTAAAAAAAAAAAAAAAAATGGCAACGGTGTTTTTAAAGCTGCAGCTTCCAAATGAACATAACTTGATTTTACAGTGCACTTATCCTTTAAGGGTATTTCTCAGCTAACATTTTTGTAGCCTTATATATTTAGAGCACAGACCCAAAATTATGCATTGGCTCTTAATGAGTTTGTTTGCTGTCAGTGTCTCTGCATACACCTATAAATGCAGGGTAGAGATTTGATTAGGGCATGTAGGAGATTGATATTTTTGTATCATATGCATTAGGGTGAGAATTTTAATTTTTTTTTAGGAAATCTGGTAAAAGTGTAAACTTGTACGGAGAACTGTGTAAACAATTCTGCAAATTTAATATGCATAAAGAATGGCACCACCACAATTTTCTTTGTGTATTTGTGCCTTTGTGTTTAGTTGTATTGTCTTTTATGTTTTGCCCTAGTTTATGTTCACATCTCAGTGTCCACCAATGGAAAATGTCCAATTTTATTCAGAACATGGGGGAGACTGATATTTATGCTGGCAATGCGTTGTAAAATGATATTTCCATAACATCAGCAGAATCTCCCGTGTACAGTCACAGCATTATTGTTTTTTCTTCATTTACCCTGTGAACTTGAGTAATTGGTGTAAATAAATTTGTAAGGAAAATACTCTTAAGGAATCACTTAAGACACAGTAAGGAGGAGGTAGAGATTGATAACCTACACTGGAATAGACAGACAGATATGAAAGTTTTGGAGAATCTCATATGTTTACTTAATGAGGAAACAGGTACCACTCATACAGCACTGTATATTATTAGAGTTGGGGTGGATCCAAGAGTTCTGAAGAATAAATTTAGAAGTAAATCTGCCTTCTACCCATATGCACTGTCATTCAAATTCAGTTGAAAGATTTCAGCAAGATTTCCTAAACCTGCATTCTAAATAACAAATGAATCAGCAATGTAAAGAGAACCTTATTTATAAAGAAATTTTTTTTCTTGCTGATATAGAAAAGGACACCAGTATAATAATTCGGAATACATATAAAGGAGGGAGTGTAGTAGTGATGAAAAGAGGCAAACAGAAAATTAGCAGATAAGGAAACCTCTGAAATATTGTAAGCCAGTCCAACTGAAATTTATAAGAGGATGCTGCAAGATATATTTTTCTTTGGGATGTTGATGCAGGAATCCTGGATAAGAAAATTATGAATTTTGCTTTCCCCTCCCTAAAATACACAAGCCTTAACACCCTCCAATAGGGAGACCACTTTTGGCAGGTATATGTTCCCTTAATGAAAATCTTTCTAAGATTGTAGACATTTATCTGCAACCTCTAATGTTGAGGTTGAAATCTTATGTTAGAGACACTAAACACATTCTTCAGATTCTTAATGACTATAATCTAAATGAAGAGGAAAACATTGCTAGAATTGATGTCTCTTCATTATATTCCTTTATCCCCGACAAGTGGTGGATGAGAGCAATAAAATATAATTTGGATAACATAGTAAATATAATCTGGAGCCTTAATCATTTTTGATGGCATTGATATGGTATCTTCTAAATCATAATTTCTTTTTGCTTAACTGTAGATACTATCTACAAGAGCAGGGATCTGCCTATTTGTACTTAGGATGGTGGAGGAATCAATTTTACATGGAGATGTCATTTTAGTCCCCTTTATAAAATCTATGGGTCTATATAAAAGATATATAGATTATTTGTTTGTATTGTGGACGGGGAAAAAACTCTTTGTATAACATATCAATCAAAATCAATTTAACATCTGAATTTGGCTTTAAGAAGGTTAACTATCTAGAACTCTCTGTCACTTTAACATCCAGGGGTATCATTACCAATACCTACAGGAAAGCGTGTGCAGGGAACTTTCTTTTGAGAGCAGACACTTGCCATCCGAGGCATCTATTTCAAGGCATTCCATATGGACAGTTCCTCCAGATCAGGAGGAACTGCACACCAGAATTGATACAGGCAGATGATCTAAGAGATAGATTTCTTAAAAGGGGATACAGACCCCACCTATTGGATAGAAAATATAGCATTCAATATAGAGAGAGGTGACAGATAAATTACCTGTCTTTTTTGGAGATGAGGACATTGTGGAGATTTTAGAAGACAGGTACAAATGGGTGGCTAGAAGAGATATATATTTATTCATACTTATTCATATATCTCTATCCACTTAAAATTATTAAAAACTATTTAAAACTAAACTTTAATCTAAAATTATGTACATCTACCTATATAATTATTGATCTGTTTGTATGTGTCTATGTGCATTATTATATGCATGTATACATCTGCCACATAAATAAGACCATAAACTATAAAGGTTTATTCTTATAAATACCCTCCCTGTAAATGAGACTGAAAACTTGATATAAGTACTTAGTATCCATCCTGCGTTTACATAGCGATGTAACATAGCACTGCGTCCCCAAGTGGCGCTTTATAAATAAACTATACATACAAACATACATACATACATACATACATGCTGGAGGTAACTTGCTACAAAGTATTAGGGCTAGGTCCCACTATCACGCACAGCGGCGAATGCAGGATATTTCAATGCGCTGCTGTGCGTGATACTCCTTGTGCGATGCATTCCTGGCCAAACCATGCAATTGGCACGCATGCTATCCACACAAAAAGTCGTGCACACATGCAAACGAATAACGGACCAGACTGCAGTGCACATAATGGGAACTACGCGGCAGCATTGCATTGGCAATGTGAACTGGAAGCGTGAACGGAGTGCAAAACGCTAGGCACAAGCAAGATGTCAGCAACTTACAAGCTGCAAAGGTAGGCTCTGAAGGGGCATAGGAAAAAAAACCCAATGACAACAGGTTTTTGTTAGCTGCAGCTTCCAACTAAACTTAACTTCATTTTACAGCATACATATCTTTAAAGTGCCTTAGGGTACAAAACTCGTAAGGCATGTTTGTTCTTTTAACATGCTTCAATGCTAAAAAATGTTTGTGCGGAGGTGACAGGCTCCATTCTTTTCTTTAACCCCCAACTTTGTCCCAATAGACACAGCACATTCACAAACATACAACAAGCTGTGTACTAGAGATCAGCTCTCCTCTGAGAAAGAGAGCAGGTGGCTCCCCAAAATGTTTGTTTTTTCACAATAACGACTGACATTTTGAAGTAGTATGGTCCTCTTATCTATATTCTACATTGGACTATTTTAACCCTACCAACTAATAATTGCCAAAAAATATTTACAGCACTTGGCTAAAAATTTCCAGTGTCATAAACCTACATGATTTTGTCAACAATGATAAAACCTTGTGAAAATGATTGCCACGTAGTGTGGTATATTTTAATGTGTGTTTCTGCATACTGCATTGGTTTCAATGCAAGAGGGTAAACACAGTACAAACCTCTGAAAAATGACAGACAGAATATTACAAACTCTATCACTTATTTTTCAAAGATTACGGTACTCACAGCCCCTACTGTTCTCCCTATACACAGTATAGGGATAACGTTCTGGGCTGACATGTTTCCCATGACCACAGCCAACTCCCTATACTTTAAAGGACAACTAAAATGAAAAAGCAACTTGGGCTAGAAACAAAGTACATTTTACATTGTGTATACAATACAGAGTGGAATCAGCCCAATCACAGTGAAGATATACAGTTTTAAAGCTGTCCCATGGGGGCTGCCATCTTTGGGCTCCTCCCCATGTACCCACTGGGTATCGCACATGCTGAATAGCTATGCCTTAGGGACGGAGGATAAATAGCAAACTTATCTCTATTCTGCATGTATACTTACATGCAAAATAGAGATAGAGAATAGGATTGCGTGTTAAAACTGGCTGTGTGGCCTCACCCTTAATAAACATGTAGGGAAGGAATTAATATGTCCCTAAAAAAATTTTTTTAATTGTCCTGGTTGATAGTTAACCTACACCTCCCACCATCCATTACTGGATAATTATTTAAGGGCTAGGTCACACTAATACGATTTTAAGCGTGATCCAATCGCAATTTCAATCCAAATGCACTTTAAAAAGTGGACATTAGTGTGACCAATTGATGTGGCCACACTGGTGTGTTGCCACATATTGCACAATCGCATGCACTCTGTTTTCGCAACATTGCACGATCGCAGCACACGCACATGGCAACGTGCTTGCTTGCTTGACCATTTCCTGCTCGCTACCACGCATTACAGTGTGGCCTCATCCTTAATGTTACCAAAATCACATCTTTCAAGGAAGCAATAAATAGGTTATAAGAACACTATATCTGGTAAGAAATGCTGAAAAGTGTAGTCCAACCATTAACTAGGGTAATTTTAACCATGCATTGTTGTGGCATTAATTGCTGCACTGAATAATGACATTTATATAGTACTTTGTTTGATATTATTTTGTATGATAATGGATGAAAATGATCAACCACCTACCAGGACAATTTTTAAAAGTTACTTGAGTGATATAAAAAAGGCATAATTTAGGGCAGCAATGATCATTTAACAATAACACATGAGTAAAATGATACTGAACTACTTATCCTAGCATCCTTTACAAGAAAAGGTAATTTAATAAATAAATATTTATTTTTCAGTCATGAAAAGCTCTTATTTGTTGCCTAATGGCTAAACTACAGGTCCCAACATCCTTTACCACCTGATTACACACAACATAATTTATTTTGTTATGTATACCCTCCAACATTCCCCTTTAAATAGGTATACTATCGACAAATGCATTGCACAGAGCTGTGCTAAGATCAAGTTCACATTATGACCCTCCCCCACAGCTCTGAACAATGTTTTTTATAAGTGTATTAAAGGGGAATGTTGGAGGGTATGCATTTAAGGTTGATGTTTTAATTAACGTTAAATTTGAGAGATTTTACATTCATATCTAGACACCTTTGAAACTGAACAAATGAGCCAACACCAGTGATTTGTTGAAATAAATAAAATTCTACTATATACGTATATTTCCCTTTAAAAGTTGCAGCTTCCTTTCAGGTGTATTTATTTAATCAATTATAACTAATCACTTGCATTAAATCCAATGCAGTCTGCAAAATGCATTAGAAAAGTTGCAAATGTTTGTGAAGGTTTAAAAATGTTTCACGGCCCCTAAGGAACAAAGCACCACGGGAAATTTAGAGCTACCGAGCAAGTCTATAGCTGAAAAATGGAGGCCCCCAACTGTTAAACTACAAAAACCTCAGGTGGGTATATTGTCACTATGAAACTACAGATGCATTTATAGGTCAGTAAAATATGTGTAATTTGTAAAGTGCAGCATTTCTAGCCTTTAAACCTAAAGGTGGTTCTTCCACTGTAGTTCTCCTTTAATACAGGTGTGGTTGAACACAGGCAAGATACATTTTTCTAATGTAATGAGCGATCCAGGCAGCGACAATGATCGTTCACCAGCGTCTGGAACACTCATTGCATTACATTTTTAAATCACAATGCATAGCTAATGTTAAGACATTGCAAGTGAACTTCCTTGAGTATATCTCACCTTGTTGGATTTGATCTGCACCCGAGAAGGGAATGGTGATAACAGGTTAAGAGCATTACTAATCTCCAAGGTTTCAACTGATGCTAACGCATTGCAGACTGCTTTTACGGACTGCACCACTCTCTCTGCCCTTATATGAAAATCAGTCTGTAAATATAAACAAATGCAATGTTTAATGAAAGGAGAAAAAAAAACACTTTTTCAATGCCATCTTAAATCTTCCTTATCATCTGTAATTAACTATTTTACATTACTTACTTAGTAGACCAGCATCCCCAGCAACAATATCATACAACAACAAAAAGTAGCTAATGTTTTAAAGGGCATGTCCACACACATTTAAATTCACAGATATCCAATGTCAACCTACAGAAACTGTAATGCATGTCATTGACAATCTCCCAAATAGTACCACAATCAGCTTTTTTTATACAGCTGATCACATGTACATAAGTAAAGGTGCACACGATCAGCCGTTTAAAAACTGATCGGCAGGGGAGATTGGGGAGAAGAGGCTGTGTCAGGGGCCTGGCATAAAAGCTGCAGGGGGGGGGGCTCTGTCTTTTGCCCCTGCTTTGGCTAGTTTCAAGCTTAAACCTGCCCAAGATAGATTCTGCAAGGTGGTTAAATTCAGTCTGAATTTCTCAATACTGCAGCTTTGGATCCCCTTCTACTCAATACTCTGTCTAATATCATCAGGCAGTCTATTAAACAGACAGCAATTCATGGGACATTATTTTGAATCAACTTGATCAAACAATTTTAAACAGAAATATTGATCCATGTATGCCAGGCATTAAAAATGCAGTATTTTCCTAACCAATGCATAATCCATAAATGCATAAAACTTGAAATTACTAAGTTTAGTGGAAAATGTCTGAGAAATCGGATAACAAAAAAATTACTGGGTCATAATTGTAGCACAGTGAAAGTAATGCACTTACCTCTGCTGCAACAAATCCATCCACTTCATTATGAAAAGTGTCAAAAAGCAGAGACAAGGCCTGTCTAAGGAGAGACAAAGATAATTGCAAATTTTAGTAAAATAATTAAATACAGATAAGGGAACAATACAGCATAATTAAGAGTTCCAGTTTAGAAATATAATAAGTGGATGTAGAATTAACATCATCAGTTCATTGGGAAAGATGTGAATCTGCTCTAATAGAAACAACTAAAGAGGGAGCTGGTCTATGCATTTGACAATACCTAGCTACAGGTAACCAGAGAAAGTATTGCAGACATGTTATCTATTGCCTATAATTCATCTTTAATATGTCCCTTTATAGGCACCCTTACCATCAGTACCTTTCGATCAGTATCGGACTTAAAATAATACAAAACCCTATCCCCAGTAGACTAAACTGTTTGGTGTGTGTATAGACTGATCTGTTTGGTGTGTATTCACCAAACAGTGCAGTTACCTTTTGAGGTATATATTACCTGTTTTTTTTATTTAAAAAAATGACAATGATAATAAGGCATTGCAAGTGCCAACCTCAACAGAGACAGTGCCAGTGTAATATGCAGGGACTATCAGGGAGATTCGATAAAATTTCTTACAGTTTAAAATGGTGCTAATTCTGCCCCAACCAATCAGATCTTGTTTAACATTTGAAAGCTAACATCTGATTGGTTGGGTCAAATTAGCACCATTTTAAAACGATAAGAACTTTTATTGAATCTCCCTGTATGTGCTTACATCCCTGGCAAGAAACTCTAGGCCATAAATCAACAAAATAAACAGTACATGTATTGTACACAATAGCTCACCAGAATATCTTGAAGGCCTTGGTGCATATATAAACATAAATAAAAAACACCTCTATCTGTTGACCTATAGAGGTGCTTTTTATTTATGTTTATAGTTCTCTCTAGTTCTCTCTCTTCTCTTTGTCAGTTTTAAAACTGTAAATGTGGGTACATAAAACTGTAAATGTTGGGATTCTGGTACCCAAGACCACATGGTTATATTACATTTTGAGGCACTTAAATTTATTCCTGGGTACATATATGTTATATTTTCCTGCAAGACGGAGGAGGCTTTTTCAACTGCTCAGAGGGTAATATCAAAGAATATTTAACTTAAATGCCCCTGTGGACTGAAAAAGTTGTATTAAGCACATCAATTCAAAAGGTTTAACCTGCTGCATGTAAGATCTTAACAGAAAGAGACCCTTTCTGTTGAATAAACTCCTTTTTCCATCTCTCTCCAGAGATGCCCTTTCACAGATCCTTCTATTTTTCTATTTCAGAAATTAGATACTTGAGACTGCTATATTTTTTCTGGCCTGGATAGTCATTTTCATAGACAGATACTACAGATGTTCCAGAGTCGAACCTAGCTATCAGTTCCACCAATAAAAATTAATTGGTCTAAACTACCAACAAAATTTTGACCATCAAAATGTCATGGTCTTAACTGACAATTATTCTGTGGCAAAACCTGGGACATTTCCAGGAACCGCCAACGGGTTCATGTTCATAATTGTAAAATATTTCCCTGTGACCGACTGGATATTTAACTGGAACCCTTCTTCCCTAATGAAGTCCTTATTAAATTCAGTCTGTAGTTACATGTACTTTCTTTAGGATTTATATATTCATCTTTTTAATAGATTAATGTTATCTTATGGATTACCTCCAAAGTATATCACATCATTGGTTAGAGTCAAAGCTGTACCATGATGATGCAGATTGCACAAATTCAGCATCTGAACAGCAGAGGAAGACACTGCCACTAATGTGGTTACCAGCATGTGCTATGAAATATTGATAATAGTACAGAGTACTGGACACTAGCAAAAAAAAATAAAATAAGAGGAGATGCACTGAAAAGCAAACATAGCTATAAAAAATAAAAAGGCCTAAATGGCAACACACTAGCCTTTTGTTTATTGTATGATTTATTAATGATGGTACTATATGTCTATAGGCTATTTTAATCTGTGTTGCATCACATAGCTTTATTTAATTAGGATATGTGGGTATAATACTGAAATTATATAGGCTTTCCATCCTGAACCAGCATTATATCTATCAAACTCTGTGCCTTATGGTCTAAATAACACCTCTTTTTTTTTTCTCCCTCTAGTCTACACTATTTTCCTAGGAGAAGTCATAAGCTTATTTAGCTTATTTAGAATTATCTATATGCTGATGACACACAAATATATTTTCCTGCTACCACGCTAAGTCCTGAAATCCAATAATGTATCTCCAACTACCTGTTCCAGAATGAGACACTGCTGCCTTAAACTAAATCTTACTATAACTGAATTAAAATGGTTGTAGCCGTATTAGTCCAGTAGCATATGAGATGAGTACTGTAGGATAAGGTGATAACTGTTAGTCCATAATAAAAATGAACTGTTAGTCCATAATAAAAAGGTATCACCTTATCCTACAGTACTTATCTCTTAGAATATAACTGAATTAATCATTTTACCACTTAAACCTTGTCCTGTCCCATCTTTTTTTTATGTTTGTTGACCCCACATTTTCTTTTCTAACCACATTAACAATGCTGATAACCTGTCACTTTCACAATATTGCAAAAATCCATAGATCATTCTCTCTTTCCCTTACTGATACACATCTTGATACTGATATTCAATTTTTTTTCTTTAATCAACAGGAAATTAAAACTCCACCATGCCAGACAACTATCTGGCTCCCCATTAAACAACATTTTGTTTACAAAATCCTTCTCTTAACATTCAAATCCCTTTATTCTGCAGCATTTCATTATATTTCTTTTCTACTGTACCCATTCCTGTTGCTCACCACAGAACCATCTACTGTACAGACTACCCACTCACACTGCTTCCTCCTGCCTTAAAACACTTTCTCTTGTGGCTCCCATCCTCTGGAATGTTATTCCCTTTTCTCTTCATCAAGAAAATTCAATCAGTAGGCTTACATTTAAACTTTCATCCTACCTCTCAGAACACAGCATAGGATTGTTTTAATTCACACAGAAAGTTCTCACCACAGCACTTCTATTGTTCTCTGTGTATCTATGTTAACCACCTAGACTGTACACTGTATGGGGCCAGGACCTCTTTGCCCATGTTACAAAGTTCAAATGCATGGATACTTATTAAATGTACATAATTATTCATGTATTTATAATTTTTGCCCACCTTGTATTATATTACTTTACAGAGCTGCATTCCCAAGTAGTGCGTTATAATAAAATTATACACAGATGACAGATTTTTATTCTTCACATTGCAAGTTACAATTTACTGAGACAGTACTTGTTTTTTGGCAAAAGTGCAAAAAAATTTAAAGGGTATGTCCAGCCCCCACAAAAATAATGCTAAGTGCCCCCCAAAACCTTGACCTCTCGAGGTTCTTACCTTACAAAGGTGCTGGTATACCTACTTACCAGCCTTTCGTTTCCTCTGCCTTCTTCTGTGCCTTTTCCGTGCATGGAAGCAAGCAGAAGGGGCCAGACCAGCAGCAGCGCCTGTGATTGGCGGAGGCTAAGCAGAAGAATGCCTAGGGAATGAAGGCTGGTAAGGTTTACCTATGAAAGGTAAGAACCTTGTGAGATTGAGGTTTTGGGGAGCACTTAGCATTATATAAAAAGTTTTTGTGGGGGATGGACATACCCTTTAATCTTGAGATGACAGTCTATCTATCATCTAGTAACAGTTAAAAGAAAAGGAAAAAATAAGAACTAATAAAAAAATAGAAAGATTAAGGCACGCAATCCAGGTGATATGATTGTACCGTTCTCAGTATTGTACCATAATAATTTTGTTAAGCTGGCCATACACTACAAACTTACCTACCGACATTTCGACTGCTTTCCGACAACCACCTGGCCCAATCATTTTGCGATCGATATTACATTTGTAATTATGATCACAAACATTATCTGGCTGGGAAACACTGTGGGAATGTCGGCAGGTAAAAATGCTTCTTCACTCAACATTACAATCAATTCAACATTTCTCTCTAAATGTTTATCTGTTTAAGGTAGCGTACAATTTAGTGCTGCTGATTCATTATCAGTCATTGTCAAAACAATCTCCTAATCTTCTGATAATCTCAAAATACGTGGAAGGTGTATAAAGATATTTTCATCTGTCCTAATGGCATTCACTTTTTTACATCTAAAGATATTCTAGATGCATCTCCCCAATAATGGGATAATAGGAATAGTCTATCAATTCTAGAAGCCTATGATCTGAGGAGCAACGGATCAATCTCCATCTACATCTGTGGCCACCAATGATAGTTTACCTGCTAATTGTCTGTTTGACAGGCCTTTCTTGTAGATGTACATGATGGTTCAGAGTAGATGGACTCTGTGTGTCACTGGCCTAGGATACAAAGCATGTTTAAGTTTTAAATTTCATATAAAGGAAACATAAATGAATTATACTGCAGAGCATCATATAAAAGCGTGATATTTTATAATGGGAGCTGCAGTGGTATATATCCTTATAAAAATCACTCAGCTATGTCAATAATAGCAATAAGCGGTTTCACCTCCCTGTGAATAATAGATACAAATACAAGGTAAATGATTCTATCAGTTTACTATCCCTTCAAGGAAAAACAGACTTTTTTTGAAGAGTGTAATGTAGGAATAAGACACCAGTATATCTTCAGATGTTTGAAAAATCCCAGCATTCCACTACAACCACTCTAGAGACAGGGAATGCTGTTAGTTGTAATTTTAAAAATATGTGAAGATCTTGTCTATGCCTGCTGTAATTATCCTAGACATAAGACAAGAGGAAGACTGGATCAAAAGAGGCATACAGGAGGAAAATTATTCAAATTAAAGAAATTAAGTCTGAATGGGGAGGGGTTTAAAAATCTATTATCTGAATGCTGGGGGAATAAGGCTCTGTAAGTACATTTCAGATTTTTTTTTGCAAACAAATATGGCAGTTGGGGATGGGAGAGGGTCCACTACACTACAGAAAAAGCATTTAATGCTAGGGCACAGGGCAGCAAACAGTGATCGGGAGTGAGGGGGGGGGAAGGGCTACATTGGGCAAGCCAGAAACCTCTCATAAGAAAGGTAAGAGGTGGTAACCTTTTCACTCACAGCCAGGCTCCTGCTCTTCACTTTCTAGGACTTTGGACAGACATTGCAAGAGAACCATTTAGAGCAGAGAGCAGTGGTGTAACTACCGCCCCCACCACCCCCGCGACCGTGGGGGGGCCCAGATGGTAGTAGGGCCACCACAAGCCCCTAATCTGTGCGTCAACGTGCAGGTTTTAATCAGCTGTTTAAAATACCGGACCCGAACTTCCAGTTCAGTTCCTGAAGTTCGGGTCCAGTTTTAAATAGCTGATTGCGCGTATGTTTCATTCATATGCGCGTTCAACTGATTAAAACCTGCACGTCAACGCACAGATCTTGCATTCTGAGGAGGGAGGTGGTAGGCAGGGGCCGACCCCCAAACTCACGGGGGGCCGGCACCTTCAGGTACGCCCCTGGCAGAGAGGTAGGGTAAGGATTTTTAACACTGCACAGTGGGGCCAGTAGTGGGTGAAATTTTAGTTTTGGGGGTGTACATGCCTTTTAAGCTATAAGTTACATATTCAGAGATTTTTGTCACTTACGGTCCTAGATAGATCACCTTGCACTTCCACCATTTTGATCAACTGTAGGTGGACATCAACATCAAACTTTCTGCACTCTTGAATGTATTCATGATTTCCCAAAGGATGATCACTAAAAGAAAAAACAATACACACATACCAAATTCAAATGATTAATATTAGCAAAGGATTGCAAGTGTGTTAACATAGGCAATTTAAAGCGACACTAAACTGAAAAAAAAATGACTTGCCTTTATCCTTTTCTATATTTTAAGTGCTGCCAGGAACATTATCCCTTTTTGCTCTCAGTGCTCCTTGTCACTAGATCTGCTCATGTCCTGTTCAACTCAATCTTAGTTAGTATGCATGTCTCCTCTCTATGTATCCAACCCCCCCTAAAAATAAGGCACAGAGAGAGTGCGGAGCATGTGCAGTTAAGATGATCTTTGCCCCACTACAGCCAATAGCATTCACCTAGTGATTTTTTTGTTTAAAACAAACGCTTGAGCCATCTTATTAAAGGCTTAACCTACAAATGCGAGATCTGTTCCCCCTGGCCTTACACTATGACCGATGCTGGTGGGAACCAAATAACAGCTGGCACCCCCAACGACTGAGGGAAGGTACAATACTGATCAGGTATAACGGAAAGGTTGTCCCCAAAATTAACTGCGCGGGGATAGGGCGTGCGGCGGGCTGAATATCCCTTTTTTGAAACTTAAAGAACTATGTTTGATTTTCCTTTACTGTTCTGCATATCTAATACTTAACTCTTAAACTGTATAAGTGTACAGTACATTTTGTTCTTGTTCACAATGTATACCTAATGATAACCAATGTGATATACTAAACTTTATTTATGAGAAAATAAAGAAACCAAGCATAAATAGAGGTGGTGGGGTGGTTTCGACACCAACTGTCTGCCATGTACAATGCTGTCTGCCATGTACAACGCCTTACCTTAGGCGTTCCTATAACACCTCTTAGCCACTATGCAATCACGCCCTTAACACCTGGCTGTGATATGCTAATTGGGATTTTCCAGGGTACATAATTGCCACAGATTATTGTACAAGTCATTCTGAACTGAGAAAGCCAGTCGGATGACTAACGAAACGTCTTCAAGAACTAAACTTCAAGTCCAGTTGATCTAACTGAATACAAAATATTTAACAATTTCCCCAGTTTACATTTCCTTTAAAATGGATTTACACCCAATTTTTTACTCACATTAAACCTTTCTCCTATCTTCTTTTGTCTTGTTGTTTTTTTTCCTGTCATTTGTAAATAGTAAATGTACTGTAAACATATTTTCCAGCCTTAAAGGGTATGTCCACCCTAAAATAGATTTTTGGATACAAGATTCCCCATGCCTGCCCAGCCCCAACCGCTCTATTTATAGGTTTAGAAAGCCCCCCAAACTCTACTTACCTCCCCTCTTTCCTCCGCCGCGCTCCCAAGCCCTCTGCTTGCGAGAAAATGCAAGCAGGGGGGCGGGACCGGCAGCCACGTCTGTGATTGGCTGAGCAGCAGCCAATCATGGACACGGCTGCCGGCAGCTCACTTCGACGGAGGGAAGAGGAGAGGTAAGTAAAGTTTGGGGAGCTTTCTAAATATATAAATAGAGCGGTTGGGGCTGGGCAGGCATGGGGAATCTTATATATTAAGGCTTTTAAGCTAGGGGGAGGGAATCGGGAGAGGGAGGGAGAGGGAAGGGGAGGGAGGGGGAGAGGGGCTGCAGTACGCATGCCAAACTTCTCCCGGAGGCCAGGTAGGAGGCAGAGTCCTATATGGACTCTGCTATCCTCCTGGTGGGCAGTTTTTGGGACTTTGGGGGGGGGACTACAGGAGAACCTTATGGAGCTGGGATGTGAGGTAAGGATTACACTACACTACATAATGGGGCCAGTAGTTGGGGGGATTATAGTTTTGGGGGTGGACATGCCCTTTAATTCCTCATATAGAAAGGAGTCTTATATCCATTGAATTTCTTTTAACTCTTATTCTAACAATGTCACCTCCTCAGGTGCTGGATTGAGATATTACAAGAATGTGGAGCCAAATTGGTCCGTCCTAAAGGTTTTATATGTACTGTATGTAGCAGTTAATATTTGTACAAAAACACAAAAGGGGTGGAAATCAGCACTTTAATGACACGGTAAAACTGAGGATTTGGAAGACCATGTCAAATTAAAAAATAATTTGCGAGCAGATGCATATCCCCCAATATTGAACTTCAGACAGACATACTATTGAGAAAGGCATCGGACAGAACTAAGATCAGGTTCACTTTACCCCCTGCAGCTCAAATGATATGCAGATAATATGCAATTTGTGAGAGACTGTGGAAGATGTGAAGCAGTTGTGGAGCTTTAGACAGATTGTACCTGAACACACATGAAATCTACATACTGTATATAAGAAAGGCTATGTAGTAGTTCATTTAATACATTACGTATGCCTAATACACACTGCTTCAATTTGGCTCCACATTTTGTATTATCCCAATCCAGCACCTGAGGGGACAATATTATTAGAATGAGAGCTGACTAGAATCAGATGTTTTAATCTACTATTTATATCACAGAAAGAAAAATAAACAAGGTAGTAGAAAAATACAAGGAGTGTGTATAAGTGCCCTTAAAGGGTAACTGTGGTCTCCAATTCTTCCAAACTAGTAATAATTATATAAAAAGCCTTCCATCACACCTTCAAAATAAAACCTAAATCACATCTCTAGATAAAATTTATGAGAAGTTATTGCTGGAAAGGTTCAGCAATATTACTTCCTGCTTGAACACTTCCTGTTTTCAGCCATGTAACCAGCCTCAGCCTGCCTTAATAGGCTCCCCTTTTCAACTGTCATTTTTTTCCCTAGGTACTTCCTGATTTCCCTCAGCATTAAGTCTTAAATGAGCATGCTTCTCCCTGGGGCGGATGGGCAGGGCAGAGGTCAGGTCATGTCACTCAACCTACTGAAATCAGGAAGTTTGAACAACCACCCCAATGTAATGTCTCACAGTCTCCATCCAGAGATGTAATTGTCAGCTCATTTAAAGGAAATACTGCAGCCTTTCATTTAACCCTAACTTGTTTTGAGACCACAGTTGCCCTTTAAAAGGTATGTCCACCCCCTAAACAAACTCCAAGGAAAAGACACAGAAGCCAAGCAGAAGACAGCCAAGGGAACTAGGGCTGGTAAGTAGATTTAGAAGCACATTTAAACAATAAGAACCTTGCGAGGTGGAGGTTTTGGGGGGCAATTTGGGCAGATTTAAAAGTTTGTTTGGGGGGTGGACATACCCTATAAAGTAAACTATGAACACATAAGATTACTAGGTATTTAAGGTGCCTAAATAAAAATTTAGTAACTGACTATTTTAAGCTCCTTCCTCTCATTCATTAACATATGTTAATGGGGGAAGCCAGAAAGAAGTCTGCATGATTATAATTATAATTCACCTTTAAATAAAATTTATTTTTTGGGGAGGTAAGAGATACTGCTCCCTCCTCCCATAGTTACTTTTGAAGGATAAGTATTCTGTAAAATCAAGTTAAGTTTATGTGGAAGCTTCAGCTTAAAAAAACCTGTTGTCATTGATTTTTTTTTATCCTATGCCCCTCCAGAGCCTACCTTTGTTTTGAGACCGCAGTTGCCCTTTAAAAGGTATGTCCACCCCCCAAACAAACCTAACTCCAAGGAAAAGACACAGAAGCCAAGCAGAAGACAGCCAAGGGAACTAGGGCTGGTAAGTAGATTTAGAAGCACATTTAAACAATAAGAACCTTGCGAGATTGAGGTTTTGGGGGGCAATTTGGCCAGATTTGAAAGTTTGTTTGGGGGGGTGGACATACCCTATAAAGTAAACTATAAACACGTAAGATTACTAGGTATTTAAGGTGCCTAAATTAAAAATTTAGTAACTGACCATTTTAAGCTCCTTCCTCTCATTCATTAACATATGTTAATGGGGGAATCCAGAAAGAAGTCTGCATGATTATAATTAACCTTTAAATAAATTTTATTTTTTGGGGAGGTAAGAGATACTGCTCCCTCCTCCCATAGTTACTTTTGAAGGATAAGTATTCTGTAAAATCAAGTTAAGTTTATGTGGAAGCTTCAGCTTAAAAAAAACTGTTGTCATTGATTTTTTTTTTATCCTATGCCCCTCCAGAGCCTACCTTTGAAGCTTTCAAGTTGCTGACATCTTGCTTGTGCCTAGCTGAAGGCTTAGCTCCACCCCTCCGAGATTTGTAGCTTCCTCTTGCTTTGTTCAGGCTCAAATGGTAAGGCCCGTTCGTTCCCTGCACGCGCATGATGTCATGGCGCACGTGGTGTCAGTGCGTGCATGTCATCTAGCCGTGCCATGTGTGATGATGATGTCACACGCACACATGTCCGTGCATGCACTAACATCACATCGCTACTTTTAGCTACTGGTTAGCGTGATTTTAATTTATTAGTGCCCGATTCGCGGGTTACGTAAAAGACACCCTCACATCAGGTGCTCGCTATTCAATATCGTGTTTGCGCTACTTTTAGCGTATGATTTTAACATCGGCTACTAGCAGGCGATAAAATCACTCTGTGGGTTTTACCACCTTGCGCAAACACCATATTAAATCGCGTTCGGGAGATTTACCCAGACCAGTCGCGGCTCTGGGTAAATCGCCCTGTTTATTGTTAAAAATGGTGCTAGTTTTACCCCAACCAATCAGATGTAAGCTTTTAAATATTAAATAAGATCTGATTGGTTGGGGCAAAATTAGCACAATTTTTAACAATAAGAACTTTTGTTAAATCCCACTGTTTGTTTTTTGTGAAGAAAGATGCAAGCTTTATTTATGGTCTGATATTTTCTTACTGAAAGTGATAAATTGGACATAGTGTGTCCATTGAGGCCACACACGTTAAATTAAATCAATATTTAAAAAATGGGTTATTTACAAAGGACTCTCTGATGAGCATCTCAGCTATGGCTACATTGTCCTCAGTCAAAAAATACAAAATAACAAAAAATTAACAAAAAAATGTCTGAGATACTCACTTGTTTGTTGTAGAAAGATGTACCGTACAAGCTTATTCACCCAAAAAAATGCATATTTTTATTAATTTTTTCAGATTTATTTCGGATGGCACTCCACCCTTTCTCAAGTCTGATATTTTATTACTGAAAGGGACTTGTGATAAATTGAACATAGTGTGTCCATTGAGGCCACACACTTTAAAGGGCATGTCCACCCTTCTTAATAATTTTTAACATAATGTTCTGCTTCCTCCCCAGCCCCAACCGCTATATTTGTATTGAGAGAAAGTGCCCTGATAGTAACTTACCTTCCCACTTTCCTCCGCCGCACTGTCAGGCCCTCTGCTTGCGCGAAAATGCAAGCAGGGGGCCGGAATGGCAGCCGCACCTGTGATTGGCTGAGAGGTAGCCAATGTAAGGTAAGGATTTTATTACACTACACAGTGGGGCCAGTAGTGGAGGAAATTCTAGTTTTGGTGGTGGACATGCCCTTTAAATTAAAGCTATGTAAATTGGGTATCAAACTACTCAAGACAATAAATGAAAATCCCTTGTATCATTCATTGATTTGGTTTTGTAATCACCAACAAGATTATTTGGGTACAACACCATAATCTGACTGCTTTTAGACTCAGTGCTGTAAATAGGAATTTCCTGTGATAAAGAAATTGGATTTAGCTTAAAGGATAAGTACAGTCAAAAAACAAATAAAGTTTAAATAGAAGCTGTATCCCTAACTAACCTTTTACTTTTTTTTTTTCTCTCCAGAATTGTGCCCTTGTAAAGTGCTGGCCATCTTGGATACTGTGTGCTATCAGGTAAGCTCCGCCCCCCGAGACTTGCTGGACCTCGTTTCTGCCTGTGTCCAAATATGCCTGTGTGGGGGCAGGGCCGCAACACCCGCGAGTGGGCGGGGTCACGGCACGGGCTATAAATGAAAGTGCCAAGGGGGGCTCTAAGGGAAGGAGCAATTGGGGGGCCTACAAGGGGAGGGGCCAGGGGCTTGCAAGAGGAGGGGGGCTTCAAGGGGAGAAGATGACACAGGGCAGAGTGTCTGTCGCATGGTTTTGAAGCAGGAAGTGCAGTGGATCTAGTGATGCTGCTAACATATCACACACAAAAATGGAAATATCTTTATTAATTATTATTTATTATATAATTATGCAAAAAAAAAAAAAAGTAAAATTGCAAAAATACTCAGGAAAGCAATTCCTATCAATTTACCTTAAGTTATTTTTGGACCACAGTTCCCCTTTAAAGAAAAAAGACTTGGGGTACTTTAAAAACATTTTTTAGTTCTTCAAAAGAAAGGATATCTACATCACGAATAATATCTTCTATCCTTTTAATACCCATTCACTCCCATTCTTTAGCAGAGCATAGTTGTTTAAGGTGGGGAAACATATTTTATACCACCCCTGGAATACCTGTATATCCCAATAGATGGTTGGTTTCTGTCCACACTCTGACCGCCTGTTTATGCAGGTAGGGGCCATTTCCCATTATATGTCCCACTGGGTGACACAGGTAATAAAGTCTGACCTTAGATATGGTGACAGCATTAGCTGCCATGGAGCGTTTAATTTCAGTTGGCTGGCTAGATAATACATTTGAAAATTAGGCAGAGCTAAACCTGAATGGTCTTTTGGGCATTCTAGTGCAGATAGTTTTACCCTGGCTCTGCCAGATATCCATAGAAAAGATACAAACATACTATTTACCCGTTTAAAGAGGGATTTGGGGATATACACCATTGTATAAGAAAGAACATAGAGTAACTTGGGAAGGAGTACAATTTTAATTAGATTAATTTTCCCCCATATATTCATTGGTAGGTTTCTCCATTGAGTTGTTTTGGTTTGTACCACGTCCAACAGAGGGCCTATATTCAGGTCATAGAATTTGGTTTGGTCTTTAGTTATCTGTATGCCCAAGTATTTAAAATAGGGTACTATTAGAATGGGGTATGATAAATTTATAGTTGAATGTGGGATTTAGTCTATGCAATATAAACATGACTTATCCCAGTTCATATATAGACCGCTAATGGGTTGAAAGTATTGATTGATATCTCTTTATCTAACTCTAGTTGTTGAGTTTCAGATATTGTGGGGAAATCAACATTTTCTAAATAACCATATACTTATGAGTATGGAGTTTTGGTTTCGTATAAGTGCATATAATATGAGCGGAAATGTTCATGTATATTTTTAGTGTCTGTAACAATTCCTTTAGTAGGGTCTCTGATAGCTATAATTGTTTGAGTATTAGATATGTTATGTGTTAGGGCTACTAATAGTTTGGCAGATTGGTTGCCGTTTTCGAAAAATGTTTCTGAAAGAATTGTTTACAGGCTGCCTTTTCTATTAGCATTACTGTGTATTGTCTTTGAAGAACTAACCAGTTATTTCTATGGTCTGTTGAAGTGTTCAAACTGTATTGTCTCTCAGCTTCTTGTACTTTGGCTGCTAGTTCATCTTCATCTATTCTGGAGCTTTTCTTAATATAGGAATTTGTGTAAGCATCCACGGAGAAATGCCTTAAAACTATCCCATGTTATGTGAGTTGTACAATTATCATTTAATGTGTGTGTTTCCCAAAATAGATCAATTTGTTCTAAAATCGTGTCTGGTTCTTGTTTCAGGGAAAGCCAAAATGGATTAATGTTAGTTTCATTTAGGTGGTTAAAGGAACACTAAACCACAAGTACCTTCCATATGTTTCTATTATTCATAGGGAGGTTAGAATGCGTATTCCCACCTCCCTGTGAATATTAGGACGCCAGGGGACACTGGAACTTATCTTACCGCCGCTCCACTCGCAGCTGCTTCTGAACTGACAGCCACACTGTCCCGACCAAGCGCCTATCTTTGGTGCTTATACAATAGATAGACGCGCATCTTACAGCTCCTCACTCCTGCTGCGTTCTCTATACCTGGCACCCATGGCTGTGGTTGGCTGCCTCTCAGCCAATCGCAGCCGCTGCTGCCGGTCCGGCCCCCTGCTTGTAGTTCCATCAAGCAGGGAGCTGGATCAGAACGCCGCTGGAGCG
Organism: Hymenochirus boettgeri; assembly: GCA_019447015.1. Taxonomy (NCBI): domain Eukaryota; kingdom Metazoa; phylum Chordata; class Amphibia; order Anura; family Pipidae; genus Hymenochirus; species Hymenochirus boettgeri. The sequence continues at coordinate 124,322,792 of CM033470.1, forward strand.
AGGGGCTGTTAGTAGTATTGTGATTATAGATTTCTCTCTTTTGGGGTTAGTTGATGGCCACATTTCAGTGTCCACCCATCCATATTATATACGGTTTTAATTAGAGGTTAGGCTTAGGCTTTTATATTTGTGATCATTTTGAACTTTCTTCTAAAATGTTTTTTTAAAATACAGTTCTGATTTAATCTCTTGATTTTACAGTTTATGAAAAAAGGGAAATATTAGAAACTGCATTTTAAATCTGAATCAAGAGTGCCACAAGCATACTTACAGCTAAAACATTCTGCCACTTCCATTTTACTTCTGTAATACACCACAAACTACATTTTTGAAAATACACACAGCTTTATAGTGGTTGTATTATTACGTTTTACATGCAGAAATATAGGCACAGTCCTTCATAGACATATTCACTTTTAGCAGACTCTTAGGACAATTAACTCACCTCAGCCCTGCTACATTTTTGGGGTTGGTTTTACCCAGGGTGAGGTCACCCCTCTAGGTTTAGCCAATATAATGCAAACAAACCTTCAATACTTATCTGTAAGAGCCCTAGTCAGTTTCTGGCCTTTGTCAGATTCTGCAGCCTTCTCCAAGTGCAGCATTTTCTAAGTGTAGGGCTAAATTAACACCAGAATTATCTAGGGCAACATCAGGATCACTTTTCATCTTTCCTGACACCATCTTATTGTCATTACAGGTATGAATCTGCTGCACCATAACTCTCCACTGTGCATCACTTCATTTGATAGACTGTATTTTTACTGGTATGAATCTGCTGTACCATAACTCTCCACTGTGCATCACTTCATTTGGTTGACTATTTTTACTGGTATGAATCAGCTGTACCATAACTCTCCACTGTGTATCACTTCATTTGCTTGACTGTATTTTTACTATTATGAATCTGCTGTCTTATCTCATAGTCTAGTCTGGTTGTTTATTGGGCATTCTCCATTTGTTTGATCCTCACTCTGTTTTCATTTAATTTGCCTGTCTCCTCTTAGCCCCTCCTACACTCCAGCTGAATAGTATTACTAATTACACTTATTACTAAGTGTAGGTCTGAATTAACACCAGAATGTAACCTGAAGTGCCTGACACCAAACTCTGTTTTGGATCAGACCATTAAACCCTTCCCACTGTATTATTACATTGCTCTTTTTCTGCATGGTTACCTCCCTACTCAGCTCCATCACCTCACTGCAACACCCCAATGTTGGTATTTCTTTTTTCATCACACTCAATTTTATCCTCTTCCCTTCTTTCCCACCATGAACTGCTTTCCATTGTCAAACACCCCCCAGCTTCCTCCACTACAAGACAAACACACAGTCCATTTAAATCCCACTCTTACCTCCTCTCGTTCTCTCTCCTGCTTCTACTTGCAGCTGGTGATATCTCCCCTAATCTAGGCCCCTCTCCCATACCGCACTTGTATGATCAACCCATCCTAATGTCTACTGCCCGTAACGCTCCTTCGTCCACTCATACCCTAAACACACACAATATCAGTAATGTACCTCTCCTTTCCCTTCCCCCTGCTCCTATAGCTGGGGCCTTGTGGAATGCATGGTCTGTTTGTAATAAACTTGCACACGTACATAACCAATTTATCTCTAACTGCTTTACTTTTCTTGGTCTTACCGAAATATGGCTGTCACCATCTGATTCGGTCTCACCTCCCGCACTCTCGTATGGTGACCTTCACTTCAGCCACACCACCAGACCCAATAATAAATGTGGTGGGGGAGTTGGTATTCTTCTCTGTGAGCTGTGTACATTCAAACCCATCACACCCTTACCAGCCCTTTCCTGTCTATCTTTTGAGTTCCACTCAGTCCATGTTTACTCTCCCAAACCCCTACAGATTGCGGTTATTTATCGACCACCCAGCGCAACCACCTCTTTCTTTGACCACTTCTCTGCTTGGTTGTCCCACTTTCTATCCACTGACATCCCCTCAATTATCTTAGGGGATTTCAATATCCCCATCGATACCAACACCTCTGCTGCCACTAAACTTCTCTCTCTTACCTCCTCCCTTGGCCTTACCTAATGGTCCTCTTCCCAGACCCATTGTAATGGGCACACACTGGATCTGGTCTTTACCCGCCTCTGCTCTCTACCTAACTTCTTCAACTCTTCCTTTCCTCCTTGTCCGATCATAATCTTCTCAAATTGAATCTTGTGTCATCTGTCCCGGCCATAAACCCTAACAACCAAATGTACAGATGTAGGGACCTGAGTAATCTCAACCCCCATTCGCTCTCTATCCCTCTCCAACAACTATACTCTATGCCCTCCTTCTCTGACATAAACCTAGCAGCTGTCCACTACCATAAATAACACTGTTTCCAATGCCCTTGACTCTGTTGCTCCCTTATCCACCTGTCGCCTTGATCGCAAGAACCCACAACCATGGTTTACAGACCAGATTAAAAAGTTGAAAAGGCACTCCCGTATAGCCGAGCGAAGCTGGCGCAAAAGTAACAAAAATATTGACTTTCTCGAATTTAAAAGTGCCCTTTGTCGGATCAGAAGTGCTTTATCCTTAGCCAAACAAAACTACTTCTCTTCACTTATATCCTCCCAATCCCAATAACCCCAAACAGCTCTTCAAAGTATTCAACTCCCTGCTCTGTTCACCACCTCCTCCGCCTACCCCGTTTATCGGATGATAAAATAGCCTCATATTTCATAGAGAAAATCAAAAACATCCGAAGTGGTTTTCCTGTGCGCCCTAACTCCTCCCTACAGCTTTGAACCACTACCATTGCACTGCCCAACCTCCCCTCGTTGCTTATCCCCTCCATCTCTACCTCTACCACTGCACTGTCTAGCCTCCCTTCATTGGTTAATCCCTTTACTTGCCCCCTAACGAGCTTCACCACTATAACAAAACAGGGACTTTCATCTCTCCTATCCAAGACACATCTCACCACCTGCCCCCTCAACCCCATTCCCTCTCATCTTATTCCCCCTCTTTCTTCATTCCAGCCCTAACCTCTCTTTTTAACTTGTCCCTATCCACTGGTATTTTTCCCTCTATATTTAAACATGCCTTTTTATCCCCTATACCTAAGAAACCCTCCCTTGACCAGTCTGCTCTTTCCAGCTACCGGCCTGCCTCCCTTCTCCCTTTTGCTTCCAAACTACTGGAAAGACATGTCTACGCTGACCTGGTTTGTCACCTGTCTGCTAACTCTCTCTTTGACCACCTCCAGTCAGGCTTCCGCCCTAAACACTCTACAGAAACTGCCCTCACTAAAGTAACCAATGATCTACTTAGTGCTAAATCTAAAGGTGAATACTCTTTGCTCATTCTTCTTGATCTGTCCTCTGCTATTAGTACTGTTGATCTCCCTCTACTTCTTCAGATCCTGGCCTCCTTAGGTATCAAGGACGCTGCACTTTCTTGGCTACCCTCCTATTTCTCTGGTAGGACCTTTAGTGATTTTTCACTCGGTACTCTGTCCTCTCCTTTTTTCCATCTACACCTATGGCCTTGGACAACTCATTAGTTCATTTAGGTTCCAGTATCATCTGTATGCAGACGATACCCAAATTTACATCTCTGTCCCGGATCTCTCTACACTGACATCCCAGGTCCCCGACTGCTTTAGTGCCATCTCTGCCTTCATGTCCTCCCGCTTCCTCCAACTAAACATGGACAAGACTGAATTTGTACTTTTCCCACCCTCACTATCCCTCACTAGTTTTACTATTAATGTTAACAACACACCCATATTCCCAGCTCCTCATGTCCACTGCCTGGGAATAACGCTAGATTCCGATCTTTCCTTCAAACCTCATGTTAATTTGCTTGCCAACTCCTCTCGGCTCCAACTCAAAAACATCTCCCGCATTCGACTCTTCCTCTCGAATGAAGCTACAAAAATCCTAGTCCATGCCCTAATCATATCCCGACAAGACTACTGCAATCCATTCTCAACTCTGCTGCCCAGCTCATTCATTTTTCTTCTCGCTTCTCTAATGCCTCTCCTCTCGGTCAATCCCTTCACTGGTTGCCTATCACGCAAAAGATCCAATTCAAACTGCTTACCTTATCCTATAAAGCACTATCCACAGCCCCTCCATATTTCTCAGAGCTGATCCAGCGATACCGTCCCAGGAGCAACCACCGCTCCGCAAATAATACCCTCCTCTCATCCACCCTTGTCACCTCTTCCCATGCCCGCATTCAGTACTTTACTCGTGCTGCCCCTCTGCTCTGGAACTCCCTTCCTCTGTCTGTCCATCACTCACCATCCCTTAACATATTCAAACATAACCTTAAAACCCATCTCTTTAGTCTAGCATATAACCTGGCCTAAACATTACCCCTTTTACCACCCAATATGATCCAACCCGCCTTTCACACTCCACTGCCAATCTACTTACAGCCTACTGATTCCCGTCACCTTATGGCTCACCCACATATCCTCTAGTCATATAACAAAAGACTAGTTAAACACAGCAGGCCTAAAACCCCCTTGCAGTCATAGATACAGTCAACCAACTTATCTGTCCAGTCGGCAGGTGATCCAAGGTAACACCATGGGGGTGACAGTAATACTGTGTGTGCAGGTCAGGAGGTTCCACATGGAGAGGTAACAGCCATCAGAAAACACAATATGCGTTACGCCTCCGCTCGAGGCTTTCTCAATAGCGTGTGGTAATGCGGCGCGCAGGCATCTATATGAAAATCCAAATCTCGCGATACAATGGGATGGCATGGTGACGCCATCCCGGAAGCGCGGAAGAAATCCACAATTCTGATCTGCATACACATACAAATATGAGTGGGAGGGGCTAAACAGGGGACATATGTCTGCACACAGAAGTGTCAGACTCCACCCCCCAAGGGAGAGCAGTACTACAACACCCATGATACCCTATAAAGTCAGTGATCGCTAAATTGGAAGTCAAATAGTCATATTGTAAAGTCAATAGATGCCTAGCAAAGCCTACTAGGCTAAATACAATACATATATACAAATATACAATTAAAACAATAAAAAAAAAAAAAATATATATATATATATATATATATATATATACACACATATATATATATATATATACACACATATATATATATATTCTTTGACACCATAACATAGACCTCCAGCAGTGTGTATGCATTTGACATTTGTATCCTTATTGTGTTTCTCCATATATGGTATCTTTTCTTAGATCTATATGTACCCTAACTAAATGGTTTACCTTGCTAAGGTCCACTTACCTTGTTTAAATAGGTTTTCCTACACTTGATTTTATAGTTTAATTGCAGCGAATATCCCAGCTTGAGGATTCCTTGAATCCACTGCCACAGCAATTCCAGCAACATTGGAGATAACTCCAGGCTACACAGGCTAAGTTCTTGGGGTTGCAAGAGGGAGCGAGGGTATATGCTTGTGAAGGTTCTCATTCATCCAGGTCATGGTATATCTGTTGTATTCAATTAGATCAACTGGACTTGAAATGTAGTTCTTGAAGACGTTTCGCTAGTCATCCGACTGGCTTTCTCAATTCAGAATGACTTGTACAAGAATCTGTGGCAATTATGTACCCTGTACCATGTATGCTAATTGGGATTTTCCAGGGTACATAATTGCCACAGATTCTTGTACAAGTCATTCTGAATTGAGAATCCAGTCTGATGACTAGCGAAACGTCTTCAAGAACTACATTTCAAGTCCAGTTGATCTAATTGAATACAACAGATGAGCGAGGGTATAGACCCCACAAACTATTTAGTACACTGACTCAAAACCCATTTTGAAGACAAAGGCCTCTCCTTTGTTTTTACTATTGAGCACGCACACCACATTCCCCCCAAACCACTACCACCAGGACTAGACCTGAGACCCCTGAACGTGTTTCTCTAAATGCTTAAAGGGGAACTATATTTACATTTTTGTGTGTGATATGGCAGCAGCATCACCAGGTCCCCTGCACTTCCTGCTCAGTCATTCTGTCCTGTGTCTTCTCCTCCCCTTTGCAGCCCCCCTGGTCCCTCCCACTCATGGACCCCATGGTCCTTTCAGTTGCAGGCCCCCCCATGTCCATTATCTTACAGCGGGCAACCTTCTTGGAATCCGCCAAGCTGGAATACCCTTACTTAATTATCTACCCTGCCAAACGTTGGGTAATAGATAGAACAATAAAATTATTTGAAGATCCTCGGGAGGCGGTTCGGTGGTTAGACACCAGATAACCTATCAATAACTACCAAAAGGTACCCTTGCTGACAATAAAGATATTTCCACTTATGCACGTGGATGTACCATACTGAACCAAGGTAAAATTACTTCATACTTCGTACCTGTCTGTCCCTGCTCATGTCACTATAGACTTCTTTTTTTTTTAATTTGCTTGCTACTATTACTTGAACGTTACCTTTTTCTAAGGCTGAACCTCCCCTGCAAAGACTTTAACCTGCACCAGCCATTATTGCTACCATAAGCCTCTCTCTTCCTCCTAACCCTTCCATTCTGAATGTGACTGCATGAACTTGCTCGGGACTTTGATTCAAATGTGGTGCAACCTATTGGACCTACATTCCTATATCCCTAGTTAAATAAATAACAGCTGAATAGAAGGCACATGGAACTATCAATGGAATCCATTAGCATGAATGCAACCCTCCTTAAAAGAAATTTATGAGCGCAACAGAACTTTGTTGAAAACCCACTGATATACAAGGTTCTCTTATATAATGTTGTTAAATGTGTATCACTGGTTTACAACTTTACACAATTGTTAAATTGTAATGGAGGTAGTATTGTTTTATTTGGCTAATATTCCCTACTCCATATCCTGTTTTTCTTTCTTCTCACTCAAAAAAGTTAGCTATTGCCTAAATGGTTTAAAGGATTTGTACATTGCCCATTACGGGAAATTATAATTCTTCCTATATAACTGTACCATTTTTGTTTATCTGTCCCCTATTTCTTTAGATATTCAGTCTGAAACATCTTACATTTCAGCTGTCCAAGTGTCATCTTAGTATCATAAACAGTTCTGTTATGTATAGTATTGCTGTAGCTGGAATGGTGACAGCTGTGAAATAGTATAGTATTTGAGGTTGAATAAAGACATACGTCCATCCAGTCCAACCCACCTAGCAATATCTTCATTTCCTGCCTGTGTGGATCCAGAGGAAGGAAAAAAAAAAAAAAACACCAAATTTATGAAGGGGAAAAAAATTCCTTCCTGACTCCAAGTGGCAATCGGAAATTTCCCTGGGTCAACTCTACTTTATTTATCAATACCAGTAACTTGCAACATTCCTTGTTTGCAGAAACTCATCCAGCTTTTTTTTTTTTAAACTGACCAGTGAACCTGCCATAACAACATCCACTGGAAGACAGATCCATAGCTTTACCGTTTTCACAGTGAAAAACCCTTTCCGAACTTGCAGCCTAAACCTTTTTTCTTCAAGTCTTAAGGGATGTCCTCGTGTCCTCTGACATGCTCTATTGGTGAACAATGCCCCAGATAGTTTATTGTATGGCCTGTTAATGTATTTATACACAGTAATCATAATCCCAAGCAAGCGCCTTTTCTCCAGCGTACATAATTGTAACTTTTCCAGTCTCTCTTCATATTCAAGCTCCCCCAATCCCCTTATTAATTCAGTTGCCCTTGCCCAAAGTTTTGTGTCGTCAGCAAACACAGAAACCTTGCTGACAATACCCACTTGCAAATCATTAATAAATAGATTAAATAGAAGCAGCCCCAACACAGAACCCTGTGGCATAATGATGAAGCCCCATTAACAACTACTCTCGGCGTATTATTCATTAACCAATTTCCTATTCATTTACAAATGTGCCTCCCCAGACCAACAGACCTTAGCTTATACATTAGTCGCCTATGGGGGACTGCATCAAAAGCCTTTGCAAAATCCAAGTATTCTACATCTACTGCTATGCCAGATGTGGCCCATATTGAATCTGCTATGCAGATTCAATATGGGCCATTTCCTTCTAAAATTGACCAAAAACGAACCCCTTTGTTTTAATAAAAAGAAGAAGCTCCAAGCAAAATTAAAAAGTAAAAAAGGGGGGGAAAAAATACAGTTTTATTCATAGACCTTAAGGTACAGTATACTACCAACTATATAACCTTCTAATACATTAATCTAAAATTGGCTGGCCAGCCACCATTAACATTAACACAATAAGTTAATACTTAATACCATTTAAAATTGCTATTATAAAAACAACATTTTTTTCTTTATGAAACTTATGCCCAAGTCCAGATTAGGTGACTTATTGGAATTGTAACAATGTCTCTCAGATGACTAATAGTGAAAAAAGATCTTAAATTTGTAAAACTGTCTCTCAGATAATTAAGAAATTTCAGGTTAACGTGGGTTTTAGACGGATTTTAGAGCACATCGCCATTTCCAAATGTTTTTGAAAATAGTGCCGTGCTATAGATCCAAAACCCCTACCGTTAAGTTTTGCGCTACATAGTAGCGCGACACTTAAAGGGTATGTCCACCCTAAATATCAAATTTTAATATGTGATCCCCCCTGGGCTCCCAGCCGCTATGTTTTTTTTTTTAGAAAGCCCCCCAAACTCTACTTACCTCCCCTCTTTCCTCCGCTGCGCTCCCGGCCCTCTGCTTGCGAGAAAATGGCAGTAAGCTGCCGGCAGCTTACTTCCGCGTAGGAAAGAGGAGAGGTAAGTAAAAGTTTGGGGAGCTTTCTAAAAAAAAAACATAGCGGTTGGGGCTGGGAGCCGAGGGGGTATCACGCTAGGGGGAGGGAATCGGGAGAGGGAGCGGGAGGAGAAGGGCTGCAGTACGCATGGCAAAAATCTACCTGAGGCCAGGTAGCAGGCAGTGTCCTATATGGACTCTGCTAGCCTCCTGGTGGGCAGTTTTTGGCACTTTGGGGGGGGACTACAGGAGAACCAGATGGAGCTGGGATGTGAGGTAAGGATTAAACTACACTACATGATGGGGCCAGTAGGGGGGATTATAGTTTTGGGGGTGGACATGCCCTTTAACGGTAGGACGGGAGACGTTAAACCCACGCTCTTACCTTAGCCCGATCCCGCGATGTAATAACTGACGTAATCTCGTTTATGTCTTATTGTATCACGGGATCGGGCTAAGGTAAGTAACGCGGCGTCCAGAATTGGATCTCCCCGCAAATTTCTACTTACTTCCGGCGTCCAGAATTGGATCTCCCCGCAAATTTCTACTTACTTCCTCATAAAAGCCAAGCAAGTTAGTTTGAAGATCTATTCCTCCTAAATCCATGCTGGTTACTACCTTTAATGTCAGTCCTCTAGAATATGTTCCCTTCCCTTATTAAACCACTTCCCCACCACTGAAGTTAAACTTACAGGCCTGTAATTACCCGGTTGTGAAAGACTACCCTTTTTGAATATTGGAATAACATCAGCCTTTTTCCAATTAAGAGGCAAACACCTGGACATGAGGGAATCTGCAAAAATAAGAAACAATGGCTGAGATTAAACTGAACTTAGCTCCCTAAGTACCTCAGGATGTATTTTATCCAGTCCAGGAGATTTATTAATATTAACCTTATTTAGTTCTGTACCATATCCTTGGTTAACCAAAGTGCACTTAAATCTTTTATACCATTATTGCTACTATACTCTAGGATATCTGTACTTGGATCTTCTATAGTGTATACAGAGGAAGAAAAAAAAATTCAAGACATCCTCCGTAACTAACTTATCCCCATTAATTAATGGTGCCACATTTTCAGTCCTCATCTTCTTACTATTAAAAAACTAAAGCGTTTAAGAACAACACTATTTCTCTGCTGTGTCTCTGCTGTGTATTGCTGTTTAGTATGGACAGTTTTGTTGGGGCCGCGCAGTGTGCCTGCGCATGTATGGGATCTTGGGGAGCAGCCGCCCCAGGGGACCTATGTATGTGTCAGATGTGAGTGGGTTGCCCTTTTGGAATCTGAGCGGTACAGAGTCTAAGGGGTAAACTTGCAGCATTGCAGGACTTGGCAAACTGGGGGAAATGCAGGGACTGGCAGGGGCCAGTAAACTGGTGGGTGGAGATGGGGCAGAAGGTGGAGAAGGAAGATAGATTTGTAAGGGTCACCAGGGGAAGTAGGGGACGGAAGGATAGGGGGCTTCTTCCAGCTGGTCGATCCAACAGATTTGCCATTTTAGGTGAAGATGTGGAGGACGATGGCTCGGAAGCAGCATGTATGGAGCGGGCCTTTCCCTTGAGCACCCAGGGGGCGGCCATCTCCAATACAAGGGAGGGAGAACTGGGGGTAGGAAGGATAGACAGGGTGTAGTGGTAGGGGATTCTATTATTAGAAGGGTAGATAGGGTAATCTGTCGCCAGGCACCTGCATGCCGAACAGTGTGTTGTCTGCCTGGTGCTAGGGTTCGACATGTGGTGGATCGTGTAGACAGATTATTGGGTGGGGCTGGGAGTGGACCCGGCGGTCTTGGTTCACATTGGTGCCAATGACAAAGTTAGAGGTGGGGTGAGGTCCTTAAAAATGATTTCCGAGAATTAGGGGCCAAGTTAAAAGCAAGGACCTCCAGGGGTAGTGATTTCAGAAATACTACCGCAGCCACGTGCTACGCTAGGGAGGCAACGGGAGCTCAGGAGTATAAAAGCGTGGCTAGAGAGTGGTGTAAGGAGATGGGGTTTGGTTTTTAGAGAACTGGGTGACTTTTCTGTTGGCTACAGGCTCTTTAGTGGTGACGGATTGCACCTCAATGGTGGTGGTGGCAACTGTTTTGGGGAGAAGATGGCTAGGGGGTTGGAGGCGATTTTAAAACTAGGTATGGGGGGGGGAGGGAACGTTTAACTACACAGGGGTAGATAGAGAAGTTAGGGATCTGGGGGCTAGTAACACAACGGAGGGAGGAGAAGGAGGAGGGGGGAGCATAGAGGATAAGGAGGCATGTACGACCATGTATGGAAGTAAATCAATTGATAATCTAAAATGTATGTTTACAAATGCAAGGAGTCTGGCTGGAAAAACCGGCGAACTTGAAATAATAGCGTTAAAGGAAAGGTATGATGTAATTGGTATAGCAGAATCATGGCTTAATGATTCACACGACTGGACAGTAAATATTGAAGGATACTCCTTATTTAGACATGACCGAGTTAATAAGAAAGGAGGAGGAGTATGTATGTATGTTAAACGGGAATTGAAGCCAAATTTAAAAGATGGAATAGATGGGGGAGTAAACGATACGGCAGAAACATTATGGGTGGAACTGTGTACAGGAAGCAAGAAGGTAGGTAAATTAATTGTTGGAGTGTGTTATAAGCCGCCAAATGCCGGGGAAGAGGTGGAAATGAATCTCCATATGCAGTTGGCGAAGGCTGCTGGTATGGGGCATGTTCTGGTTATGGGGGATTTTAACTACCCTGAAATAGATTGGAGTAATGGAACTGCCAGCACCTCAAAAGGTATAAAGTTCTTAAATTTCCTATATGAGCATTTTCTTTCACAGATGGTAGAAGTTCCTACTAGAAAGAATGCGTTGTTGGATCTGGTGATATCTAATAACCCAGAGCTCATTTTGGAGATGAAGGTAATGGGAAGCTTAGGGAATAGTGACCATGATATAGTGTCATTTAATATAGGTTGCAGAAAACTAAAGTGCACTGGCTTAACAAAAACTTTTAACTTTAGGAAAGCTAATTTTATGCTTTTAAAGGAATCGCTCCTGCTCATAGACTGGGGGGAACTGTTTCTAGGTAAAGATACTGAGCAGATGTGGACCACTTTTAAAGGGATATTAAACTATAACATTTCCAAATCGGTACCTTTAGGAAACAAGTGTAAAAAAATTAGGTGCACTCCTGCATGGCTTAATGCTCAGGTAAAAAGGGAAATGGAAAAAAAGAAAAGGGCTTTTAAAATTTTGAAAGCAGAAGGCACAGAACAGGCTTACAGGGACTTCAAAAGTTGTAATAAAGAGTGCAAGAAAGCAATTAAACTAGCTAAAATAGAAAATGAAACACGGATTGCCGAACAAAGCAAGTCCAACCCCAAGATGTTTTTTAAGTATATAAATGGTAAAAAAATGAGGACTGAGAATGTGGGACCATTAAATAATGGAGCTGAGGTGGTTGTAGAGGATGCCGAAAAGGCTAATCTGCTAAACCGTTTTTTTACATCGGTTTTTACTGTTGAGAATCCTTACAGTAGGGATTGTAACAATGTGCAGGGAGGAAATGAAGAGTCTTCACATTGGATAACAGAGGATATGGTACGGAATCAATTAGACAAAGTTAATATCAATAAAGCGCCAGGACCAGATGGATTGCATCCTAGGATTTTAAAAGAGCTTAGTTCAGTTCTAGCAAGACCACTGTGTCTCATCTTTTCAGATTCGCTTTTGTCTGGGGATGTGCCGCTGGATTGGAAAAAAGCCAATGTAATACCAATATTCAAAAAAGGTAGTCGTTCACAGCCTGGTAACTATAGACCTGTAAGCCTAACATCAGTGGTAGGGAAGGTGATGGAAACTTTGTTAAGGGATCATATCCTTGACTTTGTCTCCAGAGATCATCTTATTAGTAGTAGTCAGCATGGATTTATGAGAAATAGATCATGCCAGACAAATTTAATTGGTTTTTATGAAGAAGTGAGTAAGAAGTTAGATTCAGGCACAGCTGTGGATGTGGTATATTTGGATTTTGCAAAAGCCTTTGATACTGTGCCACATAGGCGACTAATGTATAAACTGAGGACTGTTGGCCTTAAATTAAACATTTGTTCATGGATAGAGAACTGGTTATTGGACCGCAAACAGAGAGTGGTGGTTAATGGAGCTACATCTATATGGGCTAAAGTTCTAAGCGGAGTTCCTCAGGGTTCTGTACTGGGGCCGCTTCTGTTTAATCTGTTTATAAATGACTTAGAAGGGGGCATTGAGAGCAAGGTCTCTGTGTTTGCTGATTACACTAAATTATGCAGAGCTTTGGAAACTTCCAATGATGTGCAAGTGCTGCAAGCAGACCTAGATAGATTATCAAAATGGGCAGCAGAATGGCAGATGAGATTCAATGTTGATAAATGTAAGGTGATGCATTTGGGATTTAATAATCCCTGTGCCACCTACACCATAAATAACTCTGTGTTAAGTGCATCTGAAATGGAAAAAGATTTGGGGGTTCTGGTAGATAACAGACTTAGCTGTAGCAAACAATGCCAGGTAGCAACAGCTAGAGCTAGCAAGATATTGTCTTGTATAAAGAGGGGAATGGAATCAAGAGAGAAAAATATTATTCTCCCTCTTTACAAGGCACTGGTAAGGCCACATTTGGAATATGCGGTGCAGTTTTGGAATCCCATATACAAAAGGGACATCTTGGAAATTGAGGCAGTTCAGAGAAGGGCAACTAAATTAATAAGGGGAATGGAGGGGCTTGAATATGCAGGCAGATTAGACAAGTTAGGGCTGTTTACATTGGAGAAGCGGCGGTTGCGTGGGGACATGATAACCTTATACAAATATATTAATGGCCCATACAGTGAACTCTCTGGTGCATTGTTCACTAATAGGTCATATCAGAGGACTCGTGGACATCCTTTAAGGTTGGAAGAAAAGAAGTTTCATCTTCAAGTTAGGAGAGGTTTCTTTACAGTGAGAACGGTGAAACTGTGGAACTGTCTTCCAGCAGAGGTGGTAATGGCAAGTTCATTGAATAACTTTAAAAAAGGCCTGGATAAGTTTCTAAAACTAAAAAATATTGAGAATTACTGGTATTAATGCATATAGATCTGGTTGATCCAGGGATACTTTCCGATTGCCGTTTGGAGTCAGGAAGGCAATTTTTTTTCCCCCATTTTTAGACTGGGGGTTTTTTGCCCGATCCTCGGATAAACTGTGAGTAGGGTTAAAAAAAAAAAAAAAAAAGTGAATAGGTTGGACTTGATGGACGAATGTCTTTATTCAACCTTAATTACTATGTTACTATGTTACTATGTTACTATTAATATACTTAAAAAAATGTTTAGACTTAGTGATTCCTTGTTCAGATATCCCAACTTCATTATTAATTTTAGCTAGTTTGATTGCTTTCTTACACTCATTGTTACAGTTTTATAATCCCTAAAAACTTAAAGGGTATGTCCACTGATAAAAACAACTTAGCCTCTAATAGCAGACCAAATAAATGTATTCACATACCCCAAAGTACAGCCTCCTAGGATCTGTGCAGAAGAAGTTATTCAGCTTCAGATGCCTGTACACATTACAGGCATCTGATCGGCGTCATAATAGTCCACGCCAGCAGGAGATCCTCCAACGCGCGTTCACAATTCCCGCGCATGCGCAGAAGAATTCTTCCGTAGTCGGAAGAAATTGACCTGTGGTTTGCGTCTATCAGCCAATGGGAGCGTTAGCAGCATGTTCCCATGGCAACCTGAACTATGTGCGCGCGCTCGCGATCATCAGAAGTTAACTGTAGTGCTCAGTATGATAGCACTGACAGTGCCTAATAAAGAGTTTTAAAAAAAATGACTTGGGCGTTTTTGATAACAAACAGGACTACACCCACAGGTTAGTTTCTTGCATTGAACTTCTTATTTTTGCTTGATGATTTATTTTTATTTTAATATGATTTTAATATTGTGTGTGTGTGTCTGAGAGTCTATTTTAGTGTGTGTGAGTGAGAGTGCATGTGAGTGTGTATGTATGTGAGTGTGTGTGTGTGTGTGAGAGAGAGTGTGAGTGTATGTGTGAGTGAGTGTATATGCGAGTGTGTGAGTGATAGTGTGAGAGTGTGTTAGTGAGTGTGAGTGAGTGTGTGTGTGTGTCTGATAAAGTGTATCGCTTATGTGTGAGTGAGAGTGCATTTGAGTGTGTATGTGAGTGTGTGTGTATGTATGTGAGTGTGTGTGTGAGTGTATGTGTGAGAGTGTGAGTTTGTGTGTATGTGAATGAGTGTGTGAGAGTATGTGTGAGAGTGAGTTTATGAGTGTGTATGTGAGTGAGTGTGTGTGAGAGTATGTGTGAGTGTATGTGTGAGTGTGTGAGTGAGTGAGTGTGTGTATGCGAGTGAGCGTGTTTAAAGTCATTATTTTTGATTTATGATTTATTTTTATTTTAATATGATTTTAATATTTTGTGAGAGTGTGTGTGTGAGAGAGTGTATGTTAGTGTGTGTGAGTGTCAGTGTATGTATGCAGGTGAGTGTGTGTGTATGAGGATGAGTGTGTGTGAGTGTATGTGTGAGAGTGTGAGTGTGTGCATATGCAATTGAGTGAGTGTATGTGAGTGAGTGTGAGTGCATATGAGTGAGTGTGTGCGCGAGTGAGTGTTGTTTAAGTCATTATTTTTTATTTATCATTTATTTTTATTTTAATGATTTTAATATTTTGTGAGAGAGAAACTCCCAGCATGCCCTGTAAAATACACCTTCTGTGACACTCCCAGCAAGCACTGCAATACAGCTTGTAAAACTCCCAGCATCCCCTCTGATATAAATCAAATATATTCCATCTATCCCCCACCAATATAGTTTTTATAAAGCTTATTAACTTTTGACTTTATAAATATATATTTATACAATTGAAAAACACACAAGTCTCCCCAGCCTTCTTACATCAGTGTGTTACAAGCTTCTATCTTTCCTTTGTCTCTCCCTGCACTATCAGCTGTGAATAGATCATTCAGAGACAGGTAGAAAGGCTTTGTTTACATTTGGCTTCACTGGGGTCAAGTGGGAGTGGCAGAAATCATGAATATTTATGTGATGATGCGCATTGACTGACAGCCTGCCCAGCACAGTAGCAGAAACGAACAGAACTTCCCCTGGCTGCTGCAAAGAAACAGAGGACTTTTTTTGAGATAATAAAGGTAGGAGGGGGGTTGGGGGAAGGTGTACTATCAGATAGATTAAAAAAAAAAAAAAAACGTTTTTCCATCAGTGGAGATACCCTTTAAAGGTTTTAAATGCCTTTTTCTTCCTTTCCATTTTCCTCTTTACATCAGAATTCAGCAACATGGGCGCAGATTTATTTTTTTTACATTTATTTCCCAAGAGTATAAATTTAGATTTGAAATGGCTTAAAATGCCCTTAAACACAGTCCACTTCTGTTCAGTACCTTGTACCTTATCCCAGTTGACATTCTGAAGAGCTACTTTTAACCTTTTTAACCTGGGAAAATTTGCTTTCCCGACAGTTGGTACATGTGCATGAACTGCATGGTGGGCTATTCCCTCTTCCAATGCTGCCTTATAGGGATTACTGAACATGCTTGCCCTCACAGAGAGTCAGATAATGTGGCAGGGGACTGGATGACTGAGGGACTGAGCTTCAGCAAAACAACTACTGGATTGAAGCCGTGCAGCAACACAAACACACTAGAGTAAGTGCTGCTTACATGTATTCATTTATAGATTGTAATGGGGGAAAGTAATTATTTCAGTGAACTTCTCCTTTAAATTCTATTTACTGTTCATATTCTTCACTTGCAGCCCTATATTATTGGGTATTATAAAATGGCATTACTAATGTTTTTCCACCACTTTGATGGGTGTTTCCTGAGAAAACTACTGGCCACATGCCAGTAAGGTATTATTTGACATGGGATTAAATAATTCTCAATACAGAATGGTTTAAATAAAGTTGATTGAAACTAATAAAGTTTGATGATTCAAGATCTACCTGTATGAAAAAAGGGAGGATATGGAACTACACTTCACTACACTGCCTGAGGAAGTTCACTTGAGTGAAGCGTGTAGTAGTGACATCAGTACCCGGAACAAGACGGGGGATTGGAGATACTAATAGTCAAGTGACTGAGACCGGTTAAGTGTGGACCGGCAGATTGCTAGTGTAAAGCTTGAAGAGGTCACAAGAGATACCCATACAAGGATCCCAAGAGCTGCAGCCAAGCCAAGGTTTGACTATTTGGAACGGTCTGGGGGCAGAAGTTTCTTTTAGCTCTTATCGAAGTGGTAATGTATGGATTTTACATATCTTAAAAGCTGTATGCAGGATTTTATGTGCGTGCACACTTTAAAGCTATCTTTTTACACCATTATGGTTAACGCTGCAGCCTCAGGTATATAGAGGCTGCATGTGAACTTTGAGTTACTATATGGAATACCTAGGGACATATGTCATTCATTTAATATGGACTTTCAGTTTTTTTACACCATACACAGTCCCATAGCAATCCTTATACACAGAACCATTGAAATTCTTATACAAAAGCACATAGAAAGTCTCATACACAGCCCTATAGAAAGTCCGATACACAGCCCCATAGAAATCCTTGTACACAGCCCCATAGAAATCCTTACAAACAGCCCCATAGAAATCCTTATAAACAGCCCCATACAAATCCTCAAACACAGCCCCATACAAATCCTCAAACACAACCCCATAGAAAGTCCAATACACAGCCCCATATACAGATGTGCCCTGCATACCTTTCTGTGCAGCTTTACATTTATCTTGCAGTCTGGGCTGATCTATGAGTGAGCAGGACAACAACCTCCTAACCCACCAAAACCAAAAGGATTCTGTGTGTATAGTATACAGCTTTTGTTTTCCCAGGGCTATGTGTTTTTGTCCAGCTGCTCTTTCAAACATCCAGATCAGCCCATCCCCGAGTATAAGAGACTTTCAGGATAATTTTAAAGAAAAAATGTCTGTCTATACGGTATGTCTGATTATTAGTGTTTCTTATGTATTTTATATTTTTCTGTATTGTTTATGGCTGGCCAGCTATCATTTTTCATCTAGGGTATATGTATTCTTATAGGGCTATTTGGCTGCTTGATATTAGACTTATTTATCAAATATTTCTTCTTATTCCCGCTTGTTTATTGGGAATTATATATTATTTTATATACTGCCTCCTAATACCTGAAGAAATTTGTCTGGTAACTTCAGTGCCAGAAATGCACTTTTACTCTTAATCATTTAAAGGGCAACTGTGGTCACAAAACAAGTTAGGGTTAAATGAAAGCCTGCAGTATTTCCTTTAAACTGAGCCAACAATCACATCTCTGGCTGGAGCCTCTGAGAAATGATAGTGGGGTGAATGTTCAAACTTCCTGCTTCCAGTAGGTTGAGTGACATCACCTGACCTCTGCCGGCCCTTCTCCCTTGGGGGAGAAGCATGCTCAGTAAAGAATTATTGCTGGGGAAATCAGGAAGTACTTGAGGAAAAAATTGACAGTTGAGAAGGGGAGCCTATTAATGCAGGCAAAGGCTGATCACATGACTACAAGCTGGTCACATGGCTAAAAACAGGAAGTTTAACCAGGAAGTTACATTGCTGAACTTTTGCAGCAATAACTTCTCACAAAGTTTATCTAGAGATGTGATTTAGGTTTTATTTTGAAGGTGTAATGGAAGGCTTCTTATATAATTCTTACTAGTTTGGAAGAATTTGAGACCATAGTTACCCTTTAAACACAAACTATTTTTATTACACCACAGAGGTTTTGACTCTGGAAAAAATTGTGTGCTTAGTGGACTTTTCAATGCACTGCATTAAAGGACAATAATACTCACCTTCCCTCCGCTCCTCTCCTCTTCCTTAGTCAGTACTTTCTACCCAGGGTGAGGACCTTAAACGCTAGGTCCTCACCCCTGGATTTTTCTTAACTTGCGGCATATACTTCCCGTCGGGTTTACTTAACTTGCGGCCCCCCCTCCCGCGACGAGGCCAATAGGAAGACACGCTCTGCAACGATTGTGCTTTCCTATTGGCCTCGTCACTGACAGATACAATTATTTGTTTCAGTGCAGCTACTAACAACCAGACAGTTGTGCCATAAGGCAGGGTAAAGGTCTTTTTCAGGATGTGGAGTTCCCATTAATAGATGTTTGCCCAGATATACCAGATATACCTCATTGGACAAAATACTTGAAATTGCATCTTTCAGAGATGCAATGAATGTGTCGCAACACTTTAATATATATTTTCAAAAAAACAAACGTTCACTGTTTTATTTTCTGTGGAATGCATTAGCTAAATAAAATTCAACACCTGCATTGAAACCAGTGCCGTTAACTCTATATAGTTTCTAACTGTGAATATATGAGTGCTTAAAGAACTAAACACCATGGGAAATCCAAAGCAACCAAGCATGCCTATAGCAGAAAAAAATTACCCCCTACTGTTCAAGTTTTGATATCTTCCAATGGATTTATTTTTACTGTGCAATGAACATTGCATATTAAGGAAAGTAAATTCAGAATTAGGCATAGCAAATTATTCTAGCCTTCAGTCCTAAATCCCACAGTCCTGAAAATTGGAATCGGTCTTTAGTCATCATTAATATGAGGCAAAACTGCCCTACACATACTTACTTCTGCAGAAATTCCTCAAAACCACATAGTTTCAGCACATAGTCAGACACACTGAAATCTTCTAAGTCATCACTGGTGGAACACAAAGTCTGATAAATGAGAAGATCCACAGTTGAAGAACCTAGGCAAATTATAAAAGGTTTGTGGAATAAGGTAAAATGTGTATATTGATATTTATAATGAGCATGTTGTTTTAAGTGAAAAAAAGTAATTCATGTAATAAATACACCAATTTATTTATTGTTTCAACTGCAAAAAATCATACTGATGAATTTTATGAATAACACTGGCATTCCATAATAAACATAGTTCTTCCTGTCAGTTATATTAGGGATAATATGCTACCTACAGTGTAATATAAGAAGATTACGCCACTGAGGAGTTCCCTGACCAAATAAAAGCACGAGGTCGTTAGGCCGAGGGAACTCCTCGGTGAAGTAATATCCGTATATTATTCTGTAGGTAGGGTATTATTCCATATACCGTATATACTCGAGTACAGCCTGAAAACTTGGACTGGGTTTATACTCGAGTCACTAAGTTAAAGGTACCTGTAAGCGTCCTCTACATTCCGGCAGCCGCACGATCATTCCATGTACTGGCGCGCCAGCCAACGTTACTGCCCGGCACCAATTAGTGATGACGTCAGCCAGCGTGCGGATGCCGGAATGGAGAGGACGCTGCTGCCAGAATGGAGAGGACGCTGCTGCCGGAATGGAGAAGACACTTACCTTCAATGCCAGCAACAGGAAACCCTTGGATGAAGGAGAGCCCACAGGTCCTGGATGAAGAAGAGCCCACAGGTACAAACTGAACTGGGTGGGTGAGGGTTGCATTCAAGATGTTTGGAAACTACAACTCCCAGCATGCTTTATTATCTGGGAGTTGTAGTTTCCAAACATCTTGAATGCCAAGTTACTACCCTCGGTTTATACTCGAGTCAACAACTTTTATTAGATTTTTTAGGTGAAATTGGGTACCTCGGTTTATACTCTAGTATATACGGTAATACATAAAGTAAAAAAAAAGAAAAATCCAGCACAGGCATTCTGTCTCCGCCCTCCCCCCTTCCTGTATTAGTAATGTGATTAGAAGCCCATTTTTGTGCATACAAATGGTTAAATGCCGTTTCTATCTCAAACTTAAAGACAATAAACATCATCTCTCACCCTGTGCTGTTCCGGTTCGTTTCACTGACTGACTGAATTACTGTGCTGATAAGGAGGAGCAAGTGCATTCCTGTGAGTCCTAATGGACTCAGCCACTTGCTCCTCCTTATCAGCACAGTAATCCAGTCAGTCAGTCAGTCAGTGTACAAAAACGAGCTTGTTATCTACATTACTAATACAGGCAGGGAGAGAGAAATGGGGAGGTGCAGTGGAATACAGGAAGTCACTCAGTGACATCACTGAGTGACTGATTATATAGATTTTCGCCACTGCACCTCTCCATTGAAATGCCAGAGCCTTATATATTATATTTTTATTTGCCATCTTCTAATATCACTTATTGAAAAATATATAACTATATACAGTATTTATTAGTCAGGTGTGGAAAATTTAAGAATGCTTTTTAAAGTTTTATTTTTGTCAATTTACATAATGCAAATAAGACAACGGGATTACAGTCACATATATGATTACAATTATACAAAACAGGTTGCAATGATCATCAAGCTATCTATGGTCATCAAGCTAAACACCATTTCATAACTGAGCACAGCAAAAGGACAAAATGTAGGCTATATAAGTGACACCATTCCCAGGCAAAGTTTTTAAAGCTAACTGGGGTATAAAGATGTGAAGCACAAAAAACTGTGGACTGTAGAATCCATGTTTGGCCAAGGAACCATCAGCTCAGAAATGCCAGAAACCTTTGAGAGCCAGATACACCCATCCATTGTCTGCAAAATGCTGTCCAGAAGAAGTCTTCATGGAAGATTTGCAGCCAAAAAGCCTGCAAATCTGGACCTCTATATACTATTGGGAAATAGACACATTCATATGCCCAAATCTCATTTATACATGCAAAATTACAGATACAATTATTTATTATACAAGGCAAACAAAGTTTTAGTTGTGGCCGTCGTCTGATGTAACTAATTTGCTGGTGTGCTGCAGAATCCCCATTACAGATGTGACCACGGATTGGAGTGCTGACCTTCTTTGCTGTTATCTACACACTTTTCAAGTGCACCCATGCTAAAATACGAGATTTAACATGGAAAGAAAGACGTGCTGGATTCATACAATGAGAATCACAGTTTGATCAGGCTTACAGAGAGTACAAAAGCTGCAATAAAGAATGCAAGAAAGCAATTAAACTAGCTAAAATAGAAAATGAAATACGGATTGCCGAACAAAGCAAGTCCAACCCCAAAACGTTTTTTAAGTATATAAATGGTAAAAAGAGAAGGACTGAGAATGTGGGACCATTAAATAATGGGGCTGAGGTGGTTGTAGAGGATGCCGAAAAGGCTAATCTGCTAAACCGTTTTTTTACATTGGTTTTTACTGTTTAGAATCATTGTCCTTACAGTAGGGATTGTAATAATATGCAGGGAAGAAATGAAGAGTTTTTACATTGGCTAACAGAGGATATGGTACGCAAACAATTAGACAAAGTTAATATCAATAAAGCGCCAGGACCAGATGGATTGCATCCTCGGATTTTAAAAGAGCTTAGTTCAGTTCTAGCAAGACCACTGTTTGTCATCTTTTCAGATTCGCTTTTGTCTGGGGATGGAAAAAAGCCAATGTAATACCAATATTCAAAAAAGGTAGTCGTTCACAGCCTGGAAACTATAGACCTGTAAGCCTAACATCAGTGGTAGGGAAGGTGATGGAAACTTTGTTAAGGGATCATATCCTTGACTTTGTCTCCAGAGATCATCTTATTAGTAGTAGTCAGCATGGATTTATGAGAAATAGATCATGCCAGACAAATTTAATTGTTTTTTATGAAGAAGTGAGTAAGAAGTTAGATTCAGGCACAGCAGTGGATGTGGTATATTTGGATTTTGCAAAAGCTTTTGATACTGTGCCACATAAGCGACTAATGTATAAACTGAGGACTGTTGGCCTTGAAGAAAACATTTGTTCATGGATAGAGAACTGGTTATTGGACCGCAAACAGAGAGTGGTGGTTAATGGAGCTACAGCTATTTGGGCTAAAGTTCTAAGCGGAGTGCCTCAGGGTTCTGTACTGGGGCCGCTTCTGTTTAATCTGTTTATAAATGACTTAGAAGGGGGCATTGAGAGCAAGGTCTCTGTGTTTGCTGATGCGTTAAACTATGCAGAGCTTTGGAAACTTCCAATGATGTGCAAGTGCTGCAAGCAGACCTAGATAGATTATCAAAATGGGCAGTAGAATGGCAGATGAGATTCAATGTTGATAAATGTAAGGTGATGCATTTGGGATTTAATAGTCCCTGTGCCACCTACACTTATAGGGTGAAGGTATCCTCCTAGGTCGAGTCATTTATACTGATTACTACATTATGGCTTCATTGATTCATATATTCGTAGAGCCCCTGGATAAAGTGTTACTGAAATTAAACAGTTATTTATAACAATCCTATCTAGACACAACAGAGTTATTTTAACATTTCCCAATTCGTTTGGTCTATCTCTCTTTCCGATATAGTCGGGTTTCCTTCTGTACTGGGTTTAAGTTGCTATGAGCGTAGCGTAGTGATTGGTTTCCATGAACATGATCCATGGGGACCATTGTGTTACAAATTTAGTATTATTGTTTTGTATTGATGCTGTCAATTCTTACATTCGCATGATATGGTTTAGTTCTATAATCCATTCTTTGTTGGGTGAGCACGTTATTTGTTTCCAGTGTCTGGGGAGTACTGTTCTCCCAGATGTTAGGAAGAATCTTAGGAGGCTTTTTTTAGTGTGTGTAATTGAGCCCGGGATCATTTATAATAGTATGAATTGGGGTTCTGCTGAGATGTTGTTTGCTGTGATCGCGTTGTATACTTGTATGATCCTGTTCCAATATGGTTGCATAATCGGGCATGTGAGCCAGTTGTGAGTCATTGAGCCTTTGTCTATCATACATCTCCAGCATCTGTCTGTTGTGTTTGGTTAGATCTTTTGCAAAATTGTTGGGCATTTATACCATCTGGATAATAGTTTATAGTTTTCTTGTGCTTTGCATGAGGTTGATAAGCTGTGTGTTAAGGTAAAGCTCGTTTCCCATTGGGATTTGGAGTATTGGGTGTTTAGTTCTTTTTCCCATTTAGTGACATAGTTGGGTGTGTTGGGGTGTTTGTAATTTTGTAGGATCCGATATAGTTTTGAAATTGAGCGTTGAGGTGGGGATGTTGCTATGCAGAGTTTCTCAAAGTCTGATATCCTTCTGTGTGGCGGAAGTTTATTTTTTATAGATTTTATGTAGTGTGTTAGTTGCATATATTGGAATTGCTTTCTCTTATCGATATGGGTGTCTCCATATATTTCTTCTGTTGTTATTGGGTTGTTTTTATTCCATAATGAGATGATGAATGGATCATCCGTTTTGTCCATTTTAGAAAGGTTTTGGAGCAGAATCCTGGTGTGAATGATTTGTTATTCATTATAGTAGTTAATGGACCAGGATGGGTCGTTAGTTCTGCTGTTTTTAATTTTTTGTCCCATTGGTGTAGGATCTGAGTTAAGTAGAAGGATGCATTTGTGTCTGTGGGCCTATCCACCTTGGGCTTGCCCGGTAGGGTTTTTAGAGGAATAGTTGACAGTTTAGATATAATTTGAACCCATTGTTTATTTTCTTTGTGGTGAATCCAGTCCAAAATGTGTGTTAATTGGGCTGCTTCATGGTAGGTGTGGATGTCTGGAAGGCCCATTCCTCCCTTGTTTTTAGTTAAATTACAGTAGTAAATCCTGTGGTGTTTCTTTGCCCATATAAAGTTTAATATTGTCCGTTTGGCTGCTTGAAAGAAATCGATTGGAGGGGTGATTGGGATAGACTGAAAGATATATAAAAGTTTCGGAAGTGTATACATTTTAATTATATTAAGTCTACCGAACCATGAGTAGCATTTTTTATTCCAATTTTGTGAGTCGGAGGAGATACGTCTAAGAATTGGTATATAATTGAGTTTGTATAGTCTCGATAAATCTTTGGGCATTTTTGTACCTAGATATGGAATAGCTTCTGGTTGCCATTTGAAGGGGAAATTGGCTTGTATACATGTTAGTTCCTCTGGGGGGAGTGATATGTTGAGTCCATCTGATTTGTTGTAGTTTATTTTAAAATTATTGACTCTGTTGTATAGTTGTAATTCATGTAGTAACGAAGGAAGAGAGGTATGTGGTGAAGTTAGGAAAAGAAGGAGATCATCTGCATATGCTGCTATTTTCTATTGGTGGGTGTTAAGTGTAATACCTTTGATATTCGGGTTGTTTCGTATTGCATTGATGAAGTGTTCCATTGTCAGTATGTATAGTAGAGCGGAAAGGGGGCAGCCCTGGCGTGTGCCATTAGTGATCGGGAATGGTGTAGACAAAGTTCCATTTGTTCGTACTTTAGCCGTGTTCCGTGTGTATAGTGCCATAATTTTTTGGATGCAGTTATGTCCCATTCCTGTTTGCGATAGAAGTAGTTCTAAAAAAGGCCAATCTACTCTATCGAATGCCTTTTCGGCATCTAGTGCTATTAGGCATAGTGGGTTATGGTTTTTTTGAGCGTAATCTATTAAAGATACTGTTTTAATTATATTGTCTCTGGCTTCTCTGTTGGGTACAAACCCAGCCTGGTCTGTGTGTATCCAGTTAGGGATAAGTTCCTTCAGTCTTGTTGCTATTAACTTAGCATATATTTTAAGATCAATATTAATTAATGAAATAGGGCGATAATTACTGCAAAGTGTCTGATCTTTCCCGGTTTTAGGGATAACTACAATTTGGGCTTCTAGGGATTGTGGGGGGAATGGGTTGTTGGATGAGATGGCGTTGAATGAGTCCAATAAAAAGGGTGTAATTTCTTTTTTGAATGCTTTATAGAATAGAGCAGAGAATCCATCCGGACCTGGACTTTTTCCTGTGGGTAGGGATTTTATCGCTAATAAGAGTTCTTGGTGGTGGAATGGAGTCTCTAGAGTCTCTACTTGATTCTTAGTGAGCGTAGGAAGTGGTGTGTTGTTAATATAAGTAGCTTTCTCCTGTTGGAGGGAGTTGTTTGGTTGAGAATTTGATTGGGGGTTAACATTGTATAATTTGGCATAGAATTCTCTAAAGATGGATACGATCTCCTCCGACTTACAGGCATATTGACCCTTTTCATTTCTAATCTTTATTATGTTTAGGTTATTGCTTCGGGTATGTAGTGACCGAGCCAAGGATCTGCTGCATTTGTTGCTGAATTCATAAATTTGTCATTGTTTATAGTTCATTTGAATGTTGTAGATTGTGTCATGTAACTTTAAGAGTTCTTGCTTTGCTAGTTGTAGGTTAATGTAGTCTTTATCTGTTTTTGTGTGTTTATGTTTTGTTTCTAATGCCCATACTGTTTGTGTTAGTTTTTCTATGTGTTTTCTTTGTTCCTTTTTAATTCGTGATCCTTGTTGAATGAGTGTACATCTTATGACGCATTTCATTGCTTCCCATTTATATGGGGGTGCTGTGTTGTCTGAGGTATGTATTTCTTTGAATTCTAAGATCGTTTTTTGTATAGCTGCTATGCATGTAGAGTTATTTAGTAATTTGTCATTTAGTCTCCAGTTCCATCCTCCCTTTGTGCTGTTAGGGATTGTGAGTTTTAAAACGATGGGTGCACGGTCTGACCATGTGATGAGGCCTAAGGAAGTGGTTAGATTCCAGCTAAGCAATGGTTGTGTAATTAGCCACATATCTATCCAGCTATATGAGTGGTGGACATGGGAATAAAAGGTATAATCTTTATCCAGTGGGAAAAGAGTACGCCATGGATCTACTAAGAGGTATTCTTCCAGTTTATGTTTAAATCTCTTGAGGTCTTTATATTTGTGATTGGCCTGATGTGGAGTCGTATAGAGGATTGAGAGTGAGGTTAAAGTAACCGCCAATAATGACCTGACCCTCCTGTAATCTTGTAGTTTGGATAGGTATGTTAATCCTGTGTTTATTTGTTTGATGTTAGTAAGGTAAAAATTAGCTAGCATAACAATTTTGTTCTGTATGTTTATCTTGAGAAATAAGTATCGTCCCTCCTTGTCACTGAGGGAGTCAATTATTTGGATTTGGCATTTTTTGTGTATAGCTATGGCGACTCCTTTTGATCTTGTTGATGGGTTATTGCTGTAGTGCCATTTTGTGTAGTATTTGTTATGGATGTGTGGAGATGTATGTGTAAATTTAGCAATTTTTAACAGGATTACAAAGAAAACAAACGAGTATATGGTTGATTGGAGGGGAAATCAGGTGATAGGCCTTCCAGGTGTCCTGGCCATATATTTATGAGAAAACCTAGGGGCACTGTCTACATGTCTGGAGATTCACATAACACTGACAGTGATGATAATGATCTTACCAATAGGCCCAATGAAAGTGTCCAGTCTACCCCTTCTTTTTTTCAGGGGGTCACAACACGTTCAGGAACCTTGGGAGGTTCAGGGTAAAAACTCCCTGCATGCATGAGGGTATTCCTGTCAGTAGGCTTTGAAAACAGAGTGGACCCAATGGTATCATTCTGCTTATAGATCCTAAGGTCCAAATAATCGATTGTTCCACTGTGGACTGACATTGTTCATTTTACCAGTGATTCCAGTTTATTGAGGACCTCCACGAATTCCCTACATTCATCCACAAAAAGAACAGGTCATCTATGTATCGTTTATAGATGAGGATTTTATTCTGACACAGGTGGAGTATGTTCTCCTCTTTAAAACCTTTCCATACATGAATTAGCAAAGGATGGACCAATATTTGATCCCATGGTTGTCCACGGTATTTGTTGGAAAAACGAAGACTCAAAGCAAAGATAGCTGTATTCCAACGAGAACAACAAGTCCATCAGATACTCAATTACAAATCTGAACCCCCCTCAACTTGGGGGATAATTATATACAAACTTGAGACATCCCATGTCTTAAAGACCGTACCAGGAAGGTCCCCGAAATTCTTTGAGGATCTGTAGAAGGTGTTGACTATCACAGAGGGATGATTCCATTTCATCGCCAGTTAGATAGAAATGAATCAGTGTATGCGGTGACTGGTTTGAAAATAGATCCAAGCAATGAAGTTGACGCTGAAGTTTGTACACAATTATATCGTCATCCAAAGGATCATGCTTTAGTGTTGGGATGAATGAGAGGTCCCTACTTACTTACCAAACATACTCATGTTTAGTAAGGGGGTGTTTGCTGGCATTATAGATTACCTCCTTCTGGGTGGTTTGGGAGGCATACCCCTTACCTTTACCACCCTGGCCGTGTCTGGTGATCTTTCTGCAGCATTTTTTATTCTTGCTGTTGATCTCGTGGTCACCCCTAAAAAATCATTAGACCTAATATCAGATGATAGATCAGAATTTTGGGTATCCGTCTCGCTATCCGATGGATTGGATTCATCGGAGCTATCAACAGTTCTCAGAGATCTTCGAGTTTGTCTGCCTTTATAATTTGTAAAACCCACGATCTTGCCATAAAGCCAACCATACACAAAATTCTCCTCTGTTATATGTGCTCCCCTCTAGGTAGACTCCACAGGATCTTTGGCTCTGTATGGCATTCCTAAACAATGCCTACTTGGTTTCAGTCCAGAGAGAGACATTCAGAAAAATAAGTAGCCCTGGTGTTTCTTAAAAATTAACTTTGTATCCTGTTTTTACGGTTTGCAATTTTATATATTAACATGTTTTATACTTTTAGTAATTACTGTGTACTTAATGGTTTATATGTGTCACATTGTAACTTTTTAATCTGGCATATTGGCACTTTTGGATCAGCTTCTGTATATCATGCACTTTATGCAGATGACACTTTCTGTGGATATCAAGTTGGATAATGGATTCAATTCCAGCACAATAGGGTGTTACACTTTGCATTCTTCTTTAATAATCCTACTACCTGGGTTTTCCTTCAGGATATTAGGCTGGTTTCTATCCTATATTCCCACTTGGAGTACATGGGTTAACGTGGTATAGTGAATCACTAGGGGGAGGGTGGGGTGTGTGGCGTGGGAGTGCACTTACCTTTGTATTGTCCAGTTTCCATTGGTTCTGTAACCCTGATAACGGCCGCAGGTATCATGGCCGAAACGCGTACGTAACACAGACCTACCTTGTTGAAATAAAGATTTTTCCAAAAGTCCGTGGAGTGCTCCAGTGATTGGTTTACTTTGATGTCAGGACAGTAGTATCTGGGCATTACAGACAGGCACAGCATGAGAAGGATACCTTCCCCTATTGATAATATATATAGTAGGTAGTAGAACAGAAATGAATGCGTTAGGTTACACTGCTGTTTAAGGTCTGCAAAGGGTATTCATTTATTTTGCACTATAACTGGAAAGAAACAGGGAATGTCATTGCACTTTCACACTCCAGATGCACAAATGAGACTAATCTGGGCCACTTCCTATTATGCTAGAGTGGGAAATCACCAAGGACACCAAGACCAACTGGCAGATTGTGTTGCTGAACATTAAGCTCTTGGAATTGTATTCTGCTTTTGTTTAAGAAATATTTTTCAGTTCAGAGGGAAAATATTAAATGGTGGTGGTGGTTTATTATTGGGGTCATCATGAGGTGGAAGCACAACCCTTTGCTTAAAATATTTCAGTATTATTAAAAGTTGGGTAAGGTAAAGCTAGCTAGAGTGCTGCAAATTGGCTTAACCCTTGCTACCAATTAAAATGATATAAGTATACTCTGTATAGGGTTTAAAAGAAGGTGTATGGCATAAATACCATGCTGTGCTGAAATGCATGTAAACTTTCAAGGGATTTAAGATTCTTTTTTAAGTTGATCCATCCAATTAGATTTATTGGGAACTGCTTCAACACTTAAAGGGCAATAAGCAAAGGCACATTTCTGAACTGGCCGAGATCCCGCACTGCAAGATTTACTGCATCATGGTAAGTTGTGCCAGCTTAGGTCTCTTTTGAATAGATTTAAGTTATGCAAACCTTTATGTTGCATTGGGTGCCAAGCACCAAATGGAGAAGGAACAGGCCCAGTTACATCAGTGAAAAACCCCTGCTAACCCAATATTACATCATATAGCATGAGGTTGCCACTTATTTTGACACTTAATGGCATTTACTGCATCGTCACATTAGAGTTTAGTCCTAACTAGAAAGGGAACTTTTTAGGATATCCACGTGAGAAGCGCTATCCTCTAGGCGGGTGAATTCCTATAGAAAACTGCTCCTATGCATGTATACTCTATGTTTGTGATTTTTAAAATGAAGCAATAAATTATGAACTTTTTTGCGATATCCAAGTGAGCAGTGCTATCCTCTTAATGATTGTCAGGCAGATGATTCCCGATAGAAAACTGCTCCTCTTCATGTATACCCTATGTGTGTGGTTTTTTTAAATGAAGCAATAAATTATGAACCTTTGATGATATCCACATGAGTAGTGCTATCCTCTTATTGTTTATCAAAGATAGTACCTGAAACTGGGAGGTATCTTTGGTTATGCATGCACCTCATGTAGAGTGACTTTGCGGTCGGTGTGCCGCCATGTTTGTAACCTGTTTTCCTTCATATTGTTTGTTTTAAGTTTAAACTATAAACTCTCAGCTATCACCAACAGCAGCAGGGAATACTGGGAGTTGTAGTTGGCAAACAACTGGAGGACCACAGGATGGGCATCCCTGCTATAAAAGAAAATACTTCATGCTAAATACATAAAACATGCATTGTGATTTACATATATTTTCTATTGTGCTTTTATTGCATACATTTTATGATTCTTATTTGAAATTGTGTGTGTTTTTGTCAGAGAGACACAGTTGGGGAGATTCAATAAAAGTTCTGATCGTTAAAAATGGTGTTAATTTTGCCCCAACCAATCAGATCTTATTTAACATTTGAAAACATCTGATTGGTTGGGGCAAAATTAGCACCATTTTTAACAATAAGAAATGTTATTGAATCTCACTGTTGAGTCCTAAGGCTGGGTACACACGAAGGAACTATTTAAAGGGACTATTTAAAGGTCCGTTGGTCGCGGCAAATCGTTCGGTCCCATAGGGAACCGCACTTTGATCAAAATTTACCATCACATATGATCGTCCATTCGTCTGATCTGGAAGAACGAACGATAGAGGTCTGT
This sequence comes from Hymenochirus boettgeri, assembly GCA_019447015.1. Taxonomy (NCBI): domain Eukaryota; kingdom Metazoa; phylum Chordata; class Amphibia; order Anura; family Pipidae; genus Hymenochirus; species Hymenochirus boettgeri. The sequence continues at coordinate 124,353,391 of CM033470.1, forward strand.
CGCAGCTGGCCGCCCCACACCAGCAGGTATTCTCGACCGAAAGTGCCGTTGAATCAGTTGGTCGGCCAAATATAACAATTACTACTCTCAGGTATTTACAGGGAGATTCAGTAAAAGTTCTTATTGTTTAAAATGGTGCTAATTTTGCCCCAACCAATCAGAACTTATTTAACATTTCAAAGCTAACATCTGATTGGTTGGTGCAAAATTAGCACCAATTTAAATAAGAACTTTTATTGAATAACCCTGTTAATTTCTAGCCTGATCCGGCTAGACATTGTGATGCTCTGAACAATCCTGAGTCTCCTTTAGTCCAAATGCTATACTGCTATCTTTGCCTATAGCATAAGAAAAAGTCACAAAATGTACAGTACAGAAGGTAAACACAAAATCATAGTCAATGAACAAGCCAAATGAAATAAACAAGCTCAACAATAGGAGGTATGTAGGGAGAGTTAGAAACAAAGTCAGAATAAAAGCAAGTCTGTCCAGAAAGAAAAATAGTAGTCAAAAACAGACAAGAAGTTGCCAACTATGATTAAACAATTAGAAAACCACCACATCGCAGAGAGGCAAGCCAAACTCTTTATCGGACAATAGAGGATATCAAAAGTGATTGGCCAATCACCACTGCACTGAGAGAGCAGAGAGACGGACCCTGCATGAACCTGCGAAACCAGAATAAACAAGCATCCACATGACAAGCCTCAGACCATGTTGAAGGTAAGAGCAAAGGCAAATAGCCATTGTGTCAATTGCCAGTGCAATTTAATAGGAAGACAGATAGCATCCCTGTCTCGTACCTCTCCCCAGAGAAAATAATGAGGAGCAAGTTCCATTAACACAAATGGCAGCTTAAGGATGATTATATAGGAGCTTTATCCATTGTATAAATTGAAGGACAAAACCAAAATTTCAGGAGGCCAGTCTACAGATTGAGCATTTTGAGCATCCAGAGAGGAGATGGCCAAACATGAGAAGAGATAGCTGAACTTCCAAATATCCGGTCCAATTTTGGATTTTTGAAATTTTAAATCTGACCCATTAAAGTCAATGGGAATAAATAGTTCAAAAAGTTTGGATAAAATAAGGTTAAAATAGAAATGGTAACTTTATGTAAATGGATCTGGGACCTGGGAAATAGTCTGGGGAACACATACAAATATCCAATTCTTGAAATAAAGCAGTTGCTCACACACACGCTACTTTTTAGCTCTATATATTCCGCAGCGCTTTACAATTATTTACTTAATTCACATCAGGCCCTGCCCCGAAGAGCTTACAATCTAATCACTTTATGTACACATACAACCTATCAGTATGTCTTTATGATTGTGCGGCAAACCGGAGTGCCCAGAGGAAACCCACGCAAGAACGGGGAGAATATACAAACTCCTTGCAGATTTGTTCAAGGGTGGAATCGAACTCAGGACCTCAGCACTGCAAGGCATCAGTGCTAACCACTGAGCCACCATGCTGCCCAGCCATTATGATGGGCAGAACGGTGGATTGTTTCCACAAATTCGGAAGAATTCATCATCAAAAGTTCGGAATCTGGTAAGTTTGAAATGTCCGAGTTGTTCAATCCCATTTGAATTCAGGTTCGAAATCTAGTCCATCTCTAGTCATGAGCCTGTAATAGCATGCTTAATCTGATATTTGCAAGCACCTTGGCATAACTTTTAATCAACATTTAATAAGGAGATTCGCCTATAGTAATAAGTGGTATAATATGTGCTCCATACTTAGTTTGGGATAAGGACTGTACAGAATATATATAGTCAAACATTGCCAACAACTAAGAGTTAACTATTATATTTATTTGTATATTTCTTACCAGATGCCAAATAATTAAATGCACTGTGTAATTCATTAAGGTAATCTCTGCCTCTAAAAAGATCTTTAAAAGACATCTTTTAAAATGTCAGGAGTGCAAAACAAATTCACTGGCCAAATTACAGACAGTAATTAGCAAAGTGTTTTCAGAAATACTACCACAGCAACGAGCTACTCTAGGGAGGCAACATGAGCTTATGAGCATTAATAAGTGGCTATGAGGGTGGTGTAAAAAAAGAAGGGTTTGGGTTTAAAGAGAACTGGGCAGACCTTGCTGTCAGCTACAGGCTCTTTAGTAGGGATGGGTTGCACCTCACTGATGGCGGTGCAGCTGTTTTAGGGGAGAATATGGCTAGAGGGTTGGAGGAGATTTTAACCTAGGTTGGGGGGGGGGGTATTATCAGTCTCACTGGGAAAGATAGCCCATGAGGAAAGCAGGGTGTAGATTGGCCAGTGGTGGGTGAGGCTAGCATAGGGGATAGGGAGGCATGTGTATTAAAGTGTATAAATAAATTACAAGATCATAATATAAAATGTATGTTTGCAAATGCGAGAAGCCTGGCTGACAAAATGGGTGAATTGGAGATAATGGCATTGAATGAAAAGTATGATGTAATAGGTATAGCAGAAACGTGTGGGTCATGTGTTCAAGTACTGAAAGCTGGAGAGATAGTCCCAAGAAAGCAAGCAAAAGAGCAGCAGGGACTTTCATCTCATAAAAGGCAGGTAATGATATAAAGACAAAGTTTGAGAATTATGTCTCCTAAGAAGAAAAAAAGTTACTAAGGTAAAAAAGATTAAAGGTTAGGACCCAGCAGAATAAAGCAAACTATGAAGTGGTTGCTAGGCTTAAAGGGGAACTGTGGTCTCCAAACAAGTTGAGTTTAAATGAAAGGCCAGTTTCCTACCTTTAAAACGAGCCATCAACTACCTCTCTACGTGCTTCACAGCCCAAGATATACAGAAATGACTGAACAGAAAGTTAATGGGTGGGAGGCAGACTTGTGACATTCCTGAGGCTTCTCCTGCACAGTGCCGCCGGCGAGCACAGCTTCAGACTCCCTCAGTGTGTGAGGGAGACAGGAAGTCCCTCCTCCTCTCTGCTGTGTGAAGGACCTGCAGCTGCAGAGAAGGTAAGAGAATCTACAGCCCTTCTCTCTCACTATGTGAAAACAGCCTATTAAGGCATGGTTTTCACTCTGCCTGAAAAGACTGTTCCATAGAGTTTCCGGGGGTGGGGGTGTTAGGGGGGGGTGTCAGAGTGGCCCATAGCACCTGTGAGTAGGTGGGGCTTAGGCACCCATGAGTGGGCGAGGCCGTGGCATCTGTGAGTGGACGGGGCCACATTGGTCTGTAAAGGAATGGGCCAAGGGGGGCCTGCCACTGGAAAGACCATGGGGTCCATGAGTGGGAGGAACCAGGGGGGCTGAAAAGGGGAGGAGACACAGGGCAGATTGACTGACAGGTTTCAGAGCAGGGAGCCGGAGGTGCAGGTTACCTGGTGATGCTGCTGCCATATCACACACAAAAATGTAAATATCTTCAAAACTATGTAAAATAAACACTGGAAATAAATTGCAAAAACTCTCAGGAGAGCAATTCCTATCAATTTACCTAAAGTCATTTTTGGACCACAGTTCCTCTTTAATTTCAGGAAAGCAAATTTTCCCAGGCTAAAAGTAGCTCTTCAGAATGTCAACTGGGATAAGGTATTGTCACTCAACAGAAGTGGACTGTTTTTAAGTGGATTTTAAGCCATTTTATATCTAAATTTATACCCTTGGGAAATAAATGTAAAAAAAATAAATCCGCGCCCATGTGGCTGAATTCTGATGTAAAGAGGGAAATGGAAAGGAAGAAAAAGGCATTTAAAACCCTTAAGTCAGAGGGAACGGAAAGGGCCTTTAGGGAGTATAAAAACTGTAACAAGGAGTGTAAGAAAGCAAACAAACTAGCTAAAATTAAAAGTGAAGTTAGGATAGCTGAACAAAGCATCACTAAGCCTAAACATTTTTAAGTATATTAATAGAAGATGAGTACTGAAAATGCGGCATCATTAATTAATCGGGATAAGTTAGTTATGGGGGATGGCAATAAAGCAAATGTCTTAAATATTTTTTTCCCCTCTGTATACACTATAGAAGATCCAAGTACAGATATCAGAGTGTAGTAGCAATAATAGTATAAAAGATGCAAGTGCACTTTGGTTAACCGAGGATAAGGTACAGAAACAACTAAATAAGGTTAATAATAATAAATCTCCTGGACCGGATAAAATAAATCCTCAGGTCCTTAGGGAGCTAAATTCAGTTTTATCGAGGCCATTGTTTCTTATCTTTGCAGATTCCCTCATGTCCAGTGGTGTGCCTCCGGACTGGAAAAAAGCTGATGTTATTCCAATATTCAAAAAGGGTAGTCGTTCACAGTCGGGTAATTAAAGGCCTGTAAGTTTTAGTATTGGGGAAGATACTGAAGTTTAATAAGGGAACATATTCTAGAGTATGTTTCAAGGACTAAAATTATAAGTAGTAACCAGAATGGATTTAGAAAGAATATATCTTGTCAAACTAACTTGCTTGGCTTTTATGAGGAAGTGAGCAGAAATTTAGACTCTGGCATAGCAATAGATGTAGTATACTTGGATTTTGCAAAGGCTTTTGATACAGTCCCCCATAGGCGACTAATGTATAAGCCAAGGTCTGTTGGGGAGGCACATTTGTACATGAATAGAAAATTGGTTAATTACTGTATATACTCGAGTATAAGTTGACCCCAGTATAAGTCGAGGTACCTATTTTTACCTGAAAAATTTGTAAAAAGGGATTGACTCGAGTATAAGTCGAGGGTAGAAATTATCACCACTACTGCCTTCTGATTCTGTGTTGTTTTTAGGCTTTAGTTGCCCTTTAAATGGACAGCAGAATTCCCATACATGAATCCCATACAGTAATAGCCAAATCCAGTACCAGTAACCTCCAATTCCTTGGCACTCCAGATGTTTGGAAACTACAACTCCCAGCATGCTTTGTTGCTGTGAGTTTCAGTTTCCAAACATGTGGAGTGGCAAGGTTCAGTAAGCTTTTAATTAAGCTTACCATCATTTACAATTCTCCTGAACCCCATATAGTAAAGGGCCCTCTGACCCCCATATAGTAAAGGGAACTCTGACCCCCATATAGTAACATATAGTAAAGGGAACTCTGACCCTCATATAGTAAAGGGAACTCTGACTCCATATAGTAAAGGACTGTCTGACCCCAATAGTTAAAAATGTCCCCTCAGAGTTGTAGTTTCAAGCTGTCATTTGCACTGAACTAGCAGCTGTTTTTTGCCCCGAACTGAAGAGACCCATCAGATTTACAGCATCCAGATGAGCAGTGACAGTGCTGAATGAGTCCAGAAGCCAGACTACAGGAAGCAGGAAGTGTAAAGGCAGATCAGCTCCTGTAACTTTCTATGCGGGTTAACACAGCGCCACCTCCTGGTTACTATACGCAATTGCAGAATTTGGATCTAAATTAGGACTTGACCCGAGTATAAGTCGAGGTTAGGTATTCAGGCTAATTTTAAAGCCTGAAAAATTCGACTTATACTCGAGTATATACGGTAAGTGCACTGGTAAATCAAGAATCCTGATGACGGTCCTGAAAGGACTGAAACGCGTAGATATGTAATTTTAAGTTTATGTATAATAAATATGCTTGAAAATTCCAGATAAGTGCTCCACTACTTACTCCATATATATGGGTGTACATTCACTAATTATGTTTAATTATACATCTGAAACAGAGATAATAGGGGAGGAAGGGAAAGAAAAGGGGGGGAAGTAAGAGGTACAAATCCAATTAGTTAATGACACTTCTTGCTACCTTCATTCAGTAAGAAATTTAGTTTTAATATGAGGCACATGCTTATGCAGTTAGACCGTATTTAGTCCATTCCCACCTCAGCTTCCCTATGCATGTTCAATCATATAGTTAGTAATAGGTTGTTTAAAGTAACTGCCATTCTGTCTCACCGGACAGCTCACTCTGGATTCTCGCCTGTAGCAAGCTCACATGTAGCAGGGGTAGGGTGAGTTCTAAGTCTGGGGAGGTTGATCTATTCATTGATTTTTCGGCTACTGTATTTTCCATGTGGTCAGCCATGTGGGAGTCAGGCTACAGTTCATTTTGTCTCACAAATTTGTGAAGCATCTCTGCGGTAGATTTTTTGCCTCTGTCCTTCTTGTCTTTATCTTTGGTGTTCCCCATATTCTCTATTTTTTTTTTTGTTTCTGGATTAAAACGCTTTCTGGTTTGTTTCTGCTCCAGCAGAGTGCTAATAGGAAATGCACTACATTTTTATACATTTCGCTATATATTCCTATAAATTAATGATTATAGATTTATGTGTGAGTCTCCTAAAAAGGAATAAACTGGTTAGATCATACAGCAGCAGGGTCTTTAGACAACTCTGATATAGTGTAACCATGATCACCTGTCTAATTGGTGTAATAAATCACCATTAAAAAAAATCTGTTCAAATTGTATCAGAAAGATAATTCCAAAACCTGGCCAAAATGGGATGAACAGTTATGCTCTGTTAAATAAACTTACAGTCACAGGTGAAGGTCAAGGGATCTCTTTTCTTGTCATAGAGTACAGCAACTTTGAGGCTGACTCCATATCCAATGTGCTCAGGAAATACGTTGATAGGACTCCACACAATGCCTGTATGTGTGAATTGTCTGACACTGTGTATAGCACTGAGGCTGAGGAAAATAGGAAGCAAAAAAAAAAAAAAGTATCAAGTTAAGGACTATTTCTAAATTTTAAAATTCTAAGCTGCAGGCAGAATACAGGTTTGCTTTTTGATTTGTTAAAAAAAAACTTTAAAAACAGGTCAGGAGTGTCACATGCTTGTCATTCTCTGTTTGTTAGTGGTCTCAAACTCCTTGTTAATTTTATTACTTAAATATAACAGTGCTGCCAGACTGTCCTGTGAATTACTGTGCAGTTCCTATAATCCACTATTTTAAACATTCAAAAAAGTCTGACTTCAAGCACAGGCCTTAAACTGCCTCTGAGTAACTCCTGTTCAATGATACACACTTTTTCACACTGCACACAAGTCTTTCAGAATAGAATGCCATGCATGCAATTCCCTTTTTCCTACCTGTTTGAGCTAAGACATGCTCAAGTGTAATTTACCCAGAAAGAGAGGAATTTTCTAATCCGTTTTTTTTTTTATTTTCCAATACAAAAGAGATGGGGAATTAAAAATTGAAATAAAAATGGTTTTCATTAGTGAAATATTTTATTAAAATGCAAAATGTTATAGCTCTAGTTAGAAATTACATAGAAACAGGAGTGATACATCAAGGGTACTGAACTACACATACTAGCAGCATACAAGAAAGCAAACCTTATTGCTTTAATATTTAGTCCCTTTAGCACTACTTGTGTGGCCGACAATATCTGGAGGTAGGAGTGTGTATTTTTTTTGTTAAAGTGTGCGGTTTTTTTTTTTTACAGTTTTTGTGTCCGCTACTCCATGGGTTCTCGCCCATGGAGTAGAATGTGGGAAGGAACAACCTGACTAAACAGTTACTCACGAATCAAGCATGTGGCAAAATGCGGCAATCTCCTCATCCCTCTGTTCGGATGTCTCAAAGAGGTCACAGCCATTTTTCTGGGGATATGTGTGAAAGGAGTCCTGTAAAATAATTTTTTGAAATTAGATCTAAGAATAAAATAATTGCATTTAATTATCACACTACATTGTTCTGCTCTAATCCATCCTGTTTGTTGTCCGAAATGAAAAAAGGAAGCAGGGGGGGGGGGGCAGGATCCATGCAATCATAAATAAATCTTAGAGAACTTTTTATATTGTTAAAGTGCAAAGAATTATTAATCATCAGGAAACAGAATCTGTTATCTTAGAACATTTTTTTTCTCTCCTTTATTTCACCCTCATTTCCGTCCTTTAACTCCATACTGGCAAATCCTTGCTTATCCTGAACTACATAGTTCTTTACAGTAGTGCTAAACAGTGCAGTAAAAGCACACAAAGAGCCTTTCCTTATGATGTGTCTATCCATTTCTAAGTGTGTATTCCAGTCATAAAGTTACATTTTTAAAGGGTCACTATTCTCACTCAAACAACTTTATATTATCAGAAACTACAATTTGGGAGAAGTGCAATGGTGGTACTAAAATATTTATCTTTGCCTTCTTTGTTATTAAATTTTTAAGGTTTAGTGAGTGCCCCTTATTGCCCCCACCCTCCCTTACTCACTGCCTCCCTGTAGTGTCTGCAACTCCCTGTAGTGTTCTGCACAGCCTCACCATGGGCACTGCTCTGCTTACACATCTCACCCTCCCTCTTCTTTCATTTCTCTGCTGATTCTCTTAAAGGGCATGTCCACCCCCAAAACTATAATCCCCCCAGTAATGGCCCCACCATGTAGTGTAGTGTAATCCTTACCTCACATCCCAGCTCCATAGGGTTCTCCTGTAGACCCCCCCTAAAGTCCCAAAAACTGTCCACCAGGAGACTAGCAGGGCTCTGCCTGCTACCTTGCCTCCGGTAGATATTTGTCATGCGTACTGCAGCCCTTCTCCCCTCCCCCTCCCCCTCCCTCCCGTTCCACTATCCCTCCCCCTAGCGTAAAACCATTTTAATATGCTGCTCCCCCATGTATGATAGCCCCAACCGCATGTTTAGTATTTTCAAAAAGCTCCCCAAACTCTTACTTACCTCTCCTCTTTCCTCCGCTGCACTGAATGACCGGCAGCCGCGTCCGTGATTGGCTGCCGCTCAGCCAATCACAGACGCGACTGCCGGTCCCTCCCCTCTGCTTGCATTCTCGCAAGCAGAGGGCCGGCAGTGCAGCGGAGGAACGAGGGGAGGTAAGTAAGAGTTTGGGGAGCTTTTGGAAAATACTAATCATGCGGTTGGGGCTACCATACATGGGGGAGCAACATATCAAAAATCATTTTTAAGGGTGGACATGCCCTTTAAATGTTGCAAAAAGTGTGCTGGCAGGCAGGACAAGATCAGTTAGAGGTCAGGAATGGGTCACATAGTATAATTTCTGCTTCTGGAGTGACAGGTCCTTCCCTGTAAATGGTGTGATTTCAAATGATGATTTCTCAGCGTCTACAGCTTAGATTTAAAATCCAAAAAAAGTTTTAAAATAGTGGGATCTTGCTGTATCTAAAGGTAAATCAAAAGCCCTTTAAATGACATCTACAGTGCTAAAATGGCCTAAAGTAAATTTGCAGAGAGCACTATCCTGTGTACTTTTGCCATATACTTGAATTATTTTTTGGAGCAGTTATACAGATATTTTCATTTTTGTGTTTCTTTTAGGGGCAGCCATTGATTTCTCTCCTCCTATTGTGGGCAGTGTGCTTGTAGTCTATGGAGAGATGTCCACCAATCAGAAGGGCTTTGCATAATGGTTAAAATAGCCCTTTCTCCATTTATTAATTAAACATGCAGAATAAGTTAAACATGCAAACAACTTATTTGCAAGTCCCACCTGGGATTCTGGGATTTTACATTAACCATTTCCCTTCTTCTATAGTTATGAGAACTACATGATCCGATATTGTTGTATGGAAGTAGCATGTTGATGTCAGCAGGGGCGTACCTGAAGGGCCCCGGGCCCCCGCCAGCCTTTTTAAACAGCTGATCATGCGTATGTTTTCTTCATACGCGTGATCAGCTGTTTAAAAAGGCTGGTTGCTGCACGGTCGCAGGGGGTGACAGTTACGCCACAGGATGTCAGATTGTATCAGTTTATCTGTGTAACTAAACATACAGATTTTAGTAAATATTTCAGGCCCTCTTTATTTTATATATCAGGTTATATTTGTAAGATAACCTGCTTTTTTGTTAGTCAAAATATATATATATATACACAAAGAAAGGTTGAGAGAGACAGATACAAGATTATCTAGTGACTGAAAGACACAACTGTAATAAGCAGGGCTGAATTTATTACAGACGGGTTGCTTATACACTGCAATTATTAAGACTCAGCTTTGCTGCATGTGTTTCTGATATCCCTTTGTTTACCAAGTTGCTCTCTAAACAGTTTTGAAATCCAAATCCCTATGATCTATCAATAGAGATAGTTTCTGGTGAAATATTGGAAGCAGGTATACCAATACATCAATAGCACTGTTACTCAGATTTGCTGTTGGGGGAAACCAGATTTTTTTTGTCGTCAACTTTTTATCTTAGTTTTAGATGGCTCTGAGTTTAGTTCTCAGTATTTGGCTATCAGTATCTAAGGGCTGCCCATTTAAGATACCCAGCCACAATCACTCAATAAGCTTATATCCCAGTATATGCCATAGTACAAAGACATAACATTTTAGATGAAATGCTAACCTGAAACTAGCTCTCCTTGCTGAACATTCACTATTTGTAGTTTCTCTTAAACCCACCCCCAAAATCTGATTGGTCTAGGATCCAAGATCCAATCAGATTTAGGATTTTGCCCAGACCAATCAGACTTTGTTTTGTTTCTCCTGGTCAAACACCTTACAATAGATTTGACCAACACTACTGTAGATGTCATTGGATCATATTGGACCAGCATTTTCCTAGAAACACACTCCCACCACTAGAAGAAAATCAGTATGGATTGTGGTAGTTACTTATTAGAATAGAGCAAAAAAAATCTTATTTTACTGTAAAATTACACAAGTCTCTCTATGCTCATGTTTAAACAAACGCCTTCAAGGCATCTGTAAACCGCTAAAAGGAGAACTAAACCCAAAAGTTAGAAAGTACTTGCCTCAACATCCTTCTCAGCATGGAAGATGGCCTTCAGTGGCCTTTTCTTTACCTCTATCAGCTCATTTTAAGTTCTGTTTGTTCCCCAAATCTAAAGCTGACATTTTCCCTTGTCTGCCAGTGCTTTTGCCTTGATTACATTTTCAGCACCTGTGTGATTTCCACTCCCACCTCTTAACCCCTATGATGTAGGAATATATTAAATCATCAATATTCAAATTGGTGGTGCAAAGAGTTTCACTGATTAACACTTTCCTAGTAGCAGTGTTGTAGTGTGTTGTATATATCTGGGTATCTAGTGTGTCCGGATCTGAAATAATATATCTTACCTACGGCTTTTAGTCCACCGAATCCGACATATAAAAAATAAATTGCAGGTGAAACATACAAAGACACAGGTCTGTAGCTGTAGAATGCACGTTTTTCAATAAACCTGCACTATTCACAGTTACAGACCTGTGTCTTGTATGTTCCACCTGCAATGTATTGTTTAAGTGTTGGAGGGCCATTATTAAAAACTTGCAATACTGCGGGTTTTCGTTACTGTACGACCGTGGCAGTAGTATACTATAACATATATGGTATGCGGTAATTATGTGGTAATTAACTTCCGTAACGATATTCTACGGGCGGTCGTAGATTTACGTTGGCTATCGTACATTTAAAAGATTTCCGATAGTGATCATAAATTGATGATCGCCATAACGATCGCTAAAGAAGGCGATACCACACCTTTATAAATATGGCCCGTAGTGTGATGTGTACCTTGTAAAGTGGTCAGTTCAATTCTACTGGGGTTGCCACCTTTCCCTTTAAGACCCAAACACTTAGAGCTAGCTTCCACTAGCAAGTTTTGGATTGCGGTTTGTGATCCGATTGTGATAGTGGGAGTGCAGGCATGTAATAGCCTATGGGAGCCTATGAAACACTACATGCAATGCGTTTCTGTGTGTTATTGGAGTTCATGCGATCGCCATTTTTTGTCTGCCAGGGTCCAATTGTGTAAGCACAATACCCATGCACGGAAGTGAGCACAATCGAGCATTATTGCGACCATGCATCCTCCCTTGCACTTAAGTGGGGCCACAGCTTCAGGAAATTGCTAAGTTCCATTGTATTAAATACACGCTGTATGGCTAAACTAAAATCAATGCAGCTTGCATTACACTTCTAAGGCTAAGCCACACAAGCGCGTTTTTCAGGCGATTGCAATTTTCCAATTGTATTGAAATCGCAGCAACGCACCAAAATCTATTGCGATTCACACATGCGTCAGCAATTTGGTAACGCATGCGTTTTTTGTGCAATCGCATGCGGTTTCATAATGACAATGTACAAATTGCAAGCGCAAACGCATGTAAATCGTGTGCGATTCAGGTGCGTGCAGTGTGGCCGTGCCCTAAATGTACATTTTAGCAATACACACACTAATATAAATGGTACAGAAATAAACACATACAAAGACACAGTCTGGCAGAAAGGCTCACATATATAAAGGGTTAACAACTTCCCCCACTCTGTTTGACCAGAAAAAACAGCTAATCATATTCACTGCTGTCTCTGATGATTGGCTGGGAGACACTGGCAGGTGGGGCATAAGGAGAGTGGGAAACAAACAAAAGGTAGCTAGTTAGCATGTGCAGAAGGAGTATTGGGTCCTGGACCACCAGGAAGAGGCAACACTAGAAGCCAGCAGTGGCATCATAGATTGACAAATGGTTTTACAAAGTGACAGTTATAGAGTCTGCCTTTGTATTTTGGGTTTAGTTCTCCTTTAAAGAATAACATTTACTAAGGGACCAAGTAAGTTAGGGAGAGTTTTCACCACATCTCCCTTACTCATCATGCAAATAAGAGGAGAGCCTTCTGGGTAATTTTACAGCTGGTGGTTAAAAATGGGATGGGTAAACAACTAATTATTACTAATGTGCCCACCGGGCAAAACGGAGGGTGGAGTCTTAAGATATGCAGATTCAGCATGTACTTCAAATAATTTAAAACTTTGCAAGGTGATTACAATGGTTGTGGTGTTAATTCACACATAATAACCAGATCATTTTATAGCAAATTAAAGGAATAGTTCACACAAAAAGTGAACTGTTCCTTTAAAGCAGTGATTGAAGACCGGGAGGTAAAGGACCTATTCCTTACCTTCCGTTCTTCAATCACTTCACCAGGATCCAGGACTGAAGGTAAGTTTAAATTACCTCGCACACGATCCACCGCTGCTCCATTGATAACTGCCAACTGCTTCCTGGTTTAAGTTTACTATAGCGCGCAATATCGCGCTATAGTGCAACTAAACCAGGAAGCAGTCGGCAGTTTTGGAATTTCCATGTTTCAGTGGAGCAGCAGTGGATCGTGTGCGAGTTAATTAAACTTACCTTCGGTCCTGGATCCTGGTGAAGTGATTGAAGAACAGATGGTAAGGAATAGGTCCTTTACCTCCCGGTCTTCAATCACTGCTTTAAAGGAATAGTTCACTTTTTGTGTGAACTATTCCTTTAAGATGCCTTTCACTGGAATGCTAATTGTTTTTTGGGTGAAGATTTCCTTTAAAGGAGAACTACACTTAATTTTTTTTACTCCTAACTTGAAAGCCTTTCTCCTCAAAACACCTATAAATTGTAAGATTTTTCTCTAGTAAGTTGATTAAGTACATGTAAGTAATATATTCTGCAACTAAAAAGGCTTCCATATTGTTGCCAGTACAATTCACAGATCTTTAAAGGCCCAAGCCCCCTGACCCTAGTATTCACTGTATCTATAAAGTAAGATGTCTCCACACCGATATGGAAGTTCCTGAAAGCTGCTTGTACCCTGCAGTTGCAGTTTATTTACCAGCCAGTGTACGTAAAACATATTGCATACAGCCTTCAAAAGGCAATACAAAATATTCATTTTACGGACATTTTTTTTTTAATTCTGTCCCTAGAAACAGGGAGATTTAATACAAGTTCTTCAGGGAGATTCAATAAAACACCTTATTATTAAAAATGGAGCTAATTTTGCCCCAACCAATCAGATATTGTTTAAAATTTGAAAGCTAACATACGATTGGTTGGGGCAAAATTAGCACCATTATTAACAATAAGAGCGTTTATTGAATCTCCCTGAAGAACTTGTATTAAATCTCCCTGTTTCTAGGGACAGAATTAAAAAAAAAAAGTTCGTAAAATGAGCTGAATATTTTGTTTCTGAAGAACTTTTATGAATAATCCTGTAAGCTTCTAAATTCTTAACATTCTTTGCATCTGGTAGCTCTGCTGGGCGGCAACCAGTAGCTCGCAATCTACTGGTCGATCGCCGACAGCTACCTTGTGGATCGCAGGTGTTCCGGCACTTCCGCGATGACGTCATGTACGCGTCGCGGAAATCAGTCCGGCACTTCCGCGATGACATCACGTACGCGCAGCGTAACATATTTCGTGATGTTCAGTGCTGCGTGGGAGTCCTGTCACAACAGAGCAGAGGAGCGGCCCTGACTCCCTGAAATAATATGCAATCTCCCTGAAATGTATTGTTTTGAATTAGAGTGAGGGTGTACAATGATGTCAGAGTATTGTGACAAAAACACTTAATAGTGACATGACTTGTTGTATGCACGTGTGTCTGATTGTTTTCATGAGTGTGTGTCTGTTGAGATGCATGTGTTTGTATGCAAGAGTGTCTGACTGTATACATGTGTGGGTCTGTATGCATGGATTATGTGTTTGTTAATCTTGGAGTGGGGCTTAAGGGGGTGGGTATCCTCCCTGAAATGTGTGGGTGCCCTCCCTGAAATGAGGTTTGGCAGGGTGGGATGTCTGTGTATTGGAATGCTGGGAGTTAGATTTTTCAAACAAATGTAGGCCCACAGGAAGGAGATCCCTGGTATAGAGTACAATGTATACTTTATATAATATATCCCAACTATCTAACCATGGGCTTCTACTGTCCCCTACTACCTACCCATGGGCCTCTATTGTCCCCAATGTCTACCTACCTATGGGCCTTAGCTCATTTTAAATCTTTATCTGCAACTATTTTCTTGTTGATCTGTGACAGGGAAAGAACCAATAGTTATCCAGATGGTTTAAAACTACAACTCCCAGCATTACCTCTATAGCCAAGGATGCTGGCAGTTTTAGTTTTCAAACATCTGGAGATACTGGTTACCTATCTATGATTTTATAAACTATGTCAAGCACAGATATACATTTAAATCTCCACCACTGTGTAAACTTGCATTATGAGACAGTAAAGTACAATGAGCAGGTACCATAACAGAGGATTATGGGTAGGTAGCAGGTGGAGCTGCAGTGAAATATCTACAACTTTATTTGGGTGTAGATATTCATGCTATGTTTTGAAAACTACAACTCACAACATTCCCTGTCTTGCACTCTGCTGTTGTACAATGATTGGGAGTTTTAAGTGTCATCTGTAGATCCACATACTTGCTGTAGTTCTAGCTGAATCTCATCAAGTGGTAGATTATTCTATCATCACTAAAACCCTCCACATCCCATAGACAATTGTGGCAGAAGGATTTCCAAAGACAATTGAAATCACATGTCATCTGTTCCATGTAGACATTGCTCTGGTCTCATGCATTGGCAGGGGTGCCCCTACCATGAAGCAAACTGAAACATTTGCTCAGGACACACCCCTGGGGAACACAAAAGGGGGCAGAGTAAAAAAAAAACTTCCTTCCTGCAATACTGCATTTCAGCACCAGTCCACCAATCAGTGTTAAGTCAGACCTCCATTCCACACAACCAGTGTGAAGTCATCCCTCCAGTCTACCAGCAGTATTTGTTAGCCACCACACCTATGTTTCCTGATGAAGCCATGCCCGCTTCACAATGCCGCCACCTGTTCTGCTGATAGGCAGCATTAAAAGTTGTTTCAGGTGTCAAAAACCCTAGGCACCATCTGTGCATGGTACACATAGTATAGGATAGAATAGTATTTGAAGTTAAAGGGCATGCCACCCCCAAAACTATAATCCCCCCCAACTACTGGCCTCATCATGTAGTGTAGTGTAATCCTTACCTCACATCCCAGTCCATATGTTCTCCTGTAGTCCCCCCCCAAAGTCCCAAAAATGCCCACCAGGAGGATAGCAGAGTCCATATAGGACTGCCTCCTACCTGGCCTCCGGGAGAATTTTGGCATGCGCATGCAGCCCTTCTCCCTCCCCTCCCCCTCCCCTCCCCCCCCTCCCTAAGGATTCCCTCCCCTAGTGTTAAACCCTTAATATATAGTATTCCCCCTGCCAGCCCAGCCCCAACCGCTATATTTATATGTTTAGAAAGTCCCAAACTTTACTTGCCTCTCCTCTTTCCTCCGCCGAAATGAGCTGCCGGCAGCCGCGTCCGTGATTGGCTGCCGCTCAGCCAATCACAGACGCGACTGCCGGTCCGCCCCTCTGCTTGCTTTTCTCGCAAGCAGAGGGCCGGGAGCGCAGCGGAGGAAAGAGGGGGAGTAAGCAGAGTTTGGGGAGCTTTCTAAACATATAAATATAGCGGTTGGGGCTGGGCTGGCAGGAGGAATACTATATAAAAAATCAATTTTATGGCGGACATGCCCTTTAAATAAAGACATACATACATCCTGTCCAATCCATCTAGCAATACCCTCATTCCCTGCCTAACTGTTGAGCCAGAGGAAGGCAAAAAAAAAAAACCCACCAAATTTATGAAGAAAAAAATTCTTCCTGACTGGCAATCAGAAATATTCCTGGATCAATTCTACTTTATATATCAATACCAGTAACTTGCAACATTCCTTGTTTGCAGAAACTTATCCAGCTTTTTTTTTTAAACTGTCCAATGAACCTGCCATAACAACATCCACTGGAAGACAGTTCCATAGCTTTACCGTTTTCACTGTGAAAAACCCTTTCTAAACTTAAAGCATAAACTTTTTTTCTTCAAGTCCTAGGGGGTGTCCTCTGACATACTCTATTGGTGAACAATGCCCCAGATAGTTTATTGTATGGCCCGTTAATGTTTGTATACACAGTAATCATATCCCCCATGCAAGCACCTTTTCTGTAGCATACATAATTGTAACTTATCCAGTCTCTCTTCATATTCAAGCTCCCTCAATACTCTTATTAATTTAGATGCCCTTCTCTAAACCCTTTACATTTCAAAGATGTCCTTTTTGTACACAGGATTCCAAAATTGCACTGCAAATTCCAAATGAGGCCTTACCAATGCTTTGTAAAGAGGGAGGATAAAATTATTCTCCCTTGAATCCATACCACTCTTTCACTGCTTGCTACCTTTTAAGTTTGTTATCCCTCAAAACTCCAAGATCCCTTTCCAACAGGGATTCACTTAACACAGAGCCATTTATAGTATAAGCAGTACAAGGATTTTTAAGTCCAAAATGCGCATGATTTTATCCTCCCTCTTTTTTTTTCATCTACCACTTAGCAGCACAATCTATCTAGATCCCCCTGCAACGATTGTCCACCATTAAAAACTTAGAGGATGTGCAAAGTTTTGTGTCGTCAGCAAACACAGAAACCTTGCTGACAATACCCACTTCCAAATCATTAATAAACAGATTAAATAGAAGCGGCCCCAACACAGAACCCTATGGCACCCCACATAGACACTTTTTTTAATAATATATGTTTTTATTAAAAATGTATATCAATCCAAAACAGAACATTTATGTTTAGGCATTTTAAGTCTAATATCACATAGATTAGAAGGTAATATTACTGTTAGGACTTCAAACCATACTGTATAATAAAAGTAACAGTGGTATAAAATTAAGTAAAAATAAAATACAATGGAGTAAAATAAAATGAATAAAATACGGTAATATTAAGTCAAAGTATGGTAAAACAATGTATAAAACAGTTTATATGATATAGTGAGTTTTTGGTCCTTCTTAGTTAATTTTCCCTTTGAATAACCTGTTAGACCAAATTTAGTTAAATCATATCACACATAAAGATCTATGATCTATATACCTAAACTCCCATTGCTTATAGAATTTATGAAATTTAGATTGTGATATTGCATATTGTTTTTCGTATTGCATATTAGTATTTAAGCTTTTCATTAGTGTGGTGAGAATAGGAGCTTTTGTGGTAAGCAAATTCCTTATATAATAAGGTATAATTGTAGGTCGAGGAAGAATAATACCAGTTCAGGGTAAGTATAATCTGTTTCTGGAATACGGATGATAGAAAATGTTGTATTTTATACCAAGTTTTTTTCTTCTTATTTTACTGCAGGACCAAAAGATGTGGATAAGAGATCCTTGGGATTTTTTACATCTCCAGCACAAAGGTGAGTAAGTATCGGTGTTCTATAATATCTTAATGATAATTTTTTTGCCGTTTCCCAATGTTGCAAGCATTTGGATAACTGGAATGGTATAATTGCTGCTCGACCATTGTTCTGTAGAGAATGTTTCCCCAGTTCTCTCATCTCAGGTAGGCTTGAGTTTAATCACTGTCTTTATTATTTATCATAGTGTAGACGGTAGTGATTTCTTTAGGTGGGGTTTTTGAAGTTACAAATTGTAGTTCTGTCGATTCAGTTGATGTTTTCCATTTCTTTTTAAATGTCGATAAAAAAGGAGGTTGCTTGCATTTATTTGTAGAAATCTTTTTTGTTGAGATGGTATTGTTTTTGTAGCGTATGAAAATGGATTATGTCTCCTTGATTGTATAGTTGGTCTATTGTTAGCAGTTGGTTTGTTTCTCATTGAGTTCAAAATTCAGGAATCAATACTTCCAAACTTTCTATGGGGATACAGTTGTATAGTGGAACTAGAAAAGTTTGGTTTCTATGAATATTTCTCAAGTAGTTTATTGATGCTTTAGGTATAATAATTGTGGTTTTATCACCTAATAAAATTGCTATGATTTTCTGGAATTTTAGGCATTGGTACATTTGTTCTTCTACATCACACCACAACTTATTATTTGTATATTTATTCCACCAATATCTTATTTGATCTAATATAGTAGCCTAATAATTTAATTTTTTAATATGGGTATTGCCAGTCTTCCTATTTTTCATGGTTTGGCCATCATTTGATTATTTATTCTGGCTTTGGATTGTCCCCATATCAATTGGGTGATATGTCTTTGAGCTCTTGAAAAGAAAATGTCTGGTATGGGTATTGGTAGGGATCTAAAAATATATGTGGTAAAATTAGCATTTTTGAGGCCATAATTCTATCCAATAAAGATAGCATTAAGAATTTCCCCTTTTTTGGTTTGGGATTCTATTTTTTCTGTTAATGGTAAAAAGTTGATTTTATATAAATCTTCAAGAATAGTAGATCTTGATTCCAAGATATACTATTTCTTTTAAAACCATATTTACTTGATGAGAAGATTTTAAGGGCACCAGATATATTGATTTCCAGAACTTGGGATTTTTTTTTGTTTATTTGATGTGATGCCAAACCGAATTGGGATATATGTTTTTGGATGAAAGGCCAGTTTCCTACCTTTAAAACGAGCAATCAACCACCTCTCTACGTGCTCCACACCCCAAGATATACAGAAATGACTGACTAGAAAGTTAATGGGTGGGAGGCTCACTTGTGACATTCCTGAGGCTTCTCCTGCACAGTGCCGTGGGCGAGCACAGCCTCAGACTCTCAGTGTGTGAGGAAGACAGGAAGTCCCTCCTCTTCTCTGCTGTGTGAAGTCCTGACAGAGAAGGTAAGGGGGGTCTGACTAACCCACGGCACCCTCGGGTGGGCAGGGCTTAGACACCAGCAAATGGGTGGGCCTAGACATCCGTGTGTGGGTGGGGCTTAGACAACCACAAGTGGGTGGGGCCACATGGGGCTGTAAGATAATGGGCCATGGGGGGCCTGCAACTGGAGGGACCATGGAGTCCATGAGTGGGAGGGACCAGGGGGGCTGCAAAGGGGAGGAAGAAGCACAGGACAGATTGACTGACAGTTTCAAAACAGGAAGCAGGAAGTGCAGGGTCGGTGATGCTGCTGCCATATCACACACAAAAATGTAAATATCTTCAAAACTATGCAAAATAAACAATGCAAATACATTGCAAAAATTCCCAGGGGAGCAATTCCAATCAATTTACCTAGGTCATTTTTGGACCACAGTTCCCCTTTAATCTATAATTGAATACATGTAAGTAGCACTTTGCGTGTGTTGCTGCATGCCTTCAATCCAGCACATATTTTGTTTAGGAGCAGTATCCCCCCTCCCTCTTTTAACCACTCCCACCCGACCTGACTTTTTTCCCACAAACCAACTGTCAATCAGAATCGGAATTTATTGGCCAAAGGTTCCATTGCTAATGCAAAAATTAGTGGGGATAGAGGACATCCTTGCCTGGTTCCACTGGATATGTTGAAGGGTATTGATAGCATATTGGATATGAAGACTGTTGCAGATGGAGTAGTGTATAGTGCCATAATTGCTTTCTTGAAGTTATTTTGTATACCAAATTTATCTAGAACAAGATTCAGATTCAGCTCCAATTTAGACGATCAAAGGCCTTTTTCGGCGTTGAGGGTTATAAATAGTCATGAGATTTTTTTGGGGTTAGACCAGTCTATTAAGTCTATGATTCTCCTTGTGTTATCTATAGACTTAATTGTTTTTTCTAACCCCAAATTAATCTCATGACTATTTATGTGGTAGAATATTTTCAAGTCTTTCATATTTTCCAATCGCTGTTTAATAGAGAGATTGGTCTATAATTACTTATTGAAGATGGGTCTTTTCCTTGTTTCGGTATTGGAATTATTATAGCTTTAGATCTCTTGAGGGAAGGTCTGTTTCTCTATGGCCTAAATTAAAGATTATTTGAAGAAGTGAATTTAGGCTTGGTAAAAATGTATTGCAATATTCATTACTAAAGCCTTCTTCTCCTGAGATTTATTACATTTTAGAGATTTGACTGCTTTGATTATTTCTTTTATTGTTGTTGTAGGTAGATTTATGGATTTAAGTAATTCCTCTATTATTTCTGTCTTATTTTGTTGTACTTTTTTTGTAGAGGTGAGGTTATATAATTTTGAATAGTATGACCTAAATTGGTTAGCAATAGATTGTGGGTTGATAATTTGTTTTCAATTATTAATGGGATTTTGGTTTTAACTGCTTTTTGTTTTTAATCTGTTAGCTAGGTTCCTATTGGCTTTCCCTCCGTGGGTGAAAACGAAGCCTTCAGCCTTCTTAGCATTCTTTCATAGTAGTATAAGTTTATAGAATGGAGTTTTTCTCTAGTTTCTTTTAGTTCTTTTGCTAATTGTTGTGAAGGATTTTGTTTGTTTTTTCCTTCTAATATTCTTATTTTCTGTAGTAGGACAAGTTTCTCTTGTTTTCTGACCTTATTTAGCTGGGCTGCTTGTTGAATGCATATAGCTCTAATTACTGCCTTGTGGGCATTCCAGATGGTAAAAGGACTAATCTCTGAAGTATCGTTTTAGAACAAAGTATTCTTTTATTGCCATTTGGATTTTATTTTTAGAGGTCTCGTTAGATAATAAGGTTGGATTTAATCTCCATGGTTTATGTTGATTCAAGTTGAAATCCTCTTCTAAGTGTAGTATTGTTGGGGCATGATTTGACCATGTGTTGGGAAGTATTTGTGTGTCTGGCAATTTCTGTAATGTCCTTTTGTCAACTAGAAAATAGTCCAATCTGGAGTATACATTGTATGACTGAGAAAGTAGGTATAGTCACTATCTGTTGGGTGTGATGTTCTCCAGGGGTCGAATAAGTCTTCTGAGTGAGTTCAGTAAATTTGAGAGGTTATTGTTGCTTTTGGTATGAAGACTTGTAGTGTCTATTTCTGGATCTATTGTTTGATTGAAGTCACCACAAATTATATATTTTTGATGATATTCTTTAACTTTTCTTTAAAAATTTAGTTTGTTTTTGGTTTGGTGCATAGATGTTGGCTAATACTAGGTTTTGGTTGTTAATAGGACAGTATAGTATTACCTGTATTACATATATATCTATCATATGGGTCAGTTCTAGCTTTGTATAATTTAAAAGCAATTGAGTTGTCTATGGCAATAGTAACTCCTCTTTTTTTCTTATTTAATGTTGAATGGAAAATATTATTTAACGATTTATGTTTTAGAAGATGACTTGAAGTGTTCTTTAGATTCATTTCTTGGATACATGCTATATCGATTTTATTGGCTAGTAGTTCTTTCCATAGGATGTAGCGTCTCTGGTGGACATTTAAGCCTCAAACATTGTAGGATTGTGTTTTAATAACTATAGAAGATTTGTTTGTTTTTGTGTATAAGTTGCTTGGTTACTATAATTTCTTTTCAGTGTTTCTAGATTTCGGTGTGTTATAGTTGTGTAATTAAGTTGTTTGGGATTGTTTGAGTTGTTAAAGATACATATTTAAATAAATACAAGCATAATAACATAAAAACACAGTATAAGAATGTAGTAAATGAAGTAAAACCTCTAAGGGTTAATATAGTATTCCCAGCCATCAAATGATAACTAGTTTTTTTGTAGAGCTCATTGCCACCTGGACTTATTAACTATAGAACAGGTCTAGATTTGTAATCTCTAAACCTTCTTAACTTTACTTAAAATATATATTGTACGTAAATAAACATTTTATATTAGGGTAAATGCTAGACTGATCTAGGTAAGTCTCTAGTGTTAGCAGGAGATATGTATGATATTTATGATATTTTCATAAATATATCTCTTTTCCACTTCAATATTACTTGTAGATTGTATCGTTTTGTATAATTTTGGAGTATATAGAACCGTTTATTAGTATAGAACTTTCAAAAGCAAACATTTTAAATTGACTGCAAACATGTACATAGACAAAAGCTTTAGCCTTCTGTTTAATTAAGTAATTAACTCTAGAATAAAATTTTTTTATTAACCTTTTTTGCCTTTTTTATATTTATGATATTAAAGTTATATCTCTATAATTAATCCTGTAGAGATTGTAAACACTACGGGTCAGGGACCTCCTTTCCTCTCGTAGAAAAGCTCTAGCACTTATATTTCTATAATTTATATATTTATTTACTGATCTATCTATGTATTTATCCCCCATGTATGACTTTATTGTATTTTATTACTGTACAGCGCTGCGTCCCCAAGTGGTGCTTTATAAATAAACAATACATACATACATACATACATACATACATACATACATACATACATATAGGTGTCTTGAATAAACTCCATTCCTTGTAAATTTAGGTAATTCTGCTATTTTAACTTGTGGTTTTCTAAATAATAGGCCTCAATAATAGCAAAAACAGTCAAACTCAAGTATAGTTATATCGATTTGTTTGTCCATTATTTTTACCTATCTGTAAATCAAGTTGTCCAGTTTTTAGGTAGTATTCCATTATTTTGGAAGTTTTCCATTGTTTTGTAAATCCTTAAGATGTTATTTAAGGGAGTTAGGAATTTTCAGTTCCCATTCTTGAAAGTTCTGAATGGCTTCAATTGGTGTGTTGAAGTTATAGATTCTATCGTCTTTTGTTGTTATCAAACGGACTGGAAATCCCCATTTGTAGCTTATAGAGTTGAATCTGAGGATCTCAGTTGCAGATTGGAAGGTTCTTCTTGCTTGCATTGTTAAGGGAGACAGATGGGGAGTTAATGTGAATTTGTCTAGTAAGGCATCTTGAAAACCGTAGTTTAACCATTAAGATTATTTTAAAGGGCATGTCCACCCCCAAATCTAAAATTTGCCCAAGTGCTGGCCCCTCTGTATACCGTATATACTCGAGTATAAACCGAGTTTTTCAGGCTGTAAAATCAGCCTGAAAACTTAAACTCGGTTTATACTTGAGTCACTACTGTAGAAGTGCAAGAGTCATCTGATTTACCTTGAAATCTAGGGGATGTGTAGAACAACTAGGGAATTTTATATGCTACAGGAACACGTCTGCTTTCCTTTACTTTAACTCATCTTTATCCAATCTGCCAGGCAGCCGCGCGCTCAGGTCCAGGGAATTTTATATGCTACAGGACCACGTCTGTTCTCCTTTACTTTAACTCATCTTTATCCAATCTGCCAGGCAGCCGCGCCGTACTGGCGTCACTGCCCGGCGCCGTGGATAAAGATGAGTTAAAGTAAAGGAAAGCAGACGTGTTCCTGTAGCATTTAAAATTCCCTGGACCTGAGCGCGCGGCTGCCTGGCAGATTGGATAAAGATGAGTTAAAGTAAAGGAGAGCAGACGTGTTCCTGTAGCATATAAAATTCCCTACCACTTGTTCTACACATCTCCTAGATTTCCAGGTAAATCAGATGACTCTTGCACTTCTACAGTAGTGACTCTGGAGGCATCAGACATTATCAGGGCAACCGGGTACAAACTGAACTGGGTGGGAGGGTGGCATTCAAGATGTTTGGAGACTACAACTCCCAGCATGCTTTATTAGCTCGGAGTTGTAGTTTCCAAACATCTTGAATGCCAAGTTTCTACCCTCGGTATATACTCGAGTCAACAACTTTTATTATATTTTTAGGTGAAATTGGGTACCTCGGTTTATACTCGGGTCGGTTTATACTCGAGTATATGCGGTACTTTTAAAAAAAATCTTACCTTACCATCCTGCTCATTATGGTTCTCCTGTAGTCCATGTCCAAAGTTCAAGAAACTGGAGAGTAGTGGCTGTCTTTCTGTCTTATGGTCTCTGCCTTTTGTGATGCCTCCGGGGGGATGCTGACATGCGCAGGGGAGGAAACCCCCCCCCTCTCCAGATCCTATCTGTCACCCTAGTATTAAATGCTTTTCATTTGATGTTCTTTAGGATTGCCATCCTCCAACCACCATAATAAGACTTAAAAAAACTTTCAGATATCTACTTACAGCCCCTCGTTCCAGCGCCTATCTTCTTAGCCAGCAGCCGTGTATGTGATTGGCTGACCGGCAGCCAATCGCAGACACAGCTGCTGGTCCGGCCCCTCTCTGCTGTTCCCTGTTAGCAGAGAGGGAAGAAGAGACTCCCAAGAGCGAAGGGGCTGTAAGTACATATCTGAAAGGTTTTTTTTAAGTCTGATTAAAAAACATTATATGAAAGCATAATTTTTCAACTGGACATGCCCTTTAACCATATGACATATTTAATGCTGCAACGAATTATGCGATTTTTAAATATTCCTACAACCCAGGGTGGTAGGAATAGGATTTTAACTATCTGGGATAGAGACTAATATGTGAGATGCTTTTTGGGAGACATTTTTGCCCTTTAAGTGACTTTATCTGGTAAGTTCAAGGAGCAACCAGGAAAAAACCTGTAGGGTCATACTGATTGCTAAGCTAATAAAACAGGATACAGCATTATAAGTAGGGAGATATCCCGAGAGATTGCCCACAACGTAGGTGTACATGAGGTATACAAGTACAAGTGTAACACTGATAATGGAGGATTTCTTCAGAGTTAAAACCTTCCTGGGTGAGAAAATCCAGTTTTGTATATTCTGCAGATTATTACTATACAAACTATCGTACCATACATCTATGGAGGCAAGGTATAAAAAAATTGCTTGTACGTTGGTTTGCTTTAATCCACAATTTTTAGTGGTATTCTATATTAAGTAGGATATATTTCAAGATTTGGGACAATAGTGCTTGAGAAAGGACGTTGGTCCGAAACATGTAGCACACATGTTTTGTTCAAATGAACATATCTCGATTCACAGCTTGGAGTCTGTGTCATCTGTAAGCTACATGTATACCTCTGTTAAGGAGACATATATCCCATACATCTATCGCTTTAAGCTTTAGCAGGTTCCCTGGCTTTTAGAGTTAAATCGTGCTTCAGATACTCCCACTCAGTCTGGTTGTTTTTGAATAAAGCAGAACTTATTAAATAGAGACGACTGATCTGCGTGTGCTGTCGGTGGTGGTTTGGTGGTTTGTGGGTAAATATTCACATAAACATCCAGGACAGGGAAGGTCCTAGACCGATTGATCTGCGTGGGCTATCGGTGCGTGAGGATGAGGTGTTCCCTAACTGACTGATCTACGTGGCTGTCAGTTCTACGTAGTCCTGAAGAAAAGTAGAGCAGAACTACGTGTGCTACTGTTGGGTTCATGTTTTAGAACCCCTTTCTGTGTTACTGACTGAATGCTCATTTTGTAGTAGAATCTGATTGTGTTGGTCTAACATTCCCACAAGTGTGTGCACTAACACAGGCAAGAACTGGAGAAGACCTCATTTTCTGTAGTTGTAGCCCTCCCCAAGGTTTAGCCGATTGCAATTCAGAGTTTACATATACTCAGGTTCCCTGGCTTTTAGAGTTAAATCGTGCTTCAGATACTCCCACCATTACTCAATTCCACTAAACGTAATAAATAAACTGTTTTTCTTTTTTTTTTTGGGTGAGATTTTACATAGTGTGATTCACCAACCGTACAAAATAACTGCCTGTTAATTTCTGTTTAGTTAATATCGTAATCATTGTCCCGTATTTTCTGCTGCCGCCATGGGTTAAAATAGCAGTAAATCATATGAATGTGAAGGGGGGGAAACTGCGTTTACACTTATTCGTTCTAAAATGGGAAGTAAATACGTAAAGGAGTATGTTAAACTTGCCAAACTATGTAATCTGTCAGTAACTGCTCCAAGATTACAACCAGAACAGTGGCGTATACCTACGACAAGGGTCTCCTAAGAAGTTGCAGAAGCATGGTTTAAAGTCTCAAGGGAATTACATGAACATAACTGGTCTGAACAAATAGTGATTGGTAAAACTGGGAAGATCACATATTTGTATCACAAAGAGCCCCCTTTCCCCTGCCTGATCAGTGTTCAGCCACCACCATATGATGCTAACTAAACATACAGATTTTAGTAAATATTTCAGGCCCTCTTTATTTTATATATCAGGTTTATTGTAAGATAACCTGCTTTTTGTTGTAAAAATATATATATATACACAAAGAAAAGGTTGAGAGAGACAGATACAAGATTTATCTAGTGACTGAAAGACACAACTGTAATAAGCAGGCTGCTGATATATTACAGACGGGTTGCTTATACACTGCAATTATTAAGACTCAGCTTTTGCTGCATGTGTTTCTGATATCCCTTTGTTTACCAAGTTGCTCTCCTAAACAGTTTTGAAATCCAAATCCCTGATACTATCAATAGAGATAGTTCTGTGGATGAAATTGGAAGCAGGTATCACAATACATCATGCATGTTACTCGATTGTCTGTTGGGGAAACCAGATTTTTTTTGTCGTCAACTTTTATCGTAGTTTTAGATGGCTCTGAGTTTTAGTTCTCAGTATTGGCTATCAGTATCTAAGGGCTGCCCATTAAGATACCCAGCCACAATCACTCAATAAGCTATATTCCCAGTATATGCATAGTACAAAGACATAAACATTTTAGATGAATGCAACTGAACTAGCTCTCCTTGCTGAACATTCACTATTTGTAGTTTCTCTTAAACCCCACCCCAAAATCTGATTGGTCTAGGATCCAAGATCCAATCAGATTTAGGATTTGCCCAGACCAATCAGACTTGTTTTGTTTTCTCTGGTCAAAACACCTTACAATAGATTGACCAACATACTGTAGATGTCATTGGGATCATATTGGACCACATTTTCTAAAACACACTCCACACTAGAAGAAAACAGTATGGATTGTGGTAGTTACTTATTAGAATAGAGCAAAAAAAATCTTATTTTACTGTATAAAATTACACAAGTCTCTCTATGCTCATGTTTAAACAAACGCCTTCAGGCATCTGTAAAACCGCTATAAAAGGAGACTAAACCAAAAGTCGAAAGTACTTCGCCCAACATCCTTCTCAGCATGGAAGATGGCCTTCAGTGGCCTTTTCTTTACCTCTATCAGTCATTTTAAGTTCTGTTGTTCCCAAATCTAAAGCTGACATTTTCCCTGTCTGCCAGTGCTTTTGCTTGATTACATTTTCAGCAACTGTGTGATTTCACTACCACCTCTAACCCCTATGATGTAGGAATATATTAAATCATCAATATCAAATGGTGGTGCAAAGAGTTTCACTGATCACACTTTCTAGTAGCAGTGTTAGTAGTGTGTTGTATATATCTGGTATCTAGTGTGTCCGGATCTGAAATAATATATTCTTACTACGGCTTTTAGTCCACCGAACCGACATATAAAAATAAATGCAGGTGAAACATACAAAAAAAAGACACGGTCTGTAACTGTAGAAATGCACGTTTTCAATAAACCTCACTATTCACAGTACAGACGTGTGTCTTGATTGTTCCACCTGCAATGTATTGTTTAAGTGTTGGAGGGCCTTATTAAAAACTTGCAATACTGCGGTTTTCGTTACTGTAACGACCGACCTGGCAGTAGTATACTATAACATATATGGTATGCGGTAATTATGTGGTAATAACTCCGTAACGATATTCTACGGCGGTCGTAGATTTACGTTGGCTCATCGTACATTTAAAAGATTTCGCATAGTGATCAAAATTGAGATCGCCAAACGATCGCTAAAGAAGCGCGATACCACACCTTGAAAAATGGCCCGTCAGTGTGATGTGTACCTGTAAAGTGGTCAGTTCAATTCTACTGGGTTGCCACCTTTCCCTTTAAGACCCAAACACTTAGAGCTAGCTTCCACTAGCAAGTTTTGGATGCGGTTTGTGATCCGATTGTGATAGTGGGAGTGAGGCAGTAAGTAGCCTATGGGAGCCTATGAAACACTACATGCAATGGTTTCTGTGTGTTATTGGAGTTCATGCGATCGCCATTTTTTGTCTGCCAGGTCCAATTGTGTAGCACAATACCCATGCACGGAAGTGAGCACAAATCGAGCATTATTGCGACCATGCATCCTCCTTGCACTTAAGTGGGGCACACAGCTTCAGGAAATTGCTAAGTTCCATTGTATTAAATACACGCTGTATGGCTAACTAAAACAATGCACCAGCTTGCATATACACTCTAAGGCTAAGCCACACAAGCGCGTTTTTTCAGGCGATTGCATTTTCCAATTGTATGAAATCGCAGGCAACGCACCAAAATCTATTGCGATTCACACATGCGTCAGCAATTTGGTAACGCATGCTTGTTTTTTGAGCAATCGCATGCGGATTTCATAATGACAATGTACAAATTGCAAGCGCAAACGCATGTAAATCGGTGCGATTCAGGTGCGTGCAGTGTGGCCGTGCCCTAAATGTACATTTTAGCAATACACACACTAATATAAATGGTACAGAAATAAACACATACAAAGACACAGTCTGGCAGAAAGGCTCACATATATAAAGGGTTACAACTTCCCCCACTCTGTTTGACCAGAAAAAACAGCTATCATATTCACTGCGTCTCTGATGATTGGCTGGGAGACATGGCAGGGGGCATAAGGAGAGTGGGAAACAAACAAAAGGTAGCTAGTTAGCATGTTGCAGAAGAGTATTGGGTCCTGGACCACCAGGAAGAGGCAACACTAGAAGCCAGCAGTGGCATCATAGATTGACAAATGCGTTTTCCAAAGTGACAGTTATAGAGTCTGCCTTTGTATTTTGGGTTTAGTTCTCCTTTAAGAATAACATTTACTAAGGGACCAGTAAGTTAGGGAGAGTTTTCACCACATCTCCCTTACTCCATCATGCAAATAAGAGGAGAGCCTTCTGGGTAATTTTAACAGCTGGTGGTTAAAATGGGATGGGTAAACAACTAATTATTACTAAGTGCCCACGGGCAAAACGGAGGTGGTGGAGTCTTAAGATATGCAGATTCAGCATGTACTTCAAATAATTAAACTTTGCAGGTGATTACAAGGTTGTGGTTGTAATTCACACATAAAACCAGATCATTTTATAGCAAATTAAAGGAATAGTTCACACAAAAGTGAACTGTTCCTTTAAAGCAGTGATTGAGACCGGAGGCATAAAGGACCTATTCCTTACCTTCCGTTCTTCAATCATTCACCAGGATCCAGGACTGAAGGTAAGTTTAAATACCTCGCACACGATCCACCGCATGCTCCATTGATAACTGCCAACTGCTTCCTGGTTTAAGTTTACTATAGCGCGTCAATATCGCGCCTATAGTGAACTAAACCAGGAAGCAGTCGGCAGTTGGAATTTCCATGGTTTCAGTGGAGCAGCAGTGGATCGTGTGCGAGGTTAATAAACTTACCTTCGGTCCTGGATCCTGGTGAAGTGATTGAAGAACAGATGTAAGAATAGGTCCTTTACCTCCGCGTCTTCAATCACTGCTTTAAGGAATAGTCATTTTTGTGGTGAACTATCCTTTAAGATGCCTTTACTGGAATGCTAATTGTTTTTTTGGGTGAAGATTTCTTTAAAGCGAGAACTACACTTAATTTTTTTTACTCCTAACTGAAAGCCTTTCTCCTCAAAACACCTATAAATTGTAAATTCTTTCTAGTAAGTTGATTAAGTACATGTAAGTAATATATCTGCAACTAAAAGGCTTCCATATTGTTGCCAGTACATTCACAGATCTTTAAAGGCCCAAGCCCCCTGACCCTAGTATTCACTGTATCTATAAAGTAAGATGTCTCCACACCGTATGGAAGTTCCTGAAAGCTGCCTTGTACCACTGCAGTGCAGTTTATTACCAGCAAGTGTACGTAAAACATATTGCCTACAGCCTTCAAAAGGCAATACAAAATATTCATTTTACGGACTTTTTTTTTTAATTCTGTCCCTAGAAACAGGAGATTTAATACAAGTTCTTCAGGGAGATTCAATAAACACTCTTATTATTAAAAATGGAGCTAATTTTGCCCCAACCAATCAGATATTGTTTAAAATTTGAAAGCTAACATACGATTGGTTGGGGCAAAATTAGCACCATTATTAACAATAAGAGCGTTTATTGAATCTCCCTGAAGAACTTGTATTAAATCTCCTGTTTCTAGGGACGAATATAAAAAAAAAAGTCGTAAATGAGCTGAATATTTTGTTCTCTGAAGAACTTTTATTGAATAATCCTGTAGCTTCTAAATATTCTAACATTCTTTGCATCTGGTAGCTCTGGGGTCGGCAACCAGTAGCTCGCAATCTACTGGTCGATCGCCGACAGCTACCTTGGGATCGCAGGTGTCCGGCACTTCGCGATGACGTCATGTACGCGTCGCGAAATCAGTCCGGCACTTCGCGATGGACATCACGTACGCCGCCAGCGTACATATTTCGTGATGTTCAGTGCTGTGGAGTACCTGTCACACAGAGCAGAGGAGCGGCCCTGACTCCCTGAATAATATGCAATCTCCTGAAATGATTATTTTTGAATTAGAGTGAGGGTGTACAATGATGTCAGAGTATTCGTGACAAAAACACTTAATAGTGACATGACTTGTTGTATCACGTGTGTCTGATTGTTTTCATGAGTGGGGTTGTTGTGAGATGCATGTGTTTGTATGCAAGAGTGTCTGACTGTCATACATGTGTGGGTCTGTATGCATGGATTATGTGTTTGTTAATCTTGGATGGGGCTTATGGGCTTAAGGGGTGGGTATCCTCCCTGAAATGTGTGGTGGTGCCCTCCCTGAAATGAGGTTTGGCAGGGTGGGATGTCTGTGTATTGGAATGCTGGGAGTTAGATTTTCAAACAAATGTAGGCCCACAGGAAGGAGATCCCTGGTATAGAGTACAATGTATACTTTATATAATATATCCCAACTATCTAACCATGGGCTTCTACTGTCCCCTACTACCTACCCATGGGCCTCTATTGTCCCCAATGTCTACCTACCTATGGGCCTTAGCTCATTTTAAATCTTTATCTGCAACTATTTTCTTGTTGATCTGTGACAGGGAAAGTAACCAATAGTTATCCAGATGGTTTAAAAACTACAACTCCCAGCATTCACTCTATAGCCAAGGAATGCTGGCAGTTTTAGTTTTCAAACATCTGGAGATCTACTGGTTACCTATCTATGATTTTATAACTATGTCAAGCACAGATTATACATTTAAATCTCCACCCACTGTGTAAACTTGCATTATGAGAGACAGTAAAGTTACAATGAGCAGGTACCATAACAGAGGATTATGGGTAGGTAGCAGGTGGAGCTGCAGTGAAATATCTACAACTTTATTTGGGTGTAGATATTCATGCTATGTTTTGAAAAACTACAACTCACAACATTCCCGTTTGCACTCTGCTGTGTTGTACAATGATTGGGAGTTTTAAGTGTCATCTGTAGATCCACATACTTGCTGTAGTTCTAGCTGAATCTCATCAAGTGGTAGATTATTCTTATATCACTAAAACCCTCCACATCCATAGACAATTGTGGCCAGAAGGATTTCCAAAGACAATTGAAATCACATGTCATCTGTTCCATGTAGACACTTGCTCTGGTCTCATGCATTGGCAGGGGTGCCCCTACCATGAAGCAAACTGAAACATTTGCTCAGGACACACCCCTGGGGAACACTTAAAAGGGGGCAGTTAAAAAAAAATCTTCCTTCCTGCAATACTGCATTTCAGCACCAGTCCACCAATCAGTGTTAAGTCAGACCTCCATTCCACACAACCAGTGTTAAGTCATCCCTCCAGTCTACCAGTCAGTATTTGTTAGCCCACCACACCTATGTTTCCTGATGAAGCCATGCCCGCTTCACATGCCGCCACCTGTCTGCTGATAGGCAGCATTTAAAAGTTGTTTCAGGTGTCAAAAACCCTAGGAACACTCCTGTGCATAGGTACACATAGTATAGTATAGAATAGTATTTGAAGTTAAAGGGCATGTCCACCCCCAAAACTATAATCCCCCCAACTACTGGCCCCTCATCATGTAGTGTAGTGTAATCCTTACCTCACCCCAGCTCCATATGGTTCTCCTGTAGTCCCCCCCAAAGTCCAAAAATGCCCACCAGGAGGATAGCAGAGTCCATATAGGACTGCCTCCTACCTGGCCTCCGGGAGAATTTTGGCATGCGCACGCAGCCTTCTCCCCCTCCTCCCCCTCCTCCCTCCCCCTCCCTCCTAAGGATTCCCTCCCCCTAGTGTGAAACCCTTAATATATAGTATTCCCCTGCCAGCCCAGCCCCAACCGCTATATTATATGTTTAGAAAGCTCCCCAAACTTTCTGCCTCTCCTCTTTCCTCCGCCGAAATGAGCTGCCGGCAGCCGCGTCCGGATTGGCTGCCGCTCAGCAATCACAGACGCGACTGCGGTCCC
Organism: Hymenochirus boettgeri; assembly: GCA_019447015.1. Lineage (NCBI taxonomy): Eukaryota > Metazoa > Chordata > Amphibia > Anura > Pipidae > Hymenochirus > Hymenochirus boettgeri. The sequence goes on from CM033470.1 coordinate 124,386,168, forward strand.
GCCCTCTGCTTGCTTTTCTCGCAAGCAGAGGGCCGGGAGCGCAGCGGAGGAAAGAGGGGAGTAAGCAGAGTTTGGGGAGCTTTCTAACATATAAATATAGCGGTTGGGGCGGGCTGGCAGGAGGAATACTATATTAAAAATCATTTTATGGCGACATGCCCTTTAAATAAAGACATACATACATCCTGTCCAATCCATTAGCAATACCCTCATTCCCTGCCTAACTGTTGAGCAAGGGAAGGCAAAAAAAAAACCCAACAAATTATGAAGAAAAAAATTCTTCCTGACTGGCAATCAGAATATTCCTGGATCAATTCTACTTATATATCAATACCAGTAACTTGCAACATTCCTTGTTTGCAGAACTTATCCAGCTTTTTTTTTAAACTGTCAATGAACCTGCCATAACAACATCCACTGGAAGACAGTTCCATAGCTTTTACCGTTTTCACTTGAAAAACCCTTTCTAAACTTAAAGCATAAACTTTTTTCTTCAAGTCTAGGGGTGTCCTCTGACATACTCTATGGTGTGACAATGCCCCAGATAGTTTATGTATGGCCGTTAATGTTTGTATACACAGTAATCATATCCCCCATGCAAGCACCTTTTCTGTAGCATACATATTGTAACTTATCCAGTCTCTCTTCTATTCAAGCTCCCTCAATACTCTTATTAATTTAGATGCCCTTCTCTAAACCCTTTCATTTCAAAGATGTCCTTTTTGTACACAGGATTCCAAAATTGCCACTGCAAATTCCAAATGAGGCCTTACCAATGCTTTGTAAAGAGGGAGGATAAAATTATTCTCCCTTGAATCCATACCACTCTTTCACTGCTTGCTACCTTTTAAGTTTGTTATCCCTCAAACTCCAAGATCCCTTTCCAACAGGGATTCACTTAACACAGAGCCATTTATAGTATAAGCAGTACAAGGATTTTTAAGTCCAAAATGCATCACTACATTTACAACATTGAATCTCATCTACCACTTAGCAGCACAATCTATCTAGATCCCCCTGCAACGATTGTCCACCATTAAACTTAGAGGATGTGCAAAGTTTTGTGTCGTCAGCAAACACAGAAACCTTGCTGACAATACCCACTTCCAAATCATTAATAAACAGATTAAATAGAGAACGGCCCCAACACAGAACCCTATGGCACCCCACATAGACACTTTTTTTAAATATATGTTTTTATTAAAATGTATATCAATCCAAAACAGAACATTATGTTTTAGGCATTTTAAGTCTAATATCACCTAGATTAGAAGGTATATTACTGTTAGGACTTCAAACCATACTGTATAATAAAGTAACAGTGGTATAAAATTAAGTAAAAATAAATACAATGGAGTAAAATAAAATGAATAAATAAAACGGTAATATTAAGTCAAAGTATGGTAAAACAATGTATAAAACAGTTATATGATATAGTGAGTTTTTGGTCCTTCTTAGTAATTTTCCCTTTGAATACATGTTAGACCAAATTTAGTTAAATCATATAACACCATAAAGATCTATGATCTATATACCAAACTCCCATTGCTTATAGAATTTATGAAATTTAGATTGTGATATTGCATATTGTTTTTCGTATTGCATATTAGTATTTAAGCTTTTCATTAGTGTGGTGAGAATAGGAGCTTTTGTGGTAAGCAAATTCCTTATATAATAAGGTATAATTGTAGGTCTAGGAAGAATAATACCAGTTCAGGGTAAGTATAATCTGTTTCTGGAATACGGATGATAGAAATGTTGTATTTTATACCAAGTTTTTTTCTCTTATTTTACTGCAGGACCAAAAGATGTGGATAAGAGATCCTTGGGATTTTTTACATCTCCAGCCACAAGGTGAGTAAGTATCGGTGTTCTATAATATCTTATGATAATTTTTTTGCCGTTTCCCAATGTTGCAAGCATTTGGATAACTGGAATGGTATAATTGCTGCTTCCGACCATTGTTCTGTAGAGAATTGTTTCCCCAGTTCTCTCATCTCAGTATGGCTTGAGTTTAATCACTGTCTTTATTATTATCATAGTGTAGACGGTAGTGATTTCTTTAGGTGGGGTTTTTGAAGTTACAAATTGTAGTTCTGTCGATTCAGTTAATGTTTTCCATTTCTTTTAAATGTCGATAAAAAAGGAGGTTGCTTGCATTTATTTGTAGAAATTTTTTGTTTGAGATGGTATTGTTTTTGTAGCGTATGAAAATGGATTATGTTCCTTGATTGTATAGTTGGTCTATTGTTAGCAGTTGGTTTGTTTCTCATTGAGTTCAAATTCAGGAATCAATACTTCCAAACTTTCTATGGGGATACAGTTGTATAGTGGAACTAGAAAAGTTTGGTTTCTATGAATATTTTCTCAAGTAGTTTATTGATGCGTAGGTATAATAATTGTGGTTTTATCACCTAATAAAATTGCTATGATTTTCTGGAATTTTAGCATTGGTACATTTGTTCTTCTACATCACAACCACAACTTATTATTTGTATATTTATTCCACCAATATCTTATTTGTCTAATATAGTAGCCTATAATTTAATTTTTTAATATGGTATTGCCAGTCTTCCTATTTTCATGGTTTGGCCATCATTTGATTATTTATTCTGGCTTTGGATTGTCCCATATCAATTGGGTGATATGTTTTGAGCTCTTGAAAAGAAAATGTCTGGTATGGGTATTGGTAGGGATCTAAAAAAATGTGGTAAAATTAGCATTTTTGAGGCCATAATTCTATCCAATAAAGATAGCATTAAGAATTTTCCCTTTTTTGGTTTGGGATTCTATTTTTTTCTGTTAATGGTAAAAGTGATTATATAAATCTTCAAGAATAGTAGATCTTGATTCAAGATTACTATTTCTTTTAAAACCATATTTACTTGATGAGAAGATTTAAGGCACCAGATATATGATTTCCAGAACTTGGGATTTTTTTTTGTTTATTGATGTGATGCCAAACCGAATTGGGATATATGTTTTTGGATGAAAGGCCAGTTTCCTACCTTTAAAACGAGCAATCAACCACCTCTCTACGTGCTCCACACCCCAAGATATACAGAAATGACTGACTAGAAAGTTAATGGGTGGGAGGCTCACTTGTGACATTCCTGAGGCTTCTCCTGCACAGTGCCGTGGGCGAGCACAGCCTCAGACTCTCAGTGTGTGAGGAAGACAGGAAGTCCCTCCTCTTCTCTGCTGGGTGAAGTCCTGACAGAGAAGGTAAGGGGGGTCTGACTAACCCACGGCACCCTCGGGTGGGCAGGGCTTAGACACCAGCAAATGGGTGGCCTAGACATCCGTGTGTGGGTGGGGCTTAGACAACCACAAGTGGGTGGGGCCACATGGGGCTGTAAGATAATGGGCCATGGGGGCCTGCAACTGGAGGGACCATGGAGTCCATGAGTGGAGGGACCAGGGGGGTGCAAAGGGAGGAAGAAGCACAGGACAGATTGATGACAGTTTCAAAACAGGAAGCAGGAAGTGCAGGGCGGTGATGTGCTGCCATATCACACACAAAAATGTAAATATCTTCAAAACTATGCAAAAAAACAATGCAAACATTGCAAAAATTCCCAGGGGAGCAATTCCAATCAATTTACCTAGGTCATTTTTGGACCACAGTTCCCCTTTAATCTATAATTGAAACATGTAAGTAGCACTTTGCGTGTGTTGCTGCATGCCTTCAATCAGCACATATTTGTTTAGGAGCAGGATCCCCCCTCCCTCTTTTAACCAATCCCACCCGACCTGACTTTTTTCCACAAACCAACTGTCAATCAGAATCGGAATTTATTGGCCAAAGGTTCCATTGCTAATGCAAAAATTAGTGGGGATAGAGGACACCTTGCCTGGTTCACTGATATGTTGAAGGGTATTGATAGCATATTGGATTGAAGACTGTTGCAGAGGAGTGTGTATAGTGCCATAATTGCTTTCTTGAAGTTATTTGTATACCAAATTTATCTAGAACAAGATTCAGATTCAGCTCCAATTTAGACGATCAAAGGCCTTTTTCGGCGTGAGGGTTATAATAGTCATGAGATTTTTTGGGGTTAGACCATCTATTAAGTCTATGATTCTCCTTGTGTATCTATAGACTGATTTTTTTTTATAACACCAACTTGGTCTTGATGGATAATTTGTGGTAGAATATTTTCAAGTCTTTCATATTTTCCAATCGCTGTTTAATAGAGAGATTGGTCTATAATTACTTATTGAAGATGGGTCTTTCCTTGTTTCGGTATTGGAATTATTATAGCTTTAGATCTCTTGAGGAAGGTCTGTTTCTCTATGGCTAAATTAAAGATATTTTGAAGAAGTGAATTTAGGCTTGGAAAAATGTATTGCAATATTCATTACTAAAGCCTTCTTCTCTGGAGATTTATTACATTTTAGAGATTTGACTGCTTTGATTATTTCTTTTATTGTTGTTGTAGGTAGATTTATGGATTTAAGTAATTCCTCTATATTTCGTTCTTATTTTGTTTGTACTTTTTTGTAGAGGTGAGGTTAATAATTTTGAATAGTATGACCTAAATTGGTTAGCAATAGATTGTGGGTTGATAATTTGTTTCAATTATTAATGGATTTTGGTTTTAACTGCTTTTTGTTTTTAATCTGGTAGCTAGGTTCCTATTGGCTTTCCCTCGTGGGTGAAAACGACCCAGCCTTTTAGCATTCTTTCATAGTAGTATAAGTTTATAGAATGGAGTTTTTCTCTAGTTTCTTTTAGTTCTGCTAATGTTGTGTGAAGGATTTTGTTTGTTTTTCCTCTAATATTCTTATTTCTGTAGTAGGACAAGTTTCTCTTGTTTTCTGACCTTATTTAGCTGGGCTGCTTGTTGAATGCATATAGCCTAATTACATGCCTTGTGGGCATTCCAGATGGTAAAAGGACTAATCTGGTACGTTTTAGAAAAAGTATTCTTTTATTGCCATTTGGATTTTATTTTAGAGGTCTCGTTAGATAATAAGGTTGGATTTAATCTCCATGGTTATGTTGATTCAAGTTGAAATCCTCTTCTAAGGTAGTATTGTTGGGGCATGATTTGACCATGTGTTGGGAAGTATTTGTGGGTTCTGGCAATTTCGTAATGTCCTTTTGTCAACTAGAAAATAGTCCAATTGGAGTATACATTGTATGACTGAGAAAGTAGGTATAGTCACTATCTGTTGGGTGTGATGTCTCCAGGGGTCGAATAAGTCTCTGAGTGAGTTCAGTAAATTGGAGGTTATTGTTGCTTTTGGTATGAAGACTTGTAGTGTCTATTTTGGATCTATTGTTTGATTGAAGTCACCACAAATTATATATTTTGATGATATCTTTAACTTTTCTTTAAAAATTAGTTTGTTTTTGGTTTGGTGCATAGATGTTGGCTAATACTAGGTTTTGGTTGTTAATAGGACAGTATAGTATTACCTGTATTACAATATATATCTATCATATGGGTCAGTTCTAGCTTTGTATAATTAAAAGCAATTGAGTTGTCTATGGCAATAGTAACTCCTCTTTTTTTCTATTAATGTTGAATGGAAAATATTATTTAACGATTTATGTTTTAGAGATGACTTGAAGTGTTCTTTAGATCATTTCTTGGATAATGCTATATCGATTTTATTGGCTAGTAGTTCTTTCCATAGGATGTAGCGTCTCTGGTGGACATTTAAGCCTCAAACATTGTAGGATTGTGTTTTAATACTATAGAAGATTTGTTTGTTTTGTGTGATAGTTGCTTGGTTACTATAATTTCTTTTCAGTGTTTCTAGATTTCGGTGTGTTATAGTTGTGTAATTAAGTTGTTTGGGATTGTTTGAGTTGTTAAAGATACATATTAAATAAATACAAGCATAATAACATAAAAACACAGTATAAGAATGTAGTAAATGAAGTAAAACCTCTAAGGGTTAAATAGTATTCCCAGCCATCAAATGATAACTAGTTTTTTGTAGAGCTCATTGCCACCTGGACTTATTAACTATAGAACAGGTCTAGATTTGTAATCTCTAAACTTCTTAACTTTACTTAAAATATATATTGTACGTAAATAAACATTTATATAGGGTAAATGCTAGACTGATCTAGGTAAGTCTCTAGTGTTAGCAGGAGATATGTATGATATTTATGATATTTTCATAAATATATCTCTTTCCACTTCAATATTACTTGTAGATTGGAGTTTTGTATAATTTTGGAGTATATAGAACCGTTTATTAGTATAGAACTTTCAAAAGCCAACATTTTTAAATGACTGCAAACATGTACATAGACAAAAGCTTTAGCCTTCTGTTTAATTAAGTAATTAACTCTAGAATAAAATTTTTTTATTAACCTTTTTTGCCTTTTTTATATTTATGATATTAAAGTTATATCTCTATAATTAATCCTGTAGAGATTGTAAACACTACGGGTCAGGGACCTCCTTTCCTCTCGCGAGAAAAGCTCTAGCACTTATATTCTATAATTTATATATTATTTACTGATCTATCTATGTATTATCCCCATGTATGACTTTATTGTATTTTATACTGTACAGCGTGCGTCCCCAAGTGGTGCTTTATAAATAAACAAATACATACATAAAATACATACATACATACATACATACATACATATAGGTGTCTTGAATAAACTCCATTCCTTGTAAATTTAGGTAATTCTGCTATTTTAACTTGTGGTTTTCTAAATAATAGGCCTCAATAATAGCAAAAACAGTCAAACTCAAGTATAGTTATATCGATTGTTTGTCCATTATTTTTACCTATCTGTAAATCAAGTTGTCCAGTTTTTAGGTAGTATTCCAATTTGGAAGTTTTCCATTGTTTTGTAAATCCTTAAGATGTTATTTAAGGGAGTTAGGAATTTTCAGTTCCCATTCTGAAAGTTCTGAATGGCTTCAATTGGTGTGTTGAAGTTATAGATTCTATCGTCTTGTGTGTTATCAAACGGACTGGAAATCCCCATTTGTAGCTTATAGAGTTGAATCTGAGGATCTCAGTTGCAGATTGGAAGGTTCTTCTTGCTTGCATGTGTAAGGGAGACAGATGGGGAGTTAATGTGAATTTGTCTAGTAAGCATCTGAAAACCGTAGTTTAACCATTAAGATTATTTTTAAAGGGCATGTCCACCCCCAAATCTAAAATTTGCCCAAGTGCTGGCCCCTCTGTATACCGTATATACTCGAGTATAAACCGAGTTTTTCAGGCTGTAAAATCAGCCTGAAAACTTAAACTCGGTTTATACTTGAGTCACTACTGTAGAGTGCAAGAGTCATCTGATTTACCTTAAATCTAGGGGATGTGTAGAACAACTAGGGAATTTTATATGCTACAGGAACACGTCTGCTTTCCTTTACTTTAACTCATTATCCAATCTGCCAGGCAGCCGCGCCGTACTGGCGTCACTGGCCGGCGGTGGATAAAGATGAGTTAAAGTAAAGGAAAGCAGACGTGTTCCTGTAGCATTTAAAATCCCTGGACCTGAGCGGCGGCTGCCTGGCAGATTGGATAAAGATGAGTTAAAGTAAAGGAGAGCAGACGTGTCTGTAGCATATAAAATTCCCACCACTTGTTCTACACATCTCCTAGATTTCCAGGTAAATCAGATGACTCTTGCAATTCTACAGTAGTGACTCTGGAGGCATCAGACATTATCAGGGCAACCGGGTACAAACTGAACTGTGGGAGGGTGGCATCAGATGTTTGGAGACTACAACTCCCAGATGCTTTATTAGCTCGGAGTTGTAGTTTCCAAACATCTTGAATGCCAAGTTTATCCCCTCGGTATATACTCGAGTCAACAACTTTTATATATTTTTAGGTGAAATTGGGGTACCTCGGTTTATACTCGGGTCGGTTTATACTCGAGTATATGCGGTACTTTTAAAAAAAATCTTACCTTACCATCCTGCTCATTATGGTTCTCCTGTAGTCCATGTCCAAAGTTCAAGAAACTGGAGAGTAGTGGCTGTCTTTCTGTCTTATGGTCTCTGCCTTTTGTGATGCCTCGGGGGGATGCTGACATGCGCGGGGAGGAAACCCCCCCCCCTCAGATCCTATCTGTCACCCTAGTATTAAATGCTTTTCATTGATGTTTTTAGGATTGCCATCTCCAACCACCATAATAAGACTTAAAAAAACTTTCAGATATCTACTTACAGCCCCTCGTTCCAGCGCCATTCTTCTTAGCCAGCAGCCGTGTATGTGATTGGCTGACCGGCAGCCAATCGCAGACACGCTGCTGGTCCGGCCCCTCTCTGCTGTTCCCTGTTAGCAGAGAGGGAAGAAGGACTCCCAAGAGCGAAGGGGCGTAAGTACATATCTGAAAGGTTTTTTTAAGTCTGATTAAAAAAATATAGAAAGCATAATTTTTCAACTGGACATGCCCTTTAACCATAGACATATTTAATGCTGCAACGAATTATGCGATTTTTAATATCCTACAAACCAGGGTGTAGAATATAGGATTTTAACTATCTGGGATAGAGACTAATATGTGAGATGCTTTTTGGGAGACATTTTTGCCCTTTAAGTGACTTTATCTGGTAAGTTCAAGGAGCAACCAGGAAAAAACCTGTAGGTCATACTGATTGCTAAGCTAATAAACAGGATACAGCATTATAAGTAGGGAGATATCCCGAGAGATTGCCCACAACGTAGGTGTACATGAGGTATACAAGTACAAGTGTAACACTGATAATGGAGGATTTCTTCAGAGTTAAAACCTTCCTGGGTGAGAAAATCCAGTTTTGTATATTCTGCAGATTATTACTATACAAACTATCGTACCATACATCTATGGAGGCAAGTGATAAAAAAAATTGCTTGTACGTTGGTTTGCTTTAATCCACAATTTTTAGTGGTTATTCTATATTAGTAGGATATATTTCAAGATTTGGGACAATAGTGCTTGAGAAAGGACGTTGGTCCGAAACATGTAGCACACATGTTTTGTTCAAATGAACATATCTCGATTCACAGCTTGGAGTCTGTGTCATCTGTAAGCTACATGTATACCTCTGTTAAGGAGACATATATCCCATACATCTATCGCTTTAAGCTTTAGTTTTAATTACATGAAAAGAAAATGTTATTTTACTGTTCTGATAACCTATGCCTTAGTTATTTTGCTAAACTTGATGATTCAGTATCAAATGATATGCCAGTTTTTGATTTCTTGCTCAAACTTGATAAACGCAAAATCATAAGATCTGTTGCGGTAAGATGGACAAAGAAAAGAGGAAATTCTCCAGAAGAACAGATGTTCTGTGGGGGATGGAAAGAACCTTTCCAGAAGGAATAGATATTTTGTGGAGAATGACGTTTTACATGTGACCCTGAGAATATGCTACAATGGACTGATTAAACAAACATAATGACCTTTGCCACAATAACTGTTCTAATCAAACAACCCTCGCTCACACTATATAACCCATTGCAATTACAATAAACAAAAGAAGCATTTTTGCATACTGAACAGCTCGTGTCAGTGTGGTTCTTTTAGTTCTTCCCGTCTAGACTGTTATATCAACTGATAACTAATTTGGAGGGAACAGATAATTCCTGGACCTAGTTAGGTCCATAACAATTGGCGCCCAACGTGGGGCCATCAGGCTCTGACTGACCACCAGCCGATGCCCAGGACTCCCGTGAACCAGCAGTGGACAAAAGGAAATGATCACTTCCAAGGCACAGGTAAGACCTATGTTAGAGTTTCTTGCCTGTGTCATCCTGTTATACTGTTGGTTTCTCTGGTGTCTATATCGGCTGTTAGCAGTTAGCAAAGACAAAAGTAATTCTTGCCTGGTCGCATTCCCATAACCTGTGAATGATTATCTGTGCCCGGTCTGTGTTTTTTGTTGTGTTGTCTGTTTTGTTCTCTCAGTCTGGTTGTTTTTGAATAAAGCAGAACTTATTAAATAGAGACAGGATATGTGTATGTGAATATAGACATTCGTGACCCTGATCTGCGTGCGCTGTCGGTGGTGGTTGGTGGTTTGTGGGTAAATATTCACATAAACATCCAGGACAGGGAAGGTCCTAGACCGATTGATCTGCGTGGGCTATCGGTGCGTGAGGACGAGGTGTTCCCTAACTGACTGATCTACATGGCTGTCAGTTCTACGTAGTCCTGAAGAACAGTAGAGCAGAACTACGTGTGCTGTTGGTTCATGTTTTTAGAACCCCTTTGTCTCTATTTGGTACAGAATACTGTTTCAGATATTCCCACCAGACCTAGAAGGATATGTCATGTGCTGATTGTGATGTGGCTTCTGTTTGGAATAGTCACAAGGTTGGAAACTCACAAAAGTAAGGAGACACCCTAACGACTACCTCTGCCCTATCTAGGCTAACATCTGTATTTGGGCATTTCCCCAATTTCTGTGTTACCGACTGAAGCTCATTTGTAGTAGAATCTGATTGTGTTGGTCTAACATCTCCACAAGTGTGTGACAAAGAACTGGAGAAGACCTAATTTTCTGTAGTTGTAGCCTCCCCAGGGTTGCCGATTGCAATTCAGAGTTTACATATACTCAGGTTCCCTGGCTTTTAGAGTTAAATCGTGCTTCAGATACTCCACTCAGTCTGGTTGTTTTTGAATAAAGCAGAACTTATTAATAGAGACGGAATGTGTATGTGAATATAGACTTCGGTGACCTAATGATCTGCGTGCGCTGTCGGTGGTGGTTTGGTGGTTTGTGGGTAAATATTCACTAAACATCCAGGACAGGGAAGGTCTAGACCGATTGATCTGGTGGGCTATCGGTGGTGAGGACGAGGTGTTCCTCAACTGACTGATCTACATGGCTGTCAGTTCTACGTAGTCCTGAAGAACAGTAGAGCAGAACTACGTGTGCTGTTGGTTCATGTTTTAGAACCCCTTTTGTCTCTATTTGGTACAGAATACTGTTTCAGATATTCCCACCAGACCTAGAAGGATATGTCATGTGCTGATTGTGTATGTGGCTTACTGTTTGGAATTAGTCCACAAGGTTGGAAACTCACAAAAGTAAGGAGACACCCTAACGACTATCCTCTGCCCTATCTAGGCTACACATCTGTACTTTGGGCATTTCCCCAATTTCTGTGTTACCGACTGAATGCTCATTTTGTAGTAGAATCTGATTGTGTTGGTCTAACATTCCCACAAGTGTGTGCACAAGAACTGGAGAAGACCTAATTTTCTGTAGTTGTAGCCCTCCCCAGGGTTTAGCCGATTGCAATTCAGAGTTTACATATACTCAGGTTCCCTGGCTTTTAGAGTTAAATCGTGCTTCAGATACTCCCACCAGATCTAGGGGGAGGATATGTATATTGTGTCAACAAGTGTGTGAAGCTTTCCAGGCAAATACTGGAACAGAATTAGTGTACTGTCATTGCAGTCCCGCAGAGGGTTTAACCCAAACTGAAGAATTAGAAGTTCAGAGAGTTCTACAATTGGGATACCCTGGGATATCCTGAGACACCATTACTCAATTCCACTAAACGTAATAAATAAACTGGTTTTTTTTGGGTGAGATTTTACATAGTGTGGTTCACCAACCGTACAAAATAACTGCCTGTTAATTTCTGTTTAGTTAATATCGTAATCATTGTCCCGTATTTTCTGCTGCTGCCATGGGTCAAAATAGCAGTAAATCATATGAATGTGAAGGGGGGGAAACTGCGTTTACACTTTTTCGTTCTAAAATGGGAAGTAAATAAGTAAAGGAGTATGTTAAACTTGCCAAACTATGTAATCTGTCAGTAACTGCTCCAAGATTACAACCAGAACAGTGGCGTATACTTTTTAGGGATAGGGGGGGGACCTACGAGACAAGGGTCTCCTAGAAATTGCAGAAGCATGGTTTAAAGTCTCAAGGGAATTACATGAACATAACTGGTCTGAACAAAGAGTGGTTGGTAAAACTGGGAAGATCACATATTTGTATCACAAAGAGCCCCCTTTCCCCTGCCTGATCAGTGTTCAGCCACCACCATACGAGGGTGCAGGGAAGGTTCTTACTCCAGTACAAACATCTAACGTTGAAGCCACCGCCCATGAAGCCACCTCTGGCGGCCATCTTATGAATACCCCTGTCCCCAATGGTGGCAGCCATTTTAATTCAGCCAACACCCTTCTTCCTGGTGGCAGCCATTTTATTAGCCAAACCCCTCTTCATCGGTGGCAGATTTTAATTCAGCCAACCACCCTTCTTCCTGGTGGCAGCCATTTTAATTCAGCCAACACCCTTCTCTCTGGCGGCGGCCATTTTAATTCATCCAATCTCCAAACTTTGAGTACCATGCCCCCCCCAAATAACCCTTTTATTCAAGATTGTAGTGCATCCAATCAGGCTGTCACTCCTTTATACCAAGTATTGACCACTACCGGCCAACTGTATACTCCAACCACTATTAAGCCATTAGGAGATGATGAAGTGGTCACTCCTTCAAAATTGAATGACTCCATCCACCGGCAACAACTGGCCACAGAGAATTTAACACGCCAAATAAATGACATAGCTGACCAACTAAAAGACATTAAGAAAACAACAGCCATAGACAAAAAGAAAATAATGAAACAATTACAGACAGACAAGTCTCAGGTCAGCTGTCCCCCCCCAGGCTCAAATCCTATCATGGTGTTAGGGGACGGTGATGATTCTGATATAGAATGTGACAGCAGTACACAGGGTGCAGTAAGGGGCGCTAGGCCTAGAATACCTACTGGTAAGGATTTAGAGCGTGAAATATCTAAGACAATTAATCATCTAGTGGACCTTAGGGAAATGACACCCTGACTTAAAACCAGAGACTACCGACCCAAGAGGGTGAGAGAACTCCGTACAGATGAGTTAGGGGTCAGCCGACATCTCCATGAGTTAAACCATTACCGTCTACAGGATGATGCAGACTGGATGACTGTAGATAATACTGAGTCCACCCCCCTTCCATTCTTAGGTCCAAGTGTCAAAACTAGGGATCAATCATCCTACTATCCTGACAGTTCTAATCCCCCCGATACAACGGGGGGGTGGATTCATGCAACTCCCAGTCCCCCCTGATGCTTGTCCTCCCAGCCAGGACCAGAAGAATAAAAAGAGGATATTGTATGTTTCATTCACACCCAGCCAAGCGGCCACTCTAATATCCCAATTACCAGATCCTGACCACCAGCCTATGCCCTTCTACTGTAGGCTTGTTGGCTTCCAAAGAAATTACTCAGCAACTTGGAAAGATCTAGAGAGTTTGTGTGAAATAAGAGCAGGTGATGCTTATTGGCCCGTCATGAAAAACGCATTAAATCATAATCAAATTGGTAACACCACAACCTACGAGTCTGGTGTGTCATTCTGTGAGCAAATAAGATCCTGGGCACAGAATAGGCTGGCTGATCGCAGATGTTTAATGATTTAGGATTTGACAAATACAGCAGCTCACACAACAGCATGTTGTCATCAGCCTTCGTCACTGGATTAAAGGAAGTCCTAAAAAAGGGCCTAATGACGGCACGCCCTGAATATCGTACACTTACCCTCCAGACCCTGGCAGCAGTGGCTAAAGGACTAGAAGCAGCCCTAGGAAAACCAAAATCAACATGGTCGCCGAAGAAACAATGGTCGCAGTACCACCTAAGAATACAGAATTAAACCAGGTCAAGGATCAATTATTAAAGGGCCTTGAAAGCAAATTCGAAGACATGAAAACCAATCTCATTTCACAATTGAAACCCACAAAAGGAAACAACCCTCCTAACCCCAACAAACGAAGAAAATATAATTGTGGGAAACTTGGACATCTCAGCCGTGATTGCAGGGGCCCAAGGAGACAGTACAATTCAAATGGCGCACAATACAATCCTAATGCTGTCCAATATAACCAATACAACCCCAACAATGGCTTCCCCATGCTGCCTCCTCCACCAACTCCTCCTCCACTTCCTCAATAGGATATTGGCAAACCTGTGTCTGACACCCCAACTCCAATCATGTCTCTACCCGTCGAAGGATTTGAATTGGCATCCGGACCCCTTGCTAAAATTATCCTGCCAATCCAAGGGACCCCTACCACTTTCCTGATAGACACAGACGCAGCCCGAAGCGTAATCAGGACCCAAGATCTACCACAACAAGCTACTCTTACTAATTCTGATGTCTGTTGTGTTGGAGTAGATGGCATTCCTCGTTCCAACCCGCTGACCTGTCCTTTACAAGTGGGATCCTTTTCTGGCTTGTTGGCACGTTTTGTCGTCTCACCCACTTGTCCACTAAACCTTTTGGGTTCTGACATCCTTTCCAGATTACAAGCAAAGGTGGTGTTCTTGCCGGATGGCTCTGTCACAGTGTCAACACCTCTTGACCAGACTGAAGCTTCGTCTCTCTGTTCTGTTCCTCTCTTGATGTCTATAGATTCAGTCTCGCCTTCCACCCTACCTGATGATGTCCTTTGTCGGATCCCTCCTTCTCTGTGGTCACAAGGCCCTGAAGACATAGGGCGCCTGAAAGTCCCACCTGTGATGGTTTACCTTAAGGAAGGGGCGGCTCTGCCAAGGAAGCCTCAATACCCTTTGAAACCTGCTCAATCGGAAGCCATCTCAAATCAAATTCGTACCCTACTCGCAAATGGAGCTATCGTAAAAACTATCTCACCGTGCAACACACCACTGTTTACTGTTAAGAAAAAAGGAAAAGTGGGTGAACCTGACAAATACCGCCTTGTACAAGATTTACGAGCCGTAAATGAAGCTACAATATTAGAAACTCCAATTGTGTCCAATCCTCATACCCTACTCTGTGGCATACCTCCTTCCGCTTCTGTCTTCAGCGTGGTGGCTACACGCATCTTGCCGCTTCCTGTTTGCTTTCACGCATGAACAAGAGCAATACTGCTGGACAGTAATGCCACAAGGGGCTCAAAATTCGCCAATGCAATTTTCCAAAGCATTGACTTCCATCCTGGATTCATGGAAGCAATCACATCCGGAAGTTTCCCTGCTACAATATGTGGATGACCTTTTACTCTGCTCACCCACACTTCCTGTCGCTGCACAGGCAACAGAAGATTTACTCTGCCATCTAGCGGAGCAAGGATGCAAGGCATCCAAAGCTAAATTACAGTGGTGTCAACCCACTGTGACATTTCTCGGACAATGTATCTCTCAAGGGACAAGGCACATCACATCCGATAGGATCAAAACTTTACAAGGTATCATCCCCGAGGACATAAACCTCTGCATGATTTCCTCGGCCTTGTCTCATATTGCCGTTCATGGATCCCCGAAGCCTCCATTCTTATGCAACCTCTGTACGACGTACTGAAGACTGAGCCTTTTACTATGACAGCAGAAGCCGCTGAATGTTTCACCACCCTGAAGGCTATCCTATCTTCAGCGCCCACGCTTGGGCTTCCAGACTATGAAAAGCCATTCAAACTCTTTGTTTCCGAACGTCAAGGTCACGCCCTTGGTGTCCTTGCCCAAAACCATGGATCAAGAATCAAGCCTATTGGTTACTTTTCTGGACCACTAGACAATGTCGCTAAAGGTAGCCCATCCTGCATGAGAGCAGTGTATGCAGCGCATTTTCTCCTTGATAAAACCTCTGACATCATCCTGGGCCATGATTGCGTCCTTCTGGCCCCCCATGACATTTCTGCAATACTCAACCAATCTCAACCGAAACATATGTCTTCATCTCGCCATCTTCGCATACAATGTTCTATCCTCATGCCTGACAATGTTACTCTTCAACGCTGTTCCATCCTTAACCCCTCCACACTTCTGCCAATTCCTGAGGGGGGTACCACATATGATGATGAAACAGATGACCATCAGGCAGCACAAGAAGGACACAATTGCTTTGACCTCATGCAACAAGAAACAAGGCACCTCCCTACAGTCAGCTCATCTCCACTTGAAAACCCAGACATAACTTTATTCGTGGATGGTTCACGGTTTGCAGATGATACAGGCAAATTTCATGTGGGATATGCTGTCACCACCGCTGATTCTGTGCTCCAAGCAGAAGCCTTACCAACTGTCTACTCTGCCCAAGAAGCAGAGCTCAAAGCCTTAACTGCAGCCTGCAAAATTGCAAAAGACAAACGCCTCAATGTACACACCGATTCCAGATACGCCCAGGGCGTTGCCCTAGACTTCGGCATCATCTGGAAAACAAGAGGATATTTGACAGCCACCGGAACACCCATTAAGAATGGCAAATCTGTTGCAGAACTAATGGAAGCCCTCTCATACCCGAAACAAGTGGCCGTTCTGAAAGTGAAGGCTCATGGCAAACTCAATTCCGCTGAAACCATAGGCAATCATAGGGCCGACCAGGCTGCAAAGGCAGCCGCCCTGAAAGAAATACAGGAATTGCCAGAAGATGTGAAGGAAAAATTTAAAATTCAGGACGGAATCAACGAAACATTAACTCCCCTTCTTCAGGTGGGCTTCATAGACAACAAAGATAAATTAAAAAATATCCAAAACAGCACTGCTAAGGAAGAAAGAGAGGAATGGCTAGGAAAAGGGGCAGTACTTAAGGATGGGCTGTATACACATAACAAAAAGGTATGTATACCCAGAAGCCTCTATCCAGCCCTCATCCAATGGGCACATGGACCTTCCCACATTTCAAAGAATCTCATGAATAACCTAATATCAAAGACTTACTTCGCTCCTGTTATAACCACCTTTACCAGAAACTACACTGCTGCCTGCGCAACATGTGCCAAATGCAATCCAGGACGCATGGAAAAACCTCCAAAACTCCATCTGGCAAAACCCTTGTATCCCTTCCAAAGGATCCAGATAGACCACATCCAAATGCCAAAAAGTGGAAGATTCGAATATGCGTTGGCAATTGTTGACATGTTCTCCGGATGGCCAGAAGCATATCCAGTGACTAACATGACCGCTAAGACTACTGCCAAGAAATTACTCTCTGAGATCGTATGCAGATTCGGTGTACCGGAAGTAATAGAAAGTGATCAGGGCCCTGCATTCACTGCAAATGTTACCAAAGAGATATGGACTGCTTTAAGAGTAACTTTGCACTTCCATACGCCCTATCATCCTCAGAGTAGCGGAAAGATTGAAAGAATGAATGGTACTCTAAAGACACGTATGTTAAAAATGGCTCATGATTCTGGGATGGGATGGCCTGATAGCCTGCCTATAGCTCTGTTCAGTGTCAGATACACACCCAGGGGGGAGCACAAATTATCCCCCTTTGAGATCCTATTTGGATCAGCCCCTAGGTTAGGGTGTTATTTCCCCCAGCAACTACAATTACAGTCTGATGTATTAACTGATTTTGTTTGCCAACTAACACGTGAATTAAAACTAAAGTGCATGGTCAAGTGCTCTCTTCTCTTCCAGATCCTGAGTCTGTAACAGGTGCTCATTCACTCCTCCCAGGGATTGGGTGCTGGTAAAGAAATTTGTAAGAAAGCACTCCCTTGAAGCTAGGTTGACGGCCCATTCCGGTCTTCTTACCACTCCCACTTCAGTGAAGTTGGAAGGAAGACCATCTTGGATCCACGCTTCACATTGCAGAAATCTACCCCTCCAGCTGGAGAAACATGATTGGTCATATATCCTTTTCATTATCTCCTCAGGGAGAGCTTTTCGGTTGCCATAACTCAGAATGAGGTCTAACAACATTTGGTTAATTCTTCAAACACCTATACTGCTGTGTTTATGTTTGATTTCTGTATGATTGCTAGGTGCCCCAGTCTCTGTGAGCAATGTAACCTTATAATGGCAAACCAGCCATTAGCTCACATACATCTGTGTAACTGACGATATTGGGGAAACAACTGTGCTATTGGGGGGCAGTAGGGTGGAAAACGGGATCAAATTGGGGATATCAGCCCGAATCTGCTTGCCTTAAAGTAGATAAGAATGTGTTCCTTTGCTTGAAAGAATGGCCCTCCTAGAAACAGGCCTTTGTCTAAGAAAGAGCGATAGACCTGGTTCATATGAAACTAACCCTTACCCTTGTGAATCCCACCTCACAGATGCAGGTACATATATATTAGCGGCATGGGCTTTTGGTAAGAGCTGTTCTGTATAAATGGTAAATTCTTCCTAAAAGATATGTATAATCAGCAGAATTTAGGATCTGAACAAAAAGGAGACAAAACCTACGAATCTTATTGTACCAACAATATGAGGGCTATAGCAAATCCTACTTTCGAAGGACAATATCTATCGAAACTGGATTTAGTGATGCCAATGTTTGGCTGGAATGGATGAAATATAGCGCCGTCCAACATAATAAATCCAACTGTTTCGTTTGGGGGAGCACGCCCCCAACTTAGGCATGTTTCCACTTAATCTCCCACCCCAAATTGAGCAATGTTTCCTTAGCCTGTTCAGTAATGTTTCCACCAACCAGACAATTTGTGAGACGTGGAAAACTACTTACCCAATTCTTAAACAAACTCCCCGCCAAACTGAAGGTATAACCATATATCCCGGAAATTATACCTGTTATTATAACTACCATCATTCTGGCAAAACCATGGGCAATTTCCCTACAGAATATTGTGAAACGTATAAAGATGGCTCTAAAAGCCCTCTGCAGAATCAAGTACAATCACTTGGTGACATTTACTGGATTTGTGGAGACATGAAAATCAGGTCCCATCTCCCCACTTCCTGGAATGGTGAATGTGCTTTAAGTAAGGTGATTATACCCCTTCATATCATCCCTCACTATCCATCGAGTGTACCCTTTGAACCCCCTCATCGCGCTAAAAGAGACTTGACTCCAGGTGGAAGTCTTGATCCACACGTATATATTCATGCCATTGGAGTTCCTAGGGGGGTACCCGATGAATTTAAAGCCCGTGATCAGGTTAAAGCAGGGTTTGAGTCTTTAATTCCAATAATCACCGTGAATAAAAATATTGATTTGATTAATTACATTTACCATAATCAGCAGCGATTTGTTAACTATACTAAAGATGCACTCCAGGGTTTGGCTGATCAATTAGGCCCAACTGCACAAATGAGTTTCCAAAACAGGATCGCCTTAGATATGATGCTTGCTGAAAAAGGAGGAGTTTGTAAAATGTTACCAGACTCTAGCACTTGTTGCACTTATAGCCCTGATAACACCGGCCCAAATGGTAAAGTCACTCTTGCTATCAAGAAACTTGAAGATTTGTCAATCGAATTAAAGAAAAACTCTGGAATAACTAGCCGATGGGACCAATATTTTGGATGGATGACTGGGTGGCAGAAAACCTTGGCCCAGATAGGAGTGACTGTATTGATAGTTTTAATATTGGTCTCTTTCTTAGTTTGTTGTTTTATTCCATATATTAAGTAGCTAGCAAAACAAGCTGCAAATGTATCCGTCCCAATGTTTGTAATGCATGAATACAAACCATTACCTGAATTATCGTCTGATTTTATTCCTGAGTCTCCTTACACTCCCATGCAACCTACAGAGCTTTCCGCTTACAATTCCCTACAGGGATAGTTAGGGTATTGGAGTTGGAAGGGTTGGTCCCTGGCTTTGCGCAGGCCTCTCCAGGCCAAGCTGAAGAGCCACACCCACCTCTAGGGTGGACTCCCTCTGGAGCAACTCTGATAATCCTTGTTAGGTAGGGACAGCAAAATAAACATTTTAGGGGGGACTGTTAAGGAGACATATATCCCATACATCTATCGCTTTAAGCTTTAGTTTCAATTACATGAAAAGAAAATGTTATTTTACTGTCTGATAACCTATGCCTTAGTTATTTTGCTAAACTTGATGATTCAGTATCAAATGATATGCCAAGTTTTTGATTTCTTGCTCAAACTTTGATAAACGCAAATATCATAAGATCTGTTGCGGTAAGATGGACAAAGAAAAGAGGAAATTCTCCAGAAGAACAGATGTTCTGTGGGGGATGGAAAGAACCTTTCCAGAAGGAATAGATATTTTGTGGAGAATGACGTTTTACATGTGACCCTGAGAATATGCTACAATGGACTGATTAAACAAACATAATGACCTTTGCCACACTAACTGTTCTAATCAACAACCCCTCGCTCACCTATATAACCCATTGCAATTAACAATAAAGCAAAAGAAGCATTTTTGCATACTGAACAGCTCGTGTCAGTGTGGTTCTTTATAGTTTCTTCCCAGTCTAGACTGTTATATCAACTGATAACTAATTTGGAAGGGAACAGATAATTCCTGGACCTAGTTAGGTCCATAACAATTGGCGCCCAACGTGGGGCCATCAGGCTCTGACTGACCACCAGCCGATGCCCAGGACTCCAGTGAACCAGCAGTGGACAAAAGGAAACTGATCACTTCCAAGGCACAGGTAAGACCTATGTTAGTAGTTTCTTGCCTGTGTCATCCTGTTATACTGTTGGTTTCTCTGGTGTCTATATCGGCTGTTAGCAGTTAGCAAAGACAAAAGTAATTTCTTGCCTGGTCGCATTCCCATAACCTGTGAATGATTATCTGTTGCCCGGTCTGTGTTTTTTGTTGTTGTTAGTCTGTTGTTCTCTCAGTCTGGTTGTTTTTGAATAAAGCAGAACTTATTAAATAGAGACGAATAAAAGAAGAACTATATTAAATAGAGAAGGAATATTGTATTGAATATAGACATTCGTGACCTACTGATCTGCGTGCGCTGTCGGTGGTGGTTTGGTGGTTTGGGGTAAATATTCACATAAACATCCAGGACAGGGAAGGTCCTAGACCGATTGATCTGCGTGGGCTATCGGTGCGTGGGACGAGGTGTTCCCTAACTGACTGATCTACATGGCTGTCAGTTCTCACGTAGTCCTAAGAACAGTAGAGCAGAAACTACGTGTGCTGTTGGTTTATGTTTGAACCCCTTTGTCTCTATTTGGTACAGATACTGTTTCAGATATTCCCACCAACCTAGAAGGATATGTCATGTGCTGATTGTGTATGTGGCTTACTGTTTGGAATTAGTCCACAAGTTGGAAACTCACAAAAGTAAGGAGACCACCCTAACGACTATCCTCTGCCCTATCTAGAGCTACCATCTGTACTTTGGGCATTTCCCCAATTTTGTGTTACCGACTGAATGCTCATTTTGTAGTAGAATCTGATTGTGGTTGGTCTAAACATTCCCACAAGTGTGTGCACAAGAACTGGAGAAGACCTAATTTCTGTAGTTGTAGCCCTCCCAGGGTTTAGACCGATTGCAATTCAGAGTTTACATATACTCAGGTTCCCTGGCTTTTAGAGTTAAATCGTGCTTCAGATACTCCCACTCAGTCTGGTTGTTTTTGAATAAAGCAGAACTTATTAAATAGAGACAGGATATGTGTATGTGAATATAGACATTCGTGACCTACTGATCTGCGTTGCGCTGTCGGTGGTGGTTTGGTGGGTTTGTGGGTAAATATTCACATAAACATCCAGGACAGGGAAGGTCCTAGACCATTGATCTGCGTGGGCTATCGGTGCGTGAGGACGAGGTGTTCCCTAACTGATGATCTACATGGCTGTCAGTTACGTAGTCCTGAGAACAGTAGAGCAGAACTAACGTGTGCTGTTGGTTCATGTTTTTAGAACCCCTTTTGTCTCTATTTGGTACAGAATACTGTTCAGATATTCCACCAGACCTAGAAGGATATGTCATGTGCTGATTGGTATGTGGCTTACTGTTTGGAATAGTCCACAAGGTTGGAAACTCACAAAAGTAAGAGACACCCTAACGACTATCCTGCCCTATCTAGGCTACACATCTGTACTTTGGCATTTCCCCAATTTCTGTGTTACCGACTGAATGCTCATTTTGTAGTAGAATCTGATTGTGTTGGTCTAACATTCCCACAAGTGTGTGCACAAGACTGGAGAGACCTAATTTTCTGTAGTTGTAGCCCTCCCCAGGGTTAGCCGATTGCAATTCAGAGTTTACATATACTCGGTTCCCTGGCTTTTAGAGTTAAATGTGCTTCAGATACTCCCACCCGATCTAGGGGAGGATATGTATATTGTGTCAACAAGTGTGTGAAGCTTTCCAGGCAAATACTGGAACAGAATTAGTGTACTGTCATTGCAAGTCCCGCAGAGGGTTTAACCCAAACTGAAGAATTAGAAGTTCAGAGAGTTCTACATTGGGATACCCTGGGATATCCTGAGACAACCATTACTCAATTCCACTAACGTAATAAATAAACTGGTTTTTTTTGGGTGAGATTTTACATAGTGTGGTTCACCAACCGTACAAATAACTGCCTGTTAATTTCTGTTTAGTTAATATCGTAATCATTGTCCCGCTATTTTCTGCTGCTGCCATGGTCAAAATAGCAGTAAATCATATGAATGTGAAGGGGGGAAACTGCGTTTAACTTTTTCGTTCTAAAATGGGAGTAAAAGTAAAGGAGTATGTTAAACTGCCAAACTATGTAATCTGTCAGTAACTGCCCAAGATTACAACCAGACAGTGGCGTATACTTTTTAGGGAAGGGGGGGGACCTACGAGACAAGGGTCTCCTAGAAATTGCAGAAGCATGGTTTAAATCTCAAGGGAATTACATGAACATAACTGGCTGAACAAAGAGTGGTTGGTAAAACTGGGAAGATCACATATTTGTATCACAAAGAGCCCCCTTTCCCCTGCTGATCAGTGTTCAGCCACCACCATACGAGGGTGCAGGGAAGGTTCTTACTCCAGTACAAACATCTAACGTTGAAGCCACCGCCCATGAAGCCACCTCGGCGGCCATCTTATGAAATACCCTGTCCCCAATGTGGCAGCCATTTTAATTCAGCAACACCCTTCTTCCTGGTGGCAGCCATTTTAATTCAGCCAACACCCTTCTTCCTGGTGGCAGCCATTTTATTCAGCCAACACCCTTCTTCCTGGTGGCAGCCATTTTAATTCAGCCAACACCCTTCTCTCTGGCGGCGGCCATTTTAATTCATCCAATCTCCAAACTTTGAGTACCATGCCCCCCCCAAATAACCCTTTTATCAAGATTGTAGTGCATCCAATCAGGCTGCACTCCTTTATACCAAGTATTGACCACACCGGCCAACTGTATACTCCAACCACTATTAAGCCATTAGGAGATGATGAAGTGGTCACTCCTTCAAATTGAATGACTCCATCCACCGGCAACAACGGCCACAGAGAATTTAACAGCCAAATAAATGACATAGCTGACCAACTAAAAGACATTAAGAAAACAACAGACCATAGACAAAAAGAAAATAATGAAACAATTACAGACAGACAAGTCTCAGGTCAGCTGTCCCCCCCCAGGCTCAAATCCTATCATGGTGTTAGGGGACGGTGATGATTCTGATATAGAATGTGACAGCAGTACACAGGGTGCAGTAAGGGGCGCTAGGCCTAGAATACCTACTTGGTAAGGATTTAGAGCGTGGAAATATCTAAGACAATTAATCATCTAGTGGACCTTAGGGAAATGAACCCTGACTTAAAACCAGAGACTACCGACCCAAGAGGGTGAGAGAACTCCGTACAGATGAGTTAGGGGTCAGCCGACATCTCCATGAGTTAAACCATTACGTCTACAGGATGATGCAGACTGGATGACTGTAGATAATACTGAGTCCACCCCCCTTCCATTCTTAGGTCCAAGTGTCAAAACTAGGGATCAATCATCCTACTATCCTGACAGTTCTAATCCCCCCGATACAAGGGGGGTGGATTCATGCAACTCCCAGTCCCCCTGATGCTTGTCCTCCCAGCCAGGACCAGAAGAATAAAAAGAGGATATTGTGTGTCTTTTCACACCCAGCCAGCGGCCACTCTAATATCCCATTACCAGATCCTGACCACCAGCCTATGCCCTTCTACTGTAGGCTTGTTGGCTTCCAAAGAAATTACTCAGCAACTTGGAAAGATCTAGAGAGTTTGTGTGAATAAGAGCAGGTGTGCTTATTGGCCCGTCATGAAAACGCATTAAATCATAATCAATTGGTAACACCAACCAACCTACGAGTCTGGTGTGTCATTCTGTGAGCAATAAGATCCTGGCACAGAATAGGCTGGCTGATCGCAGGATGTTTAATGATTTAGGATTTGACAAATACAGCAGCTCACACAACACATGTTGTCATCAGCCTTCGTCACTGGATAAAGGAAGTCCTAAAAAAGGGCCAATGACGGCACGCCCTGAATATCGTACACTTACCCTCAGACCCTGGCAGCAGTGGCTAAGGACTAGAAGCAGCCTAGGAAACCAAAATCAACATGGTCGCCGAGAAACAATGGTCGCAGTACCACCTAAGAATACAGAATTAAACCAGGTCAAGGATCAATTATTAAAGGGCCTTGAAAGCAAATTCGAAGACATGAAAACCAATCTCATTTCACAATTGAAACCCACAAAAGGAAACAACCCTCCTAACCCCAACAAACGAAGAAAATATAATTGTGGGAAACTTGGACATCTCAGCCGTGATTGCAGGGCCCAGGAGACAGTACAATTCAAATGGCGCACAATACAATCCTAATGCTGTCCAATATAACCAATACAACCCCAACAATGGCTTCCCCATGCTGCCTCCTCCACCAATCCTCCTCCACTTCCTCAATAGGATATTGGCAAACCTGTGTCTGACACCCCAACTCCAATCATGTCTCTACCCGTCGAGGATTTGAATTGGCATCCGGACCCCTTGCTAAAATTATCCTGCCAATCCAAGGGACCCCTACCACTTTCCTGATAGACACAGACGCAGCCCGAAGCGTAATCAGGACCCAAGACTACCACAACAAGCTACTCTTACTAATTCTGATGTCTGTTGTGTTGGAGTAGATGCATTCCTCGTTCCAACCCGCTGACCTGTCCTTTACAAGTGGGATCCTTTTCTGGCTTGTTGGCACGTTTTGTCGTCTCACCCACTTGTCCACTAAACACTTTTGGGTTCTGACATCCTTTCCAGATTACAAGCAAAGGTGGTGTTCTTGCCGGATGGCTCTGTCACAGTGTCAACACCTCTTGACCAGACTGAAGCTTCGTCTCTCTGTTCTGTTCTCTCTTGATGTCTATAGATTCAGTCTCGCCTTCACCCTACCTGATGATGTCCTTTGTCGGATCCCTCTTCTCTGTGGTCACAAGGCCTGAAGACATAGGGCGCCTGAAAGTCCCACCTGTGATGGTTTACCTTAAGGAAGGGGCGGCTCTGCCAAGGAAGCCTCAATACCCTTTGAAACCTGCTCAATCGGAAGCCATCTCAAATCAAATTCGTACCCTACTCGCAAATGGAGCTATCGTAAAAACTATCTCACCGTGCAACACCCACTGTTTACTGTTAGAAAAAAGGAAAAGTGGGTGAACCTGACAAATACCGCCTTGTACAAGATTTACGAGCCGTAAATGAAGCTACATATTAGAAACTCCAATTGTGTCCAATCCTCATACCCTACTGTGGCATACCTCCTTCCGCTTCTGTCTTCAGCGTGGTGGCTACACGCATCTTGCCGCTTCCTGTTTGCTTTCACGCATGAACAGAGCAATACTGCGGACAGTAATGCCACAAGGGGCTCAAAATTCGCCAATGCAATTTTCCAAAGCATTGACTTCCATCCTGGATTCATGGAAGCAATCACATCCGGAAGTTTCCCTGCTACAATATGTGGATGACCTTTACTCTGCTCACCCACACTTCCTGTCGCTGCACAGGCACAGAAGATTTACTCTGCCATCTAGCGGAGCAAGGATGCAGGCATCCAAAGCTAAATTACAGTGGTGTCAACCCACTGTGACATTTCTGGACAATGTATCTCTCAAGGGACAAGGCACATCACATCCGATAGGATCAAAACTTTACAAGGTATCATCCCCGAGGACATAAACCTCTGCATGATTCCTCGGCCTTGTCTCATATTGCCGTTCATGGATCCCCGAAGCCTCCATCTTATGCAACCTCTGTAGACGTACTGAAGACTGGCCTTTTACTATGACAGCAGAAAGCCGCTGAATGTTTCACCACCCTGAAGGCTATCCTACTTCAGCGCCCACGCTTGGGCTTCCAGACTATGAAAAGCCATTCAAACTCTTTGTTTCCGAACGTCAAGGTCACGCCCTTGGTGTCCTTGCCCAAAACCATGGATCAAGAATCAGCCTATTGGTTACTTTTCTGGACCACTAGAAATGTCGCAAAGGTAGCCCATCCTGCATGAGAGCAGTGTATGCAGCGCATTTTCTCCTTGATAAAACCTCTGACATCATCCTGGGCCATGATTGCGTCCTTCTGGCCCCCCATGACATTTCTGCAATACTCAACCAATCTCAACCGAAACATATGTCTTCACTCGCCATCTTCGCATACAATGTTCTATCCTCATGCCGACAATGTTACTCTTCAACGCGTGTTCCATCCTTAACCCCTCCACACTCTGCCAATTCTGAGGGGGTACCACATATGATGATGAAACAGATGACCATCAGGCAGACAAGAAGGACACAATTGCTTTGACCTCATGCAACAAGAAACAAGGACCTCCCTACAGTCAGCTCATCTCCACTTGAAAACCCAGACATAACTTTATTCGTGGATGGTTCACGGTTTGCAGATGATACAGGCAAATTTCATGTGGGATATGCTGTCACCACCGCTGATTCTGTGCTCCAAGCAGAGCCTTACCAACTGTCTACTCTGCCCAAGAAGCAGAGCTCAAGCCTTAACTGCAGCCTGCAAAATTGCAAAAGACAAACGCCTCAATGTACACACCGATTCCAGATACGCCCAGGGCGTTGCCCTAGACTTCGGCATCATCTGGAAAACAGAGGATATTTGACAGCCACCGGAACACCCATTAAGAATGGCAAATCTGTTGCAGAACTAATGGAAGCCCTCCATACCCGAAACAAGTGGCCGTTCTGAAAGTGAAGGCTCATGGCAAACTCAATTCCGCTGAAACCATAGGCAATCATAGGGCCGACCAGGTGCAAAGGCAGCCGCCCTGAAAGAAATACAGGAATTGCCAGAATGTGAAGGAAAATTTAAAATTCAGGACGGAATCAACGAAACATTAACTCCCCTTCTTCAGGGGGCTTCATAGACAACAAAGATAAAAAAAAAATATCCAAAACAGCACTGCTAAGGAAGAAAGAGGAATGGCTAGGAAAAGGGGCAGTACTTAAGGATGGGCTGTATACACATAACAAAAGGTGTATACCCAGAAGCCTCTATCCAGCCCTATCCAATGGGCACATGGACCTTCCCACATTTCAAAGAATCTCAGAATAACCTAATATCAAAGACTTACTTCGCTCCTGTTATAACCACCTTACCAGAAAACTACACTGCTGCCTGCGCAACATGTGCCAAATGCAATCCAGACGCATGGAAAAACCTCAAAACTCCATCTGGCAAAACCCTTGTATCCCTTCAAAGGATCCAGATAGACCACATCAAATGCCAAAAGTGGAAGATTCGAATATGCGTTGGCAATTGTTGACATGTTCTCCGGATGGCCAGAAGCATATCCAGTGACTAACATGACCGCTAAGACTACTGCAAGAAATTACTCTCTGAGATCGTATGCAGATTCGGTGTACCGGAAGTAATAGAAAGTATCAGGGCCCTGCATTCACTGCAAATGTTACCAAAGAGATATGGACTGCTTTAAGAGTAACTTTGCACTTCCATACGCCCTATCATCCTCAGAGTAGCGGAAAGATTGAAAGAATGAATGGTACTCTAAAGACACGTATGTTAAAATGGCTCATGATTCTGGGATGGGATGGCCTGATAGCCTGCCTATAGCTCTGTTCAGTGTCAGATACACACCCAGGGGGAGCACAAATTATCCCCCTTTGAGATCCTATTTGGATCAGCCCCTGGTTAGGGTGTTATTTTCCCCCAGCAACTACAATTACAGTCTGATGTATTAACTGATTTTGTTTGCCAACTAACACGTGAATTAACTAAAGTGCATGGTCAAGTGCTCTCTTCTCTTCCAGATCCTGAGTCTGTAACAGGTGCTCATTCACTCCTCCCAGGGATTGGGTGCTGGTAAAGAAATTTGTAAGAAAGCACTCCCTTGAAGCTAGGTTTGACGGCCCATTCCGGTCTTCTTACCACTCCCACTTCAGTGAAGTTGGAAGGAAGACCATCTTGGATCCACGCTTCACATTGCAAGAAATCTACCCCTCCAGCTGGAGAAACATGATTGGTCATATATCCTTTTCATTATCTCCTCAGGAGAGCTTTCGGTTGCCATAACTCAGAATGAAGGTCTAACAACATTTGGTTTAATTCTTCAAACACCTATACTGCTGTGTTTATGTTTGATTTCTGTATGATTGCTAGGTGCCCCAGTCTCTGTGAGCAATGTAACCTTATAATGGCAAAACCAGCCATTAGCTCACATACATCTGTGTAACTGACGATATTGGGGAAACAACTGTGCTTATTGGGGGGCAGTAGGGTGGAAAACGGGATCAAATTGGGGATATCAGCCCGAATCTGCTTGCCTTAAAGTAGATAAGAATGTGTTCCTTTGCTTGAAAGAATGGCCCTCCTAGAAACAGCCTTTGTCTAAGAAAGAGCGATAGACCTGGTTCACTATGAAACTAACCCTTACCCTTGTGAATCCCACCTCCACAGATGCAGGTACATATATATTAGCGGCATGGGCTTTTGGTAAGAGCTGCTTCTGTATATAATGGTAAATTCTTCCTAAAAGATATGTATAATTCAGCAGAATTTAAGGATCTGAACAAAAAGGAGACAAAACCTACGAATCTTATTGTACCAACAATATGAGGGCTATAGCAAATCCTACTTTCGAAAGACAATATCTATCGAAACTGGATTTAGTGATGCCAATGTTTGGCTGGAATGGATGAAATATAGCGCCGTCCAACATAATAAATCCAACTGTTTCGTTTGGGGGAGCACGCCCCCACTTAGGCACTGTTCCACTTAATCTCCCACCCCAAATTGAGCAATGTTTCCTTAGCCTGTTCAGTAATGTTTCCACCAACCAGACAATTGTGAGACGTGGAAAACTACTTACCCAATTCTTAAACAAACTCCCCGCCAAACTGAAGGTATAACCATATATCCCGGAAATTATACCGTTTATTATAACTACCATCATTCTGGCAAAACCATGGGCAATTCCCTACAGAATATTGTGAAACGTATAAAGATGGCTCTAAAAGCCCTCTGCAGAATCAAGTACAATCACTTGGTGACATTTACTGGATTGTGGAGACATGAAAATCAGGTCCACTCTCCCCACTTCCTGGAATGGTGAATGTGCTTTAAGTAAGGTGATTATACCCTTCATATCATCCCTCACTATCCATCGAGTGTACCCTTTGAACCCCCTCATCGCGCTAAAAGAGACTTGACTCCAGGTGGAAGTCTTGATCCACACGTATATATTATGCCATTGGAGTTCCTAGGGGGGTACCCGATGAATTTAAAGCCCGTGATCAGGTTAAAGCAGGGTTTGAGTCTTTAATTCCAATAATCACCGTGAATAAAAATATTGATTTGATTAATTACATTTACCATAATCAGCAGCGATTTGTTAACTATACTAAAGATGCACTCCAGGGTTTGGCTGATCAATTAGGCCCAACTGCACAAATGAGTTTCCAAAACAGGATCGCCTTAGATATGATGCTTGCTGAAAAAGGAGGAGTTGTAAAAGTTACCAGACTCTAGCACTTGTTGCACTAAGCCCTGATAACACCGGCCCAAATGGTAAAGTCACTCTTGCTATCAAGAAACTTGAAGATTTGTCAATCGAATTAAAGAAAAAACTCTGGAATAACTAGCCGATGGGACCAATATTTTGGATGGATGACTGGGTGGCAGAAAACCTTGGCCCAGATAGGAGTGACTGATTGATAGTTTTAATATTGGTCTCTTTCTTAGTTTGTTGTTTTATCCATATATTAAGTAGCTAGCAAAACAAGCTGCAAATGTATCCGTCCCAATGTTTGTAATGCATGAATACAAACCATTACCTGAATTATCGTCTGATTTTATTCCTGAGTCTCCTTACACTCCACGCAACCTACAGAGCTTTCCGCTTACAATTCCCTACAGGGATAGTTAGGGTATTGGAGTTGGAAGGGTTGGTCTGGCTTTGCGCAGCCTCTCCAGGCCAAGCTGAAGAGCCACACCCACCTCTAGGGTGGACTCCCTCTGGAGCAACTCTGATAATCCTTGTTAGGTAGGGACAGCAAAATAAACATTTTAGGGGGGACTGTTAAGGAGACATATATCCCATACATCTATCGCTTTAAGCTTTAGTTCAATACATGAAAAGAAAATGTTATTTTACTGTCTGATAACCTATGCCTTAGTTATTTTGCTAAACTTGATGATTCAGTATCAAATGATATGCCAAGTTTTTGATTCTTGCTCAAACTTTGATAAACGCAAATATCATAAGATCTGTTGCGGTAAGATGGACAAAGAAAAGAGGAAATTCTCCAGAAGAACAGATGTTCTGTGGGGGATGGAAAGAACCTTTCCAGAAGGAATAGATATTTGTGGAGAATGACGTTTACATGTGACCCTGAGAATATGCTACAATGGACTGATTAAACAAACATAATGACCTTTGCCACACTAACTGTTCTAATCAACAACCCCTCGCTCACCTATATAACCCATTGCAATTAACAATAAAGCAGAAGAAGCATTTGCATACTGAACAGCTCGTGTCAGTGTGGTCTTTATAGTTTCTTCCCAGTCTAGACTGTTATATCAATTGATAATTAATTTGGAAGGGAACAGATAATTCCTGGACCTAGTTAGGTCCATAACACCTCCATTGATCCGAAAGATTTGGGACATTAGTGAAGTTCAGTCCACCAGCTTGATTTTAGATTGTGAATTTTATGTTTCTAAAGGGTAAGTCCAAGCCCCAAATGAAAATTTAAATCTAACCTAATTACCCCCTCAAAACCTAGGCCTCACTAGGTTTAAAAGTTGTGTCTCAGCCAATCATTGATGCCACTGCTAGTTCAGCCCCCAGCCATGGCGAGCAGCAGCAGCAGAAGGGAATGGGAATGAGTGCTGGTAAGTATATTTCGGAACCTCATACACACTTTAAGCCTATCATGGTCTAGGTTAGATTTAAATTTTCATTTGGGGGTGGACTTGCACTTTTTGTAGGAACTTTGATGCACATGCACTTTTTCATATACTTATTTGTTTAGATCGATAAATTGTGATAAAAGTAAAGGTTTTTTTTAACCGCAGTACCCACACTGAGTTATTTATGTCTCTGTTGCCTTGAGCACATGCTAGACATTGGAGGTAGGCAGGTGTTACTTTTTCCCCAGCATCCTCGTGTATATATAATTGTATATGATGGTTATTGTAGGGGAGTTCCTTTGTAACAGACATACTGTTAGTCGTTTGTTTACCTATGGTTGTGAAGGTTCTCATTCACCCAGGTCATGGTACGTCTGTTGTATTCTGTTAGATCAACTGGATTTAAAGTTTAGTTCTTCTCTAGTCATCCAACTGGCTTTCTCAATTCAGAATGACTTGTACAAGAATCTGTTGGCAATTAAGTAACTTGGAAAGCATACATACATACCTCGGTATGTTATCCTGCTTAATCTATCTTATGGGCCTTTCCACACGTTTATTAAAAAACATACTGATTGCTGCCCTGTTATTTGCAGTTCAGTGCCAATTTTTTTGGTGTACTGTGTCAGAAGAAATATCTAAAAAAAAAAAATTTTACATTTGCATATTTTCATTGATTATTTTTTTTTTTTATATATATATACTAAGGTTAAATAAAGTTGCATACACAAATTTTACAGTCTTCAAAAGCTTTAATTCTCCTAAGTACAAGGATACCAGCCATATGTAGGTACCCCACTTTTCCTGCACAGGAGATACCCTTAAACTAAAACAGCACTTTCTATAATTTTACACCAAGTTAAAATGTATAAGGCCATCTGGCGGTTAACAAAACAATTACCAAGTTAACTAAAATATCCCCACAAGTGAGATATTTTCAAAAACTACAGTACATGTCCGCAGGGTTTCATGAGTGGGGTAAGTTTTGATTAAAATGCAGATACCCAGAAAAATCAATTCCTTAAAGGGTATGTCCACCCTAAAATCGAATTTTTTTTATATACGATCCCCCCATGGCTCCCAGCCCCAACAGCATTATTTTTTTTTTTAGAAAGCCCCGCAAACTCTACTTACCTCCCCTCTTTCCTGCGCCGTGCTCCCGGCCCTCTGCTTGCAAAGAAATGCAAGCAGAGGAGCGGGACCGGCAGCCGCGTCTGTGATTGGCTGAGCGGCAGCCAATCACGGACGCGGCTGCCGGCAGCTCACTTCCGCGTAGGAAAGCGGAGAGGTAAGTAAAAGATTGGGGAGCTTTCTAAAAATAAAAAATATGCCGTTGGGGCTGGGAGACATGGGGGAATATTGTATAAAAGGGGTTTTATGCTAGGGGGAGGGATAGCAGAACGGGAGGGAGAGGGAGGGGGGAGAAGGGATGCAGTACGCATGGCAAAGATCTCCGGGAGGCCAGGTAGCAGGCAGTGTCCTATATGGACCTGCTAGCCTCCTGGTGGGCAGTTTTTGGGACTTTGGGGGGGGGGGGGCTACAGGAGAACCCTATGGAGCTGGGATGTGAGGTAAGGATTAAACTACACTACATGGTGGGGCCAGTAGTTGGGGGATTATAGTTTTGGGGGTGGACATGCCCTTTAAATGTCCTGAATCAAACTGTATGTGACACACAAAGGTGGAAGCATCTAGACAAAAAATGTGCCAATGAACAAATACAGCAAAAATATTCAGCCAACTCTGTATTTAAACAGTCAGCAGTTTTTCACACTATACACACTTTAACTCTATAACTATATATTTTTGGAATATGTAACAGTGCCATTCTTTTATTCATACATGCAATTTTGTGGACGCAGTTGTTCGTAGAATTTCTCACTTTTAGTGGATTTTCGGAAAAAATGAATGAAAACATTTTTCAAAGTTAAAATTCTTAGCAAAACCCCATGAAATGCAGAATAACCCATTAGACACCAATCTCCCAAACTAGCCACAAAATGAGCCAATGCACAATATAAAATATTCAGCCGCTCTGTATTTGAACAGAATGAAGTTTTTCACACTAAACACCCCAACTCAGAAATACCACCCCACAAACTCTTACCAAAACCCCATAAAGTGCCAAATAAAATCTACTAAACATCAATCTGCCAAAAGTCCTGGTCCATGCCATATACGTGAAATGTTGTGGGCATAGTTCTTCATAGAATTTCACACTTTAGCAGATTTTCTGGAAAAATATTAATGAAAAACAGGTTTCAAAGTTTTCAAATCTTTCCAAAAAAACATGAAATGTAAAAATAACTTACTATATATATATATATATACACACACATATATATATATATATATATATACCTCCCAAATGTCCTATATCAAACGATATGCCATATGCATGGTTACACACAAAGACTTGGAAGCAACTAGCCCCCCCAAAAAACAGGAATATCCCCATAAACTGTACATTCTTGGACTAAACACTCCTTTTACTCAGAAATACCCCACACAAACTATATATTTTTGGAATATGTAACTGTGCAATTCTTTTATTCATACATGCAATTTTGTGGACACAGTTGATACTAGAATTTTGCAATTTTTGTGGATTTTCTGAAAAAAATAATGAAAAACATTTTTTAAAGTTAAAATTCTAATCAAAACCCTATGAAATGCCGAAAATCCAATTAAACATCAATCTCACAAATGTCCCGAATCAAACGATATGCCACATGCATGGTTACACACACAAAAACATAGAAGCAACTGACCACAAAATGAGCCAATGCACAATCACTCAAATATAGCAAAAAATATTGAGCCGCTCTGTATTTGAACAGTCTGCAGTTTTTCACACTAAACACCCCATCTCAGAAATACCACCCCACAAACTCTTACCAAAACCCCATGAAATGCCAAATAAAATCTACTAAACGTCAATCTGCCAAATGTCCTGATCGTGCAATGTTGTGGGCGCAGTTCTTAGAATTTCACACTTTTAGCAGATGTTCTGGAAAAAATTAATGAAAAACAGGTTTCAAAGTTCTTTCAAATCTTGCCCAAAAAACATGAATTGGAAATGTAACTTACTATATTTTAACCCCCCAAATGTCCTATATCAAACAATATGCTACACACGCATGGTTACACACACAGACTGCAGTTTTCACATTAAACGCCACTCAGGCTCAGGAATACCCCCCCCATAAACTGTACATTCTTGGAACATCCACACCATGTCAATGTATAAACTGTCTGTGCTCAAACTGAAAATTTACAACGTTTTAGGATAAACACCACATTTCCTAGAAAGCAAACTGTCCCAAACAATATTTATTTAGAAATAACACATCATCAGATATTTACAGTTATGATGACATTGTTTTACAAAACTTTGCGACATAGTAACATAGTAATTGAGGTTGAATAAAGACATATGTCCATCAAGTCCAACCTAATTCCTTTTTTTTACAACCCTTCCTAACAGTTGATCCAGAGGAAGGCAAAAAAAAACAGGTAAAAAAAGGAGGGGGGGGAGAATTCCTTCCTGACTCTAAACGGCAATAGGAAAGTATCCCTGGATCAATCTGATCTACAGTAAATGTATTATTACCAGTAATTCTCAATATTATTTAGTTTTAGAATCTTATCCAGGCCATTTTTAAAGCAATTCAATGAACTTGCCATTACCACATCTGCTGGAAGACAGGAAGACAGTTCCAAAGTTTCACCGTTCTCACTGTAAGGAAACCTTTACTAACCTGATGATGAAACCTCTTTTCTTCCGACCTTAAAGGATGTCCACGAGTTCTCTGATATGACCTATTCCTGAACAATTGCACCAAGTTTATTGTATGGCCCATTAATATATTTGTATAAGGTTATCATATCCCACGCAAACGTCGCTTCTCCAATGTAAACAGCCCTAAAGCTAGGTACACACTGTACAGATTTCTGAAGGATGACAGACAGGATCTGCAAGATCCTGTCTGCCATCTTTCAAAGATCTGCTACACACAGTCCCAAACGTTCTCCTATGTGAGAACGTCGGGACTGTGTGTTTCCACGGCCGCGCTAGACCCTCTATAGGGAGTCTAGCGCGGCCGATGGAAATTTTCGGGCTTTCCCGAACGAGCGTTCGGCCGACCCGATCGTTTGGCGCCGCCGCCGCTCGTTCGGGAAACGAACGTACACACGTAACGATTAAGCCCCATACCGTCGGATCCGACGGTATCGGGGCTTAATCGTTAATGTGTGTACCCAGCTTAACTTGTCTAATCTGCCTGCATAGTCATTCCCTTATTATTTTAGTTCCCTTCTCTGAACTGCTTTTATTTTCAAGATGTCCCTTTTGTATATGGGATTCCAGAACTGCACCTCATATCCAAAAGGAGGCCTTACCAGTGCCTTGTAAAGGGAGAATATAATTTTTTTCTCTTGAATTTATTCCTCTCTTTATACAAGCAAATATCTTTCTAGCTCTGCCATGGCTGTCTGGCATTGTTTGCTACAGCTAAGTCTGTTATCTACCAGAACCCCCAAATCTTTTTCCATTAGAGATTCACTTAACACAGAGTTATTTATGGTGTAGGTAGCACAAGGATTATTAAATCCCAAATCACCTGCCCATTTTGATAATCTATCTAGGTCTGCTTGCAGCACTTGCACATCATTTGAAGTTTCCAAAGCTCTGCATAGTTTAGTGTCATCAGCAAACACGGAGACCTTGCTCTCAATGCACCCTTCTAAGTCATTTATAAACAGATATAAAAGAAGCGGCCACAGTACAGAACCCTGAGGCACTCCTCTTAGAACTTTAACCTACATACTGTAGGTGTAGCTCCATTTACCACCACTCTCTGGTTGCGATCAATAACCAATTCTCTATCCATGACAAAATTTTTCTTCTAGGCCAACAGTCCTCAGTTTATACATTAGTCACATATGTGGCAGTATCAAAAGCTTTCGCAAAATCCAAGTATACCACATCCACTGCTGTGCCTGAATCTAAATTCTTACATACCAATTAAAAACTAATTAAAAACCAACTAGATTTGTCTGGCACGATTATTTCTAATAAATCCATGCTGACTACTATTAATAAGATCAGTTCTGGAGACAAAGTCAAGGATATGATCCCGTAACAAAGTTTCCAGCACCTTCCCTACCACTGATGTTAGGCTACAGGTCTATAGTTACCAGGCTGTGAACGACTACCTTTTTTGAATATTGGTAATATTGGCTTTTCCAATCCAGCGGCACATCCCAGATCAAAGTGAATCTGAAAGATGAGAAACAGTGGTCTAGATAGAACTGAACTAAGCTCTTTCAAAATCCGGGGATGCAATCCATCTGGTCCTGGGGCTTTATTGATATTTACTTTGTCTAATTTTTTGCAACCTATATTAAATGACACTATATCATGATCACTATTTCCTAAGCTTCCCATTACCTTCATTTCCAAAATGAGCTCAGGGTTATTAGATATCACCAGATCCAACAACACATTCTGTCTAGTAGGAACTTCTACCATCTGTGAAAGAAAATGCTCATACAGGAAATTTAAGAACTTTATACCTTTTGAGGTGCTGGCAGTTCCCTACTCCAATCTATGTCAGGGTAGTTAAAATCCCCATAACCAGAACATGCGCCATACTAGCAGCCCTCGCTAACTGCATATGGAGATTTATATCCACCTCCACCCTGGCATTTGGCGGCTTATAACATACCCCAACAATTAATTTACCCACCTTCTTGCTTCCTGTACACAGCTCTACCCATATTGTTTTTGCCATATCGTTTATACCCCCATCTATTCCATCTTTTAGATTTGGCTTCAATTCCTGTTTAACATACATACATACTCCCCCTCCTTTCTTATTAACTCTGTCATGTCTAAATAAGGCGTATCCTTCAATATTTACTGTCCAGTCGTGTGAATCATTTAGACACGTTTCTGCTATACCGATCACATCATACCTTTCCTTTAAAGCTATTAGTTCTAGTTTCCTAGTTTTTCTAGCCAGACTTCTTGCATTTGTAAACATACATTTAAGATTATCAATTGATTTACTTCTATACTTCGACGTACGTGCCTCCTTATACTCTATGCTGTCCCCTCCCCCGTCTCCTCCCTCTGTTGTGACATCTGATTGGTTGGGGCAAAATTTGCACCATTTTAAACAATAAGAACTTATTGAGTCTCCCTGTGTATCTTGCCAGGAACAGAATGCAAACAAAAACATTAACATTTAAATGTAAAACCAGCAAACTATTTTGTATTGTATCCAATAGGCTGTTTGCAATGCACTTGGCTGGAAAATAAACTGCAGAATAACAGCAGCTAAAGTCTTATCAGGGACTTCAATATTGAGATGGAGACACCTGTATAGAAAATATGTGCATAGAGAGTGAATAGAGGGGGTGTGGCACTTGCTGACCAGGCTATGAGAAGTACTGGCAACAACAAGTATTCTTAGTTACATCAACTTCTTAGCTATAGCACAAGCAAAATCCATTATATTGTATTTTGGAAGCATTTTTTTATGCTGGATGGGAAGATTAAGATAATTTTCTTAAAAGAAAATGTATTTGTGCTGAGCTTCCCCTTTAAACAATAGAAGTCAGTAGGAGTAATAATAGATAGAGATATGAAAGGCTCCTGGTCTCAGATTTTCTAGTGGACCCCAACAGTCCAATCCAATACTGGTCTGAGGTGCCATAAACAGTACGTCGAATGTCTATGCGATCACTCAAAGATTCCTGAGTCAACAAAAATATTTAGAAACATTATATTTTGCTAGGAACAAATGTAAGTTTATGTGTGCGCTTGAATAAGTGCAAATATGAACAATAAACAAAAAAATATTATCAAAATGATGTGATTATAAAATGAGTTATATAGCCTACTAACACTTACCATTCCAGCTGACATTCTGCAGGTTTTAGAGATGACTCCTGATTTCTGTACATAGGTGCGGGGTGGGATTTGTGGAGGAAGAAATTTTCCTGTCATTCTTTTACTTAAACCTACTTCCTTCCAGTGCCCTTCAGCCTGACGAAGCAACTCTGAGTCATAAGTAGATGCCAGATTAAGGTGTGTGAAAGTGTTCTTTATGCTATCAATATTAGAGATGTCCCTGATAAAAGAGCAATTATCTTCATTCTCATTCATTTCTGACATTGTGTGACTGAACAGTTTTCCTTCTACCTCTCTGCTGTAAACATTTATATCCTGAGGCAGTATTTTCTTAGAATGTAATTCTTTGTGTTTAGCCAAAACATGTGTACGAGGTGGTAAAGGTGGAGGAGTAAGGCTTTTCGGAGATTCCCTTCCATTGCCTTGTTCAATGCTGCAATATCTATCCCCATAAATATAGAAGTAGTCATCTGAAGGAAATTGTTTGGACATCGGAGCTGCCTGGATAGTAGATGGAACTGAGGGGACTATATCCCAGGATATCAATTGCTGCTCATATTCTTCTGAAGGCTTTTTCTCATGTCTTAGACGGGAAAGTGCATCATATTCCATTTGAAGAGCCTCCGCCAAGGCCAGCTCTTTCTGGCTTATTCCTAGAGACTCAATTCCTTGCAATTTCTCTCGGTTTTCTCCTGATGTGGACATTTCTGTAGATTCAGACACCAAATATACAAAGGAAAGAAGGGTGTTAAGGCTGAAAGATGCCCATGACCAACATACTGCTTCAGAACACCACCTAATGACAGAGAAAAGAAAGTAGTCTATTAATAAAACAAAACTGCATTAGTTTGATCATTATGCACTTTCTTGTTGCACCTGCACCAAAAACCATCTGAGATTTTTGCTAAATGATAGACACCTGCCAGAAGATAATCTTGGCATAACCAACTAAGAACATGTTATACTGAAAGTTATATCAACTATTTTAATTATTTCCTAATTAACTACCAGCAGACATTTGGAAATGGGAAAAGAGACCAGAAGTCCAGTTATCAAAAAGTTACATCCATTTTCTTTATTTAAGAGGATTTTATTAAAATGAGCATTGTGAAATTGCAGTTGTGTAAAACAATCTTAGCCAATTTCAAACATTGCCAGAGATATATATGTCAGACACACTACAGCTGCACTCGCATCCCCTCTCCTCTCCTCTCCATAGAGAAAAGGAAGTCTTTGTGGAGGTGGGCGAGTCAGGCTGCGGTTTGCTAGACAGGAATTCCTGTCTGTGTATGATAAAGGACATAAAGAAAAACTCCACAGCAATTGAACTTCACTGTGGTGTTAGGCAAATACAAATCCCTGCACTCCTCTTGTATTATTAATGTTGGTGCTATGCTCTCCAGACTGCTAACCATAAACAGCTATATACCATAATTTGCAGATAATGAGAGCCACGAAATTTCTTAAGTAAATTTTTTTATGACCAGATATGCACAAAACGTTTCGGGCAATCTCCTTTGTCACGTACTTAAAACAACATCTCAGTGACTGGTTTAATTACTCTTTTACCTCCCAGGATTTCTCCTCCTTTACCCCTATAGTATGAGTGTATGAGAGGAGGAAGTAGGGGTGTATAGGTTCCAGCTTTAGACTTGGTGGTTCAGTCTATATTTTGTGCAATATGCTTAAAGGGGAACTTTGGTGAAAAAATCTATATCCATA
The DNA here is from genome assembly GCA_019447015.1 of Hymenochirus boettgeri. Lineage (NCBI taxonomy): Eukaryota > Metazoa > Chordata > Amphibia > Anura > Pipidae > Hymenochirus > Hymenochirus boettgeri. The sequence continues at coordinate 124,425,837 of CM033470.1, forward strand.
AGGGTGCACTTACCCCTCTGGTATCCTATTGGTATTACTATTTAAATAAAAAACCCTTGATTTTTTGTCCATTTGCTCATCCTTTTCTCTGGGTCTGGGAGTGGACATATTTGTTATGGGCACTTCTGATGCCCATACAAGGCTTCCGGTCTAATGATGTCATCTGGACGTGACGCTCCTATACTATCAGCTATGCCATGGGAAAATAGGCTGCTAAACTCTCTGCAATTTACTGTGCAGTTAAAATCACACAGCCTCTCCCTGCACTAATCACTAATTTATCTAATTTCTATGGGCAGCTTTCTCCTCCACTATCCTCTGTCTGCTGTAACGTTTCTATATACTAACACGTTTATTTCTGTCCCTGCTGTAGACTTCTTACTCCCCCCTCCATCCTGTTTGCTTCTATCTAGGTTCCGTAGGGGTCCTTCATTCACAGCTGATAACTGTAACCCGATCTCTGCATAGACCTGCTAATACAGTTAACAGCTCAGTGTCCGTACTAGGTCTATGCAGAGATCAGGTTACGGTTATCACTCAGCTGTGAATGAAGGACCCCTACAGTAACATAGATAGAAGCAAACAGGATGGAGAAGGGAGTAAGCAGTCTACAGCAGGGACAGAGAGAAGTGTATTAGTGAAGAAAGCTGGAATTGGCACTTACTACATACTGAAGAGCGATTGGCTGCTTGACTAAAGGGGCGGAGCTTCACCTTCACACCAGCTCAGTCTTCTACTTCTAAGCATGCTTGCACCACATTCTGTGGTGCATCGGGGAAACTGTTAAATGTCGGCCTTGTGGGTGTGTCTTTTAAGGGTGGTCCTAACAGGATTGCTCAGTGACTGCTGAAGCTAGAAGCTTGAGTTGGATCGTTACACAGGTTATGTAATGGCTAAGCTTATGTCTAAATTTTCCCTTTAAATACTCATATTTACACTGATATTTCGCACAATATATATATATATCCCTTATATTATATAAATAATTTTATCATTTCATGGGGAATACAAGTTGCAAGACTTATATGTCACTTATACAAGTTGCAAGACTTATGTTGTAAAACATGTGACAGTCTTGTTTTACATTCTTCTCACTTTCACATAACCTCCACCCCACCCCTCCCCTCTCAATAGACAAAAAGGAGAACTACAGAGTGCTTGTAGATGAATGCTGGGAGTTGTAGTTTTCAAACATCTGGTGGTTGCTTATCCCTGCTATATACGATAGGGGGACTGAAAGGAAAACATCTCCATGCCCATTCCTCTGAGACAATGAAGTGAGTTTGTTAATGGTTTATTACATTATTTAAGCAATAGACCACATAGAAGCCATGAACCTGTGTCCTGAACTGATAAAATGTAATAAGATTGAAACATGACAGGATAGTCTGGGTTCTTCATAGGACCAGATTTCTCTCTCTAACAGAATACCTGGTGACAGCTGTGAGTTAATGGGGAGGGTGAGTATTGAAAGACAGATTGATATGTTTAATTATAGAATGATCCAATGCATCTCCTATTGATCTATTATTGGTTGGAAATTTAACAGGGAAGATTGATTCAAGCTCTGCACAACAGTTGTATTTCACTGGTGTTTCTACTGAACTATAACACTCTATACAATGTTACAATAGATAGATCAGGAATAGAGATGGACCGGATCCCGGATCTGAACCCAGTTCCGCGACGGATTTCTGTGATTCACGGATTTTACAGGAATTTCGCGACGCATTCGAAAATTTTAAGGAATTTTTGTAAAAATGATACAGTAACACTGTAAATAGTTTTGGCACCAGGAAAATAGTTTGGGGAAAAGACAATTAGATAATTTCTGAAAGAATCTGATTGTAACCAATTCTGATTAGAAAAGAATCTGATTGGTTACTATACCAATCAGATTATTTTTAAAAGAATCTGATTGTAACTAATTCTTATTGGTTACAATTACATTCTTCCAGAAAGCATACCAATCAAATTCTTTCTGAAAGAATCTGACTAACCAATTCTAATTGGTTACAATCAGATTCTTTCAGAAACAATCTGATTGGTTAGTATACCAATCAGATTCTTTCCCAGTCTGATTGTAACCAATTCTGATTAGATACAATCAGATTCTTTCAGGGAAAGACCAATCAGTTTCTTTCTGAAAAAATCTGATTATAACAAATTTTTCGAAAATTCCTTTAAAATTAAAATTTTCTAAAATTTCGTAGAACCACAAATATAGAATGTGTAATCTCGAAAAACAGTTAGACTGTGAGGAAAGTTATTTTTTTTAAACTTCTGCATGTATGTACGTTTTCTCCAGACCATTTTCCAGGTCCACACGCGGAACGGATTTTAGCAGTTTCGTCCATCTCTCAAAACCCTGAATTTAAATATCTTCCTGTATAGATTTATCAAAACAAGTCGATAAACAAAACAGAAAAAAATCAAATCATAATTACCGTGATTTTGGTTTCCCAGTCAGTCTGTATGGCAGCATTCACCAATGGGTTAATCTCCATATCCAACCTAGGAAGGATGGAATAGGCACCGGACTGTCCACTGCCATAGATATTAGCAGTGGAAACCATGGCCTCCTGGGCCAAGCCGGGATTACAGCTATTACTTCCGCTCCCTCTCGTTTGATCTTGATCAAGGACCTCCATACTAGAGGGATAGGTGGAAATATATATCCGAGACCTTGATTCCATGGCTGCTGCAGGGCATCCACTGCCAGAGCCTCCTGACAGTATCTTCTGGAGAAAAAGAGCTGACATTTCGAGTTGAATTTTGTCGCCATAAGGTCTATCTGTGGGTGGCCCCTTTCGAGTTGAATTTTGTCGCCATAAGGTCTATCTGTGGGTGGCCCCGCTTCTGACACAACATTCGGAATATTTTTATGTCCAGACTCCATTCCCCTTCTGACACAACATTCGGAATATTTTTATGTCCAGACTCCTTTCCTTTGTCTCTACCGTGTTGCGACTCAGGAAATCTGCCACCTGATTCTCTTTCCCTGGGACAAATACCACTGAAAGGGACCTAAGATTTCTCTCTGCAAAAGCAAAAATTGGCTCCACTTCTGCTAGCAGCGACCGGCTTCTTGTGCCTCCCTGTTTTGTTAAGTATGCTACTGCTGTTCTGTTGTCGCTTTTTACAACAACTTCTTGATCTTCTATCTCTGGATGGAACTGCATTATGGCATTTTTTTATGGCTCGGATTTCCAAAATGTTTGATGGAACTCCTTCCGCCCTCCATCTGCCTTGTTTTGTCTTTCCCAGGCCTACTGCTCCCCAACCTGACTCTGAGGCGTCTGTGGTTATGCATAAACTTTGAGGAGGAGTCAAAGAGAAGCCTTTCTCTAAGTTCTCGTCTTTTAGCCACCAATCTAGGCTTACTTTTAAATCTTGAGGTAGGATTAACTTTCTGTTCATCTGGCGGTGTGGTTCTCTGACTCTGGTTAGCAAAAACATCTGTAGAGGCCTTATATGCCACCTTGCCCAGCGGATAAGAAATACAGTTGCTGCCATTAGGATTGAAGATTGAAATTCTTTTCGGGGGACAAAAGATTTTTTTAAATTATATTCTACCCTTCTCTCCATAGGATCCTTAAAGACTGAGGCGTCGTCCACTGGTAAAGTGGTTCTTCGGGCTAAACGTACTACAGCCGAATCCACCTTTGGAGGAACTGCCCATAGCTTTAACTCTGTTTCCGAGAACGGGTATTTTTTTTAAATTTTCCCGCCGTGACTACCTTCTTCTCTGTTTTTTTCCATTCACTGGAAACTATCTCTGATATTGCTTGATGCACCGGAAAAGTAGTTGATCTTTTTTTGATCGACGGGAAAAGTTTATCGGCTGCTGACATCTTAGGCTCCTCTGTGGAGAGGGACAAGGAATGCCTAACCGCCTTAATTAAGGGTTCTTTCATGGCCGTATCAAAACTGGACTCTGTCTCTAACTCATCTTCCTCCTCTTCCGACAGATACTGAATAGAATCCTCGGACTCTGAAGATATCTCGCCTTCCGACAAATCTGACTCGGAAAAACACATAGCATGCTTTGTGTGCTTTGACTTCTTTTTGGCCTTCTTAGCTTCTTGAACAGCTTGAGTTACGGCCTGTTTTAGTACAGACACCAAAGAATCTACCTGCAGGCTTGGGTTTGAGGAAGAAGCTCCCGCCGGCTCAGTCAATCCTCCTGGCTCGGGATCATTCGACTTCTTCCCTTTATCCGACACTGAAAGGCTGCAAGAAAAATAAAAAATGTCTGCAGATTAAATGCCATCTCTCTTATGAAGGAATAGAGAAATCCTGCTTAACTAGGTCCCCTGGGGTGTCCTTTACTCCCATTTCCTGACTCCATAACTGAAAAATAAGCAGGAAGGGAAATGAGGATCCAGGGGCTCACACAACACATCTTAACAGAAAAAAAATCCATGAAAAAAAGATCCATGCCATTCCTACTCACCAGGCTGTAAACAAGACAGCAACAGAGGTAAGTAATAGAAGGTGCACACCAGCAATCCACAATCCTAACTGCTCCTGGACTAAGTAGCAGCCTACTGCAGAAACTCCCACGCTGAGACTGTTCCGATTGAGGTTTTAACTCCTCTGCACGCCGGCAGCGCGAAGACGCGATGACGTACGCGACTCGGGAACGCCGGCGCCTGGAAATGACGTCAGCCGAACCCGGAAGAGACGCACGCACCAAACGGCCGCGCTTCCAAACTGAAAACCACACACGGCCGGGCTCAACTCCACTGGAGGGGTACCGGCAGGCCCGACACCTAGGCCATCATCCCCACAGGCAAGACCTCCAAAAGGCGCACACGGGGGTCATCAGGAGAAGAGAGAGGCAGAAGAACTCCTGGACAACGCCATATTGGCAGGTAAGCGAAGCGGACAGGAAAAAGACATCACAGGAAGTGAGGGGGAGGTTTAAATGCGTTAACTAGTTCCTGTCCGTGGGAGTGGATATGAAGATTAACCCATTGGTGAATGCTGCCATATGACTGGGGGAAAATGTCTAGTGTTATATAACAAATGTAAGATGGATAATGTCTGTCTTATCTAGATGTTAGGCTGCACTTTATGTATATTTCACATTATTTCTAAAGCACTAACACTGCCAGTACAATCCAAAATATGTGTGTATATATGGTATGTCCCCTCTAATACCTATTGGGGTACACTCAATACGTTCCCTTCTGCCTCTGTATATTGTGTAAAATATTAATTCAGCGGATTGTGACACTATAGGAACCAGGGATTTCATTAGGATTTCTTTTATTTTTTTTAAACATGTTTTATTTATGTAAACAGGTCAAGAATACACATCAATTTGTTATGTATTCATGGCATTGAATATACAATCAATTATACAGTTTGACACACTCTTATGTACCTGTGGGTTTATATATAGTTGAACGTGGGGAGAGAAAGATAACAAAAGGAAGAGAGTAACAGGGGGAAACGGAAGGGGAGGGGAAAGGGGAGGGTTCCTCTCGGTTCAATTTACATTTCAGTTTCAGCAATGGGTGCCAGATAGATGTATAATCTGGGTCACATATCACTTAACTGGTTACACATAGTTCAGTTTAGCACATTTTACGGTATATCAACTTTTGAACATTTTAAACAGTTTTATTTTAGAGATAGGTATTGGATATATATAACAGTTTTATAGCATATATTGATCAGATATTTACACATTACACATCCGTATACCTAGATTTATATTGGCGTATTATAATACAACATAATCTTAGTACATATCAATATTAAGGGGGGATAAGAGACTTAGAGGAATAAAGAGGGAAAGGGAAGGGGGGAAGGGAAAGGGCTTCTTCTAATCGGATATCCGAAGCCAGCAGTCATAGTGGTCTTATAAAACAAGGTTCGACTGGATTGTTATTGTACTGTTTGTCCCTGTTATGCTGGACAAGGGCGTCGTAGTTCCATCAATATCACACACATCTACAATAATTATATTATTAGACTAGCAAAAGTGTGCCCGTTGGTGCACAGTGGGTTTTTTTATGTGTTAATTTTATATAGTTTAATTTGCTGGAGTGTTAGTTACATATATTTATTAAAATATATTAATATATAATAAGTGTAAGCTACCCGCCACTTACAAGGCCCTCCATATTAGGGTAGTCCTATCTAAGAATGACATATTTTAAGTAATAATGCTGTTATTTTTGTAGTGTAATTATTATGTTTAAGATATGTTTTTACCTAATGATAACTTCCCGCTGCACCTTTCCCGGTAGTTCCGTCTTCCAGGGGTAGTTTGCTGGTTGCGTCTGAAAACCAGGCCCCGCCGCGAGTGTTGGGAGGCTCCGCGGGTCTTCCCGCGGCACTTGGAGCCCTTCCCGGAAGTTCCGTCTTCCAGGGGTAGTTTACGGTTGTCCGCGGCCTAAAACCAGGCCCCGCCGCGAGTGTTGGGAGGCTCCGCGGGACTTCCATCAGCACTTGGAGCCCCAGACCAGGTGCTGTCAAGTTGTATACATACAATACTGTACACACATTAACTCCCTCCTCCAGCTAATCCCCAGGGCTCTCAAGCAGGAACAGGCAGCGTCTCAATACCTAGCAACAGCAGGGATCGCCCACCATTTCTATAGGCAATGCCTTCTCTCCCAGTTAAATGGAACACTATTGGCTATTACCTGGATTACGACCAATGTGGAAGGGCTTTGTTAGATGCTGTACTTTACACACATGCGGCAGTAAGGAGGAACCTGGTGCTTGTTTAATATGGGGTATTCCTATTGGCTGCTAGAATACACTATTACAGCAATGGGACAATTTATAATAATTGTACTAACCTGGAAGCTGATCATTGTGAGCACTGCTGCTAACAGAATAGGAGAAAGAGACAGAGAAATTGACAGAGAGAGACAGACAGACAGAGAGAGACAGACAGACAGAGGGAGAGACAGAGAGAGAGACAGACAGGGACAGAGGGAGAGAAACAGAGAGAGAGAGACAGACAGAGAGAGAGACAGTGTCGTTTGGCCACGCCCACCCGCTTCCACTACACATTGCATCAGGATGTGAAGCACTCTCCCACAATGCAATACAGCTGGATATCATCTACACTTACTGGGAAAGAAAACTTTCTTTTGATTGGCCATTAACTCGCACATGCTCAGTAAGTCTCTACCACAATGCAAAGCTAAAGGATGTTACTGTAAAGCATGCATTGTGCCAGGATGTGATGTAGTGCTACAGCACACCTATTGGATAATAAGGACAATAAGGAAATGGCAGCAAACTTCCATGCAGAATTTAATAAATTTGAGAGGTTTGTCTATAGCTCCCATTTTGACCAGTCCATTCAAACGTGGGGAGATTCTGTAGGTTAGTACTTTTTTATTTTTTATTTCATATGCCATTTACACACTGTTACACACTTATATATCTTTATTTTGTACATATTAATAAACTAATTCATGTTATACCTTTTACATTACAATATACACTTTTACTATGTATAATATTATTTTAGCCTACCCCCACCTACATAGTACAGTCTAAAAACTCAATGCAATCTCCACAAAATGGAAAATAATTTTATATAAAGGAAGGAAGGATATCTGTGGAGTTGGGCATATCTATACCCATATATTCGTACCATGGTCTCCATATTTTATCAAATTTATTAAGTGTTCCCCTGTTTAAATATATAAGCCTTATTAGTGGGAGGTCGGACATTATCATATTTTTCCAAATTCGACACTTGGGAGCTTGTGTAGACATCCATTTAAACACTATAGTACGTCTGGAATAGAATAGGCAGTTCCTTAGGAGTGCCAACTGTGTGCCAGCCCATTCCCCATCTCCCCCGAATCCCAGCACACATATTCTGGGGTCTGGTTCCACTGGCATCTGCAGTACCTGTGATAGGATGCCAGTCACTCTGACCCAGAAGTTTGCCACCCTTTGACATGTCCACAATGCCAGAAATCTGCCTGGGGCTCCCAACATATGGGGCACTCAGATATATTGGTTGGCGACATACGTGATAATCTGTGTGGGGAAAGAAATACCTGGTGCATGATAAAAAATTGCATTACCCTGTGGCTGGCAGACGGGGGCACTCGGGTATGTGATAGGGCTATGTCGTTCCAGTCCAATTCAGTGATCGTGGGTATATATTGGGCCCATTTTTGTATCAGCTTGGTCTGGAGATTGTCGCTGTCAAAAGAGATCATGGATGTGTATAGTCGTGAAACTAGGTGTCTTTCTGTTCTGTCACTCAGAATTGGGATAATTGGGTGTGAGATGAGGGTGATATGTAGGGTCTGAAATTCAGATATTAGACAGCATCGTAGTTGGAGATATCGGAACGCCGGCAAACTGGGTATGGCAGATGTTGTTGCAGGTGGGGGAGTGTGTTGTTGTGGATGATTTGATAGAAGTAATGTACCCCTTTGTTTTCCCAGTAGTCCGCAGCCCCAAAGGCCGCCAGGACCCGATATCAATTATTGTGTGCCAGACGGGTTGTTATCACAGTTACTCCAGATACATCTAGATGCCTGGAGGTCTCCTGCCAAACTCTGTGCATCTGGTCGTGTAGAGCGGTGCCCTTTCCTGGCAGTGTGTTTCTGGAAGACTCGAGGAATATTATGGGCAATGTTGGTAGGTATGCGTGAAGCATGCCCTCCATATCATATACTGATGGGGGGGGGTGTATCTTGTGGGTCGGGTGGTGGTGGGATTACCCAGTCTGTAAAGTACTTAAGTTGGCCGGCTAGATAGTATAAATAGAAATCAGGTAGGGCTAGGCCAGCAGAGGTCTTGTGTCTTTGAAGGGTTTTGAATTTGGTTCTGACACGACCAGAGCCCCACAAAAACGAAAGGAGCGCGCTCTGTAGATTTGCTAGGGACCGTAGTGGCTGAGTGCTGAAGGATGTATAGAATCTTAGGGAGGAGGATGATCTTTATTAGGTTTACTCGCCCAAGCAAGTTGATTGGGAATTGCTTCCATATCTTAACTTTGTTTTGAGTCCAATCTAGGAGTGGGTATACATTACGGTTAAGGAATTCTTCGGGTGTCTTGGTAATAATTATTCCCAGATACTTGAATTCTTGAACTATCTGTACTAGCCCGCGTGTTCTCGGGGGCAGATTGATGTTATGGTCCAATGGGAATAGTGCAGATTTGCTCCAGTTGATATAGAGGCCAGACATGGGACTGAATTTGGATATCACATTATAGGCTGTTGTGAGTGACTGGTGTGGGTCTGCCAGATATAGGATAAGGTCGTCTGCATAAAGACTGAGGAGTGAGGTTCTGGCTCCAAGAGCGAAAACTTTGATGTCCTGGTTGGCTCTTAGCTGTATCGGCAGGGGCTCTATAGCCAGTGCGAACAGGTATGGGGAAAGAGGGCATCCTTGTCTAGTGCCCCGATACAAATCAAAGGATTTAGAGCATGCTCCATTCACTAGCACCGAGGCCCTGGGGCAGGTATATAGTAGTTTGACCCAATTTATATATTTGGGCCCAAACCCGAATCTGCTCATACATTGCCATAGGTAGGACCACTCTACCGAGTCGAATGCCTTTTGGGCATCTAGTGATAGCATTACTCGGCTGCCTGCATTATCGTGGTCCACCTGGCAATGGATTAGAGTTTTTCTAATATTAATTGACGTGGATTTTCCTGGGATAAATCCGGTTTGATCCGGATGTATAATTGTTGTAATTATTTTTTTAATTCGGTTAGCCAGGATTTTGGCTATTATCTTGTAATCAGTGTTAAGTAGTGAAATGGGCCTATATGAACTTCAGTCAAGGGTGTCTTTACCGGGTTTCGGGATCAGGGTTATGTGTGCTTCATACATGGTAGGTGTAAGTGTTTGCTGTTCGGTGAATTGCTGTATTAGCTTAAACAGTTGTGGAATCAGCCATGCCCCATATTTCTTGTATATTTCGGCTGGAAGTCCATCTGGGCCGGGTGACTTGCCATTGGTTAGTTCTCCAACTGCATCTGTCACCTCTGATATGGTGATGTCTGCTTCCAGCTGGAACTTTACCTGATGGGAGAGCTGTGGGAAGGGTATATCTGTGAGGTATCTCTGTAACTGTAATGGTGTGGCTGAGAGTTGTGATGAATATAAATTTTGGTAGAAATTTGTAAATGTATGTAGGATCTCCGGTTTATTTGTGACTAGGCCCTTAGAGGGATCAGTTACAGCTAAAATGTTGTTGGCGTCTTGCGGGCCGTGAGCAAGTTGTGCTAGTAATTTGGCGGACTGATTCCCGTGCTCGAAATATTTTTTCCTATTAAAAATAATTTTTCCGTGTTGGCGGTGTTAAAAAGTGCCTGTGCGGCTTTCCAACCTGCCCTGGTGCGATCCGTGGGGTTGGTCGTGTAGTTGGTTTCAGCTTCCAATAGGCGGATGGATAAATTGGTCTCTGTTTGGGATGTGTTGGTTTTTATGTTTAATATCGGCGTTAAGGTGGCCTCTCAGGAAGGCCTTGAAGGCATCCCATTGGATTAGTGTCGAGACTGGTGTGTGGTCTAATGAGAAATATAATTCAATTTGTTCTGGTATAGGGTCCATCCGGGAGTTATACTCTAGAATTGCGTAACTTTTGTGTTGTTCACCCAGTATAATATTTTAAAACAGATTGTATCCCATTGATGTGGGTAATCATTTGCGTGTGGTTTCATGCCAGCCCCACCCCCAGGGAGAGCACACATCCCCAGACCAGTTGGGGATTGGCCAGTTAAATTGTATTAGATTTAGCGGTCGAGTATTGCATGACGCCCTATAGGTGTCTGGGTTTTTACTAGATTAGCTGCAGTGTACAGCTATTTGCATGTCAGGCGTATGCTCCGTCTCATTAGACAGGGATGGCTATTCTGTTTATCAGTACTTGTCTTGTTACTCAAACCCTGCTGGGCGTGGTATTGGTCTCAATTTGGTTATTGAATGATCAGTCTCATAGATTAGCCCAATGGGGGGGGGGGGGGGAGACCGGCATTCACCCACACATCATCTGTCCGATACTCAGTTCACCACATATATACACATTCAGTTGTGTTTCACAGTGTCTGCGGCTGTTGTCATCTTTATATACAGTGGTGCACGCCCGACCTCAGCGCCGCCCCGCGTGACTGAAGGGGCCCAGCGGTCATCGCAGGAAGGGTCGGGCCCATCCCATCGGTCCCCGGCACCAGCGCGGGAGACAGCACACCCCCGTTCAAGTTCAAATCTGTCTAGGCGGTCATACAGCATCATAGTTATTTGGGACGTTCACAGTGCATATAAAACATATTGAAATTGCATATAAATTTACATAAACATTCTTGGACCCAAGGTGCAAATTATATAGGGATGAGTGTACTCTCTCGCCCATCTCCTATGCGTGTTGTGTTATATTGTAGGGTACTCAGCTCCGCCACCTCTGATATGTTTTTTTTTTTATCTATTTGGTGTTTTCGGTGGTGGGCAAACAGTGTTTCTACGGTTTCTCTATCACCATCCCCTGGTGGCGCAAGGGTTTTAGGGGTTGCGGTTTTCGGTTTGGTTATAAGTTCTCCTTTAGTAGGTAGAGTGGGTATAGGCAAGAGCCTAGGCAAGTTCCACTCACCAGCGCCACATCCACTATAGAGAGGGTTTATTGGTTATACTTGGGTAAGGTAACGTAGTTATGTTCATATGGCAGGTTATCTCCGTGGGGCAGAGGGGGGGGGGCAGAAATGAGTCCGTTGGGCAGTGATTTCCTTTCAATCGTTATAAGACAGTTACCATATTGATTTCAGGGTCACTGAGGAGGAAGGGAGGTAGGGTTTGGCACCTGATACGGTTTGGGCATCCTATAATAGTCCTGCTGGGCATCAGTTTATTATGTAACATAGTTTTAGGTGGTGGCGCCAGCTGGCACTGTAAGGTGAGTAGACAAATGGGTTAGTTTCGGGATAATCTATGGGGTGGGATGGTGAGGGGGGTTTGGTGGTGTACATTACCCATCCGGGTCAGCGGGTGTCCAGCCAGGTACTTGCGTCTGCCGTGCTGTCGAAGAATCTAACACGATCCTCCGCCACGACTCTCAGGTGTGCCGGGTACATCATGGAGTAGGTGAGGCCCGACGTCACCAGGCGCTTCTTGACATCCATGTAGGTAGCTCTGCGTCGTAGTTCTAGCGAGTAGTCTGGGAAAATCTTGATACTCGAGTTTACATGGGCCAGATTCCCGGTGGTTTTTGCTTGCCTCAGGACCCAGTCTCTATCGCGGGCGTAAAGGAGCCTGGCAATAAGCGGCCTTGGTGGCGCTCCTGGGACCGGGGCCCTAGCAGGGATCAGGTGTGCTCTCTCTATTGTAAATTGGGTGGACAGGCCCTCCTCTCCAAATTTCTCCTTGATCCAGGTTTCTAGAAACTGGGCAGGTAGCTGGCCTTCTGCAAAACCCAGGAATCGAAGGTTCTGCCGGCGAGACCTATTTTCTAGGTCATCTAATTTGCCCCTCGTGGCCAGTAGTTCTTGCTGCAGGCGAGAGAGTGTGTCCGGTACAGGCCGGATCGTATCCTCGATAGTGGAGATACAGGACTCTGTCTTGGCCACCCGTTGTCTGACTTTCTGCATATCATGCCTAAGTAAGGATATGTCCGACCTCGTTTCCTCTATCATGCTGGCCAGTGATCTCTGCGAGCTCTGTATGGCACCCAAGAGGTGCTGCTGCAGTTCGGCAAGTGAGGGTTCTCTGTTAGCCGGTTCAGGTTTTCATCTGGTAGGTCTCGTGCGGGGCCTGTGCCTTGCGTTTTCTTTTGTAGGGAGGGTGTCATGGCGGCCTGGTTGTTGGTGGCTCCGTGCCACGCGTATTGCTTGAGTTTTTGGGTGGCGCTCGTCGACTTATTTCCTTTAGGTCTCGTCATCTGGGTTCCAGAGATGGATACGCCGTGTTCTGTCCGGTTTTATTTAAGTTGGGAGTGCTGATATTCGCCACGGGGGAGTTTTTGGCACCGGAGCGACTCAGACACGCATCCTACTCCATCTACTCCCAAGCTCCGCCCCCCGGATTTCTTTTATTTTTAAAATCTTGCCTTTATGTTTTTGTACAAATCCCTAAATTTTATAGTAGTGTGTATAAAGATTTTATATTATCTGTATCCACATATAGCTAAACATACACCCACATATTTCGATAGAGAGAATAGATAGATAGATAGAGAACCTCAACTCACTAGAGGTTTGATATATTAAGCTGTTTAATACACTAGTAGCCCCTGTAATGGTTTTGTATGCTCTAAGATAACCTTGACATAGCTGTATCTAATCTGGGTATAGTATAAGGGTACTTGCAATCATCTTCCTGTATCAAATACGTGTTTGACAGAAAGTCTGCCATACAATATTTTCAATCTGAATCTGTCCGTTAATCTGTTACTTTGGACATGGTAGGATGAAACTTTAGCCGATAGGAGAACAGCTAAATAGATATAACACTAAAGAATTCAGGACCACTGTACTGATTAGTTGGCAAAGATGGAAAAACTCTTTTGAAACTATCAAATGAACCCACCAGTACTACATCTGGAATTCTTGGCATTCTTAAAGGGCATGCCCACCCCCAAAATTACATTTCTTGCGCATGTATAGTATAGTATTTTGAATAAAGACATACATCCATCCCGTCCAACCTACTCTGCAATACCCACATTTCCTGCCTAACTGATGATCCAGAGGAAGGCAAAATCCCCACCAGAATTATGAAGGGGGAAAAAAATTCCTTCCTAACTCCATGTGGCAATCAGAAATATCCCTGAATCAACTAAATCAACTATGGTTTCCCCCACAATCATAAAGACACAATGATAGGTTGTATGCGTCAAATAAATGGGCAAAGATTGTAAGCTCTTCGGGGCAGGGCCTGATGTGAATGTATACATGTGATTGTAAAGCGCTACTGAGGATGTTGGCGCTTTATAAATCCACAATAATAATAATAATAATAATCTCCATTTTGCTAAAACAAATTGCTTGCTAGCATTGATATCAGAGAACAAATCTACCTTTAGGAAGTAAAGTTACCAGACAACTTTGTCCCATTAGACAAAGCACATTCACAAAGATACAACAAGCTATGTCTCACTTCTCCCTTTGCTGTGTCTGTTAGTTGATTTATAATAAATAATCCTTTGGGTAGATACCGTATATACTCGAGTATAAACCGGGTTTTCAGCCTGAAAACTCGGACTCGGTTTATACTCGAGTCAACCGCTTACCTGGGCATTCCGGCAGCCGCGCAATCTTTTTCTGCACTGGCGCGCCGGCACTGGGGAATGCCGATACCGTGCCTGCCAGGAAGCCCTTGGATGGAGGAAGAGCCCACAGGAGAAGAGCCCACAGGAGAAGAGTCGTCCACAGGGAGAAGAGCCCACAGGTACAAACTGAACTGAGGGGGAGGGGGGCATTCAAGATGTTTGGGAACTACAACTCCCAGCATGCTTTATTAGCTGGGAGTTGTAGTTTCCAAACATCTTGAATGCCAAGTGAGGTGGCATTCAAGATGTTTGGAAACTACAACTCCCAGCTAATAAAGCATGCTGGGAGTTGTAGTTTCCAAACATCTTGAATGCCACCCTCACTTGGCATTCAAGATGTTTTGGAAACTAAACTCCCAGCATGCTTTTTAGCTGGGAGTTGTAGTTTCCAAACATCGAATGCCAAGTTTCTACCCCTCGGTTTATACTCGGGTCAATAACTTTTATTAGGATTTTTAGCTGAAATTGGGTACCTCGGTTTATTCTCGGGTCGGTTTATACTCGAGTATATAAGGTAATTTATCTCTTTGGGTTTGTTGGAAGTCTTTGTGTATGCTGTAAATTTCACGTGTGCTCTAGGGTACAGCAGACCACAACAAGTAAGCTGAAGTCTGTCCTGATGGCTACAGTGTTGTAGATTTAAAACTAGGTCAACTGGATCAACAGTTAGGCAGGAAATGAGGATATTGCTAGATGGGTTGGACTGGATGGACATGTCTTTATTCAACCTCAAATACTATACTATACTAAACAGCTAGGTATGGGGGGAGGGTACTATAGACATCACTGGGATAAATATTGGAGAAGGAATGTAAATAAGAATCAGAAAGGAGAGGGGTAGCAAAGAGGAGAGGTAGGCATGTACATCAATATGTGTAAATAAATTAAATTATCAAAATTTAAAAGTTCACACATGCAAAAAGCCTAGCTGTAAACACTGGGAAATAACTTTCCATGACACAAAACGTATATATTATCTTGTTTTGGTTTGCTGTATTTAGAAGGACCAAAATGCACCATTCAACTGCCCCCCTTGCCCTCTCGATCCCCCATCAGTTTAGTTCAAAACAGATATGGGGATCAGGAGATTTAACCCCCTTTTTGCCGGATTGAACAGGGAAGCCTGTTCCTCGGCTTTCCTCCATGTCTGAGTTGTAAGGGAGACCCTAGTGACATCAGAGGACTTCCTCTCTGCAAATGGGGCCCAGCAATTTTTTTTCTAATACTTTGAGGGCACAAATCGATACAGAGAAGGGAAACTAAATTAATAAGGGGATTGGGGGAGTCTGAATATGAAGACTGGAAAGGTTACAATTATGTATGCTGGAGAAAAGATGCTTGCATGGGGATATGATTACCGTGTATAACGAAATTAACGGGTCATGCAATAAACTATCTGGGGCATTGTTCATCAATAGAGCATGTCAGAGGAGACATGGACATCCCTTAAGACTTAAAGAAAAAAGGTTTAGGCTTCAAGTTTGGAAAGGGTTTTTCACTGTGAGAATGGTAAAGCTATGGAACTGTCTTCCAGTGGACATTGTTATGGCAGCTTCATTGGTCAGTTTAAAAAAAAAGCTGGATGAGTTTCTGCAAACAAGGAATGTTGCAAGTTACTGGTACTGATTCATAAAGTAGAGCTGATCCAGGGAAATTTCCGATTGCCACTTTCGCCCCCCCCCCTTCATAAATTTGGTGGGGGGGGGGGTTGCCTTCCTCTGGATCAACAGTTAGGCAGGAAATTAGGATATTGCTAGATGGGTTGGACTGGATGGACATATGTCTTTATTCAACCTCAAATATTATAACTACTATAACTATAACTAGGTAATCAGTTCTGTGCCAAAGAAAAGAATCACTTCCTGGAAGCACTATTATTTTTCTGATCGATTTTGACTTGGAAAATGGGCATTTATGCCCTTATTCCAAGTTCCCAATCTTTTCCAATTGGCAATGATAAAAAAAAAGTAAAACACACCAAAATTGATACACACATTTGTATTGCCCAAGAAAGAATGTATTTAATTCAGCTGGCTGCTAAATAAACGGCAGGGTAACAAGTAGCTTTTAAACCATTTAGCACTTTATTAGATGCATCACTAACAATATATTTAAGGGTATTATTACTGTATCTACTCGAGTATAAGCCAAGGTTATTATTTTTTAAAATGAGCCTCAAAAGCTAACCTCAGTTTATACTCTAAGCAAATACCATGCACTCTTTCTGCCCCGTTAAGGCGCATAGGGGGCAATCAGGGGCAAATGCCCCCCTATCCCCCTTGATCCCCCATCAGTTTGGTCCTAATCTGATGTGGGGATTCAGGAGCTAGCAGCCTTGGGCACATTTACTGCATGCTGCCCCTTTAAGGCAGCTAGGGGCAATCAGGGGGCAGCATTCAGGTGCCCCCCTATCCCCCTCAATCTCCCACCGGTTTCAGCAAAATCCAATGGGGGGGGGGGGGTCTGGAGCTAGCAGCCTGTAAAGCCGTGACTAGGTAGCAATTGCCAGTTATCTCTTAGCTGAATGGGATCGCTGGTAAGGGAGACCCCGGTGACGACACAGAACTTTCCCCTTCACCGGGGTCTTCCCTTAGACTACTATTATGAACTGCGATCTCCATTCAGATTGCAGTGCAGTACAGGCTATAGTAAGCTGTCAGTGAATGACTATAGTATTTGTGAATGAAGCTTAGAGTTCCACAAATAGGATTTTTTCTACTTTTTTTCTAAGCAAAGACTTAAAATATTAGGTGATTAGGATCTCCTCCTCTGGAGGAGAATGAATGTGGTAAAAGAACTGCAACAGGTTAGCAGAGAGAGAGCTGAGGATATAGAAATTAAATCCCTTCGGCAGAACCTGCGGTTTATTGAATTTCTGGAGGGGGCAGAGGGGCATAGGCCTTGAGTTTATTGATACTTGAATTACCACTAAGTTCGGGCAAGATATGCTCAGCATTGCCTTCACAATAGAGCAAGCATTCCATGCCTGGTACACAAAACTAATTGCCAGGTTGTTAAACTATTGAAACTGGGATGGAATTCTGCGAATGGCCTACACACATCCCTTCAACACGACAATTCCCGAATTCCCAGACTTTTCCTGAGCAGCAGAAAAAAACTGGCAATGTTTTTGGTGGTAAAGCAGAGACTGTGTGTGGCGGGCCTCCCATACTGTACGATGCACTTGGCCCAACACTCTTCTTTGACACTCCACCTTAGGCCATGGCGTGGATCGAAAGCGTATGCCTCCCAGGAAGAGCTGCAACACCACCCCGCCAGTGAGACCTGGATTGTCTCCGACATACTGGGACGAATGCAAGGAACCCGAGTGGTCTAGTCTGCCATTAATAAGCCACCCTGGACCAAACCATCACTTTGGACTGCGACAGACTACTTTCACAAGCCACCAGCCTGCCATAGGGACACAGAGTTGCACAGATGACCACCTGACTGGGTTGGTAAGTAGCCCTCTGGCTCCCTGCCCAACTCAGATGACCCCTATCCCTCCCATCCCTTTTTACTCAAGAACATGTAATTACCAGGCTGTGAATGACTATCTTTTTGAATATTGGAATTACATCCGCTTTTGTATTCAGACATGGGGTAATCTGAGAAAATAAGAAACAATGGCCTAGATAAAACTAAACTAAATACCCTAAGGACCTGAGGATGTATATTATCCAGTCCAGGAGATTTATTAACCTTATTTAATTGTTTGTGAACCATATCCTTAGTTAACCAAAGAGTAATTGCATCCATTGTACCAGTATTGCTGCTAAACTCTATGCTATCTTTACTTGTGTGTTCTATAGTCTATACAGAGGGAAAAAATTAGTTAAAGACGTTTTCTTTATCTGCATCCTCTGAAACGATCTTATTCCCATTATTTAATAGCCCCACATTTCACTCCTCATGAGGGCAGGACTATACCTGCCACTCTGCAACATATGGCACACTTTCTCAGATAGACTTTATCTTTCTGTCATGGACATTAGCAAACAGAATTTCCAGTATGAAGCAAGTACCACAAGGTCCTCCAGATTATGCTCCAGTTCTCACTGTGATTCGGCCGCCTACAACTTTAAGTGCAAACTCCTTCTGGAAGTACAACCCTTTCTGGTTTACCATCATTCCAACACAAGATTAAATAATAGAAAAGCTGGAAATGTACCTGCAGGTCGACCAGGAAGCAATTTCTTACAATTGGTAGTGGGACGCACTGAAGGCCTACCTCAGAGGATGCTGATTGTTAGTAGTAGTATAATATATATAATACATAAGGCTCCTATACTTTGAATGGGGGGGTGCAGTGGCGAGAATCCTTATTATAGTCACTGAGTTGCGTCACTGAGTGACTGTAATAAGAATTCTCTCCCCCGCCCTCTATACTCCATAAAATTGAAGCCCTTTTCCTGGAATATAAAGTGTTAATCATGCTGTTTTCTATTGAAATGTAAAGCTACTGACCAGGTTCATCTCCCCCTCCCATCCGGTTCCTGTCACTGATTTAACTGCACGGAAGATGAGAACAGCCGCACATTCCAATGAGTCATAGATTGATTGGCTGGCAGATGCACACTGCTCCTTATCGTGAAGTTCAGACAGTCAGTGACAGGATCCGGATGGGAGGGGGAGATGAACAGAGTGAAACCTGGTCAGTAGCTTTACATTTCAATAGAAAATGGCATGGTTAACACTTTATGTTCTGGATAACAGCTTCAATTGTATGGAGTAAAGAGAAAGGGGGAGAGGTGGGGAGGTGCAGTGGCGAGAAGGGAGGGAGGGAAAGGGGGGTAGATACTGGAAGGTTGAGGTTAGATACAGAAAGGAGGTGACAGGGGGGAGATACAGGGAGTATATACAGTAGAGGGTAGATGAGTGAGTGAGTTGAAATGGAAAGGGTTCAGAGAAGGGCAACTAAATAAATAAGGGGATTGGGGGAGCTTGAATATGAAGAGAGACTAGAATAGTTACAATTATGTACGCTGGAGAAAAGGCCCTTGTGTGGGGATATGATTACTGTGTATAAATACATTAACGGGCCATACAATAAACTATCTGGGGCATTGTTCACCAATAGAACATGTCAGAGGATATCCCTTAAGACTTGAAGAAAAAGGTTTAGGTTTCAAGTTCGGAAAGGGTTTTTCACTGTGAGAACGGTAAAGCTATGGAACGGTCTTCCAGTGTACATTGTTATGGCAGGTTCATTGGTCAGTTTCAAAAAAAAGCTGGACGAATTTCTGGGGAAATTTCCAATTGCCACTTGGAGTCAGGAAGGAATTTTTTTCCCCTTCATAAATTTGGTGGGTTTTTTTGCCTCTGGATCAACCGTTAGGCAGGAAATGAGGATATTGCTAGATGGGTTGGACTGGATGGACATATGTCTTTATTCAACCTCAAATACTATACTGTATAGTGTTGAGAATTGCTGGTATTGATGCATGTGCTTTGGTTCTGATTGGTGCAGGGATATTATATAGTGTTGGTAATTGCTGGTGTTGATGCATGTGTTGTGGTTCTGGTTGGTGCGGGGATGCTATTTAGTATTGAGAGTTATTGGTGTTAGTGCATGTGCTGTGGTTCTGGTTGGTGCGGGGGTGCTGTGTAATGTTGAGAATTGCTGGTGTTGATGCATGTGCTGTGGTTCTGGTTGGTGCGGGGATGCTGTATAGTGTTGGGAATTTCCGGTGTTGGTGCATGTGCTGTGGTTGGTGCAGGGATGCTGTATGGTGTTGGGAGTTGCTGGTGTTGATGCATGTGCTGTGGTTCTGGTTGGTACATGGATACCATATAATGGAAGGAATGTTTTTTCCAATTTTTTTTTTTTGCCTTCCTCTGTATCATCTGTTGGGTTGGGTTTGGGATAAGGTAGGAAAGGTTGGACTTGATGGACATATGTCTTTATTCAACCTCATTTACTATATAACTATATTTAAAATATATATATAACCAAATAATTGTAAATAAATGAAATGAGGATTCTACTGCAAACAGAGAGTTTAACCAAACAACAGAATTTTCTTACATGAACAACACACAGACAGGGTTTTTCAATAAAAGTTCTTATCGTTTAAAATAGTGCTAATTTTGTTAAATAAGATCTGATTTGTTGGGGCAAAATTAGCACCATTTTAAACAATTAGAACTTTTATTGAATCTCCCTGAGAGTCTTTGGAAAATTGGTAGATTGGTTCTCCCGGCCTGGGACATTAGCGTTCACTGGAACGAATGGCGGACCTTATTATATACGCTTATATGTCACACGGACTATTATTCATTATTTATGGTCATTATATAGATCACCGAGGGTTACATTTTGTCTATATTTATAGGTCATTTGCACATTTCATATATTTGCACTTTATGTGTGTGTACTGTTACATACCTCATTGGCAGGATTATTAAAGGAATACGCCTTTAATTTTATACTTATTCGAGTATCTGTGTGTTTATATATAGGATGCCTATTGTCTCTTCTCTGTTAGTTTCACTCTATAAGGCTTGTTTAAGTACAAATGACTGTACACTAACATAGCTAAAGCAATAAGGACTATATAAATGTATACACATATAACCTATAACTAATATTAGGATATTTTCTTAGCAATTATGGTTTCGGTAACACCTATGCTCATAAATGAGCACGAGGAGAAGACCAATCCGGAAACCTTCTTCAGGAAACAAGTGCAGTTTCCAGCAGGGTAACCAACCCACTGAAATGCTAGCCTACCTTACCAGTACAATGAATAAACCCACTACCCTTCTCAAACTACAAGACCTAGTATTGAGACAGGTTAAGGAAATTCCACAGATACGGATCAGTTTTAAAACTTATTATAAACAGCTGTACCAAAGCCAGATGAAAGGATCTGATGCAGACATACAATACATCTCCTCCTTAAAATCTCAAAAACTAACAATCCAACAACATATCTAATTAGATGGGACATCAAAATGGAAGAAATTACAGAGGCAATCCACAAGTTCAACTCAAATAAGGCCCCTGGTCTAAATGGGCTACCAGCCAGCAGAAGTTTATAAGAGATCCCGAACCCTACTTAAACAGTCCTTCCTTCAAATGTTTGTAATTCAGTCCATGTTCCCCAACTCTGAAGCGGACATTTTCCCTTGCCTGCCAGTACTTTTGCCTTGATTAAATTTTTAGCACCTGTGTGATTTCCACTACCACCTATGATGTATGAATATATTAAATCATCAATATTCAAATTGGTGGTGCAGCTGATTAACACTTTCCTAGTAGCAGTGTTGTAGTGTAATGTATATAGGTCTGGGTATCTAGGGTGTCCGGATCTGAAATAATATATGTCTCACCTACTGCTTTCACTCCACCAAATCCGATTTATAAACAATAAATTGCAGGAACATACAAAGACACAGTTCTGTAGCCGTGAATATTGCAAGTTTATTGCAAAACATGCGTGCTACATGTTTCAGACCCACTCAAGCACTTGAGGAAGGACAAGTGGGTCAGAAACATGTAGCACTTATGATTTGCAATAAACCTGCACTATAACACACACCTGTACAGTTACAGACCTGTGTCTTTGTATGTTTAACCTGCAATGTATTGTTTAAATGTTGGAGGGCCATATTCAAAAACTTGCGATACCACGGGTTTTCCTTACTATACGACCGTGGCAGTAGTATACCATGCTGTAAACTACCATAATGATATTCTACGGGTGGTCGTACATTTACAAGATTTCCGATAGCGATCATAAATTAACGCACGCTAAAGAAGGCGATGCCACACATGTATAAATATGGCCTGTAGTGTGAAGGTCTCTAGCTCTTCCTGTCAGCTGCAGCAATATTAGTGGAAAGTGTAGCTTCTTAAAGGGGGTAGGAAGTGTGGAGGGTAGGAAGTGTGTGTTTTTAAGAGATCAAGAATCTCATGTTCAGATGAACAGGATGTTCCCATCTGTGAAACATGTAGAAATACTGCTTATAAAGACAAGAAATTTTGCTGGAATTGTATTCAAGAATTCTTTAAAGGGGAAGTGGTATAACCTGATCAACAATCTATTCAGGAACCATTTCAAGCTAAGCAAGCCACAACTACTTCTGGTGTTCATCCTGCTGATATATTAGGGTGGATTTCCCAAGCTGTGGCTCAAGGGTTTAAGCAAAGTCAGCCTTCGACTTCAGTAACTGCCCCTGTTGTGGAACCCCAGCCTGTTCCGGTGAATTCCTCCCCTTCTGTATCTTCCTCTGAGGATGATTCTGAAGAATCTGGGTTTGATTTAAGTCAAGTGCCATCTTTAATCAAACATATTAGGCATACTTTGAAGATTGATGAGGTTCAGCAATCTTCAACTTCTACCCTTTTTCAGAAAAAGTATCTCTATCCTCTCCATAATGAGGTTAATGACTTTATAATTACAGAATGGCAAAAGCTTTCTAGAACGGTTTCTGTAGAAATTAATTTGATAAATTGTATCCTTATCCTCAGGATAAATCTTCATGCTGGGAGAAGCCACCTATAGTTGATGCTCCTGTAGCAAGGCTGTCTAAACGCACAGCTTTATCAATTGATGATGCCTCAGCCTTGCACCATCCAAAGGATAGGCGTATAGAGACGGACTTAAAAAAGGCTTTTTCTATAGCCGGAGCGGGGTTAAGGCTGCGGCCGCTATGGTCTCTGTTTCAAAATGTCTGTCAGAGTGGACAGATAAGTTGGAAGAGTCTCTCAAGAATGGAACATCTAGAGATTCTATTTCTCGGTCTCTATCTAAGTTTCGTCTGACAGCTAACTTTGCTATATTTAGTCAAGCTCTGTGCTCTGGCAATATCTGTATCCTCCAGAAGGGCTTTGTGGCTTAGAACATGGTTCGTGGACACTCCCTCAAAAAACACTCTATGTAATCTTCCTTTTGAAGGAGGGAGACTTTTTGGTAAAGATCTTGATGAGATCATATCTAAATCCACGGGTGGTAAGACAGGTTTTCTTCCCCAAGGTAATAAAAAAATTTTGAGACCAGAGGAGATCGACAGATGGATCATCCAGTAAAAGGAGGGAGGAAGCCAAGTCCTACCGTCCTGGTAAAGAGTATTCCAGGACAGCTAATTGGAAAGGGGGAAAATTTAGTCTCTTTCGATCTCAAAGACCCCCTCCACCAAGATCTCCCAAAACATCTAACCCTGGGTAATTGCAGCAATAAGAAGGGGATATCAACTGGAATTCCCTTCAAAACCGACAAAAGATTATTATTTTGATTCAAGAATACCTGCGCTGAAGGAAAAAGCACAGGCCTTAAGAATTTATGTTCAAGACCTGCTAACAAAGCAGGCAATAAAAGAAGTTCTGATGTCTCAACTTCAGACAGGATTCTATCCCCAACTCTTTTTAGTGACAAATGCGACAGGAGATTTCCGTCCAATTCTAGACTTAACACGTCTAAATCCGGGGGACTGGTTGTGTACAATAGACCTGAAAGATGCCTACCTTCATGTCCCTATAGCGGAAGAGCATCAGAAGTTTCTGAGATTTACCCTAGAGGGACGTCACTTCCAATTTCGTTGCCTTCCTTTCGGTCTTTCAACCTCACCCAGAACCTTCTCCAAGATCTTGGTTGTGTTAATTGCGAAGTTAAAAGTGACTTCTAATAGTCACAAGATCAGAAGAGCAATTGATCAAGAGCAGGGATAAAGTTCTAATTTAAATTTTTAGGAACCATATCCTCAACAATAGGATTAGTCAAATGGGCGGCTTGGCAGATGAGGCCTATTCAAATGTTTTTTTCTGGACAGCTGGGACAATCAAAAGAAGAATTGGTTCCAATCCTCCTAACCCCTCAGCTCAAGATAACATGGTGGACAAGTCTCAGCAATTTGCGCAGAGGAACTCCGCCAGAGGATGGGGGGCCCATATTCTTCATTACACTGCTCAAGGGGAAGGGAGGGAGAATGCATCCCTTCTTCCATCCAGCATCCGAGAAATGGGAGCTATTTTTCAAGCTCTTCTTTTTCTAATCAGGGGCCCTTCAATCCTTGTTCGAACCGACAATCAGGCGGCAGCAGTTTATATAAGGAAACAGGGGGTAACGAAGTATAGGAATGATGAGAAAGATCCTGGAATCTCAAGTGGAAAAAGTTGTAGTTCTACCCAACTGGTCGAGACGTCCTTGGTACCCGTTACTCAATGCTTGAAGAGCTTAGTGGATGGGCATATCCCCTTCCTCAATGGAAAGATCTCCTATCACAAGGCGAGTTCCTACATCCAAAATTAAATCTAGCGACATGGAGATGGGATTTGGAATATTTTCTCTTCTTGGGCCTCTTCTCGTGGAATAGATCCTATGCAAGTATCAATTCCCCAGGTCTTGGAATTTTAAAAACACCTTGAAAGAGGATTATCGTTCAATACAATCAAACTTCAAATCTCAGCTATATCGACTATTTGGGGAAAAGCTTTAGCTTAGGCTTGTATTAAAGACCTTAACATTATCACCTTTTGAACCATTGGAAACAGTTTCCCCAATAGATATGTCTTTCATGGTTTTACTCCTGATAGCTCTAACTTCTGGCAGAAGAATTTGTGAATTACAAGCATTATCTACTAAAGATGAGTACCTTATGTTTCATCCGAATGCAGTAACCCTTTATCAGTGGATGAATTTTTGCCTAAGATGATGTCCAGTTTTCATTTGAATCAGCCTATTATTTTTCCAACAGTATCGGATGCAGAAGAGCAGGAAGATTTAAGAAAGTTGGATGTTTCCAGGTGTTTAAAGACCTATTTAAAAATAACTTTGTCCTTTAGGAAGACACAAAAGGTTATTTTTCATCCCAGGAGGATCTAGCAAAGGATCAGCAGCATCAATTGTAACCTTAAGAAGATGGGTAGTTAAAGCTATCCAGAAGTCCTACACGGTACAAAAATTGACACCTCCTCAAGGGATTTGTGCACATTCAGCCAGAGATATAGCACCAACTTGGGCAGCAGAAGCTGGAGCATCTGCTGAAGAAATCTGTAGAGTAGCTAATTGGGCAACTCCTAATACTTTTATTAGACATTACAAATTAGACATTAAAAGTTCAAAAAAGGCAGATTTTGGTCATAGGGTCTTAAAAGCTATGACAAAAGCCAAATAATTTATTTACTGTTCTCTTTTTCCTTCACCCTCCCATGACTATTGCTTGGGTTCTTACCCATCTAGTCACTGCTGCCCAGGGATGGCCAGGAAAACTTAAACTCATATCAAACTTACTGAGAGTTTCTTTTCCTGGCCATCCCCCTGGGCAGCAACCCTTGACTTTTATCATTTCTTATTTTTTGAAACCAACTACAAGGAAGCCAAGGAGGAGGGGCTATTTATGCTTGGAGTCTGTTTATTCTGATTAGTGGAGGCAGGGAATACCCATCTAGTCATTGCTGCCCATGGGATGGCCAGGAAAAGAAACTCTCTAAGTTTGATATGAGTTTTAGTTTTTTTATAGAAACCACATGGTGCAGAACTGTAGGGGGAGGATAGTGAAGTGAACCTGATTTTAGCACAGCTCTGTGCAATGCTTTTTTCATCAGTGTACCTTATTAAAGGGAATGTTGAAGGGTAGGAAGAGTGTGTTTTTGATTCAGCTGTCTGTATAAAAAACAACAACCTGTAGTACAGAGCTAAGCTAAGAAATGCATTGCACAGAGGTGTGCTAAGATCAAGGTCATTATATTATCCTCCACCCGCAGCACTGGACCATGTTCTATAAGTGTACGTATTAAAGGGGAATGTTGGAGGGTATGTCACTTGCAGCTCTGCACCATGTTGTTTCTATAAATGTACATATTAATAGGAATTATTGGAGGGAATACCAATTAAAGGGGTACTGTTAGAGGGATGCAAACATGTTCTATAATATTAATGCAGCAGGTGGGCTGCCTGTGGGAAGTTTTGCATAAACAAAAACCCTCTTCCAACTAGGGTTCCCACCTTTGCCTTTAAGACCTGAACACATATACAGGCCTATGAACAAAAAGTTCCTATTGTTAAAAATGGTGCAAATTTTGCCCCAACCAATCAGATTTAAGAACTTTTATTACATAGGCCTGATAATATTTACACAACAAAAGGTTGTTACTATTTCTTGAGAAGCATGATGCACGGTGATACAGTTTGTATTTAATGCAATGCTACTTAGCACTGCAACATGTAGATTTAGTACGCGTTTAGGTCTTAAAGGCAAAGGTGGCTGTAAAATGCATTGCACATAGCTGTGCTAAGATCATGTTCAAGTCAATATGCTGCACCTGCAGCTCTGAGCTGTTTTGTTTTTAGAAGTGTGCCTTGTAAAGTGATCAGTTCAATTTTACTGAGCTATTTGCTGGCGTTAAAATCCTGCGCTAGCACAAACGCGATATTGACTTACAAGCGTCGGATTTAAAGGGTTAACAAGTTGCTTCCTTATACATATAAAAAGGGTTAACACCTTCCCCCACTCTGTTTGAGCAGGAAAATCTGCTAATAATGTTCACTGCTATCTCTGATCATTGGCTGGGAGACACTGGCAGGTGGGGACTCTGAAGTTCAACTGTTACATGCAGCTTAGCATAAGGGGAGTGGGAAACAAACACAAGGTAGCTAGTTAGCATGTGCAGAAGGAATTTTGGTACCTGGACCACCAGGATGAGGCAACACTAGAAGCCAGCCGTGACATCATAGATTGACAGTACTTTCTATAAATGATTTCTGCACTAAGAGGCTGAATTCCGAGGCGAGAATCAAATGGTTTTACTAAGTGACAGTTATAGAGTCTGTGGAGCTGCCTTTGTATTTTGGGTTTAGTTCTCCTTTAATGTACAATATACCCAATGGACTACTGGTGGCCTGCAAGGAAATGGTAATACTTCAACCAATACTGCTTGCGATATCCTTTAAATATCTGGGAATCCACATAGTTAAGAACCTCAAAACCTTTTTTGACCTAAATCTGATGGTTAGAAAGAAAACAACCGAGTGGAAACACCTGCCCCTCAACCTAATTGGCAGAATATGTATGTTTAATTTTATTTATAAAGCGCCACTTGGGTACGCAGCACTTTACATTATAAAATAGAGAGTATAGAAACAAAAGGATAAGTGCAAGCAATTATATAGATAAATAATTAAATAAAATACAATTTTATACATCGGTTAAGAACACATATATATGAATTATGGATAAATTGGCATTTTATCATTGGGGACTACCACTGGCTTTTATCATAAACTTGATGTGCACTCACAACGTATATTAACTAAAGGGGGAGGAGTATGTTGTCAACAAGGTTTCTGTGTTTGCCGATGACACAAATTTTGTCGACCATTTAAAACTTCAGAGGATGTGCAATCGTTGCAGGGGAATCTAGATAGATTGTCCCATTGGGCTGCTAAGTGGCAGATGAGATTCATTGTTGCAAAGTGCCAGACAGCAACAGCTAGAGCTAGCATGGTATTGTCTTGTATACAGAAAGGTATGGATTCATGGAAGAAAAATGTTATTCTCCCTCTTTACAAAGCATTGGTAAGGCCTCATTCGGAATATGCAGTGCAATTTTGGAATCCTGTGTACAAATAGGACCTCTTCGAAATGGAAAGGGTTCAAAGAAGGGCCACTAAATTAATAAGGGGATTGGGGGAGCATGAATATGAAAAGAGACAATTATGACAGTTATACTTATGTATGCTAGAGAAAAGGCCATACAATAACGGGCCATACAATAAACTATCTGGGGCATTGTTCACCAATAGAGCATGTCAGAGGACATGTGGACATCCCTTAAGACTTGAAGAAAAAAGGTTTAGGCTTCAAGTTCGAAAAGGGTTTTTCACTGTAAGAACGGTAAAGCTATGGAACTGTCTTCCAGTGGACGTTGTTATGGCAGGTTCAAAAGCTGGATGAGTTTCTGCAAACAAGCAATGTTGCAGGTCACTGGTATTGTGGTATTGATATATAAAGTAGAGTTGATCCTGGGAAATTTCCGATTGCCACTTGGAGTCAGGAAGGAATTTGGTTGTTTTTTTTGCCTTCCTCTGGATCAACAGTTTGGCACGATATGAGGATATTGCTGGATGGGTTGGACTGGATGGACGTATATGTCGGTAAGTGTATAGGCACTCTGTCAGCCAGAATGTCCGTTCGGTAGGGCATCATTAAGGTCCCAGTTTCAAAGTAGGATTTCAATGCAACCACTATTGCAATGGTCATGAATCTAAAAACCATACATAACCCAAACAAAGAAGTAAAGGTATAAAAACTGCATCTAGTAATATAGCAAATGTGGAAGTCTTATGGATTATTCAGTTTCATCTCTCTACATCATGTTCACATGCCATCAGACTGTGGCAAGAGCAGCAAAGGAGCAGTGACAGGTCCACTGATGAGCCTGGTAGAGCTTGTGAGTAAGGCCAACCTAGTGTTACCAGATCAGTGATTGGGGGACCTTTTTAACAAAATGTGCAGCTGGACAGATTGCATTTAAACTGCATTAATTAAAAATCAGGCCATTAATTAAAAATCAGGCTTGCAGCATATATTTTAAATAGATGTCAGGAGAGAGCAGTGCAAGCTGCCTGGCCTGGGAGAGAAAAAAGTATAAATCTGGTAATGGACACATGCATACATTCTATAATATAAAATTGTTACTTATGTATTATTGTGTATAGGATACAAACATTTTCTAGAATAAACATCTACAGCTCGATGTACCAAGAGAAAACACGCCGGCGATGCTATATGCCGATACCGGCTCTAGGTGAATTGTTAAGTGAGAGTATCTATTTCAGTTGACGTTTTGAGTGTTGCAATAGAATGCCACTTTTGGGGCATATAACAATGCTTGTGGAGGCTGTGCAGGTAATTTCCACATTAGCCACACAGCCACCGCAACTAAGGAGTTTAGGTCACGCTAACCGATTTAACAAGATTTAGTGTGACTTAAACTCCAGAACAGGAGCGGTGCACCGCCCTGCTAAACTGTAAGCTTTGCATGAATGTATTAAGGAAATAAATGTAAATACCAGGAAACCATAAAACCATGTAGAGATCCACAACACATAAGAAAGTAACACGGCAACAGGCAGAAACAAACAAGTGACAAACACCTGCAATACCAACCCTCGCATCATTTCCCTTATTACAATGTAAATTGCTTTAGCACCGCCATTGATTCAATTTCATAAGCTAAACAGATAAGAAAAACTGCTGATAGTCACCATGTTGTTCATAGATTGTAGTACTTATGACTTCCCTAGACAGCCTACTATTTACGAAGCTGAAGTTGGTTTCTTATTCAAAAAAGTTGGTTTCTTTTTCAGTTAGTTTCTTATTCGCAGACTGAAGTTGGTTTCTTATTCGTATTTGAATAAGAAACTGGTTTATTGCAATAGGTAAACTGCTTTGGGCCACTGAAAAAACACCGCAGACAGACACGTACATACCCCTGGCACATAATTCAGTTGAGTCCAGCCTGGCCCAAATTGGTTTTGGGCATGCAAGTTGGCACCAAAGTCTGCAAAATAGCCATTTTAGCCATTTGAATAAGAAACTGATGTATTGCAATAGGTAAACCAGTTTGGGCCACTGAAATAACACCGCAGACAGACACGTACATACCCCTGGCACATAATTCAGTTGAGTCCAGGCTTGCCCAAATTGGTTTTGGGCATGCAAGTTGGCACCAAAGTCTGCAAAATAGCCATTTTTGCATATTTGAATAAGAAACTGATGTCTTGCCAAGTAAAAAAACTAAAATCAAACTAAAAACAAAAAACTAACAAACTTGCTTGCGGCCCACTGAAAAAACACGTCGCAGAGCTTGTACCTACCCCTGGCACTAATTCAGGTTTGATTCCAGCCTGCCGCAATTGTTTGGGCATGCAAGTTGGCACCAAAGTCTGCAAAATAGCCATTTTAGCCATTTGAATAAGAAACTGGTGTATTGCAATAGATAAACTGCTTTGGGCCACTGAAAAAACACTGCAGACAGACATATAATTCAGTTGAGTCCAGCCTGGCCCAAATTGGTTTTGGGCATGCAAGTTGGCACCAAAGTCTGCAAAATAGCCATTTTAATAAGAAACTGGTGTATTGCAATAGGTAAACTGCTTTGGGCCACTGAAAAAACACTGCAGACAGACTTGTACATACCCCTGGCACATAATTCAGTTGAGTTCAGCCTGGCCCAAATTGGTTTTGGGCATGCAAGTTGGCACCAAAGTCTGCAAAATATCCATTTTAACAAGAAACTGGTGTATTGCAATAGGTAAACTGCTTTGGGCCACTGAAAATACACTGCAGACAGACCTGTACATACCCCTGGCACATAATTCAGTTGAGTCCAGTCTAGCCCAACTTGGTTTTGGGCATGCAAGTTGGCACCAAAGTCTGCAAAATAGCCATTTTTGCCATTTGAATAAGAAACTGGTGTATTGCAATAGGTAAACCAGTTTGGGCCACTGAAAAATCACCGCAGACACACGCGTACATACCCCTGGCACATAATTCAGTTGAGTCCAGCCTGGCCCAAATTGGTTTTGGGTATGCAAGTTGGCACCAAAGTCTGCAAAATAGCCATTTTAGCCATTTGAATAAGAAACTGGTGTATTGCAATAGGTAAACTGCTTTGGGCCACTGAAAAAACACTGCAGACAGACTTGTACATACCCCTGGCACATAATTCAGTTGAGTCTAGCCTGGCCCAAATTGGTTTTGGGCATGCAAGTTGGCACCAAAAATCTGCAAAATAGCCATTTTTGCACATTTGAATAAGAAACTGATGTATTGCAATAGGTAAACCGCTTTGGGCCACTGAAAATACACTGCAGACAGACCTGTACATACCCCTGGCACATAATTCAGTTGAGTCCAGTCTGGCCCAAATTGGTTTTGGGCATGCAAGTTGGCACCAAAGTCTGCAAAATAGCCATTTTAGCCATTTGAATAAGAAACTGGTGTATTGCAATAGGTAAACCAGTTTGGGCCACTGAAAAATCACCGCAGACACACGCGTACATACCCCTGGCACATAATTCAGTTGAGTCCAGCCTGGCCCAAATTGGTTTTGGGTATGCAAGTTGGCACCAAAGTCTGCAAAATAGCCATTTTAGCCATTTGAATAAGAAATTGGTGTATTGCAATAGGTAAACTGCTTTGGGCCACTGAAAAAACACTGCAGACAGACTTGTACATACCCCTGGCACATAATTCAGTTGAGTCTAGCCTGGCCCAAATTGGTTTTGGGCATGCAAGTTGGCACCAAAAATCTGCAAAATAGCCATTTTTGCACATTTGAATAAGAAACTGATGTATTGCAATAGGTAAACCGCTTTGGGCCACTGAAAATACACTGCAGACAGACCTGTACATACCCCTGGCACATAATTCAGTTGAGTCCAGTCTGGCCCAAATTGGTTTTGGGCATGCAAGTTGGCACCAAAGTCTGCAAAATAGCCATTTTAGCCATTTAAATAAGAAACTGGTGTATTGCAATAGGTAAACCAGTTTGGGCCACTGAAAAATCACCGCAGACACACGCGTACATACCCCTGGCACATAATTCAGTTGAGTCCAGCCTGGCCCAAATTGGTTTTGGGTATGCAAGTTGGCACCAAAGTCTGCAAAATAGCCATTTTAGCCATTTGAATAAGAAATTGGTGTATTGCAATAGGTAAACTGCTTTGGGCCACTGAAAAAACACTGCAGACAGACTTGTACATACCCCTGGCACATAATTCAGTTGAGTCTAGCCTGGCCCAAATTGGTTTTGGGCATGCAAGTTGGCACCAAAAATCTGCAAAATAGCCATTTTTGCACATTTGAATAAGAAACTGATGTATTGCAATAGGTAAACCGCTTTGGGCCACTGAAAATACACTGCAGACAGACCTGTACATACCCCTGGCACATAATTCAGTTGAGTCCAGTCTGGCCCAAATTGGTTTTGGGCATGCAAGTTGGCACCAAAGTCTGCAAAATAGCCATTTTAGCCATTTAAATAAGAAACTGGTGTATTGCAATAGGTAAACCAGTTTGGGCCACTGAAAAATCACCGCAGACACACGCGTACATACCCCTGGCACATAATTCAGTTGAGTCCAGCCTGGCCCAAATTGGTTTTGGGTATGCAAGTTGGCACCAAAGTCTGCAAAATAGCCATTTTAGCCATTTGAATAAGAAATTGGTGTATTGCAATAGGTAAACTGCTTTGGGCCACTGAAAAAACACTGCAGACAGACTTGTACATACCCCTGGCACATAATTCAGTTGAGTCTAGCCTGGCCCAAATTGGTTTTGGGCATGCAAGTTGGCACCAAAAATCTGCAAAATAGCCATTTTTGCACATTTGAATAAGAAACTGATGTATTGCAATAGGTAAACCGCTTTGGGCCACTGAAAATACACTGCAGACAGACCTGTACATACCCCTGGCACATAATTCAGTTGAGTCCAGTCTGGCCCAAATTGGTTTTGGGCATGCAAGTTGGCACCAAAGTCTGCAAAATAGCCATTTTAGCCATTTAAATAAGAAACTGGTGTATTGCAATAGGTAAACCAGTTTGGGCCACTGGCCGGCAAGCCGAGTCTGTGATTGGCTGCCGCTCAGCCAATCACAGACGCGGGATGTGGTCCCGCCCCTCTGCTTGCATTCTTGCAAGCAGAGGGCCGGGAGGCGGGCGGAGGAAAAGGGAGGTAGGTAAGTAGAGTTGGGGGGCTTTGAAGATACAATATAGCGGTTGGGGGCTGGGAGCCCTTGGGGAAACTATATAAAAAAATATAATTGTGGTGGACATAGCCTTAATAAGGAGAAAACGCGCGTTCATCGGGATCGAGATGCCCGATCTGCCAGGCGGATCTCCAAACAAGCGCCCATTTAATCGATAAAGTGCTCAACTGGGCTGATTTTCGGACGAAAAGGCATTTGTACACATTGTGAGCCGTGGGTCGAACACCCGAGTCCCCCTAACTAGGAAAATGGAGGAAACCCTTGATCGCTACAGATATATCCAGGCGGTCAGGGATACCCCACAAAACAAATACCAACTTATATGAGCAGCCTGTGTAGGTACAAACTGGGCAAAAATCCTTTAGAGTAATATAAAAAACAAATATATCACATTTATAGCTAAATCCAATATATAGCTGCTTATATTATCTGCTTCCTCACAATAACAACCAAGGGTTACAGCCCAACAAAAAGGAAACTAGTCATAAAAATACTAGAGAGAGAGAGCGGACATTGTCTTCTTAGAAGAGACGCTAAGAAGGTAGGAGTAGCCATCCTATTACATAAAAGGTTACAGTCAGGGCCGCATCATAATGAGGCTCATGAGTCATGTGACCAGGCGGCACTCTCGCCAAAGGCGCCAATTTTAAAAGAACTCACAAAAAAAAATCATTGTAGAGAGTAAAACCGCGCCGCCCGTGGCGGCGGCTAAAGCATGCGCCGCGCATGCGCGACCGGCGCACGTCGGGACAGACAGTCACTGGTGGTCCGTGGTCAGCACAGCACCTGTGCGGCCGGCGCGCAACTTCCGGGACTTGCGCGCGGCGCCGGAATTTCCGCGCGCAAAATCTGAAGGGGGGGGCCAGCCCAGCACCTCACTCTGCACAGAGCCACAGACGCACTCGGCGCTTCACACTCATGACACTGACTGTCTATCACTCGGTGGTGTCTGTGTGTGAGGTTGACAGACGACAGACAGTGGACTGTGTCTGTGTGAAAAAAAGCCTGGGGGGAGCGAGGAGCAGTTTGCAGACCGAGACCGACGTCCACCAAGTCCACAGCTGCCTGGTGCCTGCAAGAGTGCAAGACAAGTTGTAACTGTAAGTAAGTGACAAGTGTACTTAAAAAAAAAAAAAAACAAACTAACTAACTCTAGTGTCTTTTTATTATTCAATCTTCTACTATAGGACTCACAGGACAGCCAGCCAGGTCCCAAGCTTGGGGGGGGGGGGGCGGGGCTGGGGTTGGGGGGCTGGCTGGATTGAATATATAAGTCGCCTTTGGTGTTCCCTGCCCTGTATAAAAGTACAAGGCTGCAGGTCTCATGATTTTAAATGGTTAGGGAACTCCTCTGTAGAGGACCGGGGATTGTGAAAACTCAGGAATTCTACTTACACAAACTATACCAGGGCTGGAATATATAGGATGAATAGTATAATAATAATATGAGGGGCTATTTATGACCAATACATTTTTATCTTTTATGACATTTAAAAATTTATGAACATAAGTTCTGCTTGTACTTCCTATAAATACAGAAGAAAATGCAAATGTACTGCATGCTATTTTCGTTTTTGTATCTTCTGTGCCACAATGCACTTAGAAACCATGGGTAAAACCATAGCCTGCACATCTATCAGATCCTCACCACTCATCTCATGGCACCAGGAACCCGTACTGCTATTGGAAGGGCCCCATGCTATCCACTGTGGTTTGCTTGTGGCTTAAGTTATATGCAAGATTGATAAATTTTCACTTAAGTCAATACTACAAGGAAATATATTACGTTCTAAAAACATCAGATTTACATAAGAAGATAGCAAGTGTATGTCAGTTTCACCATTGCACCACTGTTTGGACTCCAAATAATCAAAGATATGGATAAAGAGTCCTGGGTCACATTTCTAACTAAAGCCTGTCAGAACTTATGCTATAAGATTAACCTTTCTACATCCAGTAGTTTTAGAGTGTGTCACTCATTAGTTGTCAGTGCAACCATAATAAAGATGTCAATGTAATGTTTAGGGTTGGGGGGGGAATCCCCTACAGTGTGTGCATTTTTTTTCTCTTTTAAAATAATCACGGCAGTGCCAAGGGATCCGGAGGGAGGGAGGGGGGGAGCTCCACGAGACTCCTCTAGGAGGACAAGGAAGGGGAAGACACCTTTTTACACACAGAGAGGCTCCTACTCTTTACTTCCTGGACAACCAGGAGAAAAGGTTTAACACTACAGAGTGGGCCAGCAGTGGGGGTGGACATTAACAGGGTTATTCAATAAAAGTTCAACAGGAGATTCAATAAAAGTTCTTATCGTTTAGATTGGTGCTAATTTTTCCCCAACCAATCAGATGTTCGCTTTCAAATGTTAAATAAGATCTGATTGGTTGGGGCAAAGTTAGCACCATTCAGTGATCAGTGCTGGGAGAAGGCAGACAATGGTAGGTGATCCACCTTATCCACTGGAAGCATCATAACTTCTGACAGGCTGCAGTTGGGCATCTAACATGTTTGGGGATGCACACTTACATACATAACTCCTCAATTTTTACATTACAAATGGTATCTACCACTAATTAAAGCTCCTGCTCTAGTTCCCAAATTTTTTCTGCTGTTTGTAACACCTTCCCCACCAACCAGAATTTTTTGTCCCAGCACAATGGACTAAATTGAACCAAGATCAATGGGAGCATGGACCATGGGGAACAAGACACCTACTGCCAGTTTCTTTAGTTTAATTCTTCTCTGCACACCCGTGTACTAAATTGTATTATTTTGTTTATCTGCAAAACCCTTATGGGTAAATAAATACTCTTTTTATTCTCTCTCTTTTGCAGAAATTCAGAAAGTGAACATTTGTTTACTGCTTTAATTAAGAATAGACGTAAGGAGCTTTGCCTAACCTCATGTTCTTCAATTGATTTAGAATGACAGGAACGAAGGGAGGTAAAATGACCTTGCATGCGATTCACCCGCCGGCTCCACTGACAAGTCCTGACCACTTCCGTTTACAGCACGCATTATTGTGCATATGCCTATAGTTAAACTGTAGGCGGAAGGCATAGCTCCTTTACCTTCCGTTCTTCAATTAAAGGCATGTCCACCCCCAAAACTAAAATTAACCCACCACTGGCCCCACTGTGTGGGGTCAGTAGTGTTTGTTAAAATCCTTATCTTACATCTCTGCTCCAAATGGCCTTTTCAAAGTCCAGGAAACTGAAGTGTACGAGCTGTCTGTGTGTCATCCATTCCCTGCTTCAGCCTTGTCCTCATTAAGGACTGTGATATGCACAGGGTTATCCCTTTCACCTCCCTCCCTCCTCTCCTCTTGGATCCCTCTTTGCTGCCTGGTGCCCTACCTCTAAACTGTAAATATATTGTAGGGCACCTTAGCCCACCCCCAACTGCCAGGTTCGTTTGTTAAAAAAGCAGCAGAACTCTACTAACATTACTGTTCCCCTGGCACTGCTGCGAGCCAGCCGCACCTGATTGTCTGCCCTCAGCCAATCACAGACATGGCTACCGATCCGGCCCTCGCCGGATTGTAGGGTGCCCTACAATATATTATTGGCAGGTGGACATGCCCTTTAACAGTAGTTCACTTTCTGAGTGAAGTATTCCTTTAAGACCAGAACACTTACTAACCCCATACTAATGTCAGAGAGTAAGAAATGTTGCCCTGCAGCTCCCATACCCTTGTAGCCATCCACTGCTCCAACCCCATTACATTTTTACATATCCCACCTCTCCCGGGTTGTCTGGGAGTCTCCCTCATTCTGGGTGGTCTCCCGCACTCCCGGGAGACCACCCCAGACTCCAGCCATGCCCCCGGAATGACCCTAACCCACCCCCTCCACCCCTAGGGCACTAGCCACGCCTCCACCCTGCCTTTTGCACCCTTCCCCCACATAATGTCACGCCCCTCACCACACACCCCTTTTCCCACCCTGCCCGGAGCCTAAAACTGCAGGTGGGATGTCTGCATTTTTAAAAGCTAAAACTGAAGTTATAAATGAGAATTATTTGGAAAATAAAGTAAACCGGGTCATTTTCTTCTTTTATTTACTTTTAAAATGACAGCATTACAATGGTACAGAAGACATACCGTAATACTCGAATATAGCCAAGACATTTTACCTTTACCATCATCCTGAAATTCTCACCTCGGTGGTCTGGGTTCATCTGGATGCTTGAAGGAGCAGCTGCAAAAAACACATAGCCCATGGAAACAAAAGCTGTACCCTGTAAAACAGAATCCTCATGATTTCGGTGGGTTAGGCAATTGTTGTCCTGCTCACTCAGATCAGCCCGACTGCAAGGAAAGAGGAAACAGGTTTCAAAACAAACAGCTGCACAGAAAGGTAGCAGGGCACATCTGTGTATGGGACTTTCTATGGGGCTTGTATGGGACTTTCTTGGGGCTGTGTATGGGACTTTCTATGGGGCTGTGTATTGGACTTTCTATGGGGCTGTATTGGACTTTCTATGGGCGTGTATTGGACCTTTCTATGGGGCTGTGTATTGGACTTTCTATGGGGCTGTGTATTGGACTTTCTATGGGCGTGTATTGGACTTTCTATGGGCTGTGTATTGGACTTCTATGGGGCTGTGTATTGCCTTTCTATGGGCGTGTATTGGACTTTCTATGGGGCTGTGTATGGACTTCTATGGGCTGTGTATGGGCCTTTCTATGGGGCTGTGTATGGGACTTTCTATGGGCTGTGTATGGGACTTTCTATGGGGCTGTGTATTGGACTTTCTATGGGCTATGTATGGACTTTCTATGGGGCTGTGTAATGGGACTTTCTATACGAAGCTGAAGTTGGTTTCTTATTTTAGTTTCTTATTCGTTGACGGAAGTTGGTTTCTTTTCGATTTGAATAAGAAACGTTGTATTGCATAGGTAAACCGCTTTGGGCCACTGAAAAAACCAC
Organism: Hymenochirus boettgeri; assembly: GCA_019447015.1. NCBI lineage: Eukaryota > Metazoa > Chordata > Amphibia > Anura > Pipidae > Hymenochirus > Hymenochirus boettgeri. Next base: position 124,463,755 of record CM033470.1, read on the forward strand.
CGCAGACAGACATGTACATACCCCTGCACATAATTAAGTGAGTCCAGCCTGGCCCAAATTGGTTTTGGGCATGCAAGTTGGCACCAAAGTCTGCAAAATAGCCATTTTAGCCATTTGCATAAGAAACTGGTGTATTGCATAGGTAACCGTTTGGGCCACTGAAAAAACACTACAGACAGACTTGTACATACCCTGGCACATAATTCAGTTGAGTCCAGCCTGGCCCAAATTGGTTTTGGGCATGCAAGTTTGCACCAAATCAGCAAAATAGCAATTTTTGCAATTTGAATAGAAACTGATGTATTGCAATAGTAAACCACTTGGGCCACTGAAAAAACACTGCAGACAGACTTGTACATACCCCTGGCACATAATTCATTTGAGTCCAGCCTGGCCCAATTGGTTTGGGCATGCAAGTTGGCACCAAGTCAGAAAAGTAGCAATTTTTGCACATTTGAAAAAGAAACTGGTGTATTGCATAGGTAAAAACGCTTTGGGCCACTGAAAAAACCCGCAGACAGACTGTACATTACCCTGGCACATAATTCAGTTGAGTCCAGCCTGGCCAAATTCTTTTGGCATGCAAGTTGGCACCAAAGTCAGCAAAATAGCAATTTTTGCACATTTGAATAAGAAACGTTGTATTGCAATAGGTAAACCGTTTTGGGCCACTGGAAAAACACTACAGACAGACTTGTACATACCCCTGGCACATAATTCAGTTGAGTCCAGCCTGCCCAAATTGGTTTTGGGCATGCAAGTTGGCACCAAAGTCTGCAAAATAGCCATTTTTGCATATTTTAATAAGAAACTGGTGTATTGCAATAGGTAACCGCTTTGGGCCACTGAAAAAACACTGCAGACGACTTGTTCATACCCCTGGCACATAATTCAGTTGAGTCCAGCCGGCCCAAATTGGTTTGGGCATGCAAGTTGGCACCAATCTGCAAAATAGCCATTTTAGCCATTTGAATAAAACTGGTGTATTGCATAGGTAACCGTTTGGGCCACTGAAAAACACCGCATACACACATGTACATACCCTGGCACTAATTCAGTTGAGTCCAGCCTGGCCCAAATTGGTTGTTGGGCATGCAAGTTGGCACAAAGTCTGCAAATAGCCATTTATCCATTTGAATAAAAACTGATGTATTGCAGTAGGTAAACCATTTGGGCCAGGCTGGACTCAACTGAATGATGTGCCAGGGTTATGTACAAAGTCTGTCTGCAGTTTTTTTTTCAGTGGCCCAAGCGGTTTACCTATTGCAATACATCAGTTTCTTATTCAAATGTGCAAATATTGCTATGTTGCAGACTTTGGTGCCCAAATGGTTTACCTATTGCAATACACCAGTTTCTTATTCAAATGGCTAAATGGCTATTTTGAAGACTTTGGTGTCCAACTTGCATGCCCAACAACCAATTTGGGCCAGGCTGGACTCAACTGATTATGTGCCGGGGTATGTACACGTCTGTCTGCAGTTGTTTTTTCAGTGGCCCAAAGTGGTTTACCTATTGCAATACACAGTTTCTTATTCAAATCCGAATAAGAAACCAACTTCAGTCAGCGAACAAAAACAAACTGAAACAGAAACCAACTTTTTTGAATAAGAAACAACTTCAGCTTCGTACTTTCCTATGGGGTTGTGTATGGGACTTTCTATGGGTTGTGTATGGGGCTGTGTATGGGACTTTGTATGGGACTAATCTATGGGGTTGTGTATGGGACTTTCTATGGAGCTGTGTATGGGACTTTCTATGGGGATGTGTATTGGACTTTCAATTGGGAGTGTATGGACTTTCCATGAGGCTGTGTATTGGACTTTCTATGAGGCTATCTATGTATCTAATAACCCTAGGTCAAGCAGTTTTCCTGGTTTGTCCATTAAAAATAAGTACCTTGGCTTATGTTCGGTAAGGCTTATACTCGAGTGTATATGTAGCTGGTTTTTAAAAAAAATGAAATAATAAACCTTATGTATATAAGAAATATGGGTCCCTTCACATTATAATATAAGTCGCCTTTGGTGTTCCCTGCCCTGTATAAAAGTACAAGGCTTTGCCGTTGAGTCAGCCTGGCCCAAATTGGTTTTGGGCATGCAAGTTGGCACCAAGTCTGCAAAATAGCCATTTTAGCCATTTGAATAAGAAACTGGTGTATTTGCAATAGGTAAACCAGTTTGGGCCACTGAAAAAAACACCGCCAGACAGACTTTACATACCCCTGGCACATAATTCAGTTGAGTCCAGCCTGGCCCAAATTGGTTTTGGGCATGCAAGTTGGCACCAAAGTCTGCAAAATAGCCATTTTGCACATTTGATAAGAAACTGATGTATTGCAATAGGGTAAAACGCTTTGGGCCACTGAAAAAACACAAAACAGAGTGTACATACCCCTGGCACATAATTCAGTTGAGTCCAGCCTGGCCCAAATTGGTTTTGGGCATGCAAGTTGGCACCAAAGTCTGCAAAATAGCCATTTTAGCCATTTGAATAAGAAAACTGATGTATTGCAATAGGTAAACCATTGGGCCACTGAAAAAACACTGCAGACAGACACGTACATACCCTGGCACATAATTTAGTTGAGTCCAGCTGGCCCAAATTGGTTTTGGGCATGCAAGTTGGCACCAAAGTCTGCCAAAATAGCCATTTTTGCACATTTGAATAAGAAACTGATGTATTGCAATAGGTAAAACGCTTTGGGCCACTGAAAAAACACTGCGACAGACGAGTTTGTACATACCCCTGGCACATAATTCAGTTGAGTCCAGCCTGGCCCAAATTGGTTTTGGGCATGCAAGTGGCACCAAAGTCTGCAAAATAGCCATTTTACCATCATGAATAAGAAACTGGTGTATTGCAATAGGTAAACCAGTTTGGGCCACTGAAAAAAAACACTGCAGACAGAGTGCTGTACATCCCTGGCACATAATTCAGTTGAGTCCAGCCTGGCCCAAATTGGTTTGGGCATGCAAGTTGGCACCAAAGTCTGCAAAATAGCCATTTTTGCACATTTGATAAGAAACTGGGTAGATGCAAGCAGGATGAAACGCTTTGGGCCACTGAAAAAC